>CM059789.1:92525502-93876178 GCA_030435695.1 Brachymystax lenok tsinlingensis | reverse complement strand
AATAGTTAACATTTGCAGTGATGGGGAAAATTGTAGGCTATCAACTTTTGTCGTATTATACACTGTACACAAATATGAACGCAACATGTAAAGTGTTGGTCCCGTGTTTCATGAGCTGAAATAAAAGATCCCACAAATGTTCCATACACACAAAAAGCGTATTTCTCTCAAATTTTGTGCACTAATTTGTCTACATCCCTGTAAGTGAGCATTTCTGACAGGTATGGCATATCAAGAAGCTGATTAAACATCATGATCATTACACAGTTGCACCTTGTGCTGGGGACAATTAAAATCCACTCTAAAATTTTGTCACACAACACAATGCCACAGATGTCTCAAGTTTTGAGGGAGCGTGCAATTGGCATGCTGACTGCAGGAATGTTCACCAGAGGTGTTGCCAGAGAATTTTAATGTTCAACCGGTCTTACAACCGCAGACCACGTGTTTGGTGTCATGTGGGCAAGCGGCTTGCTGATGCCAACGTTGTGAACAGAGTCCGCCATGGTGGCGGTAGGGTTATGGTATGGGCAGACATAAACTACAGACAACCCACACAGTTGAATTTTATCGATGGAAATTTGAATGCTGAGAAATACCGTGAGGAGATCCTGAGGCCCATTTTTTTATGTATCAGTCATGTGAAATCCATAGATTAGGGCCTAATTAATTTATTTCAATTGACTTATTTCCTCATATGAACTGTAACTTAGTAAAATCTTTGAAATTGTTGCATGTTGCGTTTATAATTGTTCAGTATAATAACATACTGTATGTGCCTATTGGTTGGCTTCTCCAGTTATCTGTGATCTCAGTCTCCCAGACAAGCAGTAATGTAATGATCACCATTCGCATCATTATAGCATGGTCTTATTAAGAGGAAAAAAGACAGAAATCAATACAGGATACCTTTAGCAGCGGTGGTGAAAACGAGGGAGAGGCGTTTGGGAGGAAGGATTGAGCGAGGGAGCAGAGAGAGAGAGAGCATGAGGGAGGAGGGGGTAGGGGGTAAGGTGGTGGTAATGTGTGAGTAGCGGGTGCTCTCTCGCTTCAATGTTGCAGCCAGCGTAGTGGCAGATCGCTAGAATACTGGAGGGAGCCGGGTCGAGTGAGCTATTTGGGGTTCCCAAATATCTGGGACAAACAGGCAGACAGAAAGACACACAGGCGGATGGACGGAAAGATAGGCAAGTGCTCCGACAAAAACGAGAAACGTAACGGATACTCAGCGTTCTTTTTATGTTGTTTCCGTTCTTTATTTATTTATTTGGCTTTATTTATTTATTTTTGATTGATTGCGTTTTAATTACTGCCTTGTGACAGGGAGTGAGGGAGGAGGAGCGTAGGCCAAGCGGGCACGTTGTGTAGCCTTTCCAAATGTTTATTTATTTCAGTTGATTAGCGTAATGCGGCTATTTTACATGCATTTTAAACACGATTCGCTGCTTTGTAGCCTGCGTATGGGTGAATTTGTGTGTATATAGCATGCATGTGAGGGGCAGTGAGAGAGTGCGATCAGCTATAAACCAAATAAAGTAGATTAACCAAAAATAACAAATCCAAATAGACCACAATAATTGTTGGACTTTACGCACAACAACGTAACTCGGGTTTCGTCTGTTTTTATTGTAATATTTTCCATTTCATTTACCAGCGCAAACCAAAGCTAACCCTGGTGAGTGATGCTAAGAAACTAGCGACTGTTCTCACGCCTGTCGATAGGAAAACATTGGGCTAACATTGAGACTATGCTAATATAAACGCATACAAGAGAAATAGAACGATTAGACTATTGTATGGTTACTTACAGTTTGCCACGGCATACGAGAGAGACAGGAGCAACACCTGGACATAACCACAGGCGTATAATACAAGTATTAGTACTATATTAGTCCTGATAGTTTTCTTCTGACATAGTAGTGGGAGTTCAGTTGTGGTTCTATCCGTCTGTGTGTTGGGTCTGGGCTGTTTCCTTTGCCTGATTGCTGCACACTCAAGGGAGCACCATATATTTATGTTCTATGCACATTTACACACCAAATCACGCGGAAGAGAAACAGACATCCAAAAATGTAAATAGAGTTATCCACCAAAGCCTACATGTGTATGCGCCATCAACTGGTACGCTAAACAACGAATGTTCTAAGTTTTCGATACCAAATATATTTCAAACGGACGAAGATACACAGAAGAGGAAACATCTCGTCACAATATTACTGAAACATTATATTAAACAAAACCAGAAGACGGAGGAAGATCATGTTTTTTCCCTTGCCGGTGCCGTTCATGTTTCAGAGAACTGCCCCTGACCTCAACGCCTGGCGTCTCAAGTCCCCGTTGGCTCTACGTTCCGACTCCGGTAAGACATTTTCTGTTATTCTTGCCATGTCGGTGAGGTTCAGTCATGCATACCCGCCCCACCTTAACGACTCTCACGTAGCGCGCTGTTCGGTGCCGATTATCCACTCGGAACTGGAATGTGCTCTTGGCACACACACACTTCTGTGTTGAAGGCTGGATACACTCCTCTTCTCTTCTGGTTTAAATGTGTAAATAAACAGCCACATAAGTCCATAGTTTAAAATTAGACTGCAAATAATTGCGCGTAAACGTCCTTTTCTCCATTCCCTTGAAAGAACACGTGCGCGTAATGTGCGACGGGTCCATCTTGTGTTTATTTGCGTTCCTTTTCTCCCGGTGATGTATCCCTCTTCCCGGTGTGTTTTCTGTCCCCTCTCTCCATCCTTCCCCTCTCCTCCGCTCCGTACGCCTCTGCCTCAGCCTCCGTCTCTCCCGAACTACCCTCTCTGCAGACAGGGAATATTCATGCAAACTTATCGATCCTGCCGAGATCGATTCCTGGGCTGGTGGAAGCAGGGAGAGGGGAGAAAGATTCAAAGATATGGTGAAAGGAGAAGGACGGTGAACGAGGAGACGGGAGAATACAGTCTTTATTTCGTTTTATTTCACTCATTTTCGGCAGTGTGTGTGTATATTTGTGTTGTGATTCAGACATTGGACTGACATTCGTCGAATAGGCCTCTTCTGTCTCAATTCGAGACAATGGTTATGTGTGTGTGGATAACTCCTTTATTTCAGTAGCCTAAACATGACAGACATTGATTTCTCAGGACCACGTTTGTCTGTCCAGATGCTTGTCTGCGTGTGGTGTCAGTGTGGCTGGTCGCTAAACCCGGCAGGGGAAGGCGGGACCATTGAGGCTGGGCTGTGGAGGGCGGCTGGGGCGCCGTCTGCGTTTCATCTGCGCTGAAGCGGAATAAAAGGAGGCATGGTGGGAGCAGCCAGCCCGGATTCCGTGTGTCGCTGCCAGTGTGTCACTGTGGCTTCGTCTAGCTCTGGAATTAGGCAGCCGCCCAGACGTGAAACAGCAGCGGTTTACAGTTTTTCTCTTCATCCCCAGTAGGGAGTGGAAGTATGCGTAATGTCCCTGATCTCGGTGTGTATGTGTGTGTATAGGCAATAGGATTGGGAGGGGGTTGGTGGAAAATACCATATGAATGCACTGAGCGTTTATCTTCCACCCTCCTGATTTATTAAAACCCTTCAGAATGCATGCACACAATACCTATCACGGTTTAATGGTGCATAAATACAGCTTGGTGTGCACCTTGGACGGTGGCTGCGTTCTTAAAGAGACAGGTACACATTTATCTGTGTAAGACTATATATTTTCTCTCTTTTTCCAATGTGTAATTTTCAGATCAGTTCAAGTTCATTTGATTTCAGAAAGGCGAGTTTCTCTCCACCTTCATTTACTATCTGTCACAAGAAGGGCGTTTATACACCATGATGTAAAGATGAGGGGATTTGAGAGAGAGAGATGGCAGAGGGGAGCGTAGAGGGATGAGAGCGACCTGTTACCTAGGTGTATCTCTAGAGGTAGCACATAGAGGAGAGGGAGGGGGAAGGAAGGACAGAGAAGCGAGAGAGGGAGCGGGTACTGGGAGGAGTTTTCGAGCTCTGCACGTTGAAAAATGGCGAATGTCAGAGTGAGATCAAAAAAAATGGAGAAAGAGGGAGAGAGAAGCCGGTGAAAGTAAAAGCAAATGACAGAGTGAAAAATGAGTCTGGAGAGGAAAACCCAGTTTGAGACAGAGAGGTGAGGGTAAACTGTACCAGAGTCATTATGGCAGGAAAGGCATCTGCATTAGGGTATACAGTTTGTTGGCCTAGGAGTCAATGTGATAATAATGACGGATGATATGTTGTTAATTCTGCACTCTCTCATATTTAGTTTATTCTCTGTCATATACAATTCAACATAACCTATTGTAACACACACTCTCTCCAGCCTGTACTTTTCTGCACCCAGGGAGCAGTTGTTGGGGATTAACTGCCTCGGGGATTCGAACCGGCGACCTTTCGCTTACTGGTCCAACGCTCTTAGCCACTAGGCTACCTGCCACCCCTGTGTAGTGTAGTACAGAGTAAAGTTGTTTGTGACACCACCATTAACCGCTGTATGAAACTTTAATGTGGCCTGAACAAGGACTAGCAGGCTTGCTGGAGTAGGAACGGACTTGATATAATGGAATAGGACTGAAACTGTAGCCTTACATTAGTTTCCTTTACACAGACACACACAAACACACACACACTTAAGCCCAAATCAAACAAAAAGGTGTTTTTTTCTTTTACACTCGCGAACACGCTGGAATTAGAATGCGCGGTAGTGAATGAGAGAAAACAGACGGGCCAGGAGCGATACAGGTAAAGTGAGAAGATAAATTGCCAGAAAATACTTTGTGCATTGTTATGTCTGGAATTGTAACATGTATAGTTAAAAAGTGTCTATTTAGTGTTGATAAGTTTAGCTGCCAGTGCCAATAATACATATTTGAAAACAATAATTTTATGCCTACCTTTGTTGATTTCGAGCACTGGCATATAGCCTAGGCAGGCTACCGCTGGGAAACAAGAGGAACTCCGTTCAAGAGAGAATATGTTAAGTAGAAAGAACGAGACTAGCTACATTCTTTATAAACTGCTAGGATGTATTAGCTACAACTCTTCGTTTTCATGAGCCAACATAACAGGATGCATTACGGTAGGACAGACACTATACGGTGAGTCAAAAAGAAACACACATTAATTCACAAGGGCTATATAGCCAACATAATAAGTACAACTTTTTATTATGGATTCTCATGACAGTTGAATTGGCATACGCTACGCAGTGTATGTGAATTAATGCAAATTTTGACGTGTCTCTGTGTGTTTTCGGCTTAAAATTAATAGCTTCTACACACGACAAACCATTACACACGCTCACACACACTCACACACACTCACACACACCCTCTCGCACACTTAATCCCACTAGTTTAGCTTCATACGCTTCATGGCTGTAGAGCCATTAAGCCACAGGCACACATATACTGCTGTAGTCAATATCTACTGTCTATGCTATGCTGTGTATGCATTTCTGTTTCATATGATGTATGTCAATAAACAATCTATAGTTTTACATTCATATTTGTGTCAAGATCCTGTATGGTTTTGTACAGTATAGGGACATGTTAGTTTCTGTGCTTGTGTGTAGGGTCGGTGCCTGTATGAGAAATTATTTGATTGTGCATGTAGGCCGACGCAAATGCTTACATATGTTAACATGTGTTTTTGTGTGTCTGTGTCCGAACCTGCACGTGTGTGTATAGATTGGAGCATGGTGGGGAGTGTGAGAGTCCCAGTGTTAACATGATTGCGAATGACAAAATGTCAACCTGGGTTTGTTAGGAACGTAATGGGGAATCAATAGACACAAGAAAAATGTCAATACAACATGCTCTATAGCATTAAGGCTACTGATCTCCCTCTCTCTCTCTCTCTCTCTCTCTCTCTCTCTCTCTCTCTCTGTCTCTGTCTCACTCTCTCTCTCTCTCTCTCTCTCTCTCTCTCTCTCTCTCTCTCTCTCTCTCTCTCTCTCTCTCTCTCTCTCTCTCTCTCTCTCTGTCTCACTCTCTTCCTCTCTCTTTCTCAGTCTCTCTCTCTTGCTCTATCTACTGCTTCCTTCCACAGTATAGTTCAATTCAATTCAAGGGCTTTATTGGCATGGGAAACATATGTTAACATTGCCAAAGCAAGTTCTCTCTTGCTCTTTCTCTCTCTCTGCTTCCCTTCCTGCCTCCTTGTTTCCCCTCTCTCTTTCTCATTTTCTCTCATTCCATCCCTTCTTCCTATTCCACAGTACAGCGCATTTCTCTCTCTCCCTCTCTTTTCTTCCCTCTGTCCGTCTCTTCCTCTGCCTGTGTGTTCCGTTATTAGATTACAGTATGATGGGCCCACAGTCAGTCGTCAGTAATGCAGTGCTCTAGTCTTGTCTGGTGGCAGAATGCTGCTAGTCATAATGAAAACAGACATGTGGCTGTTACAGAGCTATATATTATGGCATCACACAGATGCTCTTGACATGGATAACCTCACTCACTGTCCCCAGTAGAGGATGTCTGAGTCAAGATCTCTGTTCACGGGAAGAACATATACAGTACACCATACACAGGGAATGCAGTGTGTGTGTGTGTGCTTGTGTGTGTGTTGCAGTGTTTGTTGTGTGTGTGTTGCAGTATGTGTGTGTGTTCGTGTGTATGTTGCAGTGTGTGTGTGTGTGTGTTGCAGACTCAAACTAATGTAGTACCAATGCTGATGAAGTCCTCACATTAACAGCAGTGAGTAGTATTGAATTTCTCCCTGGGAGGAAAGGTCAAGCCACCAACTACACACACATTCACACACATACATGCACACACACCCACATGCATGCCACTATGTATGGTGGGTCAGTGTGTGTGTCCAGTGAAATACATCCCAGCATTAGTTCTAATCAGAGACAGGGTGAGCAGGCCACTTCATCAGACATATCCCTCTGGGACCAGGGGAGAGAGGGGTGAGGCAGGGGGGAGAGAGGGGGGAGACGGACGGGGTCCAGGCTCTTAATCAACACATCACCTGGAATACACTCATACATGCTCCTTTTACACCTCTCTCTCTCTCTCTCTCTCTCTCTCTCTCTCTCTCTCTCTCTCTCTCTCTCTCTCTCTCTCTCTCTCTCTCTCTCTCTCTCTCTCTCTCTATCTTTGTCTCTCTGTCTCTCTCTCTCATGCACACTTGACCTCCACAAAGGGCACCAAGGAATCCCGCGGTGCCACAGATTGACAGATTGAGGGTTGAGTATGTGCGTTTCTGTGTGTTTGTGTGCGTGTGTGGTCGTCCATTGTGTGTGTGTTGGTCAACCTCTGATAAGTGTGTGAGGTGAAGGAGAGGCATACGACAATCACACAAATAAGAGAAGGCCAGAAACTATTGGAAATCAATTTCCAGTGTGTTCACTGTTGATTGTATGAGGAACACACATATTTGTTGACTGTTGATTGTATGTCGAACACAGATTTGTTGACTGTTGATTGTATGTGGAACACAGATTTGCTGACTGTTGATTGTATGTGGAACCCAGATTTGTTGACTGTTGATTGTATGTGGAACCCAGATTGGGTGACTGTTGATTGTATGTGGAACACATATTTGTTGACTGTTGATTGTATGTGCAACCCAGATTTGTTGACTGTTGATTGTATGTGGACCACAGATTTGTTGACTGTTGATTACATGAGGAACACAGATTGGATGACTGTTAATTGTATGAGGAATGCAGATTGGTTAACTGTTGATTGTATGAGGAAAACAGATTGGTTGACTGTTGATTGTATGAGGAACACTGATTTGTTTGCTGTTGATTGTATGTGGAACCCAGATTTGTTGACTGTTGATTGTATGTGGAAGACAGATTGGTTGACTGTTGATTGTATGTGGAACACAGATTGGTTGACTGTTGATTGTATGAGGACCACATATTAGTTGACTGTTGATTGTATGTGGAACACAGATTTGTTGACTGTTGATTATATGAGGAACACAGATTGGTTGACTGTTGATTGTATGAGGAACACAGATTGGTTGACTGTTGATTGTATGAGGAATGCAGATTGGTTGACTGTTGATTGTATGAGGAAAACAGATTGGTTGACTGTTGATTGTATGAGGAACACTGATTTATTGGCTGTTGATTGTATATCGAACACAGATTGTTGACTGTGGATTGTATGAGGAACAGATTTTTTGACTGTTGATTGTATGTGGAACACAGATTTGTTGACTGTTGATTGTATGTGGAACACATTGTGGTTGACTGTTGATTGTATGTGGAACCCATATTTGTTGACTGTTGATTGTATGTGGAACACAGATTTGTTGACTGTTGATTGTATGTGGAACACAGATTGGTTGACTGTTGATTGTATGTGGAACACAGATTTTTTTGACTGTTGATTGTATGTTGAACACTGATTGTTGACAGTTGATTGTATGAGGAACACAGATTGTTGACTGTGGATTGTATGAGGAACACCGATTGGTTGACTGTTGATTTGTCAAGGAACACAGATTGGTTGACTGTTGATGGTATGTGGAACACAGATTTGTTGACTGTTGATTGCATGAGGAACACATTTGTTGACTGTTGATTGTATGAGGAACACAGATTGGTTGACTGTTGATTGGTATGAGGAACACAGATTGGTTGACTGTTGATTGTATGTGGAACACAGATTTGTTGACTGTTGATTGTATGAGGAACACAGATTTGTTGACTGTTGATTGTATGTGGAACACAGATTTGTTGACTGTTGATTGTATGAGGAACACAGATTTGTTGACTGTTGATTGTATGTGGAACACATATTTGCTGACTGTTGATTGTACGTGGAACCCAGATTTGTTGACTGTTGATTGTATGTGGAACCCAGATTGGGTGACTGTTGATTGTATGTGGAACACATATTTGTTGACTGTTGATTGTATGTGGAACCCAGATTTGTTGACTGTTGATTGTATGTGGACCACAGATTTGTTGACTGTTGATTATATGAGGAACACAGATTGGATGACTGTTAATTGTATGAGGAATGCAGATTGGTTAACTGTTGATTGTATGAGGAAAACAGATTGGTTGACTGTTGATTGTATGAGGAACACTGATTTGTTTACTGTTGATTGTATATCGAACACAGATTTGTTGACTGTTGATTGTATGTGGAACACAGATTTGCTGACTGTTGATTGTACGTGGAACCCAGATTTGTTGACTGTTGATTGTATGTGGAACCCAGATTGGGTGACTGTTGATTGTATGTGGAACACATATTTGTTGACTGTTGATTGTATGTGGAACACAGATTTTTTTGACTGTTGATTGTATGTTGAACACTGATTGTTGACAGTTGATTGTATGAGGAACACAGATTGTTGACTGTGGATTGTATGAGGAACACCGATTGGTTGACTGTTAATTGTATGAGGAATGCAGATTGGTTAACTGTTGATTGTATGAGGAAAACAGATTGGTTGACTGTTGATTGTATGAGGAACACTGATTTGTTTACTGTTGATTGTATATCGAACACAGATTTGTTGACTGTTGATTGTATGTGGAACCCAGATTTGTTGACTGTTGATTGTATGTGGAAGACAGATTGGTTGACTGTTGATTGTATGTGGAACACAGATTGGTTGACTGTTGATTGTATGAGGACCACATATTAGTTGACTGTTGATTGTATGTGGAACACAGATTTGTTGACTGTGGATTATATGAGGAACACAGATTGGTTGACTGTTGATTGTATGAGGAACACAGATTGGTTGACTGTTGATTGTATGAGGAATTCAGATTGGTTAACTGTTGATTGTATGAGGAAAACAGATTGGTTGACTGTTGATTCTATGAGGAACACTGATTTATTGGCTGTTGATTGTATATCGAACACAGATTGTTGACTGTGGATTGTATGAGGAACACAGATTTGTTGACTGTTGATTGTATGTGGAACACAGATTTGTTGACTGTTGATTGTATGTGGAACACAGATTGGTTGACTGTTGATTGTATGTGGAACACAGATTTTTTTGACTGTTGATTGTATGTTGAACACTGATTGTTGACAGTTGATTGTATGAGGAACACAGATTGTTGACTGTGGATTGTATGAGGAACACAGATTGGTTGACTGTTGATGGTATGTGGAACACAGATTTGTTGACTGTTGATTGCATGAGGAACACATTTGTTGACTGTTGATTGTATGAGGAACACAGATTGGTTGACTGTTGATTGGTATGAGGAACACAGATTGGTTGACTGTTGATTGTATGTGGAACACAGATTTGTTGACTGTTGATTGTATGAGGAACACAGATTTGTTGACTGTTGATTGTATGTGGAACACAGATTTGTTGACTGTTGATTGTATGAGGAACACAGATTTGTTGACTGTTGATTGTATGTGGAACACATATTTGCTGACTGTTGATTGTACGTGGAACCCAGATTTGTTGACTGTTGATTGTATGTGGAACCCAGATTGGGTGACTGTTGATTGTATGTGGAACACATATTTGTTGACTGTTGATTGTATGTGGAACCCAGATTTGTTGACTGTTGATTGTATGTGGACCACAGATTTGTTGACTGTTGATTATATGAGGAACACAGATTGGATGACTGTTAATTGTATGAGGAATGCAGATTGGTTAACTGTTGATTGTATGAGGAAAACAGATTGGTTGACTGTTGATTGTATGAGGAACACTGATTTGTTTACTGTTGATTGTATATCGAACACAGATTTGTTGACTGTTGATTGTATGTGGAACACAGATTTGCTGACTGTTGATTGTACGTGGAACCCAGATTTGTTGACTGTTGATTGTATGTGGAACCCAGATTGGGTGACTGTTGATTGTATGTGGAACACATATTTGTTGACTGTTGATTGTATGTGGAACCCAGATTTGTTGACTGTTGATTGTATGTGGACCACAGATTTGTTGACTGTTGATTATATGAGGAACACAGATTGGATGACTGTTAATTGTATGAGGAATGCAGATTGGTTAACTGTTGATTGTATGAGGAAAACAGATTGGTTGACTGTTGATTGTATGAGGAACACTGATTTGTTTACTGTTGATTGTATATCGAACACAGATTTGTTGACTGTTGATTGTATGTGGAACCCAGATTTGTTGACTGTTGATTGTATGTGGAAGACAGATTGGTTGACTGTTGATTGTATGTGGAACACAGATTGGTTGACTGTTGATTGTATGAGGACCACATATTAGTTGACTGTTGATTGTATGTGGAACACAGATTTGTTGACTGTGGATTATATGAGGAACACAGATTGGTTGACTGTTGATTGTATGAGGAACACAGATTGGTTGACTGTTGATTGTATGAGGAATTCAGATTGGTTAACTGTTGATTGTATGAGGAAAACAGATTGGTTGACTGTTGATTCTATGAGGAACACTGATTTATTGGCTGTTGATTGTATATCGAACACAGATTGTTGACTGTGGATTGTATGAGGAACACAGATTTGTTGACTGTTGATTGTATGTGGAACACAGATTTGTTGACTGTTGATTGTATGTGGAACACAGATTGGTTGACTGTTGATTGTATGTGGAACACAGATTTTTGACTGTTGATTGTATGTTTGAACACTGATTGTTGACAGTTGATTGTATGAGGAACACAGATTGTTGACTGTGGATTGTATGAGGAACACCGATTGGTTGACTGTTGATTTGTCAAGGAACACAGATTGGTTGACTGTTGATGGTATGTGGAACACAGATTGGTTGACTGTTGATTGTATGTGTAACACAGATTTGTTGACTGTTGATTGTATGTGGAACCCAGATTTGTTGACTGTTGATTGTATGTGGAACCCAGATTTGTTGACTGTTGATTATATGTGGAACACAGATTTGTTGACTGTTAATTGTATGTGGAACACAGATTTGTTGACTGTTGATTGCATGAGGAACACATTTGTTGACTGTTGATTGTATGAGGAACACAGATTGGTTGACTGTTGATTGGTATGAGGAACACAGATTGGTTGACTGTTGATTGTATGTGGAACACAGATTTGTTGACTGTTGATTGTATGAGGAACACAGATTGGATGACTGTTAATTGTATGAGGAATGCAGATTGGTTAACTGTTGATTGTATGAGGAAAACAGATTGGTTGACTGTTGATTGTATGAGGAACACTGATTTGTTTACTGTTGATTGTATATCGAACACAGATTTGTTGACTGTTGATTGTATGTGGAACCCAGATTTGTTGACTGTTGATTGTATGTGGAAGACAGATTGGTTGACTGTTGATTGTATGTGGAACACAGATTGGTTGACTGTTGATTGTATGAGGACCACATATTAGTTGACTGTTGATTGTATGTGGAACACAGATTTGTTGACTATGGATTATATGAGGAACACAGATTGGTTGACTGTTGATTGTATGAGGAACACAGATTGGTTGACTGTTGATTGTATGAGGAATTCAGATTGGTTAACTGTTGATTGTATGAGGAAAACAGATTGGTTGACTGTTGATTCTATGAGGAACACTGATTTATTGGCTGTTGATTGTATATCGAACACAGATTGTTGACTGTGGATTGTATGAGGAACACAGATTTGTTGACTGTTGATTGTATGTGGAACACAGATTTGTTGACTGTTGATTGTATGTGGAACACAGATTGGTTGACTGTTGATTGTATGTGGAACACAGATTTTTTTGACTGTTGATTGTATGTTGAACACTGATTGTTGACAGTTGATTGTATGAGGAACACAGATTGTTGACTGTGGATTGTATGAGGAACACCGATTGGTTGACTGTTGATTTGTCAAGGAACACAGATTGGTTGACTGTTGATTTGTCAAGGAACACAGATTGGTTGACTGTTGATGGTATGTGGAACACAGATTGGTTGACTGTTGATTGTATGTGTAACACAGATTTGTTGACTGTTGATTGTATGTGGAACCCAGATTTGTTGACTGTTGATTGTATGTGGAACCCAGATTTGTTGACTGTTGATTATATGTGGAACACAGATTTGTTGACTGTTAATTGTATGTGGAACACAGATTTGTTGACTGTTGATTGCATGAGGAACACATTTGTTGACTGTTGATTGTATGTGGAACACAGATTGGTTGACTGTTGATTGGTATGAGGAACACAGATTGGTTGACTGTTGATTGTATGTGGAACACAGATTTGTTGACTGTTGATTGTATGAGGAACACAGATTTGTTGACTGTTGATTGTATGTGGAACACAGATTTGTTGACTGTTGATTGTATGAGGAACACAGATTTGTTGACTGTTGATTGTATGTGGAACACATATTTGTTGACTGTTGATTGTATGTGGAACACAGATTTGTTGACTGTTGATTGTATGTGGAACACAGATTTGCTGACTGTTGATTGTATGTGGAACACAGATTTGTTGACTGTTGATTGTATGTGGAACACAGATTGGGTGACTGTTGATTGTATGTGGAACACATATTTGTTGACTATTGATTGTATGTGGAACCCAGATTTGTTGACTGTTGATTGTATGTGGAACACAGATTTGTTGACTGTTGATTATATGAGGAACACAGATTGGTTGACTGTTGATTGTATGAGGAACACAGATTGGTTGACTGTTGATTGTATGAGGAATTCAGATTGGTTAACTGTTGATTGTATGAGGAAAACAGATTGGTTGACTGTTGATTGTATGAGGAACACTGATTTATTGGCTGTTGATTGTATATCGAACACAGATTGTTGACTGTGGATTGTATGAGGAACAGATTTTTGTTGAATGTTGATTGTATGTGGAACACAGATTTGTTGACTGTTGATTGTATGTGGAACACAGATTTGCTGACTGTTGATTGTACGTGGAACCCAGATTTGTTGACTGTTGATTGTATGTGGAACCCAGATTGGGTGACTGTTGATTGTATGTGGAACACATATTTGTTGACTGTTGATTGTATGTGGAACCCAGATTTGTTGACTGTTGATTGTATGTGGACCACAGATTTGTTGACTGTTGATTATATGAGGAACACAGATTGGATGACTGTTAATTGTATGAGGAATGCAGATTGGTTAACTGTTGATTGTATGAGGAAAACAGATTGGTTGACTGTTGATTGTATGAGGAACACTGATTTGTTTACTGTTGATTGTATATCGAACACAGATTTGTTGACTGTTGATTGTATGTGGAACCCAGATTTGTTGACTGTTGATTGTATGTGGAAGACAGATTGGTTGACTGTTGATTGTATGTGGAACACAGATTGGTTGACTGTTGATTGTATGTGTAACACAGATTTGTTGACTGTTGATTGTATGTGGAACCCAGATTTGTTGACTGTTGATTGTATGTGGAACCCAGATTTGTTGACTGTTGATTATATGTGGAACACAGATTTGTTGACTGTTAATTGTATGTGGAACACAG
Organism: Brachymystax lenok tsinlingensis; assembly: GCA_030435695.1. NCBI lineage: Eukaryota > Metazoa > Chordata > Actinopteri > Salmoniformes > Salmonidae > Brachymystax > Brachymystax lenok. The sequence goes on along the minus strand of CM059789.1, from coordinate 93,861,761 downwards.
ATTTGTTGACTGTTGATTGCATGAGGAACACATTTGTTGACTGTTGATTGTATGAGGAACACAGATTGGTTGACTGTTGATTGGTATGAGGAACACAGATTGGTTGACTGTTGATTGTATGTGGAACACAGATTTGTTGACTGTTGATTGTATGAGGAACACAGATTTGTTGACTGTTGATTGTATGTGGAACACAGATTTGTTGACTGTTGATTGTATGAGGAACACAGATTTGTTGACTGTTGATTGTATGTGGAACACATATTTGTTGACTGTTGATTGTATGTGGAACACAGATTTGTTGACTGTTGATTGTATGTGGAACACAGATTTGCTGACTGTTGATTGTATGTGGAACACAGATTTGTTGACTGTTGATTGTATGTGGAACACAGATTGGGTGACTGTTGATTGTATGTGGAACACATATTTGTTGACTGTTGATTGTATGTGGAACCCAGATTTGTTGACTGTTGATTGTATGTGGAACACAGATTTGTTGACTGTTGATTATATGAGGAACACAGATTGGTTGACTGTTGATTGTATGAGGAACACAGATTGGTTGACTGTTGATTGTATGAGGAATTCAGATTGGTTAACTGTTGATTGTATGAGGAAAACAGATTGGTTGACTGTTGATTGTATGAGGAACACTGATTTATTGGCTGTTGATTGTATATCGAACACAGATTGTTGACTGTGGATTGTATGAGGAACAGATTTTTGTTGAATGTTGATTGTATGTGGAACACAGATTTGTTGACTGTTGATTGTATGTGGAACACAGATTTGCTGACTGTTGATTGTACGTGGAACCCAGATTTGTTGACTGTTGATTGTATGTGGAACACATATTTGTTGACTGTTGATTGTATGTGGAACCCAGATTTGTTGACTGTTGATTGTATGTGGACCACAGATTTGTTGACTGTTGATTATATGAGGAACACAGATTGGATGACTGTTAATTGTATGAGGAATGCAGATTGGTTAACTGTTGATTGTATGAGGAAAACAGATTGGTTGACTGTTGATTGTATGAGGAACACTGATTTGTTTACTGTTGATTGTATATCGAACACAGATTTGTTGACTGTTGATTGTATGTGGAACCCAGATTTGTTGACTGTTGATTGTATGTGGAAGACAGATTGGTTGACTGTTGATTGTATGTGGAACACAGATTGGTTGACTGTTGATTGTATGAGGACCACATATTAGTTGACTGTTGATTGTATGTGGAACACAGATTTGTTGACTGTGGATTATATGAGGAACACAGATTGGTTGACTGTTGATTGTATGAGGAACACAGATTGGTTGACTGTTGATTGTATGAGGAATTCAGATTGGTTAACTGTTGATTGTATGAGGAAAACAGATTGGTTGACTGTTGATTCTATGAGGAACACTGATTTATTGGCTGTTGATTGTATATCGAACACAGATTGTTGACTGTGGATTGTATGAGGAACACAGATTTGTTGACTGTTGATTGTATGTGGAACACAGATTTGTTGACTGTTGATTGTATGTGGAAGACAGATTGGTTGACTGTTGATTGTATGTGGAACACAGATTTGCTGACTGTTGATTGTATGTGGAACACAGATTTGTTGACTGTTGATTGTATGTGGAACACAGATTGGGTGACTGTTGATTGTATGTGGAACACATATTTGTTGACTGTTGATTGTATGTGGAACCCAGATTTGTTGACTGTTGATTGTATGTGGAACACAGATTTGTTGACTGTTGATTATATGAGGAACACAGATTGGTTGACTGTTGATTGTATGAGGAACACAGATTGGTTGACTGTTGATTGTATGAGGAATTCAGATTGGTTAACTGTTGATTGTATGAGGAAAACAGATTGGTTGACTGTTGATTGTATGAGGAACACTGATTTATTGGCTGTTGATTGTATATCGAACACAGATTGTTGACTGTGGATTGTATGAGGAACAGATTTTTGTTGAATGTTGATTGTATGTGGAACACAGATTTGTTGACTGTTGATTGTATGTGGAACACAGATTTGCTGACTGTTGATTGTACGTGGAACCCAGATTTGTTGACTGTTGATTGTATGTGGAACACATATTTGTTGACTGTTGATTGTATGTGGAACCCAGATTTGTTGACTGTTGATTGTATGTGGACCACAGATTTGTTGACTGTTGATTATATGAGGAACACAGATTGGATGACTGTTAATTGTATGAGGAATGCAGATTGGTTAACTGTTGATTGTATGAGGAAAACAGATTGGTTGACTGTTGATTGTATGAGGAACACTGATTTGTTTACTGTTGATTGTATATCGAACACAGATTTGTTGACTGTTGATTGTATGTGGAACCCAGATTTGTTGACTGTTGATTGTATGTGGAAGACAGATTGGTTGACTGTTGATTGTATGTGGAACACAGATTGGTTGACTGTTGATTGTATGAGGACCACATATTAGTTGACTGTTGATTGTATGTGGAACACAGATTTGTTGACTGTGGATTATATGAGGAACACAGATTGGTTGACTGTTGATTGTATGAGGAACACAGATTGGTTGACTGTTGATTGTATGAGGAATTCAGATTGGTTAACTGTTGATTGTATGAGGAAAACAGATTGGTTGACTGTTGATTCTATGAGGAACACTGATTTATTGGCTGTTGATTGTATATCGAACACAGATTGTTGACTGTGGATTGTATGAGGAACACAGATTTGTTGACTGTTGATTGTATGTGGAACACAGATTTGTTGACTGTTGATTGTATGTGGAACACAGATTGGTTGACTGTTGATTGTATGTGGAACACAGATGTTTTTGACTGTTGATTGTATGTTGAACACTGATTGTTGACAGTTGATTGTATGAGGAACACAGATTGTTGACTGTGGATTGTATGAGGAACACCGATTGGTTGACTGTTGATTTGTCAAGGAACACAGATTGGTTGACTGTTGATGGTATGTGGAACACAGATTGGTTGACTGTTGATTGTATGTGTAACACAGATTTGTTGACTGTTGATTGTATGTGGAACCCAGATTTGTTGACTGTTGATTGTATGTGGAACCCAGATTTGTTGACTGTTGATTATATGTGGAACACAGATTTGTTGACTGTTAATTGTATGTGGAACACAGATTTGTTGACTGTTGATTGCATGAGGAACACATTTGTTGACTGTTGATTGTATGAGGAACACAGATTGGTTGACTGTTGATTGGTATGAGGAACACAGATTGGTTGACTGTTGATTGTATGTGGAACACAGATTTGTTGACTGTTGATTGTATGAGGAACACAGATTTGTTGACTGTTGATTGTATGTGGAACACAGATTTGTTGACTGTTGATTGTATGAGGAACACAGATTTGTTGACTGTTGATTGTATGTGGAACACATATTTGTTGACTATTGATTGTATGTGGAACACAGATTTGTTGACTGTTGATTGTATGTGGAACACAGATTTGCTGACTGTTGATTGTATGTGGAACACAGATTTGTTGACTGTTGATTGTATGTGGAACACAGATTGGGTGACTGTTGATTGTATGTGGAACACATATTTGTTGACTGTTGATTGTATGTGGAACCCAGATTTGTTGACTGTTGATTGTATGTGGAACACAGATTTGTTGACTGTTGATTATATGAGGAACACAGATTGGTTGACTGTTGATTGTATGAGGAACACAGAGTGGTTGACTGTTGATTGTATGAGGAATTCAGATTGGTTAACTGTTGATTGTATGAGGAAAACAGATTGGTTGACTGTTGATTGTATGAGGAACACTGATTTATTGGCTGTTGATTGTATATCGAACACAGATTGTTGACTGTGGATTGTATGAGGAACAGATTTTTGTTGAATGTTGATTGTATGTGGAACACAGATTTGTTGACTGTTGATTGTATGTGGAACACAGATTTGCTGACTGTTGATTGTACGTGGAACCCAGATTTGTTGACTGTTGATTGTATGTGGAACCCAGATTGGGTGACTGTTGATTGTATGTGGAACACATATTTGTTGACTGTTGATTGTATGTGGAACCCAGATTTGTTGACTGTTGATTGTATGGACCACAGATTTGTTGACTGTTGATTATATGAGGAACACAGATTGGATGACTGTTAATTGTATGAGGAATGCAGATTGGTTAACTGTTGATTGTATGAGGAAAACAGATTGGTTGACTGTTGATTGTATGAGGAACACTGATTTGTTTACTGTTGATTGTATATCGAACACAGATTTGTTGACTGTTGATTGTATGTGGAACCCAGATTTGTTGACTGTTGATTGTATGTGGAAGACAGATTGGTTGACTGTTGATTGTATGTGGAACACAGATTGGTTGACTGTTGATTGTATGAGGACCACATATTAGTTGACTGTTGATTGTATGTGGAACACAGATTTGTTGACTGTGGATTATATGAGGAACACAGATTGGTTGACTGTTGATTGTATGAGGAACACAGATTGGTTGACTGTTGATTGTATGAGGAATTCAGATTGGTTAACTGTTGATTGTATGTGGAACACAGATTGGTTGACTGTTGATTCTATGAGGAACACTGATTTATTGGCTGTTGATTGTATATCGAACACAGATTGTTGACTGTGGATTGTATGAGGAACACAGATTTGTTGACTGTTGATTGTATGTGGAACACAGATTTGTTGACTGTTGATTGTATGTGGAACACAGATTGGTTGACTGTTGATTGTATGTGGAACACAGATTTTTTTGACTGTTGATTGTATGTTGAACACTGATTGTTGACAGTTGATTGTATGAGGAACACAGATTGTTGACTGTGGATTGTATGAGGAACACCGATTGGTTGACTGTTGATTTGTCAAGGAACACAGATTGGTTGACTGTTGATGGTATGTGGAACACAGATTGGTTGACTGTTGATTGTATGTTAACACAGATTTGTTGACTGTTGATTGTATGTGGAACCCAGATTTGTTGACTGTTGATTGTATGTGGAACCCAGATTTGTTGACTGTTGATTATATGTGGAACACAGATTTGTTGACTGTTAATTGTATGTGGAACACAGATTTGTTGACTGTTGATTGCATGAGGAACACATTTGTTGACTGTTGATTGTATGAGGAACACAGATTGGTTGACTGTTGATTGGTATGAGGAACACAGATTGGTTGACTGTTGATTGTATGTGGAACACAGATTTGTTGACTGTTGATTGTATGAGGAACACAGATTTGTTGACTGTTGATTGTATGTGGAACACAGATTTGTTGACTGTTGATTGTATGTGGAACACAGATTGGGTGACTGTTGATTGTATGTGGAACACATATTTGTTGACTGTTGATTGTATGTGGAACCCAGATTTGTTGACTGTTGATTGTATGTGGAACACAGATTTGTTGACTGTTGATTATATGAGGAACACAGATTGGTTGACTGTTGATTGTATGAGGAACACAGATTGGTTGACTGTTGATTCTATGAGGAACACTGATTTATTGGCTGTTGATTGTATATCGAACACAGATTGTTGACTGTGGATTGTATGAGGAACACAGATTTGTTGACTGTTGATTGTATGTGGAACACAGATTTGTTGACTGTTGATTGTATGTGGAACACAGATTGGTTGACTGTTGATTGTATGTGGAACACAGATTTTTTTGACTGTTGATTGTATGTTGAACACTGATTGTTGACAGTTGATTGTATGAGGAACACAGATTGTTGACTGTGGATTGTATGAGGAACACCGATTGGTTGACTGTTGATTTGTCAAGGAACACAGATTGGTTGACTGTTGATGGTATGTGGAACACAGATTGGTTGACTGTTGATTGTATGTGTAACACAGATTTGTTGACTGTTGATTGTATGTGGAACCCAGATTTGTTGACTGTTGATTGTATGTGGAACCCAGATTTGTTGACTGTTGATTATATGTGGAACACAGATTTGTTGACTATTAATTGTATGTGGAACACAGATTTGTTGACTGTTGATTGCATGAGGAACACATTTGTTGACTGTTGATTGTATGAGGAACACAGATTGGTTGACTGTTGATTGGTATGAGGAACACAGATTGGTTGACTGTTGATTGTATGTGGAACACAGATTTGTTGACTGTTGATTGTATGAGGAACACAGATTTGTTGACTGTTGATTGTATGTGGAACACATATTTGTTGACTGTTGATTGTATGTGGAACACAGATTTGTTGACTGTTGATTGTATGTGGAACACAGATTTGCTGACTGTTGATTGTATGTGGAACACAGATTGGGTGACTGTTGATTGTATGTGGAACACATATTTGTTGACTGTTGATTGTATGTGGAACCCAGATTTGTTGACTGTTGATTGTATGTGGAACACAGATTTGTTGACTGTTGATTATATGAGGAACACAGATTGGTTGACTGTTGATTGTATGAGGAACACAGATTGGTTGACTGTTGATTGTATGAGGAATTCAGATTGGTTAACTGTTGATTGTATGAGGAAAACAGATTGGTTGACTGTTGATTGTATGAGGAACACTGATTTATTGGCTGTTGATTGTATATCGAACACAGATTGTTGACTGTGGATTGTATGAGGAACAGATTTTTTGACTGTTGATTGTATGTGGAACACAGATTTGTTGACTGTTGATTGTATGTGGAACACATTGTGGTTGACTGTTGATTGTATGTGGAACCCAGATTTGTTGACTGTTGATTGTATGTGGAACACAGATTTGTTGACTGTTGATTGTATGTGGAACACAGATTTGTTGACTGTTGATTGTATGTGGAACACAGATTGGTTGACTGTTGATTGTATGTGGAACACAGATTGTTTTGACTGTTGATTGTATGTTGAACACTGATTGTTGACAGTTGATTGTATGAGGAACACATATTGTTGACTGTGGATTGTATGAGGAACACCGATTGGTTGACTGTTGATTTGTCAAGGAACACAGATTGGTTGACTGTTGATGGTATGTGGAACACAGATTGGTTGACTGTTGATTGTATGTGGAACACAGATTTGTTGACTGTTGATTGTATGTGGAACCCAGATTTGTTGACTGTTGATTGTATGTGGAACCCAGATTTGTTGACTGTTGATTATATGTGGAACACAGATTTGTTGACTGTTAATTGTATGTGGAACACAGATTTGTTGACTGTTGATTGCATGAGGAACACATTTGTTGACTGTTGATTGTATGAGGAACACAGATTGGTTGACTGTTGATTGGTATGAGGAACACAGATTGGTTGACTGTTGATTGTATGTGGAACACAGATTTGTTGACTGTTGATTGTATGAGGAACACAGATTTGTTGACTGTTGATTGTATGTGGAACACAGATTTGTTGACTGTTGATTGTATGAGGAACACAGATTTGTTGACTGTTGATTGTATGTGGAACACATATTTGTTGACTGTTTATTGTATGTGGAACACAGATTTGTTGACTGTTGATTGTATGTGGAACACAGATTTGCTGACTGTTGATTGTATGTGGAACCCAGATTTGTTGACTGTTGATTGTATGTGGAACACAGATTTGTTGACTGTTGATTGTATGTGGAACACATATTTGTTGACTGTTGATTGTATGTGGAACCCAGATTTGTTGACTGTTGATTGTATGTGGAACACAGATTTGTTGACTGTTGATTGTATGAGGAACACAGATTTGTTGACTGTTGATTGTATGTGGAACACATATTTGTTGACTGTTGATTGTATGTGGAACACAGATTTGTTGACTGTTGATTGTATGAGGAACACAGATTTGCTGACTGTTGATTGTATGTGGAACCCAGATTTGTTGACTGTTGATTGTATGTGGAACACAGATTGGGTGACTGTTGATTGTATGTGGAACACAGATTTGTTGACTGTTGATTGTATGAGGAACACAGATTTGTTGACTGTTGATTGTATGTGGAACACAGATTTGTTGACTGTTGATTGTATGAGGAACACAGATTTGTTGACTGTTGATTGTATGTGGAACACATATTTGTTGACTGTTTATTGTATGTGGAACACAGATTTGTTGACTGTTGATTGTATGTGGAACACAGATTTGCTGACTGTTGATTGTATGTGGAACCCAGATTTGTTGACTGTTGATTGTATGTGGAACACAGATTTGTTGACTGTTGATTGTATGTGGAACACATATTTGTTGACTATTGATTGTATGTGGAACCCAGATTTGTTGACTGTTGATTGTATGTGGAACACAGATTTGTTGACTGTTGATTGTATGAGGAACACAGATTTGTTGACTGTTGATTGTATGTGGAACACATATTTGTTGACTGTTGATTGTATGTGGAACACAGATTTGTTGACTGTTGATTGTATGTGGAACACAGATTTGCTGACTGTTGATTGTATGTGGAACCCAGATTTGTTGATTGTTGATTGTATGTGGAACACAGATTGGGTGACTGTTGATTGTATGTGGAACACATATTTGTTGACTGTTGATTGTATGTGGAACCCAGATTTGTTGACTGTTGATTGTATGTGGAACACAGATTTGTTGACTGTTGATTGTATGAGGAATGCAGATTGGTTAACTGTTGATTGTATGAGGAAAACAGATTGGTTGACTGTTGATTGTATAGGAACACTGGTTGTGTATGCTGTTGATTGTATATGAACACAGATTTGTTGACTGTTGATTGTATGTGGAAGGGAACACAGATTTGTTGACTATTGATTATTGGTTATGAGAATTCAGATTGGGTGCTGTTGATTGTATAGGGAAAACAGATTGGTTGACTAACCCAGTTGATAATATGAGAACACTGATTTATTGGCTGTTGATTGTATAGAACACAGATTTTTTGTTGACTGTTGATTGTATGAGGAACAGATTTTGACTATTGATTGTATGGAACACAGATTTGTTGACTGCTGATTGTCTGTTGCCTGTAGAACACAGATTTGTTGACTATTGATTGTATGTGGAACACAGATTGCTTGGCCTTGACTATTGATTGTATGTAGGAACACAGATTTGTTGACTGTTGATTGTATGTGGAACACAGATTGACGCTGTTGACTGCTGATTGCTGACCTGTGGAACACAGATTTGTTGACTGTTGATTGTATAGAGAGAGTGGAACACAGATTTGTTGACTATTGATTGTATATCGAACCCTGATTTGTTGACTGTTGATTGTATGGAGACCCAGATTTGTTGACTATTGATTGTATGTGGAACCCAGATTTGTTGACTGTTTGATTGTATAGTGGAACACAGATTGTTGACTGTATGGAGCACAGATTGTATGATTATGAGACCACATTGATTGAATTGGTTTTACTGTTAAGCGATTCAATTATAGAGAACACAGATTGCTTGACTGTGGTTGTATGAGAACACAGATTGGTTGACTATTGATTGTATGAGAACCACAGATTTGTGACTGTTGATTGTATAGGGGAACACAGATTTATTGACTATTGATTGTATGAGGAACACTGATTTGTTGACTGTTGATTGTATATGGAACACAGATTTGTTGACTATTGATTGTATAGGAACACTGATTTGTTGACTATTGATTGTATATGGAACACAGATTGGTTATTACTGTTAAGCGTTCAATGAACACAGATTGCTTGACTGTATTGTGTATTATGAACACAGAACACAGATTGGTTGACTGTTGATTGTATGAGAACCACAGATTTGGGTATTGACTGTTGATTGTATGTGGAACACAGATTTGTTGACTGTTGATTGTATGCTGGAACACAGAATTTGTTGACTGTTGATTATATGTAGAACACAGATTTGTTGACTGTTGATTGTATGTGGAACACAGATTGGGTTGACTATTGATTGTATGTGGAACACAGATTTGTTGACTATTGATTGTATGAGGAACACTGATTTGTTGACTGTTGATTGTATGGAACCCAGATTTGTTGACTGTTGATTGTATGTGGAACACAGATTTGACTATTTGATTGTATATGGAACACAGATTAGTTGACTGTGTTGATTGTATAGGAATGCAGATTGGTTAACTGTTGATTGTATGAGAAAACACAGATTTGGTTGACTATTGATTGTATGAGGACACTGGTGCTGGCTACTGATTTATTGGCTGTTGATTATATATACGAACACAGATTTGTTGACACTGTTGATTGTAATTAGAAAGAGGTAGATTTTTAACTGTTGATTGTATGTGGAACACAGATTTGTTGACTGTTGATTGTATGGAACACATTGTAGTTGACTATTGAATGTATGTAGAGAACCCAGATTTGATGACTATTAGTATACTGAACACAGGTTATGTGATGACTATTGATTGTATGTGGAACACAGATTGGTTGACTATTGATTGTATGTGGAACACAGATTTGTTGACTGTTGGTTGTATGCTTTTAGAACACATATTGGTTGACTGTTGATTGGATAGAGGAACACAGATTTGGTTGACTGTTGATTGTATGAGGAACACAGATTGGTTATTACTATTGATTATATGAGGAGCACAGATTGGTTATTGATTGTATACAAGAGAACACAGATTTGTTGACTAGTTGATTGTGTGTGGAACACAGATTGGTTGACTGTTGATTATTATGGGGAACACAGATTGTTGACTGTTGATTGTATGAGGAACACAGATTGGTTGACTGTTGATTGTATGAGGAACACAGAGTGGTTGACTATTAATCGCGTTCTATGAACACAGATTGTGACTGTTGATTGTATGAGAACACACAGATTTGTTGACTATTGATTGTATAAGAGAACACAGATTTGTTGACTGTTGATTGTATATGGAACACAGATTTGGGTTGACTGTTGATTGTATGAGGAACACTGAGATTTGTTGACTGTTGATTGTATAGAGGAACACAGATTTGTTGACTGTTGATTGTATATGGAACACAGATTATTGACTATTGATTGTATAGAGAACACAGATTGTTGACTGTTGAATGTATAGGGAACACAGATTGTTGACTGTTGGTTGTATGAGGAACACAGATTAGTTTGACTGTTAAATGTTATATGAACACAGATTGGTTGACTATTGATTGTATGCTGGAACACAGATTTGTTGACTATTGATTGTATTATGAGGAACACAGATTTGTTGACTATTGATTGTATGTGGAACCCAGATTGGTTGACTGTTGATTATAGGTATGCCAGAACACAGATTTGTTGACTGTTGATTGTATATGAACACACAGATTTGTTGACTATTGTTGATTGTATAGAGGATCACAGATTGGTTGACTGTTGATTGAATATGAACACAGATTTGTTGACTGTTAGCCAGTTGATTGTGGAACACATATTGGTTGACTGTTGATTGTATGAAGAACACAGATTGGTTGACTGTTGATTGTATAAGGAATGCACCCAGATTGATTTGACTGTTGATTGTATATGGAACACTGAATTTATGACTATTGATTGTATATGAACACATTGTAGTTGACTATTGGTTCTTAGTTATGTGGAACACAGATTTGTTGACTGTTGATTGTATATGGAACACAGATTTGTTGACTATTGATTTGTATGTGGAACACAGATTAGTTGACTGTTGATTAGTATGTGGAACACAGATTTGTTGACTGTTTATTGTATGGAACACAGATTGGTTGACTATTGATTGTATGACGAGAATGCAGATTTGTTGACTGTTGATTGTATGAGGAAAACAGATTGGTTGACTGTTTATTGTATGAGAACACTGATTTATTGGCTGTTGATTGTATATCCGAACACAGATTTGTTGACTGTTGATTGTATGTAGGAACACATTGTAGTTGACTGTTGATTGTATGGAACCCAGATTTGTTGACTGTTGATTGTATATTGGAACACAGATTTGTTGACTGTTGATTGTATAATGAACACAGATTGGTTGACTATTGATTGTATGAGGAAGCAGATTGGTTAACTGTTGATTGTACAGGAAAACAGATTGGTTGACTGTTGATTGTATAGGGAACTACAGTTTATTGGCTGTTGATTATGATTATCGAACACAGATTTGTTGACTATTGATTGTATGAGGAACCCAGATTTTTAACTGTTGATTGTATGTGGAACACAGATTTGTTGACTATTGATTGTATATGGAACACATTGTAGTTGACTATTGAATTATGTAGGAACCCAGATTTGTTGACTGTTGATTGTATAGAGAACACAGATTTGTTGACTGTTGATTGTATATGAGAACACAGATTGGTTGTTGACTATTGATTGTATGTGGAACACAGATTTGTTGACTGTTGGTTATATGTGGAACATATTGGTTGACTGTTGATTGGATGAGGCTAGATTGGTTGACTGTTGATTGTATAGAACACAGATTGGTTGACTGTTGACTATTGGTGTATGAGGAACGCAGATTGGTTGACTGTTGATTGTATGAGGAACACAGATTTATTGACAGTTGATTGAATATGTGAGAACACAGATTGGGTTGACTATTGATTGTATGAGGGAACACAGATTCTGTTGACTGTTGATTGTATAGAGGAACACAGATTGTTGACTGTTGATTGTATATAGGAACACAGATGGTTGACAGCTATTAAGCGTTCTGAGAACACAAGATTGCTTGACTGTTGATTGTATGAGGAACACAGATTTTTTATTGGTTGACTGTTATGATTGTATAGAGGAACACTGATTTGTTGACCTGTTGATTGTATAGCGAACACAGATTTGTTGACTGTTGATTGTATGTGGAACACAGATTGTTGACTATTGATTGTATAGAGGAACACAGATTTGTTGACTGTTGAATGTATAGAGGAACACAGATTGTTGACTGTTGATTGTATGAGGAACACAGATTGTGGCTATTGACTGTTAAATGTTCAATGAACACCAGATTGGATTGACTGTTGATTGTATGGAACACAGATTGGTTGACTGTTGATTGTATGAGGAACACAGATTTGGGTATTGATTGTATATGGAACCACAGATTTGGTTGACTATTGATTGTATGAGGAACATATATTGATTATAACTATTGATTGTATAGAGAACACAGATTGGTTGACTGACTTGATTGTATAGAACACAGATTTGTTGAGCTATTGATTGTATATGGAACACAAATTGGTTGACTATTGATTTAGTATAGAGAATGCAGATTTGTTGACTGTTGATTGTATATGAAAACAGATTGGTTGACTGTGATTATTGTATGAGAACTGATTTATTGGCTGTTGATTGTATACTCGAACCAGATTTGTTGACTGTTGATTATTATATAGAACCTATGGTTGACTATTGATTGTATATGGAACCCAGATTTGTTGACTTCATTGATTGTATATTGGAACACAGATTTGTTGACTGTTGATTATTGTATATGGAACACAGATTGGTTGACTGTTGATTGTATGAGGGAATGCAGATTGGTTAACTGTTGATTGTATAGGGGAAAACAGATTTAGTTGACTGTTGATTGTATGAGGACACTTTATTGGCTGTTGATTGTATATCGAACACAGATTTGTTGACTATTGATTGTATGAGGAACACAGATTTGTTAACTATTGATTGTATATGGAACACAGATTTGTTGACTATTGATTGTATATGGAACACAGATTGTGTTGACTATTGATTGAATGTATGTCATAGACAGATTTGTTGACTATTGATTGTATGTGGAACACAGATTTGTTTGACTGTTGATTGTATGTGGAACACAGATTGGTTGACTGTTGATTGTATGTGGAACACAGATTTGTTGACTATGTTGCAGTTGTATGTGGAACACATGATTGGTTGACTGTTGATTGGATGAGAACACAGATTGGTTGACTGTTGATTGTATGAGGAACACAGATTGGTTGACTGTTGATTGTATGAGGAGCAGATTGGTTGACGCTGTTGATTGTATAGGAACACAGATTTGTTGACAGTTGATTGACTATGTGGAGAACCTACAGATTTGTTGACTGTTGATTGTATGGCTGGAACACAGATTGTTGACCCGGCTGTTGATTGTATAGGAACACAGAGTGGTTGACTGTTAAAGCGTTCTAGACACAGATTGCTGGAACACAGATTTGTTGACTGTTGATTGTATGAGAACACAGATTGTTGACTGTTGATTGTATATGGAACACAGATTTGTTGACTGTTGATTGTATGCCAGAACACAGGGTTTGTTGACTGTTGATTGTATGCCAGAACACAGATTTGATTGTGACTATTGACTATTGTATATATGGAACACAGATTGGTTGACTGTTGATTGTAGAGAACACAGATTTGTTGGCTATTGATTGTATATGAGAACCCAGATTTGTTGACTGTTGATTGTATGGAACACAGATTTGTTGACTATTGATTGTATATCAGGAACGCGCTGGATTTGTTGACTGTTGATTGTATGTGGAACCCAGATTTGTTGACTGTTGATTGTATGTGGAACACAGATTTGTTGACTGTTGATTGTATGAGGAACACAGATTTGTTGACTGTTGATTGTATGTGGAACACATATTTGTTGACTGTTGATTGTATGTGGAACACAGATTTGTTGACTGTTGATTGTATGTGGAACACAGATTTGCTGACTGTTGATTGTATGTGGAACCCAGATTTGTTGATTGTTGATTGTATGTGGAACACAGATTGGGTGACTGTTGATTGTATGTGGAACACATATTTGTTGACTGTTGATTGTATGTGGAACCCAGATTTGTTGACTGTTGATTGTATGTGGAACACAGATTTGTTGACTGTTGATTGTATGAGGAATGCAGATTGGTTAACTGTTGATTGTATGAGGAAAACAGATTGGTTGACTGTTGATTGTATGAGGAACACTGATTTGTTTGCTGTTGATTGTATATCGAACACAGATTTGTTGACTGTTGATTGTATGTGGAACCCATATTTGTTGACTGTTGATTGTATGAGGAACACAGATTGGTTAACTGTTGATTGTATGAGGAAAACAGATTGGTTGACTGTTGATAATATGAGGAACACTGATTTATTGGCTGTTGATTGTATATCGAACACAGATTTGTTGACTGTTGATTGTATGAGGAACAGATTTTTTGACTGTTGATTGTATGTGGAACACAGATTTGTTGACTGCTGATTGTCTGTTGAACACAGATTTGTTGACTGTTGATTGTATGTGGAACACATTGTGGTTGACTGTTGATTGTATGTGGAACACAGATTTGTTGACTGTTGATTGTATGTGGAACACAGATTTGTTGACTGCTGATTGTCTGTGGAACACAGATTTGTTGACTGTTGATTGTATGTGGAACACAGATTTGTTGACTGTTGATTGTATATCGAACCCTGATTTGTTGACTGTTGATTGTATGTGGAACCCAGATTTGTTGACTGTTGATTGTATGTGTAACCCAGATTTGTTGACTGTTGATTGTATGTGGAACACAGATTGTTGACTGTTGATTGTATGAGGAACACAGATTGGTTTACTGTTAAACGTTCAATGAACACAGATTGCTTGACTGTTGATTGTATGTGGAACACAGATTGGTTGACTGTTGATTGTATGAGAACCACAGATTTGTTGACTGTTGATTGTATGTGGAACACAGATTTGTTGACTGTTGATTGTATGAGGAACACTGATTTGTTGACTGTTGATTGTATGTGGAACACAGATTTGTTGACTGTTGATTGTATGAGGAACACTGATTTGTTGACTGTTGATTGTATGAGGAACACAGATTGGTTTACTGTTAAACGTTCAATGAACACAGATTGCTTGACTGTTGATTGTATGTGGAACACAGATTGGTTGACTGTTGATTGTATGAGAACCACAGATTTGTTGACTGTTGATTGTATGTGGAACACAGATTTGTTGACTGTTGATTGTATGTGGAACACAGATTTGTTGACTGTTGATTGTATGAGAACCACAGATTTGTTGACTGTTGATTGTATGTGGAACACAGATTTGTTGACTGTTGATTGTATGTGGAACACAGATTTGTTGACTGTTGATTGTATGAGGAACACTGATTTGTTGACTGTTGATTGTATGTGGAACACAGATTTGTTGACTGTTGATTGTATGAGGAACACATATTGTTAACTGTTGATTGTATGAGGAACACAGATTGGTTGACTGTTGATTGTATGAGGAACACAGATTTGTTGACTGTTGATTGTATGTGGAACACAGATTGGTTGACTGTTGATTGTATGAGGAACACAGATTGTTGACTGTTGATTGTATGAGGAACACAGATTTGTTGACTGTTGATTGTATGAGGAACACAGATTGTTGACTGTTGATTGTATGAGAAACACAGATTTGTTGACTGTTGATTGTATGTGGAACACAGATTTGTTGACTGTTGATTGTATCTGGAACACAGATTTGTTGACTGTTGATTGTATGAGGAACACTGATTTGTTGACTGTTGATTGTATGTGGAACACAGATTTGTTGACTGTTGATTGTATGAGGAACACAGATTGTTAACTGTTGATTGTATGAGGAACACAGATTGGTTGACTGTTGATTGTATGAGGAACACAGATTTGTTGACTGTTGATTGTATGTGGAACACAGATTGGTTGACTGTTAAATGTTCAATGAACACAGATTGGTTGACTGTTGATTGTATGTGGAACACAGATTGTTGACTATTGATTGTATGAGAACACAGATTTGTTGACTGTTGATTGTATGAGGAACACAGATTGTTGACTGTTGATTGTATGAGGAACACAGATTGGTTGACTGTTAAATGTTCAATGAACACAGATTGGTTGACTGTTGATTGTATGTGGAACACAGATTGGTTGACTGTTGATTGTATAGAGAACACAGATTTGTTGACTGTTGATTGTATGTGGAACCCAGATTGGTTGACTGTTGATTGCATTAGGAACACAGATTTGTTGACTGTTGATTGTATATCGAACCCAGATTTGTTGACTGTTGATTGTATGTGGATCACAGATTGGTTGACTGTTGATTGAATGAGGAACACAGATTTGTTGACTGTTGATTGTATGTGGAACACATATTGGTTGACTGTTGATTGTATGAAGAACACAGATTGGTTGACTGTTGATTGTATAAGGAATGCAGATTGGTTGACTGTTGATTGTATGTGGAACACAGATGTGTTGACTGTTGATTGTATGTGGAACACATTGTGGTTGACTGTTGATTGTATGTGGAACCCAGATTTGTTGACTGTTGATTGTATGTGGAACACAGATTTGTTGACTGTTTATTGTATGTGGAACACAGATTGTTGACTGTTGATTGTATGTGGAACACAGATTTGTTGACTGTTTATTGTATGTGGAACACAGATTGGTTGACTATTGATTGTATGAGGAATGCAGATTTGTTGACTGTTGATTGTATGAGAAAACAGATTGGTTGACTGTTTATTGTATGAGAACACTGATTTATTGGCTGTTGATTGTATATCGAACACAGATTTGTTGACTGTTGATTGTATGTGGAACACATTGTGGTTGACTGTTGATTGTATGTGGAACCCAGATTTGTTGACTGTTGATTGTATGTGGAACACAGATTTGTTGACTGTTTATTGTATGTGGAACACAGATTGGTTGACTGTTGATTGTATGAGGAATGCAGATTGGTTAACTGTTGATTGTATGAGGAAAACAGATTGGTTGACTGTTGATTGTATGAGGGACACTGATTTATTGGCTGTTGATTGTATATCGAACACAGATTTGTTGACTGTTGATTGTATGAGGAACAGATTTTTAACTGTTGATTGTATGTGGAACACAGATTTGTTGACTGTTGATTGTATGTGGAACACATTGTAGTTGACTGTTGAATGTATGTGGAACCCAGATTTGTTGACTGTTGATTGTATGTGGAACACAGATTTGTTGACTGTTGATTGTATGTGGAACACAGATTGGTTGACTGTTGATTGTATGTGGAACACAGATTTGTTGACTGTTGGTTGTATGTGGAACACATATTGGTTGACTGTTGATTGGATGAGGAACACAGATTGGTTGACTGTTGATTGTATGAGGAACACAGATTGGTTGACTGTTGATTGTATGAGGAACGCAGATTGGTTGACTGTTGATTGTATGAGGAACACAGATTTGTTGACAGTTGATTGTGTGTGGAACACAGATTTGTTGACTGTTGATTGTATGAGGAACACAGATTGTTGACTGTTGATTGTATGAGGAACACAGATTGTTGACTGTTGATTGTATGAGGAACACAGAGTGGTTGACTGTTAAACGTTCTATGAACACAGATTGCTTGACTGTTGATTGTATGAGAAACACAGATTGGTTGACTGTTGATTGTATGAGAAACACAGATTTGTTGACTGTTGATTGTATGTGGAACACAGATTTGTTGACTGTTGATTGTATGAGGAACACTGATTTGTTGACTGTTGATTGTATGAGGAACACAGATTTGTTGACTGTTGATTGTATGTGGAACACAGATTGTTGACTGTTGATTGTATGAGGAACACAGATTTGTTGACTGTTGAATGTATGAGGAACACAGATTGTTGACTGTTGATTGTATGAGGAACACAGATTGGTTGACTGTTAAATGTTCAATGAACACAGATTGGTTGACTGTTGATTGTATGTGGAACACAGATTGGTTGACTGTTGATTGTATGAGGAACACAGATTTGTTGACTGTTGATTGTATGTGGAACCCAGATTGGTTGACTGTTGATTGCATTAGGAACACAGATTTGTTGACTGTTGATTGTATATCAGACCCAGATTTGTTGACTGTTGATTGTATGTGGATCACAGATTGGTTGACTGTTGATTGAATGAGGAACACAGATTTGTTGACTGTTGATTGTATGTGGAACACATATTGGTTGACTATTGATTGTATGAAGAACACAGATTGGTTGACTGTTGATTGTATAAGGAATGCAGATTGGTTGACTGTTGATTGTATGTGGAACACAGATGTGTTGACTGTTGATTGTATGTGGAACACATTGTAGGTTGACTGTTGATTGTATGTGGAACCCAGATTTGTTGACTGTTGATTGTATGTGGAACACAGATTTGTTGACTGTTTATTGTATGTGGAACACAGATTGTTGACTGTTGATTGTATGTGGAACACAGATTTGTTGACTGTTTATTGTATGTGGAACACAGATTGGTTGACTGTTGATTGTATGAGGAATGCAGATTTGTTGACTGTTGATTGTATGAGGAAAACAGATTGGTTGACTGTTTATTGTATGAGGAACACTGATTTATTGGCTGTTGATTGTATATCGAACACAGATTTGTTGACTGTTGATTGTATGTGGAACACATTGTGGTTGACTGTTGATTGTATGTGGAACCCAGATTTGTTGACTGTTGATTGTATGTGGAACACAGATTTGTTGACTGTTTATTGTATGTGGAACACAGATTGGTTGACTGTTGATTGTATGAGGAATGCAGATTGGTTAACTGTTGATTGTATGAGGAAAACAGATTGGTTGACTGTTGATTGTATGAGGGACACTGATTTATTGGCTGTTGATTGTATATCGAACACAGATTTGTTGACTGTTGATTGTATGAGGAACAGATTTTTTAACTGTTGATTGTATGTGGAACACAGATTTGTTGACTGTTGATTGTATGTGGAACACATTGTGGTTGACTGTTGAATGTATGTGGAACCCAGATTTGTTGACTGTTGATTGTATGTGGAACACAGATTTGTTGACTGTTGATTGTATGTGGAACACAGATTGGTTGACTGTTGATTGTATGTGGAACACAGATTTGTTGACTGTTGGTTGTATGTGGAACACATATTGGTTGACTGTTGATTGGATGAGGAACACAGATTGGTTGACTGTTGATTGTATGAGGAACACAGATTGGTTGACTGTTGATTGTATGAGGAACGCAGATTGGTTGACTGTTGATTGTATGAGGAACACAGATTTGTTGACAGTTGATTGTGTGTGGAACACAGATTTGTTGACTGTTGATTGTATGAGGAACACAGATTGTTGACTGTTGATTGTATGAGGAACACAGATTGTTGACTGTTGATTGTATGAGGAACACAGAGTGGTTGACTGTTAAACGTTCTATGAACACAGATTGCTTGACTGTTGATTGTATGAGGAACACAGATTGGTTGACTGTTGATTGTATGAGGAACACTGATTTGTTGACTGTTGATTGTATGAGGAACACAGATTTGTTGACTGTTGATTGTATGTGGAACACAGATTGTTGACTGTTGATTGTATGAGGAACACAGATTTGTTGACTGTTGAATGTATGAGGAACACAGATTGTTGACTGTTGATTGTATGAGGAACACAGATTGGTTGACTGTTAAATGTTCAATGAACACAGATTGGTTGACTGTTGATTGTATGTGGAACACAGATTGGTTGACTGTTGATTGTATGAGGAACACAGATTTGTTGACTGTTGATTGTATGTGGAACACAGATTTGTTGACTGTTGATTGTATGAGGAACATATATTGTTAACTGTTGATTGTATGAGGAACACAGATTGGTTGACTGTTGATTGTATGAGGAACACAGATTTGTTGACTGTTGATTGTATATGGAACACAAATTGGTTGACTGTTGATTGTATGAGGAATGCAGATTTGTTGACTGTTGATTGTATGAGGAAAACAGATTGGTTGACTGTTTATTGTATGAGGAACACTGATTTATTGGCTGTTGATTGTATATCGAACACAGATTTGTTGACTGTTGATTGTATGTGGAACACATTGTGGTTGACTGTTGATTGTATGTGGAACCCAGATTTGTTGACTGTTGATTGTATGTGGAACACAGATTTGTTGACTGTTTATTGTATGTGGAACACAGATTGGTTGACTGTTGATTGTATGAGGAATGCAGATTGGTTAACTGTTGATTGTATGAGAAAACAGATTGGTTGACTGTTGATTGTATGAGGGACACTGATTTATTGGCTGTTGATTGTATATCGAACACAGATTTGTTGACTGTTGATTGTATGAGGAACAGATTTTTTAACTGTTGATTGTATGTGGAACACAGATTTGTTGACTGTTGATTGTATGTGGAACACATTGTGGTTGACTGTTGAATGTATGTGGAACCCAGATTTGTTGACTGTTGATTGTATGTGGAACACAGATTTGTTGACTGTTGATTGTATGTGGAACACAGATTGGTTGACTGTTGATTGTATGTGGAACACAGATTTGTTGACTGTTGGTTGTATGTGGAACACATATTGGTTGACTGTTGATTGGATGAGGAACACAGATTGGTTGACTGTTGATTGTATGAGGAACACAGATTGGTTGACTGTTGATTGTATGAGGAACGCAGATTGGTTGACTGTTGATTGTATGAGGAACACAGATTTGTTGACAGTTGATTGTGTGTGGAACACAGATTTGTTGACTGTTGATTGTATGAGGAACACAGATTGTTGACTGTTGATTGTATGAGGAACACAGAGTGGTTGACTGTTAAACGTTCTATGAACACAGATTGCTTGACTGTTGATTGTATGAGGAACACAGATTGGTTGACTGTTGATTGTATGAGAAACACAGATTTGTTGACTGTTGATTGTATGTGGAACACAGATTTGTTGACTGTTAAATGTTCAATGAACACAGATTGGTTGACTGTTGATTGTATGTGGAACACAGATTGGTTGACTGTTGATTGTATGAGGAACACAGATTTGTTGACTGTTGATTGTATGTGGAACCCAGATTGGTTGACTGTTGATTGCATTAGGAACACAGATTTGTTGACTGTTGATTGTATATCGAACCCAGATTTGTTGACTGTTGATTGTATGTGGATCACAGATTGGTTGACTGTTGATTGAATGAGGAACACAGATTTGTTGACTGTTGATTGTATGAGGAACACAGATTGGTTTACTGTTAAACGTTCAATGAACACAGATTGCTTGACTGTTGATTGTATGTGGAACACAGATTGGTTGACTGTTGATTGTATGAGAACCACAGATTTGTTGACTGTTGATTGTATGTGGAACACAGATTTGTTGACTGTTGATTGTATGTGGAACACAGATTTGTTGACTGTTGATTGTATGAGGAACACTGATTTGTTGACTGTTGATTGTATGTGGAACACAGATTTGTTGACTGTTGATTGTATGAGGAACACTGATTTGTTGACTGTTGATTGTATGAGGAACACAGATTGGTTTACTGTTAAACGTTCAATGAACAAAGATTGCTTGACTGTTGATTGTATGTGGAACACAGATTGATTGACTGTTGATTGTATGAGAACCACAGATTTGTTGACTGTTGATTGTATGTGGAACACAGATTTGTTGACTGTTGATTGTATGTGGAACACAGATTTGTTGACTGTTGATTGTATGAGAACCACAGATTTGTTGACTGTTGATTGTATGTGGAACACAGATTTGTTGACTGTTGATTGTATGTGGAACACAGATTTGTTGACTGTTGATTGTATGAGGAACACTGATTTGTTGACTGTTGATTGTATGTGGAACACAGATTTGTTGACTGTTGATTGTATGAGGAACACATATTGTTAACTGTTGATTGTATGAGGAACACAGATTGGTTGACTGTTGATTGTATGAGGAACACAGATTTGTTGACTGTTGATTGTATGTGGAACACAGATTGGTTGACTGTTGATTGTATGAGGAACACAGATTGTTGACTGTTGATTGTATGAGGAACACAGATTTGTTGACTGTTGATTGTATGAGGAACACAGATTGTTGACTGTTGATTGTATGAGAAACACAGATTTGTTGACTGTTGATTGTATGTGGAACACAGATTTGTTGACTGTTGATTGTATGTGGAACACAGATTTGTTGACTGTTGATTGTATGAGGAACACTGATTTGTTGACTGTTGATTGTATGTGGAACACAGATTTGTTGACTGTTGATTGTATGAGGAACACAGATTGGTTAACTGTTGATTGTATGAGGAACACAGATTGGTTGACTGTTGATTGTATGAGGAACACAGATTTGTTGACTGTTGATTGTATGTGGAACACAGATTGGTTGACTGTTAAATGTTCAATGAACACAGATTGGTTGACTGTTGATTGTATGTGGAACACAGATTGTTGACTGTTGATTGTATGAGGAACACAGATTTGTTGACTGTTGATTGTATGAGGAACACAGATTGTTGACTGTTGATTGTATGAGGAACACAGATTGGTTGACTGTTAAATGTTCAATGAACACAGATTGGTTGACTGTTGATTGTATGTGGAACACAGATTGGTTGACTGTTGATTGTATGAGGAACACAGATTTGTTGACTGTTGATTGTATGTGGAACCCAGATTGGTTGACTGTTGATTGCATTAGGAACACAGATTTGTTGACTGTTGATTGTATATCGAACCCAGATTTGTTGACTGTTGATTGTATGTGGATCACAGATTGGTTGACTGTTGATTGAATGAGGAACACAGATTTGTTGACTGTTGATTGTATGTGGAACACATATTGGTTGACTGTTGATTGTATGAAGAACACAGATTGGTTGACTGTTGATTGTATAAGGAATGCAGATTGGTTGACTGTTGATTGTATGTGGAACACAGATGTGTTGACTGTTGATTGTATGTGGAACACATTGTGGTTGACTGTTGATTGTATGTGGAACCCAGATTTGTTGACTGTTGATTGTATGTGGAACACAGATTTGTTGACTGTTTATTGTATGTGGAACACAGATTGTTGACTGTTGATTGTATGTGGAACACAGATTTGTTGACTGTTTATTGTATGTGGAACACAGATTGGTTGACTGTTGATTGTATGAGGAATGCAGATTTGTTGACTGTTGATTGTATGAGGAAAACAGATTGGTTGACTGTTTATTGTATGAGGAACACTGATTTATTGGCTGTTGATTGTATATCGAACACAGATTTGTTGACTGTTGATTGTATGTGGAACACATTGTGGTTGACTGTTGATTGTATGTGGAACCCAGATTTGTTGACTGTTGATTGTATGTGGAACACAGATTTGTTGACTGTTTATTGTATGTGGAACACAGATTGGTTGACTGTTGATTGTATGAGGAATGCAGATTGGTTAACTGTTGATTGTATGAGGAAAACAGATTGGTTGACTGTTGATTGTATGAGGGACACTGATTTATTGGCTGTTGATTGTATATCGAACACAGATTTGTTGACTGTTGATTGTATGAGGAACAGATTTTTAACTGTTGATTGTATGTGGAACACAGATTTGTTGACTGTTGATTGTATGTGGAACACATTGTGGTTGACTGTTGAATGTATGTGGAACCCAGATTTGTTGACTGTTGATTGTATGTGGAACACAGATTTGTTGACTGTTGATTGTATGTGGAACACAGATTGGTTGACTGTTGATTGTATGTGGAACACAGATTTGTTGACTGTTGGTTGTATGTGGAACACATATTGGTTGACTGTTGATTGGATGAGGAACACAGATTGGTTGACTGTTGATTGTATGAGGAACACAGATTGGTTGACTGTTGATTGTATGAGGAACGCAGATTGGTTGACTGTTGATTGTATGAGGAACACAGATTTGTTGACAGTTGATTGTGTGTGGAACACAGATTTGTTGACTGTTGATTGTATGAGGAACACAGATTGTTGACTGTTGATTGTATGAGGAACACAGATTGTTGACTGTTGATTGTATGAGGAACACAGAGTGGTTGACTGTTAAACGTTCTATGAACACAGATTGCTTGACTGTTGATTGTATGAGGAACACAGATTGGTTGACTGTTGATTGTATGAGAAACACAGATTTGTTGACTGTTGATTGTATGTGGAACACAGATTTGTTGACTGTTGATTGTATGAGGAACACTGATTTGTTGACTGTTGATTGTATGTGGAACACAGATTTGTTGACTGTTGATTGTATGAGGAACACAGATTGTTGACTGTTGATTGTATGAGGAACACAGATTTGTTGACTGTTGATTGTATGAGGAACACAGATTTGTTGACTGTTGATTGTATGTGGAACACAGATTGTTGACTGTTGATTGTATGAGGAACACAGATTTGTTGACTGTTGAATGTATGAGGAACACAGATTGTTGACTGTTGATTGTATGAGGAACACAGATTGGTTGACTGTTAAATGTTCAATGAACACAGATTGGTTGACTGTTGATTGTATGTGGAACACAGATTGGTTGACTGTTGATTGTATGAGGAACACAGATTTGTTGACTGTTGATTGTATGTGGAACACAGATTTGTTGACTGTTGATTGTATGAGGAACATATATTGTTAACTGTTGATTGTATGAGGAACACAGATTGGTTGACTGTTGATTGTATGAGGAACACAGATTTGTTGACTGTTGATTGTATATGGAACACAAATTGGTTGACTGTTGATTGTATGAGGAATGCAGATTTGTTGACTGTTGATTGTATGAGGAAAACAGATTGGTTGACTGTTTATTGTATGAGGAACACTGATTTATTGGCTGTTGATTGTATATCGAACACAGATTTGTTGACTGTTGATTGTATGTGGAACACATTGTGGTTGACTGTTGATTGTATGTGGAACCCAGATTTGTTGACTGTTGATTGTATGTGGAACACAGATTTGTTGACTGTTTATTGTATGTGGAACACAGATTGGTTGACTGTTGATTGTATGAGGAATGCAGATTGGTTAACTGTTGATTGTATGAGGAAAACAGATTGGTTGACTGTTGATTGTATGAGGGACACTGATTTATTGGCTGTTGATTGTATATCGAACACAGATTTGTTGACTGTTGATTGTATGAGGAACAGATTTTTAACTGTTGATTGTATGTGGAACACAGATTTGTTGACTGTTGATTGTATGTGGAACACATTGTGGTTGACTGTTGAATGTATGTGGAACCCAGATTTGTTGACTGTTGATTGTATGTGGAACACAGATTTGTTGACTGTTAATTGTATGTGAACACAGATTGGTTGACTGTTGATTGTATGTGGAACACAGATTTGTTGACTGTTGGTTGTATGTGGAACACATATTGGTTGACTGTTGATTGGATGAGGAACACAGATTGGTTGACTGTTGATTGTATGAGGAACACAGATTGGTTGACTGTTGATTGTATGAGAGCATAGATTGGTTGACTGTTGATTGTATGAGGAACACAGATTTGTTGACAGTTGATTGTGTGTGGAACACAGATTTGTTGACTGTTGATTGTATGAGGAACACAAATTGTTGACTGTTGATTGTATGAGGAACACAGAGTGGTTGACTGTTAAACGTTCTATGAACACAGATTGCTTGACTGTTGATTGTATGAGGAACACAGATTGGTTGACTGTTGATTGTATGAGAAACACAGATTTGTTGACTGTTGATTGTATGTGGAACACAGATTTGTTGACTGTTGATTGTATGAGGAACACTGATTTGTTGACTGTTGATTGTATGTGGAACACAGATTTGTTGACTGTTGATTGTATGAGGAACACAGATTGTTGACTGTTGATTGTATGAGGAACACAGATTTGTTGACTGTTGATTGTATGAGGAACACAGATTTGTTGACTGTTGATTGTATGTGGAACACAGATTGTTGACTGTTGATTGTATGAGGAACACAGATTTGTTGACTGTTGAATGTATGAGGAACACAGATTGTTGACTGTTGATTGTATGAGGAACACAGATTGGTTGACTGTTAAATGTTCAATGAACACAGATTGGTTGACTGTTGATTGTATGAGGAACACAGATTTGTTGACTGTTGATTGTATGTGGAACACAGATTTGTTGACTGTTGATTGTATGAGGAACATATATTGTTAACTGTTGATTGTATGAGGAACACAGATTGGTTGACTGTTGATTGTATGAGGAACACAGATTTGTTGACTGTTGATTGTATATGGAACACAAATTGGTTGACTGTTGATTGTATGAGGAACACAGATTGTTGACTGTTGATTGTATGTGGAACACAGATTGTTGACTGTTGATTGTATGAGGAACACAGATTTGTTGACTGTTGATTGTATGAGGAACACAGATTGTTGACTGTTGATTGTATGTGGAACACAGATTTGTTGACTGTTGATTGTATGTGGAACACAGATTTGTTGACTGTTGATTGTATGAGGAACACTGATTTGTTGACTGTTGATTGTATGTGGAACACAGATTTGTTGACCGTTGATTGTATGAGGAACACAGATTGTTAACTGTTGATTGTATGAGGAACACAGATTGGTTGACTGTTGATTGTATGAGGAGCACAGATTTGTTGACTGTTGATTGTATGTGGAACACAGATTGGTTGACTGTTAAATGTTCAATGAACACAGATTGGTTGACTGTTGATTGTATGTGGAACACAGATTGTTGACTGTTGATTGTATGAGTAACACAGATTGTTGACTGATGATTGTATGAGGAACACAGATTGGTTGACTGTTAAATGTTCAATGAACACAGATTGGTTGACTGTTGATTGTATGTGGAACACAGATTGGTTGACTGTTGATTGTATGAGGAACACAGATTTGTTGACTGTTGATTGTATGTGGATCACAGATTGGTTGACTGTTGATTGAATGAGGAACACAGATTTGTTGACTGTTGATTGTATGTGCAACACATATTGGTTGACTGTTGATTGTATGAAGAACACAGATTGGTTGACTGTTGATTGTATAAGGAATGCAGATTGGTTGACTGTTGATTGTATGTGGAACACAGATGTGTTGACTGTTGATTGTATGTGGAACACATTGTGGTTGACTGTTGATTGTATGTGGAACCCAGATTTGTTGAATGTTGATTGTATATCGAACACAGATTTGTTGACTGTTGATTATATGTGGAACACATTGTGGTTGACTGTTGATTATATGTGGAACCCAGATTTGTTGACTGTTGATTGTATGTGGAACACAGATTTGTTGACTGTTTATTGTATGTGGAACACAGATTGGTTGACTGTTGATTGTATGAGGAATGCAGATTGGTTAACTGTTGATTGTATGAGGAAAACAGATTGGTTGACTGTTGATTGTATGAGGGACACTGATTTATTGGCTGTTGATTGTATATCGAACACAGATTTGTTGACTGTTGATTGTATGAGGAACAGATTTTTTGACTGTTGATTGTATGTGGAACACAGATTTGTTGACTGTTGATTGTATGTGGAACACATTGTGGTTGACTGTTGAATGTATGTGGAACCCAGATTTGTTGACTGTTGATTGTATGTGGAACACAGATTTGTTGACTGTTGATTGTATGTGGAACACAGATTGGTTGACTGTTGATTGTATGTGGAACACAGATTTGTTGACTGTTGGTTGTATGTGGAACACATATTGGTTGACTGTTGATTGGATGAGGAACACAGATTGGTTGACTGTTGATTGTATGAGGAACACAGATTGGTTGACTGTTGATTGTATGAGGAACGCAGATTGGTTGACTGTTGATTGATGAGGAACACAGATTTGTTGACAGTTGATTGTGTGTGGAACACAGATTTGTTGACTGTTGATTGTATGAGGAACACAGATTGTTGACTGTTGATTGTATGAGGAACATAGATTGTTGACTGTTGATTGTATGAGGAACACAGATTGGTTGACTGTTAAACGTTCAATGAACACAGATTGGTTGACTGTTGATTGTATGAGAAACACAGATTTGTTGACTGTTGATTGTATGTGGAACACAGATTTGTTGACTGTTGATTGTATGAGGAACACTGATTTGTTGACTGTTGATTGTATGTGGAACACAGATTTGTTGACTGTTGATTGTATGAGGAACACAGATTGTTGACTGTTGATTGTATGAGGAACACAGATTTGTTGACTGTTGATTGTATGAGGAACACAGATTTGTTGACTGTTGATTGTATGTGGAACACAGATTGTTGACTGTTGATTGTATGAGGAACACATATTTGTTGACTGTTGAATGTATGAGGAACACAGATTGTTGACTGTTGATTGTATGAGGAACACAGATTGGTTGACTGTTAAATGTTCAATGAACACAGATTGGTTGACTGTTGATTGTATGTGGAACACAGATTGGTTGACTGTTGATTGTATGAGGAACACAGATTTGTTGACTGTTGATTGTATGTGGAACCCAGATTGGTTGACTGTTGATTGCATTAGGTACACAGATTTGTTGACTGTTGATTGTATATCGAACCCAGATTTGTTGACTGTTGATTGTATGTGGAACACAGATTGGTTGACTGTTGATTGAATGAGGAACACAGATTTGTTGACTGTTGATTGTTTATGGAACACATATTGGTTGACTGTTGATTGTATGAAGAACACAGATTGGTTGACTGTTGATTGTATAAGGAATGCAGATGGGTTGACTGTTGATTGTATGTGGAACACAGATGTGTTGACTGTTGATTGAATGTGGAACACATTGTGGTTGACTGTTGATTGTATGTGGAACCCAGATTGTTTGACTGTTGATTGTATGTGGAACACAGATTGGTTGACTGTTGATTGTATGAGGAACACAGATTTGTTGACTGTTGATTGTATGTGGAACCCAGATTTGTTGACTGTATGTGGAACACAGATTTGTTGACTGTTGATTGTATGAGGAACACCGATTGGTTGACTGTTAAATGTTCAATGAACTCAGATTGGTTGACTGTTGATTGTATGTGGAACACATATTGGTTGACTGTTGATTGTATGAGGAATGCAGATTTGTTGACTGTTGAATGCATGAGGAACACAGATTTGTTGACTGTTGATTGTATGTGGAACATAGATTTGTTGACTGTTGATTGTATGTGGAACACAGATTGGTTGACTGTTGATTGTATGTGGAACACAGATTTTTTTGACTGTTGATTGTATGTTGAACACTGATTGTTGACAGTTGATTGTATGAGGAACACAGATTGTTGACTGTGGATTGTATGAGGAACACCGATTGGTTGACTGTTGATTTGTCAAGGAACACAGATTGGTTGACTGTTGATGGTATGTGGAACACAGATTGGTTGACTGTTGATTGTATGTGGAACACAGATTTGTTGACTGTTGATTGTATGTGTAACCCAGATTGGTTGACTGTTGATTGTATGTGGAACCCAGATTTGTTGACTGTTGATTATATGTGGAACACAGATTTGTTGACTGTTAATTGTATGTGGAACACAGATTTGTTGACTGTTGATTGCATGAGGAACACATTTGTTGACTGTTGATTGTATGAGGAACACAGATTGGTTGACTGTTGATTGGTATGAGGATCACAGATTGGTTGACTGTTGATTGTATGTGGAACACAGATTTGTTGACTGTTGATTGTATGTGGAACACAGATTGGTTGACTGTTGATGTATTGCAACTCCGTGATGCTGGTAAGGCAGAGTCAGGCGCAGGACAACAACATGAGTTTTCATAAAGCTTACTCAAATATAACATACGAGTGTTGAAAACAAACACTCGAAAAAACACGGAATCAAAAACAACAATCACACACAAAAACATGAGGGAAACAGAGGGTTAAATAAGGAACATGTAATCATGGGAATGTAAACTAGGTGTGTGAAAAAGAAAGACAAAACCGGTGACTTCGACCGCCGAAAGCTGCCCGAACAAGGAGGGACCAACTTCGGCTGAAGTCGTGACAGTACCCCCTCACTTGATGTGCGGCTTCAGCAGCGCGCCGACACCGGCCTTGGGGGCACCCAGCATCTCTCCTCCGGACCGTACCCCTCCCACTCCACGAGGTACTGGAGGCACCCCGCCCGACGCCTTGAGTCCATGATGGCTCACACAGTATACGCCGGGGCCCCCTCGATGTACAGAGACGGAGGAACCTCTCGCACCTCAGACTCCTGGAGTGGACCAGCCACCACCGGCCTGAGGAGAGACACATGGAACGAGGGGTCAATACGGTAATCTGGGGGAAGCTGTAACTTATAACATACCTTGTTCAATCTCCTCAGGACTTTAAAGGGCCCCACATACCGCGGACCCAGCTTCCGGCAGGGCAGGCGGAGGGGCAGGTTTCGGGTCAAGAGCCAGACCCTGTCCCTCAGTGCGAACACCGGGGCCTCACTGCGGTGGTGGTTGGCGCTCGCCTTCGGCCGCCTCACAGCTCGTTGCAGTTGCACATGGGCGGCCTCCCAGGTCTCTGGTACTGGTACCCCAGTACGCACTGGAAGGGGGAGATGCCAGTGGAGGAGTGGCGGAGTGAGTCTTGGGTCATCTCTGCCCAGGGGATGAATGCCGCCCACTCCCCCGGCCGGTCCTGGCAATAGGACCGCAGAAACCTACCCACATCCTGGTTGACTCTTTCCACCTGCCCGTTACTCTCGGGATGAAAACCTGAGGTAAGGCTGACCGAGACCCCCAGACGTTCCATAAACGCCCTCCAAAACCTGGACGTGAATTTGGGACCCCGATCAGAAACTATATCCTCAGGCACCCCGTAATGCCGGAAGACATGGGTGAACAGGGCCTCCGCAGTCTGTAGGGCTGTAGGGAGACCAGGCAAAGGAAGGCGGCAGGACTTAGAAAACCGATCCATAACGACCAGGATCGTGGTGTTACCCTGTGACGGCGGAAGATCCATCAAGAAGTCCACCGACAGGTGTGACCAAGGTCGCTGTGGAACGGGTAGGGGTTGTAACTTCCCTCTGGGCAGGTGCCTAGGCGCCTTGCACTGGGCTCACACCGAGCAGGAGGAAACATAAACCCTCACGTCCTTAGCTAAGGTGGACCACCAGTACTTCCCACTAAGACAGCGCACCGTCCGACCGATGCCAGGATGACCAGAGGAGGGTGACGTGTGGGCCCAATAGATCAGATGGTCGCGGACAGCAGACGGAACGTACATAAGTCCAGCTGGACACTGAGGTGGAGTGGGCTCTTTACATAACGCCCACTCGATGTCCGCGTCCAGCTCCCACACCACCGGTGCCACCAGGCAAGAGGCCAGAAGTATGGGAGTGGGATCTATGGACCGCTCCTCTGTGTCAAACATCCGGGATAGTGCGTCTGCCTTAGTGTTTTGGGAACCTGCTCGGTAGGATTGGGTGAAAACAAAACGGGTGAAAAACATGGCCCACCTTGCCTGGTGAGGGTTAAGTCTCCTCGCCGCCCGGATGTACTCCAGATTGCGGTGGTTGGTCCAGATGAGAAAAGGGTGTTTAGCCCCCTCAAGCCAATGTCTCCACGCCTTCAGAGCCCTAAAGACAGCCAACAGCTCCCGGTCCCCCACATCATAGTTACGCTCCGCCAAGAAGAGCTTCTTTGAAAAGAAGGCACAGGGTTGGAGTTTAGGTGGCGTACCCGAGCGCTGAGACAGCACAGCTCCTATCCCAGCCTCGGAAGCGTCCACCTCCACTATAAATGCCAAAGAGGGATCCGGATGAACCAGCACGGGAGCCGAGGTAAACAGAGCCTTCAGCTGATTAAAAGCCCTGTCCGCCTCAGCTGACCACTGCAGTCGCACTGGTCCCCCCTTCAGCAGTGAGGTAATGGGAGCCGCTACCTGACCAAAGCCCCGGATAAACCTCCGGTAGTAGTTGGCAAACCCTAAGAACCGCTGCACTTTCTTTACCGTGGTGGGAGTCGGCCAATTACGCACGGCTGAAATGCGGTCACTCTCCATCTCCACCCCTGACGTGGAAATGCGGTACCCTAGGAAGGAGACGGACTGTTGGAAGAACAGACATTTCTCCGCCTTGACGTACAGGTCATGCTCCAACAGTCGACCAAGCACCTTGCGCACCAGGGACACATGCTCGGCGTGTGTAGCGGAGTAAATCAGAATGTCGTCGATATACACCACTACAACCTGCCCGACCAAGTCCCGGAAAATCTTGTCTACAAATGCCTGGAAAACTGAAGGAGCATTCATTAAGTGGGTAGCTGTACCTCACAGTGATCTGATTGATACCTCGATAGTCAATACACGGGCGCAGACCTCCATCCTTTTTCTTCACAAAAAAGAAACTCGAGGAGGCAGGTGAAGTGGAGGGCCGAATGTATCCCTGCCCCAGAGATTCGGAGACATATGTTTCCATAGCCTCCGTCTCCTCCTGTGACAGAGGATACACGTGACTCCTGGGAAGTGCTGCGTCTACCAGGAGATCTATCGCACAATCCCGCCGTCGATGG
This sequence comes from Brachymystax lenok tsinlingensis, assembly GCA_030435695.1. Taxonomy (NCBI): domain Eukaryota; kingdom Metazoa; phylum Chordata; class Actinopteri; order Salmoniformes; family Salmonidae; genus Brachymystax; species Brachymystax lenok. The sequence continues at coordinate 93,828,446 of CM059789.1, read as the reverse complement.
GGTGGTAATTGAGTCGCCTTCTTTTTACAGAAGTCGAGAGCCAAATCGGCATATTCAGAAGGGATGTGCACGGTGGAGACCTGGTCTGGACTTTCCACCGTAGTCGCACCGATGGAAACACCTACACACCTCCTCGAGCACTCTCGTGACCATCCCTTGAGACCCCTCTGTTGCCACGAAATAATGGGGTTATGATAGGCCAACCAGGGTAGGCCCAGCACCACAGGAAACGCAGGAGAATCAATGAGGTATAAACTGATTCTCTCCTCATGACCCTCCTGCGTAACCATGCTTAGTGGAGTGGTAGCCTCCCTAATCAGCCCTTACCCTAATGGTTGTTTATCTAAGGCGTGCACAGGGAAGGGCATATCAACAGGAACAATGGGGATCGATGAGCAACTATGAGCAAATGAACGATCAATAAAGTTCCCAGCTGCGCCTGAATCGACTAGCGCCTTATGCTGGGAATGCGGGGAAAAATCTGGAAAATCAACAAACAAAAACATGTGAGCAACAGGGAGCTCTCTCAGATTGTTGACTGTTGATTGTATGAGGAACACATATTGGTTGACTGTTGATTGTATGAGGAAGACAGATTTGTTGACTGTTGATTGTATTTGGAACACATATTGGTTGACTGTTGATTGTATGAGGAAGACCGATTTGTTGACTGTTGATTGTATGAGGAACACAGATTTGTTGACTGTTGATTGTATGAGGAACACAGATTGGTTGACTGTTGATTGTATGAGGAACACAGATTGGTTAACTGTTGATTGTATGAGGATCACAGATTGGTTGACTGTTGATTGTATGAGGAACACAGATTGGTTGACTGTTGATTGTATGAGGAACACAGATTGGTTGACTGTTGATTGTATGAGGAACACAGATTGGTTAACTGTTGATTGTATGAGGATCACAGATTGGTTGACTGTTGATTGTATGAGGAACACAGATTGGTTGACTGTTGATTGTATGAGGAACACAGATTGGTTGACTGTTGATTGTATGAGGAACACAGATTGGTTTGCTGTTGATTGTATGAGCATCACAGATTGGTTGACTGTTGATTGTATGAGGAACACAGATTGGTTGACTGTTGCCTCTTCAGAAGAAGTAGAAAAAAGGAAGAAAGTCACACTACAGCTGGCCTGACCCTTATTCTCCCAAATATTTACCCTGAATAACATTTAGCCGGGCTAGATAGATAAATGCAATCTTTTTTATTTATTCGAACAAATCTATAAGGCCCGCTACGCCAACCGAGATGACTCAACAAAAATACTGCTGTTTTTCCCCTCCGCTGTCTGTTTTGTTGTTGATTGCTGATGGTTTTCTCTCCTGCCACTGGCCCGTGTGCCGCAGCATTTAGACAATAAAAAGACCAATAAAGTCCAGAGGTTTGATTGGGTGCCACCCCCCAGCCCGGCACGGCTCGGCACGGACTGATTCAGGGGAGCTTCTCTCCATTTCATTTAGCTGATAAGATTTATGATTATGAAGAGGTCCTATTAACCTCTGTGGGTTGTCTGCTGTCCTTCAGTCTGTCTGCCTGTGTGTGTGTGTGTGTGTGTGTGTTGGGGGATGCTGCTATGTAAGAAGTGTGAGGTGTTGTGGTGAAATTACATTGGTAATCAGAGAGAGATGTTCGTGAACCATCACCAGCCAATGTTGCCCCACACACACACACACACACACACACCAACCTACATCCACAACCACACTGAATATACCAATCGGAAAAAATTTCCTATTTTTTTCTCTCCACATTTCCCTCTCTCCTTTATCCCCTCTCTCCTTCCTCTTCTCTGTTCTTGAATTAATCTGTTGTACGCTTCCCTCTTCCTCCTTTCTTTCATTCTCTCTCTTTTCCCCTCACAAACTGTTGTAAGCCTTCCTTCTCCCCCCTCTTATTTCCTCCTAACAGAACAATATTTCCCACATGCTTTCTCTATTGTACTCATGTTCCTCTCTCTATAGTCCTGTCTTTCTGCTTTCTCTATTGTACTCATGTTCCTCTCTCTATAGTCCTGTCTTTCTGCTTTCTCTATTGTACTCATGTTCCTCTCTCTATAGTCCTGTCTTTCTGCTTTCTCTATTGTACTCATGTTCCTCTCTCTATAGTCCTGTCTTTCTGCTTTCTCTATTGTACTCATGTTCCTCTCTCTATAGTCCTGTCTTTCTGCTTTCTCTATTGTACTCATGTTCCTCTCTCTATAGTCCTGTCTTTCTGCTTTCTCTATTGTACTCATGTTCCTCTCTCTATAGTCCTGTCTTTCTGCTTTCTCTATTGTACTCATGTTCCTCTCTCTATAGTCCTGTCTTTCTGCTTTCTCTATTGTACTCATGTTCCTCTCTCTATAGTCCTGTCTTTCTGCTTTCTCTATTGTACTCATGTTCCTCTCTCTATAGTCCTGTCTTTCTGCTTTCTCTATTGTACTCATGTTCCTCTCTCTATAGTCCTGTCTTTCTGCTTTCTCTATTGTACTCACGTTCCTCTATCTATAGTCCTGTCTTTCTGCTTTCTCTATTGTACTCATGTTCCTCTCTCTATAGTCCTGTCTTTCTCTCTCAGTTATGGGGAGAGCTTGGGGTTATTCATCATATAGTAGATTCATACAGGTTTATGGACTGGCCACACTTAAATTCACCAGTTGGTTGCCAAGATTAGGAAGGAAGAAATGTGTGAGACCCTTCTTTTTTCTATACAAGGGTTGCAACCCTTGGTCCCTTTGTCTGTTTGTGAAGTGGATTGGGGGTGCAGGGGGTTAAGGGTGGGTGTGACTAAATGACCTCTCTCCCCTTCCTTTTGACTCTCCTGTATTCTCTTTCGTTCCTTTTCAGCCTGGCTGAGTCATCGTGCATGGCACTGTCTTTTTCACCCTTTTTCACTGTGTCTCTCCCTCTCTCCCTCTCTCTCTCTGTCTGTCTCTGTCTCTGTCTCTGTCTCTGTCTCTCTCTCTCTCTCTCTCTCTCTCTCTCTCTCTCTCTCTCTCTCTCTCTCTCTCTCTCTCTCTCTCTCTCTCTCTCTTTCTGTCTCTGTCTCTGTCTCTGTCTCTCTCTCTCTCTCTCTCTCTCTGTCTCTCTCTCTCTCTCTCTCTCTCTCTCTCTCTCTCTCTCTCTCTCTCTCTCTCTCTCTCTCTCTCTCTCTCTCTCTCTCTGCTGTCGCTCTCTCTCGCTGTCGCTCTCTCTCGCTGTCTCTCTCTCTCTCGCGCGCTGTCTCTCTCTCTCCCTCTCGTTGTCTCTCTCTCTCTGTCTCTCTCCCTCTTATCTCCCCTCCTTCTCTCTCCTCCGGGGTGTAGGGAGCGACAGCCTGGTTGCCAAAGTGACTGCAGGACACATTAAGGCCTATAAAAGCCTGGGACGTGGTCGCACTCTTAACCTCGAGTCAGAGGTAGTGTATAAAAGTGTGTTTAAATGGGTCTGTGATTACACAGGGACCGCCAGAGAGAGAGGTAAGTAGCCAGGGGGGAAGAGAGAGAGAGAGAGAGAGAGAGAGAGAGAGAGAGAGAGAGAGAGAGAGAGAGAGAGAGAGAGAGAGATGGAAGAAATAAATAAATAGTAAAAGAAACAGAACAGATTTTAACACAAAAATGGACAAAACAAAAAAGTCTTCTTCCACCTCAACCCACCGGCTTCTCCCCTGTCTTTCACCCCTAGTTTCTAATTGGCCACATGCTGCCTTGAGTGACAGGTGTAATCATCAGTCAAATTATGATGGAGGGAGAGAGGGGGGAGGAGAGAGGGAGAAGTGGAGGTAAAGGAGATTGAATACAAGGTTCTTTGATCAGACAAAAGGAGGAACGGAGGAGAGGAAAAGAGGGGGACACCAGAGGAACAGATCCAGTTACATGGAGACCTGCTGCCTACACCTGTTGCTCCCTTAGACTGCCACACTAGCACATACTACACAATAGTATAACACTTCATTTACCAGCGACTAGCACTACGATTCAATAAAGACTACAGTCATTATACACTAACAGCAAATGTAGAGTTCTACCACCACTACTCAGAAACGACTCTGTACAGTGTCACCATAGAAATCCACAATGGTAACCTGTAGTACATATCAAGCTTGGGTGTGGCGGCACGGTATACCCAAACTCTTTGATTTACATCAACCAAGATAATGAAAGCTGTCAGTGTATTCCAGTAGTCTTAGTGAACCCCAGCCTGAGCTCGTCCTAACGAGGTTTACAGTAATTAGGAGTTGTATTGATAGAGAGAGGACTTTGATTCCTGCTCTGTGCGGTGGTATTAGCGGTACTCATTAGCAGCTTATGAGCTAGCGTGGCCATGCTCTCTATCTCCCCCAGTCAGATCCTATTAGGCAGCTGATTGTACACGCAGGGAGATTAGGAAACTACACACATAATATTCTTTCTTCAGAGAAAATACTCCTTTAACTCTAACATTATCACTGTAAATACACATCTCTTTCTCTTCCTTTATTTCTCTCTACATATAACAGTTCCTCTTCCCCTCTCTTCCTCCGTTTCTCCTTGTCTTCTCCTCCCTCTCTCTTACGATGGAGCGATTATTGAGGAGATGTTGCAGTGTTCAGCGCTCGTTGATGAAGTCTGCCTTTGTCTGTACTGCCCTGTCGCATACAGGACACCGCTTATAGCAAAATCAATACACAGAGTAGGAGAGAGAGAGATTAAGAGAGAGATAGAGAGAGAGAGAGAGAGAGAGAGAGAGAGAGAGAGAGAGAGAGAGAGAGAGAAGAGGTAGAAGTGAAGTGGTAGAGCGAGCGGGTGGGAGAGACATATAGAGAGTGAATGATTGATGGAGAGAGAAACCCCCTCACCTCCCATTATCCCACACATTGTTATTATCAGTTGTCTACCATCAATGTTGATACAGTTAGTATAATAGTATAGTATCGAATAGAAAGTCCCAGTCCGTAGCTCAGTCAGGATCACTGTTTATGGCCGATGTAATGTTAGCCTATTGTGTCTAGATCAGTGTGTGTGTTGCATATCTGTCCGGTGTGGCCTTGGTGTAGTGGTGGTGTGGATGCTAGGGGGACAGGGCTATCTGCCATGTGTATATATGAGCTCACCTCTCCCTCTCCATTCTCCATCCCACTCCCCAGTGGGACCAAGTGTGAGGGGAGGAGGAAGGGAGGAGGAGGGGAGGAGGAAGGGAGGAGGAGGGGAGGAGGCTGTTGTGTGAGAGAAGCACAGCTGGGAAATGAGAAATCCCCCCCCACCTTAACTCACCCATATGATACACACACACACACACACACACACACACACACACACACACACACACACACACACACACACACACACACACACACACACACACACACACACATTCCTGATCCCCATCTCTTTATCCTCCCCTCAGGAAAGAAGAAGGGAGAAGGGGGATGAAGGGAAGGGAACGGAGAAGGGGACAGATAGGGGCATTAAAATTCATGGCTTTTTTTTCTGCTGAAAATCAATAGTGTTTACTATGAATGAGAGGAGCAGTGGACAACAGCAGTGCCCGGGGTAGAGGGAGAGGGTACGGAGGAGGAGGAAGGGGGACAGAGGGAGAGGTAGGAGGAGGAGGAAGGGGGGATAGAGGGAGAGGTAGGGAGGAGGAGGAAGGGGGGATAGAGGGAGAGGTAGGAGGAGGAGGAAGGGGGATAGAGGGAGAGGTAGGGAGGAGGAGGAAGGGGGGATAGAGGGAGAGGTAGGAGGAGGAGGAAGGGGGGATAGAGGGAGAGGTAGGGAGGAGGAGGAAGGGGGGATAGAGGGAGAAGTAGGGAGGAGGAGGAAGGGGGGATAGAGGGAGAAGTAGGGAGGAGGAGGAAGGGGGATAGAGGGAGAGGTAGGAGGAGGAGGAAGGGGGATAGAGGGGAGAGGTAGGGAGGAGGAGGAAGGGGGATAGAGGGAGAAGTAGGGAGGAGGAGGAAGGGGGATAGAGGGAGAAGTAGGGAGGAGGAGGAAGGGGGGATAGAGGGAGAGGTAGGGAGGAGGGGTGACTTTATTACTATAGGCAGAGTCACCAAGGGCCAAGGTTAAAGACTGGTGTGGGCAGGGAGAGGGAGAGATAGAGAGAGAGAGAGAGAGAGAGAGAGAAGGCATTGACTAGAAATATGGATACTGAGAAGAGATACTCTAATACATATTTACAGTGTTCTCTCACTAACTCACTCATGCAAAAACATGTCACACAATACTACACTGACTTCAGATTCATTCTGTCTTCTACTTTCTTCACTTTTTCTCTACCTCTTGAATGCTTCTTCTCCCCTATTTTTTTGCCTACACCTTTCTCAAATCAAATCGAATGAAATTGTATTTGCCACGTGTCGAATATAATGGATGTAGACTTTACCCTGAAATGTTTGCTTACGAGCTCTTCCCACTGATGGCAAACAGGCAAACTGGAAATGTTTTGCTGAATGATAGTTTTGTGTTGGGTGGTTGCACACTGTGGAGGGTGGGGGGGATGTGTTGTGTTGGGTAGGTGCTCTGCACTGGGGTAGGGTGTGTGTTGTTCTGGGTAGGTGCTCTGCACTGGGATAGGGTGTGTGTTGTGTTGTTCTGGGTAGGTGCTCTGCACTGGGATAGGGTGTGTGTTGTGTTGTTCTGGGTAGGTGCTCTGCACAGGATAGGGTGTGTGTTGTGTTGTTCTGGGTAGGTGCTCTGCACGGGGATAGGGTGTGTGTTGTGTTGTTCTGGGTAGGTGCTCTGCACTGGGATAGGGTGTGTGTTGTGTTGTTCTGGGTAGGTGCTCTGCACAGGATAGGGTGTGTGTTGTGTTGTTCTGGGTAGGTGCTCTGCACGGGGATAGGGTGTGTGTTGTGTTGTGCTGGGTAGGTGCTCTGCACGGGGATAGCGTGTGTGTTGTGCTGGGTAGGTGCTCTGCACGGGGATAGGGTGTGTGTTGTGCTGTGCTGGGTAGGTGCTCTGCACGGGATAGGGTGTGTGTACATGTGTGAGTGTGTGTATGATGAAATAACGTTGAGTAAGTTCATGCATTATGGAGGGAGCAGGCGGGCGACAGAGAGCGGCTGAATGGGAATGGCTGCCTGCCATGCACTAAGAGTTCAGGGCCAATCTCACTGTGCTGCTCCGACATTACCATAGGACTACATTACCACATATCTACATTACCACATATCTACATTACCATAGATCTACATTACCATAGGACTACATTACCACATATCTACATTACCACATATCTACATTACCATAGATCTACATTACCACATATCTGCATTACCCCATATCTACATTACCATAGATCTACATTACCATAGATCTACATTACCATAGATCTACATTACCACATATCTACATTACCATAGATCTACATTACCACATATCTACATGACCACATATCCACATTGCCATCGATCTACATTACCACATATCTACATGACCATATATCTACATTACCACATATAGACATTACCATATATCTACATTACCACATATCTACATTACCATGGATCTACATTACCACATATATAGATTACCACATATCTACATTACCATAGATCTACATTACCACATATCTACATGACCACATATCTACATTGCCATCGATCTACATTACCACATATATACATTACCACATATATACATTACCATAGATCTACATTACCACATATCTACATTACCATGGATCTACATTACCACATATCTACATTACCATAGATCTACATGACCACATATCTACATTACCATAGATCTACATTACCACATATCTACATTACCATAGATCTACATGACCACATATCTACATGACCACATATCTACATTGCCATCGATCTACATTACCACATATATACATTACCACATATATACATTACCACATATCTACATTACATAGATCTACATGACCACATATCTACATGACCACATATCTACATTGCCATCGATCTACATTACCACATATCTACATTACCATAGATATACATTACCACATATCTACATTACCATAGATCTACATGACCACATATCTACATGACCACATATCTACATTGCCATCGATCTACATTGCCATCGATCTACATTACCACATATATACATTACCACATATATACATTACCATAGATCTACATTACCACATATCTACATTACCACATATCTACATTACCATGGATCTACATTACCACATATCTACATTACCATAGATCTACATGACCACATATCTACATTACCCCATATATACATTACCATAGATCTACATTACCACATATCTACATTACCATCGATCTACATGACCACATATCTACATTACCATAGATCTACATTACCACATATCTACATTACCATAGATCTACATGACCACATATCTACATGACCACATATCTACATTACCATCGATCTACATGACCACATATATACATTACCATAGATCTACATTACCACATATCTACATTACCATCGATCTACATGACCACATATCTACATTACCATAGATCTACATTACCACATATCTACATTACCATAGATCTACATGACCACATATCTACATGACCACATATCTACATTGCCATCGATCTACATTACCACATATATACATTACCACATATATACATTACCACATATCTACATTACATAGATCTACATGACCACATATCTACATGACCACATATCTACATTGCCATCGATCTACATTACCACATATCTACATTACCATAGATATACATTACCACATATCTACATTACCATAGATCTACATGACCACATATCTACATTACCACATATCTACATTGCCATCGATCTACATTGCCATCGATCTACATTACCACATATATACATTACCACATATCTACATTACCATGGATCTACATTACCACATATCTACATGACCATAGATCTACATTACCACATATCTACATTACCATAGATCTACATTACCACATATCTACATTACCATAGATCTACATGACCACATATCTACATGACCACATATCTACATTGCCATCGATCTACATTACCACATATATACATTACCACATATATACATTACCACATATCTACATTACATAGATCTACATGACCACATATCTACATGACCACATATCTACATTGCCATCGATCTACATTACCACATATCTACATTACCATAGATATACATTACCACATATCTACATTACCACATATCTACATTACCACATATCTACATTACCATAGATCTACATTTCCACATATCTACATTACCATAGATATTATATTATGCATACCAAATATATATTGCATACATATGTAGTAGTCAGGCTATTTGATAGGTACGGTACATGATGGAGCTTTGATAGAGTAGTGCTTTGTTTTGAAGGTGGATAGAGTTGGAGTTTTAGAGAGTTGGAGTCTTCGAAGTGTGGGTATAGATATGGGTGAAAAGACTCACTGGCAGGGTGAACTGAATTTTACTCAGGTCAGAAAGGCACACAACTACTTGTCTGTGTGCATGACTGGATGTAACCAGCTCTGTGTATGTATGTGTGTGTGTGTGTGTGTGTGTGTGTGTGTGTGTTTGGCCTCGCTCCAGTGCATCAATAAACCAGAGCGTAGTTTGAGAGCCAGTGAGTGATGTTTAACTACCGTTCCTCAAGGAACCTCGCAGCACTTTCAGGCACCACAAGGGGGCCACAGGCCAGGGGGATCTGGGGAGACAGTGACCAGTACAGGAGAGGAGGGCCAGCACACAGGAGAGACCAGTATTTGGGTTCATAGAGGTAAACAGGTATGCTTTATTTTCCCTCTCCTCTCCCACTTTCTCTATTCTCTTTGTATTTCACCCTGCCCTCTATTCGTATGCCAACTTTCTTTTTCCCTCTTTCTTCCACTCTTGAATTTTTCACCTCTCCTTTTTTCTTTGCCGTCTGTACTTCTTACTAATTTATCCAACTCTCTGCAGGTCTCTCGCTCTCTCTCTCTCTCTCTCTCTCTCCGTCTCTCCGTCTCTCAGTAGTCTGTTCCCTTAGCGACCGTTTCCAAGGTGCCCATTCCCAAGGGCTGTGGAGGGGTTCTGGGATGTCAGGCATGCATAACTATACACCTGTAATCCCTGCAGCTCTTTCTCCTCCTTCCTCTCTATTCTACCGTTCTTCCTCTTTCTTTCTTTCTTTCTTTTTTTATTATAGTAGTATTATTTACCACTACTTCAATCTACCCTTTTTAAACTATCTTGACAGAATGGAATTAAAATATCAGTAGTAAAATCCCTCCAATTTGTCTGAAAATCCAACATTGCTTTATTGTTACAACCAGACTTGTAATGTTTTCACAATATCTTTTCAATAGCTATTGGGAGGGAGGACAGTTAAAATGGGCTCTATTCACAATGTACAGAACCCCTACATCTGCACCATGTTTGAAAGGTCATTTGTCAAACCTGACATTTTGTGCCCTTACCTAAAGGTGGGCTCAATAACCCTCACTTTCTGACCCATTGTTTTATCTAGTTGTGTTCTAGTATAAAGTTGGCTGATAACAACTTGTTTTCAATAATAATTGATCTGCCAAAAGCACTCTTCTCCAACCTCAGTCAGTGTATCACTTAATGATGTTGAAGAACAGCTGCTTCATCCGAACCAAGCCTGTTGCATTTCAACTTGCATGTCTGTGTGTGTTGGTGGGCATAGTTCTGACGCCATGCCGAGGGTCGGGGTTGCTTGGTGATGGGGTAGGCGTCTGTAGAAATGTGAGGGTTAACAGGAAGTGTGTATGTGTGGTAGGAGGAGGTTTTCACTCAGCGTTGGTTGTCGCCCCTCTGTTCTCCTTTTGTTCCTCTGACATTCCTCCATTTTGTTTTTGTGTCGTGGAGGATTGGATCAAAAGAAGCCCCACAGCAACACCCCCACTTCCACACCCCCTGTCATGTTCAAATCTCTCTCTCTCTCTCTCTCTCTCTCTCTCTCTCTCTCTCTCTCTCTCTCTCTCGCTCTCTCGCTCTCGCTCCACTCTGTCATTCTTTCTCTCAGGGACAGTGACCAAAAGCTTGCTCAATTAACTTAGAGGGACATTTTTGTTCCCTTGACTTTCTCAACCTACCCTCCCACCCCTTTCTCTCACTCTATCTGTGTCTTTCTCTCTCTCTCTCTCTCTCTCTCTCTCTCTCTCTCTCTCTCTCTCTGTCTGTCTCTCTATCTCTATTGATCTAGTCATAGTTTTCTCAGACTCTATCAGTACTGGCCCCGCTCTAATCAATTCAGATAATTGTCTGCTCCCACCCCCTTTCTCTCTCGCTCTCTCTCTCTCTCTCTCTCTCTCTCTCTCTCTCTCTCTCTCTCTCTCTCTCTCTCTCTCTCTTTTTATTTTTTATTTTATCAATGAACCCTGGTCTTCCCTCATTCCCACCCCCTCTACCCCTCGATTGGGGATTCCCTCCCCTAATGATTGGAGATAACCTGCTTTCTTAACCGATTTTCCTCTCCCTCCCTCTCCCTCTTTCATCGATTACCGTGAGAGTTTGCCCTGCCGGCCCCTCCTGTCCTACAGATGTTAACACACTATACGGTGGGGTTGTGGTTTTACTCCGGTGGATCCATTTGGACTGCGCCTGTGTGGGTGGGGTTGTTCACCATGGTTCTCTGGTGGGTCTCAGTCAGACCAGTGACCCCACTGTAACAAGCACACAATCTGCAATGTTCTACCCAGGCTATTGATGATGATAGTCACCTAGGAGAGATCTTATTCAGTAGCTCCATGCGCTCAGGCCATACCTTAGAGCACGGTGTCTAACTCATTTTGCCAGGGGCCGCATTCCTTCTTCAACGAGGTCCAGAGGGCTGCACTGAAAATGTGTTATATTTTATATCAAAATGTTTTCCTGTATCCATAGTTGTTGGACTGTTCAACGCTCCCTGACTGTCTAGCTTCCATGTGGGTGATTATTAGTGAGCTGGACACAGTCAAGTATGAATGTAGGTCCATGATCATTTGGATTTGGTTTTAGTCATTTGAAATTATATTGAGTTCTTTGATTTGTTTTTACTCAAACCACCAGCGGACCGTATGTTTGACACAACCCTGCCTTAGAGGTTCCTATGGCCAGAGATTGGTGCTATAATAATAACATTGCTATAATGCTATAACATTGTATTTTCCCTTTAGAAATCTAACTCTCAAACCAACATTTACTACATTTCAGCTTCAGGAATTTTACTTTTAGAATTTTGTCTTCCCAACCAGTGAATGTATGTTGACTTGAACACATGCAGGGAAGTCACTACTAACTGATGAATCATTCACAAATACATGTGAAGAAGAGTTGGACTTGGTGCTGCATATGTATTAGGTCTAGACAGACACCAGAGCGGGGCTGTATTAGGTCTAGACAGACACCAGAGCGGGGCTGTATTAGGTCTAGACAGACACCAGAGCGGGGCTGTATTAGGTCTAGACAGACACCAGAGCAGGGCTGTATTAGGTCTAGACAGACACCAGAGCGGGGCTGTATTAGGTGTACATGTGTGAATGTATTCATGTCAGTAGCAGACATCTACTCCCCTAGTGTGTGCGTACATGCCTGTGTGCGTGCTTGTTTGTTTGTGCGCATCTGTGTGGATACTCTTATCACTGAACCCAATCTAAAGGCATACATCCACCACACAGCTAGGACTTAATATAAAACCTGGAGGAAATCTAGGCTTACTGTTCACTCAAATAGCACATATATCTTTTCAAATTTTCCACACAGAGATTTCTCAGGTGATACTGTGTGTTGGTCATGTCAACCAAGCAGCAGGTTTGATGATGAATTTGAGCTGGATGAAAACACTGCAGACTCCTTCACATTGTAAAACAGTTATATTGTGAGAATAGTGAATAGAAAGCACTAGCTAGCTAAGTTGATTGACAGTGAATATACTGTACCATTTCAAACAGTTCCATTAAGTCTGGAGGCTAGGCTCAGGTTTACATGTGTGTGTGATCAGTCAGTCTAAGTAGGGCTTAGAGAGCCAGCAGGACAGGAGGGGTGAGGAGCATCGCTCTGGGGGGAGACAGCAGGGGACTCTCCCCCCTGGGGAATAGTGGACCCTCACCCCCTCACCCTCCAGCCCTCTGGTCATGGACTTGAACCCGGTGGGCCTAAAGGCCAATCTGTTCCGCTCCTCAGTGACATGTGAAGCGCCACGCATGTCCTTAATGGATAAACAGACTGGAGCTGTTCCTCTGTTTGACCGGTTGGATCTGACCGGTTGGATCTGACCGGTTGGATCTGACCGGTTGGTTGGTTCATTCCTTACAGAGGAAAGAAAATAGTTTTTTGGAATCTGTTGGTTTATAATCGTATTCTGGAGTTGAATTGCAGAAGGGCTACTGCATGGAACTTAGAGAAACATACCGTACCCAGGGTCATTATGTGGTGTGTGTGTGTGTGTGTGTGTGTGTGTGTGTGTGTGTGTGTGTGTGTGTGTGTGTGTGTGTGTGTGTGTGTGTGTGTGTGTGTGTGTGTGTGTGTGCGTGAGTGTGTGTATGCATGTTAGGGCCTGCTCATTCTTCATTTGTGAAATAAATAATTCTCACCTGGCTCAGAGAAAAATAAATGTATTGAAGGAGAATGGAAACATGGAGAGGAGAGGAGGAGGCTAGGACCATTATATAGAAAGATGGAGGAGAGAATAAAGGGTTATGGGTCTTTAAAATATTATTATATTTATGCATCTTTCTTCTGCTTGTTTGTGTTTGTGGAGGATGACTTATCAGATTGAAGCTCCATTCAGGCCTTCAGTCAGCCAGGGGAAGCAGGCAGACCCTTTGGAGAATAGGAGCTTTGAATTTGAATTTCAGTCAGTGAGCGAGAGAGAGGGAGGAGGGTGTTGGTGGGATTTGAAGCAGGCGTCGTTGAGAAAGGGCCAACAGTGTGCGTCCCTCCCCTTCCCCCCTACTAGGGGCCCCGATCGATACCAACTCAGAGCAATAAAGCTTTCCCCCTGTCATCTCAGCAGAATACAAAGCAGAATGGAGAGAATGAGAGAGAGAGATGGAGAGAGAGAGAGGGGTGAAAAGCTGTTCCGCTAGCCAGACCAATTTCCTACCCCCCTCAACCCACAACCACCACTCCCTCCTTCGTTCAATCGCTCTTTCTCTCCTCTCCCAATGCACACCATGTCACTGTGCTCAGACTGTAGAAGGCTGATGTCTCTCCATTATAAATGTAACAGAATATATAAAGAATACAATGAGACACATGATTCCTCTGATTATCACAGGGAGAGGAGGAGGGATGGAGAGAAAGGGAAAAGAGAGGTAAAACATCCAGAGAATTGGATGGATGAATGGATGGATGAATGGATGGATGAATGGATGGATGAATGGATGGATGAATGGATGGATGAATGGTGAGCAAAGAAGTTGCTAGTGGTAGGATAGGATAAAGGGAGTGAGGGAAGATGGGACGGAAGATAAAGGAAGAGGGGGAACAGGGGATGGGGATACGGGAGGAAGGGTTACACTGAGAGAAAGAGGGATGTACTGATAGAGGTAGAGAGGGAAGAGGAATATTGATGAGGAAAAGCAGAATAGAGAGAGGAAGACGGAAAAGGTGAGAGAAAGAGAGAGAGCACAAAGCAGAGTGTGCTAGGCAGAAAGAGAGGGAGAGAGGGGGGTTAGAGGGTCAAACAGCAATCCCTTGAATTGAGAGCCAATTACAGTAATTGTAATCTAGATTCAAAGCAGACAGCTACAGCCGTGACACACACACACACACTACACACTATGTGTGGACAGAGAGGAGCACTTAGGCAGACAGACAAAAGACAGGGAGAATGCATTCTGTTTCTGTTGTGTGGATGCTTGTGTGTGAGAGAGGGTCGAGGTGTAAGTGTACTGTTTGTATACTTGTGAATGTGTGTGTGGCTGTGTTTTCAGTGCGGCACATTCTCTCTCTGTTCTTCTCCATTGAATGGCAGCACAGGAGTCAGCCGCCAATCAGCCATTGTGCTGCCGCCAATTTCATAACATTTCTCTATGCTGACCCCCACAACGCTACTGTGTATGTGTGTGTGTGTTTCACCTCAATCCGGCCCCCCCACGCCCCTCTCTCGCCCCTCTCTCGCCCCCTCTCTCACCCCCTCTACCTTTCCCTCTTTATTTCCCCCTCTGTCTCATTCTCTCCTTTATTGGAAGAATATAGTGTAAATCCTTCAGCTCTCGTTTGTTTCTCTACCATTATTGTCCCCTCTCTCCATCTCCTCCTCTCTGTCTCACTGCACTCGTTCACTGGGATACCTGCTCTCTTCCCTTCTTTCTGTCCTCTTCTCTTTCAGCCCTCTTTTCTCCACTCAATCTATATGTTGTTACATCCCTCTACCATCCTCCCTTCTTCTCTGGTTCCTGTTTGTTTTCTCCTTCCTTCCTTCCTTCCTCTCTCTCTCTCTCTCTCTCTCTCTCTCTCTCTCTCTCTCTCTGATTTCAATTCAATTTCAATTTAAGGTCTTTATTGACATGGAAACATATGTTTACATTGCCAAAGCAAGTAAAAATAGATAATAAACAAAGTGAAATAAACAATTTAAAACAATTACAGTAAACATTACACTCACAAAAGTTCTGAAAGAATAAAGACATTTCAAATGTCATATTATGTACAAATAGTTAAAGTACAAAAGGGAAAATAAATAAACATAAATAAGGGTTGTATTTACAATGGTGTTTGTTCTTCACTGGTTGCCCTTTTCTCTCTCTCAATCTCTCTCCTTCCTGCATTTTCCTTTACTGTTATAGCCTCATTTTGCCAACTCTCTCTTTCTCTTTCATCATCTCCCTCCATATCCCTCTTTCTCTTTCTTTCTCTCCCTCATCCCTCTCTCCCTCCCTCCGCCCTGTGCGTTCCCCGGGGAGGTCAGTAATAATGGTAGTGATGGAGTGAGAGAGGGAGGTGCGATTATTGTCTTGTCGGGAGTCAGACGAATCGATCGGCACAGAAATATGAGGCGCGAGAAAGAGCCACTGTGTCAGATACAATAACCACCAGCTCCCAGGGGCTTAGAACAACACACACACACACACACACACACACACACACACACACACACACACACACACACATGTTCACTGACGCAAACACACATTTCATACACTGACGCTAACACACACACATTCATTTATACAGACAAAAACACAAGCATACATATATACACACACACAACGGCATCCTCTCTCTCTTTCGTTAACACACAGACCGATATATACTGGTCTCTCTGAGAGAACCGACAGGCAGACAGGATGATCATATGGCTTGATATCAGATTTACAGTTGCACTTCTTTATTCATACGTTTTCCTCCACACGTAGACAAGGACATGACGATAAAATCTCTCACACACCGCTCACACACGCATGTATAAACAGAAGTAAACACACACGCGCACACACACAGAGACCTTTCGCTGCTGTTGCCTGGCAACGTGTGTCCAATCAAGGTGCAGAGCAGTGTCCAGTGATGTCAGAGCTGCTGCTGACCAGCAGAGAGAGAGAGAGAGAGAGAGAGAGAGAGAGAGAGAGAGAGAGAGAGAGAGAGGAGAGAGAGAGAGAGAGACAGAGACAGAGACAGAGAGAGAGAGAGAGAGAGAGAGAGAGAGAGAGAGAGAGAGAGAGAGAGAGAGAGAGAGAGAGAGAGAGAGAGGGGAGAGGTTGTTAGTATGTTGTGTACATGTGGATGCATATGTGTTTTAATTTAAAGGAGAGTGAAGCTGGTTGGAAAAAAAGTGTTGTGATGAGGGGACAGAGAGGAGGCGAGAGATAGAGGTGGGCCTGGTGAAGGTGAAAGAGGAGGCGAGAGATAGAGGTGGGCCTGGTGAAG
Organism: Brachymystax lenok tsinlingensis; assembly: GCA_030435695.1. NCBI lineage: Eukaryota > Metazoa > Chordata > Actinopteri > Salmoniformes > Salmonidae > Brachymystax > Brachymystax lenok. Next base: position 93,811,673 of record CM059789.1, on the reverse strand, counting down.
GTGAAAGAGGAGGAGAGAGATAGAGGGGGCCTGGTGAAGGTGAAAGAGGAGGAGAGAGAGATAGAGGGGGCCTGGTGAAGGTGAAAGAGGAGGAGAGAGATAGAGGGGGCCTGGTGAAGGTGAAAGAGGAGGCGAGAGATAGAGGTGGGCCTGGTGAAGGTGAAAGAGGAGGAGAGAGATAGAGGGGGGCCTGGTGAAGGTGAAAGAGGAGGAGAGAGATAGAGGGGGGCCTGGTGAAGGTGAAAGAGGAGGCGAGAGATAGAGGTGGGCCTGGTGAAGGTGAAAGAGGAGGAGAGAGATAGAGAGGGGGCCTGGTGAAGGTGAAAGAGGAGAAGAGAGATAGAGGGGGGCCTGGTGAAGGTGAAAGAGGAGGGGAGAGATAGAGGGGGGCCTGGTGAAGGTGAAAGAGGAGGAGGATGGAGAGGATGACAGAGAAAGATACTGTAGATTCAAACTGCACCATCATTTTAATTCTTATTACTACAGATGATTTACTATCCAACTGACCATGATATCTCCTCATCCTATAGCCAAGTAATGATAACATTTTCTCTTTCAGTCTACCATCACAGCTCTGACAGAGTTCTGTCCGTCTAAACTAGCTGGACTGTGTGTGTGTTATTACTTGAGTCTTGGCTGGTCACATGGTAGAGACAGGTGTTATCTTGTTCTCACCCCCTGCTGGTTTCCATACACCACCTAAACCTCTCACACTCCTACCAGTACAGTTTATAATCCTGGAGCTCCCCACGGACACACACACACACGCACACACACAGTGGTGAGACGAACACACATTGTTGGTCCAACACCAGTGTATAGATGAGGGATGTGTGTATCTGCTCTGGGCTCCCCTGTGGTGGCTGTACAATAGATGGGAGCTCCAGAGAGATGTTGAATGGTCCCTGTACTGACCCATTCTGGACACCTCTCCTTCCCTCTCTCTTTATCTCTTTACCTCTCTCCCCCTCCTTCTCTCCTTCCCTCTCTCTCTATCTCTTTACCTCTCTCCCCCTCCTTCTCTCCTTCCCTCTCTCTCTATCTCTTTACCTCTCTCCACCTCCTTCTCTCCTTCCCTCTCTCTCTATCTCTTTACCTCTCTCCCCCTCCTTCTCTCCTTCCCTCTCTCTCTATCTCTTTACCCCTCCCTCCCTCTCTCTCTCAGTGACAGCAGAGTGATTGATGTTACTCAGAAGGCCCCAGCCTCCCCATCCCCCTCCCTGGGGTCCCACTATCAGATTGTGTGTGTGTATGTGTGTGTCTGATTTAGTTTTTATTTCTGTGTATGTGTTTTTATACCGTATTAAAATATATATAGTTACATTTATACAATTTAATGAATAACTAAGTTATTATTAATCAAATATAAGTGTTTTTGAAATTCCATGAAAGGATAATTTCTTTATTTGTTGTTGTATGTCATTGTATTGGTTCCTAATCATTATGTTATTATATAATGTCTGTGATATTATGTTGCCCAAATAAGGGCGTCTTACCCCAGCATCCTCAGATTAACCAGAACGGAGTGTCGCTGGGTCTGGTTGTCATGGTAACCAAGGCTTAGACCTCCTCAAAGGCAGGAAGGACCCCCTTGTCCCTGGACATGACACACACACACACACACACAGGGGAGAGGGGGGATGGTGGTAGTAGGGCCACGGCCAAATCCAGGCTGCCCAGACGACCTCTGACCCATAGACACACCTCCTCCCCACATGCAGTCTGTCACTGACTCTGGACAACCATGACTGTTGGGGTCACCACCTTCTAACACACATATACACACACACACAAACTTGAGAGCTCTCCATCGATAGTTTTTGAATTAGTGAAGAATGAGAGAGAGAGCGAGAGAGAGAGGGGGAATGAAAGAAAGAGGGGGGGCACAGTTCCCTCTCCTTGGTCTTGGATGGATGCTACCTGCATCTGTATGTGGAATTGATTGCCAATACTGCCCCCATGTGGCTGACTCATGCAACTTCAGAGAAACCAATATTTCCACTGTAGTAGTTACCTCAAGCTGGTCAGCGGTAGTGATGCACTTACTAAATTTTTCCTGCGTTGGAGGTGTGGGGGTGATGGGTAGTGGTTTATGGGGATGCTGTGATGGCTCACATCTACCGCCTCATGTGACAGCGAGACCTATAACAGAAACATGGTCTGAGTAGGTAGAACCAACAAAAGTGCCAATATAATGAAAACTTTTGAGCATGTAGATTAAATGTTTGGTAACACTTGACTTAAGGTCGACAGCAGGTATAATTCTATATCATTTGTTATAAGCATGTATGAGCCCCTCTTATTGTATGGCATATGATGGGTTAAGTCTCTAAAGGGCCAGGTAGTTTGGGCTCCCGAGTGTCGCAGCGGTCTGAGACACTGCATCTCAGTGCTAGAGGCGTCACTAAAGACCCTGGTTTGATTCCAGGCTGTATCACAACCGGCTGTGATTGGGAGTCCCATAGGGCGGCACACAATTGTCGCAGCGTCGTCCGGGTTTGGCCGGGTAGGGTTTGGCCGGGGTAGGGTTTGGCTGGGGTAGGCCGTCATTGTAAATAAGAATTAGTTCCTAACTGACTAGCCTGGTTAAATAAAAGTAGTGCACTGGAAAACATTTAGATCTCACCTAGATGTCTCTTAGAATGCATTGACTCGACATCTTACCAAGGTACATGATCTTAGTGTACTGGCAGACCATTTTGCTTACTTTAACCTAAAAAAGGCTTGAAACAAAACAAATGATCTTGATGCATTTTCTGGGTGAGCGAGATCAACTCAAAACAAGTCATTTTCACTTAATTATCTCAATACAATACTAAAAAATCTAGGTAGAATATACATTTTTTGCAGTGTGACTGCAGTAGTGTCAGCCGTAGGGTTGTTTTTCTCTGAGCCGTGAGTGACAGTTTCCAGCCACACTGTCACTTTCCACTGACAGTCTTCCCCCTCTTCTTTCTCCTCCTCTATTTCTTAGATCTCATCCTCTCCCACTCTTTAACCTCGCGTGTCCCCCTTTCTCTCTCTTTCTGACCCCACTTCCTACTCTTCTTTTGTTTACTTCCTCTTCTCTTTCTTTCTCTCTCTCTCTCTCTGTCAGGATGTGGCGAGGGGGTGGGGCATGTGTGGGGGCGTGGACAACAAGAGGGCAGGAGAATTATGTTTATCACTCCTCCGTTGGGTTCCAGTGAGAGAGAGAGAGAGAGAGAGAGAGAGAGAGATAGATAGAGAAAGAAGGGCACTCAGACACTCAGACACTCAGAGAGATATGACCAAGACAGCAGCTCTAGCAACCATGGACTTCTGCAATATGTGGGTACCAGGTGAGTGTCTGTGCCTCTCCCTGCCTTCATTAGCACGGCCCAATTAAGCTCGCCATGTGTGTGTTTTTGTGTGTTTGTGTGTGTGTGTCTGTGTGTCTGTCTCTGTGTGTGTGTGTGTATCTGGGCTGAGCCAATTGATTAGCACCACTGGGTCTAACGAGCATGGCTAATTAGAGCACATCAAAGAGAGGGAGATGGATGGAGGTGTGGATGTCTGTTGCAGGCAGAGAGAAAGGTCAGACGCGTCTCTCCAGGGTGGACAGGGATGCAGTGTGTGTGTGTGTGTTTTCTGTACAAGTATTTGCTATCTCCTATCATTACAACTGTTTAAACAGAGAACCTAAAGGTACACTTTAGTTATGTGTCCTACGTAACAGCATTAGAAGTGGTATTTATCCTACATATAGATTGTCTCGTTTTAATGTCAAATTAAGAGACGATAGAAATAGTTTCTCAAAAATACATTCACGGGAAATGATTCATCAATAAGAGAAAAACCTATCAACAAACGTCAATAGTATTACTGAATGCCATGAATAATCAGGTATAGATAACATCACAGAGAACCATTTACTGGATGTGCGTGAGTATTCATTTGATGGGAATGATTCATGCGATGAAGCACCTTGTGTCACGTCTCACATCGATAGTGATGAATAGGGCTTTGCAAAATCAACCCCCCTGGACATTCCTGTGACCAGACCATGGTGACACATCATATGATGGTGTCCATGTAGTACAATATCACCGCTGGATAGAGGATGAGGTTACTCAGGTGAATAGTTGACTTGAGGGGTGAACTACAGTGTCTCATCTATGTTTTGAATTGCACACAGACAACACAGTTGATTGTTAGTATTCATTGTGTATATGCCAGTCATAACTTTAGGGTTTCAGTGTGCAGTTTGTTAACTGACAGGATTATCACACAACACTACTGACCTGTCAGAGTGTCACTGACAGTTGTAGTCCAATGACTCCACAGTTTTTTCATTGAATGATTTCATAGCAATAGTGAAATATGAATGGAAAGTTTAAAAGTTTCATCAGTAGACTTCATTTCCCAGACCCCCCCTTGGCGCCACAGTGATCTCCTTCAGCGTGAAGTGAAGGTTCAGTTGAGGTCAGTTTCCAAAAATACCCCTGGGAGAACACACCATAGAAACAGAATGCATAGAACATGTCATGAAAAGGCATATCATGCTGTGCACTATGCAACTGTATACAGTACAGTTTGTGAGACTGTCCTATCCTATTTCGGGTCGGCAGGTAGCCTAGTGGTTAGAGCTTTGGGCCAGTAACCAAAAGGTTGCTAGATCAAATCTCCGAGCTGACAAGGTAAAAATCTGTCGTTCTGCCCCTGAACAAGGCAGTTAACCCACTGTTCCTAGGCCGTCAATGTAAATAAGAATTTGTTCTTAACTGACTTGCCTAGTTAAAAAAATTGACTATTACCCTCACTATGGCACATCCACCTATTAGTTAGGTGGTGATAAGGCTTCTGAGAATAGCTTGTCTTCTTCCAACGGCAGCAAGAGGAGAGACTATAAAGGCTGACATGTATCAGTAGTTCTGTGTCTTGCAGTGAGGCAGTTAATATGGTGGTTTGATGTAATCAGAGAGAATGTTGCCAGTGCTGCGATAGTACCATAATATGGGCGTACTGAGCCGTTCCTTATGTATCAGAGTAAAGATACCATGTATCTAAACCACCACCAGAAAACTTCAGCTACTGCAGTTTTGTCACTGTCACGTGATAGGTGCACATATTAGTATTATTACATCACCTATAGATAGATTGACAGTATTTCTGTGTGTGTGTGTGTGTGTGTGTGTGCGCGCGTGTGTGTGCGTGCGTGTGCGTGTGTGTGCGTGCAAGTTGGGCGGCAGGTAGCCTAGCAGTTAAGAGCGTTGGGCCAGTTACCCAAAAGTCGCTGGTTCAAATCTGCGGGCACTTAACTCTAATTTCTGTTATAAGGTGCTCTGGATAAGAGTGTCTGCTAAATGACTGAAATGTAAGTCTGTGTGTTGTGCGACAGTGTGACAGTGAGTGACAAAGCATCAGAGTAATATTAATAGTCTCACTGACAGTAAGTGTTGGGTTTAGAACTCTGTGTTCAAGATGGTGTGAGCTAGGGGAAGTAGAGGGGGGAAGTGAGAGAGACATACAACACACCATGATACACTGGCATTACACCAGACTACTGTATATACACTATTACCCTCACTACATACTGTATATACACTATTACCCTCACTACATACTGTATATACACTACTACCCTCACTACATACCACTAACACTGTATATACACTACATACTGTATATACACTACTACCCTCACTACATACCACTAACACTGTATGTACACTACATACTGTATATACACTATTACCCTCACTACATACCACTAACACTGTATATACACTACTACATACCACTAACACTGTATATACACTACTACATACCACTAACACTGTATGTACACTACTACCCTCACTACATACCACTAACACTGTATATACACTACTACCCTCACTACATACCACTAACACTGTATATACACTACTACCCTCACTACGTACCACTAACACTGTATATACACTATTACCCTCACTACATACCACTAACACTTTATATACTCTATTACATACCACTAACACTGTATATACACTACTACCCTCACTACATACCACTAACACTGTATATACACTACTACCCTCACTACATACCACTAACACTGTATGTACACTACACTACATACCACTAACAGTGTCTTCCCACGTTACACTACATATAACTAACACTGTCTACCCATACTACACTACATATCACTAACACTGTCTTCCCACACTACACTACATATCACTAACACTGTCTTCCCACACTACACTATATATCACTAACACTGTCTTCCCACACTACACTATATATCACTAACACTGTCTTCCCTCACTACACTACATATCACTAACACTGTCTTCCCACACTACACTATATATCACTAACACTGTCTTCCCTCACTACACTATATATCACTAACACTGTCTTCCCTCACTACACTACATATCACTAACACTGTCTTCCCTCACTACACTACATATCACTAACACTGTCTTCCCTCACTACACTACATATCACTAACACTGTCTTCCCACACTACACTATATATCACTAACACTGTCTTCCCACACTACACTATATATCACTAACACTGTCTTCCCACACTACACTACATATCACTAACACTGTCTTCCCACATTACACTATATATCACTAACACTGTCTTCCCACACTACACTATATATCACTAACACTGTCTTCCCACACTACACTATATACTGTATCACTAACACTGTCTTCCCACACTACACTACATATCACTAACACTGTCTTCCCTCACTACACTACATATCACTAACACTGTCTTCCCACACTACACTACATATCACTAACACTGTCTTCCCACACTACACTACATATCACTAACACTGTCTTCCCACACTACACTACATATCACTAACACTGTCTTCCCACACTACACTACATATCACTAACACTGTCTTCCCACACTACACTACATATCACTAACACTGTCTTCCCACACTACACTACATATCACTAACACTGTCTTCCCACACTACACTACATATCACTAACACTGTCTTCCCACACTACACTATATACTGTATCACTAACACTGTCTTCTCACACTACACTACATATCCCTAACACTGTCTTCCCTCACTACACTACATATCACTAACACTGTCTTCTCACACTACACTACATATCCCTAACACTGTCTTCCCACACTACACTACATATCACTAACACTGTCTTCCCACACTACAATATATACTGTATCACTAACACTGTCTTCTCATAAACAGACCTGAAACTCTTTAAGGTGTGCCGATTTAGCTTTTGGTTTGCACTTTTGGGACTACTCCATTGGTTCCGTTGTGGATTCATTGAATTGCTTCCTCATATCTGAGTTGTTCAGACTAAATTAAGATATGGAGAAAATCCATCTATTTTATAGGGATCCTTCCTGTGGTTTGATCTGAAGTACTGATGTGCATGTCATTGGGGAGGGACAGCCAATGGGCTTTTCTGTCTGACCACTGCTTCCCCTAGCAGATCCTGTGTTTGTAAAAAAAAAAACTCCTGACTTAGTAATGTACTGCCCCTGCCTTCCTCTGTTCTGTGTTAACCAGCCTGGATATAGCTAGTTCAGACATCTGGGCCTCAATGGTTTGGTTTAACTGATTTCGTTGGTTTGGTTTAACTGATTCAGACCTGGGTCTCCAGGCAAGTGGACTCTCTGGCCAATCAACAACATGAATCAATCATTGAACTACTGGGGAGAAAGGAAACCCAGCAGCTCTACAGACATTGAGGCCTGGTATTGAATAGCCCTGTTGCTATTCAGTACACTACATATCAATACCTAAGACTACTTCTCCTGAGTGGCGCAGCTGTCTAAGGCACTGCAGCTCAGTACTAGAGATGTCACAACAGACCCTGGTTCAATTCCAGGCTGTATCACAACTGGCCATGATTGGGATTCCCATTGGGTGGTGCACAATTGGCCCAGCATTGTCTGGGTTAGGGTTCTTAACTGACTTGCTTAGTAAAATAACAAATAATAATGACCTCATCCATAGTCGTTTTTGGTAAATGTGTTCAGTGTCTCACTACTGCCCCCTATTGGTTGGTAAGTGGTCCTGCTCAGAGTATGTGAGCTGAGCAGTGAATTCTTCGAACTACCAAACCTAATGAGTATTTTAATAAACATGAAAAGGTTTAATGTGAGAAGCGCTCATAATTTTAAATTGGCTACATGTCATATTAAACAGCATATAAACACTCTAGATAGGTCAGCAGCCAGACAGGGAGTCTAAGAAGGAACGGAAATGAATTATTTAGGCTATATTATTTCATTATTTCAAGGCTATAGCCTACAATGAAATACATTGTGAAGCATTTGCGAGCGCGACACACTAGGCTGGTAGGGAGTCAGTGACATTAAGCGCTCAACATTTAAATAACATTTTGTTGTATTAAATCATTATAGTCTATAAATTGCGCATATAGGCGGTGACTAATTTACGAATTAAACAAAAAATGCCTTATTAGGCTTTGAATTCATTGCCTTTGAATTCATTTTTAGAATCACCAGTTTGGCCAGAGTTTGTGGCTTCAGGCTCATGCAATGGTGCCTGGAGAGCAGGGCAGCAGCGGAGAATACCCTCTCCACACTTGCAGAGCCACTTGGGATGATAAACACCCTGTTGGCCGCCCCAGGCTGGGCAGGGATGCAGAGGTTTTTTTCTATAGGTAATCCTATTTTTTTCAGGCAAAATAACCCAATCAAAACCGAAAGCTCCTTAAAAATTGGAATATGGTGGGCCTATTGGGCCAAAATCAATTATGGCCGATTTGTATAGATAGTAGAACAAAAATTAAGGAAACTTTTAATAAATTACTTTGCTACAATGGTACACTTGGTTATCTACCCACCTCGTCCCTTTCTTTTAGCATGCGCACATAGTAACTACACCATCATGATTTCAGGATATGTGTCATTTCAGATTCCACAATTACATCTCCACACTCCCTCTCTTGCTCTTGGTCCTCATCTTTGTCACCTTGATTTTGCACCTGTTTGTTTTATCAGTTTCTTTATGAAAATATTTAGCAAACTCCATGACAGTAGCTAAAGCAAGGGACTATAGCAGCAGACAAATGCATGCTGGTCCGGGCATGCCCTGAGCTCCTGAAGTGAGCGCTATTGGAGCACTGTTGAAGCTAAATTGGAGCGGGCTAGAAGGCCAACACTCCAGCCTTTGGGAATCTCGCTCCACGCTCCAGTTAAATTGGGCACGCTCAGCACCCCTCCACTCACATACTCGGGTCCTGATCCATAGCCCAGAGGCCAATACAAGGGAAGTCTCTGTAGTGCTATGCCATTACTCATATACAGTACCAGTCAAAAGTTTGGACACCTACTCATTCAAGGATTTGTCTTTATTTTTACTATTTTCTACATTGTAGAATAATAGTGAAGACATCAAAACTATGAAATAACACATATGGACTCATGCATGTAGTAACCAAAAAAGTGTTAAACAAATCAAAATATATATTTGAAATTCTTCAAAGTAGCCACCCTTTGCCTTGATGATAGCTTTACACACTCTTGGTATTCTCTCAACCAGCTTCATGAGGAATGCTTTTCCAGCAGTCTTGAAGGAGTTCCCACATGCTGAGGACTTGTTGGCTGCTTTTCCTTCACTCTGCGGTCCAACTAATCCCAAACCATCTCAATTGGGTTGAGGTCGGGGTGTCGGGTAGCCTAGTGGTTAGAGTGTTGGGCTAGTAATTGAAAGGTTGCTAGATCAAATCCTGAGCTGCCATTTTGCCCCTGAACAAGGCAGTTAACCCACTGTTCCTAGGCCGTCATTGTAAATAAGAACTTGTTCTTAACTGACTTGAACAGTTGATGTTAAGATGTGTCTTTTACTTGAACTCTGTGAAGCATTTATTTGGGCTGCAATCTGAGGTGCAGTTAACTCTAAATAACGTATCCTCTGCAGCAGAGGTAACTCTGGGTCTTCCTTTCCTGTGGCGGTCCTCATGAGAGCCAGTTTCATCATAGCGCTTGATGGTTTTTGCGACTGCACTTGAAGATACTTTCAAAGTTCTTGACATTTTCTGGATTGACTAACCTTCATGTCTTAAAGTAATGATGGACTGTCGTTTTTTCTTTGCTTATTTGTGTTGTTCTTGCCATAATATGGACTAGGTATTTTAACAAATAGGGCTATCTGCTGTATACCACCCCTACCTTGTCACAACACAACTGATTGGCTCAAACACATTAAGAAGGAAAAACATTCCACAAATTAACTTTTAACATGGCACACCATTTAATTGAAATGCATCCCAGGTGACTATCTCATGAAGCTGGTTGAGAGAATGCCAAGAGAGTGCAAAGCTGTCATCAAGGCAAAGGGTGGCTACTTTGAAGAATCTCAAATCTAAAATATATTTAGATTTGTTTAACACTTTTTTGGTTACTACATGATTCCATGTGTTATTTCATAGTTTTGATGTCTTCACTATTATTCTACAATGTAGAAAATAGTAAAAATAAAGAAAAACCCTTGAATGAGTAGGTGTTTCCAAACCTTTGACTGGTTACTGTAGATAATAACCTGTTACGGACATAGTTGCCTACTTAGTCTGTTGGTTGTATTTGTTAATTTGTGTTGTCGTTTCACAGTTTAGTTTTGTTATGACTTCAAAAAGTTCAACTGGATTTTGTCATCTTTGAGAATAAAAAAATAAGCATTTATGTTACTCTGAGCACTCATCCTTTGTACTGGAACCGAGAGAGAGAAAGAGATGGGGGGGTGATAGAGAGAACTGTGAGGAAGGGGTAGAGAGAGAGAGTGGCGTGGAGAGAGAGAGAGGAATGTTTTTAATAATGCAGGTGGCAGATATAATTAGTTGGTCGTTGGGTGGATTTGCATGTTTTCATAAAAGGGAAGTTGGTGTGAGGGAGGGAGTGTGTCAGCAAAGACGAGTGTCTGTGTAGATATTGTGGCTTCTCACAAAATAAGCGGTAGTTAATACAGTAACTGCCAAATAAAACATCTGTTACGGTAACTTTGTTTTAAAAAAATTAACTTAAGTTCATTTCAATATCAGATTTTATTTACAGTGAATTGTGCACCCTTCACCCGCCCCTCTCTCGCTCTCTATTTCTTTAAATCTTTCTACCTGCCCCAACCCACTCTCCCATTCCACCCCGTTCCTCCTCTCTCTTTCCCTCCCTCTCCCCCTCCCCCTCTCACCCCTCGACTCTCTGTCTTTGGGGACAGTCCCAGCCCTGACTGACTGTACAGTAGAGAGGAGAGGAGAGGAAGGAGGAAGTGTTGTGGTGTAGTATAGTGGGGTGTAGAGTAATGATGACACTACAGTGAGTAAGGTGTCTAGTAGGGGTCTGTTCCCACTCAAACCTCTGTAGGGTCCTATTGTTAGACCGAACAAACACCTCTGTGCATATAGGAAAGAATGAACGGAGGCTGCACAGCAAAAATTATCACTGCATATACAAAAGCCAATACTGCGGTGTGACATCATATTTCAGCGCCGTAACATCAACCAAAAGCATTTTCACTTTCTCTTTTTCTATTGCTATGGGATTATCTGTATAATGCTTCAACTGGACCTGAACATGCTGACTCCCATGTCATTAGTCAACCTTAAACCTAATCATCTGCTCTCCGTCTCTCTCCTTTCTACCCCCTCATTTCCCTCTCTCTCTCTCTCTCTCTCTCTCTCTCTCTCTCTCTCTCTCTCTCTCTCTCTCTCTCTCTCTCTCTCTCTCTCTCTCTCTCTCTCTCTCTGTGTCTCTCGGTCTCTCTCTCTCTCCCTCCCTCTCTCTTTCGGTCTCTCTCTCTCTGTCTATGTCTCTCTCTCTCTATGTCTCTCTCTATGTCTTTCTCTATGTGTCTCTCTCTCTCTATGTCTCTCTCTATGTCTCTCTCTATGTCTCTCTCTATGTCTTTCTCTATGTGTCTCTCTCTCTCTATGTCTCTCTCTCTATGTCTCTCTCTCTGTCTCTCTATGTCTTTCTCTATGTGTCTCTCTCTCTCTATGTCTCTCTCTCTATGTCTCTCTCTCTGTCTCTCTATGTCTTTCTCTATGTGTCTCTCTCTCTCTATGTCTCTCTCTATGTCTCTCTCTCTCTCTCTCTCTCTCTCTCTGTCTCTCTCTCTGTCTCTCTATGTCTCTCTCTCTCTCTCTCTATGTCTCTCTCTCTCTCTGTCTCTCTCTCTGTCTCTCTCTCGCCCTCATAGAAATCAGGATGTCAAAGCCAGTAGAGGTTGAGAACACAGGGGCTGACTCTCCAATGGAGAGCACAGGTATTTGTCTGTGTGTGTGTGTGTGTGCGGTCCGCGTGTGTATGCATGTGTGCGTGTGTGTTAGGGTTAGCGTGTGTGTGCATACCTGCAAGTGTTCTTGTGTGTGCGTATGTGCATGCAAGTGTAAGAATTTCTAATTGTTTCCTATCCCCCCACACACAGATTCAGAGCGGAATGGTCCTGACACAAATCATCAGGTTTGTGTCCGTTTGGTGCTTCACCTTCATATCAGTACTGATATCACTGGTAATATACAGAGCATTCAGACCCCTTGACCTTTTCCACATTTTGTTACGTTACAGCCTCATTCTAAAATGGATTCAATAGTTTTTTTCCCCTCATCAATCTACACACAATACCCCATAATTACAAAGCAAAAACTGGTTTTTAGAAATGTTTGCAAATATATAAAAAATAAATAACTGAAATATCAGACCCTTCACTCAGTACATTGTTGAAGCCCTTTTGGCAGCGATTACAGCCTTGAGTCTTCCTGGGTATGACGCTACAAGCTTGGCACACCTGTATATATGGAGTTTCTCCCATTCTTCTCTGCAGATCCTCTCAACATCTGTCAGGTTGGATGGGGAGTGTCGCTGCACAGCTATTATCTGGTCTCCAGAGATGTTCGATTGGGTTCAAGTCCGAGCTCTGGCAGGGCCACTCAAGGACATTCAGAGACTTGTCCCGCGTTGTCTCGGCTTTGTGCTTAGAGTCGTTGTCCTGTTGGAAGGTGAACCTTCGCTCCAGGCTGAGGTTCATCAAGGATCTCTCTGTACTTTACTCTGTTCATCTTTCCCTCAATCCTGACTAATCTCCCAGTCTCTGCTGCTGAAAAACATTCCCATTGCATGGTGTTGCCACCACCATGCTTCACCGTAGGGATGGTGCCAGGTTTCCTCCAGGCTTGGCATTCAGGCCAAAGAGTTCAATCTTGGTTTCATCAGACCAGAGAATCTTGTTTCTCATGGTCTGAGAGTCTTTAGGTGCCTTTTGGCAAACTCCAAGCATGCTGTCATGTGCCTTTTACTGAGGAGTGGCATCCGTCTGGCCACTCTACCATAAAGGCCTGATTGGTGGAGTGCTGCAGAGATGGTTGTCCTTCTGGAAGGTTCTCCAATCTCCACAGAGGAACTCTGGAGCTCTGTCAGAGTGGCCATTGGGTTCTTGGTCACCTCCCTGACCAAGGCCCTTCTCTCCCGATTGCTCAGTTTGGCCGGACGGCCAGCTCTAGGAAGTCTTGGTGGTTCCAAACTTCTTCCATTTAGGAATGATGGAGGCCACTGTGTTCTTGGGGACCTTCAATGCTGCATATTTTTTTGGGGGGGTATTGTGTGTAGATTGATGAGGGAAAAATTACATTTAATCCATTTTAGAATAAGGCTGTAATGTAACAACATGTGGAAAAGGTCAAGGGGTCTGAATACTTTCCGAATGCTCTGTACCTCTAGGAAACATAATAATCAGTTAGTCATTTTCAATGGTGACAATCATGATCTGAATAACACACACAATAGGTCTGAAACGTAAAGATGACTGACAACAAGTAGCCTAATACCAAGCCACACGCATCTATTCAGCAGTACAGTGTGTTTCCCAAATCTGGCCCTGGGGACCCCAAGGGATGCACATTTTTGTTTTGACGCTTGCAAAATACACCTGATTCCACTTATCAAAGGCTGGATGATGAGTTGCTAAGTGGAATTATGTGAGTTGGGGTCCCCAGGACCAGGATTGGGAAACACTGCAGTAGTGCCTTCTTTTTTATGATCATTTATGTTTATCTGTACTGATGGTGTTTGTCCTTTTTACAGGTTCAGCAGATGAAAAACAGTCCCTTTCACCTTTCTTCAACCCTCAGCAGCAACAAGGTGTGTGGGTGTATGTGTCTGTGTGTGCACATGTGTGTTTTGTGTGGCCACACTATAGAGTATTTTGCCACATTTGCATACAGATTGACAGGTATGCAAAACAGTCAGACTAGCCAGTTTGGACATGCCTGTTCCAGGAAGAAGGGATGACTATCCCTAGTTTCTAAAGAAAAGCAAGCACCTTCCTGTTTGGCGTGCAGGTTACCACAGCAGACAGAGGAGAACAGTCAGCTTCGTTTAACTATATCCCTCGTTCTCTCTCCTCTCAGAATAAGATGGAAGAGGGTGGTGAGATGTCCCCGGGCCCTCCTCCCCACCACAGCCACGCCCCCTCACAGACGCCCCTCCCACACACACAGCTCATGCTGACCGGCTCCCAACTGGCAGGGGTAAGACAAGGAGGAAGAGGCTTGGCAAACACACATTGATGCACACTCACAAAAACACAGTCTCATGCTTATGGTCTGGCTTGAGTTCACTGCTTTTTTCCTTCCTTCTTTCTTTCCTCTGCTCTTTCTCTCTGCATCCCACCCTCCCTCCCTCCTTCCCTCCCTCCCTCTCTCCCTCTCTCCCTCTCTCCCTCCATCCATCTCTCTCTCTCTCCCTCCCTCTCTCTCTCTCTCTCTCTCCCTCCCTCTCTCTCCCTCCCTCTCTCGCCCTCCCTCTTTCCCTCTCTCCCTCCCTCCCTCCCTCCCTCCCTCTCCCTCTCTCCCTCCCTCCCTCTCGTCATCCCTCCCTCCCCTTCTTTCTCCCTCTGTCCCTCTCTCGCTCTCTTTCTCTGTGTCTCTCTCTCGCTTGGTGTCTCTTTCTCAGTTGACGGCTCTCTTGCCAGCGCAGCAGCAGTTGTTACTGCAGCAGGCTCAGGCTCAGCTTCTAGCTGCAGCTGTGCAGCAGTCTGTTCAGCAATCCAACGCAGCTCACGCAGCTCATGCAGCCCACGCAGCCGCCCAAGCCAATCATCAAGCTCAGGCAGCCGCAGCAGCCAGTCAACATGCCCAGCAGCAGCAGGCGGGACAGACAGGGCAGCAGGGCCAATCACAGCCCCAGGGACAGAGCACACAGGAACAGACAGGTCAACCTGCCCCTGTCCCTCCCACTCATCCCCAGCTCACCCTCTCTCAGCCAATTCAGCTCACCGCCCAGGTACTGACAACCAATCACAAGGCCACATCCTAGCTGGGAAGAGGTGGGGAAGGGTCTTGATTCAGGAGAGTCTGGGATCCTCTGTTTTTATTGATCTTTTTGTATTGCTTGTGTTGCTCTGCTGTTCTTTCAGTCTTTTCTCTTGGCCTCTATATGAAGGGGTTGTTTTCATTTGTTCTCTGTACTTTTGTGTTCTCTCCATCTCTGACCCCTCTGTTCTCTCCATCTCTGACCCCTGTGTTCTCTCCATCTCTGACCCCTATGTTCTCTCCATCTCTGAACCCTGTTCTCTCCATATCTGACCCCTGTGTTCTCTCCATCTCTGACCCCTGTGTTCTCTCCATCTCTGATCCCTCTGTTCTTTCCATCTCTGACCCCTCTGTTCTCTCCATCTCTGACCCCTCTGTTCTGTCCTCCTGTCTCCCTGCAGGACATCCAGCAGTTGTTGCAGCTGCAGCAGTTGGTTCTGGTGCCAGGACACCACCTGCAGTCTCCTCAGTTCCTCCTCCAACAGCACCAAGGGCAGCAAGGTGGGCTCCTCACACTAGCCACTACCACTGGTTCTATTCTATTGGGACAGTGCCCTGAAGATGGACTGTAGATGTTCCAACTATCAACAAACAGATTTCATTCATTTATAAGTGCCAACTGTTGACAACCATTAACAGTTTCTTCAACTGTCTAATACTAGAATGCCTAGCATTGGATTCTCTGATTGACCATGTAGCTTTGTGGAATATTACATGTGTTGTTTGTTCACACAACTGATCATAGGCCTACTGATTCCCTCTCTTCTTCACTCCTCAGGACTGCTATCAACACCAAATCTGATTCAGCTACCTCAGCAAAACCAAGGGAGCCTCCTGTCCGCTCCCACCAGGCTGGGGCTCCAAGCACAGGTAGGCCCACTGAGGAAACACCCAGGCTTTGAGAGAGGCTACAGGCCCTAGTCTTTCCAACAAACATCTATTCTCATCATTCTGTCATATCCAGTAAACGCCTCTCTTCTGCTAGAATTCTCTCTCTCGCTCTCCCACTCTCATTTTCCTCCTCCTCCTCCTCCTCCTCCTCCCCCTCTCCCCCTGTAGAGAGATAAGGCTATGGAGGGCAGTGGGGTCATGACCTCTGTGTCCTCCGTGACCTCTCACCCCGAGGAGCCCAGTGACCTGGAGGAACTGGAGGTGTTCGCCCGCACCTTCAAACAGAGACGCATCAAACTGGGCTTTACACAGGTATGCCTTTCTGGGTGTCTCTCTGTGTGTGTGTGTGTGTGTGTGTGTGTGTGTGTGTGTGTGTGTGTGCTAACTCTCTGTTTTCCTCCCTCCCTCGCTCTCTCAGGGTGACGTGGGAATGGCCATGGGGAAGCTATATGGGAATGATTTCAGCCAGACCACCATCTCTCGCTTCGAGGCCCTCAACCTGAGCTTTAAGAACATGTGCAAACTCAAACCACTACTGGAGAAGTGGCTCAATGATGCAGGTGAGAGGGGAGGGTGGGGGATAAGAGTAGGGAGGGGCCGGGAGAGAGGAGAGGGAGGATGGGAGGGGCCGGGAGAGAGGAGGGAGGGAATTGAGAAAGGTGTATGACACTTTGAATCAATTAATAAATCAGTTGATTAATTAACCAATCCCCAAGTTGCATTAATCTGTAACTCTTTTTATTGGTATTTTCTTTCACAGTTACAGTAAACAATGCTTGAAATACAGTACATTGCACATGTGGTTTTATACATTCGATAGACCATGGAAACATGCTTTTTGAATGTGGTAGGAATGTATACGCCATTATCAAAATATATAAGACTTAAGTAATACTTTCATAACAAAAAATACATTAGAAACAACAAAGTGCACAAAAAAAAAAACATGGCTCGTCTTCAAACCGAATAGAACAATTATAATAATAAGACAGGCTAATATTAAACACAAAGGTAGATCCATTAAATACAATGCAGTTTACTGTAGAGTAGAGGGAAATTGCAGTCTCTTCATAGGTAAAGAAAGGTTGCCACATTCGGTAGAATTTGTCAGAAACCCCGTAGGGTATATTTTATCTTCTCCAATTTACTAAAGTGTAAGACATCTTTAATCCACACAAAATAAGAGGGAGGAGAGGGCGAATTCCACAGAAGTAAAATCAGCCTTCTTGCCAACAAAGGCTACGAAGTCAGATGTGTGTTTTGGTAGTGTTATAGTATCAGGTATTACCCCAAATAATGATGTAATGCCAGTAGGAGCAAAAGGTACCTCTAATACTTTAGATATGGTATCAAAGATGGCAGACCAATAGTTATGTAGAGAAGAGCAGGACCAAAACATACGTATTAATGAAGCAGGAGCTTGCCGACACCTGTCGCAACAGGGTGGACATCAGGATAGATCTTGAAGCCTGAGTTTAGTCCTGTGAGTGCGGTGGAGGATTTTGCATTGGATCAAACCATGTTTGGCACAAATAGAAGAGGAGTGGACATGGTACAGAATACCTTCCCATGTGTCATCAGCGCCTCTTCAACCTCAGGAGGCTGAAGAAATTTGGCTTGTCACCAAAAACACTCACAAACTTCTACAGATCGAGAGCATCCTGTCGGGCTGTATCACCGCCTGGTACGGCAACTGCTCTGCCCACAACCGTAAGGCTCTCCAGAGGGTAGTGAGGACTGCACAACGCATCACCAGGGGTAAACTACCTGCCCTCCAGGACACCTACACCACCCGATGTCACAGGAAGGCCAAAAATATAATCAAGGACAACAATCACTCGAGCCACTGCCTGTTCACCCCGCTATCATAGAGAAGGCGAGGTCAGTACAGGTGCATCAAAGCTGGGACCGAGAGACTGAAAAACAGCTTCTATCTCAAGGCCATCAGACTGTTAAACAGCCATCACTAACATTGAGTGGCTGCTGCCAACATACTGACTTAAATCTCTAGCCACTTTAAATAATAGGAATTGGATGTAACAAATGTATCACTAGCTACTTTAAACAATTTTGTATATAATGTTTACATATCCGACATTACTCATATCAAATGTATACACTGTACTCTAAACCATCTACTGAATCTTGCCTATGCCGTTCGGCCATCGACTCAAATCTCTAGCCACTTTAATAATTATAATTGGATGAAATAAATGTATCACTAGCCACTTTAAACGATGCCATTTATATAATGTTTACATATCCTACATTACTCATCTCGTATGTATATACTGTACTCCATACCATCTACTGCATCTTGCCTACGCCGGTCAGCCATCGCTCATCCATATATTTATATGTACATACTCGTATTCATTCCTTTACTCTTGTGTGTATAAGGTAGTGAATTTGTTGTGAATTTGTTAGATTACTTGTTAGATACTACTGCATGGTCGGAACTAGAAGCACAAGCATTTCGCTACACTCGCATTAACATCTGCTAACCATGTGTATGTGACAAATAAAATTTGATTTGATTTGATTTAGATCCTGTTCCCATAGTTTTAATAGCTGCGAATGAAGGATCGTGAAGAGAGCAAATTTGATCATAGCTATAAGAAATAAAACCTTTTACTGTTGGGGATGGTGTGATAAAGGCATCAGTGGGAGGGCCCACAGGAAGAGTGGGGAATTGAGAGGTCATGTCACGGACAAAGCTGCGCGCTTGTAGATATCTAGAGAAATGACTATTCGGGAGGTGGAATTTAGGTGAGAGTTGTTGGAACAATGCAAACGTGCCGTCAATATGCAAATCATGATCATGATGATGATTTGATGCCAAGGCTGAACCACATGGAGAAGGTTCCATCTACAGGATGGATGTAAATGTGATTTCTGAGGGGCCATTAATGAACAGGTTTGCAAACCAAAGTGATGTCTAAACTGGTCCCAGATCTTGCGAGTGGTTTTTACTAAAATATTTTGGTATAACTTAGTAGTAGAATGAATAGGGGAATGTGCCAGAGCAGCCAGTGAGGACGGCATACATGACGGAAGATTCTATCTTCAACCATGCTGGAATGATATGTTGGGTATCTGTACGGATCCAGTACTGAATTACACAGAAGTTGGCAGCCCTGGAAATGAGGTAGGGCCATGCCCCTCACACTTCCAGATGAAGTGTGAGATAATCCCATCTAGTTTGCAGAAAAAATATTTGGGAATAAAAATAGGTATACATTGAAAGAAGTAGGAGAATTTAACCGAATTCAGTCGACCAGCTAATGATAGGGGGAGTAGTGACCAATGTTCAAAATCTTTCTCCACCAGAGTAAGAAGGAGTAACATTTTATTTGTCCATGACGTGTATGTACATTTGTTGAGAACTACTCTGGAGGAAATGTGAGTAATGGGTAGTTACGAGCTGCTGCATTTAAATGGAAAAGCTCACTCTTATTCAGATTTTACCTGTAACCAGAGATTAGGCCAAATGCATTAAGAACAGATAGCACAATGGGTAAGGATACATCGGGGTTTGAGATATAGAGAAGCCAGTCATCAGCATAAAGTGAAACCCTTCATTCGATGTCGCCTCTGAACACTCTCGTTACATGTGGGTTGGATCTGAATGTAACCTTGAGTTAATGAAGGTATATCTGTAGAATAAGAATACCAGTTTGTGTGATTTTAAATCATCCCACTAATCAATCTCTCTGTTTGACAGAGACCATGTCCACAGACAGTACTATGCCCAGCCCCAGCTCTCTGTCGTCTTCCTCGATGGGCTTCGAGGGCCTGCCGGGCCGACGCAGGAAGAAGAGAACCAGCATCGAGACTAACGTCCGCGTGGCCCTGGAGAGAGCCTTCATCACGGTGAGAGACATAACAAATTGTCGTGGAAATACTACACAGGGACACTGGAAGTCAATCTTAAATTAATCATTGGTTATTGTCAACGTGCTGAAGAGGTTCCAACCAACTCAATGCACCAAGTACACATGTCAATCAGGAGCTCCACCCGGGGTAATCCCGTTAGTTCTTTTATACAGTGAGGGAAAAAATAATTTGATCCCCTGCTGATTTTGTACGTTTTCCCACTGACAAAGAAATGATCAGTCTATAATTTTAATGGTAAGTTTATTTGAACAGTGAGAGACAGAATAACAACAAAAAACCCAGAAAAACGCATGTGAACATTTTTATAAATGGAATTGCATTTTAATGAGGGAAATAAGTATTTGACCCCCTCTCAATCAGAAAGATTTCTGGCTCCCATGTGTCTTTTATACAGGTAACGAGGTGAGATTAGGAGCACACTCTTAAAGGGAGTGCTCCTAATCTCAGTTTGTTACCTGTATAAAAGACACCTCGGCCTGGAGCTCCATGCAAGATCTCACCTCGTGGAGTTGCAATGATCATGAGAACGGTGAGGAATCAGCCCAGAACTACACGGGAGGATCTTGTCAATGATCTCTAGGCAGCTGGGACCATAGTCACCAAGAAAACAATTGGTAACACACTACGCCGTGAAGGACTGAAATCCTGCAGCGCCCGCAAGGTCCCCCTGCTCAAGAAAGCACATATACATGCCCGTCTGAAGTTTGCCAATGAACATCTGAATGATTCAGAGGACATCTGGGTGAAAGTGTTGTGGTCAGATGAGACCAAAATGGAGCTCTTTGGCATCAACTCAACTCGTCGTGTTTGAGGGAGGAGGAATGCTGTCTATGACCCCAAGAACCACATGCCCACCGTCAAACATGGAGGTGGAAACATTATGCTTTGGGGGTGTTTTTCTGCTAAGGGGACAGGACAATTTCACCGCATCAAAGGGATGATGGACAGGGCCATGTACCGTCAAATCTTGGGTGAGAACCTCCTTCCCTCAGCCAGGGCATTGAAAATGGGTCGTGGATGGGTATTCCAGCATGACAATGACCCAAAACACACGGCCAAGGCAACAAAGGAGTGGCTCAAGAAGAAGCACATTAAGGTCCTGGAGTGGCCTAGCCAGTCTCCAGACCTTAATCCCATAGAAAATCTGTGGAGGGAGCTGAAGGTTCGAGTTGCCAAACGTCAGCCTCGAAACCTTAATGACTTGGAGAAGATCTGCAAAGATTAGTGGGACAAAATCCCTCCTGAGATGTGTGCAAACCTGGTGGCCAACTGCAAGAAATGTCTGACCTCTGTGATTGCCAACAAGGGTTTTGCCACCAAGTACTAAGTCATGTTTTGCAGAGGGGTCAAATACTTATTTCCCTCATTAAATTGCAATTCCATTTATAACATTTTTCACATGCGTTTTTCTGGATTTATTTGTTGTTATTCTGTCTCTCACTTTTCAAATAAACCTACCATTAAAATTATAGACTGATAATTTCTTTGTCAGTGGGCAAATCAAATACTTTTTTCCCTCACTGTATACAGACATATTTGCATATTTTAGCTTATTCATCATTCATAGTTCATTCATCATTAACGTTTGCTTCCTTCATGTGACCGACCAATACTGGGTCATGCATGTGTCAGACCAATACCTCACGAGGCTTCTTCTCTCTAAGCTGAGACCTTGAAACTGAGATATCGCTCTCAAAACAAGGTTCTGGGCGTACTGCCAAATTGCAGCTACTGATAGTGAGGATTTGTTCAGTCAGTCACTTGCATGAACACAGAGATTGGTTATTAGAAAATCACAAACATAAACATTTCCATCACAATATCACTGACAT
This sequence comes from Brachymystax lenok tsinlingensis, assembly GCA_030435695.1. Classification (NCBI taxonomy): domain Eukaryota; kingdom Metazoa; phylum Chordata; class Actinopteri; order Salmoniformes; family Salmonidae; genus Brachymystax; species Brachymystax lenok. The sequence continues at coordinate 93,789,750 of CM059789.1, read as the reverse complement.
AAGGCCTTCATAACACTGTCATACAGGAGACATAAATCTGAAGCTGACATAACATCTACATGGCTTGTTCTGTAGTTTCTGCCCTCAGAAGAACACTATAACATCGGGATATCAGTGAGGTGATATAAGGCTAAGTGTGTATTAGTACTAATGTGTCCATCTCTGTCTCTCCCGTGTGTCAGCAGAACCAGAAGCCTACCTCAGAGGAGATCCTGTGTATCGCGGACCAGCTCAGCATGGAGAAGGAGGTGATCCGCGTGTGGTTCTGCAACCGCCGCCAGAAAGAGAAGCGTATCAACCCCAACAGTGCCACCCCTCCCTTGTCCAGCCAGCCCCCCCAAGCCCCACCGACGCACAAACCCCCCTGCTACAGCCCACACATGGTATGGCCTGACCCGCATGATCCCCCTCTCCCAACCATCACAATTCTCCCCCCTATATGAATGTGTGTCCCGCATGTCATAGTGGATGCTCTTCTGCACCCCCTGTTCCAGTGTGCAGATGGTACTACCCAACCTGCATTGCTTTAGTGCTTTGCTATTACACATTAATAATCCTATCCATGTATCCCTTTTTCTATTGGATACAGCTAAGTATAGATTTTAAATATACACTCTCACCTTTTTCTATTTGTCTTTCTCGCCCTTCTCTCTATCAGATGTCCAGTCAGCTGTCCAGTCAGCTGTCCCAGGCAGTGACCAGCCTCAGCACGACATTGACCACCATGTCATCGTTCTCCCCTCTGATCCCCAGTGGTGGTCCCACCCACTCATCTCTCAGCTCCGTCTCCTCTCCAGTGACTCCTCCTCCTCGCAGCACAGCCAGCCCAGCCCCTCCCAGCCACAGCACACTGAGTCTCAACACAGGGTGAGTGTGCACCTGCATACAAAGTGTACACTTTGGCCACTGTCCTTCACCATTGGTTCAGTACTCGGTTCACCTGCAGTTTGCAGCAAATGTTTATCACACCCACACATGATTGACACACACTGATCCGTGACACTGCTCCTTCTGTGCAGCAGTACTTTCTAACCTGTGTGTGTGAATGTGTGTTTTGTGTCCACAGCTTATGGCGTTTGGGTAAAAAGAATGGTGACGTGTCTAACTACATCACCGATTTTGCTGCAAACTTGAGGTGACGATGACAGAGACACACGTACCTATACTGTACACCCACACACACACACACACACACACACACACACACACACACACACACACACACACACACACACACACACACACACACACACACACACACACACACACACACACAAGCAAGCATTTGGATTTGTAGCTCATAAAAACAAGATATGAATCAAGATGGTGTGTGTGTATCTGACCTGTGGGTTTCTACTGCAGTGTGTCTGTGTTCAGGTCCCTAAGTCTGTCCTCTGTCTGTTCTGCTGCTAAACCTGCTTCTCTCTCTGCATGTAAATGGATTTCCTCCTGTATGTGTGTGTGTGTGTGTGTGTGTGTGTGTGTGTGTGTGTGTGTGTGTGTGTGTGTGTGTGTGTGTGTGTGTGTGTGTGTGTGTGTGTGTGTGTGTGTAACACAGGAACACTGTGATGGGAGTAAACACAGGGAACCAGGCTCTGAACCAAGCTCTCCTCAGCAACAACCCTCTGGCTACTATACAAGGTGTGTTAGAGGGAGAGAGAGGTGTAGGGAAGGAGGGAAAAGAGAGGAAGAGGGAAATAAAGAAGAAAGAGAGAGAGAGACAAGGGGAGAGAAAGCGGGAGAGAGAGGGACAGTAATTTGAGGTACAAAGTGATATAAAAGGTAAGTCATGTTAATGAATGCTAGACAGAAAGAATGACAGAGATGATTAGAGGGACAGTTAGAGCTAATGAGATGAATGATAGATCATCTGATGGAGGAAACTGGAGAACTGGTGAGCAGGGCTATGACAGGGATGTCCCATCACTCCACCATGTTCATCCCCATGTGTGTGTGTGTGTGTGTGTGTGTATATATGTGTGTGTGTGTCTTTAGTCTGTCTTTCATTATTTTTCTCTCATTCATCCGCTTCTTCATTTCATCTCTACAGTAAAGTCTATAGTAAATGTAGTTATTTCACAGTAGGTATATTGACGTTAACTCTCATCTCTCTCCCTCCTTTCTCAGCCCTAGCAGCCAGTGGTGGCCAGCTGCCCCTTTCCAGTCTTGAGGGGGGCAGTAAGGTGTTGCTGGGTGGTGCAGGGGGGCAGGGAGGGGGTCTCCAGTCCTCCTTTTTCCTCAACCACCCCGCTTTCCTCCACATGGGCCAGAATCCTGGTGCTGGATTGGTCAGCGCTGCCGTAGCCAAAGCATCCCAGCCCTCCCCTTTTCCCTCCACCAGTAGCATAAGCCCCACCCCCTGCTCCCCCTCCCCTTGCTCCAGCCCCGCCTCTTCCTGCGACTTCGATGAATTGGCGCACAGCCCATCCTCGTTGGGAGGGGCTAAGATTGAGTGACACAGCCAAGCGCCAATCAGAGAGGAGGAGGAGAAAGGAGGAAACGACAACCTCGCCTTTCAACCAAAGCTATCTCTTTTATCACTCTCGCCCTACACTCTCTCTCTCTCTTTCCCCCAGTCTTTCGATGCCAAAAATACACAGAATGAAAGAGAGGAGAGGGGGGAGTCAGAAGTGAAAAGGGGGAGAAGGGGGGAAAGAGGAAGATTGAAACCAAAAATCTTTATCTATCCAAAGTGATGGAGGAGGCATCGTGGGACTGTTGAGTCAATAATGAGCGATATCACACCTCTCCTTTCTGTCTCTCTTTCTTTCCCAGGAAAATAAACCAATGACAAATAACAGGAGTAGAGATGTGTGTCGAATCGCGTGAACCAAAAATGACAAAAATAAACGTTACTGTATGTTTTGGGGGAATGGTGGCAAGAACAGAAAAAGAAGTGGATTACTTTTTTTGAAAAGCTGCAGGTCTGAAAGAGGAGGAGATGGGAGGGGGATTTTAAACCAAAAATTTACCTGAGGAGGAGGAGAGGAACACACAATGACAAAAAACAACAACCATACCAAAATCACAGAAACCAAAAATACGGAAGGAAAAGCTTTATCCAAACAACCTGTACATACTGATCCTATCCAGGACCAGGACTCTGCTACTGCAACACACACACACACACACACACGATATCCACAGCCGATCACATTCATCCATCCATCTGATGAGTCATCCACCCATCATGTCTGTCATAGTCTGTCACTCACTTTCACTGCAATTATGTTGTTTATATCGGATATTTTAGATTGTTATAAATGGTTGATACTGAACGAGCCAAGCTTACAAGTGTGTAGTTTGTGTTTTCCTACCTCTGCTTCTTTGAGTATCCTATCCTATCTCCCCCTTGCTTTCCAATAGTTGGAGTCTGTCATCGTCATCAATATCATCATCTTGTGCCATTTACTTCATGTTGTCAGAGATAATAATAAGAGACAAGAAGGAACAAGAGATCAGGCTTAGTGTAGCAGTTTCCAGCCTTGATAAAAACCTCTCTCTCCGTAATTACTCCCAACAAATGACTCACTTGATGAAATAATATTAGGCTTAGACTCAATGTAGTCATTGTGTAGGCCAGTCCACCATGGTGACAGTATGAAATTGAGCATGATTGGAGATTTAAACTAGTAACATTTTGAGGCAACGCGCAGTAGAGAAACAGAGATCAAAACCTGTTTAATGTTTAATATACGTTGTTTTTATTGTTCATCATCCCTCCAACCATCCCATTTTCACTGTCATTTTCCACCCAAATCTGCCATTATTACACGTTTAAACCAAAGCATTTGTTACTCTTCAGAGGAGTCAGCCATGACATTAACACTCACATACTGTAGGGGTTGGGCACACACCCTACCCCTCCCGCTTAACCCCCCTAGTTGACCCCTTCCATCTCCTTATGCCCGAGAGGGTCACTTCAAAAGGACAGAACCCTCACCCAACAGAAAAGGGGTGCATACGGGGAGGGGATCGGATGGTGCGATGGGATCAAACATACAGAAAGAGTGGATATCAAGTTTTGTAAGAGGATACCAAAAATACAAACCAAAAACGTCAGAAACAAACCAAAAAGAAACACAACCAAATATGGATGGGGGGGATGAGGGGAGGAGGACAAGTGTATGTTTTTACAGACTGGACCTGACACCTCTGTCTGTTATCTAACTAACTGGGCTTCACTGGCCCTTTCTAAACTGTGTAGCACAGATGGACAGATGGATGGATAGATTGACGGATAGACATCCTCCCTCTCCCCTGTCTTTCTTTCACTCCAAACTCAGCTCTTCTTCTCTGGTCCTGGATGGAGAAATCTCTAATGACCTCATTGAACTGAATCTTCTAAGTCTGTTCTTTTTTATTTTTTCTGTTTGTTGGTTTATTTTGTATTTGATTTATTTGCTGTGTCTCTTGATGCTGTTTATGTGCTGTTCTTTAGTGCTTACTCATTTGGGATAATAACATATTCACTTACTACAACAGCTCCTTATTTTTTCCTAGCTGTTCTAGAGATTTTATCAGGTGGTTGGAAAAATACTGTGAAAATTTTGCTTCCAGATTTTTATTAGATAAAAAAAAACTGACTGTCTTGGCAGAAAAAAGACACAGAAAAAGTCCAAAACAAGAGTTGAAAAGCAAAACGTGCAAACCAAACCAAATACCAAACCAAATACCAGACCAAACCAAATACCAGACCAAACCAAATACCAAACCAAATACCAAACCAAACCAAATACCAGACCAAACCAAATACCAGACCAAACCAAATACCAGACCAAACCAAATACCAAACCAAATACCAAACCAAATACCAGACCAAACCAAATACCAGACCAAACCAAATACCAGACTAAACCAAATACCAAACCAAATACCAAACCAAACCAAATACCAGACCAAACCAAATACCAAACCAAACCAAATACCAAACCAAACCAAAAAGGCAGGAAGAAACTAGAGGTGGTCCAACTGCTGTCCCTGCCGTTGCATTAGGGCTCACACATATGATTGTGTCAATTTATCTGAAGTGTGTGCGTATGTTCGTTGTGTGAGGGTGCGATATTCTGTATGTGTGTGTGTGTGTGATGTGTGTACACGCGTTATAGAAAGAATTCAGTTTACAAAGATGTCCTCTCTTGCACGTTTACCCCCGTTATCACAAACACACTCGTACTTTACACACACACACATACACACACTTTTACACACACACACACACACACACACACACACACACACACACACACATACACACTCACACATACACACTTCGGCAAAAATGTAGAGTAGAGTTTAAAATGCATCCAAAGAGTATTTGGTTTGACAGACAGAAATACAGTTGACAAATGAGAATCCTTAATGAACTAATCTATTTTAGATGTGGGGGTTCTAGCCACGAGGTGAAACCTTTCCTCAACATTAACTCTTAGACGGAATGTATCTGTTAGTGCTTCTATAGATTTTGTAGAAAAAAAGATCTATGTCCTAATGCTTACTTATTGCTAATGTATTGAAAAACATACAAAAAATATCTTAAAAACATTGATGATAATGACTTGATTTTAGACCAAAAATGTTACTCTCTCTTGATATATATTTGGTTTATTTTTCTTTGTCGAATCATTTAGGACTTTTGATTGTACTATTTATTAATCTTAAGTTTGATTGATTTAAGCTTATATTGATTTCTTCTAACTATTTATTTGTTAATTTATTTATTCTAGAGTCTCTTTTTACAGGGGATATATTTTGGGGTATATATTTAGAATATATATTACGGGGCTGTGACCAAAAATCCTGCAGAAGTACCTTCTCACCTCTTCAAACCAAATCAAACCAGATACAACCACAGGTCTCATGGGGCCTAGGAGAACATGGTCATGTTTGGCCACAGACTCACTGCGACTACTCTTAAAGGGGTGGGGGTGAGCTCACTACTCTTAAAGGGGTGGGGGTGAGCTCACTGAGACTCTTTTAAAACGGATGGGGTGAGCTTACAGGGGGCAGCACTGTGTCTACATAGAGCACTTCAGTACGGCCACCTAACAGCGTTCTCAGGCATTGCAGGGCAGGGAAAGGTCATGGGAATAGGAACGTCAGCTTCATATTGATTTAAATTTGAGCAATTCAATGTTTTCAAGTGTTGAATGCTGTCTTTCCTAAATATGTGGTTAATTGTCCTAATGGTAATGATATTACTAGTGATGTCCTTATTGTATTATTGATGAGTAATGACTGGTGAGATGAGAGGGACAGAGCATCTGGGTGTTTCTGGCTTTATGTGCGGTCTTGTGATGTTGTGTTTAGTTGAAGTGGGGATAGGGAGCCTCCGTAGGGTTCTCTACAGCCTTACTACAGTCCAGGATTGTTACTGGAGACCCCCCCCCCCAGGTGGGATCAAACCAGTCATGAGTGAAACTTTAAAACATTGTATTAATAAATCTCAAAGCTTTAGAACTGGAGTTTGTCCCCATTACGATGTATACCATATGCTTTGGATCGATCAGGTTAGAGGGATTTATATCCCGGATGTACGCATAGTCAGCGCTGCCTATAAGATAGTGTATTGTATGTTTGAATATAGCCCAACGGTTCTGGAAGAGAGCTCCGCTGACAGGGATGGTCAGGCAGGCAGATTGTTCTTAAAGATACAGTGCTGTTCCCTCACAACCTCTCCTCTCCTCATGAGAAATACACTGAAAGCTTTAAACAGCTACCAAACCAAAAAACTAGTTAGAAGATGCATTGACTGGGGAAAAGGAACGTGACAGAGGGACTTGTTTTCTTTTCTTTCTGTTTTTACTTTTCTTGATGTTGGTAGGTTTTGTTTTCCAGATCTACTGTAGGATGTTGAAGAGAGCTATACCTCATATACTCTGATGATAAACCAAATAGATGATAGCTTTAAAAAAAAGCGGGGTTTGTGTGGGGATCAGGGTGTGGGGCGGGGCTGTGTGTACGTGTGTGTGTGAGTGTGACCATGGATGGCCAGAGTGAGGCTTGGGTCCGGCAGAGTTCAAAGGTAAATAATGGGGTCAGAGGTCACATTTCCTGTGCCCCATCCTAATCAGGAGACATTTTGGGTAGGAAGTTGTATGCCAGCCCTCTCACTGTGGTTCCCAGTCCACTCCCCCACACACCTCCCTCTCCATCTGGTCTGAAGAACAACCCCCCGCTCTGTACAGCCCTCTCTCCATCCCCTCTCCCCTACTGCTCCCTCCCTGCTGAAACCAAACGCTCTCCAAGTACAAGGTTTCCATAGGCACAGATTTAGGATCAGTTTACCTCCCTCCAAATCCTAATCTTAACCATTGAGGGCACATAACACTGGCCTTAGGTCAGTGTCTATGGAGCAACTTTGTCCTACTCCTTAACACAAAGCTTTATTACAGGGGCTAGCCTCTGGGTACCCAGCATCTTTAGGTGATTGGCTGGATGTTGTGTTTTTTAGGTTATTGACTGGATGTTGTATCCGTCAGAGATGTGTGTGGCAGCGGGTAGGTGACTGGGGAAGGGCTGAGACTGTGGTTGCTAGGTGACGCATACATACACTCCCCCAAGGTGGAAGTCCCTCTTTCTCCTTTGCTCTTTCCTTCTATAATGAGGTGTAGATCAGTTTAGGTCCTCTATGTCCTGGTAGGATGCTTCTGTGGATCTCAGGGTCTTAGGGATCACATGTGAAGTGCAGGTCCTTTCAGTAGGGATACCCCCCCAAGAGAATGATACCAAAGTTTATGCCCTACTGTTGGATACGGCACCATGCACTCACTCCCTAAAACCCTGCTGTCTACCAGTGTTTGCACTGTTGGAGCTAGGAACATAAGCATTTCGCTACACCTGCGATAACATCTGCAAAATGTGTACTCGACCAATAAAATGTGATTTGTCCATTCAGAGACTACACCTCTCCTATAGACTGAGTAGTCACCTGGCCATTGGCACAGGCACAGATCTAGGATCTGTTAACCTTTCCCTAATCATAACTATTAGTGTAGGGAGAACACAAAACTGACCTTAGATTAGCACCTAGAGGCAACAAATCCTACTCTCTCTACTATTGCCTGGGTCAACATTATCACAGCAGAGTTTAGTCTGGAAGAACATCTCTCCAGACTTTTTTGGCATTAACCATTTTGTACATTTGTACAGTCTGAACATCACAACATTGATTCAGTTCATGGATTAATTCCTTGTAGTCTCAGCGAAGCACCTCAGCAACCGTGTCAAATGAGAAACAAAGGAAACTGTGAAATGTAGGAATCAATATTGCAACCTGGACTCAGGGATAGACGTAACATAGTAAAAGTAAATCTGGGACAGTGAAATTAGTATGATATGTTACGTTTGGTATGAGACCAGGCTGGAATTTATTTCAATTGGAGCAGAACAGGCAATGATTAACAGTTTACTTATAGATGACAGAACATAGTGTAGATGTCAAGGCAGGAGAAAGCAAAGGGAGGCAAAAAGACAATAACAAAGAAAACAAAAAAAGAGAATGACTGATATTCCTTGAACCTACTCACTTCCACACTCCCTCTCTTTTATCCTTTCTTCTGTCTTCATTATCTCTCTTGTACAATACAGCTTCAGTCCAAAGTTCCTTAAGCAAGACAGCAAAGTCCGATCGTACAGAGTAAAACCAAAGAGTTCGACATTACTCCTCTCATTCAGACAGCCACTGCATTCCTCTTTCTCTCCTTTTTGTCTATTCATATATTTTCTGCTTTAAACCCGTCACCTAGTAATCCAGTTTCTGACCTCAGCTATCCTATGGGAAATATCAATGATGATAATAATAATGATGATTAAGATAATGATGATAAAATGTATATTTTTAATTATTTGTCATTGGAAAATTACATTAAGCTTCTCGTAAATATGATGATGATGACGATGAAGATAATGAAGACTATAATGACGTTTCTCTTGGTATCTCTGTAGTTGTTCTGATCCTTTATGAGTTTTGTCCTTTTCGCTCGTGCTGCCAGAGTAATTCTGATGATCCCATGATCCTCTTGGAGTTTGTTGACCCTGTCCTTTTAGTCCTGTCTGTCTCTTACCACTGTCTATCTGTCTGTATTCCTGTCTTTCTGTATTCCATGTCGCTCTCTGTGTTCGTTGGGCAGAGGGAAAAGCTACATGTTACAACCGAAAATATGATGTGTATGTGGGAGAATTCTGTACAAGTCGTTAAGGAGAGTTTTTCCAGGGAATTCCAGACTTCTTTGTAAGTGATGGTGGTTTGGGTGGAGGGGTTAATAAACGGAGGGAGGAGGGAAAACGGTCATAACTGCTATAACTGTTCTGTGGAAATAAGTCCCCTGGTGTGTGTGTGTGCTTGTGCGCACCTCAAAATGTATCTAATCTGTTAGATAAGCAATAGGTTTGTAAATATTGGCTTGATTGGGGATTTACTGTTAGTCAACATGTAGTTCATTTCCCTCTGTCCGACCTTCAACCTTTGTTGTCTGTTTCCCTATCTGTTTAATGTGTGTGTGTGTGCTCATCCTCCCTCCCATCATTTGTTCTACCATCCTGTGTCTTACATCATGTGAGCAGTCCTCCTCTTTTCTCTCCCTTCTCGCTGTCTCTCCCTCCCTTCTTCCTTGTGGTAGCAACTTAGCCTTTTACTGTGTTTATCTTTAAAACAAAAACAAAAAACAAGAAAATTATCTCTGCTTGTTCATAGTGCAGTGTTGTTCATTTTAAGTCATTTTTGTAACTGAAAGTGTTTCATTCATCCAAATAAAAACAGGAGACAAAAACTGTACAGATGATCCTGTCCTCTGGTGTGTTTAAAACAGTACAGTACACACTAATATCTCTAGATGATTTTCTCATCTCTATTATAGCTCATGTTTTAGAATGTTTGTCTGGCATTGTTTTGTTCTAGCACTGTGATAACCCTGAAGGTCCTAAAAGAAATTCAGCTCAACATGCTCTAGCAGTAGGCCACCACTAGGTGGAGGCCTGGACCGGATTATCAGTGGCAGACCAACAACTGACGATACTCAGCAGATGAGCAGTAGTCACGCAGCAGACCTGGACAGAGAGGAGAGGAGTCTGACTCTCTCTCGCTCTCTCGCTCTCTCTATCTTTATGTCCTTCTCTACTGAGTCATAGGACATCTGTTGATTGACAAACATCACTGACTGTGTTTGGCCCTTTCTCCGTCTGTCGCTCTCTGTACGTCTGTGCGTGCGTGCGCGTGCTGAGTGTGTTTGCGAGTGTTGTCTGTTGTGCGTGGCATATGCGTGCGTGCTGAATGTGTGTGTGCGTGTGTCGTGTCTATGTGCAACAGTAGGAGGTGGAGGACTCTGTGTGGTAACAGTGTGTGTGTGACAGCAGCTTTCTGATACCCACCGCACAATGACTCACTGATCATGTTGTGTACATAGGATCATATTACTATGGTGACAAGCTGGACCCATATTGACCGATGGAGTCGGCCAGTTTGTCAATCAGTGCATCCAATTTTAAGGTCTTCAGGTCCCTTACCACCTCCCCGATGCCCTGTTCAGGATGGTAAGGATCCAAAGTGTAGCAAAGGTAACCCAAGTTTGAATATAATATCGTGACTTGCTCCCTCTCAGTCCTTGAAAGGATAGATTGGTTGTAGCAACTGTCAGTCATCTCTCTGAATGCTCTCCTCCACTCACGCTGAGTCTCAGTCAGCTCCCTCCTGTTGCTCCCACCCCCTCACCGTACATGCAGCAGTTCGCCCGCACAGAGAGGGCCTGGAAGCACGTTGCTGCTCTCATCCACACAGTAGGCACAAGACTGGAGGCACACACACGAGCAGAACCACATACACACACAGAACCATACACACACACACACACACACACACACACACACACACAAACAGAACCACACACGGAGTGGGCACAACAGGGAAACCCGTCCACCCAAGCATTACACATCACTCACAACAGCCAGAGTACAAAGACATACACTCCAGTACAGTAAATAGCTCTGTTGAAACCAAGGCTGTACCCCTCAACACTGACAGAAATACCAACAGAACACACTTCAGGACTACAGAACAGTCAACCTGATATGGTTTAGAACAGCACTGCACCCACACTGGTGGGTGAGACCTACTGGTTCCAACAGTAGGGCATAAACTTTGTTTAGAACAAGCACATTTAGCACAATTCTAAACGCAGTATGCTATACAGTGTCAACTTAATTTGTTAGTTTTGTTAGCATTTACTGTACACCATAACTCTCCACAATATAAAAGCTACAAAGGAAATAAATCAATTTGAACATAACTAACATGTTACATCAGCACCCACCACAAATGAACCCATTGTACAGAACTTCAACTTTTTAAAAAAGCACACACAACACACTCACACACGAGAGGAATCCACAACCCACCCCTGCAGCTATGACACATTACTACACCACCCACAGCCATGCCCGGGTGAGGGAGGGCAGCACACACCAGACTCACCAGCGGAACACAGCAGTTCCATGTTCCAGTGAGAGCAGCCCGCCACTAGACTGACACTGCTACTGGCCTGTCACAGTATGACACATAGCTGAACCACCCACAGACCTGCTGTCTACATGCCAATGATGCCACACAGCACAACCGGAGACCAAGGCCCATACCAAGGATCAGGGTCCACACCACAGCCTCCTAGTCTTAGACCATTCTATCCAAACACACTCCGACTGGCTCTGAGAGCATGAGATGAACAGGGCATGAGTTTCATTTGGTAGTGGGGTGAGGGGGTGATGAAAGGGGTGTAATCCGGTAAGAGGGGGTGAGAGGCGATGAGAGGGGTGTAATCCGATAGGATGGGGTGAGTGACCCTGTGGCCCTGCTCTGATGATGTGATGGGGATGAGAGAAGGGGCGAGGGGCAAGCACTGATTGGATCTGACTCAGACCTCTCTCATACTCACTCACTCACTCACTCAAACTCACTCTCACCTAGCCAGCTCATCTGAGAGGGTTACAGTTGCCTAGTCTAATTCTAGCTCTGCTATGACATGTGTAGAAGAGATAGGGGAGGGAGAATACATGGAGAAAGGGGGGTAAAAGGAGAGAGGTGAGCGAGGGGTGGGGAGGTAGAGGATGATACAATAGAGGAGAGGGAGAGGTGGTTTTGAGAGAGGAAGGGTGAGAACAATTTGGTCAGTGAAGAAGAAGAAGAAGTTTTATTTATATAGCGCCTTTCCATAGCTCAAGGTCGCTTTACATTGCACATTACAATACATTCAGAACACACACATACATCGCAGTCACATAGGATACACACTACCCAAAATGCATGTCAAACAGATATGTCTTCAACTGGATCTTGAATGCACCCACGGATGAGGTATTGCGTAGTGTAAGAGGTAGTGAATTCCATAATTTAGGAGCATTAACACCAAATGACCTCCCACCTACAGTGGACAACCGGAAACGAGGGACGGTCAACAAACCAAGTTCAGCTGATCTAAGGGACCGAGCAGGCGGTAAGGATAGAGTAAGTCAGAGAGATATTGGGGAGCAAGACCATTTAATGCTTTAAAAGTTAGAAGCAATACCTTAAAGTGGATACGTGATGCCACAGGTAGCCAGTGAAGGTCATGAAGCAGAGGAGTGATGTGAGCAGAGCGCCTAGTGGAGGTGAGAACTCTTGCTGCTGAGTTTTGAACATACTGTAATCTTGCAATACGTTTTTTGGGAAGACCAAGAAGTAAGGCATTGCAATAGTCCAAGCGTGAAGTGATTAATGCATGAATTAGAGTTTCAGCATCAGCAGTGAGGGGTTAGAGGGGGGAGAGAAGGAATGAGAGGGGGAGTAAGAGGGTGAGAGAAGGGAAGCTCACAGCTGTGCCAATAGGAAGAGTTTGTTCCTCTGTGAGATACAGGAGACACTGTCAACACACACGCTGTGCTCAATATAGCAACTGTCACAGTGCCAGGCATACCGCTCTCTCTCCCTCTCTCTCCTTTTCCACCCTCTCTGCCTCGCTCACGTTCTCTCTCTCTCCGTCTCTGCCCACACTGCACGACCTTAAAACCCCCAAATGAACTTCCTACCTCTCTTTTCTTGCTAGTCCTGTCAGTGTCATGTCTTGATTAGATTTATTTATTTCACCTTTATTTAACCAGGTAGGCCAGTTGAGAACAAGTTCTCATTTACAACTGCGACCTGTCCAAGATAAAGCAAAGCGGTGCGACAAAAACAACACAGTGTTACACATAAACAAACGTACAGTCAATAACACAATAGAAAAATATATGTACAGTGTGTTCAAATGTAGAAGAGTAGGGAGATAAGGCAATAAATAGGCCCTAGAGGTGAAATAATTACAATTTAGCATTAACACTGGAGTGATAGATGTGCAGATGATGATGTGCAAGTAGAGATACTGGGGTGCAAAAGAGCAAGAAGATAAATAACAATAGGGGGATGAGGTAGTTGGGTGTGCTATTTACAGATTGGCTGTGTACAGGTACAGTGATCGGTAAGCTGCTCTGACAGCTGATGCTTAAAGTTAGAGGGGGAGATATAAGTCTCCAGCTTCAGTGATTTTTGCAATTCGTTCCAGCATAAAACTGGCAGGAAAGGCGGCCAAAGGGGGAGTTGGCTTTGGGCATGACCAGTGAAATATACCTGCTGGTGCGCATGCTACAGGTGGGTGTTGCTATGGTGACCAGTGAGCTGAGATAAGGCGGGGCTTTACCTAGCAAAGATTTATAGATGACCTGGAGCCAGTGGGTTTGGCGACGATGATTAAATGAACATGGTCTTTCTGCCATTAAAGGCCCAGTGCAGTCCAAAATGTGATTTATCTGTGTTTTATGCTGTACATACTGTACTGCCACACTATGAGGTTGGAATAATACTGTGAAAATTATGATAATACCTTTTTAGTGTAAGAACTGTTTGATAAGACTGCCTGAAATTTGAGCCTGTTTTGGCGGAATGGAGTTTTGGCCTGCCTGGTGGCATTACCAGCGTAAATTGGTTAATAGACCAATAAGAATGAGAGTTCCAAAATTCTCTGCCAATAACAGCTAGTTTTCAGTTTCCCCCTCCCCATTCTGACCACTCCCAGACAGACCTAGCAAAATTCTTGCTTGAGAAATTACGTCTTTCTAAAAATATATTTGTAACTTTTTTGTTTGTTACCATTTTAATTGAAAACAATCACAGTAAGGTACTTAATTGTTACCCAGAAATGATTTGCTATTGGGATAGAAAACAGCTGCATTGGACCTTTAATTCTCTTACTCAGTGTACTACAGGCTTGACACACTGCCAGACATTGGTTTAATATAACACACATTCTCTGTGCCTCTCTCCAGCGCTCACATTACCCTCTCTTTCCACCTCCCACCTCCCCATTTTAATACGGTCCACCCTGCACACTTTTTCCAGACTTTATAGACTGCAAAATGAGCTTTTTGTTCTTTACTAGCTCGGTCATTGCCATGGTAATCCTAGAACACAGTCCTACATTAAATGTGTGGCTTTCTGTCTAGCTCTAGGGCGATGGAAATAGTGCCCAGTTCTACATAGAAGCAGTCGTCTAAAATAGAGAGTCAGGTATACTTCTGTGGTTATACTAGGACACGTATTGTGTGTGTGTGTTTGTGCATGCGTGGATCCTTTGCATGTCATCAGCAAAACTCAATCTGTGGCATTCCGTTTACAATCATCAGAATATCCGGCATTGTTTACTTCCTCAATTATCAGCCCTTCTCCTCCCCACATTAACCTCCCTACTGTTGCCCCTCTCTCTTCCTCTGTGTTACGTCTTCTCCACTGTGACTCCCCCCCCCCCTTCTCTCTCCCTGCTCCAATGCTCACTGTGGTAATCCCATTACTCATGTGCAAATACCAGCTGGTAGAGAGAGGGACGGGGAAAAGGGAGGCAGAAAGAGGGAGGGAGAGAGGAAAGAGTGAATAGGGGACAGAAAGAGACAGGGGAAAGGGAGAGAGGATGGAGGGTGAACATGAAAGAGAATAAGAAAGAGAGAAAGTGAGAGAATACTGAAAAGGGGACCGTTATAGACGGGAGAGAGATAAAGGAGTAGAAGAATGGTGAGAGAGTGAACATGCACAGAGGGCAACTGTGTAGAGAGTGCATGCCAATGCCACAGGTATGGAGACTACAGAGGAATTCTCTTGCTGGACAATGTGACTGACACAAAGACATACGTACAGACAAACATCAAATTGGTTGAAGATGATAGAGACCTTAAAACTTGACCCTAGAAGGAGAGAGAAAGAAAGGCAGAGACAGACAGAGAGGGAGATGCTGTGATCCTGACGGTTGGAGTGGCAAGCTTGAAAATAAACAAGTTCTTTGATGACAAAGAACCCATTGACTCTCTCTCCACTCCTCACTCTTATTCTCCACATCTCTACTTGCTTTCATCTCTTTTCCCCCCTCTCCCTTCTTTCACAGGGGCATCAACCACCACCCTCCAACACCCAGCAGCTTGTTGTCCTTTTAACCACCACCCTCCAACACCCCGGCAGCTTGTTGTCCTTTCAACTGCCAACTCTTTCATTCTTTGGCCTCTAATCCTTCTCATCTACGTGAACCCTCTTTCCCAGTCCCCTCAAAAGTTGCTTGCTCTCTTTCCAAACTGAGGTGTTAAGTAGACATTTTTATGATAACAATAATAATGATAATAATAATGATAATAATTATGATACTGATAATGATAATAATAATTATAATAATTATGATACTGATAATGATAATAATAATGATAATAATAGTAATGATAATAATGATAATAATAAGGAACTCACTGATTGAGAAATCAAGATCAAAAGGATCATAGCTTTTACCTCTTAGGACTAATATCCCTTCTTGTGTGTGTGTGTGACGTCAGCCATATGAATCATAGTATATTACACCATATAATGCCCTGTTCAGTTATTTGATCTAATCCTGGTGGATTTCCACTGTTTTCTGTAGGCCTAATCTGTGTGTGTGTGTGCACGCCTGTGGTGCAATGCTGAGTGAGGTACCACACCCATTGTCCCTGGTAATTACAGAGTACTCTGTGTTGGAGCGCCACAGACAGACCAGGGGAGGCATTAGGGCTCACTGTATATTCAGTCCTGGCTCTGGGAGACCCACAGGGTGTGCAGGGTTTTGTTCTGGCCCAGAACACTAACACTGCCGCATGGGCTACGAGACTGAGCTCTCTACGGGTCTGTAGGTTTTCCTAAATCAGGGTGGGCCAACTCTCTACTGAATAAGGAGAGTTCGAGATGGGTTGGAAAAAAGCCAAACCCAACCTGTAGCTCACTAGGAGTATAGGTCTGGCCACCCCTATTTTAAAGGGAGAGGGATGTTTTGGTGTAAATCCGTCAGGTTCGTCCAGGGTTTGGGGGGGGATATGGTCTACTGATATTGAAGGGGGGCTGGAGGGTCTAGCTGGGGAAGGGGGTCAGCGTGTGATGTTTGTGGGGGTTGGGGGGTGCTCCAGTGTCCCTGCTCTCTGTCTTTCTCTCCACAGCGTCTGTCTGTCATTCCCATTAGGAACAGTGAGACTCTCCAAGCACGGAGGGAAGAACAGGATAAAAAGCAAGGAGCGAGAGAGGGAAAGAGAGAAGATTAGGCAAACGTGTGGGAAAGCATGAAGATGTTCTCAAATCAGGATCTGAGGAATGACTCTTTCAGATGAACACGTCCTTAAGAGTAACCGCGGCTGAGAATACTTTATTGTCATGGAATATCAATAGAGTTAAATCAGTACACAACCAAGAGTAGCATCCAGAGAACCTTCAAGCAGGATTTCAGCCAAGAGACTGGACCAACGTGTTTCCACTGCCCAAAGAGAGATCGGTTCTATCCAGCCAATCAACACAACAAACCAGTGGTAAAATGTATGTTACTACACAATAACAAAGTTGTGAAAACAAATATTAGGTAACATAGGAAAAAGGGTTAGCTTTGAATTGCTACTCATTGATTTTTTCCCACACATTACTCACCTGATAGAAACAGGACTCTCTTGATATTGGCATGAATGTCATTGGCAGTCCTTGTGCTTTTATACTGACAAGCTGTAATTAAAAAGATGACAAGTCCTGTTGACTTTGAATTCAACAGTTGTTATGAAACATGATCAGTGGGTTTTATGTAAAAACAGTCTGGAGAATGTGAGTAATGCATTATATAGTTCACACAAGTACATAACCTTGAGACCATTGTAAGACTTCAAACTTGACATGAGAGAAAGACTGAGGGATGGAGAGAGAGGGAGAAAAGGCGAGGTAGGCAAGGGAGAGGCGGCGAAGAACAGAATGAGAGGATGAGTAAGAAAGAGGTGTAAGAGAGAGGGGGGGTGATGGCACAGTAACAGAGGGTGGAGTGGGAGAGAAAAAGAACACAAACTCTTTTTCTTTGGCAATATTTACCTGTATTTCATGCCAATAAAGCACATTGAATTGAAAAGGGAGAGAGGGGAGGAGAGAGGGTCGTGGCAGGAGAAGAGGATGAAGATGGAGAGAGAGGCACTGTGTGTGTTCATCAGTGTTCTGAATATACTGTAGATTTCTATGAAAATGTAATCTCCTCTACTTGGGTTACCATTAAGCACCTTTTAAAAGAGGGGAGGACACTCGTACACATGAATTCACACACACACGTGAGCAATTGATAGATGGACAGAAAAGCCATTTGTTCTACACCGTTTTAATGGTTTAATTTCATGTTTCATCCCTGACTCACTCTTTTCCTTTATTCTTCTTCTTCATCTCTCGCTTCTCCCTCCAACCATACTTCCTCTGTGAAGAGCTTGGGGGATGCTGAAGTGCTCTTCAAATGAAAGAGTGATATGGAGATAGGAGGAGAGGTGGATGGGCAAAGAGGACAACAGAATGAAACTGAAAGAGATAAGACTAGAAAGACAGAGGCAGAGAAAGTGAGTGAGGACAGAGAGGAAGAGCGAGAGAGAGACAGAAAGAGAAGGGGGGGGCAGGAAAACAATGCAGTGGTAATGTTCCACTAGATGTGGTTGACAGGGAGTCCGGGCATGGGAAAACACTAGCCTGGCCCTTCTGCTCAGGAAGAGACAGGACGGGATGGTGCTCGCCGTTTCCTGGATTTGGGAATGCTGCATCCCAGATAGAACTCTCCCAGCCCTCTGATGCTTATCTGGGAAAACAGAGTGAGTTTCCTGCCCTCCTGAAGAATAGCTAGTGGAGGACAGAGAGATCCTGTTTGTAAATCCCACCATGGGAAGAGGGGTTGTTAAATTTGTTTTACATTGCAGTGTTATCATGTTGATGTCCCTGCGCACTGGTATGTGTCACACACACACACACGAGATGACCCTTTACTGTACTGTTCTTATGAGCAGCTGGGGTTGTACAGAGGGCTCACGAGACACACTTCACCTGCCATGTATGACGCCACCTCTCTCACATGCACTTGTTGACAATGTGACAGTTCTGCATCAGTGCCACAGACTAGTGCCTGAGTGACAGGACACAAGGTTGTATATACAGTGGGGGAAAAAAGTATTTGGTCAGCCACCAATTGTGCAAGTTTTCTCACTTAAAAAGATGAGAGAGGCCTGTAATTTTCATCATAGGTACACTTCAACTATGACAGACAAAATGAGGGGAAAAAATCCAGAAAATCACATTGTAGGATTTTTTATGAATTTATTTGCAAATTATGGTGGAAAATAAGTATTTGGTCACATACAAACAAGCAAGATTTCTGGCTCTCACGGACCTGTAACTTCTTCTTTAAGAGGCTCCTCTGTCCTCCACTCATTACCTGTATTAATGGCACCTGTTTGAACTTGTTATCAGTATAAAGACACCTGTCCACAACCTCAAACAGTCACACTCCAAACTCCACTATGGCCAAGACCAAAGAGCTGTCAAAGGACACCAGAAACAAAATTGTAGACCTGCACCAGGTTGGGAAGACTGAATCTGCAATAGGTAAGCAGCTTGGTTTGAAGAAATCAACTGTGGGAGCAATTATTAGGAAATGGAAGACATACAAGACCACTGATAATCTTCCTCGATCTGGGGCTCCACGCAAGATCTCACCCGTGGGGTCAAAATGATCACAAAAATCCCAGAACCACACGGGGACCTAGTGAATGACCTGCAGAGAGCTGGGACCAAAGTAACAAAGCCTACCATCAGTAACACACTACGCCGCCAGGGACTCAAATCCTGCAGTGCCAGACGTGTCCCCCTGCTTAAGCCAGTACATGTTCAGGCCCGTCTAAAGTTTGCTAGAGAGCATTTGGATGATCCAGATGAGGATTGGGAGAATGTCAGATGAAACCAAAATATAACTTTTTGGTAAAAACTCAACTCGTCGTGTTTGGAGGACAAAGAATGGCTGAGTTGCATCCAAAGAACACCATACCTACTGTGAAGCATGGGGGTGGAAACATCATGCTTTGGGGCTGTTTTTCTGCAAAGGGACCAGGACGACTGATCCGTGTAAAGGAAAGAATGAATGGGGCCATGTATCGTGAGATTTTGAGTAAAAACTCCTTCCATCAGCAAGGGCATTGAAGATGAAACGTGGCTGGGTCTTTCAGCATGACAATGATCCCAAACACACCGCCCGAACGAAGGAGTGGCTTCAGAAGAAGCATTTCAAGGTCCTGGAGTGGCCTAGCCAGTCTCCAGATCTCAACCCCATAGAAAATCTTTGAAAGTCCGTGTTTCCCAGCGACAGCCCCAAAACATCACTGCTCTAGAGGAGATCTGCATGGAGGAATGGGCCAAAATACCAGCAACAGTGTGTGAAAACCTTGTGAAGACTTACAGAAAACGTTTGACCTCTGTCATTGCCAACAAAGGGTATATAACAAAGTATTGAGATAAACTTTTGTTATTGACCAAATACTTATTTTCCACCATAATTTGCAAATAAATTCATAAAAAATCCTACAATGTGATTTTCTGGATTTTTTTCCCCTCATTTTGTCTGTCATAGTTGAAGTGTACCTATGATGAAAATTACAGGCCTCTCTCATCTTTTTAAGTGAGAGAACTTGCACAATTGGTGGCTGACTAAATACTTTTTTCCCCCACTGTATGCAATACTTTCTCCTGAGACCGCAGGTGGCCAGGGACTATCCCATCACTGGCAACAAATGCAGCAGGGAGGTGTAATAGACCATGTGAAATAGAGGGGGAAGTCTGTATAAGTTTGGTTTAGTTCCTGTTGCAATATGCTCAGAGTCTATTGTTATAATGCCTTGTGCATTTGTACAGTGGTTTAATAATATGGCCACATCAATAGATCTAATTACCATGAAATGACAAGAGATAATTAGAAGAAAGTACCTGCAATTGACGTAAAAGGACGTGATGATGGCCTTCTCTCCTCTAGAATCGTAGGACACGGATATGATGTCACCACGGCAGTGTGGCTGTGGCGGTCTCCATGGCGACGCCGCGTGCTGCAGCAGTGACGCCGCCCCGGCTCGTGGTGAGTGGGTGTGACCCGCCCCTTGGAACCCCTCCTCTCCCTGTCCGTGTGGGCGGCCCTGTGAGGAGAGAGCGAAACACGACACCCGAGAGAGAGGAACCGGGGGGAGGAGAGAGTAGCCACAAAGTACTGAATGTTAGTGAGTGGAGGAAGAAAGAAAGTCTAAAGAGAAGACGACTGCTATTCTACAGAACGGTTATTTTAGAGACAATATGTCAAACAACGGAGAAGATGCGATTGAGATGGAGTAAACAACAACTCGTCAAAGTATATGCAAACAAGGAAAGATACGGGTTTTCGGTTCGTGTGCTTGTCGGGACGGTTGACCGTGTTCTGCTGCAACTCGAACAGGACAAGGCGAAGTTGCCGTGGGACAAACAGCAGTGAGCTACATCAACTGACTGCGATTCCTGGAAAGTAACGTTACCTCGATCGCTACAGTTGGGGAAGGGGGTATTGGGAAAAAGTGGAAGCAAAGGGCCCGCGAGTGGAGCAACGGTGGAAAGTTTTTCCATTCCGAACCAAAGGAAGGGCTCAGAGGGAGACGACCTTTCCTTCCACAAACGCTACAGACTTGAGATCCATCAAGCTCGCTAGCTAACGTTAACAAGCTTGCAACACTCAAAATGAAAACCCCTGGAGATTCGGGTAAGTTTGTGCAAAACAAGAAGTCGACCACTTTTGTCTGGATGAACTTGAGCATGAACTTGCTGGTTGTCTTCACCAGTTGTTCGGCCTGTTGTCAATTATTAAGTGGTGAACAAAAGTCATACAAGTTGTTATAAATACATTTAACTAGCTGGTTAGCTTGCTAACATTAGCTGTGCTTTTGACAGTTAGTTAGCTGAGTGAGTTCATTGCATTGTAGCTATACAGTATTCAACACGTTTTCCAGTTATGTTGGATAAGTTGATACAACTGAAGTTGATGCAAAAGTGTTGTTTATACTTACTGTTTCTAGTTTGCTGGAAATATGCCAATGTGGATTGATTGTCGACCTGTTGATGTAGCTGAAGTTGGTTTAGTCGAACTTAGTGAGACATTCAAAATGGACATCCACTTTTAATACTCGAAAATGAAATTAAACGATTGGTTGAGTTGTAGTTAACCAGACACTTTATGGAAGATTAGACCTAGCTACCGGGTTGTTTTAAGAGTTTCGTCAATTTTGGTCATTTACAGGGTGTTGCTTGTTTATCATCCTGTGCATCCAGTAGAAGTTTGTATTTCTCCGCTGTTTGGTCGACATAGCTTTTAAATATGTGTCCACATTTATCCTCCTTCATGATCTATTTTCTCAGAAAGGTCAAATGTTGTTGTTTTATGTATGAACATGTCATAATCAGATTAATTCGTGCTTTGTTTGTCTCGTGCTCAAGAAGAAGTTCTGCAAAGTAAGTGTGCCCGGACCCAGCCGTGGAATGTTGCGGATTCCATGTTGGGAATGTTCTCATCACCCAGTTCGTAAGAAGTCTCTGGCCAAGTTTTCGAAGCTTCTTAACTCGTCCCAATTCACTCTTAATTCACCGTTCAGATTAAGTTGTCATTTGCACAATACATATATTTAGTTAGACCCGTGAAAATGCAAGTTAATTATTATTTTTGTTTACTTTGCGAGGACGCCATGCTTGGTTAGTTATGAAGGCCGCCGAGCTAGAGAGACGGGTGAACGTTTCAATGGACTGTCATTTTCGAAGGCGGAGGCTTTGTCGAATCCCAAGGCGTTAGAATAAATCCTGCCGTTTCTGACATGCTTGCAGTTTACAGTAACGCTTTAGGCATATTTCAAACAATAATTAAAAGTGTAATCTCGCGTTCACTTTAGTAATGATCAGTGATGAAGGCAGATGGCTGAGTAAAAGTGACTGGGCCGATGACAAAACAGACCAACTATCTAAGTCAGTAAACAAACAATGAAATACACAGTTATACATGCAATTATACAACACTTTACATGTCTGGAGACATTATCAGAATCTTTAATAGCCTACTACAAAAATGACAGGTTAGGCCTAGGCTACTCTGCTGACACTGAGAAACTGAGATCAATAAAAACAACCCTGTCTTCAATGTAACCATCTAATCTAGGCCTACGAAAGAGGAGACATTGTACAATATGACTTCCATCTACAATTGAGGAGGAAATTATTGTAATCAACTTTCCAGTGGCACTGACTCTCCCAATGATAAAGACAGTGAATATGGCACTCACCAGAGATATGGTCGACGCTCTCCACTAGTGCCAAGATATTAGTCCTGGTGTTAGTTCATTTATATCATTTAAAAATCTATAGATTTTAATCCAGCCTGATTGGGTGAGCCAGTATTAAATCTGGCAGGGGAGTCACCTCTGGTTATGCTAGCACCCTCACAGATCACTGGCTGGGAAACCGTTTTATGGAAATCATCAAAGGTGCAGCGACCATTGTATTGTTACATTTGTTTCTCTTTAAAAACACATGCCGGCACTACAATGTATGAACTTGATTCCAGACCTATATGCAGTTGAAGTCGGAAGTTTAAATACATTTAAACTCAGTTTTTCACAATTCCTGAAATGTAATCCTAGTAAAAAATCCCTGTCTTAAGTCAATTAGGATCACCACTTTATTTTAAGAATGTGAAATGTCAGAATAACAGAGAGAATTATTTATTTCAGCTTTTATTTCTTAAATCACATCCCAGTGGGTCAGAAGTTTACATACACTCAATTAGTATTTGGTAGCATTGCCTTTAAATTGTTTAACTTAGGTCAAACGTTTGGGGTAGCCTTCCACAAGCTTCCCACAATAAGTTGGGTGAATTTTGTCCCATTCCTCCTGACAGAGCTGGTGTAACTGAGTCAGGTTTGTAGGCCTCTTTGCTCGCACACGCATTTTCAGTTATGCCCACAAATTTTCTATAGGATTGAGGTCAGGGCTTTGTGATGGCCACTCCAATACCTTTTGCCACAACTTTGGAAGTATGCTTGGGGTCATTGTCCGTTTGGAAGACCCATTTGCGACCAAGCTTTAACTTCCTGACTGATGTCTTGAGATGTTGCTTCAATATATCCACATAATTTTCCTTCCTCATGATGCCATCTATTTTGTATAGTGCACCAGTCCCTCCTGCAGCAAATAACCCCCACAACATGATGCTGCCACCCCTGTGCTTCACGTTTGGGATGGTGTTCTTCGGCTTGCAAGCATCTCCCTTTTTCCTCCAAACATAACGATGGTCATTTTGGCCAAACAGTTCTATTTTTGTTTCATCAGACCAGAGGATATTTCTCCAAAAAGTTAGATCTTTGTCCCCATGTGCAGTTGCAAACCATAGTCTTGCTTTTTTATGCCGGTTTTGGAGCAGTGGCTTCTTCCTTGCTGAGCGGCCTTTCAGGTTATGTCGATATAGGACTTGTTTTACTGTGGATATAGATCATTTTGTACCTGTTTCCTCCAGAATCTTCACAAGGTCCTTTGCTGCTGTTCTGGAATTGATTTGCACTTTTCGCACCAAAGTACGTTCATCTCTAGGAGACAGAACGCGTCTCCTTCCTGAGCGGTATGATGGCTGTGTGGTCGCATTGTGTTTATATTTGCGTACTATTGTTTGTACAGATGAACGTGGTACCTTCAGGCGTTTGGAAATTGATCCCAAGGATGAACCAGACTTGTGGAGGTCTCCAATTTCTTTTCTGAGGTGGCTGATTTCTTTTGATTTTCCCATGATGTCAAGCAAAGAGGCACTGAGTTTGAAGGTAGGCCTTGAAATACATCCACAGGTACACCTCCAATTGACTCAAATGATGCCAATTAGCCTATCAGAAGCTTCGAAAGCCATGACGTAATTTTCTGGAATTTTCCGAGCTGTTTAAAGGCACAGTCAACTTAGTGTATGTAAACTTCTGACCCACTGGAATTGTGATACAGTGAATTATAAATAAAAAAATCTGTCTGTAAACTTGTTGGAAAAATTACTTGTGTCATGCACAAAGTAGATGCCCTAACCGACTTTCCAAAACTATAGTTTGTTAATAAGAAATTTGTGGAGTGGTTGAAAAACTAGTTTTAATGACTCCAACCTAAGTGTATGTAAACTTCCGACTTCAACTGTACATCTGCCACACCACCATTCTATCTATACTATCCATCATGATTCGGCTTCTTTAAACTACTTAGGGAGTGGTGGGGCGCTAGCATAAATCCATTAGCATAAATTCATAAACCATCACGGTTCACACAAAACACATTTCACAGCGAAAACAAATCCCTTACCGTTTGACAAACTTCTGCTGCGGGCTTCCCAAGTGTCCAACGAAGACAATCCATGGTTCTTTTATTAGAAAAAGTAATTTATTATATCCATAAATCTCCGTTTGGTTGGTGCGTTATGATCAGAAAATCCAACGTTGAATCGCCCATTGAAACGTGAAGAGAACGCGTTCAAATATACCTATAAACTTTTCCTAAACAAATCAAATACCAGTTAAAATGCATCCTTAGCTATCCTTTTATGAATATGAGCGATAATATTTCACTCGGATGGTCACCTAAACGTTATATAAGTAAAATAAAGTGGGGAGCGCAGCCAGACTCGCGCCCGAGAAAACTTGTTGACATCTGCGCTACCTTGGCCATTTCCTGTGCCTATTCTTCCTGCTTCCTCCAATCTCTGAGGCTTTATATATAGACTATTGACATCTAGTGGAAGCCATAGGTACTGAAATCTCGGAGCTGCTTGCCATAGAACTCAATAGGGAGACTGTCAAACAGAGCCATTGTGGCAAAAAACAGTAATTCCAGATAGATTTTTCGCGTTCTGCACCTCGGGAGCCGCTCCCTAAGAAGTTAACGGGTCGGGACGACTGCACACTTCACTTCATTCACACCCACCAATCAACGTAATTCCCATGTTATTGCATCTGTCCACTCCGCACTGACTCAATGACTGTACAAATGCTACCACTCACACTGAAACAAATGAATGAGAATTGTCCATTACTGTTTTTACTCAAGCGTGAAGTGAACTGTAGCTATACTCCGGCCTTGCGGCTTTCACAGTGCGACACCTGACTTCACCGTATCTGTGTGAATGGCCCATGTCGATATCTGGTGCAGGTTGGTTTGTACTGTACGGCATCGGAAGAGGAAGTGGTCAGAGTGTGTACATCTCTGCTGTGTGTTAGATTAGGATCATTTCACTATCAGCGGCACGCTTTCATATTCAAAGTGACTGATAATCATGTCATCCCTGGCTGGTTTAGTTTAGATGTTGTGTAGGCCTATAGTCAAGTAGTATGAGCAAAATCTCCTGTCTAATTAGTGGAGAAGTTTTGCATGTTTTGTTTTTGCGCTTGTTCCAAAGATGTTGTTTTGTGATGTAACGTGATATTGGCCTAATGTGACAAAAGATCAGAGATCGTTTTGGGTGATCTCACCTTCAATAGTATGATAAACTCAAGCTAGTCATAAATATGCTCTCGGTATCAAGTATGCAACAAATGTGGCTACAGTCAATGTGTCAGCTGGTTTGTAGTCTATCAAAGGTGAACAACTGTGAACGATGACACTGTAAAAAGAGGCCATGATTATATGGGGATTCCAAATAGGTCCAACAGTGACCATCAAGCTCGCTAGTTAAGTCAGCTCATTCCTGAAATTTCGGCATAAGTTTGTTCCTGCTCTCTCTTGCATGTTGTGAAGCAAATTACTAACCAACTTCCCCCATACATACAGCATCAGGAAGCTCAGTCACACTTTTAATGCAAACTCTGCATATTTTTTTTGTTCACTATAACAAAGGCTATGCCTGACATCACAGGGACTTGAGATGAAGCAAGCCTCTCTTATCTTACGGGGGTGTTCTCTCCCAAGAATAATGTGGTTATTTGGTTTTGTGTATAACACAACTGTTCTGTAGTGGCTCTGTGGCTTATATAGAGCCACGCCTGTTCTGTAGTGGCTCTGTGGCTTATATAGAGCCATGCCTGTTCTGTAGTGGCTCTGTGGCTTATATAGAGTTCTGTAGTGGTTCTGTGGCTTATATAGAGCCACGTCTGTTCTGTAGTGGCTCTGTGGCTTATATAGAGCCACGTCTGTTCTGTAGTGGCTCTGTGGCTTATATAGAGCCACGCCTGTTCTGTTGTGGCTTATATAGAGTTCTGTAGTGGCTCTGTGGCTTATATAGAGCCACGTCTGTTCTGTAGTGGCTCTGTGGCTTATATAGAGCCACGTCTGTTCTGTAGTGGCTCTGTGGCTTATATAGAGCCACGCCTGTTCTGTAGTGGCTCTGTGGCTTATATAGAGCCATGCCTGTTCTGTAGTGGCTCTGTGGCTTATATAGAGTTCTGTAGTGGCTCTGTGGCTTATATAGAGCCATGTCTGTTCTGTAGTGGCTCTGTGGCTTATATAGAGCCACGCCTGTTCTGTAGTGGCTCTGTGGCTTATATAGAGCCACGCCTGTTCTGTAGTGGCTCTGTGGCTTATATAGAGCCACGCCTGTTCTGTAGTGGCTCTGTGGCTTATATAGAGCCACGCATGTTCTGTAGTGGCTCTGTGGCTTATATAGAGCCACGCCTGTTCTGTAGTGGCTCTGTGGCTTATATAGAGCCACGCCTGTTCTGTAGTGGCTCTGTGGCTTATATAGAGCCACGCCTGTTCTGTAGTGGCTCTGTGGCTTATATAGAGCCACGCCTGTTCTGTAGTGGCTCTGTGGCTTATATAGAGCCACGCCTGTTCTGTAGTGGCTCTGTGGCTTATATAGAGCCACGCCTGTTCTGTAGTGGCTCTGTGGCTTATATAGAGCCACGCCTGTTCTGTAGTGGCTCTGTGGCTTATATAGAGCCACGCCTGTTCTGTAGTGGCTCTGTGGCTTATATAGAGTTCTGTAGTGGTTCTGTGGCTTATATAGAGCCACGTCTGTTCTGTAGTGGCTCTGTGGCTTATATAGAGCCACGCCTGTTCTGTAGTGGCTCTATGGCTTATATAGAGCCATGCCTGTTCTGTAGTGGCTCTGTGGCTTATATAGAGTTCTGTAGTGGCTCTGTGGCTTATATAGAGCCACGTCTGTTCTGTAGTGGCTCTGTGGCTTATATAGAGCCACGCCTGTTCTGTAGTGGCTCTGTGGCTTATATAGAGTTCTGTAGTGGTTCTGTGGCTTATATAGAGCCACGTCTGTTCTGTAGTGGCTCTGTGGCTTATATAGAGCCACGTCTGTTCTGTAGTGGCTCTGTGGCTTATATAGAGCCATGCCTGTTCTGTAGTGGCTCTGTGGCTTATATAGAGTTCTGTAGTGGCTCTGTGGCTTATATAGAGCCACGTCTGTTCTGTAGTGGCTCTGTGGCTTATATAGAGCCACGCCTGTTCTGTAGTGGCTCTGTGGCTTATATAGAGCCACGCCTGTTCTGTAGTGGCTCTGTGGCTTATATAGAGCCACGCCTGTTCTGTAGTGGCTCTGTGGCTTATATAGAGCCATGCCTGTTCTGTAGTGGCTCTGTGGCTTATATAGAGCCATGCCTGTTCTGTAGTGGCTCTGTGGCTTATATAGAGCCATGCCTGTTCTGTAGTGCCTGATGGACAGACTGTGTGAGCCCCATGGCTTCTGCTCTCCTCCCTAACCTCTCTAACCTCCACCCCCTTCCCTTTCTGCCACATTCCAGTACACCCCTACCCCAGAGAAACAGCCCAGAGGAGGGGGCTGATGACATCACCACGTCCCACCACAAGTGGCCCTTTTACTAGAGTGTGTGTTTGGTTGTATGTCGGGAGGTGTGTGTGTACCCAAGACTAGAGTGTGTATGTATTGGATGTTTGTATACCAGAGCGAGTGTGTTTGAGCCGTGTTATGTACATGTGTATAAGGTGCTGTTGTTGGGTTTGCGTTCACTTGAAAGTGTCGGCCTTGTGTTTTGTGTCCGTCCCACTCCTTCGCTGTCTTAACCGTGTTGACAAACACAGTTGAGCTTTAACCGATGCATTATCTAACCACAAATCTGCCACAATAACAGAGACTTTAAATAGTCACATTATTATAAGGCTTTAATCCCAGCCAGCCTTTATCTCTCCCTCTACCAGTCACTCACTCTCCAGTTCTCCTGTTGCTGTGCTCTGTAGGCCTGGTTATGAGTTTTACCCCTCTTCAAACGCCTCTCCCCTCATTACAATCTATGTGCATTGCCAGAATGAGAATGCTATAAATAGGATATAGCAATATTGGATAGCAGTCTAATAGTTTGTAGATTAGAGATGATTTGTTCTCTAAGCTTCTTTATCTACAAATACTTAGGTGTCTGACTAGTCTGTAAACTCTCCTTCCACACACATTAAGCATCTCCAATCCAAAATTAAATCTAGAACCGGCTTCCTGTTTCGCAACAAAGCCTCCTTCACTCATGCTGCCAAACATACCCTCATAAAACTGACTATTTTACCGATCCTTGACTTCGGCAATGTCATTTACAAAATAGCCTCCAACACTCTGGTCACCATAGCAACACCCACCCGTAACACGCGCTCCTGCAGGTATATTACACTGGCCAAAACTTCCTTTGGCTGCCTTTCCTTCCAGTTCTCTGCTGTCAATGACTGGAACAAATTGCAAAAATCACTGAAGCTGGAATCTTATATCTCCCTCTCTAACTTTAAGCATCAGCTGTCAAAGCAGTTTACCGATCACTGTACCTGTACACAGCCAATCTGTAAATAGCACACCCAACTACCTCATCCCCATATTGTTATTTATCTTCTTGCTCTTTTGCACCCCAGTATCTCTACTTGCACATCATCATCTGCACATCTATCACTCCAGTGTTAATGCTAAATTGTAATTATTTCGCCTCTAGGGCCTATTTATTGCCTTATCTCCCTACTCTTCCACACACTGTACATAGATGTTTCTATTGTGTTATTGACTGTACTTTTGTTTATGTGTAACACTGTGTTGTTTTTGTCGCACTGCTTTGCTTTATCTTGGCCAGGTCGCAGATGTAAATGAGAACTTGTTCTCAACTGGCCTACCTGGTTAAATAAAGGTGAAATAAATAAATAAAATCTATGGATCTGTTCTATCAGACAGGACACTCTGCCTGCTCGCTATGTGCCTAATGTTACCAGACACTAATCTGTTGATGCTTATTCAGGCCTGAAAATCAGGAACTCTATCAGAACTGTTTTATCTATAGAATGAACATGGACAAATAGTTTATTTCCTGATTTTCAATGATGGTAGTGTTTGGTAAATTGATTTAGCGCAACTTATGTTATCGGAGAGGTTACATTAGGTTAACAGATCTGAAATCAGGCTTTGTCCTTGGTTAGCTATTACTACTAGATAGAATAGAACCAACATGACACAGGAAGACAGGTCCTGGACCTGTTGATAAGGCACCGTATCATCAGCCTAGGTTTGGGAATGAGATCAAGGGTGGTGATAATGATTAGGTACCAGTAATACGACAGTCACTTTCACCACAGTGACAGGGCAGGCAGGAGGAAGGCTGGGGTCTGGGTGTGAATCTCACTCACACTCTGCTGTAATCACTGTGGTCTGGTGCTGCTGGTTTTTATATGGGCAGTGGGACAATCTGTATCTCTTTTCCTCAAGTCTATTATTACCTCTTACGCCTCATATGGAGTTTCCTTCTCCCTCATCCCCTCTGTCTCTCTCTGGTTTCTTCTCCCTCATCCCCTCTCCGTCTCTCTCTGGTTCCTTCTCCCTCATCCCCTCTCCGTCTCTCTCTGGTTCCTTCTCCCTCATCCCCTCTCCGTCTCTCTGGTTCCTTCTCCCTCATCCCCCTCCGTCTCTCTCTGGTTCCTTCTCCCTCATCCCCTCTCCGTCTCTCTCTGGTTCCTTCTCCCTCATCCCCCTCCGTCTCTCTCTCTCTGGTTCCTTCTCCCTCATCCCCCTCCGTCTCTCTCTCTCTGGTTCCTTCTCCCTCATCCCCTCCGTCTCTCTCTCTCTGGTTCCTTCTCCCTCATCCCCCTCCGTCTCTCTCTCTCTGGTTCCTTCTCCCTCATCCCCCCTCCGTCTCTCTCTCTCTGGTTCCTTCTCCCTCATCCCCCTCCGTCTCTCTCTCTCTGGTTCCTTCTCCTCATCCCCCTCCGTCTCTCTCTGGTCTGGTGTGTGTGGCTGGTGGGATCCCTGGCTCTGGAGTGACCATTGTGTGTGCGTGCGTCATCTGTTTGAGTGTAAATGGGGATATTGTGTGTGGGGATTAGAGGTCGACCGATTATGATTTTTCAACACCGATACCGATTTTATTGTAGGACCAAAAAAAAGCCGATACCGATTAATCGGCCGATTTTTATATATATATTTGTAATAATGACAATTACAACAATATTGAATGAACACTTTTATTTTAACTTAAAATAATACATAAATAAAATCAATTTAGTCTCAAATAAATAATGAAACATGTCAATTTGGTTTAAATAATGCGAAAACACAGCGTCGGAGAAGAAAGTAAAGTAATAAGTGTAATATGTGCCATGTAAAAAAAGCTACCGTTTAAGTTCCTTGCTCAGAACGTGAGAACATATGAAAGCTGGTGGTTCCTTTTAACATGAGTCTTCAATATTCCCAGTTAAGAAGTTTTAGGTTGTAGTTATTATAGGACTATTTCTCCCCATACCACTTGTATTTCATATACCTTTGACTATTGGGTGTTCTTATAGACACTTTAGTATTGCCAGCCTAATCTCGGGAGTTGATAGGCTTGAAGTCATAAACAGCGCTGTGCTTCAAGCATTGCGAAGAGCTGCTGGCAAACGCAGTAAAGCGTTGTTTGAATGAATGCTTACGAGCCTGCTGCTGCCTACCACCGCTCAGTCAGACTGCTCTATCAAATCATATACTTAATTATAATATAATAAACACACACAAATATGAGCCATTAGTCATTAATATGGACAAATCCGGAAACGATCAAATTCAAAAACAAAACGTTTATTCTTTCAGTGAAATACGGAATCGTTCCGTCTAAATATTGCTAGAGAAGTGACACAATTTCCCTAGTTAATATTGCCTGCTAACATGAATTTCTTTTAACTAAATATGCAGGTTTAAAAAAAAAAAAACTTGTGTATTGATTTTAAGAAAGATTGTGGATTGTAATGTAATCAGCCATAATCACCGTCCAAAAATGCAGATTACCGATTGTTATGAAAACTTGAAATTGGCCCTAATTAATCAGTCAACCTCTAGTGGGGATAGTGGGACCTCTCTAGTGGGGATAGTGGGACCTCTCTAGTGGGGATAGTGGGACCTCTCTAGTGGGGATAGTGGGACCTCTATAGTGGGACCTCTTGTACTCATAATGAAGCGGAGCAGCTCAAGAGTTGGAGGCTGCTTTGACAAGAGGTGAGACTGCCCCTCGCTCTGTGGCTGTGTCCGAATACCCGTACTAAATAGCGTTCTAAATAGTAGATATTTTGGCTATCCGAAAATCGTTATGACAATATTTCAATATTATTTTTGCGCCGGTTGGCAGTACCTGCACCAGAACTCCATGTCATTCCTTCATAGCTTCTTCTCAGACTTCTTTTTCAATATGGAGCCAATTTATTTTCAGCGCTTTTATTTCCACAGTCACAGTATCGAATTGCAACACATATAGAATCGTGACAATCACAACACATATCGTACCGGCACCTTAACATTGTGATAATATCGTATCGTGTGGTTCCCATCCCTACTCTGCCCCTGCCTGGCCCTCATAAAGCTTTACACTTGACCACTTGATGGTGTGTGGTTGACTCTCACGGTCCATTTCCCCTACATTAGACCTAGTCTATAGAGCACTATAGGTTATTGGTGGTTCAAACAGCTGTGTGTGGTCAGAGACAGAGAGAAACAGGAGGGATTTGCTCTATTTAAACTGCACTGTAATTGTCTGTTATCAGCCTAACCGTGCCTTTGGTGTGTGGGTGTGCGGGGGGTACAAGTTGGGCCCAGTGGTCCAATAGGCCATAGCCCCATACTGACAATTTGGTGTCATGGTCCCAATATTGGCTACTAGGATGGATTAGAAATCATTTACTAAGGATTGATATTGGTGGGGGATGCAGTGATCACATGTAATGGTGCAGTCTGTAACAGCCCCCCCCTCCCCACACACACACAGCTTTTTATGGGAAATCCTGGACCTCCCACATTCCTGCTTTAGAAAGTTAATAGTTGCCGTCTGTGCTGCATTTCACACTGGAGGAAAACACAGCCCTCTCTCACATAGAGACAGACCGAGTGGATCTATCTCACACACACACAGAGAGAGAGAGAGGGGCTATCATCTCAGGTGGTGCTCCTGTCTGGTTCAGTGGAACTAAGCAGGGTGTGGCAAGCTGCCTGGGCCGACCTGCACTGTTACTCAGCTGTGTGTGGGTGTGTAATATAATATAGCTATTTTACAGAACCAACATGTTACAAAGGTGTGGTGACTCTGTATTATATATGAGACACAAAAAGTGTGTAAAAGAGAGTGTTTATTCATCTGACAGAGAGGGCATGTGTGTTATTTGTTAGTGTGTGTGTAGTGTATCGCTGGGCCTTTCTCCTCACAGCACTGGCGGGTGCCACTGAAACTGATCTGAGCTTGACGCCAGACACACACACACACCTGCAGAGATCAGGTAACTGTGATCCCTGGCTCACATCAGCTCCTCTAAATAACTCTGCTGCTCCATCCAGCCTCACATCACACATTACACCACCCACGACCCTGCACAGACCTGGGTTGACCCTGACCCAGCCGGTACCACCTCACACACACACACTCCTAATCCTAACCTGGGGTAGTGTTTGTTTCCAGTTATAGCACAGTGTAACCCACACTGCTAATCTACCAGATTAACCCTGTGGTTCTGGTCATGTTGAGTGGATCACACTGTAAAATCCCATTCTGGCTGATCCTTACTGTAAGACCCCATTTGGACTGATCCTTACTGTAAGACCCCATTTGGACTGATCCTTACTGTAAGACCCCATTTGGACTGATTTTGGTGTACAGGAGTGAGCTGTGGAGAATGAGAAGTCTGTGTGTGTGACTCCTTTGCGTTAATTTAGCTAACGATGTACAGAAATGAACTGTGGAAAGTGAGGTGCCGTGTTAGGGATGTCCTCCTCCTCACCAGGCTTACACTGGGCCCCTAACCCCTAATATCACAGTAGCCCTCTATCTCAAAGCCTGGCTGTAGAATGGGAGGAGGACTGGAATACTTCAGGCTATTTTTATCTGGGAATCTGTCTCTGCTTGGGAGAGGGAGAGGACAGATATCTAATTCTAGAGGATGTTAAGTCACAAAAAGACTACTGTGCCAATTGCACCTCGCTGATACTTTGTGTGTGTGTGTGTGTGTGTGGTTGGCTTTTGAGTATTCAAATGCCGTCTGGTGCCACCTAAAACTTTCTCTCTCTCTCTCTCCCCCTTCCCACCGCCTGTTACCCTCTCTCTCCCCCACCCCTCCCTCTTCTCTCCCTCTCCCCCCACCTCTAGTCAGGAATGTGAGATCACATTTGAAGAGTTTCTTTTCATCCTCTCTTTCTTTCCCCGCTGTCGGTCTTTTGTGTTTTCTCCTCCCTCTCTCCTTGTGTAGACCTGTCCTGTCCTCTATGTACCTGCGTCATTGTTCATTTTCAACTTTGAGCGAATTTATCTCAAGTAAGCATGCGGTTTCCCTCACAACTGTGTGTGCGTGCACCTGGATGTGTGTGTGTGTTGCTTAGGGGAACCTGTATGTGTGTGAGTCACTAATACTGGCCAAGCAGTGTATTTGAGATATTTGCACGTTTCGCACACAATATGTCCCAGAGTGTGTGTGTGTGTCTTGAGAAGATCTGTTGTCCCAAAGGAAAGTTCAGCTCAGTGTGTGCTCTCACAAAACCCATTTATGAAGGGATCAAACAAGCCACATGTAGAGAATGATCATCTACTATATTCAGCATTGAACCAGCTTGCATTCTTTCACTGTTAATGTGTGCGAAGGTCAACACCTGTCTGTTTAAACATCACCATGCTATCAGTAGTCTAGATTGTGTGTGTGTGTGTGTGCGCGAGCGAGTGTGCGAGTGAAGTGGAAAGAGGACATCATCTGTCTTTTGTCAGCTGTGACTGGCTGATCTCATTTGCTCCTTGTGGCTGGCCTGTACATAAGCACTGTCCTTTGTACACCAGAATCACACAGCCCTTTCCCTGAATCCCTGGTTTCTGTCTGAAATCATAGCTACTTAGCTAGCATGTTATTTTGGATGAAAACATCATCATGGCCTTGGTCTGTTCTATTGATTAAAGTAATGGATAGAATCGTGTGTGTTTCAGTGAGAGTGCATGGGGTCGTTGATGTAGGAGAGTGTTGGTGTGTGTGAAGGTCTCTGAGGAGTGAAACCTTTTAAAACATCGATTAACTGGCCCCTCTCTCCTCTCCTCCCCCTCTCTGTCACCCATCCCATGGTAGAATACCCCAGTGGCAGATCCTCTTCCATTACCTCTCTCTCCCTCCCCTCGATCTGCCCCTCTTTCTTTCACGCCATCTCTCTCTCTCTCTCTCTCTCTCTCTCTCTCTCTCTCTCTCTCTCTCTCTCTCTCTCTCTCTCTCTCTCTCTCTCTCTCTCTCATTCCGTTCAACTTGTGTCAAAGGGAGCAGTGCAGACCCATTGTTGGACTTGTTGCTGTAAGGACACAACCTGTAGTTTATTGATGTCTGTCTGATCTGTATTAACTTCGCTTTAGGGGTTCCACACCATGCAGGACACACACACACTCATCCTGGATAGGTTATCTCGTACAGGTTTTCATGGGTAGCTTTTTGCAGTCCATCATTATTCTATTTTTACTTAGTCATCTTCCTGAAATGCTCATATGCAGTCATTTCCCTGAACTCTGTTTACGTCTCTTCCCAGGTGTGTGTGATGTGTGTTGGCCTGAGAGGGATTGAATAATGCATAGATCATTGGAAAGGTATTTATAGGAAAGCAGAGTGATTAAAGTTTAATGGCAGGCCTTACCATCAATGCTGTACAGCATCATACACGCCCTCTCGCTCACTCACTCTCGCTTCCTCGCTCTCTCTTTCTCTTGCTCACAATTGTTTGTTGCTTTCTTTTCCTGTCTTCAGTATACTGGCTTCCCTCTCTCTTTTCCCTGTGCAGCCTGTCATACTGTGGGTATTTTCTTTCTGTCAGATGAACAGCCTGTTAGCCATGTAAAGCCATTGAAAGCCATTGATATTTGATAGTTGTGATGTGCCGGCCCAGTGCTGATCTCAACCGTTCACTGGGCCACTGAGGTCTGATCGGTGGAAGGTAGGCTGGAACTAGAATGCTGAAAGAAGGTTCAGGACGACGCAATACCTAATACAGCTTCATATAGCTTCATACTGCCAAATGCTAAAAGCTGATTTGAAATATATTGTGTTCCGCCCAATAAACCAGAGCAGTGTGTTTGGGTTTAATCTTGTGTTTAGGTGGGTCCCAAAAGGAATAGCAGTGACCCAATAGGCCCTGACCTGTTGTTGGGAAACACTCATCTGTTTCTCCATCCCTCTCTCCATGTTTTCTTCTCTGACAGTGTTCACTCCAAAGGGAGCAGTACACTCATTATTTTTCCCACTGCCGTTCTTTCCCCTCCTCTTGCTCTCTTTCCTCCCTCCCTCAACGTCCTCTCCACTTTCCCCTCTTCCTCACCCTCTCCTCCTCCCCTCCTCTCACTGACGGGTGTTATAGGGTGACATCAGTGGTAAGCTCCTTGCCGAAATGGCCACACACACACACACACACACACACACACACACACACACACACACACACAGTGCCCTGCTCTGGGTCACAATACTTTTATCCAGGGCCATTTTTAGCATCAGTCTGCTCTATGCGATTACGCAACAACACGCGGGTGGGCCGACACACACAGACCCCAGACACACACACACACACACACACACACACACACTAGGGATGTGCATTTTTCCCTTTCAAGATGATTTGTTACGTATCTAGATACATGAGCTCCAATACGATACAGTAACGATAAGTTTTAGTTTGAATCGATTCGGTTTGATTAAAGAACAATGCGATTTTGTTGTATAAACACATTCATTTTCCATTCATTAAAATCTGCTGCAGATGGAGCTCATGAGCTGGGCCTCTCTGAGCTGGGCCTCTCTGAGCTGGGCCTCTCTGAGCTGGGCCTCTCTGAGCTGGGTGTGTGTGCGTGTGTGTGTGCGTGTGTGTGTGCGTGTGTGTGTGCGTGTGTGTGTGCGTGTGTGTGTGATCTGAGCCATAAGGGACTAGGCATCTGCTACCACTTTTGGTTCTGACATCACCATCACCCACTAATGAACTTGTCATGTTTGAAGTTGAAGTGTTTGAGCTAGTAATGTATCAATATTTATTGTTGACAAATTAGCTGATTTAATATATATATAGCACCATTTTGGATTTCACCCCCATCAAAAAATCAAATGGTGTTGACCGTTTGGATGTTTTTAGTGAGCTTCTTTTGTCCTCCTGCCCTGGCCATGCTTGCCTCGTTATGAAATGATCAACTTTACACGGTTTATCTAAAAGGACCATGTACAAGTACGCTGATTGTTTAAAGAAGCAAAACTACCAAATCTGTTGCTGATGGTGAACCTGAACAATAGAAATCAGAGTAAGTCCCGTTCAGCAGGTATCGCCAGATGGGTTGTCTTCGGGAGCAGTAAAACACCATTTTCAACAGAGTATGGATAGCAATAACATAGCAAATGACAGGTTGTCATTCAGCTAATAAAGGCTAATATCATGCAAGCCATTTTAGCATTTGAATGCTGAAGGTGCCACGCAGATGTGCAACATCAGGAACAGGCCACGCACAGTTTGACTAGGCTACTGATATTCCCTAGGGTTGTTGGGCATGCAGAATGACTTAAAATCAATGACTGTCTGCACCGTTACATGCTTAGTTTGACCCTGAATGAGAGGACACAGTCGTCACAAGTTAAGGTATTTTTTCGGAAAGTAGAAACAAAGTAATATGAGATGTGAACCGGTGATTGTTAAGGTTTGGATTGGTTTTGGGTCCCCGGACCGATGCAGTCATATCTTAAACATTTGAATTGGGGACCGATACGTATCGGTGAATCAGTACATCCCAAATACACACACAGTGATAGTTTTTTTAGAATGATTTGGTTTATGATGCAGAGAACAGTGAGCAAGTGAGGACTAGGCTAGGACTGTATCCCCTGACCTGTAGAGAGAGAGCGGGGCAAGAGAAAGATTAGAGCAACAGGCCTCCTCAGGGATGGAGTGATTGATGGAGTATGAGAGAGTACATAGTGGCAGAATACCCGACCACTGTTACTGACCCAAACTTAAGGAACGCTTTGACTATGTACAGACTCCATATACTACCCACCACTGCGACCTGCTGTATGCTCTTGTTGGCTGGCCCTCGCTACATATTGGTCGCCAAACCCACTGGCTCCAGGTCATCTATAAGTCTTTGAGGTAAAGCCCCGCCTTATCTCAGCTCACTGGTCACCATAGCAACACCCACCTGTAGCATGCGCTCCAGCAGGTATATTTCACTGGTCATCCCCAAAGCCAACACCTGCTTTGGCCGCCTTTCCTTCCAGTTCTCTGCTGTCAATGACTGGAACAAATTGCAAAAATCACTGAAGCTGGAATCTTATATCTCCCTCTATAACTTTAAGCATCAGCTGTCAAAGCAGTTTATCGATCACTGTACCTGTACACAGCCAATCTGTAAATAGCACACCCAACTACCTCATCCCCATATTGTTATTTATCTTCTTGCTCTTTGGCACCCCAGTATCTCTACTTGCACATCATCATCTGCACATCTATCACTCCAGTGTTAATGCTAAATTGTAATTATTTCACCTCTAGGGCCTATTTATTGCCTTATCTCCCTACTCTTCCACACACTGTACATAGATGTTTCTGTTGTGTTATTGACTGTACGTTTGTTTATGTGTAACACTGTGTTGTTTTTGTCGCACTGCTTTGCTTTATCTTGGCCAGGTCGCAGTTGTAAATGAGAACTTGTTCTCAACTGGCCTACCTGGTTAAATAAAGGTGAAATAAAATGAATAAAAAGACTCAGTGAGCAAAGCCTTGTTATTGAGAAAGGCCGCCGTAGGCAGACCTAGCTCTCGAGAAGACAGGCTATGTGCACACTGCCCACAAAATGAGGTGGAAACTGAGCTGCACTTCCTAACCTCCTGCCAAATGTATGACCATATTGGAGAGACACATTTCCCTCAGAAAGAATTCAAAAACAAACCAGATTTGAGTAAACTCTCATATCTACTGGGTGAAATACCACAGTGTTCCATCACAGCAGCAAGATTTGTGACCTGTTGCCACAAGAAAAGGGCAACCAGTGAAGAACAAACACCATTGTAAATACTAGGGATGCACAATATATCAGTGAACATATTGGATGTCTAGTTTAACGCCGATGTGCAAAACTCATGTCAAAGCTGGCGTGCATACCTATATAACGTAAGTACGTGACTCCATGTAAAATTTTGCAACACAGCATTCCTTATCTAGCCCACGATGTCTGCTGTGTGGATTGAGCAGTCAACAAGTCCAGCAGTCATTTGAAAGCGTAACAAAGTTTCAGAGAGACAACTCAAAGGCGAAAGCCAAGATAATGGAATTCATTGCCCTTGAAAATCAACTGTTCTCTGTCGTAGGTGATGTTGTCTTTCGCCTACTGGTCGAGCACCGGTACACACTACCAAGTGTGCTATTTTTCAAATGTTGCCCAACTGGAGTTACAGTAATAGCGTCACTGCTATTAGCACTGTAGGTGCGTGAGACAACTTTACCAGCATCATAGCATACGTATCGATGAATCGTTGTGTAATATTAAATACGAGTGATGGTGTAATCAATGTGTAATAACTACGTAGAAAAAGTATGAACGCATTCAATTATTATGTGACAGTCATATTCAGGTCTTGATTGGTCAACAAGCTTATTTGACACGCAAAGACCCAAACGGCATTCCATAGAAATCCTGGTTGAGAATGAAACGACTGAACAAATGAACAACGAAACAGCACAGCAAGTAAGTGAAAGAAATAGGTTTTGATTATGTTTTACTGGTAATGGGGACATACGTAGATGCCAACAAAATAACTTTTTTGTCTGTGTGTGTGACCTTTATTTAACTAGGCAAGTCAGTTAAGAACAAATTCTTATTTACAATGACGGCCTACCCCTGCCAAACCTGGACGTCACTGGGCCAATTGTGCGCTGCCCTATGGGACTCCCAATCACTGCCGGATGTGATATAGCCTGGATTTGAACCAGGGACTGTAGTGACTCCTCTTGCACTGAGATGCAGTGCTATAGACTGCTTTGTCCATGTGTGTGTTAGCTATTTAACTGTACTAGAATGCTTAAAAGGCCTCAACATTTTTAAGTATCGGTATTGTTTTTTTGTCAAGGAAAATTTCAGAGATCAGTATCAGCCAAAAATGTCATATAGTACTGTATATACAACCCATATTTAATGTCATATAGTACTGTATATACAACCCATATTTAATGTCATATAGTACTGTATATACAACCCATATTTAATGTCATATAGTACTGTATATACAACCCATATTTAATGTCATATAGTACTGTATATACAACCCATATTTAATGTCATATAGTACTGTATATACAACCCATATTTAATGTCATATAGTACTGTATATACAACCCATATTTAATGTCATATAGTACTGTATATACAACCCATATTTATCTTTATTTTCCCTTTTGGACACATCGCTACAGCACTGTATAAAGACATAACATGACATTTGAAATGTCTTTATTCTTTTGGAACTTCTGTGAGTGTAATGTTTACTGTTCATTTTTATTTTTTATTTCACTTTTGTTTATTATCTACTTCACTTGCTTTGGCAATGTTAACATATGTTTTGCCATGCCAATAAAGCCCTTGAATTGAATTGAGAGAGGGAGGGGGGAGGGAGGGATGTATGTGTGTGTGTGTATGTATATATGTGTATGTATGTATGTGTGTGTGTGTGTGTGTGTATATATATATATAAAGAGTGCCAGATGTAGCAGCTCTGGGACCAGTGCAGTCAGGACAGTAACCCCCCCCCTGCACCTGCCTGTCCACACACTGGGGACATTGTGCTCATGTCCCTGACACACACACACTCTTGCTCCACAAACTTTCTCCCGTTCTCGCTGGCGTTAGTGAGGTCGCCTGACTTAGCCTAGGTGTTTAGGTGGTGTGTGTGAGCAGCCCCTGGCTCACCTAACCTGGCCGTGGTATAGTTGGGAGTAAGGTGTGTGTGTCTCTGTGTCTGGGCTCTGGCTGGGAGAGAGGTGGAGAAAGAG
Source organism: Brachymystax lenok tsinlingensis (assembly GCA_030435695.1). Lineage (NCBI taxonomy): Eukaryota > Metazoa > Chordata > Actinopteri > Salmoniformes > Salmonidae > Brachymystax > Brachymystax lenok. Next base: position 93,748,933 of record CM059789.1, on the reverse strand, counting down.
GGGAGGTGGTGTGTGTAGGCTTTGTGTTGCTGGCAACAACAGTGCACTGTGGCAAGCCATTGAGTCACAGCATTGGTGGCGTGGATTTCTGTGTTCCAGTGCAGGTGTGTGTGGGTGGGCTCCCTGTGCGTGGTGTTGTGTCTGTGTTCTGTCTGCTCTTATGTGTGTGTACCAGTTGTGTCCCTGGTGTGTGGGTGTATGTCTTTGTGTGTGTCAGTCTCTCTCTACTCTGTGTGTGTGTGACTGTTGGTTCAGAATTGTCTCCTTCCTCTGGCTTGTGTGTGTTTGTGGGTGAAGGTAGCTGCCTGATTTGCTGATATCAATTGGTGTATGTTCTGTCACACACACGCACAGACAGACATATGTTTGCTGTGAGTGTAGAGCTTGCCTCCTGTCCTGTTATCAGGGTGGTCAGTGGAGATGGGGGTAATCACTATGCACTCTTCTTCTCTCTTACATAACTGCACCAACCAGCACAGCACGCTACCTACCACTGACTGACTGGGGAGAAAGTTCACCGCCTACATATTTCTCTCTCTCTTTCTGTCTCTCTCTGTTTTCTTCCCCCTCTACCATGTTCTCTGTCAATGTGTTCTCTCTGGTGGTGAGCTGGGCCGGGGGGCACAGAGAGATCTGGTAGTTTGTTGCTGCTGTCTGTACTGTGTGGTGGTCTCATAGAGGGTTAGATGCTGCTGTCTGTACTGTGTGGTGGTCTCATAGAGGGTTAGATGCTGCTGTCTGTACTGTGTGGTGGTCTCATAGAGGGTTAGATGCTGCTGTCTGTACTGTGGTGGTCTCATAGAGGGCTAGATGCTGCTGTCTGTACTGTGTTGTGCTGTGGTGGCCTTACAGAGGGTTAGTTGGTGTTGTATGTACTGTGTTGTGCTGTGGTGGCCTTACAGAGGGTTAGTTGGTGTTGTATGTACTGTGTTGTGCTGTGGTGGCCTTACAGAGGGTTAGTTGGTGTTGTATGCACTGTGTTGTGCTGTGGTGGCCTTACTGAGGGTTAGTTGGTGTTGTATGCGGTTGGTAGATGCGGTGAGATTAGCTTTGAGTCTGTGGACTGTAGTGTTATTGTTCTAAGATTGTAGAGTGGCGTGAGAGCTGGATGGATGGATAGATAGATGGTGGGAGTAGATTATTAGAATTCCACAGGTTGTTGTGGTAGATAAGATGTTTGCTGTAGTGTAGTTAGTGGAGGTTAGGACTAGTAACAGGGATGTTGTAGTGTAGTTAGTGGAGGTTAGGACTAGTAACAGGGATGTTGTAGTGTTGTTAGTGGAGGTTAGGACTAGTAACAGGGATGTTGTAGTGTTGTTAGTTGAGGTTAGGACTAGTAACAGGGATGTTGTAGTGTTGTTAGTGGAGGTTAGGACTAGTAACAGGGATGTTGTAGTGTTAGTGGAGGTTAGGACTAGTAACAGGGATGTTGTAGTGTTGTTAGTGGAGGTTAGGACTAGTAACAGGGATGTTGTAGTGTTGTTAGTGGAGGTTAGGACTAGTAACAGGGATGTTGTAGTGTTAGTGGAGGTTAGGACTAGTAACAGGGATGTTGTAGTGTTAGTGGAGGTTAGGACTAGTAACAGGGATGTTGTAGTGTTAGTGGAGGTTAGGACTAGTAACAGGGATGTTGTAGTGTTAGTTGAGGTTAGGACTAGTAACAGGGATGTTGTAGTGTTGTTAGTGGAGGTTAGGACTAGTAACAGGGATGTTGTAGTGTTAGTTGAGGTTAGGACTAGTAACAGGGATGTTGTAGTGTTAGTGGAGGTTAGGACTAGTAACAGGGATGTTGTAGTGTTAGTGGAGGTTAGGACTAGTAACAGGGATGTTGTAGTGTTGTTAGTGGAGGTTAGGACTAGTAACAGGGATGTTGTAGTGTTGTTAGTGGAGGTTAGGACTAGTAACAGGGATGTTGTAGTGTTGTTAGTGGAGGTTAGGACTAGTAACAGGGATGTTGTAGTGTTGTTAGTGGAGGTTAGGACTAGTAACAGGGATGTTGTAGTGTTGTTAGTGGAGGTTAGGACTAGTAACAGGGATGTTGTAGTGTAGTTAGTGGAGGTTAGGACTAGTAACAGGGATGTTGTAGTGTTGTTAGTGGAGGTTAGGACTAGTAACAGGGATGTTGTAGTGTTGTTAGTGGAGGTTAGGACTAGTAACAGGGATGTTGTAGTGTTGTTAGTGGAGGTTAGGACTAGTAACAGGGATGTTGTAGTGTTAGTGGAGGTTAGGACTAGTAACAGGGATGTTGTAGTGTTGTTAGTGGAGGTTAGGACTAGTAACAGGGATGTTGTAGTGTTGTTAGTGGAGGTTAGGACTAGTAACAGGGATGTTGTAGTGTTAGTTGAGGTTAGGACTAGTAACAGGGATGTTGTAGTGTTAGTGGAGGTTAGGACTAGTAACAGGGATGTTGTAGTGTTGTTAGTGGAGGTTAGGACTAGTAACAGGGATGTTGTAGTGTAGTTAGCGGAGGTTAGGACTAGTAACAGGGATGTTGTAGTGTTGTTAGTGGAGGTTAGGACTAGTAACAGGGATGTTGTAGTGTTGTTAGTGGAGGTTAGGACTAGTAACAGGGATGTTGTAGTGTTGTTAGTGGAGGTTAGGACTAGTAACAGGGATGTTGTAGTGTTAGTGGAGGTTAGGACTAGTAACAGGGATGTTGTAGTGTAGTTAGTGGAGGTTAGGACTAGTAACAGGGATGTTGTAGTGTTGTTAGTGGAGGTTAGGACTAGTAACAGGGATGTTGTAGTGTTAGTTGAGGTTAGGACTAGTAACAGGGATGTTGTAGTGTTAGTGGAGGTTAGGACTAGTAACAGGGATGTTGTAGTGTTGTTAGTGGAGGTTAGGACTAGTAACAGGGATGTTGTAGTGTTGTTAGCGGAGGTTAGGACTAGTAACAGGGATGTTGTAGTGTTAGTGGAGGTTAGGACTAGTAACAGGGATGTTGTAGTGTTAGTGGAGGTTAGGACTAGTAACAGGGATGTTGTAGTGTTAGTTGAGGTTAGGACTAGTAACAGGGATGTTGTAGTGTTGTTAGTGGAGGTTAGGACTAGTAACAGGGATGTTGTAGTGTTAGTTGAGGTTAGGACTAGTAACAGGGATGTTGTTGTGTTAGTGGAGGTTAGGACTAGTAACAGGGTTGCTGAGCCATGGTGGTGTTGATGTTGTCTCTATGGAAGTGCTGCCCTGGAAGAGCAAGGTAGTCATCCAGTGGTGTAGACCCAGCCGTGCATTTTTCTCTCTGTCTCTCTCTCACTTTTTCTCTGTCTCTCTCGTTCTCTGTTGCTCTCTCTTTCTTGCTCAATCTCTACCCCTCCTCTCTCTCTCCCTCCCTCCCTATCCCTCCTCTCTCTCCCTCCCTCCCTACCCCTCCTCTCTCTCTGCCTCTCTCTCTCTGCCTCTCTCTCTCTGCCTCTCTCTCTCTCTGCCTCTCTCTCTCTGCCTCTCTCTCTCTCTGCCTCTCTCTCTCTGCCTCTCTCTCTCTCTGCCTCTCTCTCTCTCTCTGCCTCTCTCTCTCTCTGCCTCTCTCTCTCTGCCTCTTTCTGCCTCTCTCTCTCTCTCTCTCTGCCTCTCTCTCTCTCTCTCTCTCTCTCTCTCTCTCTCTCTCTCTCTCTCTCTCTCTCTCTGCCTCTCTCTCTCTCTCTCTCTCTCTCTCTCTCTCTCTCTCTCTGCCTCTCTCTCTCTCTCTGCCTCTCTCTCTCTCTCTCTCTGCCTCTCTCTCTCTCTCTCTCTCTCTCTCTCTCTCTCTCTCTCTGCCTCTCTCTCTCTCTCTCTCTGCCTCTCTCTCTCTCTCTCTCTGCCTCTCTCTCTCTCTCTCTCTGCCTCTCTCTCTCTCTCTCTCCCTCTCTCTCTCTCTCTCTCTCTCTCTCTGCCTCTCTCTCTCTCTCTCTCTCTCTCTCTCTCTCTCTCTCTCTCTCTCTCTCTCTCTCTCTCTCTCTCTCTCTCTCTCTCTCTCTCTCTCTCTCTCTCTCTCTCTCTCTCTCTCTCTCTCTCTCTCTCTCTCTCTCCTGCCTCTTGCATAACCGCCAGCTTTATTTGCTCAAGCTGAGGTCTAATCTCTCCCGCGAGACAGACGGAAGGAACCAGGGAGAGGAGGAGAGCAGGACAAGCCAACCTTTCTAACCTGACTGGACGCTCTGCCTCGTTAATTCAATCAGTCCACCAATTAATGGGCTTTAGAGCAGAGCCCTGTTTACAACCACCGTGGCCTGTGTGTTTATGTAGCAGTGTTTTTAATCTTTAAAACCCCACAATCTTCTCCAACTGTAGCTGAGTTGATGCGTGGTTTCCCCTCATAAATCTGTCTGTCTGTGTGTGTGGGGGTGGGGGGGAGCAGGCGCATGGTACTCCCCATGGTACCCCAGTCATACTGAAGGATAAACAGTGATTATCTGGGCTGCCTGGAGAGAGACACATGCTTATGTACCACTCAGACTGACCACACACATGTGAGGGACACTGTAGCCAAGACAACGCTCTAGCTACTGTCAGAGGAGAATAACACATTACATATAAACAAAGACAGACACAGAATCACGTTCAGTCAAGCGTGAATTGTCCTGCCTTTCATACACGCGTACACACAGCCACACACACAATGCCGCCGGCGGTGTCTGTGAGGCGAGTGTGAGGTGTCTGTGAGGTGTCTGTGAGGCGAGTGTGAGGTGTCTGTGAGGCGAGTGTGAGGTGTCTGTGAGGTGTCTGTGAGGTCTGTGAGGCGTCTGTGAGGCGAGTGTGAGGTGTCTGTGAGGCGAGTGTGAGGTGTCTGTGAGGTGAGTGTTACGTAAGAAAGATCAAAGCTACTTAATCAGCTTTGAGAGAGATGGGGAGGAATGGACAGAGGAGGGACAGTGGGAAAAGAAAGAATGGGGAGATGGAGGGAGAGAGGGATAGCAGAGAGCAGAGGGTAGAGAAAGTGGTGGCAGGCGGTGACACTGCGCGTGTCCTCGTTCCCTGTTTACGATGGGATAATCACACACACACAAGCTGTGCTCTGCCCTCTGTGTCCCCCTCACTGCCCACTGTGACATGCTGTTGCCAATGCCACGGTACTGTGTGTGTGTAGTGTCTTTGTCTTTTCCTATATGCCTATTCCATATCTGTTTCTCTCCTCCCTCTCCTCCCTCTCCTCCCTCTCTCGCCCACTACACCTCTCTTACAGGAATTGATAGCAGATGTGGACAGAGCTTTTTCCTTCTTCTAAAATTAGCCCCAATAGAAGAATGGCAGGAAAAGAGAGAGGGAGGGAAAGAGGGATTGATGGAGAAGCAGGAAGGAATAGGGAAGGAATAGGTTGATGGTCTCTGTGAAGTAAGGGTGTATTTTTGGGACCTCGCACACCATGCTGACGCAGTCAAGCCGTCGGGGGCACCAACAAAGTTGGCGGAGAGGAACAGCGTCCCGGCGTCTAAATAGCATGTGACGGAAACAGCAGTAGTAGTCTGATAGCAGGCAGCAGTAGTCTGATAGCAGGCAGTAGTAGTCTGATAGCAGGCAGCAGTAGTCTGATAGCAGGCAGCAGTAGTCTGATAGCAGGCAGCAGTAGTCTGATAGCAGGCAGCAGTAGTCTGATAGCAGGCAGCAGTAGTCTGATAGCAGGCAGCAGTAGTCTGATAGCAGGCAGCAGTAGTCTGATAGCAGGCAGCAGTAGGGGAGAGGGACTATAGAAAGGTCTTCATCCACCTCAGCAGGGACATAATTAAGGCTCTAGAAAATCACTTATATTTTTCACCTGAACTGTTTAGTTTTTCCCAAATCCCGTTTTCTCTGTTTAGTTTTTCCAGGTTTCTGTTTTCCCCAACTTTTTTCCGGTTTCCACTCTCAAAAGTCAACAACAATACTTAAACCACGTCAGGAGACTACTTTTGAGGTCTGTGGAGTTTTTTGTAATTGAAATGTAGATTTCTGGGTGTAGTTACTGTTTAATTCCTGTGTGCAGTTAACAAGAGGCTGTTGTTTTAGAAGTGTTTTTGTAGCTCACGTGATGTAGAGTTTCCAAAACAAATACCCACTGGATTGATGCAAATAATCCTGATATCATCCTGCCAGGAAAGCATAGACTACTTTGTAGTTAACATTTCTTTGAGAAGATTTTTGGGAAAGCCTTTCCGTCGACCAGAAGACTTTACATTAGCATCATCGCTAACAGCTACACAGTGATAGACGTAGGGCACATACAGACAGGGGATTCATGTTGCCTCTTCGGAAAGTTTCAGGAAAATACGCATCACTGAGGCATTCTGTATGCTGGTCAGTACAATCCAATCAATACAGTTTTTAATATTGTTGAATTCTGTTTTAATGTCTGGATTCCGTGATTCCGTCCACGTTCTCCGCATCTCTGATGTTATAGGGCCCTAGATAATACACTCAGCCTCTCGTTGGCACCAGGGACACTGATGTTTTGTGTCTCTGTCTCTGTGAGCACGTGTGTGTAATGAGAACAGAGAAGTCCTGTCCTGTATAGTGCGAACAGGTGAGTGAGAGGCGCCAGCAGTGGATTCCCCAGTACAGTACAGACCAGACAGACAGACAGTACCACTCAACACACTGGCTGCATAGCCTGCATGGTGAGACACGTTGATCAAACACCATACTGAGGCCGCTAATGAATCACCTCACCTTAAACAATCAACTGAAGAGTTGCATCGTTTCATAACTTTGTAATTGGGTCATTTAGTTCAGATAAACTCCACACCTCTAACCAGTCCCTTAACACTAGAAGTGAACAATGGAAGTGTGATCGAGTCTGACAGTAGAGCAGTTGAGGTGGTGAGGACAGTAGAGCAGTTGAGGTGGTGAGGACAGTAGAGCAGTTGAGGTGGGGAGGACGGTGGAGCGGTTGAGGTGGGGAGGACGGTGGAGCGGTTGAGGTGGGGAGGACGGTGGAGCGGTTGAGGTGGGGAGGACGGTGGAGCGGTTGAGGTGGGGAGGACGGTGGAAGCGGTTGAGGTGGGGAGGGCGGTGGAAGCGGTTGAGGTGGGGAGGGCGGTGGAGCGGTTGAGGTGGGGAGGACGGTGGAGGTGGGGAGGACGGTGGAGGTGGGGAGGACGGTGGAGCGGTGGAGGTGGGGAGGACGGTGAAGCGGTGGAGGTGGGGAGGACGGTAGAGCGGTGGAGGTGGGGGGGCAGTGGAGGTGGCGGGACGGTGGAGCGGTGGAGGTGGGAGGGCGGTGGAGCGGTGGAGGTGGGGAGGACGGTAGAGCGGTGGAGGTGGGGGGGACGGTAGAGCGGTGGAGGTGGGGAGGCTGTTCATATCAACAGGCGGTCAGGAGTTTTTTTCTTGGCGTCTCGTCACGCTCCCACAATGTTATTCCGCCCCGGAACGTGCCGGACAGTGGATAGGAGGTGTGAGTGGGAGTCACGCATTTTTTATGATGTATCGAATGTGAGGTTTGGATGCATGCCGTGCAGGTCAGTACAACACCAACTCTAACAGGATCCAACAGGATCCAACAGTGTGGCTTGCGGGACACCGCTACAGCAAGTCTGTCTAACCAGGAACTGCAGATGTATTGGAGTTGGTCTGGACTTATGTAGGCGAAGGCTGTTGACGAGTTTCTGTTAGCAGAATGATGCTAATATTACTACACCTGTTAGAAAACATGTAAGGGCGAAGTGAAGAGTAGTCTAGCTATATTTAAAGAGTACCACTGAGTACTACTGAGAGGAGAGGTGGTACAGTCTTTATGGAACAGTGTATTGTAGTTCACTGTGTCTCAGTGCAGCTTGGTCCTGCTGGCTGCATGGCTGGTTTGTCTTCACCACCCCTAGTTACTGCCTGGTGTTGGACTATGGAGAAGTTCTGTTCTTCCACTGCCAGGTAGAGTGGGCTACACACACACACACAGCGAGGCAGAGTGTGGGTCTGGGAAGTGAGAGAAGCGAGATTCTTCTCTCATTCAGCAAAGAACTCTGTCGCCTCACGACTACCTGTTGCTGGCTCCCTCTCCCCTTCCTCCTCCTCCTCCTCCTCCTCTTCCTCCTCATCCTCCTCTTCCTCCACCACCTTTCTCTTACCTGTTCTGTTTGAGTCTTTGCTGCTGTGTGTTTGAAAGGATTAATTGTCATGTATGTTTAATTTTTTTGTTCTGTTTGTTTCTGGGGGTTTATTTTTAGGCCTGAAGTGTCTGGTTGCTAGGAGACTGTGTCCAGGAGAGAGAGGGAGGGAGAGAAGGAGAGAAAAGGAAGGGAATGGAGGGAGGGAGAGAAGTGTTTGTGTTGTAAAGTCTGAATTACACACACTGAGTCAGCGATGACGCATACACATACATATACATACACACACATCCTGCCCAGTAACTGTTATTGTGAACTTGTTTTTCTAGTTTTGTGTATCTTCTTGTTATTAGGTCTGTTCTGTGTGTGTCACTGTCATGCTGGTTTGGCTTTCCTGACTGTACCTCTACCTGCTGTCACTGTGTTCCTGTCTGTCTCTGTCTGTCTGTCTCTGTCTGTCTGTCTCTGTCTGTCTGTAATTAGTGTGAGTGCTGGTCAGAGCAGCACACTTCTCCAGCGTCCTTGTCGTTCCCCCGGCAGTGGCATTGCATCAGCTTGTCTCTGTCACACAGGACCGTCTCCTGGGTCTTTACACACCTTCCTGGTCTAGGTCCCCCCGGCTTTCAGACATGACATGTTGACCATCCCAATCCTACAGGCCTGGTGTATTGTGCCTCGTGGCCAACTTTACAAAGTGTTCTCTATTGACTGGATGTCTGTTTGAGGGAGCATTCATGCATCTCACTCACTCACACACACAGAGGAAACAGATCTGCTGTTGTGGTTTAGAACAGTTGCTCTCTTCCTGTCCCGCGCTGGTGGCACATTCCAGGAAACCTCCTCACACACACACACACACACACACACGCACATCCTTAACCCACTTGCTACCAGACAGTATACACGCACACTCCTGATGGATGGATAGTTCTAGCATCACCTTGGCAACAGCATGGTTAGTACAGACACTGTGCCACCAATGTCTCGCTGACCACACACACAACACAAACCATGTTTCCATCCAACCATTTTATGCGGATGAATTACCTGATGCATGAATAAGTCACGTCTGGGCTGATTGAAACAGGAAATGCAGGTACAATTTTACAAATGCGACACACACTTGTTTTGTTCGACATGGTGGGATATTTTTGTGTCAGTGAAATTAATTATGTGAGTAATGCCGGTGGAAACACCTTTATGCACAAATATTGATATAATAACCATCATATCGAAGTCAACGTGATATGCTGTGTGGTCCTCCCACCACACCTTGGGAAAGCAGGCAGGTTATTAGAGTACAGATGAAATAAGTTGTGATGAACTTCACAGGGTGGTGAACTTGATGCTCCTCTCCAATAAACATCCAGGGTCTTTTTCTGGTGAATGATGGTCGATGCTTGGCTGCCGTTTTACAAATCCAACTAATATCACTATTATCCATAATAATGTCAGAATGTAGGTAGCCTACCCTCACTGGATCTGCCAGCTGTTGGCTAGAGCGCGTGCCAAGACCACCGTGGACACATTTGCTCTATAACACAACAGTTTCTGTGACAAAACAATCAGTAGAGATGGAAATGTGATGGAAACCCATTTAACTTGTATTATTTATTTGGTTAAATGGGAATTTAACCACAAGTTATTTTATATGCAGTACATCATCACACACAGCCTTTTATCCGCAATACGTCTGTTTGATGGAAATACATATATGGTGGGTAAATGAGCATATTGTTTTATGCAGATTTTTGAATATTCGCATAAAAATCTTTAGCAAATTGGATGGAAACCCAGCTACTGAAACACATAGATTTCCACACATCCTCAATCCACACAAGCCCCGCACCCCCATTTATTTTTTATTTTTATTTAACTAGGCAAGTCCGTTAAGAACAAATTATTATTTACAATGACGGCCTACCCCAGCCAAACCCTAACCCAGATGACGCTGGGCCAATTGTGCGCCGCCCTATGGGACTCCCAATCATGGCTGGTTGTGAAACAGCCTGGAATCAAGTTAGGGTCTGTAGTGACACCTCTAGTACTGAGATACAGTGCCTTAGACCGCTGCGCCACTCGGGAGCCCAATGGGTCACACAGTCACTAACACAGTATCTTACACTTACATAGTTACACGTGTGTGTGTGTGGGTGGGCGGGCGGGCGGGCGGGCGGGCGGACGCACACACACAAGCCAGTACAACATGTTGGGAAGAGAGGAGGAGAGGGGTGAAAAGTCAACTGGCAGTTCCATGTCTGCCCAGAGCTGGCTACAGGAGTACATTAACACCAATATGTCAAATGGCGGGAGGGATAGAAAGAGAGAGGCGCTTGTGGTCTGTCCCTATGGAGGTGTGTGAGGTGAGAGGGGAATGTCTTGGGAGCGTAGTGTTACTCTGGTGAAGGTAATAAATATAACCGGCAGCACCTCAGAGATCCACCACCAACTTTACTGACACAATATTATTCTGCTGCCCCAAACCCCACTGGGACAATGGGGGTGGTGTGTGTGTGTGTGTGTGTGTGTGTGTGTGTGTGTGTGTGTTGAGAGAGTAACTCCAGTTAAAGATTCTGTCCCATATGATTGGGTGCCACTGGGGAGAGTCCATTCCCCTGCAGCCTGGTCTCCAAGAAACCATCACATCAACTAATGCTGCAATTCTCTCATGATCATTTAGTTTCTTATGTAGGCAAGTTGGCATTAAACATGATCCTGACCTGAGCAGGAAGAAGTCCAGACTCTAGTAACAGGGTCCAACTCCGGGCTCTAGTAACAGGGTCCAACTCCGGGCTCAGTCTGGCATGTAGAATAGGGAATCCAGTCTGCTATATTCATTACTTTTTTTATCTGTAACATTCTAAAAGTTTCATCTTGCTGAATATACCCCAGCAGATTTCCAGGAAGGTTATGGTGTGTAGGGTGTAAGTTATAGGCTGTAGTGTGTATGAGTGTGTAAAATGGGAATATACAGTGGTCAGTTTATTAGGTACACCACCCTGTTTCACAAATGGTTAGCTCCTCCAGACAGTGAGCCACGTGGTCCGCTATATAAAGCAGGCAGGCAGGCATTGAGGCATTCAGTTACTGTTTGATTGAACGTTAGAATGGGCAGAACCAGTGATCTAAGCGACTGAGTGTGGTATGATTGTCGTTGCCAGGCGCGCCGGTTCCAGTAGCTCAGAATTGGCTGGCCTCCTGTTTTTTTCACGCACAACGGTGTCTAGGGTTTACAGAGAACAGTGCTACAAACAAACAACATCCAGTCAGCAGGAGTCCTTTGGGATACAACAGCTTGTTGATGAGAGGTCGAAGGAGAATGGCAAGAATCGTGCAGGCTAACAGGGGGGTCACAAACAGGCAAGTATCAGAGCAGTACAACAGTGGTGTGCAGAACGGCATCTTGGAACGCACAACCAATTGGTCCTTGTCACAGATGGGCTATTGCAGCAGACGACCACACCGGGTTCCACTCCTATCAGCTAAAAACAAGAAGAAGCGGCTCCAGTGGGCACGTGATCAACAATACTGTACAATTGAGGAGCGGAAAAACATTGCCTGGTCCGAGTCCGGCGAATCCTGGTTCCTGTTGCGTCATGTTGATGGCTAGGATTTGGTTAGGATTTGGCGTAAACAGCACGAGTCCATGGCCCCATCCTGCCTGGTGTCAACGGTACAGGCTGCTGGTGGTGTAATGGTGTCGGGACAGTTTTCCTGGCACATGTTAGGTCCCTCCTTCATGCCAATTAATCAATGTTTGAGCGCCACAGTGTGTCTGAACATTGTTGCTGACCAGGTGCATCCTTTCATGGCTACAGGGGGGTCCGTCCCAGTACTAGATGTACCTAATAAACTGGCCACTGAGTGTATGGTTGTGTTACTGGATGTATAATGTTGCTAGTACAGGACACCAGACTCCTGTTGGCTTTCTCCTGTTTCTCGCTCCTCCTCCCCCTCTCACAGCACTTCTCGACTTCTCTCTCTCCTTCTCCCCTCATGCTCTCTTTTTCTCTCTCTGTTGAACAATAACCCAGTGTATGTATGGGTCTATTTTTGTCCCTCCAAGGCCACCAGTGCTCCCCCACCGCTGTCTCTCTCTCGCTCTGTCTCTCTCGCAGTACTGAATGTCCCAGTAGTTGAATAATGATAGGGTCGTGTAGCTATATGGTTCTAGGCTCCTGCCTTGACTCAGCTCCGTCTCCTCTCTTTGTCCCAGGGACACAGCTTTATTCACTACTTACACCTATCTATACATCACTGACTAGTTACTTTCCCTTCATAGTTTGTCAGGTAGACTTGGTTCGCTCGCCTCTCTCTCTCTCTCTCGCTTTCAATTCAAAGGGCTTTATTGGCATGGCAAAACATATGTTAACATTGCCAAAGCAAGTGAAGTAGATTATAAACAAATGTGAAATAAACAATAAAAATGAACAGTAAACATTACACTCACAGAAGTTCCAAATAAAGAGACATTTCAAATGTCATATTATGTTTATATACGGTGTTGTAACAATGTGCAAATAGTTATAACTAAAATATAACAAATATTGGTTGTATTTACAATGGTGTTGGTTCTTCACTGGTTGCCCTTGTGGCAACAAGTCACAAATCTTGCTTCTCAATTCAATTTCAGTTTAATAGGCTTTCTTGGCATGGGAAACATATGTTTACATTGCCAAAGCAAGTGAAATGGATAATTAACACTTAGTGAAATATGAACAGTAACTTCTCTCTCTTCCCTAACTCACACCCCACCCTTTCCCAGCTCCCCTCTCTTTCTGTCTTACGCCCCCTTTCCCTCTCCTTCTCTACCCTCCTTCAACCCCCCTGTTTCTAGCTAGAGGCAGTGTGTCAGTCAGTCACTGTGCCAATGGTGCCCAGGAACCACTGCTCACACAGGGAGATGTGTGGGGGGTTATTGATTGATTTAACCTTTATTTAAATAGGCAAGAACAAATTCTTATTTACAATGACGGCCTACCCCTAACCCGGATCACGCCGGGCCAAAAGGATCTGTAATGACGCCTCTCGCACTGAGATGCAGTGCCTCAGACCGCTGCGCCACTCGGGAGGAGGGTAGGAGATGATACTGTGTACTTGTGTGTCAGCGATTGGAGTTCAGAATCAGATTCAAGGCCTCATATGTTTCTAGTCTCTCACTCACACACACTGTGTTCACTCTGTCCCTCACAGAAAACCAGCTTTAGATATGGCCACGTTACTCTCCTTCTCGCTATCATTCACTTTTTCCTCTCCCTTTCTCCCCCATGTGTGTCTCTCTCTCTCTCTCTCTCTCTCTCTCTCTCTCTCTCTCTCTCTCTCTCTCTCTCTCTCTCTCTCTCTCTCTCTCGGCTGTTTAGAGGTCATTGTAGTTGAAATAGGTCCAGCTTTAGAAGTCTAGAAAAGACCTGCCAAAGAGATCACCCCGAGGAAGACGGGCATCCGCAGAGATGGGGAGCGAGAACAAGGGTGGGGGGGTAAGCAATGTGACCTGGATGACAACAGACTACCAGATGAGCTATGATCTCATCCCTCTCATTATACCCCTTCTTTCCCCAACCCCCTCTTCAACCTTTGTCTCTCTCTCTTCTCACTCTTGTTTCCCACTCTCCCTCCTCCCCCTTTCTCTCTCCTTGTCCTAGAACTCACCCTGTCTCCTCTTCCCTCCTTCCTTTTCAGCCTCCCCGACTCCCTCCATCCCCCAACCAAAACTTGTAGCTACTTATCACACCCTCCTATCCCCCCCCTTTATATATTCTCACTTACTAACACGCCTCCACACCCCGAGCTCTAGTGTCCCAGGGCAGAGATGAGTCCCCCCCTCCCTCAACACACACAGCCTAGCTGCTGCATTAATGATGTGTGTGTGGCTCCTCTCCTCTGTGCTGTAATGGCTATCTGGTGTCTCCCCGAGGAGGGAGAGATGGGTGGATAGAGGAGAGCAGGAGGAGTAGAGGTCAGAGAGGTTAAGTTTGGGGGGTGAGGTCCCACACTGCTTTTCTACTGCATGGCATTGATGCATTCTGACACAGACACATGTGTCTTTCTCACACAAAGCCCACTGTAGGGTTGCTTAAAACCCCATCAAACAGACCTGTGGACTTGTCATGACTTCAGTGTGTGTGTGTGTGTGTGTGTCGTGGTCTCTGTTTTTTGTGTCAGTATAAGCAGCCTCTTGTGATAACTGATCCACTGTGACTCAGGACAGGTTGTAACATATAGGACACAGCTTTGGGCTGTGATGAAAAGACACCTCTATTTTCCTCAGAATTCCTGTAGAGAAGACTTGTCTGTCCCATATCACAACACACTACTGGGCTCTGGTTGCAGAGACATTGTTTCCTACCAAGATCACTTTACACTCATATTACTATTCACACTGGTGCTTTCATCCCATGTTTAGCTGGCTGTTCGGAGGGGGGGGGTATTTACCCTGTTATTTACACGCACGGTACGCTGTCTCCATATCTGGACGTGTGATGATGATGATGATGATGGTGGTTGGTTTTGTAGTCTTTGTTCAGAGGTTGGCAGACAGGGATCGATTTCACCTGTTGACCTGACACGCGATGTGTGTGTGTGTGTGTGTGTGTGTGTGTAGTCTGTTGCCTGTGTCAATGTCATCTGAGTTTCGGCAAACAACATATATAAAAAAGACATTGAGAACTCCCCGAACTGCCTTCCTTCAGTTAGTCAATCTGGTTCACCAAGGCAGACCTATTTAAGCCCATATAGAACTACATAAAGCAGATCTGGCACATATCTTTTGAGCGTGGCAGTATGTTGGTTGCCAGATACTGTGCATTGACGTAGTGAAGAGCGTTAGGTAACAGGGTCTAAATGGTGGCGCTGTCTAGCATGGTGCAGATTATTATCTAATCTCAGCAAAAAGAAACGTCCCTTTTTCAGGACCCTGTCTTTCAAAGATAATTTGTAAAAATCCCAATAACTTCACAGATCTTCTTTGTAAAAGGTTTAAACACTGTTTCCCATGCTTGTTCAATGAACCATAAACAATTAATGAACATGCACCTGTGGAACGGTCACTAACGGACACTAACAGTTTACAGACGGTAGGCAATTAAGGTCACAGTTATGAAAACTTAGGACACTAAAGAGGCCTTTCTACTGACTCTGAAAAACACCAAAAGAAAGATGCCCAGGGTCCCTGCTCATCTGCTTGAACGTGCCTTAGGCATGCTGCAAGGAGGTATGAGGACTGCAGATGTGGCCGGGGCAATAAATTGCAATGTCCGTACTGTGAGACGCCAAAGACAACGCTACAGAGAGACAGGACGGACAGCTGATTGTCCTCGCAGTGGAAGACCACGTGTAACAACACCTGCACAGGATCGGTACATCTGAACATCACACCTGCAGGACAGGTACAGGATGGCAACAACAACTGCCTGAGTTACACCAGGAACGCACAATCCCTCCATCAGTGCTCAGACTGTCCGCAATAGGCTGAGAGAGGCTGGACTGAGGGCTTGTAGGCCTGTTGTAAGGCAGGTCCTCACCAGACATCACCGGCAACAACGTCGCCTATGGACACAAACCCACCGTCGCTGGACCAGACAGGACTGGCAAAAAGTGCTCTTCACTGACGAGTCACGGTTTTGTCTCACCAAGGGTGATGGTCGGATTTGCGTTTATCGTCGAAGGAATGAGCGTTACACCGAGGCCTGCACTCTGGATCTATTTGGAGGTGGAGGGTCCGTCATGGTCTGGGGCGGTGTCACAGCATCATCGGACTGAGCTTGTTGTCATTGGAGGAAATCTCAACGCTGTGAGTTACAGGGAAGACATCCTCCTTCCTCATGTGGTACCCTTCCTGCAGGCTCATCCTGACATGACCCACCAACATGACAATGCCACCAGCCGTACTGCTCGTTCTGTGCGTGATTTCCTGCAAGACAGGAAGGTCAGTGTTCTGCCATGGCCAGCGAAGAGCCCGGATCTCAATCCCATTGAGCACGTCTGGGACCTGTAGGATCGGAGGGTGATGGCTAGGGCCATTCTTCACAGAAATGTCCGGGAACTTGTAGGTGCCTTGGTGGAAGAGTGGGGTAACAGTTCACAGCAAGAACTGGCAAATCAATGCAGTACTTAATGCAGCTGGTGGCCACACCAGATACTGGCTGTTACTTTTGATATTGACCCCCCCTTTGTTCAGGGACACATTATTCTATTTCTGTTAGTCACATGTCTGTGGAACTTGTTCAGTTTATGTCTCAGTTGTTGAATCTTATGTTCATACAAATATTTACACATGTTAAGTTTGCTGAAAATAAACACAGTTGACAGTGATGTCGCTAGACATGATGTCGCCAGACCTTAAAGGGATAGTTCACCCTGAAATGTTCATTTGTCAGATGTTTTCATACTTCAAATGCGGTCTAAAGTTAAGCTAGTTCCGTAACGCCGTGTTATCTGTTGTATAGATCCTGCCACGGGAATCAGGAGAAAGCTGGAGGCCTCAAACCCTGATGAATGGGATTGGTCGGCATTGACTAGGCCTGATTTTTTATCACGGAACTACTATGGACTCCTGTTCTTCTCTGGCAGAGTAATGGTTATGTAGAGGATGTTTTGTCATATTGAACAGTAGGTGATCAGGGTTTCTCTCGGATTTAAACTATGTAACACTCCGGTGATGCTGACACCCAGTCTGGCTCGGATTTGTCACATCTTCGTGACCACACGCATGTGAAGAAATAGCCTCTCAAGTGCATTCAACTCGTCATTCAAGCCTCATGAATATTCTCTCACATATTGGCGTATTCTCAATCTTGAATACACATTTACATCAAGGTCATTCGAGCAGGCAGACAAACAAACAAACACTCATGAACATGTGCCCACACCCACAGTCTGTTTCCGCCTTTCACACTTTGAGTTTCCGTTTTACATTTGGGGGAGGGAGGGAGAGGAGGAGGGAGGGAGGCAGGACTAGGTCGTGTTTCCTCTGTCAGTAGGAAAGAGTGACAGAATCAGGGAAAAGAGGTGGAGAGGTTTTCATCACGAATAGTGTTCCACAGACATAGAAAGAGCACCAATGTTGTGGTCGTGTGTGTGTTCACTATCAGAGTAGTATCACGGCAGGGAGATCAGTGAGTGTTTCCGGCGCAGGACTGTTGTGGTTGGGTGGACGCCCTAGCAGTGACGGTGACAGGAAGGTTGTGGTTTCTACACCCAGTCTACCATGAGTCAGATACAACACAAAGTGGAGTGGAGGAGGGCAGAGAAGAGGCCAGGTCAGGCAGGTGTGAGTGACAAGCAGCCACACTCAATGATGTGCAGCACTGTGTACGTGTTAATAACAGTAGAAACAGAACCAGACTGATGTACAGATGGATCCCAAATACATCCCTAAGCTACAGACCGAGAACTAAAAGACTGAACACAAATATGCCTCACTAATCCTCTTTTCTCTTCTACAACACACCTTCTAGAACACTCTTAACCTGAGAACACCTGACAGGGCTAGAGGCAACTCCTTTCCCCTCGTTGGAGTTGGAATCAATATTCATGTCCTGCCCTGCAACCAAACAGCATTCCTGTGACTCAGCTATTGGCCCAAACGTTGGGTCTGTATGTGCTGCCTCCTTAGACTTCAGAAAGACGTGACCATTTAGACTGAGAGCAGAGCCTTTCTGAACGTGCTGTCCTCTATGAAGGCTAATCGTCTCAGTCCATCAGTATGGCTGTGCTCCACGGACCTCCAGGCTAACTCCTTTCTCCCTGGTCTCCCCCCTCTCCTCCCCAGGGTTTGCCTTTCCAGACTGGGCCTACAAACCTGAGTCGAGCCCCGGCTCGCGACAGATCCAGCTGTGGCACTTCATCCTGGAGCTGCTGAGGAAGGAGGAGTACCATGACGTCATCGCCTGGCAGGGGGACTATGGAGAGTTTGTCATCAAGGACCCTGACGAGGTGGCCCGGTTATGGGGGGCCCGCAAGTGCAAACCCCAGATGAACTACGACAAGCTGAGCAGGGCGCTCCGGTAAGGAAACTCAATGACACCAAGCGTGTCCAGCCCAATGTGCTGTTTACACACTGATCCTAATGCACATTGGGCCCCAATTACTCTTAAAGCTCTGGCTTAGGCCCCAGATATAGGTTTATTGTTATGTTGTGCACGTCTGCTTGACACAACCATGTCTCTCACACCTGCCTAAGCTTGCTGTTATGACTATGACACCAGCTCTAGCCCCTATAAGTACTGTATACTGTAGGCCTATCATATTGGCACTGACCCTATCTCCCAATACACTGTATACTGTAGGCCTATCATATTGGCACTCAACCTATCTCCCAATACACTGTATACTGTAGGCCTATCGTATTGGCACTGACCCAATACACTGTTTTGGCAGTGACCAGAAAGCACATGGACCAACTCAAACCGCATATACCTGCCATGGCGGTGATAATATTGCCCATGTAATGGCAGTGACTAAACAAAAAAGACTGTTCACTCAATCACCCCTGAAACATAAGCCCCTTATACTGTTATGGCATTGACCTCCATGGTCCCGTATGACTTCCCCATACACTGTATAACTGCTACTCTGACCACATGTAGCCTATCACATGTCAATCACCCATACACTGTATAACAGGGATGAGCATGACAAGTTAACAAAGCCTGTGGGCTCTCCTTCTCCGTGGCCAACGCGAGTAAAACATTTAAACGTGTTAACCCTCGCAAGGCTGCCGGCCCAGACGGCATCCCTAGCCGCGTCCTCCGAGCATGCGCAGACCAGCTGGCTGGAGTGTTTACGAACATATTCAATCAATCCCTATCCCAGTCTGTTGTCCCCACATGCTTCAAGATGGCCACTATTGTTCCTGTATCTAAGAAAGGTAACTTTGAGAGACTAGTCACGGAGTATATCACCTCCACCCTACCTGATACCCTAGACCCACTCCAGTTTGCTTACCACCCCAATATGTCCACTGACGATGCAATCGCCATCACACTGCACACTGCCCTATCCCATCTGGACAAGAGGAATACCTATGTAAGAATGCTGTTCATTGACTACAGCTCAGAATTTAATACCATAGTACCCTCCAACTGGGTCCTGGACTTTCTGAAGGGCGGCCCCCAGGTGGTGAAGGTAGGAAACAACATCTCCACCCCGCTGATCCTCAACACTGGGGCCCCACAAGGGTGCGTTCTCAGCCCTCTCTTGTACTCTCTGTTCACCCATGACTGCTTGGCCATGCACACTTCCAACTCAATCATCAAGTTTGCAGATGACACAACAGTAGTGGGCTTGATTACCAACAACGACGAGACTGCCTACGGGGAGGAGGTGAGGGCTCTGGGAGTGTGGTGTCGGGAAAATAACCTCTCACTCAACATCAACAAAACAAAGGAGAGGATCGTGGACTTCAGGAAACAGCAGAGGGAGCACCCCCCTATCCACATCGACGGGACAGTAGTGGAGAAGGTGGAACGTTTTAAGTTCCTCGGCGTACACATCACGGACAAACTGAAATGGTCCACCCACACAGACAGCGTGGTGAAGAAGGCGCAACAGCACCTCTTCAACCTCAGGAGGCTAAAGAAATTTGGCTTGTCACCTAAAACACTCACAAACTTTTACAGATGCACAATCAAGAGCATCCTGTCAGGCTGTATCACCGCCTGGTACGGCAACTGCACCACCCTCAACCACAAGGCTATCCAGAGGGTGGTGCGGTCTGCACAATGCATCACCGGGGGCAAACTACCTGCCCTCCAGGACACCTACACCACCTGATGTCACAGGAAGGCCAAAAAGATCATCAAGGACAAGAACCACCCGGGCCACTGCCTGTTCACCCCGCTATCATCCAGAAGGCGAGGTCAGTACAGGTTCATCAAAGCCAAAGCTGGGACCGAGAAGCTGTTTTTCAGTCTCTATCTCAAGGCCACCAGACTGTTAAACAGCCATCACTAACATAGAGAGGTTGTTGCCAACATACAGACTCAAATCTCTCAAATCTAATGTTTACATGTCCTACATTACTCATCTTATATGTATATACTGTATTCTATACCATCTACTGCATCTTGCCTATGCCGCACAGCCATCGCTCATCCATATATTTATATGTACATATTCTTATTCATCCCTTTACATTTGTGTGTATAAGGTAGTTGTTGTGAATTTGTTAGATTACTTGTTAGATATTACTGCATTGTCGAACTAGAAGCACAAGCATTTCGCTACACTCACATTAACATCTGCTAACCATGTGTATGTGACCAATAAAATTTGATTTGATTTGAAGTTGAGTACTCAAACTGACGTCAACCCAATCTTGACCAGAGATTAAATTTTTTTCAAATACTGTAAATCTATTTGGTCAACATTTTCTCTTGAAGACAACGTTCATTTGAAGTGTCCTATTTGTACATGTGCATTTGCGGGACACAACAAAAAATAAACCAAGCCAAGCATCACACAATGCTGCTCCCTAAATTCCCTTTCCCAGAAATAATGTTCCAACAAGAGCTGCAGTTTGGGAATAATTGTGTCATTCTCCGCTTAGGGTACTTTGGGGTTGTCACTGGTTACCACAGCCACAAAGTCAAAATTGGCAATATCGTAAAAATGAAATCAAGTCTAGGCCTCCTCACCAAACAGATGTCCTGGACATAACTCATCCCCATGCAGTGTTCAAAGTAGTATTGTTAATACATTTAGAAAATTCCAAGGAACAGGCATAATACACAAAATCGAACGTCTGTATATCAAAAAGACACATTTTGTTTTATAACTCTGAAAAATGTAGCCCAGTTTCAAATGATAATTTTGAGAATAACTGTTCCAGACGGGAGATGCAAATCACTTGGCACTATTCTGTTATACTCCATCAGTTTTTCTTTACTATACAGTAGGTGTCTTGACTGTGATAAGGGCTTGGAAGTAAGAGCATCTGTCTGCTAAATGAACAAAACAAGGCTGAGCCACTGCGCAGCCATAGGGTTCTACAAGCAAGCGCCACATTGCTGAGGTTACTACGATATAATATAACCTGACAATATTACAGTTTCAATAAATTCATCTTAAATGGCACGTTTTTTTATTGACTGAAAATATGAGGCCATTTAGGAATTAGGATTCGTTATCTGTAATGGTTATGGTAAAGGAGGCATTGTTGCTCACAGTTGGCATAAACAGAAGATAAATGTGCACATATTTGTTTCCAGTGCCGCCCTTGTTCTAAAAATAGTACTTGAGTGAGAAAAAAATCATGCGAGAACTGGAACAGTCAAAAGGGTAAGTTGTCCATCCCTACTGTATAACTAGTCTGACCACATGTAGCCGATCACGTGACTCTGAAGCCCATCATTTATGGACACCAACTCCGGTCCCATGTAGCCTTCTGTTATGGCACTGACCCGAACACCCATTAGGGCCTCACCGTTATGGCAATGACCCCCATACACTGTAACACCAATTCAAGCTATTTTGGTGATGACCCTAGGCTTACTGTTAGGTCGGTGACCCTGTAGTGTAATGAGCCAGTAATCCATCCATCCAGGCCTCATGCTGTACAGTATCATCCCCCAGGCGGCTCACTGCTTAGCCTGAATTCGTCACACAGACTCTGTCCTGATCTCCCTCACAGCCACACACACTCACTGTAACACACAATGTACTCACTGACAACAACACAACAGGCTTTGACAAACACTTTGGACTAATCTGTACAGTCTAGAATAATACGTAGGTGACACATTGCAACGCAATTGCTTCAATCAGGACAGAGAATAGGAGCCATAACCTGAGAGAACTACACAGTTCAACAGCCAAGTATCTAACCTAACCAGCCACCGCTGGCTTGTCGTCTCTTGTATTTCTGACTTCACAGGACAAAGATTAGACTAAGCACTGATAAACCACACATAATCTGGAAGCAGTGAGAGCAGAAGAGCGATGGGGTCGCCTTGTTTAGGGTTGGGGCTTACGTAAGGTCTCTACTGTGGTGTGATGAACATGGTGTCTGTTGCTTTGGGGTCTGATGAGGACAGGCTGGTTTAACACACTAATTGCAAATCACAGTTTGGAGGGACGGGGTGTTTTCCTTCTGTATTAACCCCTCATTGAATAAGTCCTTTTGGGTCTTAATACATCTTAACGATGTGAGATCCACCTCCCTCCTCCTCCTCGCCTCTGCCCTCTTATTCTTCCTTATTCTCTCCTCACACTACCTCACTCTTCTCCTCCTCTCATCACCCCTTCTCCTCATTTCCTCTGGTCTCATCCTCCTTATAGTCTCTGGGTAGTGTCCAGGCCTGTAGGGTCACAGTATTGGAACAGATATGGAGCTTAGCCCACCAGTAAGTCCTTATTTGTTTATTTATAGATATATATATATATATACACACACAGTTGAAGTCAGAAGTTTACATACACCTTAGCCAAATACATTTAAACTCAGTTTTTCACAATTCCTGACATTTAATCCTAGTAAAAATTACCTGTCTTAGGTCAGTTAGGTTCACCACTTTATTTTAAGAATGTGAAATGTCAGAATAATAGTAGAGAGAATGATTTATTTCAGCTTTTATTTCTTTCATCACATTCCCAGTCGGTCAGAAGTTTACATACACTCAATTAGTATTTGGTAGCATTGCCTTTAAATTGTTTAACTTAGGTAAAACGTTTGGGGTAGCCTTCCACAAGCTTCCCACAATAAGTTGGGTGAATTTTTGCCTATTCCTCCTGACAGAGCTGGTGTAACTGAGTCAGGTTTGTAGGCCTCTTTGCTCGCACATGCCTTTTCAGTTCTTCCCACAAATGTTCTATAGGATTGAGGTCAGGGCTTTGTGATGGCCACTCCAAACTTTGTTGTCCTTAAGCCATTTTGCCACAACTTTGGAAGTATGCTTGGGGTCATTGTCCATTTGGAAGACCCATTTGCGACCAAGCTTTAACTTCCTGACTGATGTCTTGAGATGTTGCTTCAATATATCCACATAATTTTCCTTCCTGACATCTATTTTGTGAAGTGCACCAGTCCCTCCTGTAGCAAAGCACCCCCACAACATGATGCTTCCTCCAAACATAACGATGGTCATTATGGCCAAAGAGTTCTATTTTTGTTTCATCAGACCAGAGGACATTTCTCCAAAAAGTTCGATCTTTGTCCCCATGTGCAGTTGCAAACCGTAGTCTGGCTTTTTTATGGTGGTTTTGGAGCAGTGGCTTCTTCCTTGCAGAGCGGCCTTTCAGGTTATGTTGATATAGGACTCGCTTTACTGTGGATATAGATACTTTTGTACCTGTTACCTCCAGCATCTTCACAAGGTCCTTTGCTGTTGTTCTGGGATTGATTTGCACTTTTCACAACAAAGTACGTTCATCTCTAGGAGACAGAACACGTCTAATTTCTGAGCGGTATGACGGCTCTGTGGTCCCATGGTGTTTATACTTGCGTACTATTGTTTGTACAGATGAACGTGGTACCTTCAGGCGTTTGGAAATTGCTCCCAAGGATGAACCATACTTGTGGAGGTCTACAATGATTTTTTTGAGGTCTTGGCTGATTTCTTTTGATTTTCCCATGATGTCAAGCAAAGAGGGACTGAGTTTGAAGGTAGGCCTTGGAATACATCCACAGGCACACCTCCAATTGACTCAAATTATGTCAATTAGCCAATCAGAAGCTTCTAAAGCCATGATTTTCTGGAATCTTCCAAGCTGTTTAAAGGCAGTCAACTTAGTGTATGTTAACTTCTGACCCACTGGAATTGTGAAATTGGGAATTATAAGTGAAATAATCTGTCTGTAAACAATTGTTGGAAAAATTACTTGTCATGCACAAAGTAATGTCCTAACCGACTTGCCAAAACTATAGTTTGTTAACAAATTTGTGGAGTGGTTGAAAAACAAGTTTTAATGACTCCAACCTAAGTGTATGTAAACTTCCGACTTCAACTGTGTGTGTGTGTGTGTGTGTGTGTGTGTGTGTGTGTGTGTGTGTGTGTGTGTGTGTGTGTGTGTATGCATGTTAGGGCCTGCTCATTCTTCACTTGTGAAATAAATAATGTATATATATAGTTTGGACCCATACTCATCCCAGGGGTTTTCTAGATTTTCTACATTCATGGCAGCCTTCCTCTTTTTATCTTTCTCTCTCCATCTTTCCCCCTGTAGCGTATGTCTCTCCCTCATATCCCTCATATCTCTGACCTTAACACACATACTTGTTTTTCTATCCTTGTGGGGACCTAAAATTGATTTCCTTTCAAAATCCTATTTTCTCTAACCCTACTGCCTAAACCTTACCACCTAACCCTACTGACCTAAATCTAACCCTAATCCTCATTGTAACCCTAAACCAAACCTCTAAGCTTAAATAGCCTTTTCCCTCTGGATATAAGAACAAGACCACACACGGACACACACACACACGGACACACACACACACACACACACACACACACACACACACACACACACACGGACACACACACACACACACACACACACGGACACACACACACGGACACACACACACGGACACACACACACACACACACGGACACACACACACACACACACGGACACGGCCTAATCCTCACTGTGGGAGTGTGAATTTCACAGTGGCTGTGGGAGCAGGAGACAGGAATGACGCAGGGACCAGAGTCATGTGTCCTCTTGGAGAGTCAACTCACAGACACACTGGATTACAATAGTATTCCTGATAAGGGGAAATCACCATGTGCACACTATACAGGAAACTGTAACAGCGTGGGGCTGGGTGATTGAAGTGCAGGGGCTTTAAAACATGCGTTTGAACTGTGTGTCTAAGTTAACTCCAGCTGAAGTCTTGGGTACCACACTGACTTTGGTCTCCAGATTTCTCCCATATGTGTATAGCAAGGTGGCCCACTGTACTGCCATGTGTTCCATATGGGGATGGCTGCTATAATGTGTGTATTATTTGTCTTTACTGCCATTAATCCTCTTACCACATTACTATTGATGTGAATCTTGAGAGGGTTTGTTGTGGTGACAGACCCATGGCCTCACATACCGCTCTGGTGTCAAACGAGGTGTGTGTGTGTGTGTGTGTGTGTGTGTGTGTGAGTGGAACAAAGTGCCAAATGGAGTTGATCAGGGATAATTTATTTATTGCTGTTGCTCTGAGTGAAATGTGTGAACAGTACTCTATTGGAGATATTAATCTCAGTGATGGAGAGACTCGTTCACAGCACTTGGAGGCAAACCCATCCCAGTGTGGATCCCTCTCCACCCAGTGCTGAGAGAGAGAGAGAGAGAGAGAGAGAGAGAGAGAGAGAGAGAGAGAGAGAGAGAGAGAGAGAGAGAGAGAGAGAGAGAGAGAGAGAGAGAGAGAGAGAGAGAGAGAGAGAGAGAGAGAGAGAGAGAGAGAGAGAGAGAGAGAGAGAGAGAGAGAGAGAGAGAGAGAGAGAGAGAGAGAGAGAGAGAGAGAGAGAGAGAGAGAGAGAGAGAGAGAGAGAGAGAGAGAGAGAGAACACAATGGCATCAGTGTACTGGTTGGAGGGCTATGTGAGTAAACCAAGATGTCTCTCTCTCTCCCCCACAATGTTGTATGTATTGGTCCTAATGGGCTGATACTATACCCATGGTCTCTGTTCCCAGTACCATGTTGTGGTCTGGTCCTCTGATGGGGTCATGATGATGACTGTTAGCAGCTCATACAGGTCAGAGGTTAGAGGTTCCATTCACCACAGCTGGTAAAGATTACCATCAGGCGCCGTAGGATAGCCCTCCCCCGTCTCACACACACACCGACCGTGTTCACTCCGTGTGTGTTTGATTAAGCAGGACTGCTGTGACTCCACTGTGACTAGGACTGTTACTAGGTCAGGAGTCCCGGCCTTACAACAGAGCCTATTGTATAGAGAGAACTAGGGAGAGGGAGGGTGACTGTATGAGTTTGTGTTAAGTGTGTTGTACATTTATTGTCCCGTGTGTGTGGTGTGTGTACACATCTCATTGTCCAGGATAGAATGAGTCTTTTATTTGCTGTGCGGGCAGAACACACACGAGCCGCACACACCCAGAGTACACTTGGCCACACGCTTGTGCCCACAGAGCATGTGACCAGCCTAATCAGACTCCAGCTAGATCCTCATCTGCACACACACACACACACACACACACACTTAGAGCATGTGACCAACTTAACCAGACCCCCAGCCAGACCCGCATCTTCACACACACACACACACACACACACACACACACACACACACACTACAGTTCAGTCACCCACCATCACAGGTCACACACACCAGGTTTTCCAGTAGTGTTCAGCCTCACGTGCATACAGCCACACACCTGAGTGTGAGCAGCTGGTGTGACGAGAGGCAGAAAATAAACAGGGACTCATGGAGTGTGTTGTAATCCTGACTTCCTGTTACAGTCAGTGCGTCCGTGCCTGTCTGTGTGTATAGAGAGGGAGCCAGAGAGCAGCTATATGACAATAGATTGTGTGTGTGTGTGTGTGTGTGTGTGTGTGTGTGTGTGTGTGTGTGTGTGTGTGTGTGTGTGTATAGAGAGCAGCTATATGACAATAGATGGTGTGTGTGTATAGAGAGCAGCTATATGACAAAACAGTGAGGGGAAAAAAGTATTTGATCCCCTGCTGATTTTGTACGTTTGCCCACTGAAAGAAATGATCAGTCTATCATTTTAATGGTAGGTTTATTTGAACAGTGAGAGACAGAATAAGAACATAAAAATCCAGAAAAACTCATGTGAAAAATGTTATAAATTGATTTGCATTTTAATGAGGGAAATAAGTATTTGACCCCTCTGCAAAACATGACTTAGTACTTGGTGGCAAAACCCTTGTTGGCAATCACAGAGGTCAGACGTTTCTTGTAGTTGGCCACCAGGTTTGCACACATCTCAGGAGGGATTTTGTCCCACTCCTCTTTGCAGATCTTCTCCAAGTCATTAAGGTTTCGAGGCTGACGTTTGGCAACTCGAACCTTCAGCTCCCTCCACAGATTTTCTATGGGATTAAGGTCTGGAGACTGGCTAGGCCACTCCAGGACTTTAATGTGCTTCTTCTTGAGCCACTCCTTTGTTGCCTTGGCCGTGTGTTTTGGGTCATTGTCATGCTGGAATACCCATCCACAACCCATTTTCAATGCCCTGGCTGAGGGAAGGAGGTTCTCACCCAAGATTTGACGGTACATGGCCCTGTCCATCGTCCCTTTGATGTGGTGAAATTGTCCTGTCCCCTTAGCAGAAAAACACCTCCAAAGCATAATGTTTCCACCTCCATGTTTGACGGTGGGGATGGTGTTCTTGGGGTCATAGGCAGCATTCCTCCTCCAAACAAGGCGAGTTAAGTTGATGCCAAAGAGCTCCATTTTGGTCTCATCTGACCACAACACTTTCACCCAGTTGTCCTCTGAATCATTCAGATGTTCATTGGCAAACTTCAGACGGGCGTGTATATGTGCTTTCTTGAGCAGTGGGACCTTGCGGGCGCTGCAGGATTTCAGTCCTTCATGGTGTAGTGTGTTACCAATTGTTTTCTTGGTGACTATGGTCCCAGCTGCCTTGAGATCATTGACAAGATCCTCCCGTGTAGTTCTGGGATGATTCCTCACCGTTCTCATGATCATTGCAACTCCACGAGGTGAGATCTTGCATGGAGCCCCAGGCCGAGGAAGATTGACAGTTCTTTTGTGTTTCTTCCATTTGCGAATAATCGCACCAACTGTTGTCACCTTCTCACCAAGCTGCTTGGTGATGGTCTTGTAGCCCATTCCAGCCTTGTGTAGGTCTACAATCTTGTCCCTGACATCCTTGGAGAGCTCTTTGGTCTTGGCCATGGTGGAGAGTTTGGAATCTGATTGATTGATTGCTTCTGTGGACAGGTGTCTTTTATACAGGTAACAAACTGAGATTAGGAGCACTCCTTTAAGAGTGTGCTCCTAATCTCAGCTCGTTACCTGTATAAAAGACACCTGGGAGCCAGAAATCTTTCTGATTGAGAGGGGGTCAAATATTTATTTCCCTCATTAAAATGCAAATCAATTTATAAAATTTTTCACATGCGTTCTTCTGGATTTTGTTGTTGTTATTCTGTCTCTCACCGTTCAAATAAACCTACCATTACAATTATAGACTGATAATTTCTTTGTCCGTGGGCAAAATCAGCAGGGGATCAAATACTTTTTTCCCTCACTGTAGATGGTGTGTGTGTGTGTATAGAGAGCAGCTATATAACAATAGATGGTGTGTGTGTATAGAGAGCAGCTATATGACAATAGATGGTGTGTGTGTGTATAGAGAGCAGCTATATGACAATAGATGGTGTGTGTATAGAGAGCAGCTATATGACAATAGATGGTGTGTGTGTGTACAGAGCAGCTATATGACAATAGATGGTGTGTGTGTATAGAGAGCAGCTATATGACAATAGATGGTGTGTGTGTGTACAGAGCAGCTATATGACAATAGATGGTGTGTGTGTATAGAGAGCAGCTATATGACAATAGATGGTGTGTGTGTGTATAGAGAGCAGCTATATGACAATAGATGGTGTGTGTATAGAGAGCAGCTATATGACAATAGATGGTGTGTGTGTGTATAGAGAGCAGCTATATGACAATAGATGGTGTGTGTGTATAGAGAGCAGCTATATGACAATAGATGGTGTGTGTGTGTATAGAGAGCAGCTATATGACAATAGATGGTGTGTGTGTATAGAGAGCAGCTATATGACAATAGATGGTGTGTGTGTATAGAGAGCAGCTATATGACAATAGATGGTGTGTGTGTATAGAGAGCATGGTACTCTGGAGAACAGATGACTCTGTATCAAGCAGCCATATTGCTTTGATACTGGCAGTATGAAGAGGCTAGCTGTGTTCCAATAGACAGGGCAGCTATATGGCTAGAAGGATGGTTAGACCAGGGTCACTGTTAAGAGGATTCAATTATCCCCTACTTTCTCTTCCTCTCATCTGTCCTCTCTCATCTCTGATCCCTCTGTCCTCTCTTCTTTTCTCATCTCTGATCCCTCTGTCCTCTCTCCTTTTCTCATCTCTGATCCCTCTGTCCTCTCTCCTTTTCTCATCTCTGATCCCTCTGTCCTCTCCTTTTCTCATCTCTGATCCCTCTGTCCTCTCTTCTTCTCTCATCTCTGGTCCCTCTGTCCTCTCCTTTATCTCTGATCCCTCTGTCCTCTCTTCTTCTCTCATCTCTGATCCCTCTGTCCTCTCTCCATCAACTCTGGGAATTCCACAGCACTGTCTTGATTACCAGGAAATGACCTATCCCTATGTTCTCCCGCTCCTCTCTTTCTTTCTCTCATCTCGTGCTCTCTCATCACTCTCTCGCTCTCTATTCCTCTCTCTCTCTCTTTGGTGTACGCCTACTTCTCTGTTTTGTCTGATCAGCCAGTTTAGTCGTTTGTAATCGTGGGTGTAATCCCTGTCCTGCAATCTCACACACATACTGTATACACACAATCTCACACACATACAACAAATAGCGCACCCATAAACCCATTGCATATTTTCCTGGAAATCTCTCACTAAGTCTAAATCCACATGGTTATTGTTACATCTGATTATGAGCAGATAGTTTTTCTTTTAGGTGTGTGTGGAGTGTGTCGGGGGGGGCAGCTAAACACAGACCCTCAAAGAATCTTTCTTCTCTTTTGAAGTGAGTTCAAATGCTTTTCAAAGTGCTCCCTTACTCTGACTATGTGATGAGAGAGGGAGGAAGAGAGGGAGGAAGAGAGGGAGGGGAGGAGATGGTGGGTAGAGTTGTGTAGGACCATGTGCCTCTCCTCTCCTCTGTCAGAGATGGAGAGACATACTGCTGGGAGGCTGCCTGACCTAAACAATGGTTTCAACAGAGCAGGCTTGTCCTGTCTCCCACTCTGTCTCCAGGACCCCCAGAGAAAGATAGAGGGATACAGCGGTAGATGATGTTGAAGGGGGAAGGATGGAAGAAGGGAATGCGATACGGAGGGAGGGGGAGAGAGAGAGAATCAGATCCAGTGTGATGGAGGGAGGGAGAGATGGGAAGGAAAGAGAGAGAATCAAATCCAGTGTGATGGAGGGAGGGAGAGATGGGAAGGAGAGAGAGAGAATCAGATCCAGTGTGATGGAGGGAGGGAGGGAGAGAGAGACAGAAAAAGAGCTACAGTCTGCCTCCGTACACACAGACACCACAGGTCTGTCATTAGCATAATACGAGTGGGAGGCTTCAGGTAAAATAACAGCCGTAGGAGATAATGACAGCTACTCTGCCTGACTGACTTATTGGCTGACTGTCCCAGACCCATGCAGTCAGTCACCAGTACTGTATTAGCAGCAGTCCTAACCTCTTATCTCTCTCTCCTCTCCTCCTCTTAACACGCTAGCTACAGACAGTACAGCTAGCTGTCAGTCCACTACACATCTCCTCTATATGCTGACCTAAGTATCTATAAAACCATCCTTTCACACCTTTTAGTGGACTGACCGGAAGGGGATCCAGAGAGCAAGGACACAAACTCACACACTGACATATATATGCTCGCACGCACACACACACACACACTGACTCTCTCTCTCACACACACACACACACACACTGACTCTCTCTCACACACACACACACACACACACACTGACTCTCTCTCTCACACACACACAGTCACTTAGTCAGAGCGGCGTTAGGTTGGCGAGGGGCTGTGGGGTTATATAAAGGGATGTGAGATGGAAGATGTTGTATAACAGGACACAGGTTAATATAGATGGAGACGCCCGCCATGGGAGAGCGACAGAGAATGGCCGTTACATAAACAGATGAAGCATGGGTGTGTTATTGGTGGGTTTAGATGAGTGTTATATAAAGAGATGGACTAGGCCAGGGGAGTGTGTGACCAGCTGGTCTAGAAAACTAAACTACTGTGCCTCTGATTTGGTTGGATGCCGATAAACACACACCCACAATAAGACACACACACCATCTCTCCTGGCTGCTTTGTGTGGACGTCACACAATACTAGTTAATAAGCCCATTCACTAGCTGTGTGTGGAGGGACATGACAGACCTGGGCTTATTGAAAAGACATCATTTCCCCTGTGTGTGGTACCATTTGAAGAGTTCCTGTATGACATTGAGAAGCATGCTACAGGTAGTAATGAGACCTAAAGGTCTGTGTGTCCCCACCAGGTATTACTACAACAAGAGAATCCTCCACAAGACCAAAGGAAAGAGGTTCACCTACAAGTTCAACTTCAACAAACTGGTCCTGGTCAACTACCCTTTCATAGACATGGGCTCCACAGGTACCGCTCACTGTGTGGGGTGTGTTTGGGGTGTGTGTGTGTCACAAACATCACTAAATCCTTAAACACTGTGCTAATCCATATCATTACTTAGAGTGTATATTACTCCCCACATCATTGTATCCCTCCTCCTCTCTCCTGTCCTCTAACAGGCAGTGGTGTTCCTCAGAGTGCTCCACCATTGCCTTCCGGAGACGGAACTCATTTCCGCTTCCCACCGTCCACACCATCCGACATGCTTTCGCCCAATGAGGACCTGCGTAGCCCCGGGGGCGTGTTTAGCACTGTGGCCCGGCGCGTGGCGCGCGGCTCGGTCAGCGACTGCAGCGACGGGACCTCCGTCAACTCCGAGATCGAGGACGGCAACGGGGGAGGAGGGGAGGAGAGGGGGGGAGAGAGAGGGCTGAGTGGGGGAGGAGGAGGTCCAGGGGAAGGGGGAGGAGGGTACAGGAGTATGATCCACCCCCGTTTGTCCCATGAGTCTCTGTTCAGGATGTATGGTGGAGCAGGGAACCCCAATGCCCACCCAGGCTCCCGCGGGCCCCCGGGACACAGGGTCCACCCCGACAACCTGTCCCCCTTCCCCGTGTCCCCCCTGCCTGGCCCTGGGGGTGCAGGGCTCTTAGCCCCACCTCTGTCCCCAGCCCTGTCCTTGACCCTCCTCCCACCTGCCCTACACCCCTCCCCTCCCTCTCCCCCATGCTGGGCTCCCACTTCTCCTTCAACCCTGAGGAAATGAAGCGCTACCTACAGGCCCACCACCAGAGTGTCTACAACTACCACCTCAGCCCCAGAGCCTTCCTCCACTACCCCAACGTCATCATTCCCCAGCCACACCGCCTCGCCCAAGACAAGAGAGAACTGGGAGGAGAGAGAGGAGGAGAGAGAGGAGGAGAGAGAGGAGGTGAGAGAGGAGGAGAGCGAGAAAGAGGAGAACGCTCAGGTCTGAATAGTCATCGACACCCATCACCCCTGTCCCAATCCCACTCTCCTCACCCTCACTCGGCCCACCCTCACCCGCACTCAGCCCTACCCCACCCGCACTCAGCCCACCCTCACTCTGCCCATTCCCACCCCCACCTTATCCACCACCCACTGCACCTGGGTGAGGAGCCGCCTCACCTCTCGCCCTTCAAGTTCAAGCTGCAGCCTCCTCCGTTGGGCCGGAAGCAGAGGGGCGGTACCCAGGACCACCACCCCAGGCAGAGCTCACTGTCCTCGGGCTCAGGGTCCCTGTCGTCCTCCGGTCTGGGGTCCTCCCTGTCCTTCGGCAGTGACCTGAGCTCAGCCGGCGGGTCAGGACTCCTCTCCAACTCCTCCTCCACCGGCTCCCTCAACAGCACTGGGCTGCCCAAGATCAAGGTGAGACACACAAGGGGACATAGTCACTTGGAACTATTTGACTGTATGTGTTGAGGATCCTGATGGCTAAAGCGTTTGTGACTGTGATATTGACACTCTGTCTCTCTCTGTAGGTGGAGCCCATCTCAGACATTGAGTCAGAAGAGGAGGTGGAGGTGACTGACATCAGCGATGAAGACCCCGACGATCGGGGCGACGAGTACGACCTCTTCTCCCCCCGACACCCCCGGCCTCACCCCCACCACCCCAACGGGACCTCCTCCCACCCACACCCCCACGACGAGGACCTGGATGAGGATGTCTTCAAGGCTCCCGCCCCCCCTCCTCCAGGCCTGCTGCCCTTCTTCACCTCCCACCCCACCGCGGACCTCCCACCCTGAAGAGTGAGCCGGCCGAGCCAGGCGACACCCCCCCTCCCCAGTCCCCCGCCCAGGGGCAGACCAAGTGCATTCCCCTGAAGCTGCGCTTCAAACGGCGCTGGAGCGAAGACCAACGCATGGAGGCCATGGAAGAGCAGGACGACAAGAAAGTACGAGGGGAGAAGGAGAGGGAAAGAGAGATGGAGAGGAATGGAAGGATGCAGGAGAACGGGGCTGGCAGCGCCCCCAGTCCCCCAGCCCTGGGGGGGTATGAGTGTTCCCTCCCGCTGGCTCAGAGGGGGTGAACCAGGACCTGCACCAGGCCACCGCCCAACTGTCACTGGAAAACAAGGACTGCTGATGCTGATCCACACACACATAGAGATACATACAAACACTAATGCTAGCAGACAGTGGTGGTTTAGGACAGTCTAAATGACTCCTGTGGTCCTCCTGCCACTCTGACAGACAGTTCTCTCCTAACTCAAACTAAACCTGCAGTCCTTGACTTGAGAACACACACACCCTCCTCCCAAACCCCTTACCTCCTACTGTAACGAGACCCCTCCCTCAGAGACGGTTGAAGAAAAAAGGGGGGAGGGGACTTCTGGTCAAAGCAATCCCAGACTCAGTGACTTAAATCAGGGGAAGAACCAGAGGGGACGCTACTCTGTGCTTGTGTCTGGATGGAACCCAGCCCAGCACTGCCCCACATCTCCTGCCCCAGCTCTCTTGCCTCACCTCTCCTGCCTTCTGGCCCCCCTCTAGGGTTAGACTCTTTCTCCTCAGGGGACCCCAACTCAGACAGCCCTGCAGACATGGAGGATGAGATTTCTCCCATTTTATTTTTGTATAGAGATGAAGACGGGGCTTCTACAAGTGCCTGTGTCATATATATATATATATATATATATATATATATATATATATATATATATATATATATATACACAGACAGACAGAACAAAAGCATGGGTGTAAGAGTATGACCCTAAAGAAGGCACAGTGATGCAGAAACGTTGGTGATTTATCCAATAAATGACCGGGAGTTTATACATAGTGTGCGACTTTCCATGATTTGTGTAATAGTATCCCCCCTGTTCTTACCCATAATAGACACACAGGAAAGTTGGGCTGCCGACTGGGGGCTGTGGGACCTAGTCGTGGTGAACTGGCAAAGACTCCTCCTCGCAACACTGGCCACTCCACTCAGGGACGCCACAGACACACACACACCAGCTGCTGGTGAAAAGGGGAGTGAACAGAACTTTGGGACATGGAAGCTTTGCTCTTGGACTGCTACTGAAGGGTACTGCTATTCAACACACACTTTATTTCTCTATAACACTCTGTCATCACTTTTGTATTTTCCTCTTATTCTGTAGTATTTTCTCGCTCTCCTTCTTCCTTCCTTCCCTTTCTTTTGTAGACCATGTCTGAAAGATCATGATCTAACTGAGAGAAGGGAGAGGGTGGAGGAGAAACGGATGGGGGAGGGAGCAGTGGCTCGGTTGTTAGATGACAGAGAGGAACAGCGAGGGGACCATTGGGAGGGGGAGAGAGCTCTCCTATGGAAAAGGAGAGTGAGGGGTCCAGTATCTTTTAATTGTTAGCTCAGCCTAGCTTATCCTAGCTTAGCCTTGTCTATCCCGTGGCTGGGCAGAGGCCAGGGCCACCTGCACAGAATCCTAGTTCACCAGCTCCATCCAAACCCCTTTACTCCTGTTCTAACAACCATAGTCTCATAGTGTTAACTAAACCAGCAGAATACGCACACAACAGCACATATGCAAGCACACCTGTAGACACACACTGCCTCTCTATGCCTTGTTTTATAGCATGTTTTAAACTCTT
This sequence comes from Brachymystax lenok tsinlingensis, assembly GCA_030435695.1. Classification (NCBI taxonomy): domain Eukaryota; kingdom Metazoa; phylum Chordata; class Actinopteri; order Salmoniformes; family Salmonidae; genus Brachymystax; species Brachymystax lenok. Next base: position 93,714,061 of record CM059789.1, on the reverse strand, counting down.
TACAAGAGTCTTAATAAAAAGATATATAAAATGAGAAAGTCCAACCAAGTTATGCACACTCATATAAACTATATATTTATACACTGAACACAAATATAAATGCAACATGTAAAGTGTTGGTTCCATGTTTCATGAGCTGAAATAAAAGATCCCAGACATTTTCCATCTGCACAAAAACATCTCTCAAATGTTGTGCACACATTTGTTTACATCCCTGTTCGTGAGCATTTCTCCTCTGCCAAGATAATCCATCCACCTGACAGGTGTGGCATATCAAGAAGATGATTAATCTGCATGATCATTACACAGGTACACCTTGTGCGGGGATCAATAAAAGGCCACTCTAATATGTTCAGTTTTGTCACACAACACAATGCCACAGGTGTCTCAAGTTTTGAGGGAGCGTGCAATTGGCATGCTGACTGCACAAATGTCCACCAGAGGTGTTACCAGATAATTTGTTTTCTCTACCATAAGCCGTGCCAACGTCGTTTTAGAGAATTTGGCAGTACGTCCAACTGGCCTCACAACCACAGACCCACGTGTATGGCGTCGTGTGGACGAGCAGTTTGCTGATGTCAACGTTGTGAACAGAGTGCCCCATGGTGGCGGTGGGATTATGGTATGGGCAGGCATAAGCTACGGACAACGAACACAATTAAATTTTATTGATGGCAATTTGAATGCACAGAGATTCTGTGATGAGATCCTGAGGCCCGTCGTGCCATTCATCCACCGCCATCCCCTCATGTTTCAGCATGATGCACTGCTCAATGTCGCAAGGATCTGTATAAAGTTCCTGGAAGCTGAAAATGTCCCAGTTCTTCCATGGCCTGCATACTCACCAGACGTTGAGCATGTTTGGGATGCTCTGGATCGACGTCTACGACAGCGTGTTCCAGTTCCCGCCAATATCCAGCAACTTTGCACGGCCATTGAAGAGGAGTGGGACAACATTCCACGGGCCACAATCAACAGCCTGATCAGCTCTATGCTATCTGTGACCAACAGATGTTTATCTGTATTCCCAGTCATGTGAAATCCATAGATTAGGACCAAATTAATTTATTTCAATTGACTGATTTCCTTCTATGAACTATAACTCAGTAAAATCTTTGAAATTGTTGCATTTATATTTTTACTCAGTATATATTATATATGAAATTCCAAACTGATATAAAAAACTAAAACAACATAGCATTTAATGAAATGACAGATTCAGGATTTTTTTGTAAGTGATTCGTTCTGGTAGGCGAGGGGATAGAATGTGCTTTTTCTCAGCGGGTGAACTTCATAAGGGGAGGGAGACAACGGGATGGGTAGGAGTCCAAATGTTTTGTTATGACCAAGGGACAACAAACGACACAGGATAGACGGACAAAGTGAAAGAACTGCATTGTAGTACACTGAATATGCAGCAGTTGTCCTTTAAACATGACTATTCTATCTGCCATCATGGTCCGCTACTCCCCCTCAGCTTGTAGAAGACCTGACCACCGTCACCTGTCCTCCGTCTCCTCTGGGCTGGTCTCACCTTGGTAGTGCACCTAGTGAATGAAATCCTGTCGATTCTCAGCTCCACCCAGTTAGGCCGGTTCTCTAAAGCGGCCAGTTTACTAATCGGGACTGGATCGGCTATATTCCCAGCAGGTTGGTGGGGTGGAGGCGGAGGTTAATGATTGCTGTACAGAAAACAGTGGAGGCTGGAAAGATGACGTGAGACTTCACCTGGAATACCCTGCCCACTATCTCAGACACGCACAGACTCACATTTCCAAACCCCTCCCACACATTCTGCCCGCACTGTTTTGCTGCTTTGATGTTTTGACATTCTGGAGTGTTAGAGGTCTGGAGACTGGGTCAAACGGCCCTCTGATTGGCTCAGGGCAATCAAAGACTTCACCAACCAGTAAGAACTCTAGCAGGGGCCTCTGGGATGGCAGGTGTGTGGCTGAGCAAGTCACAATCATTGGACTGCTGTTATTGTCCATCCTGGTGGTGTTGTATATGTGACCACACACACACTCTGTCCCCCTCCCTCACCTGCACCACACCCTGTGTCTATTGAAACTGACAGCTGCCTTATAAACTACTCATCATATCTAAGCAACAGACTGGGCATTATTCTGCTTGCTCTTTTTTTCTCTGTTTCACTCTTCATCCCTCTTTCTTTCTCTATTGCCAGCATTGTCTGTCTACCTGACTGTTAACTGCTGTGTGATATTTTATCAGGATGGTGTGGGATGGGAATATCCAGGTTGGAGTCGGCAGTCAGGAGAGAGCTAGAGAAAGTGTAGAAGGATAACATTTCTTTAGCAAAGTTTAAAAACACCCCAATGTTCTTTTCCTTTCTGTGTCGATATTGCTGTTTATTATTGTTATTGTTATGGTTGGATTACTTACCTCCCCATCCTTCTCATTATTAGTCCATGGTTGAGTTACTACTGCTTTAGGGTTGTTGTGTACTGTACATCACTCTGTCATAGTGACGTAGACCTCTCCTCCATGCTTCTGTTATGACCCCCAACCAGCTCCCCGCCCGCTGCTCAGTCTTTCATGTAGTTTTAACATTTGTAATATAAACTAAAAGTGTAATATTAATTCTGAGAGTAGTTGTTATGGCGACAGAGAAGAGGTTGGCAGGGGGAGGGTGGAGGGGGATGCGTATGATTTGATCTTGTCATGTATTGTCATTTCTATTTTACAATGTTACTTTCTCTCCTGCTCTTGTATATTTTTTCATTTTGGGGATTGTTTCATTTAAAAGAAAAAAAGATTTGTATTGTTTTACTGTGTAAAGGTCTCTTTTTCTCCCTCCCCTCTCTCCTCTCCCCCCTCTATGCGGTTATATAACACTCAAACAGAGATGAGATTTAATACCATGATGTAACATTGAATTTATCTTTAATTCTTTTGTTTATTTTTCAAACTTGTAATTAAGATGTAATCAGGGTTAATTAAAACTGGTTAAAAACCAATACCCTTGTCTGTTGTTTGTTTGTTTGTTTGTTTGTTTACATCTACTGGATGTTTTAGAAACAAATACATGAATGAAATAGTGTTGTGGTGCCAGATGGGAAATTTCCAGTCTATGGATGTTCATCAACAACAGATTAACCACTTGTTCTCTAGTCTTCTCAGTCAGTACTAATCAATATTCTGTCTGACATCCCCAGCTCTCATCTCTAATTACATGACTGACAGGGCAGGAAATTCACATCACCAAGACATTCCCATTATGAGACATTAGTTGTATTCTTCAAGGATCAATGGGTATAAATCATTGGTAGTAATTACCAGTGAACAGCAGAATATCTTCCAAATTGTGCCTATAAACAGATAGATGTACCAAGTAGGGTCTAATTGGTACTCCTTGTGCTGGTGATCAATTCAGAATGTATATACTGTACAGTGTGTCAGTCCCTCCTTCCTTCCTCCCCAGCACTGGAGACAGTAGAGCAGAGGGGACAGGCCAGCCAGGGCTTCAGCTCCACTGATGGAGAGTTGCAGAGTTCTCGCTATCTCTCACCTTTATTTGCTCAGAGTGCGTGATGAGGAAAAGCACTTTGTCCGTGGCGTTGCTGCCCACTCGTCCGCCTAATGCTCCCATACTGTACGTGGCTGTGGCGCACATATACCTTTTAGCGTGATGTCGGTCGCTCGTCTGAAGAGAAGGAGCAAGGGCTGAGATGGAGGATGGATGGAGTAATGGAAAGGAGAGATTGAGCCAATGGTAACATGTCACAACAAGCCTTCCGTCATTAAAGTAACTGTCCAGTGAAAATCTCACACATAAATATTCTGTTAACTCACAACCAAATAATGCTGTTGACTCATTCTATACTTGTACTTGTGGCCAATGCATAAATTGGAGAAAAAAAACACTTCAAACACTTCACCCCAAGTCAAACTTATCTCAAACAGACCGTTTGCTATTTCCTCATAGAACAGGATGTTATGTTGGTTCATTATGCTAAACAGTGGTCTACTCGCGTTAATATTATAAATGACTGTTAAAAAAAACACTTTAATTAATTATAGGTCCTATTTCATAGTAATCTGGAAACACTGTACAGTTACTGCATAAGGCTGCCATAACAATAATGTAATGTGTCATATACAGTCAAGTAGTGTAGTCTATTCTGTGTTGTCAGATGGTCAGGTAGTGTAGTCTATTCTGTGTTGTCAGATGGTCAGGTAGTGTAGTCTATTCTGTGTTGTCAGATGGTCAAGTAGTGTAGTCTATTCTGTGTTGTCAGGTAGTGTAGTCTATTCTGTGTTGTCAGATGGTCAGGTAGTGTAGTCTATTCTGTGTTGTCAGGTAGTGTAGTCTATTCTGTGTTGTCAGATGGTCAGGTAGTGTAGTCTATTCTGTGTTGTCAGGTAGTGTAGTCTATTCTGTGTTGTCAGATGGTCAGGTAGTGTAGTCTATTCTGTGTTGTCAGATGGTCAGGTAGTGTAGTCTATTCTGTGTTGTCAGGTAGTGTAGTCTATTCTGTGTTGTCAGATGGTCAGGTAGTGTAGTCTATTCTGTGTTGTCAGATGGTCAGGTAGTGTAGTCTATTCTGTGTTGTCAGATGGTCAGGTAGTGTAGTCTTCTGTGTTGTCAGGTAGTGTAGTCTATTCTGTGTTGTCAGATGGTCAGGTAGTGTAGTCTATTATGTGTTGTCAGATGGTCAAGTAGTGTAGTCTATTCTGTGTTGTCAGATGGTCAAGTAGTGTAGTCTATTCTGTGTTGTCAGATGGTCAGGTAGTGTAGTCTATTCTGTGTTGTCAGGTAGTGTAGTCTATTCTGTGTTGTCAGATGGTCAGGTAGTGTAGTCTATTCTGTGTTGTCAGATGGTCAAGTAGTGTAGTCTATTCTGTGTTGTCAGATGGTCAGGTAGTGTAGTCTATTCTGTGTTGTCAGGTAGTGTAGTCTATTCTGTGTTGTCAGATGGTCAGGTAGTGTAGTCTATTCTGTGTTGTCAGATGGTCAGGTAGTGTAGTCTATTCTGTGTTGTCAGATGGTCAGGTAGTGTAGTCTATTCTGTGTCAGGTAGTGTAGTCTATTCTGTGTTGTCAGATGGTCAGGTAGTGTAGTCTATTCTGTGTTGTCAGGTAGTGTAGTCTATTCTGTGTTGTCAGATGGTCAGGTAGTGTAGTCTATTCTGTGTTGTCAGGTAGTATAGTCTATTCTGTGTTGTCAGATGGTCAAGTAGTGTAGTCTATTCTGTGTTGTCAGATGGTCAAGTAGTGTAGTCTATTCTGTGTTGTCAGATGGTCAGGTAGTGTAGTCTATTCTGTGTTGTCAGGTAGTGTAGTCTATTCTGTGTTGTCAGATGGTCAGGTAGTGTAGTCTATTCTGTGTTGTCAGGTAGTGTAGTCTATTCTGTGTTGTCAGATGGTAAGGTAGTGTAGTCTATTCTGTGTTGTCAGATGGTCAGGTAGTGTAGTCTATTCTGTGTTGTCAGATGGTCAGGTAGTGTAGTCTATTCTGTGTTGTCAGGTAGTGTAGTCTATTCTGTGTTGTCAGGTAGTGTAGTCTATTCTGTGTTGTCAGATGGTCAGGTAGTGTAGTCTATTCTGTGTTGTCAGGTAGTGTAGTCTATTCTGTGTTGTCAGATGGTCAGGTAGTGTAGTCTATTCTGTGTTGTCAGATGAGGAACAGGGATTGTATCGGAGATGTCATTTGTATCCAAAGCGAGCATATATCTTAACACACAAAAATACCAGAATGTTTAACATTTAGGGCTACTGACCAGGACGTAATAGCTGTGCTGTAGCCAGTCTACTGTGTCCTGGTTTGGGCCCTACAACTTTAACCTCAGTCTACTGTGTCCTGGTTTGGGCCCTACAACTTTAACCTCAGTCTACTGTAAGTCCTGGTTTGGGCCCTACAACTTTAACCTCAGTCTACTGTAAGTCCTGGTTTGGGCCCTACAACTTTAACCTCAGTCAGGCCAGTGTTTCAGTCACTCAGATGGGGAACCCAGGTGACAGGTGCATTGATTTCCTGGGTTCTTGGCACTTAACACACACAGACACACAGATGTTCACTTCACGTGGAGGGAGAGATGAAGGAGGGGAGAAGAGGGGAGACCACAGGAACCACGTCACTCTCGCACCTGCACCACTTTGCCCGCTTGCTCTTATCCAGCGCATGCTTTCGCCGAAACCTGCATGCCCCTACACACACTCCAACACACACTCAGACACTCACATTCTATGCATGCATTCATACAACCACACACATACCATATGCACTATGCATATACACACATTCCCAATCCTGTATGTTTACACACATACTCACACACACATACAATACACTGCCTGCACACACTCCAACATAGTGAGCAGCACATTGCACCTGGCTCCACCCCAGCCACATCCTCTCCTGTACAGAGAAGAGCTGCTCCACTGAACCACAACACAGACAGACACGACTGAGATAATGACAGTTTCTCACACCTCCACTGCTGATCGCTAGTTTCATCTACATTCACTACAAGGTTCAGTTCCAGATCCTCTGGCTGTTTCAGTTCCAAACCAGTTGATGAACTTGACCCCAACTGGTTCATGTTCTATTTTATTGCATTAGTTAATTTATGTGAATGCGTTAGTTATATTGTACAACATCTAATGCTGATGGAAGACATGAGAGCATGTACACTAAGAACAGGCACGTATCCGTTTTTGATGTAATCGGTGTCATTATCAGAAGCATATCCCCCTCTGCTGTGTAAAATTAGTACTGCAGGCAAACACAAACTCAGTCAAACTCCACTAAAATGTACCCATAATTATGCTAAAATGTCTTGACTAATTCATTTTGAGATTTAAACTGTACTGGAGTGTTTTGGCCTACTGTACTTTGATAGCAGGTTCTGGTTCTAGTACCAAGGCCCTGCCACTACTTCAATGAACCCCTTCAGTAGTAATAAGCCTATGTCATCAAATTGCAGATCAATAGATTCATTCAAAGCAGTAACCTCAGCCATCCACACATCTTCACCCATAGGCCTAGTCTGGGTACCAGTCTTTTTAGCTACCATTCCACTCCTTGAAAGATCTTTGGCAAATGAAAAGAATGGCAAGGAGTGGAATGTAATAGCTGAACATAGACTGCATCCAGGCAACCATAGGCCTACTGGTTACCTCAAATTGTCCCTCACTCATAAAGTGTGGAATGTGTTGACAAGGGCCTCTTACATAGGAACAGAGTCTCAGTGTTGACTCGTGTATGACATGTATCCCTGCAACAGCTGAACGGTGTCCTGTTACTGTGTCAGTAATGCAGCCGACACACAGGGCCTACTGTACATTATGGATCGGATGGCAGTTGGCCTCTTTTACCACCTCTGTTAGTGTTTAACGATGCTATTATGTTCTGCTCGCAGTGTGCTGTTGTTTTTGTAGCCTTTCATCAGTCATGTAGTGGTAACAAATCACTGACAAACACTCTCCAGTCCAGTCCACCTTATAGGTTTAGTTTAGTAGGGGATAAAACATTCTCTGAGTGAATAGAAAATTTAGTTTTTTGAAATGTGGCTGTTGTTCATGAAATGGCTTCTGTCACGGATCTCTCACCAATTAGTCACAGCACTCTCTCTGTGAGAGGCTGTCACACACACACACACACACACACACACTCTCTCTCTCTCTCTCTCTCTCTCTCTCTCTCTCTCTCTCTCTCTCTCTTGATCAGACTAATGAGCGCTAATGGCCCTGGCTATGTGGGGAGTGTTGTGTTGGGAGGGGTGTGGTTGGTTTGTGCAGAGAGAAGCTGTGGAGATTGCTGTGTCTCCAGGATCAGGCTCAGTCTCTGCTGACATGCAATATACACTATGAGCCTGACAGGAATGCTGTCCCTCTGTTGAAGGCTAAAGGTGCACAAGGTAGAAATAGAGCTTATAGATCCAAAAGAGCACACATCCACTTAAAGACGTGGGCTGTTTAAGGTAGGTGTGTGATGTTGGCTCTATGTGTTGCATTTCTGTGGTAACTGGAGCCTCCTTGGCCACGAGGATCTTCTTGCTCTTGTGCAGGCAAGCAGCATAGAAATTGGGTTTATAGAACGGATAAGTGAAGCGTGATTGCATTGCATAAGCAGTTTGGCTGGAACAATGTTCGGTTTCTAAAGTAACCAGGTATCCACTCACATCAGGGGAGTTGGTTACCCAGGTGTAATAGGAGGCAGGAAATAGGTCACAGGAAACAGGTAACAGCCACAAGCCTTCTCTCATTCCACCCTTTAGAGAATGATAGAGGCCTCTAGTGGCCAAAAAGATGTATAGCATTGGCAGCTCAATTGAGTGCTTCCACCATTTGAATGTAGTCGACTGGGTGGGACTTCCAACTTCATTGGCTGATCCCTCCTGATGACCCGGTTGGAATCATGTCCAACCGGTTCATTAGGAGGTCATGTCCAACCGGTTCATTAGGAGGGATTAGCCAACCGTGAAGAAGAAAATTTACCATTTTAGCCTCAATGGCGCTGCCCATGCTGTCACAGACACTGTAATGGCACAGATACAAAGATGAGTCCACCCTCGCCTCAATTTCTGTGACTCAAAATATATTTCCTTTCTTGGGAAATGTACCGCTAATCCTCTTCCTTGTATCTCTCCCTAGGCCTGAAAACAATGTTGTTGTTTTTTACCTGGAAACCTTGTTAATGGCTGTGATGGCATGGGCCCTAAGTCGGTGCTGGGTCAGGGGCCAGGAATTAGAGGTTAGAGGTCAGGGGTTATGCAACTGTGAGTGTCTGCGGTATTATAAGAGCCAGAGCTGTCAGACATTCCATCGGTCTGCCTGTGTAGTGTGGGTTACTGATAGGGGTGAGGAGGTGGGGTGTTGGTTGGGGGTAACCTTAGCATTTAAGTGCATTACTGTATTATGTTCTAATGTTATATGAACTCTGGGGGAGCATACAAACAGTGAAATACCCTAATTACATACAGAGAAATTCATTTACCAATACCGTTATGCATCACTGCATAGTCATAGTGCATTTTCAGATACTACATACTTGGTTTTTGAACTCTCCTTCGGTGAGAACACTGATGATGTGTTCTGTATCAAATGGAACATCTCATGTCAGCTAGCCTGTGATAAATACCAGTGACAGTGAGAGCTGGAGATGGTTTAAAAGGGCATAGCTGTTGGATGGCATGTCATAACTATGAGGTTACAAGGTTAGGCTCTTGACATTTACTGGTCAAAGGTTGTTTGTTTAGGCCTCCCGGTTAAGAGGCAGGCCGTGTATACTGAGACGAAAGAAACTGACTAAAACAAAGAAAGAAAAACTGAAAGGAGTACACCTAGTGTGATTCATTCAGGCCAGACTGAATCCACAATAAAAAGTGCTCTTCTATCCTACCTTATATGGGCCTGCCTATTATTCCAACTTTCAGTACAAATAATGGTAATCCTCTAGCTTAGTGAATGCATGTAGCCACCTCCCCATTCATTTCAGTTTACACTGAATGGCTGAATAGGGATTTGTCCTTCTCTCTCTATTTGCTTCATACCACAGTAGTGTTATTATCTCTCACACTCCCCCCTCCCCCAGGACCCAAAGCTCTGCAGTGGGGGGCGAGTCTCTGACATCTGATTGACAGGTCAGTGATGGGGGTATAGAGAGGGGCCGCTGCTGTGGTGAGGGGTCAGGGTCAAAGGTCAGAATCCTGCCAAGAGAGGGAGAGACTTGCTAACGAGGAAAACATTGCACAGCCATGTCGTCATCCACACAGCTCAGGTCTCTCTCTCTCTCTCTCTCTCAGTCAACGAACTGTTGACACGCGGTAGGAGAAGAACAAACTTATGTTTGATTACTAACAAGAGTGAATTTATCTATTGATTGGAATTCATTCGAAAACAGTCGATGTACCATGCTAATTACCATGTAAATACACAGTGGGACCACATTTATATTCAACTTTTGGGTCCTCAATGGTTTAAATACATTACAAACTGAAACAGATCTGAAACAGTCTCAATTGCTTTTTGTAATAAAATAACTCCATTCAAACTATACATTACTGCATATTTTCTTATAATCCACCTGGTATTTCCAGAAACTAATAAGAAAGCTAGAGAATGCTATGTCTGCGGTGGAGTTCGTATATAGCAAAATACTGCTCCCCTGACAGCAGCACTAGAAGTTAACTCATTCTCCAGAGGTGGAAAGGAACTAATCAGCAACAGACAGAGAGACACAGGCAGACAGACCTAAACGTTTTTAGAGATTACTGCATCATATCACATTGCAGTGTTGTCTGTTAACCGCTAGGTGTCTCCCTTCCTGCTCATTTCTACCTCCTCTCACACACTGACACACACACATACACTACACACGCGCGCGTGCTAACACAATCTGACTCTTAACCTGCTGGTGTGTCTTTCATGAACCAAGTATGTAGTATCTGAAATGTATTTTTAAATCAACATGTATTATTTTGTATAAACAGAGATTCTACTATTTTCATCTTTCTTTAATCGTTTTCCATATGGCATGTGAGGGAACACCAACAGGGGACACCGACAGCGAGGACGCTGTGAGAGGCTTCTGCCCAAGCTGTCTGTCTCTGCGTGAGTTTGTTTGTCTGTCTACTACAAGAGAAATAAGGATGATGTAATGTTTACTATGTAAATGTCTTTGTTGGCTTGCACAGCCTGGAAAAAAAGAGAAGACTACTCCTCTATATCTCTGCTCCTCTGTCAATAAATCAGAACCAAAGGTAAAGACCTCAAACCTCTTTCAAAGGTATTGCAGAAAAACATCCAGAACAGTAGGCTACAAACATGTTATTCATATAGTTTTTCAGAAAATCTGCCAGTGTGCTATTGAGAATAGGCTAGAAGTCCGTTGTAGTCGTTGTCCTACTGTGTGTGACTGCTATAGTACTACAGAGGTTCTGCACGCCACTCTTCCATGCATCCTGTCTCTCTCCCGTACTACCGTACTTGCAGTAAACACTGGTGAGCCGAGTTTACGAAAGCCTACGCCCCCTTGGTCCAGCTGGTGGCAACATACGTGATGACATCACCACTGCGTTCGGCCATTGGCTGGGAGACATCTCCGGCCTGGCCAATCAGGCGTTGGCAAGGTGACGTCAGCAAAGATTCCATGTTCGTTTTCTATGGGAGAGGTGGGGCTGAGAATGATCGTCAACGTCAGACAGAGCTGAATTCAGCGCCGTGATTGGCTGTTCGGTGCGAGGCGAGGGTCTGTTGCTGAGAGAAAAGAAAGGAGTGAAAGCGGTGTAATGGCACAACATTTTACACTATAACAATTATAAAGAAAACGAATATCTCAACCATTACACAAGAAAATGGGCTCGAGAGCAGTAAAACTTTTTAGGACCCCCTCAGCCCCCCCTTCTTTCTGAATCACTCCATCCCACTTTCCCCACTCCTTCAGGTCTGCAGAGGGAGTTGGCAGACTTGCAGAAATCACGGATGAGCGTGTAGTTCTGTAAGTGTTCACACTATCAACGACCTATCTTTTCCTTGATGTTTTCGTGATAAGGAACGTCCCACAGTAGACTGTCTAGCCAGGGATGGTCCTTGCGCTGTCAGTTGTGGTAAACGTGACCCATTATTTTGGAGGGGGAGGACACCTATGCTATTCTATTGGGTAAACTCTGATTCGGTCCCTCCCTTGGGCCCACCCACACACTGTTCCTATGGTTCCCAATGCCCTTATTGGATACTGTATAGTTTGGGACTAGGCACCGGCTTGGTCTAATATCCCATAGCCATTCGCCAGATATCCGTGTCAATCATGTGGACTTTGACAGCTGTCCACACCCTTTTCTTTGTACCGTTAACGCTGGTAGGCTACTGTACCTGTCAGAGATCTGTGATTGGTCAGAGAGGCCAGCTGTTAGTGGTTCATTCACCATTTTGAGACTGTAGTGGAAAAGGGACCCAGATCTTAATTTTTTTTATCCCTGTTTGAGTTGCTGTGGGAAAAATACATGTTTTACGGAAGGAAATTAAAGTGCGAGCCCGGACCACACAGTAGCAACGGCCAGCCGAGGGATGTTACCCGCGTGCAAGCTTCCTCATCTGCAAAATAGGATCGTAAATGTTTCTATTGCCAACTGAATTTTTCTGTTTGGGTGAGTTACAACTAACCGACGTGTATGTTCTTCTCCAACAAGCTAACGACAGTTACTATCAACGGTTAACCGTCGGTCTGGTTGCCTTGTTTTTCGTACTGATCGCGTGTTAAAAAGAGTGACACAGCTTTCTCGCTAAGTATCAAGGAAGGGACGAAAGAAAAGAGGGGGTGGGGGTGCACAGTCACTAAACTTTGTCAACGGATTAACTGCATAACCTGCAAGCAAGCTACAAGTAATTTTGCATTACTATTCTCAACCTAAACGTTGCAGTAAACTTGACTTTGTGCATAGCAGTAAATAGGTAATCGGCCCATCTTGCACACCCCAGTGCAGCAAATACATGACACCCCAGCATCAGCCCCAGGATTTACTATTGCTGTCCTGACTGTTTGTAAATGTCCTATATTACCTAAAACAGTCCCGAGCAGATGTAATGACGTTGTTGTTACTACTACTACTACTACAACAACGACTACTACTACTACTACTACTACTACTACTACTACTACTACTACTACTGAGCAGTAGTAGCCAGATTAGCTAGCGATTTGTGTGACCCGCTTAAAATGAATTCTGCTTAGCTCGCTGAATTAAACTTTTGCGTCATGAACCGTCCCTGAAGTGCAATATATTTTAGTGTTAGATATAGATGTGCAATGCTGCGTTGTGTAGAAAATCTCGTTGGGCTAAGCATTCGACACTGCTGTTGTTTGCTTCTGAGTAGACAGCCTCAACCAACTCCTTTGACATTGTGCAGTATGGAGTGCAGCGGCTCTAGTACTAGCTGGGCTACTCTTGCTCGGATCAGCGCAGAACCGGGGAGAAACAGCTCGTATGCTGTCTGGCACTATGTAACGGCTCCTCTCTGGTCGTGCTCCCACTTTTCTGCCCAGCTAAACTACTATCATGACTGCATTGAGCAGCAGTTTCCTTATAGACTTTTCTACATTTCACATGTATAATATTTTCAGAGAGTTAAACAACATTTGCAATTGGGGGGTACAGACTTGTACCACGGTGCTATCACAACTGACAGCATTTGCAATGTATTGCAGATAATGCATATAGAAAACCTTTGATTTGGTATCATCATCATCATTGCTTTTATGCATGCATTCATCAGATTTAAATGTATCCTGTAGTTTAGCAGAGCAGTTTGCCATTGATTTGGCATTGGCAGTCCTGCCATTGGGTCCCAGTCAACACTGGACACCTTTGGTCCATGCTAAAGCTGTAGATCAATAACTGACTGGAGTCCTTAATGGTTGTTTCAACCTTCAGTATTTCTGTTTCATCAATAATATGGACAGTGACAGTCATAATTATGCCAGCAAGCAACTGACAGTATTTTAACTACGTCACAACTGAACTGATGTTCTCCACCGTAGCGCCCTCACACACTCACTCACACACTCGTTCATAGTTCTCCCTCTCACTACACCAACAATACCCTGTCAAAATGTGTTCCTTTATTTCACATTGTGCGATCACTCCACTCCCTTGTCGTACAGTGAGTACGTACACAAGAGCTACTCAAGTGTGTGTGTGTGATGTGTGTTATTCTTAGCTTTTTGATGTGTGTTGGTTCCCTGGTGACCCAGTTTAAGGGTAGGATGGCCCTGTCACCACGGTAAACCATGGGGGACAACACAGTACACTACCCTGGGACTACACCTTTTAATCCTTAGTGGTGTAGTGTATCTCAGTGCTCCCCTCTCCATCCTGTTCCGTCCACTGCAGCCCTGCGCCCTCTCAGACGCCCATAAAATACATTTCAGAGAGGGACGAACTGCAGTGTGTCATACCACACACACACAGTGTGAAGAGGTGCAGCACAAAACAAGGTAGAGACAACGTGAAGTCCCACACTCAGCATATGGTGTTTTGTACACACACTCATGTGTGGCACATCTCCTGCACACGGGCAGTCGGGCACACACACACCCTCTGCCACAGTGCGCTGGGGCATTGCACTATATTCCTCACGAGTGGTTCACAAAAATTGCATTGTGGCAGTAGTTTATAACCGTGGGATAGTACAGTAAAATTGTGTAGTAGGACTAGGAACATGCTTTTATTCTGCATGTGTGCCCATGTCTTTACACTCTCTGTTGAGATTATATGTCTGTATTATTTACTCCTCACAGTGTGTGTGTGTGTGTGTGTGTGTGTGTGTGTGTGTGTGTGTGTGTGTGTGTGTGTGTGTGTGTGTGTGTGTGTGTGTGTGTGTGTGTGGTCTTAGGCCAATGGAGAATTGAACAGTGTGTCTGTTCTGTAAACCTGTTCTGGTTGAGTGTTAGTGTGTGGGACTGCTCGCTGTGGGACTGCTCGCTGTGTGTGTGTGTGTGTGTGTGTGTGGTCTATGCTGCTCGTATTCCAGGGTGATTGTGTTTAGGCTGAGTTCTGAGTACTAGGCCTTCACTGTCTGTGGGGCTAAATGTTTATCAATCAACCCCTTTAAGGCCAGTTCTGCCAGAGGCTCTCACAATACAGAATGGAATAATTTATACATTTAGATAGAAGATCTAGTTATTTGCCTAGTATTTTAGTTGGGACACTGTAGGCTACATTAGATGGTACTTGAATCACATGATAAAATGTACATTGTACAATATTTGTATTGTACTGTAATAAACAGGCTAATCTCCCGTTATTGCCTTTTTTTGTGATTGAGCTAGAATCAACTGATCTTTATCAAGGACAGTAAATTATCATTGTCTTTTCCTAGAAGAAGACGCAGCATATGCTTCAAATTTCGCACAGTCATTTTTCTGGAATCCAAAACATGGATTGCCCTTTATCATGGCAGTTAACCCAAACGACAACTGCACCCCGGACGCCGATAACATCGGTTGAATGCATTCAGTTGTGCAACTGACTAGGTATCCCCTTTTCCCTAATCAACAGTCTCGGTTTTAGCCAGCCGGCTAATTTTTCGACCGTAGTCTCTGGGCAGGTTATTAAAAACACTTAAAAAAGACAGACAAAATCACATACAGAGCAGCATATGAGAAGTAACACTTAGCATGCAGACAGACCGCATAATAACACAAAAAAGCAACCAGTTCTTTGGAATTGTGGTCCTAAATGAAAATCAACATTTAGGTTTGATGAAAAAAACACATTTTAGCCTTGGATGGTTGCTGACCTCTCTAGGCTGTATTCAACTAAAACCATGCCCAGCATCAACACACTGACCTTGGCCTGATACTTCACACTCAATCTTATACCACACACCACTTCCAAGCAGGGTTTCCCCTATATTCATTTAGCAGTGGCAAGCTGCTGCTGCTAAATCGTTGCCCCCACTCCAAGAAATATGATGTAATATATATATATATATATATAGAAGTTTGGACACACCTACTCATTCCAGGGTTTTGTCTTTATTTTTACTATTTTCTACATTGTAGAATAATAATAAAGACATCAAAACTATGAAATAACATGTATGGAATCATGTAGTAACCAAAAAAGTGGTTCTGTTTGAGAGAATGCCAAGAGTGTACAAAGATGTCATCAAGACAAAGCGTGGCTACCTTGAAGAATCTAAAATCTAAAATCTATTTTGATTTGTTTAACACTTTTGTTGGGATCTTTATATAAAGATCTGGATGGTAAAATGTTGTCAGTGTAAACTTAAATGACAAACAACCAGATATAAAGTATGTGGAAACGATAGAGGAGCTGTGTCTTATGAATAAGATCATCTTTGAGAAATAACAATCACCAATAAAAACTAGACAGTTCGGAGAATCTAAAATTAAAACAATTTCAAGGCATGGGGCTACCATTGATTTTGTTGTAATGTTTGAGTCACTCAGATAGCATTAGAACATGGCACCCTTCTATGGCAAAAACAAATGTATTGCAGGAAATCAGCTTTAAAACTGTCTGCAAATGTTCTCTCAGCCCCATGGCAAAATACGGAGAATTGCAGGAAATTAGCTTTAGAACACCAACATTTTGTCTCTGCGGCCAAGAGGAGGGCTTTTCAAATTTTAGTCAAAGACATGCAATTGGCCACGCCCACTACCACGCCCCACGCTATCTTTGCCACCGCTGCTGAAAAAAAATCCTAGGGGAAACACTGCTTCCAGGAATAGATTAATGGACCTTGAATTCCTAGTGTGTGGAGTAATAAAATGTAATAAAATACAAATGAAATGTAGCCTACAGTACGGCACGGTACACACACACGCTAAGGGCTCTACAGTACAAGCATTTTACTCGCAAATGCGCCTAAACATTATGCTGTGCGACCTGGAATAAAAATGTAGAACCACCAGTGTGCCTAGAAAATAAATTACCCAGATGATGATTTTTGCAATGATTATTTCACTGTACAGCAGTCCCTGAGTGGAGAATACACTGAGTGCAGATTCATGACCGTCATGCTTGCACCATTACAACAAAGAAAACAAAGAAGTCTTGTACCTTTTTTCTACATTACTTTGTGTGCTCCAACATTTTTCAACTTAGTAAAAAAAGGTCAGCGTAGAGCCCTGCCGCTTTCTGATCAGCCGAAGCCAAGAGCATTTTTAGAGACCATGACCAAACACGTTTTTGGGGCTTGAGATCAGATCCCTGACTAGCTCCCTCCCCTGACTCCTCCAGCACGTATCTCACCACCTCCCTACACTCACCACAACCAGGGACAGGAGGATTTCCTCACCACCTCCCTACACTCACCACAACCAGGGACAGGAGGATTTCCTCACCACCTCCCTACACTCACCACAACCAGGGACAGGAGGATTTCCTCACCACCTCCCTACACTCACCACAACCAGGGACAGGAGGATTTCCTCACCACCTCCCTACACTCACCACAACCAGGGACAGGAGGATTTCCTCACCACCTCCCTACACTCACCACAACCAGGGACAGGAGGATTTCCTCACCACCTCCCTACACTCACCACAACCAGGGACAGGAGGATTTCCTCACCACCTCCCTACACTCACCACAACTAGGGGCCAGGGGGTTTACCGCACCACGTAACCATAATTGCTCTACTTTCAGGCCAGGTGTCATTCTAATGAATGAATCAGGCTATCCGGTTATTTTAGCCGAAGGGAGAGAAAGGGACAAAAGCCGTAATGGGACAACCAGGGGCCTGAGAGTGTGAGACAGGCTGAGGGAGTTTGTAACAACCTCACAGGTTGTGATGTTAAACTAAATACTAAAGAGGTTATGGTGTACAACAGGAAGCATGGGTTGTGTACGTGTGTGAGTAGTTTTTAGCATGGGCAAACAAACAGTTGAAACACGGTGTGTCTTAAAATGACTCTGTTCAAGAATTCTCCCATTAGCCTAACCCTCACTTCGTCTCCGAGAAATGTGTGCGTGTTTACATCCGTGTGTGTGTTTGTCTGTGTGTGTGTGACTGTTGTGGTCATTTTGTTTTGCGCATCACTGAATAGTGTGCCTGACCGTGTGCGAGGGTTAACATTTTCCCAATATGAGCACATTAAACCAGATTATTCAAAATGTGTGTCTGTGATTTCCAGTACGAAAAAGAGACACGAGAGAGAGAGAGAGAGAGAGAGAGAGAGAAAAAGGAAAAGAGAGAGTAGGGCCGGGTGTGCTAGAACGAGTGTGGAAAATCCCTATGACTCTATATGGGAAAGGCAGACCTATTGCACAGCCGGCTTACTCTTTTCTTTTCTCTCTCTCTCTCTCTCTCTCTCTCTCTCTCTCTCTCTCTCTCTCTCTCTCTCTCTCTTGCTCTCCGTTCCATCTCTCTCTCCCTCTGTTCCCTCTCTCTCTGTCTCTGCCGTGTGTAGCCGTCTCTGTGTGTAATCAGCCCTCGGCCTCTCTGTGTGTGTGTGTGTGTGTGTGTGTGTGTGTGTGTGTGTGTGTGTGTGTGTGTGTGTGTGTGTGTGTGTGTGTGTGTGTGTGTGTGTAGAGAAATTAGTTTGTAATACTAGAGCAGTGCTCAGATGTAAACCCATATGTATTGAGTCATAGTGACCAAGCTAATGTATGAAATAATATGCGTTCCATTTCTAGTTTAACCTCAATGATGATACATCTGTAAAAGCTCTGTTTAGTTAGTGGAGTGTTAGTGGAGTGTTAGTGGAGTGTTAGTGGAGCGTTAGTGGAGTGTTAGTGGAGTGTTAGTGGAGTGTTAGTGGAGTGTTAGTGGAGTGTTAGTGGAGGCTCATCCAGAAATGTTAGGAACTGTGGCCTTTGAAACATCGTCATTAGCTTGAGTGGGAATCATGTCAGGACACACTCACATCTCTCATACACACACTCACACATACACACTCACATATCACATGCGCACACACTCACATCACACATACACACTCACACACACATGCACATACACATACATGCACACTCACACATACACACTCCATGCATGCACACACACATCCTGCACATGCATGCGCACACATGCATTCACTCACACACACATACATCACACATGCACATACACACTCGCACATGCTACACACACATGCCACACATACACACACATGCATCTGCCTGCATGCCACACACCTCACATGCACACGCCTGCCACACACACACACACTGCACATACACACACGTGCTACCGCACTCACACATACACATCTGCACACACACACTCACACACACATACATCCTACACACACATGGTTACACTGCCATACACACACACACATACATACACTCACACACACATACACACACACATGCGTGCACACTCACACATGCGTGCACATACACGCATACGTGCGTGCCACACGTGCGTGCGCGTGCGCGCATCGTCGCGCTACGCGTGCGCGCGTGCACGCGTGCACGTACGTGCACACATACACATACACACACGTGCACACACATACGCATCACGCGTGCGTACGCGTGCGTACGCACCGCGCATCGCGTACACACTGCATTCGCGTGCACATCGCACGTGCGCGTGCATACACACATGTGCATCACACACATACACATACACGTGCGCTGCACACACGTCACATACATACACACGCCTCACATACACACACGTGCGTGCGCGCATCGCGTGCGCGTGCTTGCACACTCACACATGCATCCGCGTGCGCGTGCACATACGCGTAATACTCACGCACACTGCGTGCGCGTGCACATCGCGCTTACACGTACACGCACGTGCGCGTGCGCGCATCCGCGCGTCGCGCATCGCATAACGCGCATACACGACGCGCGCGTGCGCATGCGCGCGTGCACATACACGTGCGTGCGCGTGCTGCGCGATCGCGTGCGTGCGCGTGCGTGCGCACATACACGCCGTGCCGCGTGCACACACTGCGCGTGCGCGCACGCACGTGCGCGGTGCGCACCGCGTGCGCGCGTCACACGCGCGTACACACACACTCCGTGCGCACATACACACGCGCGTGACACGTATGCCGCACACACGTGCATACACATGCACACACACGCATGCCGCATACATGTGCACACTGCCACATGCGATCTGCACACGTACACACTGTACACACATCATACATACATACACACACATACATACACATACACACACTGCGCGTACACATACACACACTCACACATACACACACACACACACATGCACACACTCACACATACACATACACACACTCACACATACACATACACACACTCACACATACACACGCTACACACACTCGCATCATACACGCGTACACACACTCACATCTGCATCGTGCCGTACCACACGCGTATACACATACACACACTCACGTCCTGCATACATCTCACACATACATACACACACTCACACATACACATACACACACTCACATACACACACTACACATACATACACACACATACACATACACACACACATACACACACACATACATACACATACACACACACACATACACATACACACACACACACATACACACACACACATACACACACACACACACACACACACACACACACACACACACACACACACACACTTTAGTGGATTACATGGAGGTGAATGGTGGCGTTATGAGCCGGTTGGTGGGAAGTCATTCAGTGCAGTACACTTCCAGGTATGACATCATTTTCTAATCTCAGCTGTTTTTGATGATGATGATAATAAATGACCACCTCTCTCTCTCTCTCTCTCTCTCTCTCTCTCTCTCTCTCTCTCTCTCTCACTGTCTCTCGCTCGTCTCTCTGTTTTTAGTCTGAATTTCAGAGAAAAGAAGGAAAAAGGGCAGTGAAAAAGATAGCAGAAGACCAGGGGGCGTCGGAAAAAGAAAGAAGAAGAAACAGGGTAAAAATAAGACGAGCCAGAGAAAGGACAGAGCAACCGTCAGCCCTCACCCCACGGAGTATAAAGGCAGAAAGGAAAAGACAAGGTGAAGAGATGAAGCCACTAAAGAAACAGAGGGGGCGCTCTCCCCCCTCCACACGGGCCAAAGGGGGGAAGAAGAGAGGGGCGACAGAGACCCCCCCAGAGAGGGACAACAGTAACAAACTCAGGAAGGGGAACCAAGGCAGACAGCCTCAAACCACGCCCCCCGCCCACTTGCCACGGAAACAATCCACAACCTCCTCTGACAGCTCTCAGCAGGAGCCAATCAGAGGCAGCGAGACGCCAAAGAAGGAGGGGCCTAGAGAGCAGGTGCTGCCAAGGCAACCTGAAGTTAAAGAGAAGACCGAGGACAGCAGAGGGGGGGTTGGGGGGAAACCAGGGGGGCCTAACAGCACCCCCACCTCCTCCCATAACAACACCCTCACCATCCCCAGCCCCACTACCAGTCCCAGCCCTACCTCCATGTCCAGTAGGAAAACAGCCACCTTCAAGGCCAGAGTCCCCAAGAAGAAGTACATCGCTGAACACTATGCTAGTAGCAACGCGCCCAGCCTCACCTTCACCCCTGCCCCCATGCACAACAGCCACAGTAACTACAGTAGTACTAGCAGTAGTATTAACGTCATCAACAGCAGTAGTACTAACAGTAATAACAGTAATAATACCATTAGTAACAGTAGTAGTACTAACAGTAATAACAGTAGTAATACCATTAGTAACAGTAGTAGTACTAACAGTAATAACAGTAGTAATACCATTAGTAACAGTAGTAGGACTAACACTACTATTAATGGTAGTAACAGCATTAGTAGCAGCTCAGTCAGCCACAGCCATGGCCCGGGGGAACAGGGGACGACAGGGACCTCCATAGGGCCCAACAATGGCAGTGTGGCCCCCCAAGACAGAGAGAGAGACCCCCAGGGTGGGGAGACAGAGGCAGAGGGGGCCCCTAACTCAGTACGCTCCGTATCCACGGATACAGCCAGCGAGCACGATCTGGAGGTGAACTCCCAGCCCAGTACCAGCCCTGCTAGAGCCCCCTATCATGGCAGCCTGCCCACTTACTCTGCTACTGCCTCCCAGCCCGGCCCCAACCAGAGCCACAGAAAGGGCAGTCTGTCCAGGGCGGATGCCCTGGCCAAAGGCCTGAAGAACCAGAGAGTTCTAGCCCGCTGTCGATGGAGAGACAGACTTAGCGGAGAGCAAGGTGGGAGGGAGAGAGCTCTGTCTCCTATGTTCAGGGCTGGGGTGGTGCGGCGGGTGAGTGGGGGCAGCGCTGATATCCAGCTGCTGGGGGAGGAGGGGATACTCTGTTACCCCTTTCAGGGGGGGACCGCACACCCAGAGGGGGAGGCGACGAGCGTGGAGTTCATCCTGGATGCCCCCCCTCCCGGCACGGCGTCCGTGGCCATCGGGACACGCGTATGTGTGCCTTTCAGAGGGGAAGGGGGGCGAGATGGGGGTGAACAGGGGACACCTCAGCTATACAGAGAAGGGGTGCTGTCCCAGGTAGACCCCCACCCTGCCGTGTCGTTCCCCTACAGGGTGATACTGTGTGAGGATCGAGAGGCGCTGGAGAATGGAGGGAGGGAGGAGGAGGGAGGGATGGAGGAGGATAGGAGGAGGGCTCAGGCCCAGGCTGTATGGGTGTCCAGACAGAGCCTAAGGCTGGTGACTCCCCCCTGGGAACTGCCTCACCCAGAGGGGGGGAGAGAGAGAGAGAGGGAGAGAGAGAGAGAGAGGGAGGAGAGGGAGAGGAGGGAGGAGATGGAGGTGGAGAGGGAGGTGTGCCAGCTGAGTATTGGGATGGCGCTGGGTGGGCCAATGGGAGGGGGGGCGAGGTTGGTGCACAGCTTCTCTCCAGATGGGGTGGTGGGGGGGCATCACTATGGAAACGTCCCCCCCCACCCCTCCTCCTCGTTGGTAACGACCAGTGTTGTCACCATCACTGGAGAGGGTTACCCTGACAGAGAGGGAGAACAAGAGAGGGAACAAGAAAGACAGAAACAGCCCCAAACACCAGAGGACATAGAGATGTCTAGGTTCAGTATGGGCACCCAGCATCGCCACATCCTCTCCAAGCCCCTCCTCAGGGGGCACAGCTACCCCTCCTCCCACCACCTGGTCCAGGGCCTGGGCACGCCACTGGGCTCTCACCTGTCCTCCCTCACCTTGCCTGGGCCCTGAGGCCCTGGGCATGACCCCCCCACCACACCTACCCTCTTCCAAGAGCACCCTGGTCCCACTGGACAAGACCCCCTCGCAGACTCCCACCCCTACCCCTGGAGGGGGGTCTACCTCCTCCTCAGCCTCCTCCTCACGCTCCCGCACCCCCCTGTCGGCCGCCCTGCAGAAGTACAAGAAGGGGGACGTGGTGTGCACCCCTAACGGTATCCGCAAGAAGTTCAACGGCAAGCAGTGGAGACGCCTCTGTTCCAGAGAGGGCTGTATGAAGGAGTCCCAGAGACGAGGCTACTGCTCACGCCACCTCTCCATGAGAACTAAAGAGATGGAGGGAGCGGGAGGAGGGGGAGAGAGAGACAGGGGGAGAGGAGGAGGAGGGGGGAGCAGTTCGGGGACGGTCACCCCCTCGGACCTGCGTGGGTTTGACTGGGATGAGACGTCCAGAGACAGCAGCGAGGCCAGCAGTAGAGGAGACTCCGCCCTCGGCTGGTGCTGCCCTCCCTCCTCCCCCATGACTTCTCCAGGTTTGACTTTGACGAGTGTGAGGCAGCCTCCATGCTGGTGTCTCTGGGCAGCTCTCACTCTGGGACCCCCTCCTTCTCCCCCATCTCCAACCAGTCCCCTTTTTCCCCCGCCCCTCGCCCTCACCCTCCCCCCTCTTCGGATTCCGTCCCGCCAACTTCTCCCCCATCATCGCCTCCTCCGTCCTCCCCCCACCTCGCAGACACAGACACCCTATTGCCACAGGGGGCAAGCTGGGCACCCCTGGGGGGGCAGAGAGGGAGAGGCATACCTCAGGGGTCCAGCCGTCCTTCCACACTAACCTGACCTTCACTGTCCCCATGAGCCCCAGCAAACGCAAAACAGACGTTCCTCCTCCCCCTCCTCCCCCTCCCACCCCACCACGACTACCCCCAAACTTGAGCTGGAGCAGGGGGACCTGAACCCTGCCTCGTTCCCCGTCCTCTCCCCCAGACCCCAGCATACACTCACGCTTACACACCCACCTTCTCCTGTCCCCGAGGGGTGAGCACACCAACCAGCCGGCCCCCTCCTCCTCCGCCACCTCCCCTCCCTCCTGGTGTCCCCAACTCCCCCTCCCTCCAGACTCAGGCCCTTGCCGTGTCCACCCCACATCCCAGCAGGCCTTTCGGGACTCTCCAGTGATCGTGCGGAACCCGGAGGTTCCTCTGGCCAAGTTCACAGAGCGTCCGTTAGGCCGTGGGGGAGGGGAAGGGGGAGTAGGTGATCCTAAGAGTCTTAACAGCGTTACTTCCCAGCCTGTCTCCACTCTCCAAGTCCCTGTACCCATCAACGCTGCTGTTGCCGCGGCAACAAAAGGCACCGTCCTCCTCCAGAGCCCCACCCCCACCCTGGTGCTGGTGTCATCCGCTCCACCCCCCCTGACCTCAGTCACCCCCAGTTACCCCGCTTTGGCTTGTATCTCCATCTCCACCACGCCCCCCTCTTCGGGACCCCCCCTCACCAACCCAGCCAGCCCAGGGGAAGGTGGGGGTAGGACGGAGAGGACAGGCTCATTTGGGGGGGAGGTTCAGCAGCCAGTGGCTTGTCACCCCTCTCCTACAGCCCTGCTGCCCCTCATACTGCCTGCAGAGAACCTGCACCCCACACCATGCAAAGACATCATCATGGGACGCCTCGGGACAGGTGAGACACACTGGGAGACAGCCTGGACATGAAGGGATGAGATGGGGTAGAGGAACAGGGGGGAGGGATGAGATGGGGTAGAGGAACAGGGGGAGGGATGAGATGGGGTAGAGGAACAGGGGGTGGGATGAGATGGGGTAGAGGAACAGGGTGGAGGGATGAGAGATGCTATGATTATAATGTTATGATTATTTAATGTGACTACTATGCTTTGATTATGGTGTTTAACTCCAGGCGAGGTCTAGGTTGACATCGTGAAATGGATAGTTTCATTTTAGTTTCATTTTCCACCAAATTCACATTTATGGAACAGGGATTGACTTCTGGGCAGGTCATTTCTCTCATCAAACAGAATGATTTTAGTGGTATTTAGTGAAGGGAGGGTACTGGGATGTCTGTTCTGTTCTGCAGGGCTTACGGTCCATGCTATCCTTGCTCCTTGGGACCTCCCTACCCCATTGAAGTTGGCATTTTAAAATACTTAAGGTTAGGGTTAGGGTAACGATAGGGATTAAGGTTAGGATTAGGTTAGGGACATCCCAAGGATCCCGGATAGCACTGACCCAGGCTTACACTAACAAGGAAGGGCTGGTCGGTGACTGTCAGAGTAGGGAAATCAGTTCAGTTTAAATGGGTATAAAATACAGGATATACTGGATGTAATGTAGACCACATACGGACCATTTCCACCATCTCTCGCTGGGTGTGTGTGTGTCATCATTGTTTGAGATTGGGTTTAGATAGAGAGTGGGGAAGGCCTCTGAAAGAGAGGATGGGAGGATGAATGACATTTGGGGTTTTGTCTTTGAGAGAATGCTACTGACATGAATCCTCTCAGTCCCATCTCTGCAGTGCCGTCTGACTGTAAGAAGGGGTACAGTCCCAGTTAGGATACGGTATGCAGGCTACCACTGCACCAGAACAGTCAGTTCTACCATTCTGGTGTGTGTGTTTGTGTGTCAGTTTCTCTAATAAACAATAGGACAGTATTGACCGGAGGTAATCCCACAGGAGAACCAGAGGTGGGCCTGTGTGTGTGTGTGTGTGTGTAAAGAGATGGAGGGATGGTTTGGTTAGCTGCCTTTCCCCAAAGGCTATTATCTACTCACACCACTTATCAATGACGCATTGTGTGTGAGCGTGTGTGTCTGTGTGTGTGTCTCTGTGTCATGTTGTCTAGTATGAAGGGGTAAAATAAGGTCTGGGAGGTATTTTTCAGGGAGTTGCGTTGGGCTCGTCCATTTTAGAGTTGTGTGTGTTTGCATGCGCACGTTACAGTGCCAGAGTGCATGTGGGTGTGTAAAGAATCCACTGTGCTTCAAGCTCCTGTATGGGCTCTCTTTCTCTCTGTGTGTCTCTGTGTGTGTGTCTCTGTGTGATCCTCTGTGTGTGTGTCTCTGTGTGATCCTCTGTGTGTGTGTCTCTGTGTGATCCTCTGTGTGTGTGTGTGTGTGTGTGTGTGTGTGTGTGTGTGTCTCTGTGTGATCCTCTGTGTGTGTGTGTGTGTGTCTCTGTGTGATCCTCTGTGTGTGTGTGTGTGTGTCTCTGTGTGATCCTCTGTGTGTGTGTGTGTGTGTGTCTCTGTGTGATCCTCTGTGTGTGTGTGTGTGTGTCTCTGTGTGATCCTCTGTGTGTGTGTCTCTGTGTGATCCTCTGTGTGTGTGTGTGTGTGTGTGTGTGTGTCTCTGTGTGATCCTCTGTGTGTGTGTGTGTGTGTGTCTCTGTGTGATCCTCTGTGTGTGTGTGTGTGTGTCTCTGTGTGATCCTCTGTGTGTGTGTGTGTGTGTGTGTGTGTCTCTGTGTGATCCTCTGTGTGTGTGTGTGTGTGTCTCTGTGTGATCCTCTGTGTGTGTGTGTGTGTGTCTCTGTGTGATCCTCTGTGTGTGTGTGTGTGTGTCTCTGTGTGATCCTCTGTGTGTGTGTGTGTGTGTGTGTGTGTGTCTCTGTATGTGATCAATAAACAATGAATCAACATTTCTCCATCTGCGCTGGAGCAGTGGTATGACATTTAGATGGCCTGTTGTTGTATTCAGTGTGTTTGTGATTGTATGTGTTGTAAGTCTAGCTATTTGTCTGTCTTTGCGAGACAAGTGTATGTGGGTGTTTTCTCTCTTGAGAGAAAGAGGGTGTGAGTTCTTGTTTGTGCATGTGGTTGTCAGAGAGAAACTATGGAGAAGTGTGTGTGCTTACTGCGTAGTTACGCTTTGCTTGTAAAACTGCTACACACACATAACAAATAGGCTAACATATTGCAGATAAAAGTGACATTATATACACTGAACAGAAATATAAACGCAACATGGAACAATTTCAACGACTTTACTCAGTTACAGTTCATATAAGGAAATCAGTCAATTTCAATAAATAAATGAGGCCCTAATTTCACATGACCAGGCAGGGGTGCAGCCATGGGGGAGCCAGGCCCAGCCAATCAGAATGAGTTTTTCCCACAAAAGAGCTTTATTACAGACAGAAATACTCCTCAGTTTCATCAGCTGTCCGGGTAGCTGGCCTCAGACTATCCTGCAGGTAAAAAGGCTGGATGTGGAGTTCCTGGGCTGGCATGGTTACATGTGGTCTGCGGTTGTGAGGCCGGTTGGACCTACTGCCAAATTCTCTAAAACAAGGCGGCTTATGGTAGAGAAATTGACATTAAATTATCTGGCAACAGCTCTGGTGGCCATTTCTGCAGTCAGTATGCCAATTGACAAAACTGCACATTTTAGAAGTGGACTTTTTTTGTCCCCAGCTCAAGGTGCAACTGTGTAATGATCATGCTGTTTAGGTCATATAAGATGATTCCAGCCCCCCCACCCACCCATTCTCTACTGAATGGCTGTACAATTGAGTTAGTTGGTAGAACTCCAGCTTTGGCTAGAGGTGATATGTGAGAGAGAAGGGAGGAGGAGGAGGAGGAGTGAGTCGGGTAAATTAGATTGAACTCTGTTAGAGAAGTGAGACAGAGGGATGAGTTTTCTGCAGCTTCCTTCCCCTGTTTCCACTCCTCCCTCCACCCGTCCAATACAATGCTCCATTTATTCATGTTTATTATCGTCACACACACTTTAAAGCCACAATCTGGGATTTGTGTTTCAGTCTAACAGTAGCCCTGCCACTCGGTTTGGTGAGCTGAGGGATGGAGCTGGGAAACGTAACCACTCTCAAACTCAGACGGAACTATGGATTCAGGGACTGTGCGTGTGTGTTTGTAACTCAAAGTTAATTTTTCAAAGGGAGCAAGAGAGTCAATGTCAGAGCAGAGGGTAGTGCTGTGAAATGTATAGAACCATTGAGAGACTACGTGAGAAAAGGATGAGATGGAAGGAGAGAGGATGAAAGGGGAAAGTATGTCATATGTGCATGATGCATTGTAAGTAGTGTTTGTGTGTGTGCGCAACCACGCATCAATCATCGAACACCGGAAATGATGTGTACGTGCCAAAACGTCTGTTGCCATGGCAACAAAGCAAACACTCCCATACACCGATGTACACACACACACACACAACATGCAGTACAAATAGAAGCTGGCGCTACGCAGTTCCCCTTCCCTTCGCAGTCAGTGGAAGTGGAAAGACACAGTCCTGCCTCTTTCGGTTCATCTCTGACATTTTAGTTAACATTTGAACATGAACGCAAGACAAAAATATGATGTTTTGCTCTCTAAATTGATTTGTAGTTGACGTTGAAGTGCTCGGGGTCAAATCTTTATTTCCAAGTTTGTACTGTTAATGTTATCACAGAACCCAGCATGAAATACACATCACACAAAGTCATGGCAACTGTGTTTTTCTCAGGCTTTATTACCTCCTAAGGGCAATTTGCTGTACGTCATGTGGAACAACATGGAAGCATAAATAGTATCTGATAAACAACTTGGGCCTCTACATTACATTCCCATTTTGACACGCCTACTCTAACATTTTAATTTCAGAATCGGACTGTTCTCTAAATACTTCAAATCAACGGTTTCACTTCTTATTCTAGTTAGGCTATGTGCTCCACCTTTAAAGTGACCACCTACAGCAGTAGCCTAGTTCTGGCCAGGCCCGGTCAAACAAGGTTATGCCGTTACTTTCTGGAATACAAATCTACTGTCTGTAGCAGGAATTTACCTTTTGTAGTGAGGTTAGGACTGCGTGTGGTTGGTACATGCTTCATACAGAGTCTATTAGAACTAAATGATCTTCTCAGCCCTGTGTTAGTAGGACCCGTTCGTTTCTCACAGAGACAAATGTTAAACAGATTTGTGATGGAAACTCCAGCTTTCTCTGTGATTATGAGGTGAAATCTGGATGGTCAGTGCTTCACGGCCAGCCTGACTGGGCTTAGCGCCTTCACACACACCTACCCAACACCAGGCGGGCACACACAGACACCCGAATCTGGGCACACACACACACACCCACCACCGGGGCCAGCCAGGCACAAACACACACACAGATGCAGCACGGGGCACACCACGCACACACACACACACACCCAACACAGGGCACTCACTTATACACACCCAACACAGGGCACTCACTTATACACACACACACCCAACACAGGGCACTCACTTATACACACCCAACACAGGGCACTCACTTATACACACCCAACACAGGGCACTCACTTATACACACACACACACACACACACCCAACACAGGGCACTCACTTATACACACACACACCCAACACAGGGCACTCACTTATACACACACACACACCCAACACAGGGCACTCACTTATACACACACACACCCAACACAGGGCACTCACTTATACACACACACACACACCCAACACAGGGCACTCACTTATACACACACACACACCCAACACAGGGCACTCACTTATACACACACACACACACACACACACACACACCCAACACAGGGCACTCACTTATACACACACACAGCCAACACAGGGCACTCACTTATACACACACACACCCAACACAGGGCACTCACTTATACACACACACACACACCCAACACAGGGCACTCACTTATACACACACACACACCCAACACAGGGCACTCACTTATACACACACACACCCAACACAGGGCACTCACTTATACACACACACACACACACACACCCAACACAGGGCACTCACTTATACACACACACAGCCAACACAGGGCACTCACTTATACACACACACACACACACACCCAACACAGGGCACTCACTTATACACACACACACACCCAACACAGGGCACTCACTTATACACACACACACCCAACACAGGGCACTCACTTATACACACACACACACACACACACCCAACACAGGGCACTCACTTATACACACACACACACCCAACACAGGGCACTCACTTATACACACACACACCCAACATAGGGCACTCACTTATACACGCACACACCCAACACAGGGCACTCACTTATACACACACACCCAACACAGGGCACTCACTTATACACACACACCCAACACAGGGCACTCACTTATACACACACACCCAACACAGGGCACTCACTTATACACACACACACACACACCCAACACAGGGCACTCACTTATACACACACACACACACACACAACACAGGGCACTCACTTATACACACACACACCCAACACAGGGCACTCACTTATACACACACACACACACCCAACACAGGGCACTCACTTATACACACACACACCCAACACAGGGCACTCACTTATACACACACTCACACTCAGGAAAAGCAACTGGAGACCGTCTCTTCCCCTCTCCTTTCTGTCTCGCTCTGCTTCCCAAACCACAAAAAGTGCCCATTCTCCATGTTAACCCTTCGCTCCATCTCACTGCAGTCTCCTCCTCTCCCTCTCGCCATCCTGGTCTACCCGGATACAGATACCCGGGAATAACAACCCCCCCTCCCCCCTTTACGTAACACTTAAAGCCCCACATTGGCTCCCAGACCATGGCAACAGACTACCACACATCTGGATAGACTAACACTCATTCATATCATGATAGTTATATTACCATGCATATATAGTCAAATACACAAGGGCAGGCTTATGCGTCACTATTATACTTCATAAAACATATATATATTTTTTTTGGGGGGGGGGGATCTAAAAGTAAATTTTTTATGTTCCTCTGAAGTACAGGTGCTCTCTGACATAAGTTAGACTTAGCTTTACTTTAGGATAGGAGTTTTTATTTTAGGGAGGTCGAACATCTCTCCTCTTCCCGCTCTCCTCTCTCTCCTGCTCGAGTGTTTTCCAAGGCTGTCTGGCATGGGGCTGTCCGTCTCTTGGTGCTTCATCTGCTGGTTCATACTGCCTCCAGGTGGACAAACACAAACATTACATCTCAGCCACGGAACAGGGACAGGGGAGGACGGTGCACCTAGACGCTGATCTGGAGTCAGTTTGGTGTGTTTCCCCTCTGTAATGGTTAAGGTTAGGATTTGGCAATGTTGAGTTGATCCTAGATCAGTGGCTAGAGAGTGGGAACAGGAGAAGTACTGTGCTCTGGAACAGGGTAATGCTCAGTGTGCATGTGTCCTGTGTCTGAAAATAACAGACAATAAAGAGCTTGACTGTCGATGGTGGATATGTGTGTACCGAAGAACACTGAGCATCTCTTGTATCCATGTCCATGATTTGTCTGGGCATGCCGGATCACACACTGAAACACACATAGCTCAGGGTCTCAGGAAAGCTTCAGGTTGACATGACGCACACTAGTTCTGCGTTTTTACAGAAGCCGAATTCCATGATTTGATTACACACGAATAGATGACATCATACCGCTCTGTCTCTAGGGAAGACACAGAGGCCAGGTGGAGGGTGGTGTGTGTTGTGGTGGGTTCAGGGGGCCGACTTGTCAATTGTAACATGACTGTTACCATGGTAACTGTGAAGGGTGGAGAATCGAGTTATAATTGGATAGAGCAAATGATTGGTAGGAGGAAGGAGAGAGAGGGAGAGATGGATTTGGGGAATGGGAGAAAGTGGGCGGGAGAAAGAGGCGAGAGAGAGAGACTGTGGCGTGCCCCTATATGTGATGCCAGGTGAGAGTGGGAGTCAGGGTGGGTGTTGGAGGGGGCGGAAAGTCAGGGACTTCACGTAGAGCCTCATGTCAGAGAACAGGAAACACCCACAGAGAAACTGGACATAAACGCACAGACACACACACACACACCCGCAGTATAGATTAACACCTCATACAGTGTGAAGATATTCCGGTAGACACAGAGTATTATGCAGTCCCTCAATATGTAGCTTTTGGTTCGATGAGAACAAACTCCTACACAGATACAGGGCAGAACTCCACCAATCAGAGACAGGAGAGGGAGATCGTTTAGCTTAGCTGAGTGGGTCTCTCTCTTTCGAGATTTTCTCCCTTTCATTTCAACACTCTCCTCTCCATGTCCTTTCATTTTGTCCTGAGGACTAGTGGTTTGTCACTATTCAGTCAAGTATGCATGGTGATCTATTAGGTCTCTCGGAGCTAGAGGAGTATTCAGCCCAAGTGATCTCATAACTCTAGGTTTAGTCTATTTCCAATTGAATGGCTTGAATGTCTATTGATAATCTCTTGTGTTTCCTGCCTGTTGTTCTGTGATCTGTCTGCACCTGCCTGCTGTTTCATTTGTTGCTACCCGACATTCTTTCCTACCAAACATAATGACTCTTGTTTAACCTGCATATGTTTAAAGCCCCATGCGGTCTTTTTATTTTTATATCATCACTGTGGGCCCAATTCAGACATAGGAAATGTATACCTTTCCTACGCACTTCTCAGTAGTTGGTATTCACACGTACCTTATGCCAGGTGCATAACAGGCTTTGCCGGCGTGGGTTCCCTTTCGCGCGCTGAATACATTTTATTCAACCGCTGAGAACCCACCCACTTGCCGGCCAACAGATTTTCTCATTGAGTTTTATTCAATTTATCTAAAGCCATCCCTTTAAATGTGGCACCTTTAATTAGAATTGTCTGGACAGACTATATGGAGGGAACAGTTCAGATTATTAGGGATCAATGAAAGAAAGCCGTGAAAATACGTGCATATTCATCTCTGTTTCATCAGATATATGATCTTGTACATTATTTAGGATTAGGAAAGCATTTATAAACTCATAAAAAACAATATTTTCAAAGATTCTACTGAGTTACAGTTCATAGAAGAAAATCAGTTAATTTAATACATTAATTTGGTCCTAATCTATGGATTTCACATGACTGGGAATACAGATACCTTTAATAAAAAAAAGGGATGGGCTTGGATCAGAAAACCAGTCAGTATCTGGTGACCACCATTTGCCTCATGCAGCGTGGCACATCTCCTTCGCATAGAGTTGATCAGGCTGTTGATTGTGGCCTGCGTTTATATTTTTGTTCAGTGTAGTTTAATAACAGTGTACCCTCAGTGACAGGGCTGTAACCTCCCCTCTCTCCCTCTGTCGTTCTCTGTAGCGGTTAATATGTATTGACATGGTCAGAGCTCAGGGCAGTTTCAAAGCTGTAATCTCTCACTTTTTTCGTTGAGGTCGGGTCTAATGCCCATTAGTTTAACCGTTCGCTAAATGCCACAGGCTTGGGCATTCCCATGACAGAAGCGACTCCCTCAGAGACGGGACAGAAAACCCCAGCTGAATGGACAACACAATGAATGACAGATTAGAACACTTCAAAGAATAAGGCTGTTTCGACTGCCATTTAAATGTTGCTGAAGTTAATCTTTCAAAAAAAATCCTGCATTTTTCATTTAAGCAAAAAGGTAGGATGCTGTTGACAGTAGCTGAGAGCAGATACTGTATGTCTGTCTTTCAGTAGTGGTTCCTGAACGGTTAATATAAGTTGTTTACTATGACAACAACATCTGCCTCATCTGAGCTAGTAGCGCTCGATGTGACCTTATTGGCTGGCTCCCTGTGAGATCACTGGCTAGAAGAGGGAGATTAGACCCTCCCTCTATTGTATTTGTGTCTGATTGACAGGTGAACAGAATAGTTCAAATAAAATGTACACTGTGCTGTAGGGTATTAGATACACTATTTGTCATAGTTTAGACTGTGTGTTATGAAGTACGCTATTTGCAGCTCTTAGTGAGAATTGTGTGTAGATGTACTCTGCCAAAACACTCAATTTGTCATAATGTGTGTATGTTTGCACGTGTTATGAGTTTTCTATTAGCAGCAGTTTTTAGTGATAAATTATATGTAGACATCTATAGGCAATCTTTTATCCAGTAATATGCGTTGCAGTCAGTGCCCTTAGTAGTTGATATGTGTGTTTTCACTGCACCACTGTGTGTGTGTGTGTGTGTGTGTGTGTGTGTGTGTGTGTGTGTGTGTGTGTGTGTGTGTGTGTGTGTGTGTGTGTGTGTGTGTGTGTGTGTGTGTGTGTGTGTGTGTGTGTGATCCATCTCCCCTATCTCTGGCCTCTCCACCCTTCCTCCCATAAGAGAAGTTCTGTTTTCCCTCACTCTCTCCTCCCCTCTACACAGAATGACTGTTAGTTTATTTTTACACTGATACTCTCTCCTCCCCTCTACACAGAATGACTGTTAGTTTATTTTTACACTGATACTCTCTCCTCCCCTCTACACAGAATGACTGTTAGTTTATTTTTACACTGATACTCTCTCCTCCCCTCTACACAGAATGACTGTTAGTTTATTTTTACACTGATACTCTCTCCTCCCCTCTACACAGAATGACTGTTAGTTTATTTTTACACTGATACTCTCTCCTCCCCTCTACACAGAATGACTGTTAGTTTATTTGTACACTGATACTCTCTCCTCCCTCTACACAGAATGACTGTTAGTTTATTTTTACACTGATACTCTCTCCTCCCTCTACACAGAATGACTGTTAGTTTATTTTTACACTGATACTCTCTCCTCCCCTCTACACAGAATGACTGTTAGTTTATTTGTACACTGATACTCTCTCCTCCCCTCTACACAGAATGACTGTTAGTCTATTTTTACACTGATACTCTCTCCTCCCCTCTACACAGAATGACTGTTAGTCTATTTTTACACTGATACTCTCTCCTCCCTCTCTTCCATTCACCCATTTTCCCCTGTTTCTAAAACCTCCACCACTCATTTTCTTTCTCAGTCCTGGTTTGTGTGCGACTGGGTGTGTGTGTACAGCTGTGCATGTGTGTGCACGCTTGTGTGCCTGTATCTGTCAGAAAGCGTGTGTGCTTGTTGTGTGTGTGCATGATGTGTGTGCTCAACATATACACACACACACACACATTTAAAAGTCAGTCTGGGGGATGTTAAGCTGCACTATGGAAACATTTAGAAAATACATTTTCTGGGATTGAATGGGCTTTTTATGGTGGAAAATGACATCATTGCTCGCCTCCCCTCTCCGTCTCTGACTAATGACACGGAAACTGAGAGAACGCTCCACAAACAACTCAATCATTTACCACTCAGTTTACATGCCAGTGTGTGTGCCAACCACGCATAGTAGTGTGTGTGTGTGGCGTACACATGTGGTTAAATAACATGTTGTAATAGGGGTCCAACCATCTGATTTTATGGTGGTGAAACTGTATTTCATCGTTCCACAACCATTAGCCTACTTCTAATACTTCTAATGGTCATGACTACCATTATATAGAACTGCTGCTGCTGCCTGTACTGACACTATTTAAAGCACAATGGTAGTGGAGCAATTAGTTGAAGAAGTAGTAGAATAGTAATCTAGTTGGAAAAGACTAGCGTTGGTTCCTCTAAGCTTCTCTAATGCTGCTAATTAATCATTACAAATACTCTGTCTCTTTTTAGCATTCCTGTAATTCAGTCACATGGTGTGTGTGT
Organism: Brachymystax lenok tsinlingensis; assembly: GCA_030435695.1. Lineage (NCBI taxonomy): Eukaryota > Metazoa > Chordata > Actinopteri > Salmoniformes > Salmonidae > Brachymystax > Brachymystax lenok. Next base: position 93,678,975 of record CM059789.1, on the reverse strand, counting down.
ATGCACTGCTGAGTCATAAAACACATGGCTGAGCACTGAGCAGCAGTTATAACATCAGAGAGTAGGCTACATTAGATGATGCTAGATGACTGGTTGATGTTATTACACTGTAATAACCCTACAGACTCAGAGGATAAATTACACGATTCCTGGAATGTGGAAGGGAATTGTCTGGAAATATTATTAATGCATTTAATAACAAAAAGCCCAAAGATACAGATAGTGTGGTCTCACAGGCTTCACTGGGTTGTCACTAGTTATCACAGCCACAAAGTCCTAAACCCGGCCTATTTCTACAATGAATGGGATTTTAAAAGTGACCCTGACTTAGTGGATCTGACAGCATTGTAGCAACATGACAGTTTATTTAAACATCTGTTCATATACACCCCCAGGAAGAATATTACACCTTTTTTTTTATTCTAAACTTTTGGATACACTTACTCATTCCAAAATATTTGTCTACATTGTAGAATAATAGTGAAGACATCAAAACTATGAAATAACACATATGGACTCATGCATGTAGTAACCAAAAAAGTGTTAAACAAACCAAAATATATTTTTTATTTGAGATTCTTCAAAGTAGCCACCCTTCGCCTTGATGACAGCTTTGCACACTCTTGGCATTCTCTCAACCAGCTTCATGAGGAATGCTTTTCCAACAGTCTTGAAGGAGTTCCCACATATGCTGAGCACTTGTTGGCTGCTTTTCCTTCACTCTGCAGTCCCCACCCAAGCTAACTGGCTAGCTTGCCACTTCCAGACACAAATGAGAGAACACCTCACTCTGACCATTTTACTCAACCTAGCAGAGTTGGTTAGGCTGTTTACATGTTATCTAGAGCGTTCTTGATTAACTATTACTTTTTCCCCCCTACATTTACTGACACCGGTCATATTCAGGAGATGTGCATTCGTAAATTCATCAGTTATTCTGCGCTCTGGCACACAGACAAGAGTGCTCAGAAATCAGAGTAAAGGGGGATACCTAGTCAGTTGTACAACTGAATACATTCAACTGAAATGTGTCTTCCGCATTTAACCCAACCCCTCTGAATCAGAGAGGTGCGGGGGGCTTCCATAATCGACATCCATGTATTCGGCGCCCGGGGACAGTGGGTTAACTGTCTTGCTCAGGGGCAGAACAACAGATTTTTACCTTGTCAGCTCGGGGATTCGATCCAGCAACCTTTCAGTTACTGGCCCAACACTTTAACCACTAGGCTAGCTAGATAGCCAGAGTGAATTTGCGAACGCAAGAGATATGCTAACTAACTGTATAACAGTCATTCAAGTTCTTGCTAGCTAACCAAATGACACCTGCATCTCTAGCTGTGAAAAGCCACTGAAAAACGATGAGAAAAAGTCACTCACCCACTCCTCCAATGGCATGACATCCTCCTAGCAGCTAGCTAGCTAACTTTAGGCTCTTTTTTTTTGTCTTGCTACATAAATAGATACGCTAGTCTATTAGCCACGTTATGACTGACTTGTGATCATTGCCCTTGCTAGTTTGATTGTATTGACATTCCAGCCTTAGTTACATTTGTCAGTTTCTGTCCAAAATATTGAGTCATTGAAACTAAAACAGTGCATCCAAAATGGAGGCAGCAAACAATGTACCAGGCCAGCTGTGATTTACAACCTGATCGCAATATTTTTTGGACTACCAAGAAGTGTATTAGTGAGTTATAATCATGCATTTAACTGCATCCATCTATTCTGCCAACAACGCCTTAGTGTACCTCAGGTTCTATTTGAATCAACATTCCATATTTTAAAAAAAAAATCTTATAAAGTTGGTTTTGTAGCAAAAACTTGGAATTTTATATTTTTTACTGATACGATTGTCTGTTTGTTTCATATCTGCAAAGTAGTTAAACGACTTGTCATTTGCACTTTAACCACACTGCTAACCTTGCCTAACCCTAACCCTAAATTAAGACAAAAAGCACCTTTTTGTTTTTATACATTTTTACCATAGTGCCAATTTTGACTTTGTGGCTGTGCTATCTAGTGGAAACTGCTTCACAGCTACACTTCAAAGAGTTTGAAGAGAGCGCCCCCTATGCTGATGGACGAAGTCGGTACTGCATGTCGTTTTTTTATTATTTTGGGTTGGTGAGAGGGACCTTATTTAAACTTCTGTCAAGCGATTTGTTGTCCTCCATCCGAGTGTCTCTGTTCGATTTTCTTGCTCTGCAATCAATCTAGCATACTACCTAAAATAGACCAATGGGGATGGGACATGGGCGGGATTATGTAAAGTAATTATTGCGGTATGAGTCAGGTTGGGCAATTTGGGATTTGTAGAACGCCAGATACGTCACGGTGGGGTTGAATAACAACAGCCAATATGAAGTCATGTCCCAATTTTTTGTTATTTTTTAGGAGCTCTATTTCATTGCAGCTATCATTGACTGATCAAGTGAGATTTGCATATGACTGACGTTCCAGTGCATATTTGAACCAATCAGCGGTCACGGCGGTGGGATGACAGGTGGCTGTCTTGACCAATGGCGGAGCTTAAATTAAGAGAAAAGGGCGGGGCACGGTTGGGCGAGGTTGACACACTGAAAGAGCGAGAGGGAGCAGCCTAGTTTACAACAAGAGGAACAGGGAGGGAAAAAGAAAGAAAGGGCCAGACGAAGCCAGAGAGGAGAAATCGTGGGGAAGAGAGTTGAGCTAAAGTGAGGAGATGTTATGATACGATAACTTTTCTACAACAAATACCTGCCGAGCTGACGGGGACAGGAGTGGGCGCGCGCGAAGTGACCTGCTGCAGGCGGAGATCGCACCAGACCTCGAGCTGCTATTTCTATAAAGCCCCCGATTACACGGATCTGTGTCAGAGCATCTCCGGCTGGCCTCTCGCTTCGGTTTCCTGCCTTTGAGCTCAATCCGGTCGTTTTCTTTGGTCCAAGGGGAGCAGCAACCAACACAGAACAGTGTTGTGGTCTTTCTGTCATTGGGGTCCGAGTTCTCATCGCCGCTGCTCATGACAGCGTTGGAGTGAAATACTTCTGGCAACTATATTTTCAGTCGATTACCTTTTTGAGACGTTGATAGATACGAGGTAGTGGTGTGTGCGGGAGCCGACTGAGGCCAAGGTGGTGTTTAATTTTTTTTGATTAACCTTAGTGGGTGTAGCGCATTGGTGGCTAGTTTGCGAGAAACCGCCAAAATAGGTATTTGGATTTAACCAGCAACTGGAGAGCCAGTGGGAGATGGATGAATGCACCAGTTTTACGCACACCTGCATATGATCCGCCTTGTGTGGTATAAAATTAATTGGTGGTGAATACGATTTCACGTTACTTTACATTTTGAATATGAGTTGGTGCCAAAGCAATAGAATATCAGTGTTGGATGCTGACACTGTAAACCATACGGCTAAACAGGCAGGTGGCTAACGGTTTTGGGAGTAAAAAATGCAGGTGTATTCAGACAGGTTTTAGTCAATTTAGCTACCATCTTATAGATCTAGCACGCAGCAGTCATTGTTCCTCAAATAATTTAATAAGTGGTTTCATGGTGTGAAGAAAAACAAAAGTAACAGACCTTTGTTGTTGTGTGAAGGAAGGGTAGTGACATGAGGACAACAATTGCGTTTCTTTGACTGCTTTCTATTTCTGTTCTGCGGCTGCAGGGCCAGGGGCGTTCCCGAGGGTACGGTGTTATTTGGACCGGTGCACTTGAGGCTCGGGTTGCCTTCTCGAGTTGAACCTGTCGGCTGTATTTTGAAGTAGCACAGGTTATTTTGACTGACAATTGCAGTTCTATTTGCGTCAATGTAGACTGCAATAAACCCCGTCTGTGGTGACCAGCTAACGTAAGATAAACAATTGGGATTGTCACTTGTCCTCCAAACTTTAGTATGAACGTCCAAAGTAAACGCATGATGTTGCTGAGCATAACCTGCACTGGAGTTTATGTATGGCAAATAGCTGCTGCTAGCCTGTGTTAATTCAGCTAACTAATAGTTGTGTATAACGTTACACACGGTCCGATGCATACGCATTTGATTGATAGATTCAGACAGATGCAATTCCCTTCAATAAACAAATCTAGCAGGATGATGAATTTGATAGCTTTGCCATTTTGAGCATTTTCATAACAACTAGCTAGCCAGCTTGCTATCCACTGCTAGCAGTTCATGTTAGCTAGCTTGGACGACACTGTCAGTCATTCTTGGTCGACTACATGCAATACATCGAATACTTCGGATATCGTTTCTGCCCTAAACAATTTGCTAGCCTTTCGCACCTTTTGTACACTGCTAGACTGAAGCGAGTACGTGTAGAGACAAGTTGAACATGGCCGCGAGGATAGCGTATGTCTCGGATTGATGTGCCAATTTACTTCGTGGATGAGGGTGAGGCCTAGTTAACTTATTCATGACCACAGCAGTCCAGTAATGTAAACAAACAGACGAGGGTGCATCAGGGGTTGTTAGACCAAAAGGAACACAGACTTCTCCGATTATATTTAACGTATTGTCGTATCTTGTGTATCCTGTTGCAACTTGTGACTACTGACTAGTTGGCAATCCATTTTACATTGTTATTCCCCGTATTTCATTTTCTGCACTGGGGAAATTGAATTGTTACCAACAATGCGCGTGAATAAATAGGCTGCTCGCAGAGAATGCGGCATTCGGAAAAGATGAACGCGTGAGCTGGTCTCATGTTGTTGACCGATTCGCCTGGGACTTTATTTTAATCAGAAATCAACATTTACAGATAGATCTGTAAGCCTGGGCGCAATCTGAAGATAAGCGTCAGATGCAGGCACCATCGAGCACTGTTGCCATCCACTATACGATCTTGGATCACTGATTTAATTTTTGGATTTGTATCTGACGTTGTAAAGGGACGTTTTCAAGGACCCTTTTTAATTGACTCTCGTTTTTGGACACTTTTCAACCATGTATTCATCAGAGAGCCCTCAATACCTCCGTCAAGGACTGAGCATGTTTGGTCAGTCATGGTCATTTACTACTTCCATGTGTTTTTCATATTTTGTCTCCAGCACCATTTTGAATATTGTAGCAGTATGCATTTGCATTGAGATATACAGGTCTTTCTCATGGCTGATTTATACTGGCATAGATCAGATACCTGCTGGTGAGTTTCCAGAGGTGTCCCATATGGGGAGCAGCAACAGCCTTGTGAATATACCTGAGGCTAATTGGTTAAGCCAGTGAGCGACTGGTTCTGGGAAGATGAGCCTTTGATAGTCACTTCTAGGCCATACTAGAAAAGTGTTCATATTGTCACAAATAAACTATTAACAAGTGTACAGGCTAACAACAATATGTTCCCAAAATCTGGAAATAGAATCTTGTTTATATGAAAGTTGAGATTGTTTATTAGAAGTTATTATTTTTTTGCAGTCTGGACCAACGTGGAACCCCGGTCAGTTCCTGTGTTTCCCTGGCATTCATTGGTCCCTTTCCTGGCTCCAACCCAGTCAGATGCCTCTACTCAGTCTGGTGAGGGCCAACAACCAATCAATCACCCCCAAGCTGCCAGTCTGAAAACAGGTAGGTTGTGGGTGAAATTTGACCCAAATCCCAGCAAGATTACAATTTCTACCATGATTTCAAACACTTAAAATATAGTGCATTACGTAACACAAACATTGGTATTACCAGATAACTATCAGAGATTTGAATCATTGTGAAAATGCCCCCTCTTCCTGTCTTTATCAGAGTCTCAGGGGGGTGCAGTGCTGCTACAGGAGGCCAACGAGGGCCCCCCCTCCCTGGAGAGAGGACCCACAACACGGCTGACTCCCTCCACGGACGACCTGGCCCCAGAGAGGGAGAGGGAGGCCGAAAGAGAGAGGCCAGACAGTGAGACTGAGAGTGATGTGGATGACCCGTAAGTGTGTGTGACTGCATGCGTAGAAAATATATACAGTACCAGTCAAAAGTTTGGACACCTACTTATTCCTGGGGTTTTCTTTATTTTGACTATTTTCTACATTGTAAGACAAGAGTGTGCAAAGCTGTCAAGGCAAAGGGTGGCTACTTTGAAGAATTTCAAATATCAAATATATTTTCATTTGTTTTACACTTTTTTTGGTTACTACATGATTCCACATGTGTTATTTCATAGTTTTGATGTCTTCACGTCCAAGAGGAAGGGGAGTGTGCTAGGATGCATAATGCACGTCTCTCCAGAATGCACGCTCTCCCGCCAATTTGTGCACATTCATTGTTTCATAACTTCATTGTGAGAATTGTTTGTGTGTGATTGTTAGTGTCTATCTATTCCCCATTACATATATCACCAGTAGTACATTTACTGTTAATTCCTATAATATCTAATCCATAATGTTTGTTTGGTTATGGTAAATGTTATTGCATTTAATATATTATTAATCCAGTCTTTTACCGTTCTCATTGTCAGAGTGGACACATTGTTATCCTACACTACCTATACTAAACTTGTGCGAAACAAGTTTTGGGATTATTTCATTCCATTTACGAGTTTTGTCTTTTGTTTGGAGTGCTACTGTCAATGTGGAGTAAGGATGCACACCTGATTTTGCATAGAAGTAAGACTACAGGCTACCTTGCCTGTGTGCAAATGTAGACCAATTTGGGGATCTGATAGTATTTATTGGCTTAACGTACCACCACTAATGAGCTGTGGAGCTTCTCAAAGGAACGTTTTCTTCACCTCATCCATTGAGTGACAATAGTTCCTCAATGTATTTGAAATATCTTTCCACCTCTTTCCTTTCAATAACCACTCAGCGTGAAAGGTAAAAATATCATGCTCTGATCCAGTGGAAATGTCATAAAATAGTCCTACCCGATGAGCTCTTATAGCCTACGGTCTGTCCCGAGCTCGAAACTCTGAGGGCCCAGAATATTTTATACAATGTTGCAAGTTTGTTAGCATGAGCTTTGGGCTTACACAAGTTGATAGTTGATACAATGTTTCAAGTTCCTTGCAGACAGGCCATGCATAGCTAATGTGATTTTTAGGATATTTTCTACCTGCAGGCTCCATTATTTTTATTTGTTGACTTTATGTAGGCTATTTTTACATAGTTGTAGTACTCGAGACCACATATTGAGTGTCTCGGTCTTCTCTACATGTTGGATACATTTGTACTCGGTCTTGACTCTGTCTTGGACAGTGAGGACTCATAATTTCTTCCCAGAGTAAAAAACTCATAATTATCAGCTTCCATTCAGTCAGCACATAGAACCGCTTCTCCAGGCCAAATAAATACACTCCTTTCTTGAAACATGAATATCTTAACAGCCTTAGTATAGTGGAGAACCTATAGGCCATCGGTGTGTGACAGGTTAGTATAGTGGCGAACCTATAGGCTATCAGTGTGTGATAGGTTAGTATAGTGGCGAACCTATAAGCTATCAGTGTGTGATAGGTTAGTATAGTGGCGAACCTATAAGCTATCAGTGTGTGACAGGTTAGTACAGTGGTGAACCTATAGGCCATCAGTGTGTGTGACAGGTTTGTGATTCTGAAAAGAGATCAACCCTAATACCAGTGCACTCATGTAGGAGAGTGCACTTTTTATAAAACAAAGGGCCAGTGGTGTAGTGGAGGGTATACGCAGGTACAGTTTAAGACGTATACTCAAATTTTTTCTTAATCCCTACTGATGCGTATGAAAGTAGTGTATTGGAGGTGTACGACTTATCAATTATAAAGTACAATAGAGAAATCATTCACAAAGTATCCTACAAAATCGCAAAGCAGGTGAAATATATTCACATTCACACAGCCTAGTTTCAATGGAATATCATCTGCAGACAGTAAGAGTGTGTAGATTTCTGATGGTTTTGGCATGGAGCAGCTCATAGAAGAATGACATCGGTAGCTGGTAGGGTAGGAAAGAAGTTTCAAAGTACGATATCTACCAGTAAATGCTAACTAAGGCAACAATGGATATGCAAACCAGGTATTTAGAAAGTTTAGTCAGAAGAGTTGGTTAGTAGGCTATTTGTAATGCGCAACTGTCATCATGCACTGTTTGCATCAGGGGTGTAGACATGGACAGAGGCCCACCCACTGGGGAGCCAGGCACTGACAGGCCCACCCAATCAGATTGATGTGGTTTAAACGTTGTTGTGGACTTATATGTTGACCAGACCGGACGCGTGCATCCGCGTGTGCCATCGCACGCATGATGATTTTGTCCATCCACACCAGACGTGATCAGGACACGCAGGTTGAATTATCAAAACGAACTCTGAACCGACTATATTAATTTGGTGACAGGTCGAAAAGCATTAAACTTTCATGGCAATTTAGCTACCTAGCTTGCTGTTACTAGCTAATTTGTCTTGGGATATAAACATTGGCTTGTTATTTTACCTGAAATGCACAAGGTCCTCCACAGATAAAAGGGTAAACAGAGTTAGTTTAAAAGTAATCTCTTCTCCTTCAGGCTTCTTATTTAGAGTTTATATGGCGGTTGGCAACCAACTTTTAAGGTGCATTACTGCTACCAACTGGACAGGAGTGTGGACCTCAGTTAATCTTTCAATCACCTACATGGGTATAGGCTCCTAAAAACCAATCAGGAGATAGGGGTGGCGGGACGTGCAGCGCGTCGAGCGTCACAAATATAACCAAAAAAAAGGACCACTACATAGGGCCGATGGAAAGACAGCAGTCACACACAGCATGATGTTAAAGGATAAGCAGTCCATAAACTCGGACATAATAAGCCAGTAGGTCCCAACCATAAGAATACAAAACACAAGCATTAAGCATTTCCCAATCGAAATGTACAACTATTACTTCCCATTGTAAAAACCATTTCACGTTTAGCACACAAAGTAATTGGTGACCTAAAGTGGAACTGACATCGTTTTAACTACTTTGCAGATATGAAACAAACAGACAATCATAATATCAGTCCAAAATATCAACTTCCCAGTTTATGCTACAAAACCAACTTTATAAGATTATTTTTTTAAATAGGTTCTATTTGAATCAACATTCCATGAGGTACACTAAGGCATTGTTGGCAGAATAGATGGATGCAGTTCAATGCATGATTAATATAATTCACCAATACAATGGTACGTTGTTTGCTGCCTCCATTCGAGAGGCACTGTTTCAGTTTCAATGACTCAATATTTTGGACAAAAACTGACAAATGTAACTAATGCTGGGAATGTCAATACAATCAAACTAGCAAGGGCAATGATTACAAGTCAGTCATAATGTGGCTAATAGACTAGTGTATTAATTTATGTAGCAAGCTAAAAACACGGAGCCTAACGTTAGCTAGCTGCTAGGAGGATGTCGTGCCATTGGAGGAGTGGCTGAGTGACTGACTTTTTTCCCCCCATATCGTTTTTTGGTGGCTATACACAGCTAGAGATGCAGGTGTCTTGAACGACTGTTAGCATATCTCTTGTGTTTGCAAATTCGCTCTGGCTATCTACTTTGATTTCAGAGTACTCTCGTCTGAGTGTGCTAGAGCGCAGAACAACTGATGAATTTACAAATGCGCAACACCCACTGAATACGTAGGCAAAAAAGTGACCCGTGTAGTAAATGTGATGTTTGGCAGGAGTTGGAGGAGGATGGTCAGGTTAATATTTTTTCTTCTGGTTATCTTGATCTGTTTAATCGAACAGTGTGCTTAAAGGGAAAGTGGTATACCTAGTCAGTTGTACAACTGAATGCATTCAACTGAAATGTGTCTTCCGCATTTAACCCAACTCCTCTGAATCAACATCCACGTCAAGCATCAGACAAGCTTAATGCATATAGTTGATTTTATATACACGTTTTAAAATTGGGACCAATAGATTGGTCGAAAGAACAGATGACTTTCGGTCAGCCAATATTTTTTGGGGCAGGGACAGGCCTAGTAGAGTGTTGTTGCTCCATGCGTCCGCTGTGAAGTTTCAGTTTTAGTATACTCCTACTCGTACATGTAGAGCAGCATGTTACTTGAACGAAGAGGTGAGGAACAAAAGCATTCCATCTCTGTGCTTTATTACTATCCATATGAATATAAGCTAAATGAATATACAGGGTGGCAGGTAGCCTAGCGGTTAGAGCGTTGGGCCAGTAACCGAAAGGTTGCTGGTTTGAATACCCAAGGTGAAACATTTGTCGACGTGCCCTTGAGCAAGGCACTTAACCCTTATTAGCTCCAGGGGTGCCGTACTACTATGGCTGACCCTGTAAAACAACACATTTCACTGCACCTATCCGGTGTGTTTGACAACAAAACCTAAAAAATAACTAAAAAGAATGGCAGTGACCAGGCTGCTGCTGTCCATTGACTGTTATGAGCTGTCTGCTGAATCCACTGAACTGTTTCTGGGGAGATGAGCCACTTTACCTGCTCTTTGTGTGTGTGAAAGAGAGTAACAGTTTTTTTATGCAAATCTCTCTCCTTTGACCTACACTCGTCAAGAGTTGTTTTTGTATTTTTGTTTTATGTTCTGTGTTTGCTACAGAGGTATAATGATGGTGGGTGAGAAAAATAAATATATCTCTCACCCTCCATCATGTATGTATGTACAGTGGGGAAAAAAGTATTTAGTCAGCCACCAATTGTGTAAGTTCTCTCACTTAAAAAGATGAGAGGCCTGTAATTTTCATCATAGGTACACTTCAACTATGACAGACAAAATGAGGAAAAAAAATCCAGAAAATCACATTGTAGGATTTTTTATGAATTTATTTGCAAATTATGGTGGAAAATAAGTATTTGGTCAATAACAAAAGTTTATCTCAATACTTTGTTATATACCCTTTGTTGGCAATGACAGAGGTCAAATGTTTTCTGTAAGTCTTCACAAGGTTTTCACACACTGTTGCTGGTATTTTGGCCCATTCCTCCATGCAGATCTCCTCTAGAGCAGTGATGTTTTGGGGCTGTCGCTGGGCAACACGGATTTTCTATGGGGTTGAGATCTGGAGACTGGCTAGGCCACTCCAGGACCTTGAAATGCTTCTTACGAAGCCACTCCTTCGTTGCCCGGGCGGTGTGTTTGGGATCATTGTCATGCTGAAAGACCCAGCCACGTTTCATCTTCAATGCCCTTGCTGATGGAAGGAGGTTTTCACTCAAAATCTCACGATACATGGCCCCATTCATTCTTTCCTTTACGGATCAGTCGTCCTGGTCCCTTTGCAGAAAAACAGCCCCAAAGCATGATGTTTCCACCCCATGCTTCACAGTAGGTATGGTGTTCTTTGGATGCAACTCAGCCTTCTTTGTCCTCCAAACACGACGAGTTGAGTTTTTACCAAAAAGTTATATTTTGGTTTAATCTGACATTCTCCCAATCCTCATCTGGATCATCCAAATGCTCTCTAGCAAACTTTAGACGGGCCTGAACATGTACTGGCTTAAGCAGGGGGACACGTCTGGCACTGCAGGATTTGAGTCCCTGGCGGCGTAGTGTGTTACTGATGGTAGGCTTTGTTACTTTGGTCCCAGCTCTCTGCAGGTCATTCACTAGGTCCCCGTGTGGTTCTGGGATTTTTGCTCACCGTTCTTGTGATAATTTTGACCCCACAGGTGAGATCTTGCGTGGAGCCCCAGATCGAGGAAGATTATCAGTGGTCTTGTATGTCTTCCATTTCCTAATAATTGCTCCCACAGTTGATTTCTTCAAACCAAGCTGCTTACCTATTGCAGATTCAGTCTTCCCAACCTGGTGCAGGTCTACAATTTTGTTTCTGGTGTCCTTTGACAGCTCTTTGGTCTTGGCCATAGTGGAGTTTGGAGTGTGACTGTTTGAGGTTGTGGACAGGTGTCTTTTATACTGATAACAAGTTCAAACAGGTGCCATTAATACAGGTAATGAGTGGAGGACAGAGGAGCCTCTTAAAGAAGAAGTTACAGGTCCGTGAGAGCCAGAAATCTTGCTTGTTTGTATGTGACCAAATACTTATTTTCCACCATAATTTGCAAATAAATTCATAAAAAATCCTACAATGTGATTATCTGGATTTTTTTCCTCATTTTGTCTGTCATAGTTGAAGTGTACCTATGATGAAAATTACAGGCCTCTCTCATCTTAAGTGAGAGAACTTGCACAATTGGTGGCTGACTAAATACTTTTTTTCCCCACTGTATGTATGTATGTATGTATGGTTTCAGTCAGAGATATCTGATGTTGTCATGGTTCTGTCTCCACCTGTCTGTCTCTCAGGTTCTTCCCCAGTGTTCTTCCTGAGCCGCCCTTGTCTGTGACTCCTGTGAAGAGACGCACTCAGTCCCTCAGCGCTCTGCCCAAAGATGGGGACAAGATCAGCCCTGGCAAGGTAACCTCTCACCTGTCTCTCGCTCACTCATTGTCTCAATTAGTCTCTTGCCTTGTCATACATTCCGTTCCTCATTTAATCACATTGTTAAAAGAGGAGCAGCCCTGGCAAGGAGCTCTGGCTTTCTCTCACCCTCTCATCGAATCATTCTTTCCTCCCTCAGAGGGAGAAGGACCACATCAGGCGGCCGATGAACGCGTTCATGATCTTCAGTAAACGTCACCGAGCGCTAGTGCACCAGAGGCACCCCAACCAGGACAACCGCACGGTTAGCAAGATCCTGGGCGAGTGGTGGTATGCCCTGGGGCCCAAAGAGAAGCAGAAGTACCATGACCTCGCCTTCCAGGTGTTACATACTCACACACTCCAATTTAGTGCAATGGTTTAGTCTGACCTGACTAAACAGCCAAAAAATGAAATGGATTTTGTTTGCTTATCCGCTCTCACTTTCCCTCTTTCTCAGGTGAAGGAGGCTCACTTTAAGGCCCACCCAGACTGGAAGTGGTGCAACAAAGACCGGAAGAAGTCTAGTTCTGATGGCCGAGGGCTCCCGGGGCCGGGGGGCAAAGACATTGGAGAAAGGAGCATGTCTGAGACCACCGGTGAGTCACACACTGCTGCTCAATACACCCAAATACAAGAACAGAAAGGAAGAGATGTTCATTTGATTGCCAAGGTTTCCTCTGAGCTCTGTCATCACTAAAACATTATGATTGAATATCTATCTAGCTTCCTCTCGCTATGCACCAAAGTCTCACTCTCCCCCTTCCTTTCTCTCAGAGCCCCATGGTGTGGAGCTGAAAGGGGTGGGGCCTGGCCTGGTGGGCGTGTGTGAGCGGAATCCAGTGGAGGGGCATGTAGGTCAGCTACCCGGCCCCCGAGCCTTCTCCCAGAGTGCCATGCACATCCTGGAGAGAAGTGAGAGAGGCAACACACAGGCCCTGGCCGAACTGGCACAGGTAAGGCCATGCTACATAATGTTGTTTTCACCACAGCTGCTTTACTCCAATGATAAACACAGAGGTTTCTTAGTTTGGTGTGTCAATTTAGACTCGTCCCTCTCATCCATCACTTTCTTGTTTTTATATCTGGCTCCCTCTCCTCCTCCTCCTCTCTTCTTCCCACCTCTCTCAGATGTGTGGGGAAGGTGGTGGCCAGTTTCCGGGGCGTGCCCAGACCCTGTCCCGGTCTCAGAGGGGGGTCAGTGAGGACATGACCAGTGATGAGGAACGCATGGTCATCTGTGAAGAGGAGGGAGACGACGATGTCATCGGTGAGAAACTAAACTGCTGTGACATCTCAACAATGCAACAGTTCTAAGCTTATTTTGGAACAACCCCCTGTAAACACGTAAAACTCCGGTTATTACACTGCTGGGAAACAATACTACTGGGAGCCCTTTTCCCATAATGACATCATCTTAATTGGACAGTTTGAGAAATAACTCAGAAATTCAATTTCCCTTCGGGGACAATAAAGGTCTATCTGGTAGCAGGAAATTACACACAGACGATTCCCAGACATGCATATTACGTGTACAGAATACTGGCAGAGGAAGTTAGAAATGGGTGTTTATGCACATAAACCATGAGTACCCTTTCCCCCAACAGAGGACCCGTACCCTGCCAGCTCCATAGACCTGAAGTGTAAGGAGAGAGTGACGGACAGCGACAGTGACAATGCCTCTGGGAATGAGAGCGATTGTAAGGTAGGTTTCTTTCCTTATCAAGGGTAGATTGAGGTACAGTTGTCTGACTGATCATGTTGTTGATACAGTACTGTTATTTAGAGAAGTGGATAATGTTTTAGTCCTTCTGCTTTTCACCCTGCTACAGACATTTAGTTGTTTCTCTTTCTGTCTCTCTCTGTAGCGTGTCTTTGCTCCAGTGATCTGCTCTTCCTCCTCCCAGCCCTCCCCCCACGGACGTTCTGTCTCTCTCTCCTCCTACCCTTCCAAATGCTACGACGAGGAGAGAGGAGGGGGCTCTCAGACTGCAGGAGGAAGAGAGGAATAGAGGGAGGTGGTGGTGGTGATAGAGGAGTGGCATCCCTCTCTCTTTCCCTGTCCTCCTCAGGCCACTCTGTCATCTCCAGCCCCGGAGGCCCAGTTCCTTCTGCCCTTGCCCCCCTTGGCCTGTCTCCTGTCCTGGGCTTGGGGGCTGTCAGAGTGGCCTCTACAGTGGTGACCAACGTGGTTCGTCCGGTCGTGAGCACGCCAGTCCCCATCGCTAGTAAACCCCGAGACGGAGCAGCTTCATCCATTCCTCACCCACCTGACAGGAGGTCCCTCCCATCGCAGCAGGCACAGCTTTTTATTGGTTCCGGAATAGGAAGCGGAGGGCCTGGGTACTACTCCTCATCGTCACCCAATTCCATAGGGGCGGGTCCAGGGGGGCTAGTGACCAGCTTGGTGTTCCCGGGGCACAGCCAGCCCACCGTCCAGCTCATCAGTCCCTCCCCCCATCCGTCCTCCCACCACCAGCTGCCCCCCACCGCCCCCGTCTCTGCCCCCACACACAACCACACCAACGGCCCCCTGCCCCTCTCCCTGCTCCAGCCACAGTTCCTCTCCTCGTCCTCTCTGGCATCCCCCGGGGGCAAAGCCATCACACAGGTCCAATACATCCTGCCCACCCTATCAGCCAGCTCCAATCCGAAGAGCCCCTCCCCTCAGCTGCACAACCTGCCGAACAGTATCTTCAACCTGCCCACAGCTCCGCCTACCCACATGTCCATTGCCAATGGGAAGCAGGCGGGGCCGGGATCGCTGATGGGATACGCCTCCAGCCCAGCCGTGGGAGTGGTCAGCCCGGGAGCCAGAGGTGAGGGTGGAGCTGGAAAGTATGAGAGAATCGTACACCAAAACTCTAATAAATAGATAGCTGTGACACTGTTTGCAAAAAAGGCTTAACCTTATCCATATTTTCTTCTCTCTTTTACCCGTTAGTGCAATCCCAGTCCCCAGTCCTACAGGGCAAGATGCTGCTTCCCATGGCAACAGTGAGGACGGCAACTGCCCCTGCCCAGCAGTTCCCTCTTGTGGCTCCACCTCTTCCTGTCCAGAATGGAGCTCAAGCAGGAAGCAAGGTAAGCAGTGTTACCATGGTGATGACAGCCAGACAAAGACAATGAGATTTCAGCAAGTTTATTCTGTATCCCAGGGCTGTCAGAGCTCCAACATCACCATTCTTACTAGAATCATCTAACTAATTACACTTGTAGTTACCCCAGGTGAATGACTAAATACACAGATATCCATCTTCGCACTCTTTCTCCATCTCTCTTTCTCACTGATAGATCTTCCAGATCGCTCCAATGCCTGTCGTCCAATCCCAGCTCCAGCAAGGCGGGGCAGGGCATCCTGGGAGCCCTTTTCCCGTTACCATGGGAACGGCCACAGTGTTGCACCCGGGTTCTGTCCCATCTCAGACTGTGCTGCTGCCGCCCCCACCAACCAGGTAGGAGGACACAGACCAACTCCATCTAACAGTGCACTGTTAGCGCTGCTGCCCTACCATAATACATAACACAATGGTTTTGGAAGAAGTGCAGCTCTTGTGTTGTGTGTTAGTCATGCTGCTCTGTTGCTGCTGCGGGCCCAGGCTGCCTCTGCCTCTGCAGTGCCTGCTGCCTGCCTGCCTCCCCCTCACTGCCTCTCAGCTCCACCACACAGACACACTCATCTACTGTTTCCTCTACTGTTCAGTCGCCCACTGACCCCCACTGCACCATTTCTCTCCTCTCTCCTCCTTTCATTCTTGTTCATGTTCTATTTTCCTATTTTTTTTTCTCTCTCTTCCTTCACTGCCCATTTCATCTATCATCTTCTCTCCCACTCATACACACGTTTTCTCTCTCTCTCTCTCTCTCTCTCTCTCTCTCTCTCAGGATCACCTATGTCCAGTCCACGCCAGGAGTCCCCTCTCCTCTGCCTCTGGTCTCCACGACAACAGGCTCCTCCTCCCCCCAGCAGGCCCAGCCCACCCCTGGATCTGCATATGTTCCGTCAGCCCTAACAACGCTGGGCTTTACAGCCATAGCCCCCCCCCTGGACAGAACCTAGTCCAACCCCTCATCACAGGTCAGTAGGGCCAGACATTAGGGCCAGTTTTTTTTTTTTGTAGCTCAGCCATTTGCTCGTGCTCTGCTGCCAAGTAGTCATATCTAAGATCATAACATGGTGTCAGAAATGCTTCAACCTCGTCCAAAATAAAACGGGAGAGATTATTTAACAAAATAAGAATGTTCCTTGAGTTTTGTGTCTCGTCATTTGAGCAGAGCAGCCCAAGCAGAGCCGTTGCTATGGATACTCACAGACCCAGAGCCTCCATGAGCAGAGTGCATGCAGAGTGACCAGTGCTTACAGAGCGAGTGACAGACCGAGAGGAGCAGCTAATGGATTTATTAATGGAAGAAGTTATTTCAGGATTCGGGCAGGGCCAGGCTTTAAATTTGCCAGAAGCAATCAGGCCTGGGTAGGGTAGGGCATGGGTTTGGCTCAGGCTTAAAATGCATGCCCGTGCAGGACTCTACGGGTCAGTGCATCCACTTCAAGGACGTCTAGAATAAGATGGTGCTGTACTGTAAGGCTGCCGTTTTGCAAGTTCTGACTCAATTTTGCTTGCTTACATTTATCATGTTATTCTTATTTTTCTATCTGGTGTGTTTCAGTTCTACATTGTTATTGTGTTGGGGTTAGAGCTGGCAAAAAACGCATTTCACTGTACTTGTGCATGTGATATTCAAACTTGAAACTATTTTGCACTTTTAAGATCCCTGTGAACTGCAACAGTAGCAGTTCCCCTCAGTTTAGAGAACGGGAGCAAAACCTTTAGAGGAAACAGGTTATCATACTCTGGCCGTCGCGAGCTGTGCACTCTGGCCGTCGCAAGCTGTGCACTCTGGCCATTGAAGGGTGATAACTCTTTCTCTCTCTCTCTCTCTCTCTCTCTCTCTCTCTCTCCAGGTCAGCCTCCCCTTCTGGCCCCAATCCAGTCCCCTACCTGCCCCTCCCTCCCCTCTGGCCCAGGCTCTGCTTCAGGGGGACAGATAATCACCGCCATCTACCCTCCTACGAGCATCACCATGGCAACCGGGGTGGTCTCCATGGCAGCCGTTCCGCCCAGCATGGTGTACACAGTCTCCAGCTCCTCCAGTCTGTCCAACCACATCCTGCCCAAACACACATTCGCCCCCGCCACCCCCACCACACACACTGACATCCAGCTCCAGTCGGACAGACAAACAGACAGGCACGCGGGGGAGAGACCCACAGACAGAACGTCTCACTCTCAGTCAGAGAAAGCGGCAGACAGACAAGCGGAGACGCAGCCTGAGCTACAGGCGTACGGACAGACGGACAGGGCAACCCTCACACAGGCGGACAGACAGACGGAGAGGCAAGCCCAGACCATCAATAAGAGCAGCAGCTTAGTGGCGCCCCCAAGTGGCTCATTGTCACTGCGGCCCTGCAGCCCCCCCCTGCCCTCTCATACTTCCAGTAAGTCTAAGGCGCCCGACTTGTTTTTCAAACAAAGATCTAATGCTTAACAAATGCAAGTATATGAGGTAACTTAGGTAAAATATGAGGTAAAATATATATGTTATTTCAGCAGGCAGTGCACCAGGCACCCCCAAACTCCCCCAGCTCCCGGTGAGGACCCCTCAGAAAATCAAAGCCACAGTTGCCAACATCCCGGTGGGCAGCTACGAGGGAGGAGGCCGAGGAAAGGAGAGGGAGAAGAACCGAGAGAGGGAAAGGGAGAAAGAAAGAGAGAGCACTGGGGCAAACAGTCGTTTTTCCTTTGAGCTGGAGTCGGAGTCCCCCTCCCAACACACACACACTGCTGAGGAGCCCCCCTCCTCTGACAGACCCCCTGAGGGACACGGCCCTGGCGATAACACTGACACACGCAGCAGAGAGGCCAGCAGCAAGGAGGTGAGAGAGAGAGATGGAGAGATTGACCTGATAGATTGTTTTGGTTTTTCTTCTCAATCAGAGAATGCAAATGAGATCACATTCATAGAAAATGACATACATTTCTGACTTTTACACCCTGTGTCCCAAAACGCAACCCTCCCAGCATACTGTATTATTAAACTTGTTCTCCTCTCTGCCCCATACAGTCAGGGTGGAAGGACTCCATCCCCTCCTCACCCCTGCCCCCTCCCTTGGGTACAGACCCTGCCCTGCCACCTCCACAGAGCGACAAAGACTCCTCTCCTCCCAAAAAGGTGAAGGCCCGCCCCCCGCCACTCAAAAGGACCTTTGACTCTGTGGACAAGTGAGTTACCCTGAGTATAGACACGCCATCTATCAATTTATAAAATATGTTTGTTAGTGAGTATCCCTGAGTCATCCTGACACTTCAAAGGGTTCAGGTACCTTACTCATGTGTTTCTCTCCTTTCTCTCCCTCCATCCCACTCTTTCTCCCAGGGTGTTGTCGGAGGTGTATTTTGAGGAGCGTTTTGCTCAGCTACCAGAGTTCAGGCCAGAGGAGGTACTGCCCTCCCCCACCCTGCAGAGCCTGGCCACCTCCCCCCGTGCCATACTGGGCAGCTACAGCCGCAAGAGGAAGAACTCCACAGGTAGGAGAGAGAGTGAGGGAGAAAGAGGAGGTAGAGAGGACTGAAGGAAAGAAGGAGACAGACAACTGAGATTGACATTTTCTGTTCCAAAACATTTTGCTACGGTGTGCCCCACTGTAGTAGAGGCATCTGCTAATCCTCTCTCTCTCACTCTCTCTCTCACTCTCACTCTCACTCTCACTCTCTCTCTCTCTCTCTCTCTCTCTCTCTCTCTCTCTCTCTCTCTCTCTCTCTCTCTCTCTCTCTCTCTCTCTCTCTCTCTCTCTCTCTCTCTCTCTCTCTCTCTCTCTCTCTCTCTCTCTCTCTCTCTCTCTCTCTCTCTCTCTCTCTCTCTCTCTCTCTCTCTCTCTCTCTCTCTCTCTCTCTCTCTCTCTCTCTCTCTCTCTCTCTCTCTCTCTCTCTCTCTCTCTCTCTCTCTCTCTCTTATATTTATATATCTAGACCTGGACTCGTCCACAGAGGACCCCGTGTCTCCTAAGAGGAAGAGCAGACGGCGCTCCAGCTGCAGCTCGGAGCCCAGCACACCCAAGAGCGCCGCCAAGTGTGAGGGAGACGTCTTCACCTTCGACCGACCAGGTAGGAACACACACACACGCTCACACCCACATTGTAAGGTTTATTCATGTACAGTGCCTTCGGAAATATTCAGACCCCTTGACTTTTTCCACATTTTGTGACATTACAGCTTTATTCTAAAATGTATTAAATGTATACATTTCTTTTCAGCAATCTACACACAATACCTCAGAATGACAAAGCGAAAACAGGTTTTCAGATTTTTTATTTACATATGTTTTCAGACCCTTTGCATATGTTTCTACAACTACATTGGAGTCCACCTGTGGTAAATTTTAATTGATTGGACAAGTTTTGGAAAGGCACACACCTGTCTAATATAAGGTCCCACAGTTGACAATGCATGTCAAAGCAAAAACTAAGCCATGAGGTCGAAGGTCCGTAGAGCTCAGAGACAGGATTGTGTCGAGGCACAGATCTGGGGAAGGGTACCAAAAATTTCTGCAGCATTGAAGGTCCCCAAGAAGACAGACATTCTTAAATGGAAGAAGTTTGGAACCACCAAGACTCTTCCTAGAGCTGGCCGCCCGGCCAAACTGAGCAATCAGGGAAGAAGGCCCTTGGTCAGGGAAGTGACCAAGAACCCGATGGTCACTCTGACAGAGCTCCATAGTTCCTCTATGGAGATAGTTGTCCTTCTGGAAGGTTCTCCCATCTCTGCAGCACTCCACCAATCGGACCTTTATGGTAGAGTGGCCAGAAGGAAGCCAATCCTCAGTAAAAGGCACATGACCGCCCACTTGGAATTTGCCAAAAAGCACCTAAAGACTCTCAGACCAGAGAGGGAATTCCAAGCGTCACATCTGGAGGAAACCTGGCACCATCCCTATGGTGAAGCATGGTGGTGGCAACATCATGCTGTGGGATGTTTTAAGCGGCAGGGACTGGGAGACTAGTCCGGATCG
Organism: Brachymystax lenok tsinlingensis; assembly: GCA_030435695.1. Classification (NCBI taxonomy): domain Eukaryota; kingdom Metazoa; phylum Chordata; class Actinopteri; order Salmoniformes; family Salmonidae; genus Brachymystax; species Brachymystax lenok. The sequence continues at coordinate 93,658,608 of CM059789.1, read as the reverse complement.
AGGAAAAGAACAGAGAGCTCCTAGATGAAAACCTACTCCAGAGCATTCAGGACCTCAGACTGGGGCGACGGTTCACCTTCCAACAGGACAACGACACTAAGCACACAGCCAAGACAATGCAGGAGTGGCTTCGGGACAAGTCTCTGAATGTCCTTGAGTGGCCCAGCTAGAGCTCGGACTTGAACCCGATCTAACATCTCTGGAGAGACCTGAAAATAGCTGTGCAGCAACGATCCCCATCCAACCTGACAGCTTGAGAGGAATAGGAAAAACTCCCCAAATACAGGTGTGCCAAGCTTGTAGCATCATACCCAAGAAGACTCGAGGCTATAATCGCTGTCAAAGGGGCTTCAACAAAGTGCAGAGTAAAGGGTCTGAATACTTGAGTAAATGTGTTATTTAAATTTCCAAACATTTCTAAAAACCAGTTTTTGCTTTGTCATTATGGAGTATTGTGTGTAGATTGATGAGGGATAAAAACAATGTAATCAATTTTAGAATAAGGCTGTAATGTAACAACTGGAAAAAGTCAAGGGGTCTGAATACTTTCCGAATGCACTGTATAATTAACTGCTAAAACTGCTCTCCCAAATCCTAAAATATATGTTCCAGGTTTACACAAATGTTTTATATAAAAGACTAACCAGAGTGTGTGTCTGTCAGCCCCCTTGTCTGTGTGTCCCCCTCCAGGGTCCGGGACAGGGACAGGTGCTGACGGAGAGGACATCCTGGGGGAGCTGGAGTTTGACAAGGTGCCCTACTCCTCTCTGAGACGCACCCTGGACCAGAGACGAGCCCTCGTCATGCAGCTCTTCCAGGAGCATGGCTTCTTCCCCTCAGGTCAGTACAGACACACATACACACGCTTGCATATACAGTACCAGTCAAAGGTTTGGACACTCCTACTCATTCAAGGGTTTTTCTTTATTTTTACTATTTTCTACATTGTAGAATAATAGTGAAGACATCAAAACTATGAAATAACACATGGAATCATGTAGTAACCAAAAAAGTGTTAAACAAATCCAAATAGATTCTTCAAAGTAGCCACCCTTTGCCTTGTTGACAGCTTTGCACACTCTTGACATTCTCTCAACCAGCTTCACCTGGAATGCTTTTCAAAACGTCTTGAATGAGTTCCCACATGCTGAGCACTTGTTGGCTGCTTTTCCTTCACTCCGCGGTCCAACTCATCCCAAACCATCTCAATTGGGTTGAGGTCAGGTGATTGTGGAGGCCAGGTCATCTGATGCAGCACTCCGTCACTTTCCTTCTTGTTCAAATAGCCCTTCACAGCCTGGAGGTGTGTTGGGTCATTGTCCTGTTGAAAAACAAATGATAGTCCCACTAAGCTCTAACCAGATTGGATGGCGTATCGCTAACACAGAATGCTGTGGTAGCCATGCTGGTTAAGTGTGCCTGCCTTGAATTCTAAATAAATCATTGCCAGTGTCACCAGCAACGGACCATCACACCTCCTCCACGGTGGGAACCACACATGCGGAGATCATCCGTTCACCTACTCTGCGTCTCACAAAGACACAACGGTTGGAACCAAAAATCTTAAATTTGGACTCATCAGATCAAAGGACAGATTTCCACCGGTCTAATGTCCGTTGCTCGTGTTTCTTGACCCCAGCAAGTCTCTATTTCTTATTGGTGTCCTTTAGTAGTGGTTTCTTTGCAGCAATTCTACCATGAAGGCCTGGTAATTCTAATGAACTTATCCTCTGCAGCAGAAGTAACTCTGGGTCTTCCTTTCCTGTGGCGGTTCTCATGAGAGCCAGTTTCATCATAGCGTTTGATTGTTTTTGCGACCGCACAAAGTTCTTGAAATGTTCTGGATTGACTGACCTTCATGTCTTAAAGTAATGATGGACTGTTGTTTCTCTTTGCTTATTTGAGCTGTTCTTGCCATATTATGGACTTGGACTTTCACCAAATAGGGTTATCTTCTGTATACCACCGCTACACATTTTTGGTTACTGCATTATTCCATATGTGTTATTTCATAGTTTTGATGTCTTCACTACTCTACAATGTAGAAAATAGTAAAGATTAAAAAAAAAAACTGTAATGAGTAGGTGTGTCCAAACTTTATTTTTTTCTACATTCCTAGTCAAACAACAATAATCAACACTTCCTCTCTGTCTTCCTCCTTATCCTGTCCGCCCTCCAGCCCAGGCCACAGCAGCCTTCCAGGCACGCTACTCAGACATCTTCCCCACCAAGGTGTGTCTGCAGCTGAAGATCAGGGAGGTCCGCCAGAAGATCATGCAGACCGCCGTCCCCTCTGAAACCAACGAGGCCTCCTCGCTACCCGGACCGTCAGGCGCCCAATCAGGGGAAGGGACAGGAGCAGGGGCAGAGCCATTGGGAGAGGTGGCGGACCGAGAGAGGGAGGGTAGTCCAGAGGAGCTGAGGGATTCGCAGGAGTCTTCTAGATGAAAGATGCCGACAGGCTGGATTGACCAATCAGCGATGGACCAGTTCCCCAAATCCCGCCTCTTCTTAATTTTGTTGAAACTACACCCCTCTGCCTCTCCGTGTATCTGGACCTGTCTCTCTCTCTCTCTTTTTCCAGAGAGCCAGGTCAGAAAGAGCAAGAAAGAGGATGAAGAAAGAGGATGTGTGTGTGTGTGTTTGCAAAATGTGTCAGAGGTGGAATTGTTTAAAACTTAAAAGGGTATTTTTTTAAAGTATAATTCCCCCTCCAAAAAATGACATTTAAAATGCCAGTGACACACACACAGACACACAGCTGATGAACCCCAAACTCCAATACCCACACTTGAATTAGCACTTTGTTAGTAGTATTAATATTATCCTTGTAAGCTTCCATTGATGCCAGTGGACTATAGACTATACAATAACAACTCTCCAGCTGTTACCCATTGCCTTGGAGCAGGCCCATCTTTCAGACTGAATAACACATCACTTAGTGGGACTGTTTGAAGGTCGTTTATCTCACTTTAACAGGACTGACTTTGTTGTTTTTAAAAATGGAGGGCTTGGGAAGCAAGATCAGTTAATTGGCTGCTGAAGAGGGTCTGGCTCTTAAGTCTCCCATTGACTCATTTGTTTCTGCTGGACATTAGGGGGCTGGGTCCCCACTGGCTTGAGATGATGCCATTGGATGGAGAGCCCGCACTACCCTGGTGAGGGATCCTTATTTTATTGTTGGATTTTTCTCTACTTTGATTCATAAAAGCATACCTTCAGGACAGGTCTGTGAGGGGGACTGGAGAGAGTTTAGGACCTCGCCCTCACTTCCCATGATTGGCTACAGAAGATGCCAGTAAAGTGCGCACCAAGTGTTCCTGCTAGTCTGATTCGCTTGCCATGAGGGAAGGAGGTGGGGAGGAGTCGTCAATGGGCACATCATGGCTCTACATTTCTCACACTCACTTCAACCATGTTTTATGTATTTGTAGACTTTAGTTGAGAACCCAGAGGACGTCAGGAGGACCGGCCTATTACTTCTAATGCCAAGCAGTTTTATTATCTAACTTTTTTTTTTTAAGACATCAAACTTGTCTTTTTTTATCAAACACATGTAACTTTGCAGTTCGTTATGTTATTATTGTATTACTGTTACTAATATTACTCCTCTCATTGTTATAGTGGACCTCATCCTTACTACGGGCTGGTATCAATGCCATTAGATTAGCTCTCTCAACCTGTTTTCTTATTTGAGGGGAAAGGGGATGGGACGAGTGAGAGAGCTGGTCCTCACCTGTGCCTCTTTCCCTCTCTTTGTCTTCCCTTTCAACACCCTCACTTCGCCCCAGCAAGGACCTGGGGTGACAAAAGACGGTTGACAGTTGTATTAATTTTAAGTGTAATAAGTATGTTTTAAACCACCCTGTATGCCTCTCACTCCCCTGCTTGTAAGTTTGATTCTATAGCCTCCTCCTTCCTCCACCTCTTTTCCTTCTGTTCTTTCTCCCTTACTGTTCTCTCCAGGCCTTTTTTGGGGGGGTGGGAGGAGATAAGCCCAGAGGGGGCAGGGCAGTAGAAAGAGTGGTAGGGTATAATATTGGTTGTCTTTGTGCCAGACCTGGTTGTTGTACATATTATTTACTGTAGAGTCAGGAGACTCGCTATAATATTGATAAGGAACAATGTGTAACTGACTTGTATTGACTTTAAAAGACGCCATTACACAAGGTGGAACTCCAAAAATGTACAAATGAATAATAAATATGAATATTAATGTTTGTTTACTCCTTGTTTTACTAAGATATGGTATGCAAGATATACATTTATTAATAATTTAAGTTTATCTATCTTTCAGTATACAAATAGATGTTCAAGTAAAAAATACACTAGTTTTTAATGTACACACAGCTGAAGCACCAGTTATTAGTTATTATACTGAACAAACATATCAATGCAACATGTAAAGTTTTGGTCCCATGTTTCATGAGCTGAAATAAAAGATCCCAGAAATGTTCCATATGCACAAAAAGCTTAGATTTCTCTCATTTTGTGCACATCTTTGTTTTACGTCCCTGTTAGTGAGCATTTCTCCTTGGCCAAGATAATCCATCCACCTGACAGGTGTGGCATATCAAGAAGCTGATTTAAACAGCATGATCATTACACAGGTGCACCTTGTGCTGGGGACAAAAGGCCACTAAAATATGCAGTCGTCACACAACACAATGCCACAGATGAGATCTTCAGTTTCTTGTCAATTTCTCACATGGAATAGCCTTCATTTCTCAGAACAGACTGACAAGTTTCAGAAGAAAGTACTTTGTTTCTGGCCATTTTGATACTGTAATCAAACCCACAAATGCTGATGCTCCACTCAACTAGCCTTAAGGCCAGTTTTATTGCTTCTTTAATCAGAATGATAGTGCTAACATAATTGCAAAAGGGTTTTCTAATGATCAATTAGCTAATCCAAGTTTATCATTTTAAAAGGCTAACACAACGTGCCATTGGAACACAGGAGTGATGGTTGCTGATAATGGGCCTCTGTACGCCTATGTAGATATTCCATAAAAAATCTGCCGTTTCCAGCTACAATAGTCATTTACAACATTAACAATGTCTACACTGTATTTCTGATCAATTTGATGTTATTTTAATGGACAAAAAATGTGCTTTTCTTTCAGAAACAAGGACATTTCTAAGTGACCCCAACTTTTGAACGGTAGTGTGTGTATATATATATATATATATAACAGTTTAGTCATTGGGGAGAATGCTAGGACAAGCAAGGACATACATTTCTTATGGAGACTTGTATTGAGAAGAAAGGAGAATACTGCACATAAAACAATATATAGTGTGTGCTTGCCCTTACGTTAATTTTCCCTGGGCTTGATCCGTTCTTCAAAAGGAGGGAGAATGGGGTCCAGTATCAAGACACAGTAACACACACAGTCGCATAATAAAACAGGCATAGCATATTATCAAATATCATTTAATCATTCATGTATCTGTTTACAGCACAAGGAGGAACAGTCATTGTTTTCAAAGTAAAAACCACATATTACAGACGAGCACTGAATGAACATCCATGGGCAGTCGAGAACATGACAAACACAGGAAATGGTCCTCGGTTCACGTCGGTCACCACTGACCGGCTCTGCCCTGTCTTTCTGAACATGGGATCGTAACACATTTGGTCTGTAGGAGTGAATGAACACATTGTTGTCCTGCCTGCTGCAATTGTAGATAATCGTTTTATACTCAACAATGACAACCAGACCAGTGTTCCTACACTCCTGTAGTTCACTAGATCACAGTTTAATCTTCTCCTACTGCTCCCTATACATTCACCCCAATAGGATAACAGTCAGTAAAACATGCTCTCTGCCAGTCAAGAGTCAGTACAGTCCCACAGCCCACACAGGTAGTTCTGTCATGGTTCTCCGATAGTTGAGCCTATCTCACTGGCTCTCAGTAGCTGTAGATAATTCTGTGAGGCTTGTCTGATGGTTCTATGACAGTTCTGAGTCGTGTCTGTTTGACCCTCAGAGTATCTAGATAGTCGTGTGATGGTTCTGTGAGGGTTATCTGATGGTCCTGTCATGGTTCTGAGTTGTCTCTGTCTGGCCTTTAGATGAGCTGTAGACTGTCTACAGTGATGGACTCCATCCCCAGACTGTTAGATGAGCTGTAGACTGTCTACAGTGATGGACTCCATCTCCAGACTGTTAGATGAGGTGTAGACTGTCTACAGTGATGGACTCCATCTCCAGACTGTTAGATGAGGTGTAGACTGTCTACAGTGATGGACTCCATCTCCAGACTGTTAGATGAGCTGTAGACTGTCTACAGTGATGGACTCCATCCCCAGACTGTTCTCCAGGGCTGTGTGGTAGATCTCTATAGCCTCAGCCAGGGGCAGGGTTCCTCCCTCACTGGTTTCTATGATGGCGATGGTCTCCCCAAACTCATTACACATGATGGTGGGAGTACCCTGGGTCTGGATAGGAAAGGAAGCATTGTATGGAGGATGTGAGAGAAAAACATATTTGAACAACATATTTTCTCAATTTTACAGACTCACACACCCTCAGAGGCCACACACAGACCCCGCCAGCCCCTCCCCCTCACCTGCTGTAGGGCCGACGTCTGTATGTGAATCAGCTGAGGCTGCCCATTGGCCAGTTCCACCTGGGATGCCTCCACTAGCGCCACGGCGGCGCTGGTCTCCATGGCAACCTGTGCTGCGGCCGCCTCCTCCTGCCTCTGCTGGCGTGCGTGGGTCTTCCTGTGGTTCCGCAGGTTGGAGAAGGACTTGAAGGCCTTGCCACACACCAGACAGGCGTGGGGGCGCTCCCCCGTGTGCGTACGCCGGTGCTCCGCCAGGTGCATGCTCTGGACAAAGCCCTTGTCACATATTTCGCAGCGGAACGGCCGCTCCCCCGTGTGCGTGCGCAGGTGCTCTCGCAGGTGCGTGTTCTGCCGGAAGCGCTTGCCACACAGGTTGCAGAGGAAGGGGCGCTCTCCTGTGTGGATGCGCTGATGCAAGGTCACGCCAGAGGAGGAGACAAACAGCTTACCGCAGGTTAGGCACTGGTGGGATTTACCCCTGGCCACTGCACCACCACAGGACCGACCAGGAACCAGTCCGTGGCTCAGCTGATGCAGACGCCAGTTGGCTGCAGAGTTGAGCTTCTTCCCACACACAGTGCAGTCCAGGCCCCCTCTCGTGATGCTGGTGGTCCCTGGGTCTTCTGAGGTGGAGGGCTCTGAGAGGGGCTTCCCGCCAGGGCACACTCGGGGCTGGCTCTCTAACCCTCCCTCCCTGTCTGCCTGGGCCTCAGTGGGGTGGACCTCCTGACAGTGGCGGTCTCTCTTCCTTCTGTGCAGGAAGCCAGCCTGGCAGTGGGGGCAGGAGAACGGGGCCGGGGCCCCCGGGTGCACAATGTAGCGGTGGGCGGCTAGCTTGGCCGGCCGTACGAAGGTGGCGGGGCAGTCCGGGCAGGGCCTGGGAGGGAGGTTGGCATGGATTAGGCGGTGCTGCCGGAGGTTGGATGACTGGGTGAATGTCCGGTGGCAGATGTCGCAGCGGTAGGGGCGCACGCCAGAGTGGGTGAGGTTGTGGCGAGACAGATTGGCCAGGGACGAGAAGGTCTTGCCGCAGTCTGAGCACTGGAAGGGCCGCTCTCCGGTGTGTGTGCGCAGGTGGTTGCGTAAGTGCATCTGCTTCTTGAAGGTCTTGGTGCACACGGAGCACTTGAAGTGGCGCTCGGAGACGTGAGCCGTATGGCGGTGTTTGACCAGGCGGAGCAGGGAGGGGAAAGCCTGAGGGCAGGAGGGGCAGGGGAACGCGCCCTGGGGGCCAGATGGACCAGAGGGGTTAGGGTCAGTAGAGGAACCAGGATCAGAGGTATGTTCTCCCGGTTGGGACTCTCCACTGCCCCCTGGTATCCCCTCCAGATCCACCCCGTTGTCCTTTCCTCCCTCTACCCTGCTCAGGGAGCTGGAGGCAATGTCCTCCCCCGACTCGCCTATCTCCATCTCAGCCTCGGTAAGGGGGGCCATCAGGTTCTCCTCATCCCCCTCAGTCTCCATGGGGCTGCCCTCACCCCCGCTCCCCTCCCTCAGGGCCCGGGCTCTCTGAAGGATGGACAGGGCTGACAGGGACATCCTCCTGGGGGCCGCTGGGACCTGCACAGGACATCGTCAAAACACATGCTCATACAGTGACCAGTATGGGACTGAATTTAACTGGAGAAACAAAACATCTGCACACATTTCTCACTGATGATTTGCACAAAACATTTCTCAAGTTAGAATTTGGAACTATAAGAACAATAAAAAAATAAAATAAGAAAACGTGTTTACCAGGGCGACGGGGGTAGGTGTAGTGGTGGCTGCTTTGGTGATGTGTGTTCTACGGTGGTACAGGAACTTGGTCATATTGGTGAAGGTCTTGGCACAGTGCTCACACCTGTGGAGCGGCTCTGCTGTGTGAGACTTCCTACAGGACAGAGCGAGGGATGAAGAGACAGAGGTAGGGGGGGCGGATATAAAAAGAGAAGATTTGTCTCAGAGACTTCAATACAAACAGCATTCAAAAAGCAAGACAGAAAAACATTGGGGATTGAGATGGTTAAAGATGAGAACATGATGTCTGCTCAGGCATCTACCTGTGTATGATGAGGGTCATCTCTGTGTTGAAGCCGTGACCACAGTCCACACACAGATACCGAGCCTCACCGGAATGAGAGCGCATGTGTGTCTGCAGTGACGTCGCCTTCTTAAACACCTTGTCGCACTCCCGGCACTCGTATGTGCCATCCTCATGCACGCGCCTGTGTGCCGCCAGCCGATTGGCAGACGTGAAGGTACGCTGGCATTGGCTGCACTGCAGGCATAGGGGTGTGTTTCTAGATCTTTTAGCCAGGGCGCGTCTCCCCGTTCCCATCCCCCTTTCCTCTGCCACCCTTCCCCCATTCTCCTCCCCTCTCTCCTCCTCCCTCCCTCTATCCTCCTCGTATCCCATCATCACCCCGTCCTCGCCGCTCTCCTTCTCCTGGGCCAGGAAGTGCTCCCCCTGGTGTTGCAGGAAGTCCTCTGGGGTCTGGAAGAGGAGGGCACACTCAGAGCACTCATAGGGGTGGAAGATCACCACCTCCCCCTGCTGCTGGTTCTCCTCCCGAACAGCAGACAGCGCCACCTCCAGTGTCTGGAGGCCGTTCTCCGAGACCCCCAGCTTTCCTACTGAGCCCACCCCTAGAGGAGTGAGCAGAGGGGGCAGCAGCTTGGCGCGACGTAGGCCGGGGGTACTGGAGCCATCGGCTAGGGCCTGGGCACTGCAGATCTGGAGACGCATGGTGGCTGAGCCAGGAAGGGGGGAGGCGGGGGGTAGGAAGGTGGCCCGGGAGGGGGTCGAGGGCTGGGGGGCAGACTGATGCTGTTGTTGTTGGGCCAGGACCTGAGAGGGGGGCACAGACATGATCATGTTTGAGTGAGAATAACTGGTTACTGGTGTTAAAAAGCTTTTTGACATGAAGTGTGTACAGTACCTGTGCTAAGATCTCCCCGGCTTGTTGTTCACTCAAGACAAAGTTCTGAACACTGACCAAGGGTGTCACAGTACCATCGGGCTGCAGCACATACTCCTGGGAGAGAGAGGAGGGGGGAGGAAGTTTGAGCCAAGAAAGGAAACTTTTGCTTTTGCGCTAAAGAACATCAGCCTGTAAGCCTTTTGTCGAAGGGTTTGCTGATGAAATGTGTTGGTATTTAATACTCACAGTCTCTGTGGCACTGTGTGTGCTGCTCTTGCTGTGGGTCTGTCTGTGGGCCAGCCACACCTCTGGAGAGTCAAACAGGGCCAGGCAGTCTAGACACTGGTACTGGACAGGCCCCGACACCTGGCCCTCTGTCCCTGCCTCGTCTGTCTCCAACACCTCACACAGTTCTGGGGAACACAACACAATGTTCAGCAGGTGAGTCTCACTATCTAGCCACTCTACATTCAAACAACCTCTGCCTTTCATCCTTGAAACAAACCACCACCTTTTACCCCCCCTCCTCTTCAAGACACAAATCCACCCTTTCCTGTCCTCCACCATACCCTCCATCCTCCCCCTCTCACCATGGTCCTCTGTCTCCAACCCTGCCTCTCTCATGTGTAGCTCCTGGTGCAGTAGCAGTTCATCTGGGTTCCTGAGGAGGGCACCACACTCCAGGCACTGGTACTGGCTGTCCCCGTACTCTGAGATGCCCTGGATGGCCATAGCCTCCCCAGCCTCCCCCTCTTCTCCCTCCTGCCCTGTGTGGATCTGCTGGTGCATCAGAACTTCTTCTAGGGTGTTGAAGAGCTGGTGGCACTCGCTGCACATGTACTGGTGCTGCACGTCGTACATGCCCTCTGAGTCCTCCTGCTGGTCATCCATGACTACTGCAAGGCGGATTTTGTAGGGCCGTGTGTGTGTGTGTGAGTCAGCACAATTCAATGAATGAGAAAAAGTCTCCTGTCCTGGTCTGAGTTATATCTCTGTGTTACGATCCTGATACAAGTGTGCCTCGATGGTTGAATTGAAGACTTTGAAGTCTGTTAGTGAGCCAACAGTGTGTTGTGAGTTTTAGGGCTTGAACCAGTAACAATGATTTGGAAAGTAGCTAGCCTCTTCCCTCATGTCTCTCACTATGATGTTCTGTGATGTCAGGTCAACAAGGAGGGAGCCTGCAAAAAAGCAAAATACAATACTCAGTCAGCTATTTGGTACCACCTGTCCCAAACCCCAACTGGCCCACAGACATTATCTTAGTTTACAATGATGTAGGTCATTTTCATGTAAAAGGAGCACCAACATGTGAAGTTGATAGGAGCATATCTCAATCTGGCCCTCATACAATCATGTCCACCTAATCATCTTAAATAAATACAATTAAAATGAATAACAATATATATATATATATCAAAATGGGTGTCAAATGAAAGCTAAGAGTATATTTTGGGGAAATGAAGGCATAGATAAATGTTTCTAGTAATTGCTTGGGTTTTAGAAAACATCTACCAGATAAGTCTTAAAAAGGATTAGAAATACATCAAAACACAATCATGTTGAAGTAATATTTAGGTAAACTATTATCAACACAACCTACATTTAGTTTTGGAGAAATTATTTGCCTTCTTAAACACTGCCTTGTAATTCCGTTACCAAAAAAAAACACATATCTTTAAGATCTTCCAGAGGATAATGAAAGTTCACAGAACTAACAAGGTAGACCTACCAATTAGTTTGTGTTTTGAACGGTTTATGAATTATTTAGTGATTATAACTCGTAATTCTGTTACCATATCGGTAACATAATTACAGAAAAAACAGTAACGGAATTAATTGGCGCGGCAGGTAGTCTTGTGGTTAGAGCGTTTGACTAGTAACCAAAAGGTTGCAAGATCGAATCCCCGAGCTGACAAGGTGAAAATCTGTCGTTCTGCCCCAGAACAAGGCAGTTAACCCACTGTTCCTAGGCTGTCATTGAAAATAAGAATTTGTTCTTAACTGACTCTCTCTCTCTCTCACACACGCCTACCCATGAGCCCCCTCTCTTTCCATTTACTGTAACCAGCATCCGCACCCACCGAGCACCGGACGTCCATGGACGTTGAAAAATAGTTGAAATGTCAACGTCCACAGACGTAATATTTGGGGCCGGTCCGTACCGGCCTTGATTTGACCCAAACACAGACGTCCATGATTGGTGACCGGACCAAATTTGAACCAATCATAGACGTCTATGTTTCACAACTTTGGACAGCACAGTGAAGAAAAGTAGAGTACAGTAGAGTTCAGTACAGTATAGCACACTAGAGTACAGTAATGTACTGTACTCTATTGTGCTCTACTGTAATGTCCAAACTTGTGAAACATAGACATCTATGATTGGTTCAGATTTGTTCCGGTTCGGACCAACCGAATTTGGTCTTGTTTGGGGTGGAGCTCATTCAAATAATAGCCAGTGTGTAGAATGATACCCATATATGCAAAGGATGATATGGCATATTTCTACCTTTGTGTACCTATTCAGGATAAATGACAATAAAGAAAATGACATTCATAAACATAAATTATGCACTTCTGTGTAGTAGAGACCAGGGACCCGTGATGTAGTTCCGTTACTTCACTTACTGTAGTTCAATAACCAAAAGAAATTTACCGTAATTCTGTTAACAAACTTTGCATCTACACTATTGTTCCAGTAAATGTTTTTTGTTTAGCATACATTTTAAAGTGAAAAATCTGAGTCTCAGCATAATTCCGTTACCATGGAATTGTCCTGTAGAAAATCGTCATAAAATAGAAAATAGAGCTGATAGCTACAAGCTAATCAGAAGCTGCCACAGGCAGAAGCTAACTGTATGTAGGCGCCAAATGGTGGTGACGGGATGTGAAATAGTTGCCAGGGATGTGCATTATTACATGCATTTTTTTATACTCAAATATGACATATAATTCATGACATTTACTTTATACAAGCCACAGTGCTGCATAACTGATCCGGTGTAGCATGATAGCTTGCGACATTGCTTCCTGTGTGTCATGTGGCGAGCTGTTGGCGGCGCTCTCTCCGATATCCGAGACCTCTTCGGAGGCACCGCTGTCTCCTGACTGTGGCTCCCCGGCTCAAGGCGGTCGTCAGGCGGCGCTATCCACTTTTCCCCGCAGGTCTCCGGTAGACACGACAGGCCCTTCCTTCCCCTCCCGTTCAAAGAATCTTACCTCTCATCTACTGTCGTTGGACAATCCCTCGTGAGGTAGTCACAAAGCTCCGCAGAAGCAACAATGCACTCTCTGTTCCGCCTTTAGGTGAATAATGCACTGATTGAACAATACGCTTTAAAATCGTGAACCTTCTGCCAGAGAAACATTTCGGTTCACGAAAAACATCGTTTGTCCGCGGATCGTTCCCTTGTTGTCGGTACGCTCCGCTTCGCTCTGGCCTTGTGACTTTGGAAGGCAGTGATTGGATACATTCCCTGTCAGTCATCAAGCGGTCTTTGCTTGGTTGAAAAGGCATTTTCACAAAACGTACTTGTATATTTGCGGTAGTGGGAGTTTACTGTCGCCATGTCGGTGTGGTTTGTCATTTGTTTTTGTTTCTACTTTAGACCTGTTTTACATTTTTTTTTAAACGGCACCCATCTGATCCTATTTGTTTAAACTTAAAATAATGGAAACTTTGAATAATGGATCATTGTTATGCTATATTAATATCACCATAATGAGAATATGTACAGTGTTTGCTAACCCTGCAATCTGAAACAACAATAAAATGACTTCTATAACTTGTTCTTGAATTGCCACAGGGTGACACACCTCTACTCCAACTCCTTAGCTGTCTGAATGGAGACTAGAGTGGCTAAAGGTGCTTGCCCACCAGGCAGTGAGAAGAATCCACTCTCAATTCTTCTGGTGATAACATCATGTGGACCTGCTATATTTTTAGATTTTCAAATCTCTTTTCATGCCAATATGGTCTGCTCTTCTCTACCTTTGTGTCTGTATGTCTGAGGGGTCAGATCTTCAAACTGCATTGCTGACTTTTCCAAAATGTTGCTTGAGGTGTATTTATGCTGTTGTTGAGCCCCTGGGGTTCTCTATATCAGTGGTTCCCAACCAGGGGTACTATTCAGTTGATGGTATAGTAACCGAAAAAGGTTGGGAAGCACTGCTCTACATTTTCAACTCCTTAATGCCAAGTTAAATAAATATATATATTTAAATACAAATTACATTTTACACCAGTCATCATTTATTCACTGGGGAGCATTACAGTTGTCAAGACAAGCACAAGAAGAAGCACTATGAATCGCTGTCTTTGGTGTGCATTTTCTATTAGAAGTTGAAATATATGATCTTTATTTGTATACTTTAACCGTTTGTAACCACCATGCTCCGCAAGTGCACTTTCTGGGGTGTAATCATTAGTCCAAACAGTTGCAAACTTGCAAATTCAGGTAGGTCCCGCCCTGTGTCGTTCCGTTTGTTTCTGTTAAATAAACGTTTTGCAACAGAATTGGCGCAATGAATACGCCCCAGTTGGATCTACCTTCAGAACTTCGTTACCCATGAAGCAATGCTATCAGCCAGCGCGTTGCTGTGCGTCAAGTCCAACCACTGTGCCAAGCGAAGAAGAAAGGGGGAGACGTACAAGCTAAAACGATATGCTACCAATGCAGTTACATCTGTAACGACTACTTTAGAAAAGATAGGTCAACTCTGTGCCTGCTTGGCTCTAAATCGCAACAACCTTTTCCCCTGCCCCGGCTTTAGCGCACATAGATATGAGCGGCAGCGGGCGGCCCAGGACCAGCTCGTTTGCTGAGCCTCCAGGGGCTCCCGGAGCCGCTTCAGCCGCCGCCGGATCGTCTGTTACCGGAGGGAGTTCTGCAGGAAAATCTGGGGCTTCACAGGCCACAGGGAGCAGCTCGACTGGCTTCGGAAATTTGAAACTAGCCCGTGAGTATAGCTAATTGAACACAATAAAGGGATCGGGATATAGTTGTGTACAGGTAATTTAAAGTAAGTATCTAGCTAAACAAATGAATAAAACTGTCGATGTTATCGTTTCGCAAAGCTAACCTAGGTAGCTAACTGGCTAGGCTATGTATGCTTTTGTAAAAGGGACAGTGGGATCAAGCCGGGCTTTGATTGTGGGTGATCTGGCTAACGCTAACTAGCATAGCATTTGAGGTGAAACGGCTATACGATGTTAGAAACTGGGAATAAATGTATGAAAATATAATGGAACCAGATGTCTGATATTTGTTGTTGGAAGCCAGATTAGAAAACTGGCATCAACTGTAACGTTACCTACCTAGGTGAAATCAAACTAGGTTGACCGTCGTCCTCATTTAGCTAGTTAGCCTGTAATCTTAGCTATTAGCATTGGAAGTTATGTAGCTGGTTGTTTAGTTAGCTAGGTTACCTGTCTAACGTTAGCTAGCTAACAGCTATATCTGCTATTTAGGTAGACGAAGTTACCGTTAATTCAGTTCACATAACGTAATACATTGGGAACTTATACGACATGGCTTAATGTGACCCTGAACAATTAGCTTTGAATCTAGCTAACTTGAATCTAGAACAATTTACGTGCTAGTTTGGTTAGCTTGTCCAATGCAGGAATATAATTAGCCAGCCAGATTGCTGGAGTGCGCTGTGTCAAAGGTCTGTCAATGTCATTTTTATAACGTTACAAGTCCAGTTTTGTTTTGCAGTTCTTTGGTCAACCGTTTTAGATTGAGCAATAAGGAACCGTTAGGTATCGATCTTGTTATTGGAATAATACTATCATAACCACGTATTTCCAAATACAATATGTGTTGGTCTCATCTCGTTATTGTTCAAGATCTAGGATTGATTTTCCTCATATTTGCATCATTTGACACATGTCCATATATTGATAGATCAAATAATCGTCCTATTGCTTTTTCATTGAGATTTCTGCACATTGAGGATTCTTCCAAAGGGTCTCATTCTCACCAATTTTCACAGCCAGTGCAATGACAGGAATTGACTGTATGCCCAGTGGTAGTTTGGATATGAGGTGTTGGAACATGTCCATGTCAAACAGACAGTAGTTAGTCTACTCTGCCATATGTCAGGAGGTTGTTGAAAGTGTTACCAGGCAGAGGCAGGGTGAATCATTGGAAAGATAAGCTAGAGATGGGAGATGAAGACTGGAAACAGGTGAGCAACAGATAAATGACGAGCACATAGACGGTGCTGGTCAAATGTCTTCTCAGTCCAGCAGGGTATACATGAACACCTAGCCTATAGCCTAATCAGCAGGTCGTCAGTGGCCCAGTCTCTGTTCAGGCATTCTAACAGTAATCCTCGGTTTTGAATGGGGTCTGATTTTGGTCTCCCTGACCACAGTACTGTATTCCTAGAAGGGTGTGCCCACTGATAAGCATTGTTCCTGGTCTGGAGGTGTCTGGACCTACCAGAAACCCTAACAAAGGTGCTGCTCTACTGTTAGGTTTCTGGAAGTAACACTGACCTGTCGAAGTGAAGTGCAAAGCCAAGATCAAGGGTTGTAAATGTCTGACAAAAAGGTGTGAGACAAAACAAGTCTTCGGAAATAATTGCCACCAGGATTATGTTAGTATCCTGGGGCTGCACTTAGCGTTACTGACGTTTCTCAGCTTCCTACTGCTCTATTGTTCTCAGCTCCTATCCTGGGGATCCACATGACTGCACATATTTGTTCCAGCACTAACTCACCTACACCTGATTCAACTAATAAAGGGCTTGATGGTCAGTGAATTAGTTGCATCAGGTGTGTCTGTATTAGTACTGGGCCCGGTTTCCCAAAAGCATCTTAAGGCTAAGTTCATTGTTAGAACCATAGGATCCTATGCTTCTAAGATTAACTTAGCCTTAAAATGCTTTTGGGAAACTGGCCCAGGTCTGGAACAAAACTGCAGTTGTGGGCCACCAGGGCTGGAGTTGAGGAACACTGTGTTAGAGAGTAAGTGGCAGTGCCACTAATTTGGTTAATATTCTCTAGTGCCAGACCAGCCACTGCATAGCAATACTAGACAACTAGCTACCTCTCTCTCAAAACTCTGAAGGATACTGCAGCTATGGCATAAATAAATGTTTGGTTGTAATGCATGGCTGTGTAATCACTAGTCCTTTTAGTGAGACGTGTTCAGTCGCTTTATATTTAGAAATAAGCGATGAGTTACTTGAGACTAAAGTCTGAGTGTTATGGAAATCACTTCTCTCTCTTACTCTTTTCATTCGCTCCTACTCATCAGACCTGTGTGATGACTTCCTCTTTAGGAACCAAAGCACTTCCCTGACAGCTGATCTGTCTGACTGCTCATCTTTGCATTCATCATTAAAGTGACTATCATGCCACTGCTGTTTCATATTTAACACTCACCTCTGACTACCCAGTGTGAAATCTACCACTAGCTATGATGACCCTTCCTATACTAGTATGTGAAAAGCTGTGTGGCGTCTCCAGTGTTTTTATTACAACATGCCATCCTGCTCTTTCAGACGTCCAGAGCCATCCAGAGGTGTCTACTCTACATCATCCTAGGAGTTGACTTTAAATCCATCAATCAACTGCGCCCACCTAATGCTTTTAGCAGCTGAACAAAACCTCCAGCTGTTCACCCTCCCTTCCAGTCTGATTCCCGGAATTGAACTGGGAGATACAGAGTTATTAGAGAACGCATTGTCATGTTGAGGCAGGGAATGGAGGGTGGATGGAGGAACCGGTGCACACACTCACTGGGCGTGCTACTGTGCCATTCAATGTTATCACAGGCTCTGACAAGCTAGTTGGCTCCAGGCCCTACCTCTACTGTAGTGTTCCTCCTTCCTTCACAATCTGTGCTTCTCTGGTGCTACTGGTGTGTCAGTCAGTTCACCTTCAACCGTTCAGACACAGCCAACACACTGAGCTGCATGTCTGACCTGAAGTAGAACTGTCACTCACTGTATGAATTTAGATAATCTTCCTTTCCACAAGGTCACACATCAGACAGACAGTAGGGCTGTGATGATACCAGTATTGTGATATTTTGAGTTTAGCAATACTGGTATCGTCCCGGCCCTAACAGACAATGGCCCCGTTCAAACACTTTAAAAACGCACCCTCCCTTCCTTGAAGACAGTAATTATAGATATGTCATTATGACGTTCTGTCAAAGCTATGTTGGAGAGCCCTCACTTTCGCCCAATCCACTGTGTTAAATCGCCCATTAATGCATTTCTCATTATTGTCAGGTTCCTTGTATTTAAACCGTACTGACCAGTGTAGTGAGGGAGTGAAGGGGTTCAGAGCTGTGACAGTCAGGTGTGCAGCCTCCCCCTGGGGAGCCGGGAAGGTGGCAGGGTGGAGGTGGTTCACTGTAGCTACTACAGCTCATTACCAGCTAGTGTTGTGTGTCTGTGGGGAGAGGCTTCCGAGGTTACGGACATTTAGAAACGGAGGGAGGGAGAGCGAAGGGGAGTAATGAACATTTGTTGTTTAGTGTTTCCCCTCAGTGGATTGGGGAAAGGATGAGGTGACCGTCAGTACGTTTCCTGCCTCTAAACCAGAGTCATGGTTCTCTGTGTGTTTGGTGTGTCCCCCTGGATAACATCCAAAATACTTGGGGTCCTTTAGCCCCTCTCGCAAATGGTCATGTACTATAATGTGTTTTGACCTCTGTAACTCTCCCCCAGGAGACAGTGGCAAGGTGACGACTGTGGTGGCCACACCAGGCCAGGGTCCAGACCGCCCACAGGAGGTGTCCTACACAGACATCAAGGTGATCGGGAATGGTTCCTTCGGCGTGGTGTACCAGGCCCGCCTCATTGACAGCCAGGAGATGGTGGCCATCAAGAAGGTTCTGCAGGACAAGAGGTTTAAGGTACAGAGTCTACAGACACACACAGCACAACCCATTTCCACTGGCAGTCTACGCCAGTGTTGTAGTACTTGACCATTAATGACTCAGACTCAGCTTCTCGACCATTGGTGACTCGGACTCACCTTCCCATGCATTTTCACTTGGACTGGATAGGCTATTATGATAAGCAGAACATTAGCAGCACTGGGTGCGCAGAAAAGTGAGGGTTCTGTTCTCTAGCTAGCAGTGGGAAGGACGTACCACACTGGCACACGCAGCCTACATCAGCTGGTGCGCTGCGGCCTACGTCGGCTGGCACGCTGCTGCGAAAGCAAGCAGGAAGGCAGGCTCCACTCGCGTACTGCCTCCGATCACAGTGCCTTCAGAAAGTATTTACACCCCTTGACTTTTTCCACATTTTGTTGTTACAGCCTGAATTTAAAATTAAATTGAGATTTTTTTGTCACTAGCCTACACAAAATACCCCATAATGTCAAAGTGGAATTATGTTTTTCATAATTTTTACAAATTAATAAAAAATGTTAAGTCGATAAGTATTCAACCCCTTTGTAATGACAAGCCTAAAGTTCAGAAGTAAAAATGTGCTTAACAGGTCACATAAATTGCATGGACTCAATCTGTGTGCAATAATAGTGTTTTTAACATGATTTTTTTAATGACTACCTCATCTTTGTACCCCACACTTATAATTTTCTGTAAGGTCCCTCAGTCCAGTAGTGAATTTCAAACACAGATTCAACCACAAAGACCAGGGAGGTTTTCCAATGCCTCAGAAAGAAGGGCACCTATTGGTAGATGGGTAATTTTTAAAATCTAAATCAGACTTTGAATATCCCTTTGAGCATTGTGAAGTTACACTTACACTTTGGATGGTGTATCAATACACTGTTTTTATGTAGTTAAACATTTATTTTTATTTTTATTATGGTCAAATTAATTTACTAATACTAAAACCCGGTCACTACAAATATACAGGCGTCCTTCCTAACTCAGTTGCCGTAGAGGAAGGAAACCGCTCAGGGATTTCACCATGAGGCCAATGGTGACTTTAAAACAGTTGCAGAGTTGGTTGTGATAGGATAAAACTGAGGATGGATCAAAGACATTGTAGTTACTCCTCAATATTAACCTAATTGACAGAGTGAGAAGGAAGCCTGTACAGAATGAAAATATTCCAAAACATGCATCCTGTTTGCAACAAGGCACTAAAGTAATACTGCAAAAAATGTGACAAAGCAATTGGCTTTTTATCCTGAATGCAGTACTACAACACATTACTGCATTACTGAGTACCACTCCATATTTTCAAGCATAGTGGTGGCTGCATCATGTTATGCATATGCTTGCAATTGTTAAGACCGGTGGAGTTTTTCAGGATAAAAAAGAGACAGGAGTTAAGCACTGGGAAAATCCTAGAGGAACTTGGTTCAGTCTGCTTTCCACCAGACACTGGGAGATTGATTCACCTTTTATCAGGACAGTAACCTAAAACACATGGCCAAATCTACACCGGAGTTGCTTACCAAGAGACAGTGAATGTTCCTGAGCGACCGAGTTACAGTTTTGACTTAAAACTACTTGAAAATTGCTGTCTAGCAATAATCAACAACCAATTTGACAGAGCTTGAATTTTTTTTTTTTTAAGAATAAGGGCCAAATTGTTGCACAATCCAGGTGTGGAAAGCCCTTAGTGACTTAACCAGAAAGACTCACAGCTGTAATCGTTGCCAAAAGATTTTCTACAAAATATTGACTCAGGGGTGTGATTACTTATGTAAATGAGATTTCTGTATTTCATTGTTAATAAATGTGAGAAAATATTTTTATACATGTTTTCATTTTGTCATTCTAGGGTATTTTGTGTAGATGGGTGAGGAAAAAAATGTGTTAATCCATTTTGAATTCAGGTAATAAATCAAGGGGTATGTAGGCTACACATCGCGTAAGCGACTTTCTTCTCTGTAACCACCAGTCACCAGCCTACTATTTAGCTTTGCCTGGTTAAGAAAAACAAACTGATTTATGAAATTCAAAACAATAGTATTGAGTTTTAAAAGGATAACAAGTCTAGCTATTGTCTCTCTCTCCCTTGAGTATTAAAAAGTAGGCTGTCTTTGAATTTGTCATCTCGCTCTACCCTCCCACTTTCCCTAGTCTTCCTCTGGGTTTCACTCTGGAATAAAAAACCGACACATCAGTGGGCGATTTACCAAAAGCCGAGAGCGGAAATAATGATCTTACTGGTCCAGAGACCATTCATCCCTTCAAAACAACAACATTAACATTCTATTAAAATAAAATGTGTGAGCCTGTGTATGAAGGACTTATTTGTTTTGTAGGCTATTGCATATTGTTGGCAATTATGACCTTTGTGCAACTGGAGGAAAATATTTGCGTTACTTCAATGCTCACATGAAAATCTTCCCACCAGACCGCCACTAGTTGTTACTGGGCAGATTTCGTCTACCAAATCAAGAGGCATCGAGCCAGCAAGCCGGCAATACAAGCGAGCAAAAAAACATTAGTAACCAAAATAAAGAACCCCCAACTCATTCCTTTGCCTTCATTCCTTTGCCTTGTTTTTTATTATGTGCACATAAACCAATATTATTGTGTTCTTTTTTTTGTTAAACTCCAACCCAGTGTCTCAGATTTGAGCACTTGGATCAGGACTCGAGCACGGACTTCACCGTTGGTTACTTGGACTCGAACTCAACTTAGCCTTTGACTTGTGACTCAACTCGGACTCAAGCACATGACTCGGTTTAGTGACTCAACTGAAACACTGGTCTTCACACATACACCGTGCAACTCACTTCCATTGGCAGTCTACAGAAACACACCATTGCCCCCATCACTCATACACTATCAGGTGTATTTCTGTATGTTCTCTCCCCATAACTCAATGTTACTACTGCTCAACTGATGAAATCTTAAGACCTAAATTACATCCCCTTGCTATTTCTATACTCCAGAACCGAGAACTACAGATCATGAGGAAATTGGACCACTGCAACATTGTCAGGCTACGTTACTTTTTCTATTCCAGTGGGGAGAAGGTATGTACAAGTCTGACTGCCTGGTATTGGGAACAACATTTTACATTTTCACGTTTATGCAGCAAAAAGAAAAATCCAGACTTGTGAAAAAATGTATTCCATTACAAAATGGATTCAACAACATTTCTCTTCTCTTATTGTTCTTCCCTTACAGAAAGACGAGGTGTATCTGAACCTAGTGCTGGACTTTGTCCCAGAGACGGTGTACAGGGTGGCCCGGCACTTCAACAAGGCCAAGACCACCATCCCCATTATATACATCAAGGTAATGCACTCACTACTTCTACTCTTCCCCTGTTTCTCCCTTTTTACTATGCCTCCCTTTTATCCTCATTCTCTCTGTCATTGTTTGTTTTCGCACTCTCGTTCATCTCGCTCTCCCTCTTTCTCCCTCAGTCTGTGTCCTCTTTCTCCCTCAGTCTGTGTCCGTGTTCTCCTCATCTCTCACCCCCTCCATCGTTCCTCTTTAAGCTCCATGCTGCTTGAGGCAGAGTTCTCTATTTAAATGAAATGGTACTGGGCTTGGGTGGTATACCGGGGTATTTGGAAATTGAAGTTGTTCTATAAATGTTCATATTTGTAGCTACTTTTTGAGTAAATGCCTGCAGTCAGCTTGTGCAATACATTAGGAGATAAAGCGGATTGCGTTCTTCATTTCACCTGTCACATTATTTCACGTTATGAAGCTTACCATAGTTCCCCAGAAAGCCAGTCACGTGTTTGTTTGTAAATGGGAGAAAGCGGGAGCAAGTGAGTCCAGCTGTATATTGATCGTCACGTGTTTATTTTTTTTTGCCTCAATAGAGTGATCAGGGACATGCAGCTATAGTTTTCCTTCCTAGAAAATACATTAGTTCAACACATTCTGCAGAAATGTGCTTCATTTTCATCAGATGACAACAGAAGTGCAAAGCTGTTTGGCTAGCATTGTAAATGAGCCTACAATATTTTTTTTGCAAAAACAATGCATTGCCATCATATTTCTAAGGTTTATCATAGGAAATGTAGCCAGCTACATTGTTTATAATGTTTTGCTTAAAGTTAATCGTGTTTTCCCAGAGAGAACCAGTACTGTTAATCCTTCAGACAAGCATGTGTCAACTTTGTTTGAACAATGTATTTCGTTCACATTCGCTTGTAAATGTCCAAATTCACCCTAAATTACATTCTGTAGCTTCTACCTATATATAACTTTATGATTGCCTGTCTTTGCAATTACTTTATTTTAGTTTGCGCTCGTTAGCATATTTAGCTAGCAGCCTTCATTTTGTGGCTCCCCCTGGTGTACTAAACCGAGAGAAGGACGGAATGACGATGTAAAAGTCTGGGTACCCTAAATGGTACTGTATTTGACTAGAGGACCCCCAAGGATCTGATGAGAATAAAACACATTGATGTTGAAGTTGGAAGTTTACATACACTTAGGTTGGAGTCATTAACTTGTTTTTCAACCACTCCACAAATTTCTTGTTAACAAACTAGTTTTGGCAAGTCGGTTAGGACATCTACTTTGTGCATAACACAAGTAATTTTTCCACCAATTGTTTACAGACAGATTATTTCACTTATAATTCACTATCACAATTCCAGTGGGTCAGAAGTTTACATACACTAAGTTGACTGTGCCTTTAAACACCTTGGAAAATTCCAGAAAATTATGCCATGGCTTTCGAAGCTTCTGATAGGCTAATTGACATCATTTGAGTCAATTGGAGGTGTACCTGTGCCTCTTTGCTTGACATCATGGGAAAATCAAAAGAAATCAGCCAAGACCTCAGGAAAACAGTTGTAGACCTCCACAACTCTGGTTCATCCTTGGGAATAATTTCCAAATGCCTGAAGGTACCACGTTCATCTGTACAAACAATAGTATGCAAGTATAAATACCATGGGAACACGCAGCCCTCACTTACTTATTGAGTGTATGTAAACTTCTGACCCACTGGGAATGTGATGAAAGAAATAAAAGCTGAAATAAATAATTCTCTACTATTATTTTAACATTTCACATTCTTAAAATAAAGTGGTGATCCTAACTGACCTAAGACAGGGAATTTTACTAGGATTAAATGTCAGGAATTGTGAAAAACTGAGTTTAAATGTATTTGGCTATGGTGTATGTAAACTTCCAACTGTATGTTCTCTCTCTGCTATGACTCTTCACTGACCTCCGGTAGTTTTTGTCTGTCACCTCTCTTTTCCAACACCTCCATTCTCTTCTTTTCTTACATCAGATTTTTTGGGAACAATACCTACTTCAGTGTTTTAGAATTGGAAACATTTGAGAGAAAGAGAAACTAACTTTCTCTGTTTGCAGTATGCTTGGTTGTCTGTTTAAACGGGCGCTTATGTTGTCGTGTGTGTGTGTACTATGCCCCGTGGCAGCAGAGAGGACTATCTGTGTCTCATGGCCCATTTGCCTCAGCCCACCCTGCTGCTCTCTCCTGTGGTGTGGAGATGCATACTGATCATACACACACACACTGCCCTCACTCAGCATCTCTACACTCTCCTCTCTCCCTGTGCTTCTCTCATCACTCCCTACTCTCTCTTTATCCACATCTCTTCCTTCCCTTACACTCCCTCTCCTTGTTCCCTTCTTCCCTCACTACTCTTCAGTCCCTTTCTCTCTCCAATTAAATTCAAAGGGGCTTTATTGGCATGGGAAACATGTTTACATTGTCAAAGCAAGTTAAATAAACAGTCAACAGAAGTGAGGAGACACAACAATATCAACAAACTATTAGAATTGAACAGTAAATATTGCATGCAAAAATGAAATAAAAAGGTTTCTCCATCTCACTCCTCCTCTGTCTACCCCCTCTGGTTTGCAATTAAGCTCTTGTTTCCCTCTAAATCTGCCCCTCTGCCACAGCCGGGCAACCACGTCCCCCTCTCAACACCTGTCTGTCTACCCCCTGCACCCTGTGTGCCCAATAACACAGCTAACGACCCAACAGAGAGACCCCAACACCCGCACACTCTGACAGCCAGAAACCCTTATACACATACAAAGTCACATCTTCTGCTATGCTAGCTCTAAGCCTTGCGATCGGAACATTTTACTGGCATGTCTAGAGCAGAGAACCCACAAGTTGTTGCAATGTGTTTGATTAAGTTGCATACATCCAGAATGTTTGACTGTTCTGAGTGCAGTGAGGTTGGTGACCAACAGTAGCTGTCTGGACACTTGGCATGACTTTAGTAGTAATGGAGGGATTATGATGATAAGTGCTGTTGTTACTGTCTGCTGTGCTGCTAACTGTGTGTATGCTTATTTCTTATAGAATTATTTTTAAACATACTTTCCACACCTGGTGTGTGTGTGTGTGTGTATATATGTTAACATCATGTGTCCTGTGTTCTCCCTCCAGGTGTACATGTACCAGCTGTTCCGCAGTCTGGCCTATATCCATTCCCAGGGCGTGTGTCACAGAGACATCAAACCCCAGAACCTGCTGGTGGACCCCGAGACGGCCATCCTCAAACTCTGTGACTTTGGCAGGTTAGTATGCCTGTCTGTCAGTGAGCACCTCTGGCCATCTCTGAATGTCTCTGACTGTGTCTGTGTTTCTTAGGCTGCCTGTGTAAACGCAGCTCAATTCGTCAGATTTTTTCATTAGATATATTTTTCAGAGCTGATCTGATTGGTAAAAAAAACAAAACAGTATTGGGCTGCCTGTGTAAATTGTCGCCTGACCACCTCTCTCCTCCTCTTGTCTCCAGCGCTAAGCAGCTTGTTCGCGGGGAGCCCAACGTGTCCTATATTTGCTCGCGGTACTACCGTGCCCCCGAGCTCATCTTTGGTGCCACGGACTACACGTCCAACATTGACATCTGGTCAGCGGGCTGCGTGCTGGCCGAACTGCTGCTGGGACAGCCCATCTTTCCCGGGGACAGTGGAGTGGACCAACTGGTAGAGATCATCAAGGTAGAGAAGAGGGGACCTGGGAGCTGACAGGGCACCAAACTGTAGGGGTGGGAGATGGAAAGAAGAGGGAGTGTAGGTCTAGTTGGCGGCGGCGGAGCGTGGGACTATGTTGGCGGCGGGAGCGTGGGACTATGTTGGCGGCGGCGGCGGGAGCGTGGGACTATGTTGGCGGCGGGAGCGTGGGACTAGGTTGGCGGCGGGAGCGTGGGACTATGTTGGCGGCGGGAGCGTGGGACTATGTTGGCGGCGGGAGCGTGGGACTATGTTGGCGGCGGGAGCGTGGGACTATGTTGGCGGCGGGAGCGTGGGACTATGTTGGCGGCGGGAGCGTGGGACTATGTTGGCGGCGGGAGCGTGGGACAATGGCGGCGGCGTAGGTCTATGGCGGCGGCGGGAGCGTAGGTCTATGGC
Organism: Brachymystax lenok tsinlingensis; assembly: GCA_030435695.1. Classification (NCBI taxonomy): domain Eukaryota; kingdom Metazoa; phylum Chordata; class Actinopteri; order Salmoniformes; family Salmonidae; genus Brachymystax; species Brachymystax lenok. The sequence continues at coordinate 93,632,846 of CM059789.1, read as the reverse complement.
GGGCGGCGTAGGTCTATGTTGGCGGTCTATGGCGGGAGCGTAGGTCTATGTTGGCGGCGGGAGCATAGGTCTTTGTTGGCGGCGGCGGCGGGAGCGTAGGTCTATTTTGGCGGCGGCGGGAGCGTAGGTCTATTTTGGCGACGGCGGCAGGAGCGTAGGTCTATTTTGGCGGCGGCGGCAGGAGCGTAGGTCTATTTTGGCGGCGGCAGGAGCGTAGGTCTATTTTGGCGGCGGGAGCGTAGGTCTATTTTGGCGGGAGCGTAGGTCTATTTTGGCGGCGGGAGCGTAGGTCTATTTTGGCGGCGGGAGCGTAGGTCTATTTTGGCGGCGGGAGCGTAGGTCTATTTTGGCGGCGGGAGCGTAGGTCTATTTTGGCGGCGGGAGCGTAGGTCTATTTTGGCGGCGGGAGCGTAGGTCTATGTTGGCGGCGGCGGCGGGAGCGTAGGTCTATGTTGGCGGCGGCGGCGGGAGCGTAGGTCTATGTTGGCGGCGGCGGCGGGAGCGTAGGTCTATGTTGGCGGCGGGAGCGTAGGTCTATGTTGGCGGTGGCGGCGGCAGGAGCGTAGGTCTATGTTGGCAGTGGGATGTTGGTGATGGCGGTAGGAGTGATCATTCTTGGAGAAACTTGATGCATCTTTCACTCTTCCAGGTTTTGGGGACTCCAACGAGAGAGCAGATCCGAGAGATGAACCCCAACTACACAGAGTTCAAATTCCCCCAGATCAAAGCACACCCCTGGACAAAGGTACTCTCTGCCCTCAGTTCTATTTAAATAGCCTTAACACCATTGTCTTCCATTGGAATCCATATTCGAGAGAACATTTTGAAATGGAACAGATACGACAGCCTTAATGAGTCAAACAAGATGCCCTTTTTCCCCCTCCCTGTCAGGTGTTTAAGCCGCGTACACCCCCGGAGGCCATCTCCCTGTGTTCCCGTCTGCTAGAGTACACCCCTGTGACCAGGCTGTCCCCCCTGGAGGCCTGCGCCCACGCCTTCTTCGAAGAGCTGCGCCAGCCCACTGCCCGTCTGCCCAGCGGACGAGAACTGCCTCTCCTCTTCAACTTCAGCCCCGTCGGTGAGTCCACACCCTTCCCCCCTCTGTTTGGCCCTCCCTCAGTCAGTAGCCATGCCCTCCTCTGTTTGGCCCTCCCTCAGTCAGTAGCCATGCCCCCCTCCTTTTTTCCCCAAGCTTCTGTAATCCCCTCAGTTTTCCAGAGTAAGTCTGAAGCATGTATGTTGAAGATCCTGTGTGTAGTATGAACCTCATCTCTCTCTCTCTCTCTCTCTCTCTCTCAGAGCTGTCTATCCAGCCCCAGTTGAACTCCACACTCATTCCTCCTCACGCTCGCGCACAGACATCACCTGCCTCACACGGTATGTATAGCACAGCCTACCCGACACATGCTTATTACATGTTCAATACATGCTTATTAGATGACTACATATTTACAGGACTAGGGTAGGGGATATAGCTTCAAATCAACATTTAACAGCCTTTTAAAATGAATATTACTGTGTTTGGATGTTAAAACCAACATACTAAAAGCAATGACCTGATGGTGAACTGAAGTGTTTAGTGTGGTGTGTATCTGATGTCCTGTCTCTCTCTCCACCAGATGGCAGTGTGTCGGACAGTACCGCCCAGCCCAGCTCAGTACCTGGATCCATCAACAGCACCTGAACCCCCTGTCCCCCATTCACCCCGTCTTTCCCCTTTTCCTGTCAACTAATCCCTCTCTTCCTACTCTTCCACCCCCTTTTGGCTCCAAACCACAAAAAACAACTATACACGCACACATACAAAGAAAAATACTTAAAAATCATCTATTATCCCTTGAATATTCCCATTATAGGTGTAAAATATATCTGTTGGTGGCAGTAGTCCAGTGACTGGGGTTGGGTTGTAGAAGATGGGTGAATCTGACAAAAGCTATTCTGTATTATAATCTCAAATCAAATTTTATCCCTTAAAAAAAAATGTTTTATTTATTTGAAAGTGTATTTTATTTTAGTGATGTGTGCCAGTCAACTGAGGCCTGTTTCAGTTCAGACATTTTCCCACAATCTTGCGCTGTAGAGGTTAAAAACCCAACGGTCACGTGGTCAGATCAGTCCCTGCAGCCAATGGGAAAACTCTGGGGAATGTAGGTGTTCATCTACCAAGACATTACTCCCAAACCAAGTCCAAAGTGTTCATTAGTTCTGAAAATTGAAGAACTGTGGTTTTTATTTGTTTTATTAAATTGGATACCAAACAGCAGCAAATTGAACAATTTTAAATTGGATGAGGTGATTTTTAGAAGCTTTTATCACACAGGTGATTCAAAAATAATCCAAAGGCGGAAACCGCTAGCTGTTTTTATTAAACCGTTTCTAAGAAGAAACATTGAGGTGAAAGTCTTAATGTCTTTTATTTGAATAAGAGGGACCTTTTTAAAAGAATGGAATGTACATATTCAGTTTCTATAAGCTCTTGTCCCAGTCAGTTTAGCTGGAGACACGTGTGTGTGTGTGTGTGTGTAGGTGAGAAGTAAGCTTTGCACATCTCCAAAGGGGAGTAGAGCGGAGCCGTAGGGGCCCGCTGCATCTCTTGTGCAGTGGAGATATGCAACCTGTGTATAGGGAGGGGTAGGGCTTCTCCAGTCACACCTGTACACCAATGGCCATATAGCCGTACTTGAACCAAAGCTCTGCCACATCAGCTTTGAAAGTACTTGGCACTTTCACTCCTCCCTATCTCTAATTTTTCCTCAATTCAGTCTAGATGCACAATTACACTGCATGTAGGGGAGGTCTTAAGTGTAAGTGTGTGTGTGAATGAGTTTTGTGTGCGTTTGACTTTCCCTGGCCATTTTCCATCTCCAGATCAACCCACTGTAGCACTCTTGTTTTTGTAAGTCTAGATTCTAACAGCATCACAGTGATTTATCATCAGTAAAACCTTGTTTTCATCCGTCATCACCGCACAACAACGATGGTTTGATCAAAAATACCTGCACCCAAAAAATGTAAATGCCCCAACCACTTCTGGAGCCTTCTGTTCCTCTCCTCCTTCCTCTGCCTCTCCCGCTCTCTCTTTCCCCCTCTTTCTCTCACTGTAAATATCAAGTACCTTTTTTTTTTTTTAGTTTTTTTTTGTTATTATATTGTTCTTGTAATTTCATTTTATTTTCTCTAGCAGAGGGGAGCTGGTGTAGCAGCGACCAGGCTCCTTCTCCTCAGTCTGTCTGTAAATACAATTTCATTTCAGTCCCTGGCTCGGTGGGGAAAAAACAGAACAAAATGTTTCTCTCATTTTTATTCTCTCTCCCTCCATTTCTCTCTCGTTGCCTTTCCCACATAAATATTATGATCACTTTATTTATTGTATTTTTGGGGGGTTTATTTTCTCTGGGGGCGGGTTTGTCGTCGGCTGAAGGGTTTATTTTGTAAGAAGTCATCAATGCCCCGTGTCATGCAAAATATTCCAACTTCCAAGATACTGTACTTTGATCCAAACTTGGGAGTGTTTTCCAATAAAGGTCCTGTATTTGCAAGTACACATCCTAGCCAGTAGGTGGAACTAAATTTTGTCTTTCTTTGATGTGAAGGGATTCTCACATGACTGTGTCTATGGTAGTCTAGCTGATGTCCCAACAGAATAAATGACTGATCCTATGTGGGGTTATTGGTGATATTGCCCATCTGGGTGGGTTTGAATGAGAGGATGGGTGGGGAGGGTGGTGTAAAATGTCCCAACACGTGTCCCTTCTCCTGTGTCCCACAAGTGTTTTGTGTAATGGGTTTAACCTGTTACTTCTGTCTGTGATTACATGAATGAGTGATTGAATTTCTAATGAATGGATGAACGAACTGACTAATCTTACAAAAATGTGAGTTGGGAGTGTGGATAAGATTTAAAATGTATGTTTTCCTAAAATGAAGAGCTAACTAAATGTGTTATTTTTGTGTTTTATTTTCCTGGCACGAGTTGGTTTTAATTTGTTGTGATCCTGATCTTTATGGCCCTGCACAAGGGTCATACCACATCACTGGTGGGAACGGAACGGTTTTGAAGTGGATGCGAGAGAGGGGGAGACGGAGAGAGACTTTTGTTTGTTGATATAAATAATTCAACTCATGATTAAAGTGATGAAACTGCCCTGGTCTCATGTTATATAGAATGGAAGTGTGCATGCACACCGTCAATTTATGTAGTGTCAGGTGTGAATGGCACTAAAACAATCTGCATTTATTGACCAGCGTACATGACTGTTTTGGCTGCTAGTAGCAGATAGAATTTATGATCAACTTAATGATAAACATTAAAACTTGGGTGTGTTTACACTACACAGGCCTTCAATTAAAGGACACACTAATAAGTAGTAATGGCATTTGTTTGTTTTATGCAAATGAAGTCAATGGTAGTAATAAGGCAGCTGATGGCAGAGCAGGGGCCAGAATGCCATAAGGCACATCGTTTTTTATAGTGTTTCCACAGCTGATTCATCTGTTGGAAGGCCAATGAGCCATCCATCAGGAGGAGGGGTGGAGCTAACTGATCCATCTCTCTCCCCACTGGCAACGTGAGATGCAATCTGCCTGTCACTCATGACACCATGCTTTATGGTTCTGAGCTTGAGACCATCACCATGGAGGGCTGACCAATGTGAGTAGCTTCCTTTCCTTGTCACCTTTCCTTTATGTCCACTAATCTGAAAGGATACGACTGAGTAAAGCAGTAGTGTCAAATAAGTCCACTAGAAAGCATTTTAATCAAATGGAAACAAATAGTTACTTCTGCTTCAACAAATGTCATGTGGAGTTAAATCCCATTGACCACAATTTGAACTGGAGTAGTATCTGACATTTACTACTCCGATCAAAGCAATATTGCATGAGAGATCGTAGTATATCATGAATGTTGGCACAGCTAGGATCATGGAGGAAAATCTCTAATGAAAGGCCACTCCAGTGTATACAAGAGCCAGGTGGCTGAACACGCAAATGGCTTGGAAGGATGAAATTAAAATAGTTATTGGTACCACACAAATTTCAGTGAAATGATACCTTACTTAATGAAATGTTATGCCTCTTTAGTTAATGAAATTACAGATGGGAGAGCAGAAGGGAGGGTGGTGGCCATGTGTCATTGGCTCATGAATAGGTGGGCATTATAGGCAGGCAGATCATAATATTCTTAATAGTTCTATCTGCACATTTGATGGTGTCATATTTATTTTTATATTTTTTTATTTCACCTTTATTTAACCAGGTAGGCTAGTTGAGAACAAGTTCTCATTTACAACTGCGACCTGGGCAAGATAAAGCAGAGCAGTGCGACAAACAACAACACATAGTTACACATGGAATAAACAAGTGTACAGTCAATAACACAATAGAGAAGGAAACAAAAGAAAGTCTATATACAGTGTGTGCAAATGGTGTGGGGAGGTAGGCAATAAATAGGCTATAGTAGTGAGGTAAATTACAATTTAGCAGATGATGATGTCCAAGTAGAGATACTGGTGTGCAAAAGAGCAGAAAAGTAAATAAAAAACAGTATGGGGATGAGGTAGTTAGATTTGGTGGGCTATTTACAGATGGACTATGTACAGCTACAGCGATCGGTTAGCTGCTCAGATAACTGGTGTTTAAAGTTAGTGAGGGAGATATGTTTTTGCATTTCGTTCCAGTCACTGGCAGCAGAGAACTGGAAGGAAAGGCGGCCAAAGGAGGTGTTGGCTTTGGGGATTACCAGTGAGATATACCTGCTGGAGCGCGTGCTACGGGTGGGTGTTGTTATCGTGACCAGTGAGCTGAGATAAGGCGGAGCTTTACCTAGCTTAGACTTATAGATGACCTGGAGCCAGTGGGTAGGGCGATGGATATGTAGCGAGGGCCAGCCGACTAGAGCATACAGGTCGCAGTGGTGGGTAGTATAAGGGGCTTTGGTAACTATTTGGTAATGAAGTATCCCCCCCGTACTGTTTCTGCTTTTAAGAGCCCAGTTGATATCTGGTGAGTCACTTGATGTGTCACAGATATGATACCCTTGAACTATTCCATAACTATTCTAGAGCTTGTAGATTAGTACACACTTCAAACCTGTCTTTCCTGTGGACCGGTCTCAGAGGGGTTCTTAGTTGTAACTTTTCCATCCAACATGATTCAACCTCGACTGCCAAGGAGGGCAGGATTTGCACAGTTTCCGTGGAGATTGAGTGGCCCCTAGCTGGCCCTCCCCTGGCTGTGTGCCTGGCCGCCTCTTTAATACCATTTGGTGTCGGGTTAAATGCTCTGAAAGAACCGGTCGTCCTCCCGAACATCCCGGGGGAGAGAAGAAATGCTGTGGGACAGTCCATACTTTCTACCAACTACTGGATATAACGCTTAATGGGGCAGAATCCTGGTGCTTCAGCAGCCTGTTGAGGAATAGATCTGCATTCAGTTCCTGTGGGCTCAGAGATGAAAACGTGATTGATTGAGGTCTTAGTTCAAGACTTTCAGAGGTTTTATGAATGAAGAGCACAAAGCCATGAGCTGCATCATGATCATGTTGTGATTACAGCTCAACTTCCAAGAAGACGTTTACATGGGGGAAAAAAAGTCTAACTAACTGGGTAGGTCGGCAGGTAGTTTAGCGGTTAGAGCATTGCGCGAATAACCGAAAGGTTTTGGTTCGAATACACATGGTACAAAATATGTCTGTGTGCCCTTGAGCAAGGCACTTAACCCTAATTTGCTCCAGGGGCACTGTACTACTATGGTTGACTGTAAGCATTTCACTGCATATATATGGTGTATGTGACAATAAAACATTAGAACATGCAACTTTAATAAAAAATCTATCTTATTTGCTACAAAAACTATTGAAAAACGAGTTGATAAGCAGAACAACAACAATTTAAGTGTTCTGTTTGGGACTTTAGACAGCCATCATGTTGCACCAAAGTCATACGCAAAGTGCGTTCTTTTGTGTAGTGTAGTCGAATGCTATTGGTGTACGGCGTACGAGAGAGCAGACAGCCAATCCGCTCAAGCCTTGTTAACATGGAACAATAACACAACTTGTTTCTTGAAGAGATAACGGCTTCTGTTTTCGGTGAGTTATTTTGTAATTATCTTACTTAATTCCTTTTGGTTTTTTTTATGGATGGAATGTGACATCAGCCAGGATAACATTTCAGGGACTGATTTCTGTTTTCACGGAGTCTCAACGGGGGGAGACATCCAAGGTTTACACCGAAACTGCAGCCGCCATTACACCACCGAAGAAGTGAATGCCACCCTTCTTCGTCGTTTTTACAAAGCACATCAAATATCTCCAGAGCGACTGCTGGCAGACAGTGGTGGATTAGTTTAGCTAACCTGACAACTGACTTGTATTGCTAAAGCAGTTTAAGGTGATATTAATCGTGGTAATGTAGCTCAACGTTGCTTGAATTGTTTGTTTGCGGAAATGCTAGCTAGCAGGCTGTCAATCAATACAGAATAGGCTAACGTTATTTAGTTAATGTTATCTTCCTACAAACCTGCAGCAACTAACTATGGTAACGTCAGTTGGCTAAGCTAGTTAAACCCAATCTAAAGTTGCCAGTGCCACCAGTGAGTCAGCCACCCTATAACAAGATAGCAAACAGCTAAATTGCTGACCTCGGGGATTTGGAGTCTGGACCACCTTTGGCATTTATTTGGCACCATTCACTAACTTGCACTGTAATGGCCCAAGTTAGTGTGAACGTATTGCAATGTGCAGTACTTTAATATCAGTAACGTTACACCATTCCACTAAAATGTATTCGCTATGTCGTATTGTGTTGCATGTTATTCTCTGTAGTTCTGTTAGGGAAATTATAAGGCTGTATAAAGTAACGTTAGCCTACAACCATGACCTAATCATATACCATTGTGGAATAGATTATTATTGCCAGAAGATACTGGCAATAAATACCCCACTGCAGGGATGGAATATGCTACTGTACTCCAAATTGTACCTTTATCCACACTGCTCCATCGAGAAGATAGAAATTCTGCTAGTTTTCCCAGAAAAGTCATTTTCGAGCTCATGCTGGCAAGCAGTAGTCACAGCAGCCATTGCGGAATGGCATGTCCACTGAAATGACACTGCTATTCCAAATTGGCTGCGGTGCTAGCTAGCATGAGGACGAAAAGGGCAGCAGTGTGGTCATGTAGTGTATTTTTTTTATGAACCCATCCACCTTCTTCGGATGATAAAAATAGCTTATTTATTTTTTTATAGCTTTTTTGTTACATATACACACATTCTCTACCTTTAGGAGCACCAGCGTGGACAAAATAACAAATAGTTACTGCCATTTTGTCTGAAAGTTCAAATCTGTCTGACCAAAGTCCAGGCACACATGAAGATACTCATTTCCATCAGTAGAGGGCAATGTTTACAACATGACGTCAATCAAATATCTTAACATCGTTCACATTTTAAATGAGGACTTGCAAGCATTTATACATGGGGTAATACAACACATTCTCATTCGGTCTGCAAATAAATATAATGATATTTAGATGCATCAGCTCTGTGTGTATGGTTGGGGGGTGTATGCTACATTTAGGTTATGTTAACCCTTGTGTATCCTTAACATTTGGTAACTCCCCTTGTCCTAAGGGTAAAAAATGGCCCGCCTTCACTAAACCCCTAAAATAAAGAAGCTTAATTGAATTTTAAACCCAAAATCTATTTTGCACGAATAAAAAACCTCATTCATTACAAACTTTGTGAATATCTGGGTTTTCCCTCTTCACAATGCAGAAAGACATTTAATCAGTGGACATCAACCATGTTATTTTGCTGCTCTTTGACAAAAATGTCTCTTTCAGCTTGGGGGATTTCTTCTTCATCTGAAGATGATGCATCATGGTCTGGGTTGTATTCTTCCCCGTCTTCTTCAGATACCTCCTCGTCTTCCAAATCATTGTTCTCTTGTTCCTCTTGGACATCTGAAAAAATCAGATCTACGACCTGTTGGGCACTGAAATGTGCACTCATGGCTTCAGCAATGAGAGAACTGGGGGGACTGTTATCTGCAGCACCTTTATAGCCTCTGACTGCATTCCCCATTTAGTAAACAATGCTTTCAAGAAATGTTTATTTTGTCTGAATTAGTGTTTATTTTGTCTGAACTTGAGTGGTGTGGGGTCGTGGAGGGAGATGCTGCACATGCACAAGAACGTTTTAGTTTTGTCAGTCTGAGTTCAATCAGTAGCACACAATCTCAATTTTGTGGTGTGTAAAGGATTTTATAAGAAATGACCCTAAGACAATCTTTGTGTCCTGGTGGTGTACAGCTTTCATGGAAATATGTAGGCTAATAATTGAGTGCACGTGTCGCTTGCAGACATAAATCAGACCACCCAACCTGAATTGAATATGATCAGTAATGCGTGTTTTGGTCTAGATCTCGTCTCTCTCCCTGTGGCAGGTATGGCGATGGATAGTGCCTCTGTGTACATGTGCTTCCCCTGCTATCAAGAGTTTGACACCCTGGAGGAGGTGCTGGCCCACCAGCTGACCTGCACCACAGAGAATGTGGGGAGTGGGGCCCCCACCCCCGTCTCCATCCCCTTCCTACAGACTCAGGTAATAGTGGAAGCGTCATACTCCATGGACATTTACACTAAATAGGCTAGGTCTAGAACATTGATAAAGACTAACTTTTTATTGAACTTCTCTCATATTTTGCACATCTAGGCTAAATGGTTCTGGATAAAAGCGTCTGCTAAAAGGCATATATTATTGTTATATTACAATTTATTAATGCAATAGTGTGTACATTTCGTAGTGTCGCCATTGTTGTGCTCAAGGCCTCCCATGTGAATTGGAGAGCATTGTGAGGCTGAAGCGTAATTACGAGTCCACACACGCAGAGCAGTGATAGTCCAGCGGCCCATCTGTGGGGGAGGCACAACCCGACCACGCTCATTCAAAATTCCCAACCAACTCGGCACCAGTTTGAATGTGATGACAGTTGAAAAATAGCTTGAGCCGCGCTGAGAATTCAAAAATGACAGCCAACGGTCCCATACTCTAGAACACTGCTGTGCAGACACAAACATGTTTTGGACTCTGATAAGCGCTGTTGCTTACAAAACTGCACTGCATTCTACCCAATACAAAAGATCCTTGTTTTTTGTTTTGTTTATTCTTGGTGGATAAAAATAGACAATATAATATTCAATTTGGGCAAGAACACATATTTCAAAAACCACCGTACACAAACATCTAAATAATATAAATAAAATAAAAAGATCACAGATCACGTTACTTTCTACATCAAATATTGAATTATAATGTTCCAATGTTCAGATACTTTTTCTGTTACTATGTAATTTGAGGGAATCACACTGTCCTTGTTCTCACTGTATCGCTACCTCCGCAATGACAGCTACAGTATGCTCAGAGGTTTAAAACGGTGAGCCGTCGACCGCGAGTGACGTTTACCAGCGTCGCTCTCCGAAACGTGTCCCCAGCCTCCCATGGTGACGATGTCCTCAAGCTCAGAACCATAAAGCATGGTGTCATGAGTGACAGGCAGATTGCATCTTGAGTTGCCAGTGGGGAGAGAAAAGGAGCGTGAAAGATGAATCAGTCAGCTCCACCCCTCCTCCTGATGGATGGCTCATTGGCCTTCTCACAGATGAATCAGCTGTGGAAACATTCTATAAAACCTAAGTGCCTTATGGCATTCTGGCCCCTGCTCTGCCGTCAGCTGCCTTATTACTACCATTCAGACTTCATTAGCTAGATTATCATAATTTCTGTGTAACATTAAAGGCGACATTGCTATAAAACGGTGTTTACATTTCAAATGAATGTAGGCTGCTATTATACCAAACGTTTTTTAACTTGACGTGTTCGTATCCAGAGAACTGTAATTACATGGAAATTAGACGCTTTGCTTTTTAGCATTAAAAAGGAAGATGGAAAATGAACACCGAGGTAGAACCACTTTGTAATATGTATGTATTTAATTACATTCCTATTACCCATCTTGCTTACCAAGAGGGAAAAGATGAAGTGTTATTAAAAAGGAACTTCTGCAAAGTGGTGTGCTCCCTCAGTTACTTTAATTACATGTTGACTCATGTGTAATATTTTAGTGCACTTCCCAAATTGAAGTCCAGTTCTGGAATCGGTAATTAATTGAATTCATTATATGGTACAGGCAACTATACACACTAGCCAGGCTCACTGACCAAACAGGCCCACGGGGCCTGGTCAAAAGTAGAGTAGAGCTATTTGGGATGTAGACACAGTTTCCTGTCTCAAGTTCTCCTGGGAGACAGTGACTTAACCACCAGCGTCACATTGAAAATGCTCTCTCATCAAGAACATATTAATACACACATACATGACACTATTTCAAGAGCTCCGGTCGGGCCGCAGTAAACGTTTTTGCCACGTTGGATAAGAACAGTGTCAGCGGCAGTTCAAGTTACATAGTCTGGTTTTATAACTCAGCTCCCTTACTGAGCTAAAACGCTGAGTTGTGAGTGCTTACTCTGAAACTAAATAAATCAGACATGACTGAAATGGTGATTTTAGTTTGTTTGTGGCATCAAAACAAGCAACCCCAAAATATTTACTAAGACTATGGAGATAAAACCGTATCCATAATAGCAATCTGTTTCTACATACGATACTAAATATGTTTCTGCATTCCTCAATTCTAACAATGACGCCAACAAATTGCCTAAAGCAGCAACAAGCTGGTAGAACTCAGTCTAGGCTACTAAACAGAATGAGCCACAGTGGTACCTCTGCTTGAATGAAGACACTCCTGAAGGAACACATCATTAACCTCGACCTTGATGGTTCTTATCATCCTAATGGATCAATGAGCAGTTCTCAAACGCCACGGACTGACCCTCTGAACTCAACTGATAGGCCTGTGATATTTATCATCACCCTGCCCCCCCCCCAGAGACTTTTTCAACAACAACAAAAATATTGCCACATACACCAGGTAGGTGCAGTGAAATGTGTTATTTTACAGGGTCAGCCATAGTAGTACAGCGCCCATGGAGAAAATGAGGTTTTTCACCTTGTCGGCTCGGGTATTCAAACCAGCAACCTTTGTTAATGGCCCAACCCTATAACTGCTAGGCTACCTGCTGGCCTGTGATGGTTTTGCTATCCAGTACTGCCATGGAAACCTACATTGTTAGGTGGAGGAGTTCTTTCAATTTGACACCCAAAAATATTGACGTTTTCATTCACTCATTATTGTCCAAACTGGTCAGCTTGTGCTTTGTCTTTTCTCACATTCTCTCTTTCTCTCTCTCCAGCAGCAGGTGTATACCCTGCCCATTGCTCTATCGCCTGCCCCTCAGACTAAGGCCAGTGTCTCCTCTGTGCTGCCCAGCTCTGGTGCACCAGGTCTGGCCATGGCTAGCCCAAAGATGCCCTCCTCAGGAGACCAGCCCAAGATCCTGTACCAGTGTGGAGACTGTGACGCCCTGTTCCACTCCCTGATCCTTTGGCAGCAACACCTCAAACATGGCCAGTGTCTGCAGACCAAGGCAGGACCCACCCAACCACAACCAGGACCAGAAGAGACCGGCTCTGGATCTGGATCAGAACTGGTCCCAGAGGGAGAGGGGAAGCACGGTCAGGCTGAAGTGGAGGTGGACTTGGGTCCAGATGAACCGTACGAACCAAACTCACCGGATGACCAAGAAGGAGGGGGCAGAGGAAGAGAGACGGATAGAGGAAGAGGAAGGAGTCAGGAGAGGGCACAACAAACCCAGCAGCAGCAGGATGTAGTGAAGACTGAGCTGCCAGCAGAGAAAGAGGAGGATGGGATGAGTGCAGAGGACACATCAGCCACCCTGGATCACACCTATCTGCCAAACACCACCAACAGAGGGCAGGAAGGAGGAGAGGAAGAGCCAGAAACAGAGAGCGTAGGGGAATCCACTGAATCTAAAGCCTCTGAGATCCAGGCTCAGGCAACTCATTCATCTACAGAGGCCCAGTCTGCAGTAGACAGACAGTCCATCCCCGACCGCGCTCCCTCCCAGGACCCCCCCGACCCCGCTCCCTCCCAGGACCCCCGACCCCGCTCCCTCCCAGGACCCCCCCGACCCGCTCCCTCCCAGGACCCCCAGACCCCGCTCCCTCCCAGGACCCCCCAGACCCCACTCCCTCCCAGGACCTCCCCGACCCGCTCCCTCCCAAGACCCCCCCGACCCGCTCCTTCCCAGGACCCCCCAGACCCCGCTCCCTCACCGGACCCCGCTCCCTCCCAGGATCCCCCAGCCGATAACCCTGTGGAGGAGCAGATGTCCTACTACTACAGGATGAAGGCAGCCAAGAAGCTCAAGCCCCCGTCCAGCCTGCTGTGTGTGGACTGTGGCTCCAGCTTCGGCATGGTGTCTGAGCTGGTGACCCACCGTAAGGCCCAGCATGGCCTCAAGGAAGCCCTGCACCACTGCACCGTGTGTGGGGAGAGCTTCCTCAACACCACCCTCTTCCTCTACCACCTCAAGCAGCACAAGGAGAAAGGCAAGGAGGGGGTCACACAAACCCAGGCCCAGGGAGGACAGATGCAGGATGCAGAAGACCAGGATTACAAAATAGTAACACTGCAGCAAGAGATGGTGGAAGAGATGGTGGAAGAGTCTAAAGAGGAGACAGCGGGGGTGGCGGATTCCCAGAACAATGGAATTGAGGAGCTGAACCAGGATGAAACCCCCTCTTCTTCAACTGTCTCTCCCTGTGCTACGGTTCAGGACCCCAAGGTGGTCCAGGGCCAGAGTTTCCTGTGTGCCCAGTGTGGAGCCAGCTTCAGTAAAGAGCCAGAGCTCAGTGCCCACCGTAGGGACAAGCACGGCCAGAATGAGCCCCTCCACCACTGTTCCCAGTGTGGCCAGAACTTCATGAACACCACCCAGTACCTTTACCACCGACGCCAGCACCGTGGGGAACCAGGGGCTGGGGCAGGAGCAGCCACGGCCCCCCAGGGAAGCCCCCGCGCCCCCAAGAGGATGCTGTCCCCCCCTGCCGCCTCGTCCAGTGCTGCGTCAGGCTCCCCGGCGAAAATACCTGCTATCAGGATACGCAGCATCGATGATCTCAAAGGTACGTTCAACCCAATGGCAGCTGGGTTCAACTCAATGGCAACTGGGTTCAACCCAATGGCAGGTGGGTTCAACCCAATGGCAGCTGGGTTCAACCCAATGGCAGCTGGGTTCAACTCAATGGGAAGTCTTAACTCTGCTGTAAGGGTACCTAAAAATAGAATCATAACTGACTCCAATCCAAACTGAATATTGCTAAGTTTCATTATTGTTTAAGGTTATTTTGACAGACCGTCGCTAGTTTCTGACCATGCTCTCTCCTCATTGGGCAGAGAACAAAGACCAGGGCAAAGAGGTGAATCCAGTCATCCTTACGGAAGAGCAGGAGGAAAAGACTGTAGCAGGGGAAAAACCGAACACCAACCTCCCCCCTCCAGCCAAGCTGATTCAGGACTGGTCCCGCACCCCTCTCCCCCATACCTGCCCCCACTGTGGCCAGACCTTCACACGCAGGGGGTTCCTCCGCGCTCACGTCTTCAGCCACACCGGAGAGAAGCTCTTCACCTGCAAGGTACTGCTAGACTGGACATGTGTTCTATTGAAAATGCTGTGAAATATTGATGTTAATGACTGAAACTAGTTGTGTATCAACAAGGAGCAGGAGTTCGGAGTAGCTTCCTATTATATACAAAATGTTTATTTTTCTGTTTAATCTATGTGACAATCTTAGTGCTCTTGTTCTATGTGAAATAGCTATGTTGTACTGGGCTTCTGTCAATCAAATTCATCCTTCTTCTTGATTAATTCAGGTGTGTCAGAAGGCGTTTGCGTCCTCTCCCAACCTGCTGCGCCACAGCCTGACCCACATGGGAACCAAACCTTTCCCCTGCTCCGTGTGTGGCAAGCGCTTCTCCCTGCCGGGCATCCTGAAGAGGCACAGCCTCACCCACAGCCAGCCCAAATCCCGCCGCTGCAGGTCCCGATGGAAGGTCAGACATGGGGGGAGTCACTGCACCCTATAGTACACCATTCCTATGTGGTGCACTACTTTTGACCAGGGCCTATAGGGCTCTGGTTCCCATCGGACTCTGGTTCCCATCGGACTCTGGTTCCCATTGGGCTCTGGTTAAAAGTAGTGCAATATAAAGGGAATGCGGAGCCATTTGGGACACAGCCCTGGATTACCTGATTGTTTTTAGAATGTCTTATAATCCCTTGAGAACATCTCTGAACACACCACAGACAAGTCCTGGAGAGCCACAGCGCGAACAGGGTTTTGCTCCAGCCCAATCGGGTGTGTTGATGCTGGGCTGGAACAAATCTGTACACACTGAGGCTCTCTAGGATCGGAGAAATTCAGGAATTCTATTTGTCTCTACGTTAACATTGAGACAGGCTATTAGTTCTTTCCCCTGATGTTGTGCTGTGTCAATGACATCCCTGCAGAAGAGGACAGCAGAGGGGGAGGATGGAGAAGGCCAGCTGTTCGACTGTCCCAACTGCACTGCTCGCTTCCAGACTGACCAACAGCTGCAGGAGCACAGGTGTGCGGGTGTGACTGGGCTGTGACTCAATTAAATGTGCAGGTTGAAATCAACCCCAAAGGCCTGTTTCACAGAACTAGATTAGACAAGGAACACTGGTGACGCATTTCAATGTGTAAGTTACCTTGATTGAACCCTGCGTGTTTTACAGGGAGAAACAAACACACGATGGTACCATATTTACAGTGACAGTAGAGCACAAGACTGAACTGAGAACAGATGTGCTACACATAACCCAAACACAGGCCGGACCCTGTTCCTACACAGGCCGGACCCTGTTCCTACATAGTGAGGGGATTTATAGAGTTGTTAACCTCTTACGGATCCGATCCGGGTGAGCGGGCTCGTTTTCGGAGCAAACAAAGCGCGGCAAATTCAAAATAAAAATTCTTAATATTTAACATTCATCAATATACAAGTGTTGCATAGTCATCAAAAGCTCTGATTCTTGGCAATATCACAGCGTTGTCAGATTTCAAAAAGGCTTTACGGCGAAAGCACAACATTTGATTGTTTGAGGATAGAATCTCTCATATTTTCCACATTAGCATAAATTAATATCCAGCGCGGGTCTCACAAAACCCATATAAGAGCTAAAATAAATCGCTTACCTTTCGAAGAACTTCTGCTGAGGGCATCCCAAGTGTCCAAGGAAGAAATCCAATGGTTCTTTTGTTAGAAAAAGTCATTTATTATATCCATAAATCTCAGTTTGGTTGGCGCGTAATGTTCAGATAGTCCACCAAGCATTTCCAGTCTACTCGTCCGTTATACAGTGAAGAGAACGCGTTCAAATTATACCTATCAACTTTGCCCAAACAAATCAAACATCATTTATAATTTATCCTTAGGCATCCATTTATCTATATTGGCTATTATATTTCACTCTGATAATAACCTACACGATAGAAAAAGGCAAACACCGTGCTGCGCGCTCCCGGGTATCTCATGCACTAGACAGAAAGGATATCCTGGTATGTCATACAAAATCGACATCCTTTTGGCTCTCTTCCATTATAAATGCTCCAAAACACTGTCCAGAGACTGTCGACATCTTGTGGAAGCCATAGGTACTGCAACCTCATTCCTATATCCCTGAGAATTCAATAAACAGGCATTCAAAGTCAGGAAATGTCAAAAGAAAAATTATTTCTCTTGTTTTCGCCTGCTATATCAGTTCTATTATACTCACAGACATTATTTTAACTGTTTTAGAAACTTCAGAGTGTTTCCTATCCAATAGCACTAATTATGTGCATATTCTAGTTTCTGGGCCTGAGTGGCAGGCATTTTACTTTGGGCACGTCAGACAATCGAAAATTCGGAAAATGGGACCCTAGCCCTAAGGAGTTAACAGAGGTGCCCTTGAGCCCTCGCCAGCATTGATTGACAGCCGGGCGTCGGTAAATTAAGATGATAACGATTAGGGGTAGGATGAGGAAGTGATGGAGACAGAAAGGCTGAGGAACTAGAGGTGGGGGATGCGGGGAGGGAGGAAGTGAGGCAGGAGAAATGATCCGGGGATCAATAGGAGGGCGTGATCAGGGAGTGAATGGAACGTTACCCTTGAACTGCATATCAATGTGTAGTTGGGGCGTAGCAGGAAGTCCCAGCGTCTCTGCAGGGTACAGTCTGTATCTCTACACCCCCTCTCATTAGCGAACACTGAGGGGTGTAGAGAGACGACCTGGACTGAAACTTTCATTCTCAGGGTCATCTCAGCCTGAAATATTGATTCCTATTGTCAGCCCTGTGCAGAGGGACGATCGACCAGACAGTTTATATAGGGCTGTAAGTGGTCCACAGTACACACACTATGTTTACCATCTAATATTAAATGATAGGGTTAAGTACTTGTCAAATACATTATCATCAGTCATGAATTATACGTAGAACACAATGTATTTTTCAGCAGTTCATAATCATTATTTCTTTAGCTCGCCTGATGCCCACACTGACCATTTAGGACAGTGTGACGAACATTATCACTGCCAAGGCCATTGACTTAGCTGCTTGTAATGCATTGGCTAGTGGCAAGCACTAAAACACCTGCTAGCCAGGGTTGATTAGTGGAATCTGAGGGTTTTAATGCTGGGCTAGAATAGAACCTTGACACTGCAGGACTGTAGTTAAGAGTTGAATACCTCCACTGCTGAAGAAATGTGTTTAAGTGAACTCTTCCAGCACCCTGATATCCACTACTGCAGTGTTTCCCAACCCTGGTCCTCCAGTACCCCCAACAACAGTACACATTTTTATTGTAACCCTGGACAAGCACACCTGATTCAACTTGTCCAGTATTCATCAAACTCAATGAGTTGAATGAGGTGTGTCAAGGGCTACAACAAAGCTGTGTACTGTTGGGGGTACTGGATGACCAGGGCTGGGAAGCACTGCGCTAGTGATCAAACACAACACTGATCCAGCCAGTTAAATACATCCCAGTGGTTCTCCTCCCTCTCCTTCCCCCGGGCTATATCCTGCCATCATGGAATGGATAAACATAGTCTCTCATATCTCACCACACACTGAAACCACCCGTTTATCTGCCGCCGTTTTATTATATGACACACCTAATGACTCCGTATTGAACCTTAAAAAGGCTTAACGACACGGTTAAGCACACAGGTCTGGAGGTAATCCTAATACTGTGACTAAGGTGATAGCCAGCATGTGGTTGTGTGTGTTATTCCTCCGCTGTGTGGATGCGGATTACAGTGGGCCCTTGAAGCGTGGCTTACATGCATCTCCAAATGACACACTGCAGTGTTATTAGTACCAGTGAGCTGCTGCACATATTGTTGATGGTGCTCCTTTTGTCCCTTTTCCTCACAGCTTCATTTCTTTCTCAGCTTCCAAGAAGAACACATTGCTCATTGCAGTACTGTATTATAGCCCTTGTTTTTTATAGCTCTTTCTTTTTATCCCTCTCTTTTTCTGCTCTGAAAAACCCCCAAAACATTTAGTATAATTTCTGTTGTAATTTATTCAGTAGTGCCTTACTAACATTAGTTGTTGTTTACACTTCTTTTCCTTTTCTCTTCCCGTCATTGTGTTCTGTCCATCAGACTGCTCCACACCAGCCACCCGTTCCCCTGCTCTGTCTGTGGAGAGGCCTTCAAACGCAGGAAGGAGCTGGACCTGCACTCCCTCATTCACCAAGGTAGCTCCTCCCCTCTCCTCTCAGCTGCCCTCCTCTCTGTGTGTCTGATAAGCACTGGACAAGACAGAGAGACCAGGGCCCGTATCCAAGCGTCTCAGAGTAGAAGTGCTGATCTAGGATCAGTTTAGCCTTTTAGATCAGAATGAATTAGATTATCAAGACAGTGGTGATAATATAGTTTGTATGTGTTAGTGAAGCTGCTCATAATGGGGCTGATTTCCGTGTTAAGTATGCAGAAGTAATCCATGCGCCTTAGTAATAATTAAGGGTATAATGGTTCACCAAACCCATGGTTCGGTAGGTATTGCATTTTTGTGGTCACAATTCAGTTTCGGTACAGAGGGAAAATGACCGGATTGTTATGTTGGGCCTCAAGTTTCCACTCAGATGCTGCGTTTGTAACCATGTGGGAGGTGGGTATTTACCAGATGTGAAGTCAATACCAGTTGGATGCACTCATGTGATTTGAACTCGTTGAGAAACGCGGATTAGCTAATGGCCAACAAGCTGTGTCAACCATAAACTAAAAGTACAGCTATCACGCTTGTAAACAAATTATAGTTAAAAAAACACACTAATAGATTGCTTTTTATAAATAATGTTTTGTTGTTGCATTTAACTGCCGAAAATGCTGTTATAGAGGTAATCTCCTTAGTAGGTGACGTCAGAGGTCACCATGTGGGAGAAGTGGATTCTCAGGATGATAGACGAGATTCCCACTAGTAATTACTCATTTGAGTGCTGTTCAAGTGGATTATACCCAGTTGTATGTAGTAAATTACCACTTCCCACTTGGTTAGGAAAGCACCATGACATTGCCTCCTTCAGTGTCAGATGCGTGTTTGTAGCGCCGTACATGTCCCACTCCGGGGTAATGTGATGGGCTGTCACTATAAGCTCAACACGATGCATTGGCCAATTCATGGAAAGCTTTGGTTTGCCTATATAGAGCGGATACTACCTGTTTGCTGAAATGGGTGCAAGTGGGAAGTTCGTACCTGGCTCGAGCACTTTCACGAGGTGTTAAAACCCCCTATTCTAAACCACCGGGAATGGACGCATACCCATGGCTATAAACCAAAGACTGTAAAAAATATAAACCTAGCCTACCTATCGCTCTTGTAATTTATTTGGCCCGGTCAGAATCAGCTGCCAAGGGCTACTTGAATGCCGAGGGGAGACGATGTTGTGTAGTTTCTTTGCATTTCCATCTTACTCTGGTATACTGGGGCCCACTGGTGATGTTGCCATAAATGTGTCAACATATTTGAAGTGTTGTCAGCTACATAGGCTATTCTCGTTGAGTCTGTTACCGTTTTATCCACAACTCTATCCATCACCCCTGTAATCTACTGGGAAGACAAAATGTTCCCAAACTGGAGATTTAATAGATGATGGAGGATCCTCTAATTCTGGTCTATCGAATCGACCCCACCAATTAATGGGTCACAGCAACGTAGCTGACCTCATCGGGGTCAGAAAGGACCGCATCTCGGAGAGAGAGAGATGTGATTGGTTGGAATTGATCCATTGATTATTAGTTAATGCTCTATTGATGAAGAGGATCCTTATTAAATGTTTCAACGGAGGGCTCCTCAGGGGGGACTGGTGAACGCTCCAGCTGGGAGGGAGGATTCTGCTGGGTTGGTGTTGCCATGGTAACTAGACGCCGGTGGCTAAGATGGGGAAACATCAAACTCAGCATCTTCTCTCTTCTTTTTCTCCTTTAGCTTCACAGAAACAGACAGAGAGCCTGAGAGTGTTTACCAACACCCAGACTGTCAACAGTAGTGCATGTGTCTGTCTGTGTGTCAATAAATAAGTTACCTTAAGCCACATACTGTAGCCTATGCTGAGTGATGACTATACAGATAGAATAGCCTGTAACCCAGTGTGTGTTTTGGTGGGTAGGGACGGGAGGGGCCTGTGACCAGGACCTGTGACTGTCTAAATACCCACTCAATCTATACATCCCTGTCCTTTCCATGTTTAGTGTATTTCAACCGATTACATTTTTATTGAACCTTTTATTTAACTAGGCAAGTCAGTTAAGAACAAATTCTTACTTACAATGACGGCCTAGGAACAGTGGGTTGACTGCCTATGACAGATGTTTACCTTGTCAGCTCGGGGATTCGATCTAGCAACCTTTCTGTTACTGGCCCAACGCTCTAACCACTAGGCTACCTGCCGCCCCATGTACACTCTCGGAACACTATTTGGACTGTGATAAACACTAATTTAGTAAGTCATTAACTCATTCTGCCCACCCCATCTCCCCAGATAAGGAGCCAGTGTTGTGCCCCCACTGTTCCTCCCAGTTCTTGAACCAGTCAGTGTTGGACATCCACCTGCAGCGCTGTACCAGCTCAGAGGAGGACAAGACTGTGGGCCGTGGTCGGGGACAGGGACGGGGACGCTCCATGGGACAGGTACACTGGCCGCCTACTCTATACTAGTTATTCCTTTATAAACATGTCTACTGTAATAGTATGATACCTTATATACATGTCTACTTCTACTGTAATAGTATGATACCTTATATACATGTCTACTGTAATAGTATGATACCTTATATACATGTCTACTGTAATAGTATTATACCTTATATACAAATCAAATCTAATTTTATTAGTCACATCTGCCAAATACAACAGGTATACTTACTTACGAGCCCCTAACCGACAGTGCAGTTTCATAAAATCCGGATAAGAATAAGAGATAAAAGTAACTAGTAATTAAAGAGGAGCAGTAAAAAATAACAATATATACAGGGGGGTGCCGATGCAGAGTTAATGTGGTTAGTTGAGGTAGTATGTACATGTAGGTAGAGTTAATTAAAGTGACCATGCATAGATGACAACAGAGAGTGGCAGTGGTGAGGGGGTGGGGGGGCAATGTGAATAGCCATTTGAAATAGCCATTTGACTAGATGTTCAGGAGTCTTATGGCTTGGGGGTAGAAGCTGTTTAGAAGCCTCTTGGAACTAGACTTGGCGCTCCGGTACCGCTTGCCGTGTGGTAGCAGAGAGAACAGTCTATGACTAGGGTGGCTGGAGTCTTTGCCAATTTTCAGGGCCTTCCTCTGACACCGCCTGCTATAGAGGTCCTGGATGGCAGGAAGCTTGGCCCCAGTGATGTACTGAGCCGTTCACACTACCCTCTGTAGTGCCTTGCGGTCGGAGGCCGAGCAGATGCCATACCAGGCAGTGATGCAACCAGTCAGGATGCTCTCGATGTTGCAGCTGTAGAACCTTTTGAGGATCTGAGCACCCATGCCAATTCTCCTGAGGGGGAATAGGTTTTGTCGTGCTCTCGTCACGACTGTCTTTGTGTGCTTGGACCATGTTAGTTTGTTGGTGATGTGGACACCAAGGAACTTGAAGCTCTCAACCTGCCCCACTGCAGCCCCGTCAATGAGAAGTAGTCCACAATCATCTCCTTTGTCTTGATCATGTTGAAGGAGAGGTTGTTGTCCTGGCACCACACGGCCAGGTCTCTGACCTCCTCCCTATAGGCTGTCTCGTTGTTGTCGGTGATCAGGCCTACCACTGTTGTGTCATCGGCAAATTGAATGAGGGTGTTGGAGTCGTGCCTGGCCGTGCTGTCATGAGTGTACAGGAGGGGGCTGAGCACGCACCCCTGAGGGGCCACTGTGTTGAGGATCAGCATGGCAGATGTGTTGTTAGCTACCCTTGCCACCTGTGGGCGGGCCGTCAGAAAGTCCAGGATCCAGTTTCAGAGGGAGGTGTTTAGTCCCAGGGTCCTTAGCTTATTGTTGAGCACTGAGGGCACTATGGTGTTGAACACTGAGCTGTAGTCAATGAATAGCATTCTCACATAGGTCTTCCTTTTGTCCAGGTGGGAAAGGGCAGTGTGGAGTGCAATAGAGACTGCATCATCTGTGGATCTGTTGGGGCGGTATGCAAGTTGGAGTGGGTCTAGGGTATCCGGGAGGATGCTGTTGATGTGAGCCATGACCAGCCTTTTAAAGCACTTCATGGCTACCGACGTGAGTGCTACTGGGCAGGTTACCTTCGCTTCCTTGGGCACAGGGACTATGGTGGTCTGCTTGAAAAATGTACTCAGTCAGGGAGAGGTTGAACTCATGAATTCTGAGATTTTGCAGTTCTGACTTTCCAGTTGTTTTCAACGCGGCAGAAGTAATGCTGGCTTGACAGCATGGCCAATGTATTCAACCTTTTCTGGCCCATGGTGTTGCGTGTGAATGTTTATCCTTTTAATTTGGAAAAAAGACCCTTAAATCCAGACTTGGACCACACAACCTCTCCACTGAATAGCAGGCAAGGGAATCAAAATAGGGATTGCTTTGCAACGTTTGCAGTTAGCCACTGATTCCTTCCAATCCACTCATTGTTGAATTTGTGATTTCCAACTTGTGTAATGTTTATGGCCGATGAGCACCGATACGTTTTATCTATAATTTCTCTTCATATGACAATGATTGAAAAGGATTTGCCAGTAAATGGCCGACGTGATTCATGATGAGCTCTGCTTGTCTAGCTTGCAAGCTAAGATTTTGAAAGTATGACCCATGCCATGTTGACATGATCAGTCCAATCAAAGCTACGGTAGATATAACGTGATTTGACGTCATTTTATCTATGGCCATTGATGTTGAGCCTTCTTGGATGGGTACTTCTAATGTAAATCTATGGTAGCACTCAAGGGGGCTTGATCTTTCAAGCTCTCCCTGTAGATTTTGTGTCGACGTGGTGTCCCCATGAGTGACAGAACACTGAGCCAATCACGGTGCAACTAGAGACGATTACCAACCCCTACGCTCTGTATTTTCAGCCAGCTGCTCCTCCACCACGTAAAGCACTGAGCTAGGCCGAAACACCTGCATTTTGGAGCTGCCTTTGTCAAGAAAGCATTAAAGGGACCATGTTTGTCTGCAGCTTTGTTAACACATTTTATAATATATATATATATAATATAATTTTTTTTACATTGTTTTGCAAACTGATATGTCACATATCAGTTTGCAAAACAATGTAAAAGAGCCCCCCCAAAAATGCCAAAATAATATGCCAACATATAACAAACATTTTTAATTTTTTTTATTTTATTTTATTTTTTTGTAGCTAAACAGGCTCTGCCCCACCTGCCCTGAATGACGGATCGCCACTGTGCAAATGCACGTGTGCACATGGAACAGTCAAAGCAAAAGTTTGACCAAAAAGTTTGACAATATTTACAAAAATATTGATTTCTGGTTAAAGATGGAGTTTTGACGTCGATTATTCATGCCCAGCCCTAGTTCACTCTGCTTTCCACCAGACACTGGGAGATTCATCCATCTTTCAGCAAGACAGTAACCTAAAACACAAGGCCAAATCTACACTGGAGTTTCTTACCAAGAAGTGAATATTCCTGAGTGGCTGAGTTAGTTTTGACTTAAATCTGCTTGAAAATCTATGGCAAGACCTGGAAATGGTTGTCTAGCAATGATCAACAACTAATTTGACAGAGCTTGAATAATTTTGAAAAGAATAATGGGCCAATACTGCACAATCCAAGTGTGGAAAGGTCTTAGAGACTTACCCAGAAAGACTAAAAGCTGTAATCGCTGCCACAAGTTATACCTTATAGACATAGATACTGTAATAGTAGGATATTACTCTACACTAGTTATGCCTTATAGACATGGATACTGTAATAGTAGGATATTACTCTCCCCTAGTTATACCTTATAGACATAGATGCTGTAATAGTAGGATATCACTCTACACTAGTTATACCTTATAGACATGGATACTGTAATAGTAGGATATTACTCTACACTAGTTATACCTTATAGACATAGATACTGTAATAGTAGGATATTACTCTACACTAGTTATGCCTTATAGACATGGATACTGTAATAGTAGGATATTACTCTCCCCTAGTTATACCTTATAGACATGGATACTGTAATAGTAGGATATTACTCTACACTAGTTATACCTTATAGACATGGATACTGTAATAGTAGGATATTACTCTACACTAGTTATACCTTATAGACATGGATACTGTAATAGTAGGATATCACTCTACACTAGTTATACCTTATAGACATGGATACTGTAATAGTAGGATATCACTCTACACTAGTTATACCTTATAGACATGGATACTGTAATAGTAGGATATTACTCTACACTAGTTATACCTTATAGACATGGATACTGTAATAGTAGGATATCACTCTACACTAGTTATACCTTATAGACATAGATACTGTAATAGTAGGATATCACTCTACACTAGTTATACCTTATAGACATGGATACTGTAATAGTAGGATATCACTCTACACTAGTTATACCTTATAGACATGGATACTGTAATAGTAGGATATCACTCTACACTAGTTATACCTTATAGACATAGATACTGTAATAGTAGGATATTACTCTACACTAGTTATACCTTATAGACATGGATACTGTAATAGTAGGATATTACTCTACACTAGTTATACCTTATAGACATGGATACTGTAATAGTAGGATATTACTCTACACTAGTTATACCTTATAGACATGGATACTGTAATAGTAGGATATCACTCTACACTAGTTATACCTTATAGACATGGATACTGTAATAGTAGGATATCACTCTACACTAGTTATACCTTATAGACATGGATACTGTAATAGTAGGATATCACTCTACACTAGTTATACCTTATAGACATGGATACTGTAATAGTAGGATATCACTCTACACTAGTTATACCTTATAGACATGGATACTGTAATAGTAGGATATCACTCTACACTAGTTATACCTTATAGACATGGATACTGTAATAGTAGGATATCACTCTACACTAGTTATACCTTATAGACATAGATACTGTAATAGTAGGATATTACTCTACACTAGTTATACCTTTATAGACATGGATACTGTAATAGTAGGATATTACTCTACACTAGTTATACCTTATAGACATGGATACTGTAATAGTAGGATATTACTCTACACTAGTTATACCTTATAGACATGGATACTGTAATAGTAGGATATTACTCTACACTAGTTATACCTTATAGACATGGATACTGTAATAGTAGGATATCACTCTACACTAGTTATACCTTATAGACATGGATACTGTAATA
Source organism: Brachymystax lenok tsinlingensis (assembly GCA_030435695.1). NCBI lineage: Eukaryota > Metazoa > Chordata > Actinopteri > Salmoniformes > Salmonidae > Brachymystax > Brachymystax lenok. The sequence continues at coordinate 93,606,955 of CM059789.1, read as the reverse complement.
GTAGGATATTACTCTACACTAGTTATACCTTATAGACATGGATACTGTAATAGTAGGATATTACTCTACACTAGTTATACCTTATAGACATGGATACTGTAATAGTAGGATATCACTCTACACTAGTTATACCGTATAGACGTGTCCCTCCCTCTCTGCTCATCCAGGTGGAGTGTGATATGTGTGGTCATTGCTGCATGACCCAGGAGGGTCTGGACCTCCACCGGCTGTCCCATACAGGTCAGACCCCCCTGCGCTGCCCCCTGTTCCCCTGCAGACGGCGCTTCGCCTCCAGCTCGGCCCTCGGGGAGCACATTGTGGCCCACTACCAGGGGACTCTGGGGAAGGGCCGCGGCTCCAAGAGGTTCCACTGCCAGATCTGTGGGAAGGACTTTGCCTACACCTCCACCTTCAACGTCCACATGAGGATCCACACCGATGAGAGGCCCTTCGAGGTAAGGGGGTGGGGATGTGGAGATGATTGATTGTTTGTGTGTGCGTGGTGGGTTATCTACTGCGCACGACTGACGTTCGTTATGGTGTGTCTTGTTCTAAAGTGATTTAAAACACAGTCCACTACAAGGGATCAATTAGATTGTCAATTATTTTAGCAGAAGCAGAAAAGGCCGTCCGGACAAGACTTTAGTCGTGGTTCTGCCTGTGGTTACTTTTATTATTGTTTTATTCACTTCTCACTTCCCCCCTGCTGCTCCCCCAATAGACATTCGCCCTGCCACACCCCCAATGGAAGTGTATCATTGTTACAGTTGTAAATATGTATATGTTGTTATTTTCGGAGCTCCGAGCTTAAGAATGTCACTGTACCCTGCAAATGATATTTGCGACCCTGTGCATGTGACTAATAAACTCATCTAATCATCTCAGCTAAACAATACAAGCTGTGGTTGTGCTCACCCCAGTGTATTATGCCCGCTGGTGTCCTCCCTCCCTCTACACTTCCTATGATTAATGAGTAGGGCTGAGTTAGAGCCTGCCATCTCCCCTCTGTGTTACTATTCTGGGACCCAGCGCCACTGGGCACCGCACGGACAGGCAGGAAGGCCCTAAACACAGGACCAACCAGCCTCTGCTCACTGTAGCACAATCTGTGGCAGAACAGCCCCAGGCTTTTATAGTTCAATAAAAATGCAGTCAAAGCTGTAAAGGTATTGGTGAGAATGTCCCCGCCGATTCCCTCTGGTTCTACTAATGGTAGGCGTTGTCTCTGTGGTCATTCAGTATGGCAGATAGGCAGGTAACACTGCTGTGTGGAAAAAGATGAATGTCCTGCAGTAGTAGTGCAGCTCTGTTCTGTCAGCTTCTTTTTTTTCTGTTCAGTCCCCTGTGTCCCTCTTTCTGTTCTTTATCTCTACCTACCATTGTCCTCTGCCCTCCCTAGATCTCTCTCGCTCGCTCTCTCTCTTCTCGCACATTGTTTTTCTACCCCTCCTATTCTTCTGCCTCTTCAGCCAGAAGTGCTGTGTCTACAAATTTGGAGTGTTTCAGAAAATATTTTTTCATAACAGTTTTCAAGATATGAAATCTATGAATTTTAATGTCCGCTCTTCTCCTCTTGTCCTTGTTCTCTCGTTATGTTTTCCAATCCTACCCATCCTTCTCCCCTCCGCTCTTCTTCCTCCTCTCTGCTCTTCAACTTCTCCTCCCTCTTTCTTTCCATTCACTCTGCCTCTCTGCTCTCTCTCTCTCTTCCTCCCATCTTCCCACTCTGCCCTGTCTCCCCCCCATGTCCCCTCCTCCTCTCTCAGTGTTCTACATGTGGGAAGCGTTTCCGCCAGCTGCCCCACCTCAAGGACCATGAGCGTATCCACAGCGGCCTGCGGCCCTTCTGCTGCTGGGTGTGTGGTAAAGCCTTCAGTGTGGCCGGCCGTCTTACTGAGCACGCCCGCATCCACAGCGGAGAGACGCCCTACACCTGCCACCGCTGCCCCTCAGCCTTCCGCTCACGCTCCAACCTCGACAAACACATCCGTCTCCACGACGACGGAACGGGTGAAACCACGGCCAACGACGCAGAGGCGGAAGGGGCGAGGGTGCTCTTGTCTACAGGGTCGGGTGGCGAGGGGGAGTCGGCGGTGCAGACCATTCTGCTGGTCCAGGCGGATGGAACCACAGAGGGGGTGATGGTGCCGGCCGTGCCCGTCTCAGAGCACTCCTCTGGGGCTATGTTCTCTGGGCAGGCTGGGTCCTCCCAGGTGGTGTTCTTGGGTGGTCAGGCCATCTCTGTTCCCTCCCTCTCAGCCATCATGGAGGTACATGAGATCCCCTCGGTCACTGTGGTAGAGGGACAGGATGTACCACACACCATAGAGTTCATCCTAGAGGAGACCATCTCATAGAGGGGACTGTAGAAGGAGGGAGAGGGTAGAAAGGAGAGGGTTTGTGATAGAATGTATTAGAGACTGAGACAGAGTTAGACTGAAAGATGGTAGGATTTTCAGTTAGTGTTGAGTTAAATCAAGAGGTATAGTTTTTGCTGTTTCCTCAGTGTGGTGGTTAAGCTTTGAGGCGCTTGGAAGAGCAGAATTGATTTTTAAATGTTGAAATTGTATGGCGAAGCCAGTGAAGCAAACAGCAGTTGTATGGTAAAGCATTTATCCTGTTTACAATGAGAAGTTGATTGAAGAGCTGATTGTAAAAGTGTTCCCAGAGTGTGTACCGTCAATATTATTTAGAGTGAGTTTTATCAGGGTTGGACTTGAGTCGCCCATAAAATGTCCTGTTTTCTTTTTAATTAAAGGCTTCAGCTTGCACTGTTTCTCCAACGCTTCTATCATTTTATAAGGAGGATGACACGTGGTCCTCGCCCTGAAATATCTCTCACACATCAGATAGGATGGCCTTTATGGGCCCCACTGTAAATCCACAACGCTCTCGCTTGACATCATCAATATGGACTTTCTGACACCGGTACCCATCGAGTCACTGAAGCAGAGCTCAGGAGGGCAGCGATATGAGATATCCCCATACAAGTCATGTAATAACCCAGGATATTTGTTTCAATGTTTGTCACTGTGTTGTGACGTATATAGATTTAACAGTAATGTTAATCTAATGTCTATCTCAGCTGAAAGAGGAATTCCACGTCATATTGCTGTATCTTTATGCTATAGTGGATAGCTAGATATAAAAAATAATTAGCGTTTAAATGGAAAAAGGCTTGATGTGCTAGAATCTTTCCATTGCTGCAGCAGCCCATAATCGTAATCTAAAGCACCGTTTATGACTGTTGCACACCCAGCGAATGCTGACTGGAGCGTTTTCACACACAAACACACTGTTGATTTTGTTTTCATGACATGAAATGAGAAATGCTGTTGATTGTGTTGCAGACAGAGAGAGAAATTGCCTCATTTTAGCAAGTATGAAAACGTTGTTTTTCATGGAGAGAGAAAATGTATTCAGAAAATGTATTCAGAAAAATGTAACAGACCCTCACTAAGGTGAGATAAGGAACCAGCAGTCTGTTATTTGTGAGAGGTTTGCATGTCTTGGGGATATGAGCTTTGTAACTTTCTCACTAATCATTATTTCCTATTCATTCAGGATTATCTGTAATCATGGTAGCATACTCATTCATGAAGAATTGTTAGAAACATGTTGTATTCTTATTTACAATAAAATTGACTCGATAATGACACATTATTTACCTTTCATTTCTATTGGGTACAAAATCTGAACACACAACCAAAACAAACTGCAAATGTATCCAACAAGTTAGTAGAGTCACAAGCTACATCGTTTAGAACGTGCTGTTCTTTCTAAACGGTTCCCCCGATATGGATGAAAAACACTCCAATTAAAGCTGACAGTCTGCACTTTCTAAACGGTGTAACCTCATAGGCATTGTATCATTTCAAATCCAAAGTGCTGGAGTACAGAATTATGACCCAACTGGAGGATTGCTAAAAACATTGTGGGCTAAATTTCATTAGAATTTGTTGTCACACATCTATCACTGACTAAAGAGTTGGGACTCGCCAGTCTGCACTTTATGCTCCTAGTCATTGTATAATTTCAACAGCAAAAAACGTGTCACTGTTCAAATACTTTTGGAGCTCACTGTATTTCCCACCAACCTCTACTATAAAATAATGCTCGTACATGTACATTTTCATTCATCAATGCATCTCCAGCAGACTAAGTAGCCTTGTATCATAGCATGGTCATCTCTACTGTGTCTGTAGTCATTTTATTAGATGGTAGATGTTCTAGGCATGTGTTCTATACTGTATGTTGAAGACATAATGTTGAGAGTACTGCGCTCTGAGAGACAGTCTACTAAATCATACTGGCCTGTTGACGTATGGGGACCGAGGCCATTAGTTATGTGCCTATAGAGACAGTCCTCTTTTCTCTGTACTGTTCCATACTTCTATGAATTTTCCTTTTTTGGCCCCCTCTCCCGATTATTTCATTCTAGGATGGAGGTTATAGCAGTGAGTGGTGGTTCTTTGTTTGCTGTTTGTTTTGTTACTACAGTTTACTAATGTAAATGTTAATTCATGGTTTATAGTTTGATTATAACCAGACCGTCAAATCAAATTTCACCTAGATATCACGGTAGAAGAGATGTTGAAAAATAGGAATACATCCAAAACTGAGTTTTGAATGCAAAATAAAGATGTTTATTAAAACATCATGGTGGCCAAAAAATCATAGTGCAAGAAATTGCATAACTGAAAGGTGAAACAGAACATTTTGGCCTCAGGGCATCACAAACAACGGATGGACTGCATTATGGCCTCAGGGCATCACAAACAACGGATGGACTGCATTTGGTTTGGGGAGATTATTAGCATCCTTAACCTTTTACTGCAGTGGGCTTAATCAGGGTCACACAGACTATATCTTACTTGGTCTTAAACAAATCTACTTTGAAACAAAAGTATACACCTCACACACATGGTTATTGGCTTAAAAAAAGAAGACACCTGTACCATGTCAGATATAGAGTTGAAGTGTATTCCATTTTGAGTTTGTATGCTGATATGACATCACAGTAGACTGAAATATAACAACACTGTTTGATATAGAAACACCAGATTTACATTGATAAAAAAAAACTTTATTAATGGCAAAGAGGGTGTTTTTGGACATTGATTGCAGGAAAGGGATACTGTTGTCCTTGTGAGGAGTGAATGTGACAGCACCTATTGAGTATCTAACCCTGTCCCTGGACATCCCTGGAATTCTCAGCTATGTTTCATCCATAAACACTAGAAATACCTGACCCTTAGAGATAATGTGCCTATTCAGAGCTGGGCCTGAACCTGCTGACATCACAGGTGGAGGGCGAGGGGAGCAGCCCCTGGGTTTGGGGTTTAGCACTGGGGACGGATATATAAGATAGTATTTACCCTGGGTAAATAGAGAAGAGGTTGCCTCTAGTTAGGTGACGTGATGTTATCTTTGTTAAGGGCGTAAGTGCATCATTGTCGGCATCTTTGCTGTCAATGCATTGAAGACATTGACATGATTATGTATTATCCCATATGCTGTACTGTAGAGCCAGTGTAATCACATCTAGAATATTGCTGTAGTGATTTTACAACCGAGAATGTTTAAAAACCTTGGGTTCCCTCATGAATTCCAGACTGTAAATGGCGTTGATGAGTGTCATGATGATAAATTAATGTCACTAAGATAAATTAAGTTTACTCACGACATTAGAATGATATCATTCATCAGTCAATCGCAGAGTAAAATAGAACACATTATTAGATCAGAATTTGAATTAGAACAGGATTCTGCCAATGAGTTGAATAGTCTCTAATTAGAATTCCATTCAGTCAAGTATAGACTGATGAATAAAGTATGAGTTCTTGGCCTGTTGGTGATGAGTTCATATGCTGTAATAATAACTACAGTATAGTTCTCATTACTCCATAATGCCTAAGTCTGGATAGGAACTCATATTTCTGTCAACATGCTGCCTGCAGTCCTTAGTATTTTTGGGTGACTACACACACCGCACAGTGTTTCCTGATTCATCTGATTTCTCTGGTCCTTTATTATGAAATATATTATTATAATTGACCTATTTAACTAATGTTATACACATTTATCATCTGACATGCTTCCTTTTCTGCATTTACCTCTGTTTTCTCTCTCTGTCATTCTCTCCTTCCTTTCCTCCTGCTCTCTTTCTCTCTCCCCCTCTTTCTTTCTCTCTCTTTCTCGCTCCCCTCTTTCTCTCTCTCTCTCTCTCTCTCTCTCTCTCTCTCTCTCTCTCTCTCTCTCTCTCTCTCTCTCTTTTCTTTTTCTTTTTCTCTCTCTCTTTCTCTCCCCCTCTTTCTTTCTCTCCCTCTCTTTCTCTCTCTTCTCTTGTCTTTCTCTATTCTCCCCGTCTCTCTCTTTGCTGAGGTGGCGGTACCTGCTGTGACTTTGACAAAGTAGTCTCCTCGTGTGTAGTGTGTGTGTTTGTATGTGTGTTCATATTCACCCTCTGTCTGACTAGGAAGCTTGTGTGAGTAAAAAAAAACAGTGTTTAAGGTGTCTTTATCGAACTTGAGTGTAAGTCTATGCCCTGTATGTGTGTGTATGTATATTTGTGCTGCAGTGTGTGTGTGTATTTGTATGCGTGACTGCACTGTATGTGTGTGTTGTGCAGCGTACGAGCATCTGCCTCTCCAGCTCGTGCCACCATGCTTCTCTTTTTCGTCCTCCATCTCCTCTCCTCTTCTCTTTCCCCTTTCATCCCTCCCCCTTTTGTTCACCTTGTTTCTCCCTGTGTCTGTTTCTACCCCCTCCCTCTGTATCTCACCCTCTGCCCTCCCCCTCTCTCCTCTCTCTCCTCCCTCTCTCTCTCATTGATAGCGGTGGATATGTGACTAGAATACTGAGCAGCTAATTATTATTCCACGAGTGATGCGCAGTGCTCCGTCTGAATGTCAATTCTATCCCTCCCTCTCTTTTCCTCCTCTCTTTCTCACCCTTTCTCCATCCATTCGTTCTCCCTCCCCTGTTGCATGCTGTCCAGGCAATGGTTAACATGGGAACCACATAGTGCAGTGAGAAAAGAGGGGAGGAAAGGAACATGGCAGGGGAACACCCACGTACCACTCAGAGGGTTGAATGCTGCTAACGCTGGCCACTCCTCACCTGCTGCAGCAGTGTGGAACTATGTGTGTGTTTAATTGTATGGTGTGTTTGTCTGTGTATGACTGTGCATCTGTGCTCCATCCACTCTAACCCTCGAGGAATGTACGGCTATACATGTGTGTTGTACGTATTTGTTCGGTAAAAACATTGTGTATAAATGTGTGAACAAGGGGGTGGGGTTTGGGCTAGAGAGAGAGACAGTGAGAGAGAGCAGCTGTTGAATGCATATTGGTGAACGAGGGAGAGATGTAGGGAGGGAGTGAGAGATGGAGGGAGGGAGTGAGAGATGGAGGGAAAAAGGGAGGGAGGTAGAGGAAGAGATGACAGCTCAGTAGACATCAGAGAAAGGCAGGGGAGAAAGAGAGCATGAAATATTTTGGTCAGGTGTATATGCAGAAAATACTCTTAACTACAGCAAACAGTATGTACTGTTCAGGGCTAGACTTATCAGACACTGATGCATGAACACACACACACACTCACTCACAGTGAGGCACCCCAAGCACCTCTTCTAAGCAGCACAGGGGTCAGGGCAGTGGGGGCGGTATAGTTGTGGATGTGATTGAATGGGAGAGACAGAGGACTGAGAAGACTTCTTTCTGTAGGCTGCAGCTATGGGTCACCGACATGGAACATTGTGGCTCTGGCCCCTCCCCTCTGGGAATAAACACACACTGACAACTCCAAACATGAGTAATACGTGATACAGTGCTGTTTGCCCACTAACCTTTTCAAAGGTCAATCAACACTTGGCTAATATTTTACTAAATGCAAAGTGGAAATAAAGAGCAGAGAGATAAAAATCAAAGGAAACATTTCAGTGCTGTCTTCTCCAGTATGAGCGACAGAGGGCAGGACACCTACACTATGAGAAACGGGTTAGCACAGCATGATGGAATAATGAAATAGACCATATGATTGGTCAACATGGAATGAAGATGACACCATTATAGCAAATATAAGAGAGGGGATAGGACATCTTGACGTGACAATGAGAAAGCGGGACAGGACAACATAATGAATGTACATGTAACAGCGTATGTGGAGAATAGATAGCAAACATGGGAATGGGCTTTGGACAAACGTGACACACATGCAGTGCCAGAGACATGGGGACGAGGCAGGATATACCATTATGGGAGAGGGGAGTGGACAACTGGACAAATAAGATGGGAGAGATATTCAGTCACTCTCGCAGGGCAACAGAAGTCATACTGAAATAGGGCCAATGGAGAAGATGACTGAGACGGTGTGACAATTTGGACACTAACATGAGAGTTAAAAGAGAGGAGAGAGGACAACATGACAACCGATATGTGAAAGAGTTGTGACGTCGTACATAGTGGATGAATATGTGGTGGATCCGGAATATGTGAGAGGAGCAGAGGAATATGTGACTGTCTGTCTGGTGGGATGGTGGCTGTCATGTTGTGGAGTATTCCTCATGTGACTGTCTGTCTGCTGGGATGGTGGCTGTCATGTTGTAGAGTATTCCTCATGTGACTGTCTGTCTGGTGGGATGGTGGCTGTCATGTTGTGGAGTATTCCTCATGTGACTGTCTCTCTGCTGGGATGGTGGCTGTCATGTTGTGGAGTATTCCTCATGTGACTGTCTGTCTGCTGGGATGGTGGCTGTCATGTTGTGGAGTATTCCTCATGTGACTGTCTGTCTGCTGGGATGGTGGCTGTCATGTTGTGGAGTATTCCTCATGTGACTGTCTGTCTGCTGGGATGGTGGCTGTCATGTGTGTGCACGCATTTGCTTGTGTGTAGGTCTGGGTGTGTATGAAGTGTGTGATTTACCCTGAGCATGTAACCATGTCAAGTCCTGTCAGGGTCATTCACTCCAGCTGGGGAAGGAGGACATCCGTATGATTACTGTCCTCTGTGTGAGTGCGTGTGCGTGTGTGTGTGTATTCACATGTTCTATTTCCGTTTTTGTTCAATACTTATCTCCAAGACTGATAGAGACGGGGGCAGTTGATATTTGTCTTTCAGAAAACCCGAGAGAGAGAGGGGGAGAGAGAGAGAGAGAGAGAGGGTGATAGGAAGGAGGGGGGAGGCAACAGAGTAGGAGGAAGCAGACCGAGGGACAGAGGGAGGGACAGAGGGAGGGAGGCAGTGCTGATTGGATTGGAGAGAGAGCTGAGAAGGTACGGGGATACAATTGAGCAAGGAAAGAGCGAGAGAGAGAGGGTGAGTTAGTAAATGCAGTTTGCAGTCGAGTGTCATGGAATCACAGCAAAGTACACTGGTAGCAGGGATAAAGAAAACCTTGAACTAACCAATGAATTAAGGATAATAAGAGAATAGACACTACGGAGAGAAAAGAGAAGAGAGTCTGGTCTTTCATCCTCTTATCTGGGCATCAGACGGAGAGGAGAGGAATCCAGAGAGAGAGGGAACGGATGATAACAGGGTGTTCATTCCTGTTTAACCCCATTCAGCCCGGAACAGACTGCAACTGCAACATACGGCCGGCATCGTCATTGGGACTGCTGCGTTACATTGGGATTGTGTTAATGGTATATACGGTGTGTGTGTGTCTGTGTGTGTGTGTGTTTGTGTAAGCTATGCATGTGTGTGAGTGTCGCAGTATATTTTGATGTTTTTTTCAGGCTTGTCTAATGCTGTGATTATTTTTATAGAGAGAGAGCGAGAGAGAGAAAGAAAGCAAGAGAAGGGGGGTCATGGAAAGAGAGAGACAAAGAAAAATGAAGCCAAAAATTAGATAAAGGTTTGTGAGAGTTGATATTAAAGTGTCGGCCTCAGACCTGACTCTGTGTGTCTGGCGTTCTCCTCTTCAGTGCCAGTGTGTGTGTGTGTGTGTGTGTGTGTGTGTGTGTGTGTGTGTGTGTGTGTGTGTGTGTGTGTGTGTGTGTGTGTGTGTGTGTGTGTGTGTGTGTGTGTGTGTGTGTGTATGTGAGATGATAATAGCAACCCTATTGGTATTCTGAGGAGGGAGCTCCAGGATCTCTCTCTGCTCCTACCCAGGATGGCATCACAGAGACGGGATTGTGCTCGCCTGTGGAGAGGCCACTGGAATGGGTGAGTGTCTATTCCTCATCTTCCTCCTTTCGCTCTCTATCTTTCTCTCCCTCTTTTTCTCTGTTGATCTCTCTCTCTCTTTAGCCATTTTCTCTATTTTATGTTTTCAACCTCTCTCTCTCTCTCTCTCTCTCTCTCTCTCTCTTCACCCCCCTGTCTCTCGTTTGTCATTTAGCCACACCATATACATCCCTGATGAGTTTTTCCTTCTCTGTTTCCTTGCTTCCATGTTTTCCTTGTTTTCCCCTCAAGCTCTGCAATGTCTCCTTCCGTCCTCTTTTCGTCATCCATCCTCCTCTCCTCCACGTAGACATAAACAAGCCTCTAGTGTGATGGATTTTCATAAAATCTGAATTGCTCACTTCCATGTGTTGCTCTCCTCTCTGTCCCGCCCCCTCTCTCCCTCCTTGCCTCTTCCCCCCCCCTCTTCTCCTCCATCTCTCTGTCTCTCCACACTCTCCACATTCTGTTTGAATTGACACAGAGAAGACAGAGTAGTCTCTATATTGACACAGCCAGTACAGTAGCTGTAAAAGCTGTGGATACAGACTCTGTGTTTTTCCACGTTGACCATTCTACGCCAGTCTGTTGGTGTGCGCATGCAAGCGTGTGTTCTGTGGTGTTTGTGTCAAACGATTTGGCGAGAAATCAGCCAACAACACAGCAGTTCTCTCCTCTTCTTACACCTCCAACCCACCCCCATGAGCCCAGCCAACAGCCTAGCACACTACATGCTCCTGTGGGTACTGGGCTGTCAGTGCGGGAACATCCACACATTAGTATTGATTGGAACTGATACACTAAGTGGACTGTAATGTTTCACCTCAAATGGACCGTCTCTCCCCTGTGGCTGCATGCAGAGAGGAGGTGTCAGTTCGGCCTCTTTAACAGCTGACATAGGTTAGATAAGGGTTATAGTACTGGGAAGAGACAGAGATGTTTAATACAATCTGTAATGATATTACTGTTACATGTCCAGTGTTGCAGGGTACATAGAATAGCATACACTCTTAGAAACAGGTTAAGATTTGTTACTGTAGTGGTACCCTGTAAGGTAGGACCTTTGTAACTTCAGTTATAGGGACACAATTGTACCCCAGTTCATAAGCATGCTTTTAGAAAAGGTACGTTTTGCCTTTATAGCATTTCAGAAATGTACCTCTACCATAGACCACTTAAACTGGTACAACACTTCCACTCACGGGTGGTTTACAGGCCACATCAGACCTGCAAGTAGGGTTGCAAAATTCCGTTAACTTTCTAGATTTCCTGCTTATTCCCTCCTGTTTCCAGGAATCTCCAACCGGGATTTCTGGAAAACCTGAGAATTTTGGGAAAGTTACCAGGATTTTGCAAACCTATCTGCAATTCACATGCTGGCTTGCTAACTGATGTGTAATTCTAATTAGAATCCAGCCAGTGATATGATATCCAACAGTTGGAATTTGTATTCACCTGCAACCTGCATACAGAATGACTGCTAGGGTTAGAGACATTGTGAGCTAGTTTAGAGAAATGTATGTTATTTATCTTTGTGTAGCATAAGATTAACACATCAATTAATCTACACGCAAAAACACAGATATCAAAAATAAATAATTATAAATCTACCTGCATTTTGGGAAATGTGATCATGATAATTTTGCCTTTAAGGTATTACCATAGTGACAAAGCTGTTAGCTCTTTTTAAGGGGCAAAAATGCATCATTGTACCTTATGGTGGGGTATTGAGAAACAGACCTATACCTTCATTGTGGAGTTTGATGATTGTACCTTTATATTCAAAATATTGGGTACAAAAATGTACCATTATACTAGATCAGTGGCTCCCAAACTTTTTTTATAGTCCCGTACCCCTTCAAACATTCAACCTCAACCAGCTGCGTACACAGGGTCAGCGCACTCTCAAATGTTGTTTTTTTGCCATCATTGTAAGCCTGCCACACACACACAATATATGATACATTTATTAAACATAAGAATGAGTGTGAGTTTTTATCACAGCCCGGCTTGTGGGAAGTGACAAAGAGCTATTATAGGATCAGGGCACAAATAATAATATAATAATTGTCACGATCCTCGGAAGGGACAGACAGCGAGGTATCCAGTATACATGTTTATTAACAACGTAACTGGGACAAAAAGTAACAAAACGAACGTAACGAAGATCGTGAAACTGAACATAACATGTGAACTAACCAAGCTATGTACAAACAATAACCCACAAAATACTATAGAAAACCCCAACCATATATATGGTTCCCAATTAGAGACAACGACACACAACTGCCTCTAATTGGGAACCATTACCCCAACATAGAAATAGACAAACTAGAACCAAAATAACCCTACACCAAAATGAAACAAACACACGCCAGCCTAAACTCTGGCCTGGACGTGACAATAATAATCAATAATTTTGCTCTTTATTTAACCATCTTCCATATAAAACCTTATTTGTTCACCGAAAATGGTGAATAACTCACCACAGGTTAATGAGAAGGGTGTGCTTGAAAGGATACACATAACTCTGCAATGCTGGGTTGTATTGGAGAGAGTCTCAGTCTTAAATAATTTCCCACACACAGTCTGTGCCTGTATTTCGTTTATATGCTAGTGAGGGCCGAGAATCCACTATCACATAGGTACATGGTCGCAAAGGGCATCAGTCTCTTAACAGCAAGATTTGCCAAGGCAGGATACTCTGAGCGCAGCCCAATCCAGAAATCTGGTAGTGGCTTCTGATTAAATTCAATTTTCACAGAACCGCTTTTTGCAACTTCGATGAGGCTCTCTTGTTCAGATATCAGTAAGTGGACTGGAGGCAGGGCAGGAAAGGGATAACGAATCCAGTTGTTTGTGTCATCAGTTTTGGGAAAGTACCTGTGCACCCAACTCACTCAGGTGCTTCGCTATATCACATTTGACATTGTCCGCAAGCTTGAGTTCATTTGCACACAATAAATCATACAATGATGGAAAGACCTGTGTGTTGTCCTTGTTAATGCAGACAGAGAAGAGATTCAACTTCTTAATCATAGCCTCAATTTTGTCCCGCACATTGAATATAGTTGCGGAGAGTCCCTGTAATCCTAGATTCAGATCATTCAGGTGAGAAAAAACATCACCCGGATAGGCCAGTCATCTGAGAAACTCGTCATCATGCAAGCGGCCAGACAAGTGAAAATGAAGGTCAGTAAAGAAAACCTTAAGCTCATCTCTCAATAAAAAAATAAGGTCAATATTTTGATAACCAGCCCACTTCTGTATGTTGTAAAAGTGTTACATGGTTGCTGCTCATATCATTGCATAGTGTAGAAAATACACAAGAGTTCAGGGGCCTTGCTTTAACAAAGTTAACCATTTTCACTGTAGTGTCCAAAGCCTCTCGTGGATGCTGCAGTGTACCCAAGTGGCATCAGGAGCAACTGCTTGCCACCGCGTTACCACTTCACTATGTCTCCCTGTCATGGCTTTTGCACCATCAGTACAGATACCAACACATCTTGACCACCAAAGTCTATTTGATGTCACAAAGCTGTCCAGTACTTAAAAAATATCCTCTCCTGTTGTCCTGGTTTCCAGTGGTTTGCAGAAGAGGATGTCTTCCTTAATTGACACCCATAAACATAACGGACATATACCAGGAGCTGTGCCAGGCCCGCCACATCTGTTTACTCATCCATCTGTAACGCATAGAATTCACTGGCTTGTATGCGAAGCAGTAATTGTTTCAAAACATCTCCTGCCATGTCACTGATGCATCGTGAAACAGTGTTGTTTGATGAAGGCATTGTCTGTATAGTTTTTTTGGCCTTTTCCCCCAGCATTGTCCCAGCCATATCCATGCAAGCAGAAAGAATTAAGTCCTCCACAATAGAATGGGGCTTGCCTGTCCTAGCCACTCAGTAGCTCACCATATAAGACACTTCTAGCCCCTTCTTATTAATGGTATCTGTTGCTTTTATACATGTTTTACTACTCGAAAGTTGTCTTAATTCTCGCTTAAAAAGTACTTATTTTTCAAATTGGCATGTTTTGTTTCTAAATGTCTGTGCAAGAGTGAAGGTTTCATCGAGTTGTGAGATAGTACTTTTGCACATATAACACACTGTGGCTGAGGAAGGCACTACTCCCAATATAAGTGAACACCAAATCAATGTAGTTCTCATCATATTTGCACCTCTTCGATGGTCCAACGTCCCTGTCTGTTGTTCGGTGCATTCCTGCGTAAGGGGGCAGTAGCTCTTCGGCTGCATCAGATTCACAACTGTCAGTGTCCATGCTAGCTGGGCTAACAACAAATGTAGAATTACTGATGCTAGCATTGGATGTGCTCGTGGAAGCAGAACTACTGCTGGTAGTAGCAGTACTACCAGTAGAGCTGGTATGTGTCTCTATGGAAGCGGGCCTTACTTTTTTTAAACCTTTTATCCATTTTCAAGCAAACGGAATGAGCAGCAGCTACGTTTGGCTACATATGGACCATTAGTGGAATTCCCGTCAGAGAGTAGCGGTTAATGTGATTGGATGTTATTATTTGACTAGGCTACCTGTATTTGACAGGTGGTTAGATGTTTAATTGTATTTTTGGCAGTGAAACGAGGCTACTCAGGCGAGAAAAAAACCTAACCCAAATGTATAGCCCTTTGGAAAATATAAATGGACTGTTTGAAAATTAAAACAAATCTTACAAATATATATACCACACACTAGACTACTGCAACAGCGTTTCCCCTGCCATAAACCCTCACACTAGACTACTGCAACAGCGTTTCCCCTGCCATAAACCCTCACACTAGACTACTGCAACAGCGTTTCCCCTGCCATAAACCCTCACACTAGACTACTGCAACAGCGTTTCCCCTGCCATAAACCCTCACACTAGACTACTGCAACAGCGTTTCCCCTGCCATAAACTCTCTTACAGTGGTGCCACAATAGAGAGAAGATGATGATGTGCAGGTTCGCAGAAAATAAATGCTGTTTTTGGTTGTAGCCTATTGATTAGCGATTGTCAAGGATGCACAAAAATTCCAAAATGTGTGAAGTTTTTAGTTCAGATGATTCGTTTGTAATATGTGATCTATAGGCTAAGATAACTTCATAAGCTGTTTATTTGATTGTAGATTTTGAATAGTGAGAGAAGCACGGGAGGTTGGTGACACCGTAGTTGGGGAGGATGGGCTCATGGTAGTGGCTGGAGCGGAATAAGTTAAATGGTATCAAATACATCAAACACATTGTTTCCATGTGTTTGATGCCATTCCATTCACTCTGTTCCAGACATTATTATGAGCCGTCCTTCCTCAGCAGCCTCCACTGGTGAGAAGACACCAACATATGTGGTAGCAATCACAACTTAGGGTACAAAATCAATTGTAGCTCGTAAAGGGGCAGTAGTCTACATTGGGAGTGGAATTTTCAATTACAGCATTATTTAATCTGAAGTTGTTCTTCTGCTATTTATTCTGTTACCAATAATATGTACATGTTAACAGTATGTTCTGATTACAATTATTATGTCTCATCTTTAATAAATGCAATCTATTAGCTTCCAAAATGTAAGTAGCTGTCCGATAACACATTCTGATAGAACGGCTTGACCTGCACTTTGTAAAAACCCAGAGTGCATTGAGTGAATGTTGGAAAAAGATCTTGGTTCCTTTCTAAACATAGCAATGTGAATACAAAGATGACTCAGACCACAAAATAGGTGAAATTAACTGGCAAAAGAGTTGAGTATCTGGGCTGAACAGGTAAGACATAGCCTGGATGCCAGATCGGTTCTGCTTCAGCCAACTGCTTTGTCATTGTCATGCTTTGGCATGTTTGGTATTGTTGGCTAAAGCTGTAGCAGATTTGGCAAGCAAGCTAGGTAGGAATGGGGCAGAGCCAGCGTTGATCCTGATTTGTATAAGGAGAGACAGTGGCTTTATCTTGGCTGTATGTAGGAAAATTCACTTACTATAGCTGAGATATATGTGGTTGTCTCACCTAGCTATTTTAGAATGAATACACTAACTATAATTTGCTCTAGATTAGAGCGTCTGCTAAATGACTCAAATATAAACATGTCTGTATATGGTTAGTGATTTTAACCTGACTGTATATGTGGAGAGAGGAGACAGGTGGTTTTAACCTGACTGTATATGTGGAGAGAGGAGACAGGTGGTTTTAACCTGGCTGTATATGTGGAGAGAGGAGACAGGTGGTTTTAACCTGGCTGTATATGTGGAGAGAGGAGACAGGTGGTTTTAACCTGGCTGTATATGTGGAGAGAGGACTTTTGCCTGTTGGGGAGACAGTGTTTTTCTCCTGGACTGTGGTTTTATCTGTTGCCTTTAACATGCCTCTCTCTCTCTCTCTCTCTCTCTCTCTCTCTCTCTCTCTCTCTCTCTCTCTCTCTCTCTCTCTCACTCACTCACTCACTCACTCACTCACTCACTCACTCACTCTCATTCTCTCACTCGCTCTCTCTGTCTCTTTCTCTCTGCTCCTCAAAGTACAGATCCTCTCAGATACTATATAGAAAGATGGACAGATAGATATTGAGGGACTGTGAAAGATAGCAGGGAGAAAAGGAGAGAGGAGACTGTGATAGATGTAAGGGAATGAAAGGCTATAGTAGAGGAGACAGTGGCTAGACCATTTAGGGGAGAGATTGAGCAGCATAGAGAGATATGAGGGAAGGGAATGAAGGGAAGAGGTGAAGAGGGGAACGGAAGGTAAAGTCAGTGGAATAGTGACAAGGACAGTCTAGACAGGAGGAAGACAGGCAGAGTTGAGTCGGACGAGGAAGAGAATGACGTGCGTGATAAGCCAGAATGACACAAATGTCACCAAGTCTCACATGCTCTCGCTTTCTCTCTCTCTCTCTCTGCCTTTCTCTCTCTCCTACAGGGCTGAAATCTAGTGGAATTACCTCTACCTTTCTGAATCCTTTCCTTGTCAGTCAGGAGTCACAGTTCCCACCATGTGAAATAAAGACAAACTGCTAGCATCCAGCGCCCCAATACTGACCACCTCTCTACCCCTGCAGAGTGACCCCCCCACAAGGAGCCCAACCACCAGTGCTACAATTGTTCCAGTGAGAGATGTGTACAATGCACTCTTCTGATTACAACCACATCCAATGGGATTTAATGAAACCTAGAGGTTTGGGGTGTTGATGCCAGTGCAACAGCTTGTAGAGGTCCTTGAGCTTCGGGGGACGTGCCTCCCTGGAAGTAAATACTCAACTGTGACGCTCCTCCAGAAAACTACATGCGATTGTGGTACATGGGTGGATTTATTGGCTGTACATCCTGTCTAGATTATGTGACTTTACTCTGTTCACTTCAAAGTTCTGCGTCTGTTCCAGACCAGTTCCTCAGCAGAACCAAGTAATTGACAGTCCCCCCTTGGGAATCCCGCCTTCTGATTTGTTTGGGTGCTTATTTTTAAAGGAACAATTTCCCCTCCACTTTTCCCTTTTTCTGGTCTTCTTCCTTTCCCCCACCTCTTCATCCAGTGAGGAGGAATATATTATGAAACAAGTCCATTCTTCCTGATGGTGACAGAGAGGGAAGAGGGACAAACTGCCCTGAATAGATAACAAGGAAGGAGAGAGAGAACGGAGAAGAGAAGAAGATAGGGAAAGGTAGAAAGAGAGAGAGAGAGAGAGAAAGCGAGATAATTAACTGAGATTTGTCAGAATCCTTCTAGAGACTTCCTGCCTCAGCCTAATTAAGCCTGTCTGTCTCTGAGATCCGCTGGAAGGTGATTGGTTGGTTGGCTGGTTGGTTGGCTGGTTGGTTGCACGATGGGCAGAGAAAGAGGCAGAATTCTGACCAGGGGGGGCAGCTGAGCACTAGAGGAGGGTAAAAGGTCCCGCTGTACACCCCTGGACCAGATCTGGATGGCTCTTAAACAGACAGACAGACAGTAAACTGGGAGGCAGTATAAACAAGCATTACAAGCAGACAGTCGTCATTGTCATTCCAGACTGTGTGTGAGAGAGAGAGAGAGAGAGAGAGAGAGAGAGAGAGAGAGAGAGAGAGAGAGAGAGATAGGGGTAGAGAAGAGAGAAGCAGTCAGTCCTGTGTTGGGTTTGGTGCTGCCTGTCTGCCTGACGGGGACTGAGAGCGAGCGACGCAGCAATTACATGATCTGACTGCATCCCCCTCAGCCTCAGCCTCCACTGGCAAGACTAGACAGAAACAAACAAACAGGTAGGGGGACTGCTACTAGAAGGGAAGGACAGGTTAGATAGAGGTAGTGACAGCAAGAGCGAGAGAGAGAGGGAAGGAAAGAGAAGTAAGTAGACAGTGGAAAGGAGAGGGACAGAGAGCAGGTGTCTGAAATCCTCTCCATCTGCTTGTCATTTTCTCTTCTGTTTCCCCCTCTTCTTCTGGGAGAGGGATTGGATTTAGACAGCGGTACTCGGAGCCGTCGAGGCCTTCTGCCGGCCCAGAGGGAAGGAAACGAGGGAAGGAGAGAGAGAAAGGAAGGAGGGGGGCCCTTTTGGATTGAAACAGACTCATTTTTCAACACTCGTATATCATTTGACCAAGAGGATCCTTCTGCGTCTATAGCTCTACTGAAGAGAGGGAGACAGATAAAGAAAGGAAGAAGAGAGCACAATACCCTTTCTTTTTCTCCTGTCCTTTACTCTCTACTTTTGTTGAGGGTGTCTAAAGATTTTTTCTATACTCATTTGTTGCTTTTTCTCCTCACCTCCAAACGGAATATTGTTGCCTAGCTATCACTACCGGAATCTTCCATCTTTCTATGTCCTCTCTCTCTCAGCCCCCCACCCCTTCACGGAGACAATCCGGAATGCTGTGACTGCCCCACAAGTCGCCCCTCCGCGGAAGACACAAGTCCCCCCCCACCCCCACCCCCCACCCGACCACCAGTGGATTCTATCTCCATGCCTGTCGAGGGCTGTGCTGACTGGCTACTATACACATATATGGTACACCGCTTCTGATATCGTCTGACTCATTCTGTAAGTAAGACTCTTCTTAATTTGTGTTGTGTTGTGTGTGACTGTTTATATGTACATGTGTGTAAGGTCTGTGCGTGCTTAGTTAATGTCATGCTCCGTTTCCTAGCCATAGCATTTTTCTGCAGCGTTGGTTTTACTCTGCCTTCAAAGAGACGTTGTGTGTGTGTGTGTGTGTGTGTGTAAGAGGTGCAGCAGAATCAGAGTAGTGTGAGAACTGCATTGATGTGTGTGGGTTGTGCGTGGTTTGTGTGTGTGATGTGTGCGCATCTACTGTAAGTCTGCCTGGGGTTAATTTGGACTAATTAGTGATGTGTATTTTTGCTTCTCAGAGCAGTTTTGGGTTCTTTGTCAGTGCATGCATTTATTAGAGAGAGAGAAAGATGACGACCAGAAGAGAGAGAGAGAGAGAGAGAGAGAGAGAGAGAGAGAGAGAGAGAGAGAGAGAGAGAGAGAGAGACTGGCTAGCTTTGATGCTTATCCACTTGCTTTCCAGTGTCCAGTTTACTATAAATTCCTCTCATCTGTACTAGCCTACTGTTTCTATGTCCAATATTTCCAACAGACTGATCCTCTTAAAGAGCTAAAATCTCTCCTGCATGCTTCTGAGTGTCCATAGTGTCAGTTTCCCTCTTCTGTGTGCCATTGTTTCCAGTTTCCAATGTTGTCTTTAGATTATAGGCTTGACAAACATGGCAGCCCCCTACTGTGTGTCCATGTTCCCATAGCCCATCCATCTCCACAGGCTCCCAACACATCTTTATACAGTCCCTCATCCACCCTGCCCTGCACTGGGAAACGCTCAATCAAGATAGTCCCTTCAAACAGACCAATGAACTGTGAATAACGCCATTACACGCACAACTCTCTCCCGCCACTGAGAGAGGAGAAGGAGGGAGGGAGAAGTAGGGAGAGAGAGATGATGGAGTGAGGGAGGGATGGAGGGGAGAGAGAGAGAGACAGGGAGAGAGATGGAGACGGGCGGGAATAAGGGGAGGTAGAGAGTGAGAAAGGATGAGGGAGAGAGGAAGAGAGAAAGGGGCAGAGGAATAGGCAGAAGGAGAGAGTGAGAGAGGGAGGATGGATAAAAAGATGGAGGAGGGATGCAGAAGGAACGAGGGGGAGGGATAGAGGAGCCTGTAGGGTCTGTGGAGCAGGAAAAGACGTCTGCTCCGTGTCACTGCACAATTCTTTTCAGGTCTCTCCAGAGATGTTCAATCAGGGCTCTGGCTGGGCCACTCAAGGACATTCAGAGACTTGTCCCGAAGCCACTTCTGCGTTGTCTTGGCTATGTGGCTAGAGTCATTGTCCTGTTGGAAGGTGAACTTTTGCCCCAGTCTGAGGTCCTGAGCGCTCTGGAGAAGGTTTTCATCAAGGATCTCTCTGTACTTTGCTTCGTTCATCTTTCCCTCGATCCTGACTAGTCTACCAGTCCCTGCCGCTGAAAAACACCTCCCTGACCAAGGCCCATCTCCCCCGATTGCTCAGTTTGGCTGGCTGGCCAGCACCAGGAAGAGTCTTAGCGGTTCCAAACTTCTTCCATTTAAGAATGATGGAGGCCACTGTCTTCTTAGGGACCTTCAATGCTGCAGACATTTTTTGGTACCCTTCCCCAGATCTGTGCCTTGACACAATCCTGTCTCGGAGCTCTACGGACAATTCCTTCGACCTCATGGCTTGATTTTTGCTCTGATATGAACTGTCAACTGCGTGACCTTATAAAGACAGGTGTGTGCCTTTCCAAATCATGTCCAATCAATTGAATTTACCACAGGCGGACTCCAATCCCATTGTAGAAACATCTCAAGGATGATCAATGGTGAATTTCGAGTCTCATAGCAAAGGGTCTGAATACTTATGTAAATAAGGTATATACTGTGCCTTGCAAAAGTATTCATCCCCCTTGGTGTTTTTCCTATTTTTTTGCATTACAACCTGTAATTTAAATAGATTTTTATTTGGATTTCATGTAATGGACATACACAAAATATTCCAAATTGGTGAAGTGAAATGAAAAAAACTACTTGTTTCAAAAAATGTAAAAGAAAAAAAAACCTGAAAAGTGATGCGTGCATATGTATTCACCCCCTTTGCTATGAAGCCCCTAAATAAGATCTGGTGCAACCAATTACCTTCAGAAGTCACATAATTAGTTAAATAAAGTCCACCTGTGTGCAATCTAAGTGTCACATGATCTCAGTATATATACACCTGTTCTGAAAGGCCCCAGAGTCTGCAACACCACTAAGCAAGCGGCACCATGAAGACGAAGGAGCTCTCCAAACAGGTCAGGGACAAAGTTGTGGAGAAGTACAGATCAGGGTTGAGTTATAAAAAAATATCAGAAACTTTGAACATCCCACGGAGCACCATTAAATCCATTATAAAAAATGTGAAAGAGTATGGCACCACAACAAACCTGCCAAGAGAGGTCCGCCCACCAAAACTCACGGAACAGGCAAGGAGGGCATTAATCAGAGAGGCAACAAAGAGACCAAAGATAACCCTGAAGGAGCTGCAAAGCTCCTTCAGGGTTATTGGGGTATCTGTCCATAAGACCACTTTAAGCCGTACACTCTACAGAGCTGGGCTTTACGTAAGAGTGGCCATAAAAAAAGCCATTGCTTAAAGGCATATGGAAGAAGGAACTCTGGTCAGATGAGTCTAAAATTTAGCTTTTTGGCCATCGAGGAAAATGCTATGTCTAGTGCAAAAACCCAAACACCTCATCACCCCGAGAACACCATCCCCACAGTGAAGCATGGTACGGCAACTGCTCCGCCCACAACCGTAAGGCTCTCCAGAGTGTAGTGAGGACTGCACAACGCATCACCGGGGGTAAACTACCTGCCCTCCAGGACACCTACACCACCGATGTCACAGGAAGACCAAAAAGATCATCAAGGACAACAACCACCCGAGACACTGCCTGTTCACCCCGCTATCATCCAGTAGGCGAGGTCAGTACAGGTGCATCAAAGCTGGGACCGAGAGACTGAAAAACAGCTTCTATCTCAAGGCCATCAGACTGTTAAACAGCCACCACTAACATTGAGTGGCTGCTGCCAACATACTGACTTAAATCTCTAGCCAATTTTAAATAATAGAAAATTGGATGTAATGTTTACATATCCGACATTACTCATATCAATTGTATACACTGTACTGTATACCATCTACTGAATCTTGCCTATGCCGTTCGGCCATCGACTCAAATCTCTAGCCACTTTATTAATTAAAAAGTGGATGTAATAAATGTATCGCTAGCCACTTTAAACGATGCCATTTATATGATGTTTACATATCCTACACTACTCATCTCACATGTATATACTGTACTATATACCATCTACTGCATCTTGCCTATGCCGGTCAGCCATCGCTCATCCATATATTTATATGTACATACATACATACTGAAATTGTTAGATTACTTGTTAGATACTACTGCATGGTCGGAACTAGAAGCACAAGCATTTCGCTACACTCGCATTAACATCTGCTAACCATGTGTATGTGACAAATAACATTTGATTTGATTTGATTTGATGTGGGATGTTTTTCATCGGCAGGTACTGGGAAACTGGTCAGAATTGAAGGAATGATGGATGGCGCTAAATTCAGGGAAATTCTTGAGTGAAACCTGTTTCAGTCTTCCAGAGATTTGAGACTGGTATAGAGGTTCACCTTCCAGCGGGACAATGGCCCTAAGCATACTGCTAAAGAAACACTTGAGTGGTTTAAGGGGAAACATTTAAATGTCTTGGAATGGCCTAGTCAAATCCCAGACCTCAATCCAATTGAGAATCTGTGGTATGACTTAAAGATTGCTGTACACCAACAGAACCCATCCAATTTGAAGGAGCTGGAGCAGTTTTGCCTTGAAGAATGGGCAAAAATCTTGTTTCTTGTTTGTTTCACAATAAAAAATATTTTGCATCTTCAAAGTGGTTGGCATGTTGTGTAAATCAAATTACACAAACACCCAAAAAATTAATTTTAATTCCAGGTTGTAAGGCAACAAAATAGGAAAAATGCTAAGGGGGGTGAATACTTTCACATCCCACACTGTATGTATATGCTTTAATACATTTGAAAAAATGTCTAAAAACCAGTTATTGTGTGGGATATTGTGTGTGGATTGATTAGGATTTTATTTTATTTAATACATTTTAGAATTAGGCCTTAACGTAACAAAATGTGGAAAAAGTCAAGGGGTCTGAATACTTTCCGAATGCACTGTATAATGCCTACACAATATTGTCATAACAACTGACATGTAACCATGTACCCTTGTACCTCTCACTTCTGACAGTGTTATGTACTGTAACTAGGCTGTCACGTGGTTTGACAGGTATACAGTGACATGTAGTCAAGACCAAGGCTTCATTCTTTTGGATCCAATTTGGGATCAATGCTTTATTTTAGATTGGATGGATGCTGTTGCATTAACTGATCCTTCTAACATAGTTGACAGGCATGTCTGGTGGTGATAGTAGTAGTATTAGAGTTTATAACCAGGGCCGCAGGTTTGGTCTGGTGGTGATAGTAGTAGTATTAGAGTTTATAACCAGGGCCCCAGGTTTGGTCTTGTGGTGATAGTAGTAGTATTAGAGTTTATAACCAGGGCCCCAGGTTTGGTCTTGTGGTGATAGTAATAGTATTAGAGTTTATAACCAGGGCCCCAGGTTTGGTCTGGTGGTGATAGTAGTAGTAGTATTAGAGTTTATAACCAGGGCCCCAGGTTTGGTCTGGTGGTGATAGTAGTAGTAGTATTAGAGTTTATAACCAGGGCCCCAGGTTTGGTCTTGTGGTGATAGTAGTAGTATTAGAGTTTATAACCAGGGCCCCAGGTTGGTCTTGTGGTGATAGTAGTAGTATTAGAGTTTATAACCAGGGCCCCAGGTTTGGTCTGGTGGTGATAGTAGTAGTATTAGAGTTTATAACCAGGGCCCCAGGTTTGGTCTGGTGGTGATAGTAGTAGTATTAGAGTTTATAACCAGGGCCCCAGGTTTGGTCTGGTGGTGATAATAGTAGTAGTATTAGAGTTTATAACCAGGGCCCCAGGTTTGGTCTGGTGGTGATAGTAGTAGTATTAGAGTTTATAACCAGGGCCCCAGGTTTGGTCTGGTGGTGATAGTAGTAGTATTAGAGTTTATAACCAGGGCCCCAGGTTTGGTCTGGTGGTGATAGTAGTAGTAGTATTAGAGTTTATAACCAGGGCCCCAGGTTTGGTCTGGTGGTGATAGTAGTAGTATTAGAGTTTATAACCAGGGCCCCAGGTTTGGTCTGGTGGTGATAGTAGTAGTATTAGAGTTTATAACCAGGGCCACAGGTTTGGTCTGGTGGTGATAGTAGTAGTATTAGAGTTTATAACCAGGGCCCCAGGTTTGGTCTGGTGGTGATAGTAGTAGTATTAGAGTTTATAACCAGGGCCCCAGGTTTGGTCTGGTGGTGATAGTAGTAGTATTAGAGTTTATAACCAGGGCCCCAGGTTTGGTCTGGTGGTGATAGTAGTAGTATTAGAGTTTATAACCAGGGCCCCAGGTTTGGTCTGGTGGTGATAGTAGTAGTATTAGAGTTTATAACCAGGGCCCCAGGTTTGGTCTGGTGGTGATAGTAGTAGTATTAGAGTTTATAACCAGGGCCCCAGGTTTGGTCTGGTGGTGATAGTAGTAGTATTAGAGTTTATAACCAGGGCCCCAGGTTTGGTCTGGTGGTGATAGTAGTAGTAGTATTAGAGTTTATAACCAGGGCCACAGGTTTGGTCTGGTGGTGATAGTAGTAGTATTAGAGTTTATAACCAGGGCCCCAGGTTTGGTCTGGTGGTGATAGTAGTAGTATTAGAGTTTATAACCAGGGCCCCAGGTTTGGTCTGGTGGTGATAGTAGTAGTAGTATTAGAGTTTATAACCAGGGCCCCAGGTTTGGTCTGGTGGTGATAGTAGTAGTATTAGAGTTATAACCAGGGCCCCAGGTTTGGTCTGGTGGTGATAGTAGTAGTATTAGAGTTTATAACCAGGGCCCCAGGTTGGTGAAGTGGTTAGAATAAAACACATTCTTCTCACTTTCAGATGTAGGATGAATATGATACAGCCTTACCTAAGCCTGTCTCTTGGTGAAATCTCCACTCTCTACTCCTCTTATCTCAATGTTCTACACTGAATCTCTACTCGTCTTATCTCAATGTTCTACACTGAATCTCTACTCGTCTTATCTCAATGTTCTACACTGAATCTCCACTCTCTACTCGTCTTATCTCAATGTTCTACACTGAATCTCCACTCTCTACTCGTCTTATTTCAGTGTTCTACACTGAATCTCCACTCTCTACTCGTCTTATCTCAATGTTCTACACTGAATCTCCACTCTCTACTCGTCTTATTTCAGTGTTCTACAATGAATCTCCACGGGGGAACTGTAGTGGGGTCTGAAAAAATGGGGTCTCCAGAAATTCTGTCTGAAAAAATCGGATCCCCGCTGAAAAAGGTTTGAATAGCACTGCTCTAACCTCTCCAGCTGAGACCCACAGACATCAGCCAGCCACCAGCTGTATGAATCACTGCTTCTCTTATGTTAAAGGGTTCACATGAGGGACACCAACCCAAACCCTGCAGCATACAACTCATGATTAGCCAGTCGATCTAAAGATCAGCTCTCTAGTTTGTACAGTTAATTAAAGCTTCACAGGGGGTAATGTTGTTTGTTCATTCACTGTGCTCCAGTGTAGTTGGCACACACACAATGAAATATGAAATGAAAAGAAAGTCTTAACATCCAGTCTAAGCATGCTGTAGATGATCCCTGGTTTGTATGTAATCAAGCAACGTCTCGCTCCCTGTTTTCACCAGGCTTGATCTTAATAAATCACCTAATCTGGTAAGGGCCATAAGAGCTACACAGTACAGAGATAACTAGTGTAAGAGCTACAGAGGAATTAAACCTATCAACACAGAAGATCCTACAGTTTGCCTTGATGAGGTGGATACTAATTGCTCTACCCTTTAATATTAGGCTTTGTGTAATCTCTCTCTGTACTGTACAACACTGCACTGCAGCACCAACCTCCTGCCTGCTGCCTCCTGTCTGCCAGTGGCACCAGCGCGATGCGAGGCCGTCCAGCCCATCGGCCCATATAAAGGCCCAGCTCCTCTTTGCCTAATGGAGCAGAAGGAATGGGCATGTTTGTATAGCTGGCTGTCAGCTCCTGGCTGGCATGTCGTGCCCCGGGAGAGACTATAGGGAGGGGGGAATTGGGGGACGGGCATTAGGGTGCACCACCCGGTGACATGCTGCTCCCTCCTAACTGGGTTGTGTGGTCCGTCCGCCGTAAAGTAAAGTGAAGGCTGCTAATAGCCTTCTCTGTTAATGTAGGCATTAAAATTAGATAGCGGATGGTCTTTAGGTGCGTGTGTGTGTCTGTGTGTTTCTGTGTGTCTATGACTGTCTCTGTCTCGTGTGTGTGTGTGTGTGTGTGTCTGGGTGTCTGTGTGTCTGTGTCTGTGAAAAAGGGGTTGTGTCAAGATTTGGGTGTAGCTGGTGTGAGGAAGTCAGGCACAGGAGAGCAGAGATGAGTGGACTAAGCACTTTACTAGGCAAAATACTGAAACGCAACCGCGTTCAAAAAAACAAATGCCCAAAACAAGCAAGGCAGAAAACAATAAACCGCACAAATACGGTTAATACAAAAAGGCACGGGTGGAAACATACAACCCGGCGTAACCGACATACAGCAAACAATTCCCCACACAGACATGGGGGGAACCAGAGGGTTAAATACCCAACAGTAATGAGTAAAAATTAAAACCAGGTGTGTGTGAAAACCAGACAAAACAAATGGAAAATGAAAAGTGGATCGGCGATGGCTAGTAGACCGGTGACGTCGACCGCCGAATGCCGCCCGAACAGGGAGAGGAACCGACTTCGGCGGAAGTTGTGACAGGTTGATATGCTGTTAAAGAGTAACAGGGTAGTGTTTCCTTCAGACTTGCAGTAGTATAATAGGTTTATAAAGGACAGTAGGCAGTGGTTCTCTCTAATATAATTCATAGAACAGATCAGTATCTAATCAGTTTAATCAGGTTTTAGAATAACATTAAACACGGTTTAGTGCTCAGGTGACACAGTCCTAGTCTGAGATAATAGGTTTGGTGGGAAGACCATGTTACTGTGGCATACAGGCCTACAGTAGTAGCATCAATGGTTACAGCCCAGAGAGTTCCATTATCTCTGGATGGATTGGAAACGGCTTGTCACTGGGATCACTTGGGTAAAGACATAGAGAGGTTCATGAGTCTAATTTCAGTTATAGGAGGAGAGAATAGGTAGTTGGAGCTGTACTTACTTCCTAATGTGGTGAGAGAGTCATGTTGAAAGGGTTCACTTTGGGAGGAGGACTAAAGAACATCTAATTGAAAAAATTCCAAGCCTATCCAAATCACCCCAGGATTGAACAGCCTTTATTGTAATGGGATTTTTATATTAGAAACAAAAAAACAGACATTAACAGGAGTTTATTATTTGGTTCCATACTGGTCTTCATAAGGGTCCAGCTGGTTATCTGAGGTCCTGGCCCTGAGAGGAGAGAGCGTGCTGGTGAAGGACATTGTGGGTATAATAGCGTGTTGTTTTGGTGGAGGGCGGCTGGCTGGCTGCTCATTAGCTCCATGTCAGTCAGTGTTCTGAGTTCTGACCACAGGGGCTAAGTTATGTCACAATGTCACTGTTGGGTCTGCTAGTGTGGCTTCGCTGCTCAGTTTGTTCCAACTGGTTTTTCAGAGCAATGCTTTTAGTGGAATCAGTCAGTAGATCGGTTACTTAGAGCATCATTAGCTAATGTGGTGAAACCATTGAAAAGTCAGCTAAAGCCATGCATCTTCATATTGACTACAGACCTACCCAGTCCCCTCAGATCTGTATTGAAGAGAGCGGACATAGAATAATAGACTAAGGAAGGGGTGAGAGGTTGATTTCAGTCTGCAAAAAATGAGATTTTGAACTGAAAGTGATAGTAGGCCTCTGCTGTTACCTGAGTAGATGACAGACTGTGGCTAATAGCTGTACTCATCATGTGGTCCAGAGACATCATCTTTCTCCATCATTATTCACAGTTTCACCTCACAGCTTCACTTCTCCTCTCCTCCACATCTCTCCTCCTCCTCTTCCCCTCAGGAATCACTCAGAATCAGATCTCATGCTGACCACCAATCCTCATGCTAAACTACTGCTCTTTCTTGAATGAAAAAAGGTTTGAAATGGCCTATGGCTTTATGCACTCACATGGCCACAAAGCTACAAACCCAAGGATGTACTCCTTGTGGTAATTTCAATGGTTATATAAAAAGCCTTTAAGAACGTTCGCTTCCACTGACGCACTTCAGCATCACTTGGCTTCATCCTGTTTTGTTTGACAAGTGCTATTCCTTGTGAGCTCTCGAGGCGCCCGGTAACCCCGGTCTCGATACGAGGCCACACTGATGAGTCACTCCTCCAATCAGGGGTTATTAAGTGAACACCACTGGTTGTACCAGGGAGCCTGCAGTGCCACTACACCTCCAGTTCTATTGAAGTGGTAGAACAAAACCTAATGGATTGCCTTTCTCTAGTGCTTTTCAATTGGAAAAGCAATGTACCTTTCATGAGATGGAGGTAACTCAACCTAGTTATAATGGAGTGGTGTAATGATAATAATGCTGGATTGTATTATACAGGCATACAGGTCTCACAACAGTTGATACATGGTATGGGCTATGCGGGCGGTTATCTCAGTCCATTCACTACCACAAATGCAATCTAAACTCGACTGTGTGTTCGCAGGTGTGAGTCAAGGGATAGATGGACTGATAAAGTGTGTGTGTGTGTGTGTGTGTGTGTGTGTGTGTGTGTGTGTGTGTGTGTGTGTGTGTGTGTGTGTGTGTGTGTGTGTGTGTGTGTGTGTGTGTGTGTGTGTGTGTGTGTGTGTGTGTGTGTGTGTGTGTGTGTGTGTGTGTGTGTGTGTGTGAAGCTGCAGAGGGAGTGTATGTGGGTAAGCCTGGGTCATCAATGCGGTGTTCTCCTGCCTGGAAGAAACACTCATCGATTTGTTTTGTCAAAACATCAGTGAGCACCTGTTGGGACATGTAGAACACCTGCTACAATGTAGAAAACCTCCTGCACAAAGTCCACCTTGGATGCATTTCATCCATGTAGCACAGTGACTGCATTGATTCATGATGCTGGTATAGAGGTATCCAGTATCAGTTGATTCATGATGCTGGCATATAGGTATCCAGTATCAGTTGATTCATGATGCTGGTATAGAGCTATCCAGTTACAGTTGATTCATGATGATGGTATAGAGCTATCCAGTATCAGTTGATTCATGATGCTGGTTTAGAGGTATCCAGTATCAGTTGATTCATGATGCTGGCATATAGGTATCCAGTATCAGTTGATTCATGATGCTGGTTTAGAGGTATCCAGTATCAGTTGATTCATGATGCTGGTATAGAGCTATCCAGTATCAGTTGATTCGTGATGCTGGTATAGAGGTGTCCAGTATCAGTTGATTCATGATGCTGGAATATATAGGTATCCAGTATCAGTTGATTCATGATGCTGGTATAGAGGTATCCAGTATCAGTTGATTCATGATGCTGGTATAGAGCTATCCAGTTACAGTTGATTCATGATGCTGGTATAGAGCTATCCAGTATCAGTTGATTCATGATACTTGTATAGAGGTATCCAGTATCAGCAGTGCTTGACTTGGGCAGGAGTTCACCGGAGCTGAGTACCGGCACCTCAAACCTTTTTCAGTCCAAGTCAATCACTGAGTATCAGTTGATTCAAGTTGCTGGTATAGAGGTTTCCAGTGTTCACAATACGATACTCAGTAGATCTTTTGGAGAAATCAATGGTACAGTATCTAGGGGTAATATTGGATATCCAGTGCCTCGTGGCAGAGGAAGTGGGAAGGCCTATCAGATACTGTATATGCCGTTTTATAAAGTGACCTCTCACAGTAAACCCCAGACGAAGGCAGCTTGCTGCTGAAAGTTTGAATAAAATATTGCATTGGAGCAAGAGTGGGTAAAGTGGGTAACTGGATGGAAAACTTGAGTAGGCCTATCTGGTATTGCAGGGTACAAAAAGCAAGATCTAGTATACTCTAGCTATATGGTCATACATACACACACAGGTACACAGACACAGGTACACAGACACAGGCACCCACAGCCAATAGCCTACAGCCAACACAATTTGGAATCCCTGCATGTATCCTGTTATCAGTCATTATCAGTTCCAATGTTCACACAGGTTAGCACTAGGAGAACCCATCAGACCCTAGTAGTCAGCCAGCAGTCCTGTAGTGATCTCCCCTCCATGCTAATAACAACACTACACTCATAGTGGCGCTAGCTAACCTGGTGATGTTGATGTAAAGCTGGTTGCCTCTGTGTTCCTAGGCCATATCTGACCAATCACACATATCACTACTGTATGTTTGCTCTGTTTTCATTTGGAACGTAGCCTATCAGGTGTTGCCGTGGAGATCAATCTGGCGTGAGGCTGGTTGGGAGGGGTGGAGGAGGGGGATTGTAATTGGTCTGAATGGTATCTGCAGGATCTAATTTCTGCAGCCCAGGCCACCACATCCATGTCTATCACACCTGTTGTACTGCCGGATCAATACTGCCGGGCCTCATTCATATGAGACAGAGCTAGGCATCAGCAGGCCACAATTAGTCACAATCACACCACTCTGTTTTGATCATTAAACCCTGTAAACACCCTATACACCAGTGGAAAGCCAACCTAACTGATAGTATCATTGTGCATCAAACCCAAGAAAGCCAACCTAACTGATACTGTCATTGTGCATCAAATTCAAGAAAGCCAACCTAACTGATACTGTCATTGTGCATCAAACCCAAGAAAGCCAACCTAACTGATACTGTCATTGTGCATCAAACCCAAGAAAGCCAACCTAACTGATACTGCCATTGTGCATCAAATCCAAGAAAGCCAACCTAACTGATACTGCCATTGTGCATCAAACCCAAGAAAGCCAACCTAACTGATACTGCCATTGTGCATCAAATCCAAGAAAGCCAACCTAACTGATACTGTCATTGTGCATCAAACCCAAGAAAGCCAACCTAACTGATACTGTCATTGTGCATCAAATTCAAGAAAGCCAACCTAACTGATACTGTCATTGTGCATCAAATTCAAGAAAGCCAACCTAACTGATACTGTCATTGTGCATCAAATCCAAGGAAGCCAACCTAACTGATACTGTCATTGTGCATCAAATTCAAGAAAGCCAACCTAACTGATACTGTCATTGTGCAACACACAGTCTGAAACTGTCATAGCGCAGCCCAAACAAACATTAGCAAGTAGCACCACAATAACTTACTCAGCCTTGCTAAAACACTCTGCATTGTTAGACCATTGACATCCCCATGACATCTTTTTTTTCTTACTCTGTGGAATATCCTAGGGGTCATATGGGTAGGGACTGAGAAGAAGGAGGGTGGAGAGATGGGTCTAGATGGAGATCTAGTTTTGAAGAAAATATTATGTGAATGAAAAGCAAGAGTGAGAGACGAGAGAGAAAGGAAGCGACAGCTCAGCAAAAATGAGTTAAGTCTTACAGTGTCTAATGTGCCCAGCTTAGTGGTGGCTTTGCTTCTCACTGTGTTTCAGTCGCTGCTGGAGGGGAGAAAAGCCTGGCGGTGGCTCACTTCTTTCAGGCCCACTGGGCCGTGGTCACAGGGGGAAATCCAAACACATCGATTAGCCATCATTATCAAAGAGCCTGTGGAGAGAGGTGGAGTACAGTCCCAGTTTACAGCTCCCACCACCAGGCTGCAGTTAACTAACCTCCTTTCTGATCCACTGCCTGCCTGCCTGCCACCCAGATCACCTCCAGACCCATGACCTGCACTTTCTCACGGGAACAGATGAATAGGAGAGATAGAGAGAGGGTGATAGACAGGGAGACAAGAGAGAAACAGTGGGATACAGATGTAGAAAGAGGTAGAGCAAGAGATGAAGGTAGAGAGAACAAGAGAGAACGAGGGACAAAGAGAAAACAAGAGATGAAGGTAGAGAGAGAAGAGAGAAAGCGGGACAGAGACAGGAACAAACCAAATAGTGTCAGTGGCAGTTGGTGCGATTCAAGATTAGGGAGGACCATTTATTTTTTATGAGCATTGCCTTATTTCTATTACAGCATATTGGATGACTGTCATTCATATTCCATTCATCCAGCTCAATGTAACTACTACATGATACTCACATTTTCCCTATACCCATCATGAGGTTGCTACAACCTAACCTACAAATGAACGTTTATAACATAGGTGCACAGGTCGAGAGACAAATTGGAGTAATCAAGGTGACAGACAGTGACACATTCAATACCGTCTTGCGCACTCTTGCCTGCATCTAGCTGATCTGGGTGGTCGTCATTAGTCCAAACAAAATGTTCTGTTTTGCAACTAAGAGTTTCTATTGGAGAAATTCCTTTTTCATTCCGTTTGCTTCCTTTTAAGAAATGTTTTGCCACAGAATTGGTTGAATGAATACACCCCTGATCACCTGTATACACAGATCACTTTCATAGCAGCCACATACAGCATCAACACTTTGCTTGTTGTATAATTCCTTCTTGCATCTACGTGCTCTCCTCTCACCTTTTCCCTTCACTTGTTGACTTAAGTGTAAGCCAGCTAGCTAACATACATAGCGTTCTTCTCTTTTTGAGTCAGGTTGTTGAGTAAGCTAAATTAGCTGCATTATCTACTGTAAGTCAGAATATAGCTAGCTAGCTCTCTCTCTCTCTCTCTCTCTCTGCTGCTTTTCCTTAAGTATATATTTTTAAAAACAATAACTTTTTTTAATGTTTCACAATTTCAATTTTTCTGAAATTCACCCCCCTTCCTCCTTTGAGGAGCCTCCACTGGTGTGTGTGTGTGTATGTGTATTTGTATGTGTGCTTGCGTGTGTGTGTTTGGCTGTTAGCTTGGTTGTTGTGTCTCCGTTTTTGTCCAGAGAGATCCGGTAAATAAACAACACAGAGCATAGTGCGAGACCCTGACAGACAGGCAGACAGACAGACAGACAGGTGGAGGTCTGGCCAACCCAGCAGGCTGCTCCTGTAACTCACTTCTTCAGAGAGAGAAAAAAGACAGAGAGAGAGAGGGAGGAATTGCAAGAGAGAGGGAGAGAGATGGAGAGAGAAGAAGGGAGGACAGAGAAAGAGCGAGGGAGGAAGGGCAGAGAGACAGAGAGAGTGGCGGAGAGGGAGAGAGAAAAGGAGAGAGAGGGAGACAGCACCTCTGGTCTATATTGGCCTAACGTAAATAAACATGAGCGATGCTTGCTTTCCAGTAAATCTGTTCTGGGGAGGCTGAGATAGTGTGTCTCACTGGAGACAGGACCACTTGTAATGAACAAGCAACCTTATGGGCAAAAACTGGTTGAATCAACGTTGTTTCCACATCATTTCAACAAAACATTTACATGTGATGACAATGAATGCATGTGGAAAACTCATAGCATTTGCAAAACGAAATCAATGTCAGGGAATTTCGTATTTTTTAACCTAAGTCCAATAACATGGTACAGTTTTTGTTGTTGAATTCACATTAATTGACAACTCAACCAAAATGTAAATCAAAGCTAGACGTAGAACTGACGTCTGTGCCCAGTGGGCTGGCATTGAACAAGGACAGGCACATTATAATCGAACATGTACTGGACAAAAGATGGGTAGATGGATTTTACAGTGACGTTGACTTGATTTAAGGAAGGTGAGATGTATCTATAGGTGAATTAGAGTTTAGGGGAAGATGATCTGATGATATTCATAAAAAATCTATTTAACCATAGCTGGGCTGTAGAGGGGCTCTGGGTTCTCGGTATTCCTGTGACAAATTCGAACACCCTATGAACTTTTGAAATATTCACTCTGGGACCCCAAAAGGGATTAAAATATTAACATTGTTCTAGATTATTGACCAGGTCAATAAAGAACAACTTGTAATGTACAATGACAACCTGGCAATTCAAAGAGTCTGTGTGTACCCTGGACTATAACAGGGTTAGCAGTTGCGGAGGGTAAGCTGATCCTAGATCAGTACAGAAGCCTTGTCACTCACCTTGCTGTCACCATTTCATTCATCTCTGCCAAAGCGTGTGCCTGCATGTTGCTTTCATGGTTGTGGTAAATTAATGTCTGGATTAATATTGAAAGCTTTAAAGGAATCAGAAACATCCATCAGTCTATCTGAGGCGGGTCTTCATGGAGATTTAATCTCTTGAAGGGTAAAGAAACGGGAGAAATGTTGTTTTGGTCTTGAAGGCATCTGACAGCTCAGTCATAATGTGATGTTAATCCTTTTCATACAGCCTTGTATCACTCTCTATTTCTATTTCTCTCTCTCTCTCTCTCTCTCTCTCTCTCTCTCTCTCTCTCTCTCTCTCTCTCTCTCTCTCTCTCTCTCTCTCTCTCTCTCTCTCTCTCTCTCTCTCTCTCTCTCTCTCTCTCTCCCCTCCCTCCCTCCCTCCCTCCCTAATGCTCCTCATCACAGACTGGTTGCTCACACAGCTATTAAAATGGCTTAACCTCCATGCTCAGTTGACTCCCCTTTGTGTACTTTTTAGATTGTGCAACACCATCTGTGGCCCCGTAGAGTTGTTTTTCTCTCTCTCCTCAACCTCTCGGGGGGCGTTCAAAGTAGTATTTGTGTTTTCTCCTTCCGTGAAATTGTACTGCTATTGTGTCTGTATTGAAATCTCCATCCTGTCCCAACGCACAGGGTATCTGACTCCATATCTGAACAGAGATGTTATCTTCCTTCCCATGTGAATTTGCCCTTTTTTCCTCACTGAAATCTATATTCTCTCTCTCCTGGTGCTTTCTATCAAACTGTCCCAATTTACTTTTCTGTTTTCCACCTATCTCCCCTAATCTCTCCCTCAGTAAGGTACCACAGGCTCGATCTCTCTCTCTCTCTCTTGCGCTACTATCACAGTTCTATGAAAATATGCCTCTTATCTTTTTCCCTCAATCCTTCTCTCCTCCTCCCACCGTGTAATTCGGTCCTTTCTGCGTCCTTTGCAACATTCTAAACCCCATTTGCATTTCTCCTGTGGAATAATCAGAGTGTAACGCGCTAAATTGGAATGTTATGGTGTGCAACACACATGCATGAAGGTTCTTTGAGTTAATGGACAATTTAGCTCACAGTATTGTTATTGTTTATACATCTATTAACCGCCTTCCTCTCTCTCCACACCGCTCCGTCACTCTCCATCTCTCCGCTGATGACATTTTCTCTCTCCTTCTCTATTCTCCTCTCACTCCTCCTTTCTCTCTCCATTTTTCTCCACCGATCGCTCTCCATGTCCATCATTCTGTCTCTCTCCCTCTCCCTCTGTTCTCAACCTTACCCTCTGACATATAGCCCATACTATTTTCTGTCGTCGTTTTTTTGTGTGTGTCAGTTGGCCTCTCATCTCCTCTTTAAGCCAGCTATATTCCCTGAGCAGTTCAGTCCAGTTAAGTCCAGTCCAGTTGTTCTTCCCCAGTGGAGTCGATGGGGAAAGAACAGCAACGGCCATCCATAAATCAACCCAATAGAAAAACATCACCATTAAGGTCTCTCTCTCTTTCCTTTTCTCATTTGTTCTTTCTGTGTCCTTCACCTTTGTCTACAGTGGGAGAGGGAGCGAGGGATGGATGGATGGATGGAGAGAGAGGGGGGTGATGATGGAAAGAGTGTTTGTGTGGCTGGGCAGGAGGGGGAGGGTTAAAAAGAGGAGTATGTCGGAAGAAGGTTAGAAGTAATGACAGAAGGAGATGGAGAGAGGAAGGGCTTGTTTGAGTGTGTGTGTGTGTAAAGTAAGAATAAAAACTAACACAATAAGAATAACAAAGCTATATACAGGGGGCACCGGTACCGAGTCAGTGTGCAGGGGTACAGACTAGTTGAGGTAATCTGTACATGTAGGTGGGGGTGAAGTGACTATGCATTGTTAACAAACAAACAGCGAGTAGCAACAGTGTACAAAAGGGGGGTCAATGTAAATTGTCCGGTGGCAATTTTTATGAATTATTCAGCAGTCTAATGGCTTGGGGGTAGAAGCTGTTGAGGAGCCTTTTGGTCCTAGACTTTTGGTCCTAGGCACTTCGGTACCGCTTGTCGTGCGTCTGTGTGTGTGTCTGTGTGCACACTCTGTGATGCATTACTATAATATGTGGATATTGTGACCTCTCCTGACCTCTAAGCTCTGAGCAGAGGACTCATGTGCAAGCAGGAATATACTGATATCAGCAAAGTCTAGTGTGTGCTGTGTGTGTGCTCTGCCTGTGTGTGTGTGTGTGTGCTATGTGTGTGTGTGTGCATGCGTGCATTCTATGTGTGTCTGCTCTGTGTGTGTGTGTGCTATGTGTTTATGTATATGGAAGAGGTTTAAAGGGAGGAAGACAATAAGGGGATAGAGCAATAAGAAATGTGTAACAAGTGGGGGGGTGTGAAGGCAGGCGTAATGCTGGATGTGACACAGACACGTAGGGGACACATTCACAAACACATTGACACAACACACACACAATGACATCACCTGATTGCCAGCAGCGGAGCATTGTATAGGGGGTTTATTCGTCTCATGAAGGCTGACCAGGGTTGGTCTGGGGCTTGTTGTCGAAGAGCCCGTTACTACGACGCGCGGCAACAGTCGCTAGGCCTGTGACTGAGTGACTTATAGGAACATGGTGTACACTCTGAGCTGGAAACACAGTAGAATATACAATTTACTGCCACCACACCGCACAGACACCCCCGGAGAGTACACAATTTACTGTCACCACACAATGGCACTATGCAACACACACACACACACACACACACACACACACACACACACACACACACACACACACACACACACACACACACACACACACACACACACACACACACACACACACACACACACACACACACACACACACACACACACACACACACACACACACACACACACACAGGGCAAGGCAGGGGAGGAGATGGAGGTATGGGGGGATAAGGCAGGGGAGGAGGGGAGGAGATGAGGGGTATGGCGAAGGGGAATGCAGATGGAAGGAACGAGGTGCGTCAGGGAGGATAGGGATGGAGGGATGAGGTAAAGCATGGGCGGAGGGGAGGAGATGAGGGGGAATGCAGATGGATGGAAGCGAGGTGCGTCAGGGAGGATAGGGATGGAGGGATGGGATGGATGAGAGCTAGGGAAGGGGGAGGAGTGTAAAGGAGGAATGAAGGTTCTCTGTAGCGGTTGGAGGAGAGGATGGAGTGAGTGAGTCTGTGATGGCCCTCGGCAGTGTTCTCTCCATCTCCCTCCATCCCTTAATCAAGGAGAGGAACAGACCTCCACATGTTATTAAAGCTCTGCAAGGAAATAAATAAATAATAGACACAGTTAGTTATACTAGACTATAAATATAGTGATATCCTGCAGCCATATTCTCTCCTCGGCTCTCTCCTATTCCAGGCCATGAAAGCAGTATTTATTTTAATTTTATTTTTCATTCATTTTATATAAAAATTATGGTTTCCATTGTCCGTATTCTCTATCTCGCTCTCACTCTCTAACACTCTCCCTCAATTCAATTACATTTCTATTTAAGGGAATTTATTGGCATGGGAAACATATGTTAACATTGCCAAAGAAAGTGAAACATTACACTTACAGAAGTTCCAAAAGAATACAGACATGTCAAATGTCATGTTATGTCTATATACAGTGTTGTAAAGTACAAAAGGTAAAAGAAATAAACATGAATATGGGTTGTATTTACAATGGTGTTTGTTCTCCACAGGTTGCCCTTTTCTTGTGGCAACAGGTCACAAATCTTGCTGCTGTGATTGCACACTGGTATTTTCTCTCTCTCTCTCTCTCTCTCTCTCTCTCTCTCTCTCTCTCTCTCTCTCTCTCTCTCGGCCTCTCTCAGTCTGTCAGTTTAGTTCTCTCTCATTCTCTCCGTCTCTCCTCCTCACTCACTCTCTCTCTCGTTCTGTGATGTTGGGGTACTCAAGGTCCTTGGCAGTAGTCCTATGTGGCAATACAGTGTGGGTTTGGCACGTTGAGACGCAGGTGAGGGTGAGACGCCATGTGTGGTGGGCGTCGGATGGAGACATGGTGTCATCTCTAATCATTGTTACTCTGTGCTGAACGTGTTATCACAGCTAATTACTGCTGCTGGGACATTAAATATTTACATTAGTAGATAATTAGAGACACTCAACATGATGATGGCAGTCACTGAAAACAGGGTCCCACTTTATAATACATAGATCTTGGCCCAGTATTTCCCAAATCCGCTGTTTGAGTACACCCAACAGTACATATTTTGGTTGTGGCCCCAGACAATCCCACCTAATTCTACTTGTCATCAAGACCTTGACAAGTTGAATCAAGTGTGTTTGTTGAGGACCGGAGTTGGGAAACACTGCCTTAGACCACCATAGTGAGATCATTGGTAGCAGCCATGTAAGAACAGTGTAACTGCAATACAATGATAAACTTAAAAACCAACAACGACGAGACGGCCTACAGGGAGGAGGTGAGGACCCTCGGAGTGTGCTGTCAGGAAAATAACCTCTCACTCAACGTCAACAAAACAAAGGAGATGATCGTGGACTTCAGGAGAAGGTCCACCCACACAGACAGCGTGGTGTAGAAGGCGCAACAGCGCCTCTTCAACCTCAGGAGGCTAAAGAAATTTGGCTTGTCACCAAAAACACTCACAAACTTTTACAGATGCACAATCGAGAACATCCTGTCGGGCTGTATCACCGCCTGGTACGGCAACTGCTCCGCCCACAACCGTAAGGCTCTCCATCGCTGACATTGAGTGGCTGCTGCCAACATACTGACTCAAATCTCTAGCCACTTTAATAATAACAAATTGGATGTAACAAATATATCACTAGTCACTTTAAACAATGCCACTTTATATAATATTTACATACCCTACATTACTCATCTCATATGTATATACTGTACTCTATACCATCTACTGCATCTTGCCTATGCCGTTCGGCCATTGCTCATCCATATGTTTATATGTACATACTCGTATTCATTCCTTTACACTTGTGTGTATAAGGTAGTTATTGTGAAATTGTTAGGTTACTTGTTAGATACTACTGTATGGTCGGAACTAGAAGCACAAGCATTTCGCTACACTCGCATTAACATCTGCTAACCATGTGTATGTGACCAATAACATTTTATTTGATTTGATGTTACATCATATTACTTATAGAGAGAGAAAAGACTGCAGTCTGTCTCTCTTTCACCCTCCAAAACAGACATCATGTTGTTCTATTCAACATGCCATAACAATAAAGTCATTTTAATTATATGAAGTGTGCCTTGGTCCTCCTTGTTTTTTTGATGACCATTTCAAGCCTTTACCAAAGAGCACCTTCCACCTACAAAGTTCTACTATTGTAGCCCAGCAGCGCTTTCCTTCAGTCTTTTCTGCAAGACATCATTTAATATT
This sequence comes from Brachymystax lenok tsinlingensis, assembly GCA_030435695.1. Taxonomy (NCBI): domain Eukaryota; kingdom Metazoa; phylum Chordata; class Actinopteri; order Salmoniformes; family Salmonidae; genus Brachymystax; species Brachymystax lenok. The sequence continues at coordinate 93,567,234 of CM059789.1, read as the reverse complement.
CAAACATGGCCCCAATTTCCTAGGTTTTCTAACATTTTCACCAGGGTTTTGAGGCCCAGCTGTGTTCAGTGTTCTGAACAGACGCCAGGTTATTGTCTACCTGCAGGTGTGTGTTGTGAATGTGGAGGTAGCTCTACCTTGGACATGTTTCAAAGGAAGGAGGCATGTTATTTTGCAGTAAATAATGTGGGTTTATAGGCCACCTTTTAAAATGACTAGTGTGTTTCTTTAGTACTGGCTGCTAGGTTGTTACTTGATAAAACAGAAACTATTCTGTATCCTTGAAATCCTGTCTGTTCATGGTAATGGCTCAGGTTGAGGTATAGAGATATACATAGATTTTGTGTAGAATCCCCACTCACCTTCACTGTCCAGACAGATGCTGTATCACATATCCCCTCCCTACCTCCCTCCCTCCCTCTCTGTCTGATGCTAGAGCGCTGGTTATCTGTTTAACATGCTACGGACAGCCCATCCCTGTGGGATAATACAGCATGAAACACACATGGCTGGAAAAGGCATAGGAAGGGAGAGGAGGTTGGAGGCAGAGGGAGGAGTGGGGCAGTAGACTGCAAGGGCCTTCTCATTTACCCTTTGTGTGTTCTCTTTAACACAATTAACACAGTTAACCCCAGCCATATGTACTTCCCATGCTCGATGGCGACGGTGAGATTCCTGCTCTCTCCCTCTTGCGTTCCTGTGTAGCGTTCCCTGTTCCCTGTCAGAGGGCAGTCACCGAGCCCCAGGCCTGGTCACACCAATAAATACCTTTTGAACTGAATTGAATTGAGTGAAGGGAGATAGGGAAGGGGTTTGTTGGAGGGAGAGAGAGGGGAGGCAGGGAAGGAGGGAAAGAGAGGGGAGGCAGGGCAGGAGGGAAAGAGAGGGAGAGAGAGTGACAGGAAGGAGGGAAAGAGAGGGGAGGCAGGGAAGGAGGGAAAGAGAGGGAGAGAGTGATAGGAAGGAGGGAAAGAGAGGGGAGGCAGGGAAGGAGGGAAAGAGAGGGAGAGAGAGTGACAGGAAGGAGGGAAAGAGAGGGGAGGCAGGGAAGGAGGGAAAGAGAGGGGAGGCAGGGAAGGAGGGAAAGAGAGGGAGAGCAGAGGGAAGAGGAGGGAAAGAGAGGGAGAGAGAGTGACAGGGAAGGAGGGAAAGAGAGGGGAGGCAGGGAAGGAGGGAAAGAGAGGGAGAGAGAGTGATAGGAAGGAGGGAAAGAGAGAGTGACAGGGAGAGTGACAGGGAGGGAGGGACTAAGGTAGGGTGGGGAAAGGACACACAGCCTGTGGCGCAGCCAGTCAGGGGGACAGACAGGGTTAAGGCCAGCTATGTTAGGTCTCTCTGTCTGCAGGCCACTCTAGGCAGCCGCTGTTCACAGTCATGTGGTGCTGAATTCTGCAACTAGCTCTCATAGTCTCATGTCAGAACAGACGTTCATCCATGTTTCTCAAATTTCTAAGTTGTCGCAAACGTCAAATTTTATGTTTAAGGTTAAATTCAGGCATTAACTCAGAATTTGTAATGTCAGGGTTAAGTTAAGGCGTTAACTCAGAATGGTTAAGGTAAGGGTTAAGGTTAAACATCCCCAAAACAACTTTCTATGCTGGATTCGATCTTGCTACCTCTGGAATAAGAGGCAGATGCTTACTTACGTACATGTGTTTCAATGACTCTAAATAGAACTCTGTCAGTGTGTATCAATGACTCTAAATAGAACTCTCTGTCAGTGTGTATCAATGACTCTAAATAGAACTCTCTGCCAGTGTGTATCAAGGACTCTAAATAGAACTCTCTGTCAGTGTGTATCAAGGACTCTAAATAGAACTCTATGTCAGTGTGTATCAAGGACTCTAAATAGAACTCTCTGTCAGTGTGTATCAAGGACTCTAAATAGAACTCTCTGTCAGTGTGTATCAATGACTCTAAATATATCTGTATGTCAGTGTGTGTCAGTGTGTATTCAGTTGACACCTTTATGCTGTGATGTTATGACTGGCATCCTTGTTTATAGCCTAATATCTATCTGAGGTGTTATTCACACTACTCAGCAATCAGTGCACCGCAACAGCAGTCTGAACACTAACATACCTACACAGATACACACACAGCACGCATCCTCTGGACTGCCTACCATCTAAAACTCACGTCCACTGTACAGTCGTGGCCAAAAGTTTTGAGAATGACACAAATATTAATTTCCACAAAGTTTTCTGCTTCAGTGTCTTTAGATATTTTTGTCAGATGTTACTATGGATTACTGAAGTATAATTACAAGCATTTCATGAGTGTCAAAGGCTTTTATTGATAATTACATGAAGTTGATGCAAAGAGTCAATATTTGCAGTGTTGACCCTTCTTTTTCAAGACCTCTGCAATCCGCCCTGGCATGCTGTCAATTAACTTCTGGGCCACATCCTGACTGATGGCAGCCCATTCTTGCATAATCAATGCTTGGAGTTTGTCAGAATTTGTGGGTTTTTGTTTGTCCACCCGCCTCTTGAGGATTGACCACAAGTTCTCAATGGGATTAAGGTCTGGGGAGTTTCCTGGCCATGGACCCAAAGTATCGATGTTTTGTTCCCCGAGCCACTTAATTATCACTTTTGCCTTATGGCAAGGTGCTCCATCATGCTGGAAAAGGCATTGTTCGTCACCAAACTGTTCCTGGATGGTTGGGAGAAGTTGCTCTCAGAGGATGTGTTGGTACCATTCTTTATTCATGGCTGTGTTCTTAGGCAAAATTGTGAGTGAGCCCACTCCCTTGGCTGAGAAGCAACCCTACACATGAATGGTCTCAGGATGCTTTACTGTTGTCATGACACAGGACTGATGGTAGCGCTCACCTTATCTTCTCCAGACAAGCTTTTTTCCGGATGCCCCAAACATTCGGAAAGGGGATTCATCAGATAAAATGACTTTACCCCAGTCCTCAGCAGTCCAATCCCTGTACCTTTTGCAGAATATCAGTCTGTCCCTGATGTTTTTCCTGGAGAGAAGTGGCTTCTTTGCTGCCCTTCTTGACACCAGGCCATCCTCCAAAAGTCTTTGCCTCACTGTGCGTGCGGATGCACTCACACCTGCCTGCTGCCATTCCTGAGCAAGCTCTGTACTGGTGGTGCCCCGATCCCGCAGCTGAATCAACTTTAGGAGATGGTCCTGGCGCTTGCTGGACTTTCTTGGGCGCCCTGAAACCTTCTTCACAACAATTGAACCGTTCTTCTTTAAGTTCTTGATGATCCGATAAATGGTTGATTTAAGTGCAATCTTACTGGCAGCAATATCCTTGCCTGTGAAGCCCTTTTTGTGCAAAGCAATGATGACGGCACGTGTTTCCTTGCAGGTAAACATCAAATCAAATCAAATTTTATTTGTCACATACACATGGTTAGCAGATGTTAATGCGAGTGTAGCGAAATGCTTGTGCTTCTAGTTCCGACCATGCAGTAGTATCTAACAAGTAATCTAACAAATTCACAACAACTACCTTATACACACACACGTTTGACAGAGGAAGAACAATGATTCCAAGCACCACCCTCCTTTTGAAGTTTCCAGTCTGTTATTCGAACTCAATCAGCATGACAGAGTGATCTCCAGCCTTGTCCTCGTCAACACTCACACCTGTGTTAACGAGAGAATCACTGACATGATGTCAGCTGGTCCTTTTGTGGCAGGGCTGAAATGCAGTGGAAATGTGTTTTGGGGGGGACTTTGCAATTAATTGCAATTCATCTGATCACTCTTCATGACATTCTGGAATATATGCAAATTTCCATCATACAAACTGAGGCATCAGACTTTGTGAAAATTAATATTTGTGTCATTCTCAAAACTTTTGCCCACTACTGTACAGCCACAACCAGGGGTTGGAACCAAAATAGTTCATTAAATTACTTCACCAATCAGTGAGGATAGAGCAGCTTGCTATAGAGTGGCTAGCTAGCTAGTTGTTTACCTGCGTGATGGACAGACAAGTGTAAGCCACGATATACGACTGAAATGTTGCAGGTGGGGAGAAACAGTGGAGGCTTGGCTACAAGCGCTAGGCATCTTGTTATGACCTGCATTATCTGAATTAGGCCCACATAATTATACCTACGCAGGAGCGGCTTCTATGGAGGAACTTTGAATGTCTTTGAACTTCCTAGAGTTGGCTTAATGCTGGACCAGAGCTAGCTAACAAGCTTGTGTGTGCAGAGCGGCACCAGAATTAAAAACACGTCTTACCTTTTTGTAATTAATAAATCCAATGTGAAATGTGATAACTATAGTATCCTTAACTAGCATTGAAAAAGTGAATCCATTCTTCTCTAATAAAAAGAGTATCTTCTGAATCAAGCTTGTAACGTCAGTACAGTAGCCTGTGGTAACGTCAGTACAGTAGCCTGTGGTAACGTCAGTACAGTAGCCTGTGGTAACGTCAGTACAGTAGCCTATGGTAACGTCAGTACAGTAGCCTGTGGTAACGTCAGTACAGTAGCCTATGGTAACGTCAGTACAGTAGCCTGTGGTAACGTCAGTACAGTAGCCTGTGGTAATGTCAGTACAGTAGCCTGTGGTAACATCAGTACAGTAGCCTGTGGTAACGTCAGTACAGTAGCCTATGGTAACGTCAGTACAGTAGCCTGTGGTAACGTCAGTACAGTAGCCTGTGGTAACGTCAGTACATTTTCAGCTGGCAGGGAGACAATGGAAGACAATTCTGAGTAACAGAGTGATGGCTTTACATAGCCACTTCTGGGACTGTAAAAAATGCTTGGAACCCCAAAAAATGGTATTAACCAGTTCCCATGCTTTTAAAATAACGGTTCTGTTCCAGAACAGTATAGCTCACTTTCGATCCTGGTTCTCTTTCTGTTCTTCTAACCCCTGGTTACAACACATACAGATACAGATACACACACACGCACGCTTCCGCTCTGTCAGTTCCTTCCTCAGCCACTGGCGAGTGTACACATTGCTGTGAGCACACTGTCAGAAGTTGTGAGTGTGTGTCAGCACACCTGACAGGACCAGAGGGGTGTCTCACTCCTCCCTCACTCCATCACTCGCTCTCTCACTCTTCTCTCTTCTTTCACTCCGACCCTCTACCATCCCGAGGCAGAAACTCACTCACGGCAGTTTTATTCAGCCAGAGATGACGTGACCTCATCTTGCACTGACATCTCTCTCTCCTCTCTCTCTCCCCCTCCTCTCCCTCTCTCATTCTTTGTGTTTGTCATTCAACTGAACGTCAGTATTTTTCCTGCTTTTAGATTTCATCTACTACTTCTCTCTTGCCTCACCTATTTTGTTTTGTACAGCGATTTCACCTCAGAGTTGCAAGCAGCTTCCACAGGAAACAGGAACCTAGACACAATCCGTTGATTATTTTTCTCTGTGGCAGCAGCAGAAACATTTATCATGCCTGATGTGGGTTGGCTTCAATATCAAACCTGCAATACAGAAGAATCACATATGTCATGCCAAACGGGTTCTGCTTTCTTTCCCTTTGTCCAATCCCAGTAATCATACTACCCAGAATGAGCTTCTTATTGTGTTGCAGGTGTAATATGATTTGCCCTACTACAGTGCTTTTCTTCTGTACACCTTACTGCAGGGAGCAGCTGTCAGCACAGAAACAGAAACAGGGATTTTCAGTGTTTAGTCAGTAATCAGTGCTGTAGCAGTGACAGAGCTGTGCATGATTATAACTGTCAGCCACTACAGCGCTAAACCCCCAGCACGGGGCCTGTTGCACCCCACAACAGCTGAGTGTTTGATGAGAGAAGGAGGTTACTGCAGGGCCTACATGTGTAGCTCAGGAAACAAACAAACCCCGGTGATATTAGTGTTATAGCAGATGTTTGTGTGTGTGCAATGAGTTTGGGACCCCAGGGTATAGTGGAGCGGTGTGAGACTCTGAGAGGAGTATGTGTGTGGATGCACCTGTGTACAGATGCGTACAGCCAGGACTTCAATCCATACATAAGTTGTAGACTGTGAAGCTCAGTCCGAAGTACAACATTGGTTTGTGTTTCCAGAAACTAGCTTTCATGTTAGAGGGCCTTTGAATGTATGTTTTAGCCGAGAGGGTATCGTTATTGAATCATCTAAGTTAAAGATGACAACCCCCACTCCCCCTCTGAACGCAGACAGGCTCTGTTGTCTGTTCAGCGCAGTGTTGGCCACTTGACATGTCACTGGATGAACCTGCTCTTTTGGTTAGCCCTCCATCCTATGGAGCCGCTGCTGCCTGCCTGACTGGGTTTAATGTGTGTGATCCAAGTCAGTCTAGTTCCTCTCTATATCTGTGACACAGCCAGTGCCAGTTCTCTCTGTACAGCAGCATGTGACAGAAGCTTCAGTATTAGAACTCTTACAACACTGTCATCTCATGGCTTCATCCATTCTGGAATGGAATCTGCAGCACTCCATATTCTGCTCTGTGTTGGTCGTCTATGGAAGGGGATTGATCATTTGCATAGCAACATACATAGCAACAAGACCCCCTGGGGAGCAGCAAAAGAGAGGGGCCAAATTAATGGCTGTGATTTTCGATTAACATTCGTGATCTCAAAAGTCTCCAGCGATCATATGACGTCCGTATGGGAATTTTCTCCCATCGCACAGTACTTGGGCTGTCAGTTAGTCATCAACACATACTGAAAGAACATTTTAAAAAGTCATTACTACGATTAAAATGCAGCACAGCAGTTTGCCCAATGATGTAACAGAGAATAAAGGAAGGACATTCACTCTCAGTATGTGCTGATACTAATTTTCCCTTCAAAGGTAGACACACAGAACTCTGATTCTCTGGGCAACGCTAGAGACATCAGTGTAGAGACACAGATAGTGACATCAGTCATTCAGTTTCACTGGGATCCTGTCTCAGTCAGATCCAGTCAGTCAGATCCAGTCAGTCAGATCCAGTCAGTCAGATCCAGTCAGTCAGACCCAGTCAGTCAGATCCAGTCAGTCAGATCCAGTCAGTCAGATCCAGTCAGTCATAGCCGCAGAAGGTCGGAGTGCTGAGGGTGCTGCAGCTACCCCTGAAAAATTTGAATACAAAATAATAAAGCAATAGAAAATATATATATATAAATATATTTTAACAAAAAATGTCACAAAAGTAGTGCCCTGGGCCTTTAATAGTCCAGTATTAGCGGACCAATATAGCCGTCTCTAGTGCGGGCAACAAGTCCCCCCCCACCACCATCGCAGCGGCCCCATCCCCCATACTTCCCGCGGCTATGGACGTGTTGTGTCAGGGCTGATGGCAGCTAAACCTTAGTGGGGCCTTCACAGATTGATAGGAGTTTACAGCCTACTGCGTCCCTAGGTGGACTGACACAAACATGAACGCACGCACACACACACTCCTCTTTTCACTTTTTTTCTCTCTCTTGACGTGTGCTGCTGGCAACACCTCTCATCACCATTCTGTAGATGGGGTCATCATGTCAAGCACCTCTCTGTGAGGAGTAGCGGTAGGGGAATTGTGTGTCTATATATGTGTGTGTGTGTGTGTGTGTGTGTGTGTGTGTGTGTGTGTGTGTGTGTGTGTGTGTGTGTGTGTGTGTGTGTGTGTATAGCATGTGTGATGTCTGTACATTATGGCTATTCTCTACCCATGACTCATTCCACTACAGCACAGCCCCCGACAGCCCCCGGATGATACTGTCCATTCATTGACCATACAAGGCATGTCTCTCTGCATCTCTGCATGGCGGTGAGGTGAGCTCTGGTTTTGCCCATTAGTGAAACTAGGACAGCTTGGTCCTGATGACAATATTTGGCTGGCTTATCTCTCTGCCCTTGCAGCCATCTTGCCTGCCTGCATGCTGCTGCACACTGAGAGGGCTTCTCTCTCTCTGCAGTCCGACCTCTCCTCTCCTCTCCTCTCCTCTCCGTCAGCAGAACAGAGGGCATATGCCAGACCTCATCTCTCTTCCTCTTTCCCTCCACTCCTCCTCTCTTCATCTCATTCCTTTATTTCGTCCCTCAACCCACTCTTCGTTCCACAATTCCTCTTCCTCCTTCCCTCTAGTCTTCATCTCACTCCTTTCTTCCCTCTCTCAGTTCTTCCAGTCCCTTATTCTCTCAGTCGTTCCTTCATTCCTCCTTGTCCCTCTCTTTCTCGGCAGGAAGTCATCTTGGTTCAGGTCTTGACTCACTGAATAAAGAGTAAGCTGGGTCTCCTGGCCTCTGTCCCAGCCTGCCTCCTGTTCTGGCTTTCTAACCAACCGCTGGCTCCTACACACACACAGACATGCACACACACGCGCACGCACTAACACACACACACACACACACACACACACACACACACACACACACACAGACAACAAACACACAGACAAACACACACACACACCGTCACCCCCCCTCTTGTTAGTGCTTAGTTTGATCGTCTTGAAAATGAATACTAAATGCAGGGGCAAAATGGATGCCGTGTATCAGCTTGGTTGGCTGCTGCGACTGTAAGTACTGCTGCTACAATGCTATAAGCCTCTTCAGTACTCAGATATTGTTGGATTCCACTACCTAGTGTTGTGAGTAAACAGATAGGTCGTTTTACTTTATTGTTGTTAACAGAGGAGAACAGAGGCTCCTCCCGTGCCCTGAATATGGCATTCCCACTGAGCCTGACTCCTCTTTCTCTCTCTCTTTCTTCCTCTCCTCTCTTTTGGCCCCTCCTCTCTCTCAATGAGATGGAAACAGGCAGAAACACACTGGAGCTGTTTAACCGCTCCCCCCAGCCCAACCTTATCTATTTCACTATTTCATTATAGTGAGAATCAAAGCTGGAGAGCAGCAGGGGTGCATTGAGTTCTCTGGGTCCAGTCTTTATAGACTAACAGACTGCCTAAATTATGTTTTCAGGCTACTTGTTTGTTTCTTTGTTTGTGGTCCAAACCCTCCCCCTTGCGATGGCTCCTCTCCACCTTCCTCACAGGGGCTGTGAACTACCAACCCTCTACTGTTTCATCTGCAGAAGGAAGGGTCTCAACTGGAACAGAGGGAAGACGATGAATCAGGCACCGTGCCTGGGTTTGATGTGTGTGTGTCCCCGGGTGTGTGTGTGCATTTCTTTGTGTATTTGTGTATTTGTGTGTGTGTGTGTGTGTGTGTGTGTGTGTGTGTGTGTGTGTGTGTGTGTGTGTGTGTGTGTGTGTCTATGTGATTGTGTGTATGTGTGTGTAGTGTTTTCATCTGTTATCAACCCCGGCCAGGCGGCAGCAGCCCTTACTAGAGAGCATGGTTTAGCATGGAGATGAGGCTGGCTGGTTGGTTGGTTGGCTGGTTGGCTGGTTAGCTGGCTGGTTGGCTGGTTGGCTAGTTGGCTGGCTGGCTGGTCGGCTGGTTGACTAGTTGGTTGGTTGGTGCATTGTGCCACGCAAAGCGGCAGTGGTGCAGATGAGCAGCACACCACCTGGTTCTCTCTCTGATGTTAGCTGGTGACCAACAAACAGCCTGGTTCTCTCTCTGATGTTATCTGATGAGCAGCACACCGCCTGGTTCTCTCTCTGATGTTAGCTGGTGAGCACCACACCACCTGGTTCTCTCTCTGATGTTAGCTGGTGAGCAGCACACCACCTGGTTCTCTATCTGATGTTAGCTGGTGAGCAGCACACCACCTGGTTCTCTATCTGATGTTAGCTGGTGAGCAGCACACCACCTGGTTCTCTATCTGATGTTAGCTGGTGAGCAGCACACCACCTGGTTCTCTCTCTGATGTTAGCTGGTGAGTAGCACACCGCCTGGTTCTCTCTCTGATGTTAGCTGGTGAGTAGCACACCGCCTGGTTCTCTCTCTGATGTTAGCTGGTGAGCAGCACACCACCTGGTTCTCTCTCTGATGTTAGCTGGTGAGTAGCACACCGCCTGGTTCTCTCTCTGATGTTAGCTTGTGAGCACCACACCACCTGGTTCTCTCTCTGATGTTAGCTTGTGAGCAGCACACCACCTGGTTCGCTCTCTGATGTTAGCTGCATAGTGGTTCATGCTGTTTAAAGAGGAACAGAACAATCACTCATAGGAGCTATTCCTGAAGCCTTGACATTATATATAGCATTCTCCACCTCCTCCCACTGCCTTTCTCCCTCTCTCTCTCACCCTCTCTCTCTCTCTCTCTCTCTCTCTCTCTCTCTCTCTCTCTCTCTCTCTCTCTCTCTCTCTGTTTCTATCCAGCTCTCCTCTACCTCCTCATCCCACACACCTCATCCATGTCCTCCATCTCGCACTCCCACTCTTACTCTCTCTCTCACCCTCTTTCTCATCCTCTCACCCTCTCCCTTTGTTTATACATATCAGCTTTTAGCGGTTGGCATTTTTGCTCCCCAGAAAATGTTTCTTGTCTTTTTCTTTTTGACCCACTGCCCCCAAGACCTACTCCCAATCACTAACACTTCCCCCATCTTCTCCTCTCCTCTTTCCATCCTCCCTTTTCTCTTTCTCTTCCATTCCCATCTTACAGCCCTGCCCTGCTTTACTCTCTTCCTCTAACCCCTTCATCACGTGTGTGCTTTCAGAGTAGGAGTATTGATTGTGTAGCAGGCTGACAGGCACTGTAATGGACAACTCAGATCTGAGGGGGGAAGGGGTCCTGGCAGTGACTCACCTGGTCAAGCTGGAACTGGGGAGGCACAGAGAGGGAGTGCAAGAGAGAGACTGTGAAAATAACTAGGTTTAAATCCATCCTTCCAACACGTTTGAGGTCCTGCACCCCTCTGGTAAGCTGCTGTGCTGTCTAACTATTACCTTGTCTCTATGTCCAGAGAAGATTTTGTCATAACAGTAAACAGTCAACTGATTAGAAACACTGGCCCATCCCTCTCTGTAAGATTCTGTAGTGTTTGACTACTATCCTGATTGTAAAACTACAGTATCTTAATTTGACCAGTTTCTCACAGAAGGAAAATTATCCTGCAGCAACAGGAAATGTGAATTATTATGTGGATTATATTGATGGACACTTTTCTAAGGGTTGATACATTTTAAAGTCTGACATTAAATCTGACATTTTAAAGTGGGAATTACAAACTTTAGAAGGATTTTGCATTTCTGTTGAAAATTCTCTGTGACAACAAAGTGATCAAATTAAGATAGCACACCTGCACTTATTTTAATCAGGGCCCTCTAAAGCCAGGATATGTTCTATGTCTCCTTCTTTACATTCCTGTACAATTTGGCTACTGTCTTGTTCCTATTTGGAAATCAGATGTAGCTAAGCCATATCTTTCTTATGACCATAACCATCCTCTAATCACTACTGCAGTGCTATAAGGCTAAGGATAATACCCACCATCCATGGCTGTTAAATTCTAATATGGGTGATTCAATTAATACCGTCTTTCTCTATTGCCTCTGAACCCATTTGGTACTTTACTTGTACTTTATTTTATTGGTATTTGGAAAACAAAAGGACATTGTCTCTCTTTCCAGGCAGTTAGGAGTGTTCTAATGCGTTCTGACTGCAGAGCTTTACCAGTAGAATGGGCCTGTTTCATGGTCCAGATTTAATGGAGGATGCCTGGGACGATTGGGTCCAGGTCAGATAGCACAACAGATGCATAGTGTTTTAGTACGTGTACATGGACTGCAATTCCTCATCCAAATGATGTAATTCCCACACACCCACACCCACACACACACACTACTTTAGTAGCTACCAGTCATGTACAAAAGACACACACACACACACACACACACACACACACACACACACACACACACACACACACACACACACACACACACACACACACACACACACACACACACACACACACACACACACACACACACACACACACACACACACACACACACATTCCCCACTTGGGTGGTGATTCATTGAACTATGAAACAAGCCTTTGCTAATCCTGTATTAAATGTTTGCAGTTGTGTAAATATTCACGCTTTTTCTTATTTGGGCATTGGTTTTACCATATGTATTCGTCACATGCTTTGTAAATAACAGGTGTGGACTAACAGTGAAATGCTTACTTATGGGCCCTCCTCACTCACTCACCCTCCTCACTCTGAATTCCAGGACATTACATTTTTCTGAATCTGAATCCCCAACAATGCAGAGAGAAAGAAAATAATAACAGAAAAGTAAAAGGTAATAATCAAAATAATAGTAGATACATAATGATTAATGATAACTTGGCTATAGACTTGGGGTACCAGTACCGAGAATGTGTAGGGGTACGAGGTAATTGAGGTAGATATGTACAGATAACTAGGAATAAAGTGGCAGATAGTAAACAGTAGCAGCAGCGTGATGAGTCAAAACAGGCAGTGCCAAAAGGGTCAATGCACATAGTCCAGGTAGCTATTTAGTTAACTACTTAACTAAGTATTTAGCAGTCTTACAGTGGGGCAAAAAAGTATTTAGTCAGCCACCAATTGTGCAAGTTCTCTCACTTAAAAAGATGAGAGAGGCCTGTAATTTTCATCATAGGTACACTTCAACTATGACAGACAAAATGAGGAAAGAAAATCCAGAAAATCACATTGTAGGATTTTTAATGAATTTATTTGCAAATTATGGTGGAAAATAAGTATTTGGTCACATACAAACAAGAAAGATTTCTGGCTCTCACGGACCTGTAACTTCTTCTTTAAGAGGCTCCTCTGTCCTCCACTCGTTACCTGTATTAATGGCACCTGTTTGAACTTGTTATCAGTATAAAAGACACCTGTCCACAACCTCAAACAGTCACACTCCAAACTCCACTATGGCCAAGACCAAAGAGCTGTCAAAGGACACCAGAAACAAAATTGTAGACCTGCACCAGGTTGGGAAGACTGAATCTGCAATAGGTAAGCAGCTTGGTTTGAAGAAATCAACTGTGGGAGCAATTATTAGGAAATGGAAGACATACAAGACCACTGATAATCTTCCTCGATCTGGGGCTCCACGCAAGATCTCACCCCGTGAGGTCAAAATGATCACAAGAACGGTGAGCAAAAATCCCAGAACCACACGGGGGACCTAGTGAATTACCTGCAGAGAGCTGGGACCAAAGTAACAAAGCCTACCATCAGTAACACACTACGCCGCCAGGGACTCAAATCCTGCAGTGCCAGACGTGTCCCCTGCTTAAGCCAGTACATGTTCAGGCCCGTCTGAAGTTTGCTAGAGAGCATTTGGATGATCCAGATGAGGATTGGGAGAATGTCATATGGTCAGATGAAACCAAAATAGAAAAACTCAACTCGTCGTGTTTGGAGGACAAAGAATGCTGAGTTGCATCCAAAGAACACCATACCTACTGTGAAGCATGGGGGTGGAAACATCATGCTTTGGAGCTGTTTTTCTGCAAAGGGACCAGGACGACTGATCCGTGTAAAGGAAAGAATGAATGGGGCCATGTATCGTGAGATTTTGAGTGAAAACCTCCTTCCATCAGCAAGGGCATTGAAGATGAAACGTGGCTGGGTCTTTCAGCATGACAATGATCCCAAACACACCGCCGGCAACGAAGGAGTGGCTTCGTAAGAAGCATTTCAAGGTCCTGGAGTGGCCTAGCCAGTCTCCAGATCTCAACCCCATAGAAAATCTTTGGAGGGAGTTGAAAGTCCGTTTTGCCCAGCGACAGCCCCAAAACATCACTGCTCTAGAGGAGATCTGCATGGAGGAATGGGCCAAAATACCAGCAACAGTGTGTGAAAACCTTGTGAAGACTTACAGAAAACGTTTGACCTCTGTCATTGCCAACAAAGGGTATATAACAAAGTATTGAGATAAACTTTTGTTATTGACCAAATACTTATTTTCCACCATAATTTGCAAATAAATTCATAAAAAATCCTACAATGTGATTTTCTGATTTTTTTTTTCTCATTTCGTCTGTCATAGTTGAAGTGTACCTATGATGAAAATTACAGGCCTCTCTCATCTTTTTAAGTGAGAGAACTTGTACAATTGGTGGCTGACTAAATACTTTTTTGCCCAACTGTATGTCTTGGAGGTAGAAGCTGTTCAGGGTCCTGTTGGTTCCAGACTTTGTGCATTGGTACCGCTTGCCGTGCTGTATAAGAGAGAACAGTCTATGATTTGGGTGGCTGGTGTCTTTGACAATTTTTAGGGCCTTCCTCTGACACCGCCTGGTATAGAGGTCCTGGATAGCAGGGAGCTCAGCCCCACATACCACACTGACAGTCCCCACGTCCCGCACTGACAATCCTCACATACCTCACTGACAATCCTCACATGCTTCACTGACAGTCCCCACATACCACACTAACAATCCCCACATACCACACTGACAGTCCCCACATACTTCACTGACAATCCCCACATACCACACTGACAATCCCCACATACCACACTGACAGTCCCCACATACCACACTGACAGTCCCCACATACTTCACTGACAGTCCCCACATACCACACTGACAGTCCCCACATACTTCACTAAAAGTCCCCAGTGAAGTCAGTGTGGTATGTGGGGACTGTCAGATAATTTTCCAAGATGGCGTAGCAGTGCAGACGTGTTTTTGTTCGTCTTTTTTGTATATATTTCAAATGTATTTTCAATCTATATTAAATATACCTTTCGGTAACCTGCCTCACCCAATGTGTTACGGAACCGCTATTTTTAGACCTTTTAGACAGAACTCCATCAGAAGCTAGCCAGCTAACTAGCTACTAGCTATTTAGTCACTGTTAGCCACTGCTAGCGGCCTTTACCTTCTGCACAGACACCAGCCCTTTTTAGCCTGGATAATACTCGCCAGCCTACCACTATCGGACTGTTTCTCCACTACAATGTGTTGTTGTATGTGTCGAACTGCTTTGCTTTATCTTGGCCAGGTCGCAGTTGTAAATGAGAACTTGTTCTCAACTTGCCTACCTGGTTAAATAAAGGTGAAAAAAAAATAATAATACTTCACTGACAGTCCCCACATACTTCACTGACAGTCCCCACATACTTCACTGACAGTCCCCACATACTTCACTGACAATCCCCACATACCACACTGACAGTCCCCACATACTTCACTGACAGTCCCCATATACTACACTGACAATCCCCACATACCACACTGACAGTCCCCACATACCACACTGACAGTCCCCACATACCACACTGACAGTCCCCACATACCACACTGACAGTCCCCACATACTTCACTGACAGTCCCCACATCCTTCACTGACAATCCCCACATACCACACTGACAATCCCCACATACCACACTGACAGTCCCCACATACCACACTGACAGTCCCCACATACTTCACTGACAATCCCCACATACCACACTGACAGTCCCCACATACTTCACTGACAGTCCCCACATACCACACTGACAGTCCCCACATACTTCACTGACAGTCCCCACATACCACACTGGCAATCCTGTTCTCTGGTTACTGCAGCGGCTCCTGTGAAACAGTAAGGCCACTCTAACACACATGGTATGTTAGATATATATTGTTACTGGACAATGAAGACCTGAGTGGCATTTGGAGAATGCTTGGCATTATTATGGAAGGAGAATAGTTTCTAAAGCCTATGTAACGGTGTAGATTATATTCTACCCAGCTGCGTAGTTTTCTCTTGCATTGTTCTATTAAAGGCTGGAAGACTGCAAGTTCAACTGCAGCACACCTCCAAGAGACGGGAATTCTAACTGTGAGAGCAAAGAGCATCCTTTTAAAGATTTTCCAGTGGATCAGAAAAGTTCATGCAGAGACTCAAATCACTTGCCTTGGAGGGTTTGAAAACAGAACGGATTACAACCTGCTGCTAACAGTAATGTGAATTATCACAGGCAAATACACCAATAAAAACCCTCACATGCAAAACCCCTAAACAAATACATTTGACTAAACTGTCTCTGTCTATCTTTGTCTCTCTCTCCTCCTTGTCTCTTTCCATCATGTTGAATAATGCGATGGCTGGAGTTCAGATGACTCATCTTAGCTCCCGTCGTGGGTGACAGAGAAACAGTCCAGAGAAACACACGCACCCTAGTCACTCCACACACAAACACAGTGCTGCAGCAGCTCGGATGTTCCTCCTCACCTGACCAGTAGACTCTGACTCTCTGGTCTCTCATATAACTGCTCCATCACTCGCTTCCTCTCTCCCTCTCCCTTTCTCCCGCTCTCTCTGTCCCTCATTCTCTTTTTTACCTCCCTCTCTCTCCCTCATTCTCTCTGCTCTCTCTCTCCCTCATTCTCCCTGCTCTCTCTCTCCCTCATTCTCCCTGCTCTCTCTCTCTCTCCCGCATTCTCTCTGCTCTCTCGCTGTCCCTCATTCTCTCTTTTACCTTCCTCTCTCTCCCTCATTCTCTCTGCTCTCTCTCTCCCTCATTCTCTCTGCTCTCTCTCTCCCTCATTCTCCCTGCTCTCTCTCTCTCTCCCGCATTCTCTCTGCTCGCTCTCTGTCCCTTGTTCTCTCTGCTCTGTCTCTCTCCCTCATCCTCTGTGCTCTCTCTCTCCCTCATTCTCTCTTCTCTCTCTCTGTCCCTTATTCTCTCTGCTATCTCTCTCTCCCTCATTCTCTCTTTTTCCTCCCTCTCTCCCTCGTTCTCTCTTCTCTCTGCTCTCTCTCTGTCTCCCTCATTCTCACTGCTCCCTCTCTCACGTCCTCACCTCTGTTGCCAGGGCAGCAAAACCTGACAATGACAGAGGGAGAGAGCAAATGTCATCTGCATCATTTCGTCTATAACCTGCGTGTGTGTTTATCTATGTGTGTTTGTGTGTTTGTCTATGTGCATGTGTGTGTGTGTCTGTGTTTGTGTATATCTGATGTGTGGGTGGGTAGGTGGGAGCACTGTGTGGAGTCAGTACATCAGTGCATCGTACAGTACTGAGTGATCCCATCAGTATATAGGATAGGCTATACATCACATTTGCCTGTACTGCTGTATATAGGATAGGCTATACAGCACGTTTGCCTGTACTGCTGTATATAGGATAGGCTATACAGCACGTTTGCCTGTACTGCTGTATATAGGATAGGCTATACAGCACGTTTGCCGGTACTGCTGTATATAGGATGGTTGCAGGTAGAGATACTGATCTGGTGTTCTATTCCTTGTGGTTTGATGGAAGAGAATATTGAAACCATTAGGCAGTACTCTCTTGCCTGATTCAGTACTTCTGTTCATGTGTGATATTGTCTGCCCCTTCTGTGATTCTGTCTGTAAGTACATCTAATTATGCACTTCAGATGCTTCATTATGGGTTTGTATTGTATTACTATTTAAATCAGCTTTTGTTCTTCTCCTTGCAGTCTGTGTAATATTATTATTTTTATTTCAAAGAACTTGTTCCAAATGCAAATGTTAGTTGTTTAAACAACCCATAGCCAACTGACTTCAAGGAGAGGTTTCTAATTGGGACTAATGTTCTGTGTTAATATAAGAGGAGAGAGCAACAGGTCTGAGGAGCGTCAGTCAGACACCCTGGGACACCAAACAGCAGATCAGCTTCACAAACCTCCTGAGGATCAAACTGCACTGTGGTTGACCCCTACCACTGATCTGAGAGGCTATACACACGCCTGAGACGGAGCACTCTTTCCAGGAAGGTTAGGGAAGCGTATGTGAGTAGACAAGAGAAAGAAAGGCGTGACATGCCCGGATGTGACAGTTTCAGAGGGGCACGGTGCGGCCCAAAGTGACCGGTGTTGGTGACTGAGGGCCTGTGTGTCTGGGTGGACACGGGGAAGGAGAGATGCATTGAGTAAAATTGTGTGGCAGGGGAAGATGGGATGTTGAAACGGATAGTGAATAAAGAGAAAGGCAGAAAGGGGAGAGATGAGTAAGAGCTAATTCAGAGAACGAAAGAGACAGGATGAGGTCTGAGGACCTGAAGCACTGTAATAAAGAGAAACAAGGAAAGTTATGGAGACCGAAAATAAGAGTGGAGAAGATAGAGTGAATAAGTAGGAGCGAAAGAGAGAGAGAGGGATAGTGACATTATAAAGACAGAGTAGAGACAGTGGAAGAAAGAGAAGGATAGACTGAGTAGGGGTGAAAAAGGAAGAAATAGCTGTTGCATGAAGAGTAGGGTAGAGCAAGAAAGTGTAGGAGACAGAGACAGTAGTTCACAGTTTAAAGGAGAGAGAGAGAGAGCGAGGAGTGTAGGAAAGAGAGAGAGAGAGAGAGATTGCACAAAGGAGTGTAGGAGAGAGAGATAGAGAGTAGGAGAGAGATAGACAGAGAGTAGGAGAGAGACAGAGAGTAGGAGAGAGGGAGATAGATGGAGAGAAACAAAGAGATGGAGAGAGATAGAGAGTAGGAGAGAGACAGAGAGATAGAGAGTAGGAGAGAGGGAGAGAGATAGAGAGTAGGAGAGAGGGAGAGAGATAGAGAGTAGGAGAGAGGGAGATATATAGAGGGTATGAGAGAGGGAGAGAGATAGAGATAGAGAGTAGGAGAGAGGGAGAGAGATAGAGAGTAGGAGAGAGACAGAGAGGGAGAGAGATAGAGAGTAGGAGAGAGACAGAGAGATAGAGAGTGTGGCAGGGGAAATTATGACAAAACAAAAAGATAATTACACATTGGAAAAAATTTACAAAAGAACAGAGCAAACTAGAATGCTATTTGGCCCTAAACAGAGAGTACGCAGTGGCAGAGAGAGGGGGGAGAAAGAGAGAGAGAGAGAGAGAGAGAGTAGGAGAGAGGTAGAGAATAGGAGAGAGACAGAGAGAGAGACAGAGACAGGGAGTAGGAGAGAGACAGAGAGACGGAGAGTTGGAGAGAGACGAAGTGTAGGAGAGAGACAGAGAGATAGAGCGTAGGAGAGAGACAGGGAGATAGAGAGTAGGAGAGATATAGAGAGATAGAGAGTAGGAGAGAGATAGAGAGTAGGAGAGAGACAGAGAGATAGAGAGAGATAGAGAGTAGGAGAGAGATGGAGAGAGGGAGAGAGAAACAGAGATATAGAGAGTATGAGAGATAGAGGGGAGAGAGATAGAGAGATAGAGAGTAGGAGAAAGACAGAAAGATGGAGAGTAGGAGAGAGACAGAGATAGTGTAGGAGAGAGATAGAGATTAGGAGAGAAACAGACAGAGTGTAGGAGAGAGAGAGAGTGTAGGAAAGAGACAGAGAGAATTAGAGAGATATAAAGTAGGAGAGAGGGAGAGAGGGAGAGTAGGAGAGAGGGAGAGAGATAGAGAGGGAGAGAGAGAGTGTAGGAGAGAGAAAAGGAGAGTTGTAGAGAGAGAGAGATAGAGAGTAGGAGAGAGACAGGGAGTTGGAGAGAGGGAGATATATAGAGAGTAGAAGAGAGTTGTATTGATTGAGATGTATTGTCCTAGAGAGATCATGATCAGATGAGCTCCTGCATTTTTCAGCATGTTCTTAAAAAAAGATTGTTTTAGAGTTTGATCAACTTGTCAGGACATATACAGGATGCTACCCTCTACAACATAACTTTCAATCCCAATCAAAACTCAGAACCTACAACCTGATTTTGGAAGGAATTACAGGAATTTGTAGAGTGGTTGAAAAACAAGTTTAATGACTCCAACCTCAGTGTATGTAAACTTCTGACTTCAACTGTACATACATACATACATGCATACATACATACATACATACATAGATGAGAGAGAGAGAGGTGAAAGAGAGCGAGAGAGAATGAGGGAGAGAAAGAGAGGGAGGGAGAGAGAGAGAGAGAAAAGACAGGGAGAGAGAGGGGAGGGAGGGACAGACAGACATACAGGGAGGGAGAGTGTGACCTGTTGCCATAAGAAAAGGTCAACCAGTGAAGAACAAAAACCATTGTAAAACAACGCATATGCTTGTTTATTTTCTTTTTGTACTTTAACTATTTGCACATCGTTACAACACTGTATATATAAATAACATTTGTAATGTCTTTATTCTTTTGGAACTTCTATGAGTGTAATGTTTACTGTTCATTTGCATTGTTTATTTCACTTTTGTTTATTATCTTAACATATGTTTCCCTTGCCAATAAAGCCCCTTGAATTGAATTGAATTGAGAGACAGAGAGAGAGAGAGAGTGTAGGAGAGAGATAGAGAGAGAGACAGAGAGATAGAGAGTAGGATAGAGATAGAGAGAATAGGAGAGAGACAGAGAGAGAGTAGGAGAGAGGGAGAGAGATAGAGAGAGAGCCAGAGAGATAAAGAGTAAGAGAGAGACAGAGAGATAGAGTAAGAAAGACAGAGATCGAAAGAGTGGGAGAGAGATAGAGTGTAGGAGAGAGAAAGAGAGACAGACAGACAGACCGACAGAGAGACAGAGAGGGAGAGTGAGATAGACAGAGATAGAGAGTAGGAGAGAGACAGAGAGAGAGAGTAGGAGAGAGATGGAGAGACAGAGAGAGAGAGAGAGTAGGAGAGAGACAGAGAGAGTGTGGCGGAATAATCCAAATTAATTGAGTAACATAGATAATTAAAATGTCTTATCTTGCATAATATGCTTATGTGATATACTTGTTATTAGATTGTATCCCTTCGGACTCTGGTGTTGGCAGTTGCACTTCTTTCCTCAGCTGGGGCTCAGTCACCTGGGGCCCAGAGAGGGGAGAGGTCAGGCTTGTCTTTCATATGTCCCTGTTGCTATGCAGAATATCAGAAATGGAAGAGGACAGGAGGGAACATTGTCTTCATATGTGAATGTGTCTTTACCTATTCTTAAACCATGTGAAGGGATGGCGTGATTAATGGGGAACCAATTACTTGTCTCCACAATGTCTGTGCGCCAGTCACTCCCTCCTTTGACTTTGGGGGATGTGTGTGGTAGTGTCTGGAACCATTGTATGTCATCTCTGATGTTGCACTTATCTTGGGATAGTGTATGACCTAGAGGCTCACTCCTCTCAGTGAGCTTGTCCAGGTGTGTGGTCAAGAAGGGATTTTACTTGAGATGGGAGTATCTGGAGTTGACAATTGATTTATGCCATTGGATGAGTTGGTGTTTCTGTGCTATGAAGTATCAGGAACGAGATCTGAACCTCGTCTTAGGGGCCAAACTGAACATAATTTATAGTGAATGCTATCTGGTTGGGAGATGCTCCTTTCTCATTTAAAAACTCTCACCTTGTGACCTGTTCCAAACATCTGTGGTTTGTTATGTAGACTAGGGGGTGGATCTTTGCTATAAAAGTGTTGCCACTCTCAACGGATCATCAGAAAACGGTGAATTGTTGACAAGCCGTTGCTATTGCAAAGCTCTTACTATTAAATATGTATTTTAAGTATAACTCTGACTTGTGTGATAAGTTTGTCTCTCCTCATTTGATAGTAAAGAAATTAACCACCACAAGAGAGAGTAGGAGAGAGAGAGAGAGAGAGAGAGAGAGAGAGAGAGAGAGAGAGAGAGAGAGAGAGAGAGAGAGAGAGAGAGAGATTACAGTGAGAGATGCCGAGTCAATGGGATCTCAGACTGGGAGTTCCACAGTGGGGCTTTTGATGTTCACCACACACTGTCTGACCTCATCCTGTGGAGAGCCTGAAGGGTTAAAGTAAGGGTCCTGTATTACACCCCCTCCCTATTGTACCTCAGTGAACTACCCCACAGCACAGCCGGATTGTCTGGAGGCCACACACACACACACACACACACACACACACACACACACACACACACACACACACACACACACACACACACACACACACACACACACACACACACACACACACACACACACACACACACACACACACACACACACACACACACACACACACACACACACACACACAGTGGAGTGAACCTCCATAACATATCCAGATTGTCTTCAGGCTAAGGAACGCTCTGAAACACCCTTGGTGCATCCTTTCTCTAACTGTAGCTCATCACTGTGCACGCTCCCACCAGCAATGGCCATTCACTGTGACACAGAAAATAATCCTTTAGCCTAATGGTAGGCGGGACAGTGTTCTTAAATCCTCAGCCTATAGAAGCTGTTCCACGCTGAAATTCAATGAAGTAGATGATTCTTATTTCCATTATGATGACTGTCAGATTTACTTGTTACTTCCAATAAGGAAGACAGGGAAACAAATGGCTAGCCCCCCTCTCTCTCCTTCCGTCCACCCTCAAGCTGCTTTCTCACCATCTTAATGATTTTCTCTTAGCATCCCTCTTTTTCTCTCCTTCTCTCTCTCATCCCGTTTCCTTTCTCTAATTCTCTCTCTGTCCTCTCTTCTTCTCTCTGCCTGCCTGGGGCTGTAGACCAGATAACGTTCCTCCCTCCCTGCTTTCTTTGTCTCTTTCTTTCTCTCTCTCTATCGTTCTTTATGTCCCTTTCTTACTCACCCGGACTCTCTCTCTCTCCCTCCCCTGCTCTCTCTCTCTCTCTCTCTCTCTCTCTCTCTCTCTCTCTCTCTCTCTCTCTCTCTCTCTCTCTCTCTCTCTCTCTCTCTCTCTCTCTCTCTCTCTCACTCTCCCTCCCTTCCTCTCTCTCTGTTGATAATTAAGATCTCTGATTGTACGCTTTTCTCTTTCATAATAGAGGTTCTGTAGACACCACAAGCAAGCTGCCAAGTCTCCAGCACAGACACACTACAGGAGAGTACACATTCACACATTCATACATTCATACATTCACACATTCACACATTTATACATTCACACACATCGGCCCATGTGCACACATACAGTATATACGCACATAAACAAAAAGACAAATGAAATGCGCACATACATTCTCACTGCCCATTCACACTCTCTCTCTCTCTCTCTCTCTCTCTCTCTCTCTCCCTCATACTGTGGATATTCATGCATTCTTCCTCTGCTGTGTATCTATGCAGGGCTGGTGCCAGCAACCAGGGTGACTTACAGCAGGGAGCTGAATTAAAGTGTGGGTAGAAGGGCGTACACAATACACACACATACATGCACTCACTCACTCACTCACTCACTCACTCACTCACTCACTCACTCTCTCTCTCTCTCTCTCTCTCTCTCTCTCTCTCTCTCTCTCTCTCTCTCTCTCTCTCTCTCTCTCTCTCTCTCTCTCTCTCTCTCTCTTCTTCTGTGTCTTTGCTACAGGCCTTGGAGACAGACAAAGTGTTAAAAGGTGTAGTTGTGGACTAATCTTCTCTCTCCAGCCCTGTCAATAGCTTTCAATAACAGTGAAATAGCACCGCCTCCATCCAATCATTGGTCACGCTCAGGGGCTAAGCCAAGACCTTATTGGTCGTCAGGGCAATCTGCTCCCTGGTAATAGCCAATCAGATGCATCCTGTGGAATGCTGACAGATCCCCCATTGTTTTGATTGAATGCCACTTCAGCTGCCCTCAATCAATATGTCATCGCACACACACGCACACACAAACTGTACTGCAGACACTGACACACACGTGTGCACACATACAGTCGTGGCCAAAAGTTTTGAGAATGACACAAATATTAATTTCCACAAAGTTTGCTGCTTTAGTGTCTTTAGATATTTTTGTCAGCTGTTACTATGGAATACTGAAGTATAATTACTTGCAGTGTTGACCCTTCTTTTTCAAGACCTCTGCAATCCGCCCTGGCATGCTGTCAATTAACTTCTGGGCCACATCCTGACTGATGGCACACCATTCTTGCATAATCAATGCTTGGAGTTTGTCAGAATTTGTGGGTTTTTGTTTGTCCACCCGCCTCTTGAGGATTGTCCACAAGTTCTCAATGGGATTTAAGGTCTGGGGAGTTTCCTGGCCTTGGACCCAAAATATTGATGTTTTGTTCCCCGAGCCAAAGCTATCACTTTTGCCTTATGGCAAGGTGCTCCATCATGCTGGAAAAGGCATTGTTCGTCACCAAACTGTTCCTGGATGGTTGGGAGAAGTTGCTCTCGGAGGATGTGTTGGTACCATTCTTTATTCATGGCTGTGTTCTTAGGCAAAATTGTGAGTGAGCCCACTCCCTTGGCTGAGAAGCAACCCTACACATGAATGATCTCAAGATGCTTTACTGTTGGCATGACACAGGACTGATGGTAGCGCTCACCTTGTCTTCTCCAGACAAGCTTTTTTCCGGATGCCCCAAACAATCGGAAAGGGGATTCATCAGAGAAAATGACTTTACCCCAGTCATTCAGCAGTCCTACCCCTGTACCTTTTGCAGAATATCAGTCTGTCCCTGATGTTTTTCCTGGAGAGAAGTGGCTTCTTTGCTGCCCTTCTTGACACCAGGCCATCCTCCAAAAGTCTTTGCCTCACTGTGCGTGCAGATGCACTCACACCTGCCTGCTGCCATTCCTGAGCAAGCTCTGTACTGGTGGTGCCCCGATCCCGCAGCTGAATAAACTTTAGGAGACGGTCCTGGCGCTTGCTGGACTTTCTTGGGCGCCCTGAAGCCTTCTTCACAACAATTGAACCACTCCTTGAAGTTCTTGATGATCCGATAAATGGTTTATTTAAGTGCAATCTTACTGGCACAATATCCTTGCCTGTGAAGCCCTTTTTGTGCAAAGCAATGATGACGGCACGTGTTTCCTTGCAGGTAACCATGGTTGACAGAGGAAGAACAATGATTCCAAGCACCACCCTCCTTTTGAAGCTTCCAGTCTGTTATTCGAACTCAATCAGCATGACAGAGTGATCTCCAGCCTTGTCCTCGTCAACACTCACACCTGTGTTAACGAGAGAATCACTGACATGATGTCAGCTGATCCTTTTGTGGCAGGGCTGAAATGCAGTGGAAATGTTTTTTGGGGGATTCAGTTCATTTGTATGGAAAAGACGGACTTTGCAGTTAATTGCAATTCATCTGATCACTCTTCATGACATTCTGGAGTATATGCAAATTGCCATCATACAAACTGAGGCAGCAGACATTGTGAAAATTGATATTTGTGTCATTCTAATAACTTTTGGCCACAACTGTACATGGGCTGGCACACACACACATATGCAGACACACACAAGCATGGATAGTGTGTGGTGCAGTGTGTCACAATACAGGAATTACAATATATTACAGGACACACTTTATTACACAACAGATCCAGAGAGCCGAGTGGCAGGGTGACAGAGCAGCATGTGGCAGTGGTCTCACTGTGACGTCTGTGTGAGTAACCTCTTGCACAACGGCTTCAGTGTTCCGATGTCAAAGCTACCTGAGCCTAATAACAGGAACAGTGTGACCTGGTGGAACATGAACATTTCAAAACTATGAAATATTACATATGGAATCATGTAGTAACCAAAAAAGTGTTAAACAAATCAACAAATATTTTAGATTTTTCGAAGATTTTTTTGCATTGATGACAGCTTTGCACACTCTTGGCATTCTCTCAAACAGTTTTTTCCTGTTGAAAAACAAATGATAGTCCCACTAATTGCAAACCAGATGGGATGGCATATCGCTGCAGAATGCTGTGGTAGCCATGCTGTTTAAGTGTGCCTTGAATTCTAAATAAATCATTGACAGTGTCACCAGTAGTGGTCTTTGTAGCAATTCAACCATGAAGGCCTGATTCACACAGTCTCCTCTGAACAGTTGATGTTGAGATGTGTCTGTTACTTGAACTCTGTGAAGCATTTATTTGGGCTACAATCTGAGGTGCAGTTAACTCTAATGAACTTATCCCCTGCAGCAGAGGTAACTCTTGGTGTCAGGGTCTTAGATTTATGTTTGGCCACTAGAGGTCCCCATTGCGTCTTTGGTTAGTTTTCAGTCTCTGTCATTAGGTCTTATTGTTGTCACCTGTGCCTTGTTCCCTGTTTGTGTATTTAAGTTACCCTTCTCCTGAGTTCTTTGCTGAGTGTTTCTATGCCATGACCGTGTCTAGGTCATTCCCATGCTGTGTCTCCTTTGGAGTGTCCTTATTCTACTTCGTGTACCTGGTAGGGTTGTTTTGTTTTATTTACTTTTGTTATTTGACATTTTTGGAGTTCTCACTGTTCTTTGAATCTTTTTCTAATTGCTTTTGGATTATCTTTGGACTTTTTGTTTTCACTTTTTGGAACCTTTGTCATACCTTACCTGGATTTCTGCATTTGGGTTCACCTTTTGACTGTTCAAGTTTTCACTCTAGTCCTAACCCTGAGGCCTGACAAACACTCAGCCAGATATGGACCCAGCAGATTCATCTCATGCACAGGATCTTCGTGGGGCAGTTGCTCGTCAGGAGGCTGCCTTAGCCCAACATGAGACCCTGATGACAAAACATGATAGCCTGCTATCTGACATTCTCACATCTCTTCAAGAGCTATTTCGGAGACTGCCAGCCAATCCTGCCATGACTCCAGTCCAAGCACCTCAACCAGCACCTCAGCCAATGCCTCCTAACCCAAGCTTCTTATCTGAACCCCGGTTACCTCCTGAACACTTTTCAGGAGACCCTGCAATGGCTTCTTGACGCAGTGTGCTCTCATTTTTGAGTTACAACCATCATCCTTCCCTTCAGACAGGGCTAAGATAGCCTATATTATCACCCTTCTCTCTGGAAGAGCCCTGTCTTGGGCCACAGCCATCTGGGAGGCCTACAGTCCTGTCTGTACCAGTTACTCTGCCTTTGTGGAAGAGTTCAACCGGGTCTTTAATCATCCCCTTTGAGGTCGGGAGGCATCAAAGAGGTTGTTGTCCATCCAGCAAGGTAAACGCAGTGTGGCAGACTATGCCATCCAATTCCGCACTGTTGCAGCAGCTAGTGGCTGGAATCAAGAGGCTCTCAATTGTATGTTTCCAGAACGGCCTCTCAGAGGCCATCCAGGATGAGATTGCTACCAGAGATCCTGTTGATACTCTTGAGACTCTAATTGAGGTGGCGATCCGCTTGGACAATAGACTTAGAGAATGGGCCCGTAAGTCTTCCTTCCCCATGCCTGTACAACTCAAGCTTCCCAAGAAACCCCAGAGCCCATGCAGTTAGGAGGTACCAGATTGTCACCCTCAGAACGTGATCGGCGTATGAAAGAGGGCCGCTGCCTTTACTGTGGACAGTCTGGACACTTCAGAACCTCCTGTCCTGAGCTTTCGGGAAAAGCTTTGTCCCGTGCAGACAGGGGAGGTCTGTGACGGGAGTTACTCAGATCTCTCCCCTAACCAACACTGTTCTTCACCTTCTGGTCACACTCTCCTGGAGCAGTGAAAAACATTCTCTGCAGGCTTGGGTGGATTCCGGTGCTGCTTTTAATTTTATGGATATTTCCTTGGCCAAGAAGTTGAGCCTTCCTACTGAATCCCTTTCGTCCCCCCTGGTTGTTACTGCTCTGGATGGGTGACCTCTGGGCCGTGGAGAAATCAATTGTCAAACACTCCCTTTACGTCTCTCCATTCTTCAACATCAAGAGGAGATATCTTCCCATCTCATCCAGTCTTCTGCCTTCCCTATAATCCTGGGCTATCCCTGGCTTCTTTGGCACAACCCCCATATCGACTGGTCCACCAGCACCATCCTTGAGTGGGGACCCACCTGTCATGCCACATGCATCTTCCCGAGTTCCTCATATGTTTCTCCTCAGTCCCAAGAACCCATTGACCTCTCTCGAGTGCCCTCCGTGTATCATCCTTACCAGGAGGTTTTCAGTAAACTCAGGGCCACCTCGCTACCCCCTCATCGGCCCTATGATTGTGCCATCGATCTGCTACCAGGTACAATTCCCCCCTAGAGGCCGTTTTTTTTCACTATCCCCTCCAGAGCGGGAAGCTATGGACAGCTATTTTAACGAAGCCCTTTCTGCGGGGTTCGTCCGGCCCTCTACCTCCCCTGCTGGGGCGGGTTTTTCTTTGTGAGCAAGAAAGATGGTAGCCTTCGCCCGTGCATTGATTAGAGGCCTCAACAGTATCACTATCCGTAATCGTTACCCCTTGCCCCTCATGTCCACTGCCTTTGAGTTGCTTCAAGGAGCCTCCATTTTCACCAAACTGGACCTGCGCAACTCATACCATCTGGTGCGCATAAGGCAAGGGAACGAGTGGAAAACAGCATTCAACACCCCTACTGGGCATTATGAGTATCAGGTTATGCCTTTTGGACTCACTAATGCTCTAGCTGTTTTCCAGGCCCTAATTAATGATGTTCTCCGAGACATGCTAAATCAGTTCGTTTTCGTCTATCTAGATGACATTCTGATTTTCTCGGGATCCTTGCAAGAACACGAAAAGCATGTTCTAAGAGTCCTCCGTTGCCTCCTGGATAACCATTTGTATATTAAGCCTGAGAAATGTGAGTTCCATGTTTCTGAAGTGCAGTTCCTAGGATTCATTTCTACCCCAGGTAACATCCAGATGGATCCTAGAAAGGTCCAGGCTGTCACCAATTGGCGAATTTCTATCGCAAGTTTGTGTGGAACTTTAGTGCTGTAGCAGCTCCTCTCTCAGCCCTCACTAAAGGGAAAGGCACTAAGATTCTGTGGAGTTCTGAGGCCGAGGAGGCCTTCGAGGAACTTAAGCGCCGTTTCACCTCTGCGCCTATTCTGACTCCTGAGAAACCATTTGTGGTTGAGGTGGATACCTCGGATATGGGAGTAGGAGCTATTCTCTCGCAGCGAGGAGTGGACAACAAGCTTCATCCCTGCGCCTTCCTGTTACATCGATTAACACCTGCTGAGAGAAATTACATGTGGGGGATCGAGAACTGTTGGCGGTCAAACTTGCGTTAAATGAATGGAGACACTGGCTTAAGGGGGCACAACACCCGTTCCTAGTTCTCACGGATCACAAGAATTTGGAATACATCCAACAGGCTAAGCGGCTCAACTCTCGCCAGGCCCGATGGTCACTGTTTTTTAACCGTTTCCAGTTCACTTTATCCTATCGACCGGGATCCAAGAATACGAAACCGGATTCCCTGTCTCGAGTTTACTCCCCCACTGGTCATGAGGAGCCAGCAGGAACCATCATTCCGAACTCTAAGGTGGTGGCTCCAGTTAGGTGGGAGGTTGAGGCCACAGTAAGGAGGGCTCAGGCTCAAGAACCTGATCCTGGAGGGGGACCGGCTATTTGTCCCGAGCCTTGTCCGTTCCCAGGTTCTCCAGTGGGGTCACAGTTCTCTCCTTACCTGCCATCCTGGTGCTGCTCGGACCCTCGATTTCCTCCTGAGAAGATTTTGGTGGCTTACCATTAAGGAAGACACTCAGGCATTTGTGGCTGCCTGCCCGACTTGCAGCCAGGGGAAGGTACCCCATCAAAAACCTCAAGGATTGCTGCACCCTCTTCCCATTCCTCAACGGCCCTGGTCTCACCTCTCGATGGACTTTATCACCGGGCTCCCACCATCCCAAGGAAATACCGCCATTCTAGTAGTAGTCGACCGATTCTCTAAGGCATGCAGATTTATCCCCTTGCCCAAGTTACCGTCTGCTAAGGAAACTGCAGAAATTGTTATTGAACACGTGTTCAGAGTCTTCGGGATTCCTCAGGACACTGTCACAGAGGACCTCAGTTTTCATCCCGCTTCTGGCATGCCTTCTGTCGACTGCTGGGGACAACAGTGAGTCTGTCTTCTGGGTTCCACCCAGAGTCTAATGGACAAACTGAGAGACTGAACCAGGACCTAGAGACCACACTGAGGTGCATGACAGCTAACAACTCGACATCCTGGGCATCTTTTGTCATTTGGGCAGAGTATGCCCGTAACACTCTGCGTTCCTCAGCAACTGGCATGTCTCCCTTTGAGTGCCAGTTCAGGTGTACACCTCCATTATTCCCTGACCAAGAGGCAGAGGTTGGTGTTCCTTCTGCTCTACGCTTTGTTCGACGCTGCCGCCTAACCTGGAGGAAGGCTAGGCTCAAGCTGCTGCAGGTATCTCAGCAGTATCAGCGCCAGGCCAATCGTCATCGTCGAGCTGCCCCTGATTTGCGTCCCGGCCAACGGGTGTGGCTATCAACTAGGAACCTGCCACTGCGTGTGGAGTCCCGCAAGCTGACTCAACGCTTCATTGGTCCTCTCCGCATTTCGAGGAAAGTTAATCGAGTTACCTACCGGTTATTCTTACCTAGATCATTAAAAATTAATCCCACCTTCCATGTGTCTTTACTGAAACCTGTTTCTTCCCCTTTTACCCACGCAGTCAGACCTCCTCCCCGGATGATTGAAGGCCAGCCTGTTTACACAGTACATCGGATCCTGGACTCTCGTCGAGTACGGAGATCCCTTCAGTACCGGGTGGACTGGGAAGGTTATGGCCCAGAGGAATGCTCCTGGGTGCCCTCCCGGGACATCCTTGACCCCGTCTTGATCAGAGTTTCACGTTCGTTGTCCTGGGAGGAACGTCAGGAGCCGTTCCTAGAGAGGGAGGGTCCTGTCAGGGTCTTAGATTTATGTTTGGCCACTAGAGGTCCCATTGCTTCTTTGGTTAGTTTTCAGTCTCTGTCATTAGGTCTGTTGTTCCCTGTTTGTGTATTTAAGTTACCCTTCTCCTGAGTTCTTTGCTGAGTGTTTCTATGCCATGACTGTGTCCAGGTCATTCCCATGCTGTGTCTCCTTTGGAGTGTCCTTATTCTACTTCGTGTACCTGGTAGGGTAGTTTTTGTTTTATTTACTTTTGTTATTTGACATTTTTGGAGTTCTCATTGTTCTTTGAATCTTTTTCTAATTCCTTTTGGATTATCTTTGGACTTTTTGTTTTCACTTTTTGGAACCTTTGTCATACCTTTTTGGGGAAGGTTTATTGAATTAATTTTTTGGTAACATCCTAGGAATGTTTGGATGTTCCTTATAATTGAATAAAAGATTTGAAGACATTTCCCAGGACTGTCATCTGGAGTTTCTGCATTTGGGTTCACCTTTTGACTGTTCAAGTTTTCACTTTAGTCCTAACCCTGAGGCCTGACACTTGGTCTTCCTTTCCTGTGGTGGTGCTCATGAGAACCAGTTTCATCACAGCGCCTGATGGTTTTTGCGACTTCACTTATTTTACGCATTGACTGACCTTCATGTCTTAAAGTAATGATGGACTGTCGTTTCTCTTTGCTTATTTGAGTTGCTCTTGCCATAGTATGGACTTGGCATTTTACCAAATAGGGCTATCTTCTGTATATCTTCTACTTTGTCTCAAACGCAATAAGAAGGAAAGAAATTCCACAAATTAACTTTTAACAAGGCACACCTGTTAATTGAAAATCATTTGAAGCTGTCATCAAGGCAAAGGGTGGCTACTTTGAAGAATCTAAAATATATTTTGATTTGTTTAGCACTCTTTTGGTTACTACATGATTCCATAAGTGTTATTTCATAGTTTTGATGGCTTCGCTATTATTCTACAATGTAGAAAATAAAGAAACCCTTGAATGAGTAGGTGTGTTCAAACCTTTTGACTCATACTGTAGGTCCTTGAAAGCATTTCTGAATTTCTCAGTCTTTAGCTGCGCCTTAAACAAGTCCAGAGACTCTGCAGCACTGACAGTGACTGGAGGTGTGTTCCACAGCTGAGGGGCCACACAACTGAAAGCCCTGTCACCCGTAGTGTTTAGTCTGCTGTAGGGCTGCGGAAGGGAGATGGACCTGGAGGAGTGAACAGTGTGTGTGTGTGTGTGGGGCAGCAGGGTAGGATGAAGTCAGACAGATACTTGATGTGAGAGATCAATAAAAGAAAGGGAGAGTTAAGGGAGGGAGGGAGAGTAAAAAACAAGCATGAAGGGAAATGAAGACAAGGAGGGAGGGAAGAGGGAGAGGCAAAACATCCTCACCTCCATGAGGTCAGAAGCAGTCAAGCTGCTGTGTTGTGCCTACAGGGTCAAAGGTGACTCATCTCCAACGCACACAGATACCAGACACACATCACACACATCTCCATCTCAGAGGTCAAATTGAGGGTCATGACCAGCTGACGGTGAGCAGAAACAAGACGCTACACACCACACACATATGCTTCATCTTCTTGTCTGTCCTCACACACGCATTAAACTGTCACTTAGAATGGGGGTTGTCACTCAGAGTGGGTGAGGGTGGTTTTGCAGAAGGCAGTACAGAGCTGTGTGTGTTTCATGTGTGGGTCTTGTGATCGTAACAAGCTCTTTAAATAGAGATGTAACAATTGGAGCTACAGAAGTGTGCACAGAGTGTGAACGATTGTGTGTGCATGTATGTGTGTCTGTGTGTTTGTGAGTGTGTGTCTGTGTGTTTGTGTATATTTTGGTGTTGTAACATGTCCTCCCATCCTGTAGGTGGCGAGCAGGCAGTCAGCAGACCGTTCTCCATGAGGAGCAGTAGAAGATGCCGGCTCTGCCAGCGCTGCTGCTGTCGATACACTTCTCCTCCTTCCTGCTAGTTACCATGGCACCACGCTCCGGAAGCCAGGCCACCCTGCTCTCCTCCGTCCGGATGGGTGAGTGTCCATCTATCAATCCGTCCATCCCTCCCTCCTTCCATCCCTTGATCACCCTCAGATGTCTGTCTCCCCCCTCCTCCCCCTGTGTGTCACCCCCCTCCACCAGGACACACCTGGCCTTCACATCCCTGGTAAATACTCTGCTTGTCTCTTGTCTTTTTGTCTTACTGTCTATTGGGGAGTAACATCAATGTTTTCTCCCGCTCCATATCTCCGTCTCCCTCCCTCCCATGTAGCTGCGATCCTGGATGACCAGTCAGTGTGTGGGCGTGGGGAGCGGCTGGCTCTGGCCCTGGCCAGGGAGAACATCAATAGTGTGATGGAGGGAGGGGCCAGAGCCCGTGTGGAGGTGGACATATTTGAACTGCAGAGGGACTCCCAGTATGAGACCACTGACACCAGTGAGTAACACCACTACAGACCACTAAGACCAGTACTGACTAGGCTGTAAATCCAAGATGGCGTAGCAGTCGGACGTGTGTTTGTCTTTGTCTTATCCCGTGTCTTCTCCTGTGTATATAGTCGTTTTTTAATCTTACTTTCTATCTACGAGCTAAATATACTTTCCTGCAACCTTTCCTACAACCCGCCTCACCCAATGTGGTACGGATCTTCTCTTTTTATTCCTTATAACTGGAACCTCCATCAGTAGCTATCCAGCTAACTAGCTACTAGCTATTGGTTATTGTTAGCCACGGCTAGCGGTCATAACCTTTAGCTATGACACCAGCCAGCTTTAGCTCGGACAATACCTGCCAGTCTGCACAGCGCGATATCAACCCAGAGCATATCGGATTGCATCTCTCTACCACATCACCGGATTCCTGCCGCAAGCTCTGGACCATTATACTGGATCATCGCAGCTAGCTGCAACCGAGTGGCTACTGTTAGCTAACGCCTCTGTCCCGAAGCAAGCACCAGTTAGCCTTTAGCTAGCCTCGAGCTAGGCACATATACCTGCTAATTCTTGGGCTACAATGCCTCTTTTGCCAATTGGCCTGGACCCTTTATTGTCGACACGGAGCCCCGCCGATCCATCACGACTGGTCTGCCGACGTAATCGTACGATGTGGTTTCAACAGGCTTTTCCGTTGCGATGTCGCCGAAGACCCATCTGCTAGCCCCGGTCCGCTAGCTTTCTGAACACCGTGTCTCCCGCTCGCCTAGCATAGTAGCGACTACCGAACGGCTCACGGACTCACCTACTGCTGCTTATTGGACCCTATGATCCCTCGGCTACACAGCTGATGCCTGCTGGACTGTTTCAATAACATGGTACCTCATTCTGTTTATCTGTTGGCCCCAGCCACAAGCTCAGTTCCTGTGTGTACCTAACTGACCCGCTCTGCCCATTCATCGCCATTTACCCGTTGTTGTCTTAGCTCTCCCGATCAACACCTGTGATTGCTTTATGCCTCTCTCTAATGTCAATATGCCTTGTCTACTGCTGTCTCGGCTAGTTCTTATTGTTTTATTTCACTGTAGAGCCCCGAGTCCTGTGCAACATGCCTTAGATAGCTCTTTTGTCCCACCCCCCACACATGCGGACTGGTGCCGCCAGAGATGCAACCTCTTTCATCGTCACTCAATGCCTAGGTTTACCCCCACTGTACTCACATCCTACCATACCCTTGTCTGTACATTATGCCCTGAATCTATTCTACCATGCCCAGAAATCTGCTCCTTTTATTCTCTATTCCAAACGCACTAGACGACCAGTTCTTATAGCCTTTAGCCATACCGTTATCCTACTCCTCCTCTGTTCCACTGGTGATGTAGAGGTTAACCCAGGCCCTGTAGCCCCCAGTACTACACCTATTCCCCAGGCGCAATCATTTGTTGACTTCTGTAACCGTAAAAGCCTTGGTTTCATGCATGTTAACATCAGAAGCCTCCTCCCTAAGTTTGTTTAATTCACTGCTTTAGCACACTCTGCCAACCCTGATGTCCTAGCTGTGTCTGAATCCTGGCTTATGAAGGCCACTAAACATTCTGAAATTTCCATCCCCAACTACAACATTTCCAGTCAAGATAGAACTGCCAAAGGGGGCATAGTTGCAATCTGCTGCAGAGATAGTCTGCAGAGTTCTGTCATACTATCCAGGTCTGTACCCAAACAGTTCTAGCTTCTACTTTTAAAAATCCACCTGTCCAGAAATAAGTCTCTCACTTTTGGCGCTTGTTATAGACCCCCCTCAGCCCCCAGCTGTGCCCTGGACACCATATGTGAATTGATTGCCCCCCATTTATTTCAGAGTTAGTACAGTTAGGTGACCTAAACTGGGATACTTTAACACCCCGGCCTTCCTACAATCTAAACTAGATGCCCTCAATCTCAATCTCAATCTCACACAAATTATCAAGGAACCTACCAAGTACAACCCTAAATCTGTAAACCCGGGAACCCTCATGGATATCATCCTGACCAACTTGCCCTCTAAATACACCTCTACTGTCTTCAACCAGGATCTCAGCGATCATTGCCTCATTGCCTGCGTCCGTAATGGGTCCGCGATCAAACAACCACCCCTCATCACTGTCAAATGCTCCCTAAAACACTTCAGCAGGCCTTTCTAATCGACCTGGCCCGGGTATCCTGGAAGGATATTGACCTCATTCCGTCAATCGAGGATGCCTGGTTATTCTTTAAAAGTGCTTTCCTCACCTTTCTTAAATAAGCATGCCCCATTCAAAAAATGTACAACTAAGAACAGATATAGCCCTTGGTTCACTCCATCCTGTGGCGTACTGCATTAGCATCGAATAGCCCCTGCGATATGCAACTTTTCACCGAAGTTAGAAACCAATATACACAGTCAGTTTGGAAAGCAAAGGCTAGCTTTTTCAAACAGATATTTGAATCCTGTAGCACTAATTCCAAAAGGTTTTGGGACACTGTAAAGTCCATGGAGAATAAGAGCACCTCCTCCCAGCTGCCCACTGCACTGAGGCTAGGAAACACTGTCACCACCAATAAATCTACGATAATCAAAAATTTCAATAATCATTTTTCTACGGCTGGCCATGCTTTCCACCTGGCTACTCCTACCCCGGCCAGCAGCTCTGTACCCCCACAGCAACTTGCCCAAGCCCCCGCTTCTCCTTCACCCAAATCCAGATAGCTGATGTTCTGAAAGAGCTGCAAAATCTGGACCCCTACAAATCAGCTGGGCTAGACAATCTGGACCCTCTCTTTTTAATATTTTCTGCCGTAATTGTTGCAACCCCTATGCTGTGGTCATCCCCCTCTTCAAAGGGGGAAACATTCTAGACCCAAACTGTTACAGACCTATATCTATCCCGCCCTGCCTTTCTAGTCTATGAAAGCCAAGTTAACAAACAGATCACCGACCATTTCGAATCCCACCGTACCTTCTTCGCTATGCAATCTGGTTTCCGAGCTGTTCATGGGTGCACCTCAGCCACGCTATAGGTCCTAAATGATATCATAACCGCCATCGATAGAAGACAGTACTGTGCAGCCGTCTTCATCGACCTGGCCAAGGCTTCAACACTGTCAATCAGCGCATTCTTATCGGCAGACTCAATAGCCTTGGTTTCTCAAATGACTGCCTCGCCTGGTTCACCAACTACTTCTCAGATAGAGTTCAGTGTGTCAAATCGGAGGGCCTGTTGTCCGGACCTCTGGCAGTCTCTATGGGGGTGCCACAGGGTTCAATTCTCGGGACGATTCTTTTCTCTGTATATATCAATGATGTCGCTCTTGCTGCTGGTGATTCTCTGATCCACCTCTAAGCAGACGACACCATTCTGTATACTTCTGGCCCTTCTTTGGACACTGTGTTAACTTCTTAGGAAGCGGCTCCCGAGGTGACGGTTTTGGAGAGTCTGGCGTGCCCAAAATAAAATGCCTCCCACTCAGGCCCAGAAAATAGGATATGCACATAATTAGTACTATTGGATAGGAAACACTCTGTTAAAATATTGTCTGTGAGTATAACAGAACGGATATAGCAGGCGAAAACCCGAGGAATTTCTGTCCTGGAAAAAGTGATTTTGACACATTGCCTCATTGTGAACCCCTCCCTATTGAAAATTACCTTATATGGGAGTAAGATTGCAGTACCTATTGCTTCCACTGGATGTCAACAGTCTCTAGACAGTGTTTGATGATGTTCAGTTGCTCTGGATGGTAATAGAAGAAGAATTGGGAAGTGGTCACCAGATGTAAACAGAAAAGGATGCTCGTTCACTGGCTCGCGCGCGCTGTTTTTTTCCTTTCCTATCGTCCAGTTTATAATCCGGTTTAAATTTTATAGTAAATATACATAAAAGTGTTCCTAAGGATACATTATCAATGATGTTTGATTGTTCTTGGACAAGTGTATAGGTATAGGTTGAACGAGTTCTCTTCACGGTTCAATGGGCGAGTGGACGCTGTATTTTCTGATCATAACGCACCAACCAAACAGAGATTTATGGATATAATAAATTACTTTTTCTAACAAAAGAACCATGGATTGTTTTCGTTGGACACTTGGGAAGCCCTCAGCAGAAGTTCTTCAAAAGGTAAGGGATTTGTTTTCGCTGTGAAATGTGTTTTGTGTGAACCGCGATGGTTTATGAATTTATGCTAATGGGAAAATATTGGAGGTGCTACCCTCAAACAATCAAATGTAGTGCTTTTGCCGTAAAGCCTTTTTGAAATCTGACAACGCTGTGATATTGCCAAGAAACACCCCACCACTCCCTAAGTAGTTAACAAACCTCCAAACAAGCTTCAATCCCATACAACACTCCTTCTGTGACCTCCAACCGCTCTTAAACGCAAGTAGAGACCAGCACAGACCAGTACTGATCTGTAGTACCAGTAGAGACCAGTACTGGCCAGTAAAACCAGATGAGACCAGCACAGACCAGTACTGACCAGCAATACCAGTAGAGACCAATACTGACCAGTAATATCAGTACAGACCAGTACAAACCAGTACTGACCAGTAATACCAGTAGAGACCAATACTGACCAGTAGTATCAGTAATACCAGTAGAGACCAGTACTGACCAGTAATAATACCAGTACAGACCAGTACAGACAAGTACTGACCAGTAGAAGATGCACCATATACAGTGCCTTGCAAATGTATTCATCCCCCTTGGCGTTTTTCCTACTTTGTTGCATTGCTACCTGTAATTTAAATAGATTTTTATTTGGATTACATGTAATGGACATACACAAAATAGTCCAAATTAGTGAAGTGAAATGAAAAAAATGACTTGTTTCAAAAATTCTAAAAGATAAAAAACGGAAAAGTGGTGCGTGCATATGTATTCACCCCCTTTGCAATGAAGCCCCCCAGTACAGACCAGTAATACCAGTATAGACCAGTACTGACTTGTAATACCAGTACATACCAGTAATACAAGTACAGACCATTACTGACCAGTAATACCAGTACAGACCCGTACAGACCAGTAATACCAGTACAGACCAGTACTGACCAGTAATATCTGTACAGACCAGTACTGACCTGTACAGACCAGTTCTGACCAGTAATACCAGTACTACAGACTTTATGTAGAAAATATATTGAGGATATCATTCAGTAGTTTGTGACCAATGACTTCTATCAGGATACAGACACTTGCTGTTCCCATTGCAAGAGGTCACCACCCTGCCGTTGGCCACAGCGAGCTGGAGGGAGAAGTGACTGTGTGTGGACGTGTGTGAATGTACAGTACAGTATGTGTGTGTGTGCGTGTGTGTGCTTGTGTGTGGCTTTATTCATGTGTGTGTGTGTGTGTGTGTGTGTCCTTGACCAGTGGGCAGGACACTCTGACAGGCGTATTTGCCATTAGGGTCCTTGGCTCACAGGCCTCATCTTACAGCTGTAGATGTATGAGACAAATGCACACACACTCATGCGCACACACACACACACACACACACACACACACACACACACACACACACACACACACACACACACACACACACACACACACACACACACACGTCTCTTTGAAGGCAATGTTGTTGCATTACAACCTGTAATTTAAATTGATTTTTTATTTGGATTTCATGTAATGGACATACACAAAATAGTCCAAATTAGTGAAGTGAAATGAAAAAAATTACTTGTTTCAAAAATTCAAAAATATAAAAAATGGAAAAGTAGTGCGTGCATATGTATTCACCCCCCTTGCAATGAAGCCCCTAAATAAGATCTGGTGCAACCAATTACCTTCAGAAGTCACATAATTAGTTAAATAAAGTCCACCTGTGTGCAATCTAAGTGTCACATGATCTTTCGCATGATCTCAGTATATATATATCTGTTCTGAAAGGCCCCAGAATCTGCAACACCACTAAGCAAGGGGCACCACCAAGCAAGCGGCACCATGAAGACGAAGGAGCTCTCCAAACAGGTCAGGGACAAAGTTGTGGAGAAGTACAGATCAGGGTTGGGTTATAAAAAAATATCAGAAACTTTGAACATCCCACGGAGCATCATTAAATCCATTACTAAAAATTGGAAAGAATATGGCACCACAACAAACCTGCCAAAAGAGGGCCGCCCACCAAAACTCACGGACCAGGCAAGGAGGGCATTAATCAGAGAGGCAACAAAGAGACCAAAGATAACCCTGAAGGAGCTGCAAAGCTCCACAGCAGAGATGGGAGTATCTGTCCATAGGTCACTTTAAGCAATACACTCCACAGAGCTGGGCTTTACGTAAGAGTTGCCAGAAAAAAAGCCATTGCTTAAAGAAAGAAATAAGCAAACACGTTTGGTGTTCGCCAAAAGGCATGTGGGAGACTCCCCGAACATATGGAAGAAGGTGCTCTGGTCAGATGAGACTAAAATTGAGCTTTTTGGCCATCAAGAAAAACGCTATGTCTGGCACAAACCCAACACCTCTCATCACCTCGAGAACACCATCCCTACAGTGAAGTGTGGTAGTGGCAGCATCATGCTGTGGGGATGTTTTTCGTCGTCAGGGACTGGGAAACTGGTCAGAATTGAAGGAATGATGGATGGCGCTAAATACAGGAAAATACTTGAGGGAAACCTGTTTCAGTCTTCCAGAGATTTGAGACTGGGATGGAGGTTCACCTTCCAACAGGACAATGACCCTAAGCATACTGCTAAAGCAACACTCGAGTGGTTTAAGGGGAAACATTTAAAATGTCTTGGAATGGCCTAGTCAAAGCTCAGACATCAATCTAATTGAGAATCTGTGGTATGACTTAAAGATTGCTGGTCACCAACAGAACCCATCCAACTTGAAGTCCTGGAGCAGTTTTGCCTTGAAGAATGGGCAAAATTCCCAGTGGCTAGATGTGCCAAGCTTATAGAGACATACCCCAAGAGACTTTCAGCTGTAATTTCTGCAAAAGGTAGCTCTACAAAGTATTGACTGGGGGTGAATAGCTATGTCACGCTCAAGTTTTCCGTTTTTTTGTCTTATTTCTTGTTTGTTTCACAAAAACTATTATTTTGCATCTTCAAAGTGGTAGGCATGTTGTGTAAATCAAATGATACAAACCCCCAAACAATCAATTTTAATTCCAGGTTGTAAGGCAACAAAATAGGAAAAATTCCAAGGGGGGTGAATACTTTCACTGTACTTACTGTAGCCTCATGATGGGTGCGATTATTGCCCCCTGTCAATCATTGACTCAGAGGCCTCGTTTCCCTGTTACTGTCTAGGTTCAACAACCATGGTTAATGTGACACAGTGCAGTGTGGCAGGAAGACATGTTGGCCTTAATCAGTATGTCAGTGGCACTGATCAGTAACAGGAGCTGATCATTGATCAATATGCTAACTATGAGACAGAACAGACTGACTTACAGACTGACTGACAGACTGAACACGCCCTAACTGTAGGCAAGATGGAGTTTCCACCATGCTGCTATGTTTCCATCCTTTCCCCATCAGTAGTTACAGAGGAAAATAGATCATTTTAAGGTGTAGGCAATGGCTAGGTTCCACTCTACAAACTCACTCCTTTCCCTCTGCCCGTGAAGGGAAGGTGGCATAATGGAACCAAGCCAGAGGGTTAAACACTTTTCTAAACAAGAAAACAAGGATTGAGTAAGAGTTCTGAGGTCCACAAGCATTAGAAACAATAGACTGCACTTCAACATTTATAGCGACAGACAACTAATATAGTAATACATTCCCACCAGACTAACAGAGCACCCAGACTAAAGTGATTTCTTTTAAGAGAAGTGCACCTGGTTGACTCCTGTTCCTCTGTCTCTCTCTCCTCTCAGTGTGCCAGATTCTACCTAAAGGAGTGGTGTCTGTGATAGGCCCTGCCAACAGCCCTGCTTCTGGCTCTACTGTCAGTCATATATGTGGAGAGAAGGAGGTGAGTGGCACATACATATACACACATGCATGGATATGCACGTTCTCTCTCTCTCTCTCTCTCTCTCTCTCTCTCTCGCACACACCCTTCTTGTTCATCGTTACAGTCAGGAGATTGAGTCTCCCAGGAGTGCTGAATCTCTCCTCATGTAATTAACCAACAACCACTTTCCATCTGTTTTCTCTTTACTCCCTTTGGCCTTTTATCCCTTCTCACTCTGTTCTCCTCTTCCCCACCTCTCCTCATTTCTGTTTCCTCCCACCATCTTTCTCTCTCTCTCCTTAATGTTTTCTATACTGGTTCTTTGATATCATTGCCTTCTCTGCTCTTCCTTCCTTTCTCTCGCTACTTCCTTTATACTCTCCTCTCCTTCCCTCCCCTCCTCTTCTCTCCGCTCCTCCTCTTCCTCCTCTCCTTTCCTCTCTCCTCTCCTCCTCTCCTCTCCAGATCCCTCATGTAAAGATAGGTCCAGAGGAGACTCCCAGGTTGCCCTACCTGCGTTTTGCCTCTGTCAGTCTGTACCCTAGCAACGAGGACCTGAGCCTGGCCGTGGCAGCCATCCTGCGATCCTTCAGCTACCCCTCAGCCAGCCTAGTCTGTGCCAAGGCTGAGTGTGAGTACTGTCTGTTTGTGCACACGCATGTAGATGTAATTGTGTGTTTGTGTGTGTGACTTTTTAAATATCTTTTTATTTTTTAAAGTTTTACCGCTTTTTCTCCCAATTGGTAGTTACAGTCTTGTCCCAGAGAGGAGAGGCGAAGGTCGAAACGCCATGCGTCCTTCCGAAACACGACCCCACCAAGCCGCACTGCTTCTTGACACACTGCTCGCCTAACCTGGAACCAGCCGCACCAATGTGTCGGAGGAAACACCATACAGCTGTCGACCGAAGTCAGCCTGCATGCACCTGGACGCCACAAGGAGTTGCTAGAGCACGATGGGACAAGGACATCCCAGCCGGCCAAACCCTCCCCTAACCCGGACGATGCTGGGTCCAATTGTAAGCCACCTCATGGGTCTTCTGGTTGCGACACAGCCCGGGATCGAACCCGGATCTGCGATGCAGTGCCTTAGACCGCTGCGCCACTCGGGAGGCCCTGTGTGTGTGCCTTTGTGTGTGTGTGTTCGTGCAACTCACACTCCCTGTGCGAGCTCACGGCATCTTGGCACGTTCACACTGTCTGGGCGATTATGACTGTCCCCTGCTGTTAGACACTCATTCTAACAGGCTGCTCTTAAAGTTCACTAAACTGTACATGCAAACAACACAACTCGTGGTCCATATAAATCACACTCCAACAGTATCTACCTCTTACTCATCCTCCAACACTTGGCCAGACAGTCAACCACCTGTCAGGCTCCTGATACACTATAAAGACTGAGCTCTAACAATTGTAAGTTGCTCTATCAGACTATTGATTTATTGATTGATGCACAGTAATTATTCCAAAGAGCTGTAATCCTGTTTCAGTCTCAGAAAATGAAGAGCTCCTCTCCTCTTCATAGACTCGCCACTTTGAACATGAGACCCTTTGAAATACATCAGAAACTTTACACCGATATGATCAGTGATTTTGATGTGATACACAGGCCTACTTCATTCCTTCCATTTTCTGATGTGAGATGTGAGACTTGTGTCTATTTGATGCATTTACAAAAAGCTTCTCTATTTGGAAGAGGTTTTAAAAGCAACAGGTATGTAGTCATGGTGATATAGTGATTGCGGGTGCAGATGAGGCTTTATATTTGCCTGGGAAGTGATCTCGTCAAGGTTACCGTTACCCACAGACTCTCTGACCCACTTGGCTGTGGGAGCTATCGCCGTGCCGAGCTGCTGGTTGCCATGGCTGCAGAATAGGTGCTAACTGCCACTCAACAGGCTGCCTGCCTGACTCCCTCCACACACACGTACATACAGTCAGTGTGCTGCAGAGAGATAGACGATTAACACACCATGGCTACAACCAACAGGGGTTTTCATATTTTTCCATCTACCTCCGTCGAGTGGCTTTCCATCTACCTCCGTCAAGTGGCTTTCCATCTACCTCCGTCGAGTGGCTTTTTCTTCTTATAGTGTCCATTCAGTTGCTGCATGGACAAAGACGTTTTATGTTGATTTCCAGGCATTTTTCGGTTCTATTTGGCTCATTGAAATGTTTTTTGGGAGGTTTTCTTCTCTAGTTATGTATGGGTCACGTCCAGCTATTAATCTAGTGCCATTATGCGGTTTTATGAGATGGATGAGGTTAGAGAAAGGAGAGGGAGTTGGTAAAAATGGATCGAGAGAGAGGAAGCAAGAACTGGAGAGAGGAAAAGAGGGACAGGGGAGAGATTATGAGAAAGGAGATGAGGGCAAAGGGGAGAGTGACCAGGATAGGAAAAGAAAGAGAGAGATACTAAAGAGCTAGAGTAAAATATGGAGATGTTAGCGAAAGAGAGAGAGCAGTTAGAGAGAGAGACAGAAGGAGAGGTTAGGTTAGTGAGAGAGTGTGATAAAGAGAGAGAGGAAGCTAGAGAGAGAGTATTGATTTTTCTCCTCCTTCAAACTAATTAAAGTTTTTGGCCTGGTTCAGTGATTACCACACTGCTTACAGGTCTGCTCTCTGGGAGGCTCCTGTCCCTCCCTTCCTCCCTCCCTCCCTCCTGACCCTCCCTCCCTTCTCTTTCTCCCCCCTGGCTCCATGTGAAGCTCCCCAGACGCTGGTAGCTCCTCTTATTTACTTATCTAGCAGCGTTTTTTCCTAGAGAATATAGAATTAGAATGGGAATTATAATTTATATTCTAAACCCCAAGGACCATTCCATTGTGTTTGGCCCAGGGTCTAGCTACAGTACTGTATATATGCAGTACAGAATGCTTTGAGGAACGAACCCATCATGTGTTAATGCATCCTATGCGTCATGTCGTCACCGTTTGATATTGTGAATGCCAATGGGAGAGAAAGAAGTAGACGTTCATTTAGATTTTCTGTTTGGCTTGTCCCTAGTGGGTCTTGTTGCTATGTACATGGCTAAGTAAATACCAGGCCGTCTGTAGTGGATTGGTGGGTCAGTTTTTTCAATTGCTTTCAATCACATCGTCTCTCTCAGAATAGGATACATTTCACAGTGCTATACAATATACATGCAATAGGCAACAATGTCAAATTCTAGATATTCTATGTCAATGCCACAGTGGTGGGTTAGCACTATATAATTATTGAAACTCCCCAGAACCTAATTGATAGGATCTCTTGTTAGAACTACCAGTATAGTACACTTTCTATGCATTTTACAATGCCAATCTCCAACATCCCATGTTCGTTTGTGGGATGT
Source organism: Brachymystax lenok tsinlingensis (assembly GCA_030435695.1). Classification (NCBI taxonomy): domain Eukaryota; kingdom Metazoa; phylum Chordata; class Actinopteri; order Salmoniformes; family Salmonidae; genus Brachymystax; species Brachymystax lenok. Next base: position 93,523,380 of record CM059789.1, on the reverse strand, counting down.
TAAATTAAATCTCAAAATGTTTCTGTTATTCTATCCCTTCTCTTCCCCTTCTCTCCGGCTCTCTCCCGGCTCCGCCCCTCAGGCCTTCTGCGATTGGAGGAGCTAGTGCGGCGCTTCCTGATCTCCAGGGAGACGCTGTCAATCAGGATGCTGGATGACAGCCTGGATCCCACCCCTCTGCTGAAGGAGATACGAGACGACAAGGTGGCCACCATCATCATCGACGCCAACGCCTCCATCTCGTACCTCATCCTCAAAAAGGTCAGGGGTCATGCCTCAGTGCTAGGGTGGCTTTTATAGAGTAGCTACACGAGTTGTCGCCTGTAGAGCACAAACAGATCTGAGATCAGGCTGAGAAGTTGTACATATTGACTGATTTAGTAGCAGGGCCCATGGTATAATAATCTGATCCTAGATCTGTGGCCTGGTCTACGTCTAGCTCAATAACCATTTGACTGCTGATTGTTGCTTGCTGGATACAGGACAGTAATGCAGAGAACCCTGTGAAGTTATATAGTGAGCAACAATGGTTCAATTATCTTAAGCAGCTTAAATCATATTGACAGCTTGTCTATTTGACATGCGGTAATCCATATTCAGTGGTGATAATGTGTTATGGTGTTATGATGATTTATATTGTACAGCCTGTAGCAACAGCAGTCAGAGCACAGGAGTGACTCAGAGATTGGCCTTTATATAGAACTATGTCTGTCTGTCTGTCAGTACATGCATTACCACTGCTCTCTGCTTCTCTGCTCTCTCTGCTCTGTCTACTCTCTGCCTTAAGCTTTATTGTGTAAGTTTGACAATTTAACACTGTGGTTATGGTAAGCTCTCTCTTTCCATCCCTCTCTCTCTCGTCATCCCTCTCTCTCTCTCTGCTTCTGTCCTTCTCGCCCTCACTACCCCATCTATCTTCCCCCCCTCTTCTCTCTTACTTTCTATCTCACTCCCCTTCTCTCTGTCTCCCCTCCCTCCTTCGCTTCTCTCTCTCTCCACAGGCGTCAGAGTTGGGGATGACATCAGCGTTTTACAAGTACATCCTCACCACCATGGTAAGAACGCACCAACGCCTCTTAGCATTCCTGCCATCTTTCCACCTTTCCTCTCCTCCGTGTCCTTCCTTCCTTCCGCCTCCTTCCTACTCCCTCTCTTTGTCCCTGGGTATGTGTGAGGGACGGGGCTCAGGGGCGTGCCAGGTGGGAGAAACACATTACAACACACAGAGAGAAATACACTACATGACCAAAGGTATGTGGACACCTGCTCCCTGAACATCTCATTTCAAAATCATGGGCATTAATATGGAGTTGGTCCCCCCTTTGCTGTTATAAAAGCCTCCACTCTTCTGGGAAGGCCTTCCACTAGATGTTGGAACATTGCTGTGGGGACTTGCTTCCATTCAGACACAAGAGCATTAGTGAAGTCGGGCTCTGATGTTGGGAGATTAGGCCTGGCTCGCTGTTGGTGTTCCAATTCATCCCAAAGGTGTTCGATGGGGTTGAGGTCAGGGCTCTTTGCAGGCCAGTCAAGTTCTTCCACACCGATCTCGACAAACCATTTCTGTATGGACCTCGCTTTGTGCACAGAGGCAATGTCATGCTGAAACAGGAAAGGGCCTTCCCCAAACTGTTGCAACCAATTTGGATGCACAGAATTGTCTAGAATGTCGTTGAATGCTGTAGCGTTAAGATTTCCCTTCGTTGGAACTAAGAGGCCTTGCCCGAACCGTGAAAACCGGGGCAGCTCTAGTAGGGCAGAAATGTAACAAAACGAGTTGTTGGGAAGGTGCCACATTGAAAGTCACTGAACTCTTCAGTAAGGCCGTTCTACTGCCAATGTTTGTCTATGGAGATTGCAAGGCCGTGTGCCAGATTTTATACATCTGTGAGCAACGGGTGTGGCTGAAATATATATAGTATATATAGTGTATGAAAAAATAGGAGTTTAAATATTTTTATACAAAGGTAACATATCTCCAGAAATTATAAGTGTATAAATCTCAACCGTTTATCTTTTCCAGTGATGAAGACATAGATGTCTCATGGCATGGTTGGGTATGCAAAATGGGTCAACTTTGAGTAGCTTTATCTCTTGAATGTTTTGGTATATAGGTCCAAAAAGTAACATTCTAAGCACTACATGGGCAAATATGTATGCAAGGTTCGTTCAAATCAAAAACGCAGCTGTCAAAAATTGATTGAATTCAAATGGATTTACCCTGAAGACATTTCAAATGTTATGTTCTCAAGTAAATTTTTAATTTTTTTTATTATTTATTTCACACCATACAAACATACACAAATAAACAAGGTACAGACGCACACAAAGAACAACTACATCTCCTCTGCCCAGTCCTGCATGCTCACACCTCCATCCCTAGTGCCTGTATTATTGTTTGTCAAGTGGCCTTAAATTGTACCAATTTGTTTTTCTCGGGCAGTGCCTTAGACCGCTGCGCCACTCGGGAGCCCTAAGTACAGTATGCAGACAGAAGGCTTAAAAGTTTATATTGTAATACTTCTGACAGTCAATTTTCTATCTCCACCTATAACCTTTGGACTTGATAGCATTCCCAGAAAGCATGGATTATTAAATCATTGTTAGTTTTACACATGACATGAATTTGTGAATTTTGTCTCTTGTATAATACATTCTATACGTTAGATTATACTGAATTAAGCGTAAATGTTCGTTAACTGTAATTGTATTAGTTTGCTCTGATGTCCAATGTCATGATATGTAACTTTAAAGTTCCATGTATTTGAAACTATCTACATTCGGTCAGTCCAAAGTTACTTTTTAATTCTGTCATGGAAATAAATGTATTTCCTATTACCAAGTCCTTTACGGTTTCCATGCATTTAATTTTCCATGTGGACCAACTTATTGGTGAATTCTGAAAAGCTATCCAAGGATTGTTCCATAAGGTTGTGTTTTTAGAGTGATTTTGCTTCTTGTAGAATATGTTACATTTTATTCCATATTGTTAAAGTGTTCTTAACTATGAAGTTGTTAATGTTCTTACCTTTATCCTTTGAAAATAGACATGTAAAAAGATTCTGGGGATGAACATGTGCATCTTCAATATGTACCCATTGTTCCGCTTTAGTGCATTCAACTATATGTTGCAAGTCAAATCCTTTGGTAGCAATTTGATACAATTCCAAGTCTGGAATGTTAAAACCACCCTCAGGAAGATGCAAAACGTTCCTTTTTATTCTATTACTTTTATTAGCCCATATAAAGTCTGTTATGACTGAGTATACTTTTTTTAAAGAAAACTAAAGGCATGGAAACCGTCAATGACTTCATAACAGGAAATCTTCAGTGGGTAATTGGTATTATCGAAAATAAATATAAAACTTTGGGAGCCATGCCATTCAAGAGGTTTATTTTACGTGTAAGATTTATGTGAAAATTATTCAATAGAATTAGATTTGCTTTCATATTGTTGAACAATGGAATAAAATCATCTTTACATATTTGTTGTTTATTGTCACTTATTAAGCAACGTAAGTATATTTTTTGTGGTCCACTCAAAGGATTGCTGTAGATGGTGAGTTTTTTTTTTAAAGCTATTTCGCTTTTTTCCACATACATTTTATATACTGAGATTTTTGAGTATTCTGAAAATATTTTTAGCAAAGGTGACATTGAGTTTTCAATATTTGTCAGGTATATCAGGAGATCATCTGCAAATAAGTTTAGTTTATATTCATGTTTACCAGTACTGATACCTGTTATGTTTGGGTCCTGTCTAATTATTTCTGCAAGTGGTTCAATTGCCAGTGCAAACAGGAGGGGGGCGAGGGGACATCCCTGTTTTGTGCCCCTTTCTAAATCAAGTTCATCAGATAATGTATTATTTGTAGAGATTCCATTTATCAGCCTCTTTGGAAGCGGACTAAATTTGACTTTTGTATTACTAAGTCTGTCAATTTTATCGAATGCATAATTTAAGTCAGCTGCTAAAATAATAGTTCCTTTCTGTATTTAATCTAATATCGCTTAAATTCTATCAAAAAACACCAGATTTTCCTATGGTGGGATATACAGTACAATGAAATCAATGTGTATTTTTCACCATGTAAGGTACAAGGGAAAATTATCTTTCTATTTATCAGGATGCAGCATAGGCCTCTCCAACTCGGCTCTTCTTTAACCTCTCAGGGATTGCTGGGGCGCTAGCGGGCTGCTCCCGACACTACCAGGTGAAATGTAAGGCGCCAAATTCAAAATCCAAAAGTTGAATTATTAAACATCCACCAATATACAAGTGTTCCATACTCATCAAAAGCTCTGTTTCTTGGCAATATCACAGCTTTGTCAGATTTCAAAAAGGCTTTACGGCGAAAGCAGCACATTTGATTGTTTGAGGGTAGCACCTCACATATTTTTCCCATAGCCATGAATCGATTAGCCATCATGGCACACACATAACACATTTCACAGCGAAAACAAATCAATTACCTGTTGAAAAACTTCTGCTGAGGTCATCCTAAGTGTCCAACGAAGACAATCCATGGTTCTTTTGTTAGAAAAAGTAATGTATTTTATCCATAAATCCTCCATTTGGGTTCTGCGTTATAATCAGAAACGACAGCCTCCACTAGTCCATTGAAACGTGACGCAACCTCGTTCATCTTATACCTATAAACTTGTCCAAGAACAATCAAACATAGTTTTAAATGTATCCTTAGGAACACTTTACGTATATTTACTATTATAAATCAACCGAATATAAACTGATCGATAAAGAAGGTAAAGACACTGCGCGCCTTGTCGGGCGCTGCACTGGGTACTGTTTACATAAAAGGTCACTTCCTGGTTTGCTCTTATTCTCTGGTCTAATTCATCCAAAATGAAATTTTACACTGTCTCGAGACTGTTGACATCTAAAGGAAGCGATGTGTACTGCATTCATATGCCCTTATATGGTCATTTTCATGAGGGAGGGGTTCCCAATGAGGCCCTCTGTCAAAACCACTTTTTCCAGGACAGAAATTCCTCGGGGTTTCGCCTGCCATATGCATTCTGTTTCACTCACAGACAAATGGTTAACACTTTTGGAAAATTCAGAGTGTTTCCTATCCAATGGTACTAAATATGTGCATATCCTATTTTCTGGGCCTGAATGGGAGGCATTTTACTTTGGGCACGCCAGGCTCTCCAAAACCCGACCCCTCAGCTGCCACTCCCTAACAAGTTAAATGTTAAATTTCTCCTTTTAAAATTTTTTATTCTGCAAGAAAACCACATCTGCTGACAATCTTTTTAAGTGTTCGAGCACCATATGCTTTTACCCCCATCATTCCATGTGACAAGTTGGATTTTGTTGGCCATGTATATAACTCCCTGTCTTAAGTCAGTTAGGATCACCACTTTATTTTAAGAAAGTGAAATGTCAGAATAAGAGTAGAGAGAATTATTTATTTCAGATTTTATTTCTTTCATCACATTCCCAGTGGGTCAGAAGTTTACATACACTCAATTAGTATTTGGTAACATTGCCTTTAAATTGTTTAACTTGGGTCAAACGGTTTGGGTAGCCTTCCACAAGCTTCCCACAATAAGTTCCTCCTGACAGAGCTGGTGTAACTGAGTCAGGTTTGTAGGCCTCCTTGCTCACACACGTTTTTGCAGTTCTGCCCACAAATTTTCTATAGTATTGAGGTCAGGGCTTTGTGATGGCCACTCCAATACCTTGACTTTGTTGTCCTTAAGCCATTTTGCCACAACTTTGGAAGTATGCTTGGGGTCATTGTCCATTTGGAAGACCCATTTGCGACCAAGCTTTAACTTCCTGACTGATGTCTTGAGATGTTTCAATATATCCACATAATTTCCCTTCCTCATGATGCCATCTATTTTGTGAAGTGCAGCAGTCCCTCCTGCAGCAAAGAACCCCCACAACATGATGCTGCCACCCCCGTGCTTAACAGTTGGGATAGTGTTCTTCGGCTTGCAAGCCTCCCCATTTTTCCTCCAAACATAATGATGGTCATTATGGTCAAACAGTTCTATTTTTGTTTCATCAGACCAGAGGACATTTCTCAAAAAAGTATGATCTTTGTCCCCATGTGCAGTTGCAAATCGTAGTCTGGCTTTTTTATGGCGGTTTTAGAGCAGTGGCTTCTTCCTTGCTGAGCGGCCTTTCAGGTTACGTTGATATAGGACTCGTTTTGCTGTGGATATAGATTCTTTTGTACCTGTTTCCTCCAGCATCTTCACAAGGTCCTTTGCTGTTGATCTGGGATTGATATGCACTTTTCACACCAAAGTTCGTTCATCTCTAGGAGACAGAACGCGTCTCCTTCCTGAGCGGTATGACGGCTGCGCGGTCCCATGGTGTTTATATTTGCGTACTATTGTTTGTGCAGATGAACGTGGTACCTTCAGGCATTTGGAAATTGCTCCCAAGAATGAACTAGACTTGTGGAGGTCTACCATTTTTTTCTGAGGTCTTGGCTGATTTCTTTTGATTTTCCCATTATGTCAAGCAAAGAGGCACTGAGTTTGAAGGTAGGCCTTGAAATACATTCACAGGTACACGTACAATTGATTCAAATGATGTCAATTAGCCTATCAGAAGCTTCTAAAGCCATGACATCATTTTCTGGAATTTTCCAAGCTGTTTAAAGGCACAGTCAACTTAGTATATAACCCACTGGAATTGTGATACAATGAGTTTAAGTGAAATAATCTGTCTGTAAACAATTGTTGGAAAAAGTACTTGTGTCATGCACTAAGTAGATGTTCTAACCGAATTGCCAAATCTATAGTTTGTTAGAGTGGTTGAAAAACTAGTTTTAATGACTCCAACCTAAGTGTATGTAAACTTCCGACTTCAACTGTAACTACTCATCCATTCTCCTTCATTCACACACAACATATATCCTATGCCTCCGCACACCCATGTTCTCCCCCCCCACACATATTCATATTCACCCTCCTTCACTCTCCCATTCATATGCACAGACACATACCCACACATACACCCACTCACACCCCCACACAAACACACATCCATAGAACTAGTATTTACAATTGTTGACTTACATTCTATATTTCCTCTTTTATATTGTATTTTCAGTGTTCATGTATCTCATTGGCATTGGCTAATTCTATCGTTACTTCTTAGAGAAGAACAGTTAATTGGGGACAATAGAGTCTAGATTGTATTGGGGGGAGGGGGAAAGAATATTTACGATAAGTTGGTCTGGGGCATCCCTGTTTGTAGCCTAGTGTGCTTATCTGTTTTTTTCTGCTTCTGCCTCTCCTCTGGGCACTGGGCTCTCTTTCAACTGGAAATGTTTCTTGCAGCCTGTTCAGGGCTTCATCAGCGCTTGTGAACTCCATTCTCCGTGTTCCCTTCTATATCTACAGTACTGCCGGGAATCAGAGTTGAGACTTGATTCCTTTTTCCTCCGGTGACTGTCTGATCGGAATGAATTGCTTGCGTTTTTCTCAGTCTAGAAGACAGGTCTTGGACGAATCAAATGTACTGGCCCTGGACCTTGATCTCTTTATTACCCTGTGCCCTCAGAATGTTCAATTTTGTCTGATAGTTCCACAGATGTAAGATTACCAAGCGAGGGTATTTAGCGTTCTTCTGCTTCATGCCGATCCGATGTCATCGCTCCAGATCCTCCGGTAATACATCCACACTAAGCTCCTCCAATATCAGCTTGATCACATAGACGGAAAGGTCTGCTTTTTCCTTGTCTTCCGGTAGGGACAATATTCTCATATTATTTTGTTTTCTAGCTGATCCAGTTCATCTTCTTGTTTCCAGAAGGCCAATTTGATTGTTTTGTTCATCCACGCGCCCGCCCTGTATATGCATAGATTACATGATAGAATCTACTTTTTTAACAACAGATTGCAACAGTTGTTTATTTTGGTGAGCACTGGATATCCTTCAGCTGTTCGTTGCTCTCATTTGCATCTCCAAGTTGTTCTTTGTCTTTTCCTCTAAGGGAAGCCATGGCTTGTTGAGTCTCATCTTCATTTTACTCACAGATTGGTTCGCTGTTGTGTATAACTGACCGCTCACTCTCTCCCGGCTGCTTGTGGATATATTGATCTTTCGATTTTAAATGCTTAATGTAAACTATGTTTTCTGGCCTCTACATATATTCAGTTTTGACAGAACAAAACAGAGCTACTATCTCTCCATGCGTCAAAGGGGTATGCGCATACTCTGTCTCACTCTCTGTTTCTGTTTCTGAGATTTCATTCACGTCACTCACCCAACATATCCTCTTCTCACCCTCTCCCAGGACTTCCCTCTGCTGAGGCTGGATGACATAGTCGATGACCAGTCCAACATCATAGGGTTCTCCATGTTCAACACCACCCATCCGTTCTACCTGGAGTTCATCAGGAGTCTCAACCTGTCCTGGAGGGAGGGCTGTGATCTCATCTACCCTGGGCCTGCGGTATGTCCTACCAGGGTGTTACATTCACACATCCCTGTGTCAGCTGGTGCATGCCTTGTATTAACTGAGAAATTGTATGGTAACAAGTGTTACTTCCTGGTGTGTAGGTATCAAATGGTCCATATGGATGCTTGTCTCATTGAATCACCAAATACCGACACCAAAATTGAATAACATTATTACTATGTTATGAACCATGTTACCCCTTCCTCCCTCCTGCAATGTCATACCCACCACCCCTCTTCTCCTCCCTCCTGCAACTCTCTTCTCCTCCTTCTTCCCATTTCTCCTCTCGTTCCCCCGTGAACCTCCTTCTCCCCCTCCAGTTGTCGTCAGCGTTGATGTTTGACGCGGTGCACGTTGTGGTGGGGGCGGTGAGGGAGCTCAACAGGAGTCAGGAGATTGGAGTCAAACCTCTCAGCTGCACCTCTCCTCAGATCTGGCAACACGGCACCAGCCTCATGAACTACCTACGCATGGTCAGTACACACACACACACATGCAGGCACACACGCAGGCACATGAACACACACAAGAACACACACACTTCACTTTCATTTTGAGTCTTCGGTTGACAAAGAAGATAGTTGTTTCTTCTCACACCAATATATCTGCCATTTAGATACCAATGGCAGCCACATTGTTAAACAAGTCACCAGCAACTACAGCATATCAGTCCGTCACACTCCGGTCCTGCCCACCATGTCATTGTGTTGGGTAACACTCCTGTCCTGCCCACCATGTTGTTGTGTTGGGTAACACTCCTGTCCTGCCCACCATTTTGTTGTGTTTGGTCACACTCCTGTCCTGCCCACCATGTCGTTCTGTTGGGTCACACTCCTGTCTTGCCCACCATGTCGTTCTGTTGGGTCACACTCCTGTCCTGCCCACCATGTCGTTCTGTTGGGTCACACTCCTGTCTTGCCCACCATGTCGTTCTGTTGGGTCACACTCCTGTCCTGCCCACCATGTCATTGTGTTGGGTCACACTCCTGTCTTGCCCACCATGTCGTTCTGTTGGGTCACACTCCTGTCTTGCCCACCATGTCGTTCTGTTGGGTCACACTCCTGTCCTACCCACCATGTCATTGTGTTGGGGTCCAGTGTTGGTGGTAATAGGTGGTTGTGTCACTCTTCTCTTCTCTGGTCTGTCTGTCTGTCTCTCTTCCATCTGGCGCTCCTCCTCCCTTGTTATTCTTTGTTATTTGACGAGGCTGGTTGTCTGTGTGTCTCATTGACGAGCTGTCTTCATGGCTGCCTGTGCTCCATCTCTCTTTGTCTCCTCGGTACAGGCCTATCTGTCTCTGTTATCAAACCACTGGGTGTGTTCCATCTTCACCACCACTCCATTCATCTTAGCTCTATCAAGCTCTGTCAGCACTGTCACACTGTGTGCTAGATATGTGTAGTGTAAGTATATTGTTCTCTCTGTCTCTCTGTATATCTGTCTCTCTCTCTCTCTCTCTCTGTATCTTTCTCTCTAGTACCTCTTTCTCTCTCAATTCATTAAATTCCATTAAATTCAAATTAGATATGTGTAGTGTAAGTATATTGTTCTCTCTCTCTCTCTCTCTCTCTCTCTCTCTCTCTCTCTCTCTCTCTCTCTCTCTCTCTCTCTCTCTCTCTCTCTCTCTCTCTCCCTCTCTCTCTCTCTCCTCTCTCTCTGTCAGGTGGAGTATGATGGTCTGACAGGCCGTGTGGAGTTCAACAGTAAAGGACAGAGGACCAACTACACCCTGAGGATTCTGGAGAAACACCACAGGGGTCACAGAGAGGTCAGAGGGCACTGGGATTATAGAGAAACAGAGTTTGACACAAAATGGCTTCCGTGTTGACAGTAGTCCTCCATAACAGTGACATTCTAGCCATATAATTAGAATTGGTTATGCTATGGAAGTGCTTTGTGATTTGCTAGCTACAGTATGTACTTAGCTATAACACCAGCTGAGGACTAAAGGCTAAATAGAACAGCAAAATCAATGGCTGTTTTTTGGGTTGACATTTGCGATACGAGACTCCAAGGGGATCTCCAAAAATGTAGCACTCGTATTCTAATTAGATGGTTTTCCCTCTGAACGTGAAGGTTTATAACGTTCTACATTTCAAACACAGTGAGGGTGCTGACATCTATCTACAACGCTCCTAGAAACGGTTCTCTTCAAAATGCAGCAGGAGAAGAGAAACTAAAAAAAAAAAAATTCTTTAGAGCCATTACCTCCTATCTGACCCATAGAGAGATGTATGTGAACATATAGTTTATCTTCATATAGTTCATCAAAGTGCCTTTGAGCTTTTCCTCTGGATTCTAGTTCCTTTTTGCTTTACATTGTCACATGGATTTACTGTACCTCCTGTATAATCACACACATCCTGCAATTATTATCCTCTCTCTCTCTCCCTCTTTCTCTCTCTCTCAGATTGGTATCTGGTACTCCAATAACACACTGGCTATGAACGCCACCAGTCTGGACATCAACGTCTCAGAAACACTGGCCAACAAGACCCTCATCGTCACTACCATACTGGTGAGGTCAAACACTTTATTATGACCACCATATTGGTGAGGTCAAACCCTTTATCGTAACCAGCATACTGGTGAGGTTTAAACCTTTATTATGTCCACCATACTGGTGAGGCCAAAACCTTTATTATGACCAGCATACTGGTGAGGTCAAACATTTATTATGACCAGCATACTGGTGAGGTCAAAACCTTTATTATGACCACCATACTGGTGAGGTCAAAACCTTTATTATGACCACCATACTGGTGAGGTTTAAACCTTTATTATGGCCACCATACTGGTGAGGTCAAAACCTTTATTATGACCAGCATACTGGTGAGGTCAAACCTTTATTATGACCAGCATACTGGTGAGGTCAAAACCTTTATTATGACCAGCATACTGGTGAGGTCAAACCTTTATTATGGCCACCATACTGGTGAGGTCAAAACCTTTATTATGACCAGCATACTGGTGAGGTCAAAACCTTTATTATGACCAGCATATTGGTGAGGTCAAAACCTTTATTATGACCAGCATACTGGTGAGGTCAAAACCTTTATTATGACCAGCGTACTGGTGAGGCCAAAACCTTCATTATGACCAGCATACTGGTGAGGTCAAACCTTTATTATGACCAGCATACTGGTGAGGTCAAAACATTTATTATGGCCACCATACTGGTGAGGTCAAAACCTTTATTATGACCACCATACTGGTGAGGTCAACATCTTTATTATGACCACCATACTGGTGAGGTCAAAACCTTTATTATGACCAGCATACTGGTGAGGTCAAAACCTTTATTATGACCAGCATACTGGTGAGGTTTAAACCTTTATTATGGCCACCATACTGGTGAGGTCAAAACCTTTATTATGACCACCATACTGGTGAGGTCAAAACCTTTATTATGACCAGCATACTGGTGAGGTCAAAACCTTTATTATGACCACCATACTGGTGAGGTTTAAACCTTTATTATGGCCACCATACTGGTGAGGTCAAAACCTTTATTATGGCCACCATACTGGTGAGGTGAAAACCTTTATTCTGACCACCATACTGGTAAGGTCAAACCTCTATTATGACCAGCATTCTGGTGAGGTCAAAACCTTTATTATAACCACCATACTGGTGAGGTTTAAACCTTTATTATGGCCACCATACTGGTGAGGTCAAAACCTTTATTATGACTACCATACTGGTGAGGATAAAACCTTTATTCTGACCACCATACTGGTGAGGTGAAAACCTTTATTCTGACCACCATACTGTTAAGGTCAAAACCTTTATTATGACTACCATACTGGTGAGGCCAAAACATTTATTATGATCACCATTCTGGTGAGGTGAAAACCTTTATTATCACCACCATATACTGAGGTCATCACCATATACACTGAGTGATCAAAAGATTAGGAATGCTCTTTCTATGACATAGACTGACCAGGTGAATCCACTTCAATCAGTGAAGTTGAAGGGGAGGAGGCAAATAATGATTTTTAAGCCATGAGACAATTGAGACATGGATTGTGTATGTGTGCCATTCAGAGGTGAATGGGCAAGACAAAAGATTTAATTGCTTTTGAACGGGGTATGACAGAAGGAGCCAGGCGCACCAGTATGAGTTTTTTAAGAAATGCAACGCTGCTGGTTTTTCACGTTCAACAGTTTCCCGTGTGTATCAAGAATGGTCCACCACCCAAAGGACATCCAGCCAACTTGACACAACTGTGGGAAGCATTGGAGTCAACATGGCCAGAATCCCTGTGGAACGCTTTCGACACCTTGTAGAGTCTAAGCCCGGACGAATTGAGGCAGTTCTGAAGGCAAAAGGGGGTGCAACTTAATATTAGAAAAGTGTTCTTAATGTTTTGTTCACTCAGTGTATAACCTAAGGTCATTTTAGTAAATCATATCAGTCTCCTACACATAGTAATGCCAGAGTTGACGTGCATCCCTCTGTCCCCTCCGTATCCCCTTCCTCTCTGTGCAGGAGAGCCCCTATGTGATGCGTAAGGGGAACTACCAGGAGTACCAGGGGAATGACCAGTACGAAGGCTTCTGTGTGGACATGTTGAGAGAGCTGGCAGACATCTTGAAGTGCTCCTTCAGGATTAAACTGGTGGATGATGGGCTGTATGGAGCGCCTGAACCCAACGGGTCCTGGACTGGCATGGTGGGAGAGCTCATCAACAGGGTGAGCACACACCACACACACACTTGTACGACTAACAATTCAGTCCCATTCCAAATCTTATTTTCCCTAAACCTAAACCTAACCCGAAACCTTACCCTTACCCTGACCTTAACCCGAAAACCTAACCTTAACCCTAACCCTAAACCTAGCTCCTAACCCTAAAACTAACCCGTACCCTTAACCTAACCCTAACCCTAGCTCCTAACCCTAAAACTAACCCTATCTCCTAACTCTAAACCTACAGTAATTCTAAGCCTAACACTAATTCTAACCTTAACCCTAAACCACATAGAAATAACATTTGACCTTGTGGGGACTTACAAATTGTCCCCAGTTGGTCAAACGTTTTTGTTTGACCATTCTTGAATAGTTACACACACACACACACACATACACACACACACACACACACACACACACACACACACACACACACACACACACACACACACACACACACACACACACACACACACACACACACACACACACACACACATAAGAGACTATGTGTGCTTAATTAGATCACAGCTTACTTCAATTACCACAGTGTGGTCCCCATGTGTCTCTTGCCATGGTGCTGCCCTGCTCCCCACTCTCTCTGCCCTCTCTGCTCTCCTGACTGATCAAACCAGACTAATCCCATGCTCATCAATTAGGCTTTAATTTGACTGTCTGACAGGAGGTTCCATAGTTGGAACAGCCAGCCAACAGTTCTGCTGCAGTGGATCTCTGGTTCTATTTCCTCTCTGAAAACACACTTTTTCTCTCTGTGTATTTCTCTCTGTCTTTCTCCCTTTACTCATAGGTCCAAACCAGGGGTCTATGACTCTGAGCGACCGAAGTGACGGTTTGTTGTCATCTATTTCTGACCCTCTCTTTCGCTCTCTCGCTCTCTCTCTCTCTCTCCCACAGAAAGCAGACTTGGCAGTAGCAGGCTTCACCATCACGTCTGAGAGGGAGAAAGTCATAGACTTCTCAAAGCCCTTCATGACGCTAGGAATCAGCATCTTGTACAGAGTCCACCTGGTAAGACAGACAGACAAACCAGAGCAGTTGGGTGCATTGGATTTCCCTAACTGCTGTTTGTTCTATCCTGTTTATTTTATGGGCTGTGACAATGCATTTCTTTGAGGCCATCGAGGATATCTGAATCTTATTCAGAAAGATAGAATGGATAGGTCTTATAGAGTTCATGGTTGTACTTCGCACACGTTTACCGTTCAATTCTCTGAGCCTTACATTTGTTGTATTATGAACAGTTTAACATTGCAGAGATGATGTGCTGTACAGTTGCAGGGAAGAACACTGCCCCTCTGTGGTTGAAAGAGAAACTACATTACAGCTATGTAATGTAATGTAATAGGGCCACTTTAACCTGTCCTATCTCTCTCTCTGTCTCTGTTTTAGGGGAGGAAGCCTGGGTATTTCTCCTTCCTGGACCCCTTCTCTCCGGCCGTTTGGCTCTTCATGCTGCTCGCCTACCTGGCTGTCAGTTGTGTGCTCTTCCTAGCTGCAAGGTAAGTGCATGAGAGAGCACCACAGTAACCCAGGGCAACAGGAACAGGAAGCTAGTGAGGAACTCTGGGATTGTTTGTGCATTTTGGTTGACACAATTTAATAATAATGAGTTACAGTAGCTTATATACACACCGAATTAAAATGCCTTGGTTGAGATAGATAGATGTTGTGTACAAAGGTCCTTACGGTCCTTTCTCTCCTCTACACTCTTAGAAGAAAGGTGCTATCTAGAACCTAAAAGGGTTCTTTGGCTGTCCCCGTAGAAGAACCCTTTGAAGATCCCTTTAATTTCCCAGGTAGAACACTTTTGGGTTTCATGTAGAAGAGTGTTCTACATGGAACCCAAAAAGGGCTCAACCTGAAACCAAAAAGGGTTCTCCTATGGGGACAGCCTAAGCACCCTTATGGAACCCTTTATTCTAAAAGTGTTCTCCTTTCCTCCTCTCCTACTTCCAGGTTGAGTCCCTATGAGTGGTACAACCCCCACCCGTGTCTGCAGGGGCACAAGGACATGCTGGAGAACCAGTACACCCTAGGGAACAGCCTGTGGTTCCCTGTAGGAGGCTTCATGCAGCAGGGCTCTGAGATCATGCCCCGTGCCCTGTCCACCCGCTGCGTCTCAGGGGTCTGGTAAGTGTGTTTGTGTGTGTGTGTAGATGGGTGGGTAAGTATGTCTCAGTCTGAGTAAATGTCTCTCTGTCACCCTCTCCTTTCTCATTTCTCTCCCTGTCTGTGATTCTGTCAAACTATTTTCTCTGACTCTTTCTCTCTGTCTCTCTCTATGTCTCTCTCTCGTCTCTCTCTCTCTCTGATGGTGTCACTTCTCCCTTTATTTCCCCCTCAGTCCTACCTCTCTTTCCCTCTCTCGATCCCCCATCTCCTTCTCTTACTTTCTCTAACTCTGTCTCTCTCTTCTCCCAGGTGGATGTTTACTCTAATCATCATCTCCTCCTACACGGCCAACCTGGCAGCCTTCCTGACCGTCCAGAGGATGGAGGTGCCCATCGAGTCTCCTGACGACCTGGCCGACCAGACCAACATCGAGTACGGCACTATCCACGGGGGGAGCACCATGACTTTCTTCATGGTACGGCCCGAAGCTGGCCCAGGAGGGCATATGTAGAGCTTTGAATGGAGAATGACTGGTAGGGAGGTGTGTGTGTGTGTGTGTGTGTGCTGTTGTTCTAGTATTTGCCGACCTATCTCAGATCACTCCTATTTGTACAGTGGGGGAAAAAAGTATTTAGTCAGCCACCAATTGTGCAAGTTCTCTCACTTAAAAAGATGAGAGAAGCCTGTAATTTTCATCATAGGTACACTTCAACTATGACAGACAAAATAAGGAAAAAAAATCCAGAAAATCACATTGTAGGATTTTTAATGAATTTATTTGCAAATTATGGTGGAAAATAAGTATTTGGTCACATACAAACAAGCAAGATTTCTGGCTCTCACAGACCTGTAACTTCTTCTTTAAGAGGCTCCTCTGTCCTCCACTCGTTACCTGTATTAATGGCACCTGTTTGAACTTGTTATCAGTATAAAAGACACCTGTCCACAACCTCAAACAGTCACACTCCAAACTCCACTATGGCCAAGACCAAAGAGCTGTCAAAGGACACCAGAAACAAAATTGTAGACCTGCACCAGGTTGGGAAGACTGAATCTGCAATAGGTAAGCAGCTTGGTTTGAAGAAATCAACTGTGGGAGCAATTATTAGGAAATGGAAGACATACAAGACCACTGATAATCTTCCTCGATCTGGGGCTCCACGCAAGATCTCACCCGTGGGGTCAAAATGATCACAAGAACGGTGAGCAAAAATCCCAGAACCACACGGGGACCTAGTGAATGACCTGCAGAGAGCTGGGACCAAAGTAACAAAGCCTACCATCAGTAACACACTACGCCGCCAGGGACTCAAATCCTGCAGTGCCAGACGTGTCCCCCTGCTTAAGCCAGTACATGTTCAGGCCCGTCTAAAGTTTGCTAGAGAGCATTTGGATGATCCAGATGAGGATTGGGAGAATGTCAGATGAAAGCAAAATAGAACTTTTTGGTAAAAACTCAACTCGTCGTGTTTGGAGGACAAAGAATGCTGAGTTGCATCCAAAGAACACCATACCTACTGTGAAGCATGGGGGTGGAAACATCATGCTTTGGGGCTGTTTTTCTGCAAAGGGACCAGGACGACTGATCCGTGTAAAGGAAAGAATGAATGGGGCCATGTATCGTGAGATTTTGAGTGAAAACCTCCTTCCATCAGCAAGGGCATTGAAGATGAAACGTGGCTGGGTCTTTCAGCATGACAATGATCCCAAACACACCGCCTGGGCAACGAAGGAGTGGCTTCGTAAGAAGCATTTCAAGGTCCTGGAGTGGCCTAGCCAGTCTCCAGATCTCAACCCCATAGACAATCTTTGGAGGGAGTTGAAAGTCCGTGTTGCCCAGCGACAGCCCCAAAACATCACTGCTCTAGAGGAGATCTGCATGGAGGAATGGGCCAAAATACCAGCAACAGTGTGTGAAAACCTTGTGAAGACTTACAGAAAACATTTGACCTCTGTCATTGCCAACAAAGGGTATATAACAAAGTATTGAGATAAACTTTTGTTATTGACCAAATACTTATTTTCCACCATAATTTGCAAATAAATTCATAAAAAATCCTACAATGTGATTTTCTGGATTTTTTTTCCTCATTTTGTCTGTCATAGTTGAAGTGTACCTATGATGAAAATTACAGGCCTCTCTCATCTTTTTAAGTGAGAGAACTTGTACAATTGGTGGCTGACTAAATACTTTTTTTCCCCACTGTATGTGTGTGTATGGTGAAGTGTGTATGTGGTTGAGCACAGTGTGTGTGTGTGTGTAGTTGTTTCCCTATTTGCTGGCATGTCTCTGAGCTCCTGTTGTGTTCTTTATGGCTGTTAATGTTAAGTGGCTGAGTGTCAGTGTTTGCTTATGTAAGAGCTGCTGGCATCTGTGTCGGCATTTGTGTTTGTCAGTGTGTTTGGACTGTGTGCTTGAGTGTTCATGTGTGTTTGTGAGTAAGTGTTTAGGTGTGTGTGTGTGTGGGGGGTTAGAGTGTGAGTGTATGTTCATTGTGCTTAACCAGAACTCCCTTGATGCTGTATCATCCCTCTCTCCACCTACCTCTTAACTGTACACACTACCGAAGAGTCCTTCACATCCAACCCATTTTACATCTCACCCGTTTTGTTGCAAATACATTACTGTATCTAACTGGTTGCTGTTACCTTGACTCTGTGTCTCTGCTGTTACTTAGCATGACATATTGTATGTACACTACCACCTGACGTTTAATTCAGCTGCATCTGGATCAAGGATAACGCATCTGTTTAATTATGAGGAAATATGAGGAAATGTATATATCTCTCTTTTCCTACCCTTCCGTCTCTGTCCCTTCTCCCCCCTCCCTTCTCCCCCTCCCTCCTCTTTCCCTTTCATACCCCTCCATCTCTTTCCTCCACCCCCCCACCTTCCTCCCTTTCCTCCTTTCTCCCTCATTTCTCACTCTTTTCTCCCCTCCCTCCCTCCAGAACTCGCGCTACCAGACATACCAGCGCATGTGGAACTACATGCACTCCAAGCAGCCCAGTGTGTTTGTGAAGAGCACGGAGGAGGGCATTGCTCGCGTGGTCAACTCTAAATATGCCTTCCTCCTGGAGAGCACCATGAATGAGTACTACCGCAAACTCAACTGTAACCTCACCCAGATAGGTGGTCTGCTGGACACCAAGGGCTACGGCATCGGCATGCCTCTGGGTGAGAGAGGGATGGAGGCATGGGGAGGAGAGAGGGATGGAGGGAGGTATGGGGAGAGAAAATAATGGGGAAGGGGGGTATGGGGGAGGGAGGAATGGAGGGAGGGAGGGAGGTATGGGGTCAGAGGGATGGAATGAGGTATGGGGAGAGAGAGGGATGGAGGGAGGTATGGGAAGAGAGAGGTATGGGGGAGAGAGGGTTGGATGGAGGGAGGACTGTGGGGAGAGGGGGAGGGAGGTATGGGAGAGAGAGGGATGAAGGGAGGGAGGTATGGGAGAGAGGGGTGGAGGGAGGTATAGGAGGAGAGAGGGATGAATCGGGGAGGTATGGGGGAGAGAGGTATGGGGGAGAGGGATGGATGGAGGGAGGGAGGTATGCGGGGAGAAATGAGAGAGAGGGATGGAGGGAGGTATGGGGGAGAGATGGATGGGGAGGGATGGGAAAGAGGAGAGATGGAGAGCTGGAGAGATGGGAAAGAGGAAAGATGGAGAGATGGGAAAATGAGAGATGGGAAAGAGAGAAGAAGTGATTGTGTCAGAATGGTGGTGAAATACAGGGAGGATGGGAGACAGGGAGAGACGGGGGAGAGGTACAACCCACAACATCTGGATGAGAAGGGAAGGAGACTTTAAGCCTTTTAATTCCTCTTCCTCTCCGTCTTTAATCCCCTCTTTCACCTCCTTCCTCTTTCCTTTCGTCCTCCCAGGCTCTCCGTTCAGAGAGGAGATCACTATGGCCATCCTGCACCTGCAGGAGAACAACAGGCTGGAGATCCTGAAGAGGAGGTGGTGGGAGGGAGGACAGTGCCCTAAAGAGGAGGACCACAGAGCCAAGGGTCAGTACACTACTCTGTTTCCAGTGTCTTTGCAGCTTGGTAACTGATGTCTGTGAGTGTTCTGAATGTACTGTAAGATGGGAATTACCAGGGTCCGTGGTTTTGTGTGTGTAACTGTTCTTGTCTCATATCAGGGGCATATTGGTGGTACTGTATGTGTGTGTGTATTAACCATCATGTCTCTCCTCCACAGGTCTGGGCATGGAGAACATCGGGGGTATCTTCGTGGTGTTGATCTGTGGCCTCATCATCGCTGTGTTCGTGGCCATCATGGAGTTTGTGTGGTCGACGCGCTGCTCTTCAGAGACAGACGAGGTACGCCCTCACTCCTGCCCTCGCCAACACCACAGACCCACCCCAGTAGGTCCCCATGGCAACACACCAACCCTGACTCCCCGTCCTCCGTCGTGCAGCGTGTGTGTGTTTGTTGGGCCGCCTCTGGAACTGTATGTGTGTATTTGAATATGTGTCCGTCGGGCTGCTTCTAGCACCATTTGTGTGTGTACGTTAATCAGTGTGTGTCTAGTCTGTGTGTTTCAGTGTTGGGTTTGCTATGCATTGTGCTGGTGCTGATGAGGGTTGCTAATTTACAACTGAACCTCAAATGAAGCAGGACAGATTTCTCCTGTAAACACAGATCAGGGTCCAGTCTCATGTTGTGATGTTGTGTGGACGTACTTGTGTTGGCATGCTATAGTACTAGTGTTGGTGTGTGATCACGGGAGGGTATTTTGACTCTGATCAGAAAGTGCTCATGTTTAGTACAGGGTATGAATAAGCCAATATTGTGATGCCAATATTTGCTTGCATAAGAAGCAGTGTGTAATGATTTCCCTGGCATTAAATGTCATGATCTATCTTCTTTTACATGCCTCACATGCTGGTACTCTTCGTTTCCATTCTTGGATCACTCATCTCTCTGTGTGTCTGCCACACCTGTCATTCTGTCAATCAGTGTCTGTTTTCTGATAATGAATACTGTTTCTGTTTGTGTAAGAGTATTATTCATCGTTGTTATGATTTTGTAGATTAGAATATTCCATAATGTCTATGTGTCCTTGATGCATTTTGTTGGAACTTATTTTGCAAGTGTGTGATGCTGTTGGAATGTTAAGAGGTGTGTGTGTCTGTTTGGGTGTGTGTTTGTGTTATTTGTCTACATGCACCTCAGTTTGCGGCCTGCCTGTTTGTTCATAGTTCATTATGTACCATTATATATTATATATAATGTTTAATGAACACAATTTGTTCAGTTGGTAATTTGTATGGATTGTATTAACTCTCTCTGCTCTTTGGATATTCTCCAACCTCTATCCATCTCTACATCTCCCCTCATTATCTCCAAATAATTTCTATTCTTTACCACTTTCATTGCCATCCCCCCATTTCTACCTTTCTATACCCTCATTCGGTTCTCCTCTCCTCCTACCATCTCTTTTACTCCACCTCCACCCTGTTTCTGCTTTCCTTCTCTTTTTTGCTTCCCCTCTTTCTTCCCCCCACCTTCCTACTCTACCCCCCTCTATCTCTTTCCCTTTGCCTTCCCTCTTTTCCCCCCGTCTGTCTACTTTGCTTTGTGTCCCCCATCTCTCCCTATTCTCTCCTCTCTCCTCTCAGGTGTCTGTCTGTCAGGAGATGCTCACCGAGTTCCGAAACGCCGTCTCCTGTAAGAAGAGTTCCCGTTCCCGTCGTCGCCGCCCCCTGGGAAACTCCGCGGCCCTCCGCCACCCCACCCGCATCGCCCTGGGTACCCAGCGGCCACTCCGCCTCGTACGAGAGATGCGCCTCAGCAACGGCAAGCTC
Source organism: Brachymystax lenok tsinlingensis (assembly GCA_030435695.1). Classification (NCBI taxonomy): domain Eukaryota; kingdom Metazoa; phylum Chordata; class Actinopteri; order Salmoniformes; family Salmonidae; genus Brachymystax; species Brachymystax lenok. Next base: position 93,502,281 of record CM059789.1, on the reverse strand, counting down.
TACAGCGGCTCGGGACCCCTGACTGGGGGAGCAGGGGGGCCAGGAGGGGGTGTAGGGGGCGTAGGGGCTGGGGGCGGTCCCTCAGAAATGGGCCCTGGGCCTCAACGACTCCTGGAGGACCCTCTGGGGGCCAACACCACCCCTCCTCACCCACCCCAGCCGCAGGCCTCCGTGGCACTCCCTCGCAGCTGCACGCACGTCAGGATCTGCCAGGAGTGCAGGAGGATCCAGAGCCTGAGGTCAGGGATGGGGTCCACAAGGATCCCCCTCATCTGCACCCCTGCCGCGCCGGCCCCTCCTCCCCCTCCTCCTCCAACACAGACAGCGAGGGGGAAGGGGGGTCCAGCCCCCAGCGGCTCCCCCACAGCCCCCCTGCACCTTGCCCACCCATACCACCCCCACAGAGCAGCATCGACACAGACCTTCTGGGGAAACAGGACTAAGACTGACGAACTAGGAGGGGCTGAAGGGTATATGGGGGGACAAGTTAACAGTGACTTAACTGATGTTTTGAGCTGCTCAGTGACACACTATTCTCTGACCCTCCGTACATTGGCCTCCAGGAGGGAACTACAGGGAGAGAAGGAGGGAGAAAGAGAGAGAGAGAATTAGAGGGCTCAAAGACGTTGTGAGACGTGTGATGAAGCAATGGAAAGGATATATTTGCACAGATACCAAAATACACACCTATACAGAAGGAGAAAGAAGGAGAGACTTCCTTTGCTCTCCAGAGCGCTGCCCAGCTGGTTCTGATGTTAGCCCAGTCTGTTCACAGAACCATGCTCTGCTGTGTTCTGGCTTTGTGGTTTACTTGAAGATGGCTGCTTGGCTCTTATCTTGACTTACCAGTGGACCAATCAGGACTGAGCTACACTGGATAAAGCAGTCAGGTAAAGCACATAATTTGATGCCAGACCTACTGGTTTCTCTGTTGGTCTCTCTCTGTTCTCCCCGCTCTCTCTCTCTATCTCTCTCTTTTTCTCCTTCCATGGTACCACAGACTCCTCTCTGGGCGGTGACCACTGGAGGAGGAGCCCATATCGATCCTGGAGGACCTTTAATCTATGTAACATACAACAACAGAAGACTTTAAAACTGACTAGAATTATATGATTTTCCAGATTTTTTAGTTGTCTTTGTCGTTTGGTTACCATTGTTCTAAGTGAAAGTTACAGAAAAATAAAGACTATATATGTGACTAATGTGGTGGATCACGACACACTATGAAGATAAGACCCCCCTGAGGTTTACTGTGTAGAGGAGGTGTTTTGTCATTCTGTGGACCCCGTAGCTGCTTTTGAAACGACATTGAAGAAATCAGATTTGGCTGGAAATTAGTTGCAACAAAGTCAGATATGCAGTGTGTGTGTGTGTGTGTGTGTGTGTGTGTGTGTGTGTGTGTGTGTGTGTGTGTGTGTGTGTGTGTGTGTGTGTGTGTGTGTGTGTGTGTGTGTGTGTGTGTGTGTGTGTGTGTGTGTGTGTGTGTGTGTGTGTGTGTGTGCGCGCGTGTGCGCGTGCAGAGGTCTGTCCTAACAGCAAGTGAGAGGAACAAATGATCATACCAAGTGTATGATAATCAGAGGCTTTGCGATGTGAAATGACTTGTTATCCTGGAAAATACTTGCCGAGAGGGAGAGGAAGATGAGAGAGAGAAAAAGGAGAGAGCGATGGAGAGAGGAAGAGGAGAGAGATGAAGAGGAGTGAGAGAAAGAGAAAAAATAGGAACGCAACAGAGAGGAACAGAGAGATAATGGAGGACTGTATTAGAATGACAAATCCCTAATTGAACTACTTCCATAATGAGATTTCTCCTGATCTGGTAATTCTGGGCAGCATCTTGCTGGGGGCTTGGCTCTGCTGCCGGGAGGCTGGGACTAAAGCTTCCCTGCTCTACATCACATTGAACTGGCTGTCTGCAGCACATACGCCTGTCAGAGCTCCACACAGAGCTCCACACCACCCTGAGCTCTCTCATTACAGCCTGTGGAGCTTTCGATCTGGTAATTATTCCCCTTTAATAACTAATAGCTACACAATGACTACGGAGGAGACTGAGGTCATGGTTTAATGTTATAAAAGTATGACGGGGAATAATGTTACAGGGTTCAAGCCTTTCTGAGGCTTTCTGCTGCCTCTCTCACACACACACCACAGATCATCACACACACACACTGACAGACACAACCATGCATCCTAAGAAATACATAATTATTTCAGTGTTCTTCTCTTGGACCCACAGTGCAGCAGTGAACCATACACACACATCTGCATAGGTCACCACTCTGGTCTCAGCTCAATGCTGTGAAACCACTGGATGGCTTTCTTCCAATACACTTCATTGGCCTCCTTTCCTCCTCTCTTTTCCTACACAACAATTGATCTTACAGGGATAGACAAGTGAAAGCACTGGTGCATCTCTAACCTGTCCTTTCACCTATCAGTGGTGAAGAAGGAAAGGAGATAAGAAAGGGAAGACCTTTGAGTATTGGGACGTATAACAATGTCAGGGGAGGGAAGGAGGGGTAGCCAAGGTGAATCAGAGGGGTGTCTGTGAGGGGAGAGAGTTTACTCATCAAACAAACAAATCTTTTTTGTTTACTTTTCAGTTCTGTTATTTTTTCATATTTCTATACTAGTGCTAAATGGATTATTAAAAGAATGCCGTTGAATATTATGATTCAATTTGTATTATTATTATTATTCCTATTGAAGTACAGACCTATAGGAGGATGCTGCTGTTTTGAGGAGATGGGTGGTGGAGGGGGCGGGGGGCTTGATAGAGGTGAGGGGTGACGGGTACGTCCTCTTCATAGCAACCACCTGGTGTTAAATCCTATAGACACACAACCCCTTTGGAATAAAAAAATATTCAAACTGTCCAAGCTGGCATGATGTACTGTCTGTTCCTGCAGTGTTAAAGTGTGTGTCTGTGCGCACGTGCATGTGTACGTGGGCACTTGTGTGTTTTCGTCTGTGTGTGTCTGACAATTTGTCTTTTATTGTATGTTTCTCAGTTTCAGGCTGAGCACCTAATTATTTTTGTGGTAACCATCTTCGCTGGGTCGTTCCACTGATAGTGTCTTTTGGGTAGTGTAATAACTATTGATTTCACTTCATTTTAACATTATGTCATAAAGAGCACATGTTCAACTTCATAACAAACATGTTTTCCCATCTCCAGAGGTTAAAATAAGACAAATTACCAGGGTTGATGATTTCATCTTAAACCAGCCAAGCTTGCTGTGTTTAACAGGGAGGGGCAACTGAATGTAAGCTTAACAAAAAATGTGAACTTGTTTTGAAATGTGTATTTATTTATTTACAATATGATGAGAGTTTAAAAGTAGAATGAAAATAGCAGGAGAGGTGAGAAAAAAAACCCTGAGAGACTTGTAGGCACCTCCCTCTTTCAAATGTTTATAAAAGATAACCATACAAAAAAGTATCTCCAAATGTTTAAGACAGATTAGTGCTAAAATGTTGTTTATTAAACAACTAATTGACCGACGTCTCTTCAATTACTTGAATTCCATTTAGTTAGTTAGATCAAATCACTCACGAGAGAAATCATTTCAAGAATTATGTGGGACGCTGGGTTGAAGGGAGTTGTAGTTTCATTAATTAAGCATATATTCAACCTTGTTCAGCGCAGAAACGTGGTAATTAACTACAATGACCCTAATCCATTGCGCCTGTTGTTTCTGGCTCAAACAGAGACTGTTGTCATTAGTTGCCACTGCCACTGCATCATAAACCCTACCTATTTCTACAATTTATCTTCATAAAATGTGACTTTACACCTAACCTTAACCAGACTGCTAACCTTATGCCTAATCCTCAACTTAAATTAAGACCAAAATATAATTTTTGTTTTCATGAATTACAATTATAGCCAATTTTGACTTTGTTATCTCATGGAAACTGACAGAGACTTATACAGTTTTAAGCATGCTGTGTTTTTTTTTATTATATCTTTATTTTACTAGGCAAGTCAGTTAAGAACAAATTCTTATTTACAATGACAACCTACCCCGGCCAAAACCAGACAACGCTAGGCCAATTGTGCGCCAACCTACGGGACTCCCAATCACGGCCAGATGTGACACAGCCTGGATTCAAACCAGGGACTGTGGTGACGCCTCTTGCACTGAGATGCAGTGCCTTAGACTGCTGCACCACTTGGGAGCCAATAGATATACACAGATCACATGAGAGAGGAATATACACAACACAATGACTAGAGAGATAGAGAAAGTTGGTGAAAGTATGCTTTATCTCATTTGAATAACTAGTAACATTATTTCAGCTCTGGAGCTGCTACTGCCTGAGCAGAGATGAGATGATGACTTTAAGGAATGAAAAACAATATAGTCATTAAAATAAATACTAAGTAATATACACAACTGAAATATTTTATTATTTCATAGTAATTTCCTATTTTTCAATTGATGTCTACCCAATGTGGACCTGACAGGACCAATGGAATCTTTTCAATGTTTTGGCAATATATATTTCATTATTTTTGGCCTTGGAATTTCCATTAAAAAATTTAATAATTTTAACGTCATTATTTCATAATGTTTTTCATGTTTAAAAACGAAAATTGAAAATCGTGATAATTTTTTTATAATCTAACTGAAACCAAACCGACCTCAAAAAGCACTAATTGCTCAGCACTAATACAGATGAACAGATAATTGGAAATGTACACAATTTTGCATATAAAGGAAAATAAACAAAAAGAGGTGGGCCCCCAATCCCCATCCCATTCCCCCCATCCCCACTCAGGCAACATGTCACCATCCAATAAATAATTTTCATAAAAACCCACAATAAAAATATAGTTAGAGCATAGATGTGCAGCATGTGATCCACCTGTTGAATTGAGTGTTTTATCAAAATGTACACACATAATGTCACAAGGACATACATGTGACATTCAAGCTCTATGTTTGAAAATGGGAGTTTTGTTAAATGCTCCATAGCAAGAATAAGAGAAATGTGAACGGTTATAGGATCTGAGGTGGTTTTGTTTTCTGCAGAAATTCCTTCTTGAACATGATGACTTTCATGCGCCTTAGTTACAACCTTTTATGGGATGCGTAAACATGTGGAGCCTAGATCAGCCAAGGAGAAAGAACAGAGCTATACTTGGAGAAAGACACGATCCTTCCTAGCTAGTCATGATTGGCTAAGATAATGGAGTGGTTGGACATGCTGAGCAATAAGTCCTGATTGGTCTGCCATGTCACAAGCTTCTGTCCATAACAGTATGGGGGCTTCCCTGGTCCATATATATACTGAACAAAAATATAAACGCAACATGTAAAGTGTTGGACCAATGTTTCATGAGCTGAAATAAAAGAGCCCAGAAATGTTCCATAAGCAAAAAACGATTATTTCTTTCAAATGTTGTGCACCAATTTGTTTACATCCCTATTAGTGAGCATTTCTCCTTTGCCAAGATAATCCATTTACCTGACAGATGTGGCATATCAAAACACTGATTAAACAGTATAGTCATTACACAGGTGTACCTTATGCAGTTTAGTCACACAACACAATGGCACAGATGTCTCAAGTTTTGAGGGAGCATGCAATTGGCATGCTGACTGCAGGAATGTCCACCAGTGTTCATTTCTCTACCATAAGCCGCCTCCAATGTTGTTTTATAGAATTTGGCAGTACATCCAACCGGCCTCACAACAGCAAACCAAGTGTAACAACTTCATCCCAGGACCACCACATCCGGATAAAATATTGAATTTGGCCTTTACTATTATAGCCTATAGAAATACATTGAAAAACATATTAATAGTTGGCAAAAAGACAGTCAAAAAATGTATCATGAGGAACAATGTTTTAGTGTCTGTCCAATATTCAGACCCCATGACTTTTTCCATATTTTGTTACATTACAGCCTATTCTAAAATTGATTAAATTACTTTTTTCCCTCATCAATCTACATACAATACACCATCATGACAAAGCGAAAACAAGTTTTTAGAAATGTTTGCAAATGTATAAAACAAACGTATTTACAGAAGTATTCAGACCCTTTGCTATGAGACTTGAAATTGAGCTTAGGTCAGGTGCATCCCGTTTCCATTGATCATCCTTGAGATGTTTCTACAACTTGACTGGAGTCAACCTGTGGTAAATTCAATTGATTGGACATGATTTGGAAAGGCACACACCAGTCTATATAAGTCCCACAGTTGACAGTGCATTGTGTCGAGGCACAGATCTGGGGAAGGGTACCAAAAACATTCTGCAGCATTGAAGGTCCCCAAGAACACAGTGGCCTCCATCATTCTTAAATGGAAGAAGTTTGGAACCACTAAGACTCTTCCTAGACCTGGCTGCCCAGCCAAACTGAGCAATCGGGGAAGAAGGACCTTGGTCAGGGAGGTGACACAGAACTCGATGGTCATTCTAACATAGCTCCAGAGTTCCTCAGTGGAGACAGGAGAACCTTCCAGAAGGACAACCATCTCTGCAGCACTCCACCAATCAGGCCTTTATGGTAGAGGGGCCAGACGGAAGCCACTCCTCAGTAAAAGGCACATGACAGCCCATTTGGAGTTTGCCAAAAGGCACCTAAAGGACTCTCAGACCATGAGAAACAAGATTCTCTGGTCTGATGAAACAACGACCCTAAGTACACAGCCAAGACAACACAGGAGTCTCTGAATGTCCTTGAGAGGCCTAGTTAGAGCTCGGATTTGCCGTTTTCTGTTGACACACCTTATTGTTTTTTTGGGGGGGCACAAAACTACCTCCATACTTCCACTTGTTTGTTTGGGTTACCTTCAGATGTGTCGTAGCAAAACGGAGAACACCATCGTTTTCGTGAGAGTCTCCCCTTTCCATAGAGTGGTCATACTAGTTTGTAGACCAAACCGTTCGGACGCAATAGATGTTTCATGAGAAGACCAATTTTCGGGAAGTCTCATGGTCTGACAAACACCACTGTAACTCCAAATAACACCGTAGCTCAGCCACCTTCCATCGCAGATGCGGAAAGCCAACATAGGCAGATGCGGTGGATTTAGACGCAGCCTGATGGATTTTGAAGGGATATTTTTATTATGTTACTTAGATTGACACACGGGTGCATCAACAGACTCTTATGGAGGAAGTAGTGAGACTACTTTCTGGAGGACAATGCTATGCTGACTCACATGCATTTCCAATTTGTGGGTGGGGCTAAGGCTTAAGAGGGCGTGACTATGCTGCATAGGTGTAAACAAAGAAGAGCTCTCTAGGAGGTGTAAAAATCTCAAGAATCTTCCAAAGGGCATTTTCTCATACTTGTCTCTAAAGTGGGACAATAGGTTTCCCATTTATCCTCCGACTACAGTGTACGATATACTATTTTGAAGCTCAGTCTGTACTTTTATAAAATAAGCAAACCCCCTACGTTCGATACACAATGAGCGTAGAAAACATTAAGTACAACCTGCCCCTGTTGCCCTCAGAACAGCCCTAATTCGTTGGGGTATGGACTCTACACGGTGTCGAAAGCATTCCAAAGGGATGCTGGTCCATGTTGACTCCAATGATTCCCACAGTTGTGTCAAGTTGTCACAAACGGATGTGCCTGGCACCTACTGCCATACCCCATTCAAAGGCACTTAAATCTTGTGTCTTTCCCATTCACTTCTGAATGGCACACATACACAATCCATGTCACAATTGTCTCCTGGCTTAAACATCCTTATTTAACCTGTCTCCTCCCCTTCATCTACGCTGATTGAAGTGGATTTAACAAGTGACATCAATAAGGGATCATAGCTTTAACCTGGATTCACCTGGTCAGTCTATGTCATTGAGAGCAGTTGGAAAGCCTCGATAGAGAAATCTGGACACAAATGTTCACAGACAAAATGTGCAGGCATTGTTTTACATTCCCACATTTTGAGAGTAACAATCATCATTCAGTGTGATGGGACAACAGTAAAAACACATAACGTACATGTATGGTATGCAGAATTTGATATTTCTAGTAATTTGTTGAATATTGTATACAGTAGGTGTTGAATGATAGAGAATTCTGACATAAATTAATTTTAATATGCTAGCTCTACTCTGGGCAGACATGAGAGACGATAATGTCTATCATGTTCTTGATGATGATAGGGGGGCGGGTGGAGGGAATGGGGGAGGAGGTGGGCAAGGGTCATCTCCCAGGCGTCTATTAGCAAAACATCCAGAACCCTGAACATTGCCCTGAGTACCCTGTACAGATGCACTGAGAACCAGTCACTATTGTACAGGCTCACTTTCGGGTCCAGGACCTGGAGGTTGGCCGAGCTCAACCCCACCAGGGTCCCTGAAGCTCGGTCCAGAAGCCGCACCACCGCCCGCCGAATGTGGCGGAGTCGGCGAATGTAGACCTGCACAGGGGAAGGTGCTGAAATGATAATCACCACAGTGTTTGACCCGCCAGTCAGGCCATCCAGCTCATTAGCTACATAGCGCATCTCACTGGCGATGACAGTGTTGAAGCGGATTGGAGGACCGTGACAACGGTACTTCAGCAGGATGTTGTGGGTGCTGTCCACTACCATGAACGGCCCCACATTCTTAGGACTGTAAAGGTTGAACTCCTTCAGCTCTGTCACAAAGAGGAAGGGAGAGTTGGGAGTTGGACAGACAGAAGAGAGCGTTAGAAAGCACCTGAGGCAGCAGAGAGTGAAAGATGCCGCAGGACTCACCTGGTTCTAAGGTGTTGAGGTCCTTAAACCACTGTCTGACAGTAGAGTCTCCGTACATGTACACAACCTTGCCCTTCAGACACTGAGTGGCAGTTGAGACATTAACTTCTTAGGGCTAGGGGGCAGCATTTTGAAGTTCGGATGAAAAACGTGCCCAAAGTAAAGTAAACTGCCTGTTACTCAGCCCCAGAATGTGCGTATAATTAGTAGCTTTGGATAGAAAACACTCTGAAGTTTCTAAAACTGTTAAAATAATGTCTGTGAGTATAACAGAACTGATGTGGCAGGCAAAAACCAGAGCAAAATCCATCCGGGATGTCTGAATCAGTCATGTCACACTGTTTTCAATAGGCCAGCTATTCAAGCCTCATAGTTTAACAACCATATTGCAGTTCCTATGGCTTCCACTAGATGTAAACAGTTCTTAGAAAAAGGTTTGAAGCTTCAATCATGAAAATCAAGGCAGTTAGACCACTTGTTCCTGAGTTCACGTCAAGTGTACTGTTTTTGATTTTGCGCGCAACAGGGAATGCGCACTCAGTTCTTTTTCTCTTCTATTCATCAGGTTATATTCCATCTGAAATATTATAGTTTATATTCATTTTAGGGTATCTGAGTATTGATTACAAATGCTGTTTGACTTTTTTCGACAAACTTTACGGGTACTTTTGGGATATCGTTTGTCTGCATTGATGAAAGCCTTTGGGCAGGTGGATTACTGAACAAAATGTGCCAACCAAACGGAGCTATATGGATATAAAGAGGAACTTTATCGAACAAAAGAACCTTTTATTGTGTAACCTGGACGCTTGGGTATTCCATCAGAGGAAGATCATCAAAGGTAAGCGATTTATTTTATGCTATTTTTGAGTTTTGTGACACCTCTGCTGGTTTTGTTATTATGCAAATAGAGTTTTTGAGTGGGGCGCTGTCCTCAGACAATCAAATGTTCTGCTTTCGCCATAAAGCCTTTTTGAAATCTGACAATGCTGTTAAATTAACAAGAGTCTAAGCTTTTGAAGGGTGTGCAGCATTTGTATTTTCATGAATGTTTGAAATTAGTATTTTTGTAATTTGAATTTGGCGCTCTGCATTTCACCGGATGTTGTCAAAATCGATCCCGTTCACGGGATTGGATCCGTAACAGATTAAACTGGAGCTTCACACCACCACCCAGCGCTCGCCATGACCCTTGGAAGTAATACCCGGAAGGAGTGATCCTGGTAGACTCTGTCTTCATGCTGCTTCTCTCCACGTCTGCTTTGTCTGAAAGAGGAAAGCAAGCATCTTGTACCAGCTAGCATCATCACCTTACAGCCAATAGAGATGCTAGGGCTTTCCCACCTTACATTACTGTAGATGCTTTAGTTGGCTCGAATACTGTCCTGCACACCCAGAAACTCTCCATGGTTGAAGTATACAGCCACAAAGCAGAGCAGTTAGTTGGCTGGTTAGCTAGTGTTAAAAAGATAAACACACAGTTGTACTGTGGTATCTCCTTGCTCGCCTACCTTTTTTCTCAGGCAGCACAATGACACGGTCGGACCCTGAAGGATGAATGGGAACTTTGATGTTTACACCACCGAGAAAAAGTGGAGAAATAATCATATTTCAACGTTAAATAAACACATTGCAGCAGCAATCGGATACATTGGAAACAAAGTCACTTACATAATGTAAAACTAACCTAACCTCTAAAAGAGCAATGCCTCCTTGTTCACGAGCAGATGGTTCACATAGGGTCACCTGCCGTGGTTGATCTGTGTGTCACAGCTCAGCAGCTTGGGCTTGTAGCAGTACCAGGGCTCCCCTGTGTGGGGGTCTGTGTAATTGCACAGCGGCTTCTGGTTTGTCGGCAGACACAGGTTACATACAGTTGTCTGGGACAGTTTTCCAGAGTGGAACAGACTCTGAAAGGGAATCCGGTCGGGCCGTTCCTCTCGTATCCACCGTAGAACATGAATTTTCTCACTAGGATGGACCAGTGTCACCTCCATCTGTGCAGACCCCTGCCATAGTAATGGGAAAATGGAGGAGTGCAGCCGTAGTCTCCACCATAGCTTTTGGGATGCCCCTGGAAGTCATGCATATGGACCAGAGCCTCCAACTGGTCCCCCACATGCTACTGTCTCCTGCCCCCTGCTGGCAGGATCACAAAAAGTCTGTGTGCAGGGTCACTGGTCTGGTTCAGGGACACATTTACAGAACGGGGCTGAGGCTGTGGCCAGGCGATTAACTCCTCCGGTGAGGGCTCCTGGCTACACTAGCTCCGGTTACGGTCCAGAGGAGAAGGGCCCTCTGGGAAGAAACCTGAGTGGATGCTGCTTTGGTGCTGGTAGAACATCGACACTGCTTGGCAGTTGAGCTTCTGCTGAGTAAAGAGGATAGGTCACTAACAGGCATGCTACACTGGACATGTAACTTTTGCGGAGGGTGTGACGCTTCCATTAATTTCAATGAAACCTGGACATAAGCAGCACAGCTCTGTGAGAAGCTTGCGCTGTTCAGTGTAAAATTACGAGCTGGTACTATTTTCAAGAATTTGTGGCTTGCATTCTGCTGATGCTGGAAAAATCTATGCATCAAGTGTAGCATCTAAAAACCTACTGTTTTCGTGACGCCCTAGCAGCTCTTAGCAACGTGGGTGTATTTACACACACTAGCTTTGATTTCAATTTTACAAAAACAGTCCACAGAACCCGGAAGTTAAATACATTTCCATTTCAACTTACTGTGCCGATGGGCAAGTCTTTTGGCCATTATGAATGCCGACTTTGAGACAAAATATATAAAGGATTGTATTATTAAACAGATTTTCCAAACGTGGGTCTGATGTAGACCGACTTCCTCTGCTTACCTCATGTCAAAATAAAAGTCCTTCACGTGCGCCATATGTGGACAGAGAGGAAGTGGGTCTACAACAGACCCATATTTGGAAAGTCTGTTTAATAATACAATCCTTTAGATATTTTGTCTCAAATTCTAACCTTCATAATGACTAACATTCCTGACACCCAACACAGCAATTTGTAATGGAATTGTATTTATCTTATGGCTTCCTGTGGACTGTTTTTGTGCCACCCAATACAATTAAAAGCAAACACTAGTGAATGTAAATACACCCACTTTGCTAAGAGCAGCTAGTGACGCCCCAGTGTAGCTCCCCTGTTGAGGGGGAGAGGGTGATAGAAGCAATGTGAGATTGGTTCGTATTAGGCTAGATGGCTTTACCCTACCTCCAGAATGTTCATGTTGCTGAACAGGAAGAAGAGGCCTGACAGGGCCAGCAGGAAGAAGATACAAATATATATGGACAGGCTCCTCCACATGGTGCCCGTCCTCTGTCAGTCAGCCTGATGTTGACACAAAGAAGCTGGTAAGGGACAGATCACAATTTACTGGGGGGAGGGGTCGTCCAAAATAGGGGAGGATTGTCAAACTTCTTTCTTTTTGTTTTGGGGAGGGTTGTGTGTTTTTTGTTTTGGGGAGGGTTGTGTGTTTTTTATTGGGCACAGGGGAAGGTAGTGTATTTGTTTACCTGGTTAACATTGGCTCTTTTACAGGCTTTACTATATAATTTATTAAATCCTAGCCAAATTCCCTCATCTGCTTGCATGAGCCTCCCCTATATGAAGGTTTTTTGGTACGTCCCTTATGCGCTATGCTTTTACATGTGCTAACTTTTACTATACCACAGGCCAGAATAGTGTGCAGTCTAACAGTCTATCCTGCCCTCTAGCCACAATTCATAGTGACAATAGTGGTAGGTGGATCGTTCGTTCAGATCCGCAATAGGCTAGCTAGCAATCATACCACACATAAAAACATTCTAAGATGCATACATTTTAAATATGAATCGAGAAGAACAAATAGGAATAGCTGATATGCAGCTGACAGGCCAGGTGCATCATTGCGCATGAAACAACAGTGAAGACATGAAACACACAGCTCAAAAAGCTCCCCTAATGATATTGTTTAGGGACAATACAATTATCCTAACTAGACTATAGTAGCCTACAACACCACAATGCAATGAATAATTGCATTATTGTTTTCAAGTGAGTACAAAATTCTACTCTAGGCTGCAGTGAAAATGTAATTTGAATAATGACGCAAAAGCCCTGTGATTGGAATGTTTCATTCCATTTGGATTAGTTGTGGGACTACTCTGGACAGTTTATAAGGTCTATGAAGGCAGAGTAGCAGGCCAGTAGCAGGCCAGTCTGGCTGTATTTTTACTTCTGATACTGAATGTGCTGTCTGTTTCAGATCATCATTCGCCCAATGCTTCCTAACTGGCAGGCCCAGTTATTCAGAAAAGCTTCAAAATAGCCTAAATATTTATCATTTAACTTTACAAGATATTACCTTTTATATGTGGCATAAACACAACCAGTCACAATGTTTTAATCTGATTAGGCTACATCAACAGTCTCCTGTAGGCATGTGCATGCTCATCAAAAATATAGTTGCAGCGTCCTCAAAATGGCTTGACATTAACCAGGTTTCCATTCAACCTTTTTATGCAGTAAGGTACCCTACATGTCGGAAAATGTATGTCACTACATCATGGGAAAGCATGCAGGTTATTAGTCTATAGATTAAATAAGTTATGATGAACTTCACAGGGTGGTGAAAGCGCACAGTGATGAGATTGATGCTTCTTTAAATAAATATAGAGGGCCTTATTCTGGTGACATGATGATCGATGCTTGGCTGCCATTTGATAGATAAAAATAATCTAGCACTTTTGTCCATAATAATCTTATCATGTAGTAGGCTATACCTGCACTGTATCTGCAAGCTGTTGGATAGAGCGCATGTGGCAATTCCAGAGGGGGCACATTCACTGTACCTACGCAATTCTTTGTGTGACAAAACCATCAGTAGGCCTAGAGTTGAAAATTTGATGGAAACCCATTTAACTTGTATTTTTTATTCAGCACAAGGAATTGCCCAGGAGAGGCCGTCTATCATAGCCTACACCCCAAATTCACGTTTCAAAACCATTCTCTCACACCTTGCAGGCACATGAGCCTGCTGCTGAGGAGAGAGAGCAAGAGAGCAGCCTTGGCCTAGGCCACTGTTGATTGTGAAGATGGAGGCCTTTTTCATTGAAGTAAAAAAAAAAAAGAGAGTATGCCTATAGTGAAAAGCCTACAAGGGGAATTTAACAAGTTATAATATTTTAGTGGAAGATGAGAAGAACATTGTCAAGGCCAAATGCAGGCTACTGTGCAACTCCCTATTCAGGTAGGAGGCCATTTTGGAACTTACATTCATTTATAATAATTTGTTTTATCATTATTGTATATCATAGTTATTATTCTAAGCCTATTTATTGTCACATGGAATGACGCTGGAGAGACGAAGCAGGTACGGGGAGTAAAATATTTAGTAAATAACGGAGATGGAACAAGACAGGAACAGCGTCAGCAAACAGGTAACACAAACAAAAGACGATGCAGCTGCGGGGAACAGAGCAAAAGAACTGACAAATATAGGGGAGGAAATAAACAGATGATGAGTGAGTCCAGGTGAGTCGAGGGAAGGCAGGTGTGCGTAATGGATGATAGGAGTGCGTGATGCAGGGCAGCCTGGCGCCCTCAAGAGCCAGGGGGGAGAAGAGCGGGAGCAGATGTGAAATTTATTAATCGAAACCAGTTTTTTTAAATATGCAAAACCTGAGACATTTTCATTGACTAAATAAAATTGGATCTGTCATTTTAATTGTGTGCTCCAAATGTAGTTTAAGATAGGTTAAAAGTAGGTCTTTTGTAAAATAAATAACATTAGCCTATTTTTGTCATTTGTTGGGTATAGTAGGCACTTGCCTTTGTTTGTAATTGCTCTTTCTGCAATATTGCCTGTTCAAAACTTCTGCAAAGGTTTAGGCTCCCGAGCGGTGCAGCGGTCTAAGGCACTGCATCTCAGTGCTAGAGGCCTCACTACAGACCCCCTGGTTCAAATCCAGGATGTATCACAACTGCTGTGATTGGGAGTCCCACAGCCTATAGGGAGGAGGTCAGAGACCTGGCACCACAACCAGGACAACAACCTCTCCAAACACACCAAGACAGTCGTGAAGAGGGCACAACAAAGCATAATCCCTCTAAGGAGACTGAAAAGATTTGGCATGGGTCTTCAGATCCTCAAAAGGTTCTACAGCTGCACCATCGAGAGCATCTTGACTGGTTGCATCACTGCCTGGTATGGCAACTGCTCGGGCTCCGACCGCAAGGTACTAAAGAGGGTAGTGCGTACGGCACAGTACATCACTGGGGCCAAGCTTCCTTCCATCCAGGACCTCTATACCGGTGTCAGAGGAAGGCCCTAAAAATTGTCAAAGACTCCAGACACCCTAGTCATAGACTGTTCTCTCTGCTACCGCACAGCAAGTGTTACTGGAGTGCCAAGTTGAGGTCCAAAAGGCTTCTTAACAGCTTCAACCCTCAAGCTATAAGACTCCTGAACAGCTAATCAAAGGCCTACCCAGACCACTATTTTACGCTGCTGCTACTCTCTGTTTATTATCGATGCATAGTCACTTTAACTCTACCTACATGTACAGACAACAGTCCAGCACAACAACACCCCCTTAACCAGACCCGGAGAGCTGGAGGTGGAGAGAGACATACAGTTGAAGTCGGAGGTTTACATACATCATAGCCAAATACATTTAAACTCAGTTTTTCACAATTCCTGACATTTAATCCTAGTAAAAATGCCCTGTCTTAGGTCAGTTAGGATCACCACTTTATTTTAAGAATGTGAAATGTCAGAATAATAGTAGAGAGAATGATTTATTTCACATTCCAAGTGGATCAGAAGTTTACATACGCTCAATTAGTATTTGGTAGCATTGCCTTGAAGTTGTTTAACTTGGGTAAAACATTTTGGGTAGCCTTCCACAATAAGTTTGGTGAATTTTGGCCCATTCCTCCTGACAGAGCTGGTGTAACTGAATCAGGTTTGTAGGCCTCCTTGCTCGCACACGCTTTTTCAGTTCTGCCCACACATTTTCTATAGGATTGAGGTAAGGGCTTTGTGATGGCCACTCCAAAACCTTGACTTTGTTGTCCTTAAGACATTTTGCCACAACTTTGGAAGTATGCTTGGGGTCATTGTCCATTTGGAAGACTTGCAAGCTTTAACTTCCTGACTGATGCCTTGAGATGTTGCTTCAATATATCCACATAATTTCCCTTCCTCATGATGCCATCTATTTTGTGAAGTGCACCAGTCCCTCCTGCAGCAAAGCACCCCCACAACATGATGCTGCCACCCCCGTGCTTCACGGTTGGGATGGTGTTCTTTGGTTTGCAAGCTTCCCCTTTTCCCTCCAAACATAACGATGGTCATTATGGCCAAACAGTTTTATTTTTGTCGATATAGAACTTGTTTTACTGTGGATATTGATACTTTTGTCCCTGTTTCCTCCAGCATCTTCACAAGGTCCTTTGCTGTTGTTCTGGGATTGATTTGCACTTTTCTCACCAAAGTACGTTCATTTCTAGGAGACAGAATGTGTCTCCTTCCTGAGCGGTATGACGGCTGCGTGGTCCCATGGCGTTTATACTTGCGTGCTATTGTTGGTACAGATGAATGTGGTACCTTCAGGTGTTTACAAATTGTTCCCAAGGATGAACCAGAGATAGTCAAAAAAGTCAAAGTCACCATTATTAGTCAGTTGTACAATCGAATGCCTTCAACTGAAATGTGTCTTCTGCATTTAACCCAACCCCTCTGAATCAGAGATGTGCAGGGGGCTGTCTTAATCGACATCCACGTCTTCAGCGCCCAGGGAACAGTGGGTTAACTGCCTTGTTCAGGGGCAGAACAGATTTTTACCTTGTCAGCTCGGGGATTCGAACTTGCAACCCTCCAGTTACAAGTCCAACACTCTAACCACTAGGCTACCTGGAGCTCTACAATTGTTTTCTGAGGTCAAACCAGCACAGGCATCACAGAAATCAAAATAGCGATAAAATAAATCACTTACCTTTGAAGATCTTCCTCTGTTTGCAATCCCAAGGGTCCCAGCTACAAAATAAATGGTTGTTTTGTTTGATAAAGTCCCTCTTTATTTCCCCAAAACTCTGTTTGGTTGGCGCGCTTCGTTCAGTAATCCACCCGTTCAACTCGTTCAACATACAGACAAAATAATCCAAAAAGTTACTGATTAACTTCATCCAAACAAGTCAAACAATGTTTCTAATCAATCCTCAGGTACCCTAATATGTAAATAAATGATAAAATGTAAGAATGTAGTATGTTCAATACCGGAGATTAATAACAAAGAGCGCGCCCTCAGTCATGATAAGGTGGATAAACTACAGCTACAGCTACTTGTTCATTTTTCAAAGAACAAGCCTGAAACCTTGTCTAAAGACTATTGACATCCAGTGGAAGCCATAGGTACTGCAATCTGGGAGCTATTCTTTTCATTGTGCAATAGGAAACCATACCAATTGCATGGGAGCTCAAAAAAGCAATTTCTCCGGATGGATTTTCCTCTGGTTTTCGCCTGCCATATCAGTTATGTTATACTCACATACATTATTTTAACAGTTTTAGAAACTTCAAATGTTTTCTATCAAATACAACTATGCATATCCTAGCTTCTGGGCCTGAGTAACAGGCATTTTACTTTGGGCACGCCAGACTCTGTAGGTAACTTGACTTGACACCATAAAAAAGAAAATATTGTATCCTGTCTGACAGATAGTTCCCAAACCAATTGCAAGACGCCTGGTCCAGGCCCATTTCAGACAACCTTTGAATGAGAAGAGGATGGTTGACAGTGTCAAAGGCCTTGGATAGGTCTATAAATATGGCAGCACAGTGATTCCTATGATCTAAGCAATTTAATATATCATTTAAGACAATCATATCTGCTGAAACAGTGCAACTGTATGTTCAGTTCTAAAACCAGGCTGGTACACAATAATACAATTGGAAGTAAAAAAAGTTCTTAGCTGCGATTTTGCCAGTGAGGCAAAGCAAGATCATTTCTAAACTGTCTGTCTTCAGTTGCAACACTCACTACCGAGTTCCAAATTGCCTCTGGAAGCAACGTCAGCACAATAACTGTTAGTTGGGAGATTCATGAAATGGGTTTCCATGGCCGAGCAGCCGCACACAAGCCTAAGATCACCATGCGCCATGCCAAGCGTTAGCTGGAGTGGTGTAAAGCTTGCCGCCATTGGACTCTGGAGCAGTGGAAACGCGTTTTATGGCGTAATGAATCACGCTTCACCACCTGGCAGTCCGACGGACGAATCTGGGTTTGGCAGATGCCAGGAGAATGCTACCTTCCCCAATGCATAGTGCCAACTGTAAAGTTTGGTGGAGGAGGAATAATGGTCTGGGGCTGTTTTTCATTGTTCTGGCTAGGCCCCTTAGTTCTAGTGAAGGGAAATGTTAACGCTACAGACAATTCTGTGCTTACAACTTTGTGGCAACAGTTTGGGGAAGGCCCTTTCTTGTTTTAGCATGACATTGCCCCAGTGCACAAAGCAAGGTCCATATAGAAATGGTTTGTCGAGATTGGTGTGGAAGAACTTGACTGGCGTGCATTGAGCCCTGACCTCAACCCCATCGAACACCTTTGGGATGAATTGGAATGCTGACTGCAAGCCAGACCTAATTTCCCAACATCAATGCCTGACCTCACTAATGCTCTTATGGCTGAATGGAAGCAAGTCCCTGTAACAATGTTCCAACATCTGGTGGAAAGCCTTCCCAGGAAGAGTGGAGGCTGTTATAGCAGCAAAGGTGGGACCAACTCCATATTAATGCCCGTGAGTTTGGAATGAGATATTCGACGACGAGTAGGTGTACACATACCTTTGGTCATGTAATTTATCTAGTCCCCCCATTTGAAGTCATAAGTATTTGGACAGATTCACTTATATTGTATTAAAAGAGTCGATGTCCACGACCGTGTGGAAAATGAATTAGCAAAATAAAGAAATCCCTGGTTAAGATAGAAATATCATTTTTTTGCATGGGCTGCGTCTTAATCCTGGCACGTTTTTGCAAAAATATAAAAGGCCACGGTAGCTAACATTTTTTGCAATACAGTGCCTTGCAAAAGTAATCATCCCCCTTGGCGTTTTGTTGCATTACAACCTGTAATTTAAATCGATTTAATCATTTAATCATGTAATGGACATACACAAAATAGTCCAAATTGCTGAAGTGAAATTAAAAAATAACTTGTTTAACCTCTCCAGGCACCGGGGCAGTATTCAGAAGTTTGGAGAGTCTGGCGTGCCCAAAGTAAAATGCCTGCCACTCAGGCCCAGAAACTAGGATAGGCACATAATTAGTACTATTGGATAGGAAACACTCTGAAGTTTCTAAAACTGTATAACAGAACTGATATAGCAGGCAAAAACCTGAGGAAATTCTGTCTGGAAAAATGTTTTTTTGTGGCATGCCCTCACTTTCAATGCCTGCCTATGGGATTCTCTGTAAAATAGGACCCAGGTTGCAGTACCTATGGGTTCCACTAGATGTCAACAGTCTTTAGACAAGGTTTCATGCATTTATCATGGAAGACAACCGAACAGATGAAGAATATGTAAGAGGAGTGAGAAAGTCACTTGAGTTTTTTGTGCGCGGGACCGTGAGCGCGCTCCTCTGTATTTTCCTTTTCTATCGTTTAGGATACTATCCGTGTGAAATATAATCATTAATATACATAAAAGTATACCTAAGGATACATTATAAATGATGTTTGATTTGTTTGGGCAAAGTTGATAGGTATAATTTGAACGCTTTCTCTTCACTGTACAATGGTCGAGTAGACTGTGGATTTTCTGAACATAACGCGCCAACCAAACAGAGATTTATGGATATAATCAATGACTTTTTCTAACAAAAGAAACATGGATTGTCTTGCTTGGACACTTCGGGTTGCTCTCAGCAGAAGATCATCAAAGGTAAGCGATTTATTTTAGCTCTTATATGTGTTTTGTGAGACCTGCGCTGGTTATGGATTTATGCTAATGCATAAAATATGTGAGGTGCTATCCTCAAACAATCAAATGTTGTGCTTTTGCCGTAAAGCCTTTTTGAAATCTGACAATGCTGTGATATTTCCAAGACTCTAAGCTTTTGATGACTATGCAATACTTGTATATTGATGAATGTTTTATAATTCAACTTTTGGATTTTGAATTTGTTGCCTTACATTTCTCCGGGTAGTGTCGGGAATGGGGCGCTAGCTAAGTAGTTTTAAAAGAATTCCAAAAAAATTAAAATCGAAAAGTGGTGCGTGTATATGTATTCACCCCCTTTGCTATGAAGCCCCTAAATAAGATCTGATGCAGCCAATTACCTTCAGAAGTCACATAATTAGTCAAATAAAGTCCACCTGTGTGCAATCTAAGTGTCACATGATCTGTCACATGATCTCAGTACATATACACCTGTTCTGAAAAGCCCCAGAGTCTGCAACACCACTAAGCAAGGGGCATCACCAAGAAAGCGGCACCGTGAAGACCAAGAAGCTCTCCAAACAGGTCAGGGACTAAGTTGTGGAGAAGTACAGATCAGTGTTATAAAAAAATATCAGAAACTTTGAACATCCCACGGAGCACCGTTAAATCCATTATAAATATATAGAGAAAATGGAACCACAACAAACCTGCCAAGAGAGGGCCACCCACCAAAACTCACAGACCAGGCAATGAGGTCGTTAATCAGAGAGGCAATAAAGAGACCAAAGATAACCCTGAAGGAGCCGCAAAGCTCCACAGCGGAGATTAGAGTATCTGTCCATAGACCACTCTAAGCCGTACACTCCACAGAGCTGGGCTTTACAGAAGAGTGGCCAGAAAAAAAGCCATTGCTTAAATAAAAAATCTTCCAGAGATTTGAGACTGGGACAAAGGTTCAACTTCCAGGGGGACAATGACCGTAAGCATACTGCTAAATCAACACTTGAGAGGTTTAAGGGGAAACATTTAAATGTCTTGGAATGGCAGGCAGACCAATATCCTCTTAAAAATGTATTCAAGAATTCATACCAAGGCTTTAAGCTTCTAGAGCTGCAAGACCATTGTGTCCAATGGAGGTCAAAAATGCTTTTGGGTCGACTGACTTTAAATGTCATATGTCTGGATCCCCGGTCACCTTTTCAACCCTTCGAAATCGTCCATATGACTTCCAATTAAGTCCCTTCCTGTGATTGCAGGTAGCTGAAATTCAATGTACGGCCTCTTTGGAACACTCTTTAACAATGCCCTAAACCACCGGAAGCTGAACCTCAACCAATGTTAATTTTGACACTTAAAAATAAAATCTTAATAATTTTTACTTAGTCTTAGTCACATTTTTGTTACTTGTGGGATTGCGATTGCGTCATCTGTGGACCTATTGGGATGGTAAGCAAATTGGAGTGGGTCCAGGGTGTCTGGCAGGATGGAGGTGATATGATCCTTGACTAGTCTCTCAAAGCACTTCATGATGACAGAAGTGAGTGCTACGGGGCGATAGTCATTTAGCTCAGTTATCTTAGCTTTCTTGGGAACAGGAACAATGGTGGCCCTCTTGAAGCATGTGGGAACAGCAGACTGGGATAGGGACTGATTGAATATGTCCGTAAACACACCAGCCAGCTGGTCTGCGCATGCTCTGAGGACACGGCCAGGGATGCCATCTGGGCCAGCAGCCTTGCGAGGGTTAACACATTTAAATGTTTTTTCTCACGTTGGCTGCGGTGAAGGAGAGGCCGCAGGTTTTGGTAGCGGGCCGTGTCGGTGGCACTGTATTATCCTCAAAGCGAGCAAAGAAGTTGTTTAATTTGTCTGGGAGCAGGACGTCATGGTCTGCGCCAGGGCTGATTTTCTTTTTGTAGTCCGTGATTGACTGTAGACCCTGTCACATTCCTCTCGTGTCTGAGCCGTTGAATTGTGACTCTACTTTGTCTCTATATTGACGCTTAGCTTGTTTGATTGCCTTGCGGAGGGAATAGCTACACTGTTTGTATCCAGTCATGTTTCCGGTAGCCTTACCCTGGTTAAAAGCAGTGGTTCGCGCTTTCAGTTTTCGCGAATGCTGCCATCAATCCACGGTTTCTGGTTGGGGAATGTTTTAATAGTTGCTATGGGTACAACATCACCAATGCACTTGCTAATAAACTCGCTCACCGAATCAGCGTATACATCAATGTTGTTGTCCGACGCTATGCGGAACATATCCCAGTCCACGTGCTCGAAGCAATCTTGCAGCATGGAATCAGATTGGTCGGACCAGCGTTGAACAGACCTGAGAACGGGCGTTTCCTGTTTTAGTTTATGTTTGTAGGCTGGGAGCAACAAAATGGAGTCATGGTCAGACTTGCCGAAAGGAGGGCGGAGAATGGCCTTATATGTATCACGGAAGTTGGAATAACAATGATCCAGGATTTTACCAGCCCGGGTGGCACATTCGATATGCTGGTAAAATTTTGGGAGCCTTGTTTTCAAATTAGCCTTATTAAAATCCCCAGCCACAATAAATGCAGCCTCAGGATACGTGGTTTCCAATTTACATAGAGTCCAATGAGTTTCTTTCAGTGCCGTCGATGTGTCACCTTGAGGGGGGATGTACACGGCTGTGATTATAATCGAGGAGAATTCTCTTGGTAGATAATGCGGTCGGCCTTTGATTGTCAGGTGAGCAAAAGGACTTGAGTTCCTGTATGTAGTTATGATCACACCACGTCTCGTTAATCATAAGACACACCCTCCCGCCCTTCTTCTTACCAGATAGATGTTTGTTTCTGTCGGCGCAATGCGTGGAGAAACCAGGTGGCTGTACCGACTGGCTGTACTAACGTGTCCTGAGTGAGCCATGTTTCCGTGAAGCAAAGAACGTTGCAGTCTCGGATGTCTCTCTGGAAGGCAACCCTCGCTCTGATTTCGTCCACTTTGTTGTCCAGAGACTGGACATTGGCGATTAAAATACTCGGGAGAGGTGCACGATGCTAGTTGACAGTTAAAGTTTTCTCTTGTATTTCTGCTTCTCTTGTGGAGCGAGGACGTTTAATGACTGGGGAGGAAATGCAATAGCCTAACTCTAAAAGAGCAGAAAGATTTTGATACATTTGACAAGTTTTAAGGATATAAAAAGGCTATGAAAACGATCCAACGGGTTTCTGATAAGATTTCAGTTCATGGCCTATCAGATGCATATTTTATGTGCACTCAGTTTTTGTCGCTGAAAAAAATGGTACGTTTACACACGGTCCCTAACTGCGCATTCACATTCTCTCAAGATGCTGAAAGAAAAACATTTCTCCATTCCTGTTCCCAAGACATGAAGTAATAATTTTACTACAATAATTACTTTATTCTGCAGGAGTTATTATATTAGGCTACATGCAAGAGGTTATGCCTACACAGTCATTGTCCAGAATTCAGCATATAAGGAATATATTGATGCATGTTTAATAATTCAACTTTTGGATTTTGAATTTGGGGCCTTGTCCAAGAACAATCAAACATAATTGTAAATGTATCCTTAGGAACACTTTTATGTATAAATAGCATAATATTTCAACTGGAATATAAACTGGGCGATAAGAAAGGAAAAAACCACAGAGCGTTCAAGCCGTGAACACGCATTTACACCTATTTACATTCTCTGTGGACACTTCCTTATTCGTCTTCTTCTCTGCTCTAAAAGCCTCTAAGAAGAATCAGAACACTTTCTCGAGACTGTTGACATCCAGAGGAAGTGATAGGTACTGCATTCATATGCCCTTATATGGGCATTTTCATAAGGGAGGGGTTCCAAATGAGGCAATCTGTCAAAACCACTTTTTCCAGGACAGAAATTCCTCTGGTTTTTGCCTGCCATATCCGTTCTGTTATACTCACAGACAAAATGTTAACACTTTTAGACCATTCAGAGTGGTTCCTATCCAATGGTACTAAATATGTGCATATCCTATTTTCTGGGCCTGAATGGGAGGCATTTTACTTTGGGCACGCCAGGCTCTCCAAAACGGTCACCTCGTGCGATGTTTGTAGAGAGTGATTTATTTCAGCTTTCTTTCATCACATTCCCAGTGGGTCAGAAGTTTACATACAATCAATTGGTATTTGGTAGCATTGCCTTGAAAGTGCTTAACTTGGGTCAAACGTTTTGGGTAGCCATCCACAAGCTTCCCACAATAAGTTGGGTGAATTTTAGCCCATTCCTCCTGACAGAGCTGGTGTAACTGAATCAGGTTAGTAGGCCTCCTTGCTCGCACACGCCTTTTCAGTTCTGCCCACACATTTTCTACAGGATTGAGGTAAGGGCTTTGTGATGGCCATTTTGTTGTCCTTAAGCCACTTTGCCACAACTTTGGAAGTATGCTTGGGGTCATTGTCCATTTGGAAGACCCATTTGGAAGACCCATTTGCGACCAAACTTTAACTTCCTGACTGATGCCTTGAGATGTTGCTTCAATATATCCACATGATTTCCCTTCCTCATGATGCCATCTATTTTGTGAAGCGCACCAGTCTCTCCTGCACAACATAAGACTGCCACCCGTGCTTCACGGTTGGGATGGTGTTCTTCGGCTTGCAAGCCTCCCCCTTTTTCCTCCAAACGTAACGATGGTCATTATGGCCAAACAGTTCTATTTTTGTTTCATCAGACCAGAACACATTTCTCCAAAAAGTATGATCTTTGTCCCAATGTGCAGGTGCAAAACGTAGTCTGGCTTTTTTAATGGAGGTTTTGGAGCAGTAGCTTCTTCCTTGCTGAGCGGCCTATCAGGTTATGTCGATATAGGACTCGTTTTACTGTGGATTTAAACTCAGCAAAAAAAGAAACGTCCCTTTTTCAGGACCCTGTCTTTCAAAGATAATTTGTAAAAATCCAAATAACTTCATTGGTCTTCATTGTGAAGGGTTGAAACACTGTTTCCCATGCTTGTTCAATGAACCATAAACAATTAATGAACATGCACCTGTGGAACGGTCGTTAAGACACTAACAGCTTACAGACGGTAGGCAATTAAGGTCACAGTTATGAAAACTTAGGACACTAAAGAGGCCTTTCTACTGACTTTGAAAAACACCAAAAGAAAGATGCCCTGGGTCCCTGCTCATCTGAATGAAAGAGCCTTAAACATTCTGCAAGGAGGCATGAGGACTGCAGATGTGGCCAGGGCTATTAATTGCAATGTCTGTACTGTGAGATGCCAAAGACAGCGCTACAGGGAGACAGGACGGACAGCTGATCGTCCTCGCAGTGGCAGACCATATGTAACAACACCTGCACAGGATCGGTACATCCGAACATCACACCTGCGGGACAGGTACAGGATGGCAATGGCAACTGCCCGAGTTACACCGGGAACACACAATCCCTCCATCAGTGCTCAGATTGTCCGCAATAGGCTGAGAGAGGCTGGACTGAGGGCTTGTAGGCCTGTTGTAAGGCAGGTCCTCACCAGACATCACCGGCAACAACGTCACCTATGGGCACAAACCCACCGCCGCTGGACCAGAGAGGACTGGTAAAAAGTGCTCTTCACTGACGAGTCACGGTTTTGTCTCACCAGGGGTGATGGTCGGATTCACGTTTATCGTCGAAGAAATGAGCGTTACACTGAGGCCTGTACTCTGGAGCAGGATCGATTTGGAGGTGGAGGGTCCGTCATGGTCTGGGGCGGTGTGTCACAGCATCATTGGACTGAGCTTGTTGTCATTGCAGGCAATCTCAATGCTGTGCGTTACAGGGAAGACATCCTCCTCCCTCATGTGGTACCCTTCCTGCAGGCTCATCCTGACAAGACCGTCCAGGATGACAATGCTACCAGCCACACTGCTTGTTCTGTGCGTGATTTCCTGCAAGACAGGAATGTTAGTGTTCTGCCATGGCCAGCGAAGAGCCCGGATCTCAATCCCATTGAGCACGTCTGGGACCTGTAGGATCGGAGGGTGAGAGCTAGGGCCATTCCCCCCAGAAATGTCTGGGAACTTACAGGTGTGTCGGACACATTGTTCAGGGACACATTATTCCATTTCTGTTTGTCACATGTCTGTGGAACTTGTTCAGTTTATGTCTCAGTTGTTGAATCTTGTTCTGTTCATACAAAAATGTACACATGTTAAGTTTGCTGGAAATAAACGCAGTTGACAGTTTAGATACTTTTGCACCTGTTTCCTCCAGCGTCTTCACAAGGGCTTTTGCTGTTGTTCTGGGATTGATTTGCACTTTTCGCACCAAAGTACATTCATCTCTAGGAGACAGAATGCGTTTTATTCCAGAGCGGTATGACGGCTTCGTGGTCCCATGGTGTTTATAAAAAAAAAAAAAAAAAAATACTTGCGCATTATTGTTTGTACAGATGAATGTGGTACCTTCAGGCGTTTGGACATTTTTCCCAAGGATGAACCAGACTTGTGGAGGTCTAAAAAAAAAAAAATCTGAGGCCTTGGCTGATTTCTTTTGATTTTCCCATGATGTCAAGCAAAGAGGCACTGAGTTTGAAGGTAGGCCTTGAAATACATCCACAGACACACCTCCAATTGACACAAATTAGCCTATCAGAAGCTTCTAAAGCTATGACATCATTTTCTGGAATTTTCCAAGCTGTTTAAAGGCACAGTCAACTTAGTGTATGTAAACTTCTGACCCACTGGAATTGTGATACAGTGAATTATAAGTGAAATAATCTCTGTAAACAAATGCACAAAGTAGTTGTCCTAACCGACTTGCCAAAACTATAGTTTGTTAACAAGAAATTTGTGGAGTGGTTGAAAAACAAGTTTTAATGACTCCAACCTAAGTGTACATGTCAGATCCGTGATAAGAACCCAGAGTGTGTTGCTGGAAAACCCAAGGTTCTAACCACTGTCCTACGGGCAGTGTGGACCCAATTGGCAGGTAATCACAAGAGGCAGGTTAGGAGGGAAAAACAGATAGTCTTTACTTAATATTCCTCCTGAGCAAACACAAAGGATCCAGCATAAGTGCTGGGTTGAGCAATGCACAAATCCACACTGGATGATTGCAGGCAAAAGAGTCCAATAACAACATTTACCAAAGAGGCTGGTCAAAAGTCTTACAGGTTAGCCCAACTGGGAAAACACAAAAGCATAGGCTAGGCAGGAGAACTTCAAGACTGAGCAAAGATACAAGCAAATGAAAGTCCTTAAGTATCCACCTGTTCACACCAACTAACTAGGCACAGGTGATTAACTTAAAACCATAATGAGCAGTGAATTAGGAGGACGATGTGGAAGGTCTTGTGCTCTTTGTCTCCCTCTGCTGGACAGACCGTGGTGTGACAGTACGTAAACTTCTGACTTCAACTGTATGATTTATTGTGTTACTTCCTGTAGTTAGTTAGTTAGTTGTGCTGTTGTTGCTTACCATTTATGTATTGTCTCTTTCTCTGTGTAAAGAAAAAAAATACTTTATGATGTTGATGTTCTGTCTTCTGTTATTCAAAGCTGTCTGTTTGAAAAGCATTCAGGTTTACTTCTTCTATGATATCATGGCGGTCTGCAAACAATCGTTTAAGCACATGCTTCAGGTTTCCTTTACAACCGTAGAGGTAGATAAAAGGCTCACTTGGACCAAAACCTGTTTTAGAAATGGGCAGCGCTACTGAGGGCTTTCACCATTTTAAAGTAGTTAGCAGAGTGGGACTTGCTATGGGTTAAAGAAGGACCACAGAATCCCATCCAGGTCAGCAGGAGGGGTCAGCCAATGAATGATACTCCTGGGCAAACATTCCATACAGTGAGGTGGCAGTAAATCACCTGTTGAGACTATACACAGTCCAGCACAGTGGGTGGTGGTTTGCACCTTTTTAGTTTATTTATGAACTGCCAACACACTCATAGAAGTAGAAGAAATGGATTACTCTACAATGGAGATAGCTCCCAATGGCACTGCCCATGTTGTCACAGAAGACATTACAAGGATAAAAGGAGTGCCATCTTTCCATATCTATGTTAACAACCCACTGTGCATGAAAGAAATGTTAATCATTATCCGGTGTCCTGTGTGAATTTAAGTATGCTCTCTCTAATTCTCTTTCTTTCTTTCTTTCTTTCTTTCTTTCTATTATTTGACCCTGCTGGTCATGTATGAACATTTGAACATCTTGGCCATGTTCTGTTATAATCTCCACCCGGCACAGCCCTAAGAGGACTGGCCTCCCCTCATAGCCTGGTTCCTCTCTAGGCTTCTTCCTAGGTCCTGGCCTTTCTATGGATTTTGTCCTAGCCACCGTGCTTCTACATCTGCATTGCTTCCTGTTTGGGGGTTTTAGGCTGGGTTTCTGTACAGCACTTTGTGACATCAGCTGATGTAAGAAGGGCTTTATAAATTCATTTGATTGATTTAGAAAATCGAGTCTACTTTAACTTGTTAGGGAGCAGCGCATGAGGTGACCGTTTTGGAGAGCCTGGCGTGCCCAAAGTAAAATGCATCCCATTCAGGCCCAGAAAATAGGATATGCACATATTTAGTACCATTGGATAGGAAACACTCTGACTTTTCTAAAAGTGTTAACCATTTGTCTGTGACAGAACGGATATGGCAGGCAAAACCCAGAGGAATTTCTGTCCCGGAAAAAGTGGTTTTGACAGAGTGCCTCATTTGGAACCCCTCCCTTATGGAAATGCCCATATAAGGGCATATGAATGCAGTACCAATCGCTTCCTCTGGATGTCAACAGTCTCGAGACAGTGTTCAGATTTGTTTTGGCTGCTATTAGAGCAGAGAAGAAGAGAAAACAGGAAGTGTCCCCTTGGAAGTCAACAGAATAGAACGCGCGCTCCCGAGAAGGCACGCTCTGTGTTTTTTTCCTTTATTATAGCCCAGTTTATATTCCGGTTGAATTATTATAGTAAATATACGTAAAAGTGTTCCTAAGGATACATTTAAAATGATTTTTGATTGTTCTTGGACAAGTTTATAGGTAAAAGTTGCACGAGTTCTCTTCACGTTTCAATGGAGGAGTGGAGGCTGTAGTTTCTGATTATAACGCGCGCGAACCAAACAGAGATTTATGGATATAATACATTACTTTTTCTAACAAAAGAACCATGGATTGTCTTCGTGGACACTTAGGAAGACCTCAGCAGAAGTTCTTCAAGAGGTAATTGATTTGTTTTTGCTGTGAAATGTGTTTTGTGTGAACCGTGAAGGCTAATGAATTCCTGGTAATGGGAAAAATAGTAAAGGTGCTACCCTCAAACAATCAAATGTGGTGCTTTCGCCGTAAAGCCTTTTTGAAATCTGACAACGCTGTGATATTGCCAAGAAACAGAGCTTTTGATGAGTATGAAACACTTATTGGTGCATGTTTAATAATTCAACTTTTGGATTTTGAATTTGGCGCCTTGCATTTCACCTGGTAGTGTCGGGATTGGGGCGCTAGCACCCCACCACTCCCTAAGAAGTTTTAAATACCCGGATGTCATACTCATTTTGGCTTTGACAACCGCTGATCAATAAGATATGGGGATACGCAACCGAAATCAACGATTCACTAAGTGGCCACGGATTACTCCAAAACCATCCTCAAGTTTGCTGACAACACTGTGGTGGTAGGCCTGATCACTGACAGTGATGAGACAGCAGTAGGGAGGTCAGACACTTTAAAACTGTTTTATTAACCCCTCCACCACATCCCTATTCGGGGGACAAATATCTTTTTTTTTTCACAACTTTTTTTTCTACATATACAAACATTTTACATATATGGCACTTTTATATAAAGCAGTCACATAACAATAATACATTACCAAACATAAACTCTTTAATCCCAAACCTCAGCCACTCTCAGCCCATCCCATCACCATAGACCACCCTCATTTGGTTTCCATGTGCCATATATTTTTCAATTGTGCTGTGATGTTTGACAATTCTAAAGATAACCTTTCCTACGATTTTATTATATTATTTATTGACTGACTATGGCTTTCCAAAGTGCATGTTGTAATTTTCTGAACCTGTGATCAGAAACAAGCTACATAGGGGCAATACCAGAATAAATGATCTATTGATTCTGTCTCTTTGCAACAAAATCTACAGAGCTGAGATTGTTGTATTCCCACATACAGTGAGGGAAAAAAGTATTTGATTCCCTGCTGATTTTGTACGTTTGCCCACTGACAAAGAAATGATCAGTCTATAATTTTAATGGTAGGTTTATTTGAACAGTGAGAGACAAAAAAAATTGTTATAAATTGATTTGCATTTTAATGAGGGAAATAAGTATTTGACCCCTCTGCAAAACATGACTTAGTACTTGGTGGCAAAACCCTTGTTGGCAATCACAGAGGTCAGACGTTTCTTGTAGTTGGCCACCAGGTTTGTACACATCTCAGGAGGGATTTTGTCCCACTCCTCTTTTGCAGATCTTCTCCAAGTCATTAAGGTTTCGAGGCTGACGTTTGGCAACTCGAACCTTCAGCTCCCTCCACAGATTTTCTATGGGATTAAGGTCTGGAGACTGGCTAGGCCACTCCAGGACCTTAATCTGCTTCTTCTTGAGCCACTCTTTGTGGCCTTGGTCGTGTGTTTTGGGTCATTGTCATGCTGGAATACCCATCCATGACCCATTTTCAATGCCCTGGCTGAGGGAAGGAGGTACATGGCCCCGTCCATCATCCCTTTGATGCGGTGAAGTTGTCCTGTCCCCTTAGCAGAAAAACACCCCCAAAGCATAATGTTTCCACCTCCATGTTCGACGGTGGGGATGGTGTTCTTGAGGTCATAGGCAGCATTCCTCCTCCTCCAAACACGGCGAGTTGAGTTGATGCCAAAGAGCTCCATTTTGGTCTCATCTGACCACAACACTTTCACCAAGTTGTCCTCTGAATCATTCAGATGTTCATTGGCAAACTTCAGACGGGCATGTATATGTGCTTTCTAGAGCAGGGGGACCTTGCGGGCACTGCAGGATTTCAGTCCTTCACGGCGTAGTGTGTTACCAATTGTTTTCTTGGTGACTATGGTCCCAGCTGCCTTGAGATCATTGACAAGATCCTCCCGTGTAGTTCTGGGCTGATTCCTCACCGTTCTCATGATCATTGCAACTCCACGAGGTGAGATCTTGCATGGAGCCCCAGGCCGAGGGAGATTGACAGTTCTTTTGTGTTTCTTCCATTTGCGAATAATCGCACCAACTGTTGTCACCTTCTCACCAAGCTGCTTGGCGATGGTCTTGGAGCCCATTACAGCCTTGTGTAGGTCTACAATCTTGTCCCTGACATCCTTGGAGAGCTCTTTGGTCTTGGCCATGGTGGAGAGTTTGGAATCTGATTGATTGACTGCTTCTGTGGACAGGTGTCTTTTATACAGGTAACAAACTGAGATTAGGAGCACTCCCTTTAAGAGTGTGCTCCTAATCTCAGCTCGTTACCTGTATAAAAGACACCTGGGAGCCAGAAATCTTTCTGATTGAGAGGGGGTCAAATACTTATTTCCCTCATTAAAATGCAAATCAATTTATAACATTTTTCACGTGTTCTTCTGGATTTTTTTGTTGTTATTCTGTCTCTCACTGTTCAAATAAACATACCATTAAAATTATAGACTGATCATTTCTTTGTCAGTGGGCAAACTCAGCAGGGGATCAAAAAAAATATATATCTGTATTCACACACATAACCCTTCTCTAGGATCCAGATGGCTTTGTCTAATAAGAAGTTAACTTCCCCAACAAGAGAACTTCAGTTAAATGTATGTGAATGTAAAGGATGTCTGGTTAGCCCTTTCTGTTATTGTGCTTAGACAGTCCATACATCATCTATGTCCCAGTCCTTTCTCACCATCTGAGAGTAAACTGTGTCTTTCCTTAAAGGATGTTGGTTCCCCACTGCCACTGCAGAGTAGGTGACATCCTCAGCTGGCTTGACGTCTGCATCTTTCTGGTCTTCTCCAGATGGGTTGTGTGCTTTGCTCTTGGCAATGTTGAATCTGACGATCTCAGAATAAACCAGGCCCTGGGGAAAGACAAAGGGAGGGAGAGGGTGAGATAGATGAGGATGATTACAAATATAATGTGACTTGCTGACATCTTAGGCTGGAATTCAGTCAAAAGCACAACACAAAATAAATGTCACGACTTCCTCCGAAGTCGGTCCCTCTCCTTGTTCAGGCGGCGTTGGGCGGTCGACGTCACCGGCCTTCTAGCCATCCCCGATCCACTTTTCATTTTTCCATTTGTTTTGTCTTTGTTTTATACACACTTGGTTCAATTCCCCAATTACATGTTCATTATTTAACCCTCTGTTGTTCCTGATTTATGTCAGTCCATATTGGTGGGCTTGGCATTGTTCTGCTTTGTTTATTTCATTGAGTAAACTCCGTTGTGTTGCTCATCTCTGCTGTCCTGCGCCTGACTCTTTTGCACCAACTACACCACGCATTCTGACAAACAAGTTTTCAACAAAAAAACTCACCTCTTCTCTTCCTGTCTCTGTCCTGTCTGCATTGACCACCAGGCTACTTGCATCTGAAAAACAACCACAGTGGGTTTTACAGAAATCAGAAATCCAGGTCAGGGCTGACTGAGCAGAAGGGGAACTTGAGTCGTGTGGTTCCTATACTCACCAATGCTGACAGAGGGGTTGAATATAGCCTTGTGCCTAGGTAGAGAGAATGATATAAATAGATTCACAGGTAAAATGTAACATTCAGTTCCTCTGCACTTCTAATGACTTTGAAGACCATGAGTATATAGATCTACATAAAAAATGCCATGCTCTGAAAGTTATTCACCAACGTTTAACTAACACATGCGCATATTTGATGATATCATATGACTGTAGGTGTCTGATGATATGTTACATGCCATTGAGATACATATAGTACATATTTATTATGTTCTGTAACTATGTGTTACAGACAGTATACACACACCTCTTCCTGACAATGATGAGGTAAGCTGTGGCTGTCACAACAACTGTTACCAGGAGGGCTGCGAAAACAATCCCAGCAACTGTGCCAGATGATGGAGGTGGAGTCTGATCTGGGAAAGGAAACAGAACCACTGTCACCACTTTGACCTCTGACCCAGCAGATTGTCAGACTGAACCCTACAGTATCTACAGAAAAACTATTGTCACTAATCAAGATTTCTTTTTTAATAATTTAATAAGATCCTTTCTTTTCTTCCCTATGTTAAGAGTTCCAGAGGGTTGAGTGGAGCTGAAGGATGGGACTAAAAACAAACAAAATATAACTATTGTAAAATATACTGTGTCCGTAAAATGTATATAGTATGTATAAGCTGGAAGTAGAGGCCTAAGTGTTGTTGCCCATTAGTTTACTCCAAATAGGGGAGGGATGGAATGGTTAGGGGAAAATAATAAAGGAAAATATCTGTAAAAAAATATATATATATATACAGTGGGGAAAAAAAGTATTTAGTCAGCCACCAATTGTGCAAGTTCTCTCACTTAAAAAGATGAGAGAGGCCTGTAATTTTCATCATAGGTACACTTCAACTATGACAGACAAAATGAGGAAAAAAAATCCAGAAAATCACATTGTAGGATTTTTAATGAATTTATTTGCAAATTATGGTGGAAAATAAGTATTTGGTCACATACAAACAAGCAAGATTTCTGGCTCTCACAGACCTGTAACTTCTTCTTTAAGAGGCTCCTCTGTCCTCCAATCATTACCTGTATTAATGGCACTTGTTTGAACTTGTTATCAGTATAAAAGACACCTGTCCACAACCTCAAACAGTCACACTCCAAACTCCACTATGGCCAAGACCAAAGAGCTGTCAAAGGACACCAGAAACAAAATTGTAGACCTGCACCAGGTTGGGAAGACTGAATCTGCAATAGGTAAGCAGCTTGGTTTGAAGAAATCAACTGTGGGAGCAATTATTAGGAAATGGAAGACATACAAGACCACTGATAATCTTCCTCGATCTGGGGCTCCACGCAAGATCTCACCCGTGGGGTCAAAATGATCACAAGAACGGTGAGCAAAATCCCAGAACCACACGGGGACCTAGTGAATGACCTGCAGAGAGCTGGGACCAAAGTAACAAAGCCTACCATCAGTAACACACTACGCCGCCAGGGACTCAAATCCTGCAGTGCCAGACGTGTCCCCCTGCTTAAGCCAGTACATGTTCAGGCCCGTCTAAAGTTTGCTAGAGAGCATTTGGATGATCCAGATGAGGATTGGGAGAATGTCAGATGAAACCAAAATAGAACTTTTTGGTAAAAACTCAACTCGTCGTGTTTGGAGGACAAAGAATGCTGAGTTGCATCCAAAGAACACCATACCTACTGTGAAGCATGGGGGTGGAAACATCATGCTTTGGGGCTGTTTTTCTGCAAAGGGACCAGGACGACTGATCCGTGTAAAGGCAAGAATGAATGGGTCCATGTATCGTGAGATTTTGAGTTAAAACCTCCTTCCATCAGCAAGGGCATTGAAGATGAAACGTGGCTGGGTCTTTCAGCATGACAATGATCCCAAACACACCGCCCGGGCAACGAAGGAGTGGCTTCGTAAGAAGCATTTCAAAGTCCTGGAGTGGCCTAGCCAGTCTCCAGATCTTAACCCCATAGAAAATCTTTGAAAGTCCGTGTTGCCCAGCGACAGCCCCAAAACATCACTGCTCTAGAGGAGATCTGCATGGAGGAATGGGCCAAAATACCAGCAACAGTGTGTGAAAACCTTGTGAAGACTTACAGAAAACGTTTGACCTCTGTCATTGCCAACAAAGGGTATATAACAAAGTATTGAGATAAACTTTTGTTATTGACCAAATACTTATTTTCCACCATCATTTGCAAATAAATTCATTAAAAATCCTACAATGTGATTTTCTGGATTTTTTTCCCTCATTTTGTCTGTCATAGTTGAAGTGTACCTATGATGAAAATTACAGGCCTCTCTCATCTTTTTAAGTGAGAGAACTTGCACAATTGGTGGCTGACTAAATACTTTTTCCCCCACTGTATATATTTAGCCCCAAAATATGGGAGATTGGAAATTATGCTTACAATTACATTGATGGAAGCCACAATCTATCTGAAATATTAAAGCTGATCTTCCAGACTTACCCAGTACAGTGAGGATGGTTGTTCCCTCAAATGAGCCACTGGGGAAGGCTGTCAGGATACAGGTGTATTTCCCTGCATCAGTCATCTGCACATATTTTATAGTAATAGAGGGATCACCTGTGGAAGCTCCAGCGAACTCCAACCTCCCTTTTTGGGGTGACCCAGAAATGTTTTGCCCTAAGTTAGGGCTAAAGACAGCTATGGAAACCTTGGGAGAAGTATCTGACTTCTCCCAATGCCACTCAGCCTGAGTGAGATTGCCCTGGAGCAACTTACAATGCAGTGTGACATCATTACCCAGGTACCCCGTCACATGGGATTCAACACTGACCTGAGCTTCCAACACTACTGGAGATGGAGATCGAAGAAGAGTGAGAAATGGGGAGAGAGAGAGAGAGAGAGAGAGAGAGAGAGAGAGAGAGAGAGAGAGAGAGAGAGAGAGAGAGAGAGAGAGAGAGAGAGAGAGAGAGAGAGAGATTACGAACCATTACTTTTTACACAGATTCATAGAGTTGACCAAAATATCAAAATGTTTTGCAACTGAGAACTAAAATTAGTATTCTTTTTTGGACAAGTTCAGATAGTAACTCCCTGTTTTCTTCATGTCCACTGAACAAAACTCCAGGTTAACAGGACTTTCTCTATTTTCCCTCCAGGTTAACAGGACCTTCTATATTTACCTTTCATGTTAACAGGACCTTCTCTATTTTCCCTCCAGGTTAACAGGACCTTCTCTATAAGAGAATAAAGTTAGAAATAAAAATATGTCTTACCTGAAGAGAGGCCAATGTGTGCCAGCAGCATAACGGCAGACAGTCTGCGTTTTTCCATAGCACTCCTGCTACAAATGTGATCTGTGTGATCTACGGCCTACACACGGTCAAATCACTCTCAACTTGTTGTAAAAAAGAATTACATTAATTTAAGCATTCGATCAACCAGGAACTGAGCATAGACGTTGGAAGAGTCTCTTTGGGCTACTTGTCTAATGTGGGTTAACAAACCTCTACAGAGAAGTGAAAATACAGGAAGCATATTTTGTTCTTCCTCCCATGAGTGTGGTAGACTGTTTGAAACTGTTTCTGGTTATCTGGACCTTTTTTTTTTAGACTTGCAACAAGTGGCAAGTCAGGAGTATTTTTTGATTGTCTGAAGATTATGATCACTTGCCCCATGTTTAAAGCACTTTTGTGTGAGCGTGTGCACGTACTGTACTGTATGTGCGTGCATGCAGGAGTGTAGGAAGGGTTGTATTTGGATTGCTTCTCAATCAGAGATGACAATCAGCGTTACAAGCACCGCTAGCACAATCCTAATGACAGACCCCACTGACAATGTTACTGGTGATGGTGGTTCTTCTTGAAAACACAATATGGCCTGGTTACACATACATCCTTGATTTCCCACACCATCTATTGTTCTTTAGGGCATTTTGCGGCATAGATTACTAGACAGGAGCATTACCAATAATGGCAAGAATGATAAATGCATAATAAATAAAATTTGTTTGATAGGATATCTCACATTACACTTGGGAGTTACTGACACCCAGCAGAGTGAGGATGGTTGTTTCTTTAAGTGTGCTACTGATGGAGCCTGCCCATTTAAAGGTGTATTTCCCAGCATCGGTCATCTCCACATCTTTTATAGTGATGGAGCCTCTGAAAGCATTAGCCAACACCACCCTCCCTTTCAGTGGTGACTCAGGAATGTAAGACTTAAAAGTATAAGAAAGCTATGGAATCCTGTTAACAACAGTCATACATGGAGCAGGTTCAGTTCATGAGATGAATAAAACATTTAATACCATTCTTTTATTGGAATTTCAGTTAATATTTTGCATCCTATACAGTGCACTTATTTTGGCCAGAGCCACACAGGCAGTCTAGTCCTCACTAGTTTAGTGAGGAGTCAGCAAGAATAACAGGATCACTCAAACTTCCTCTCATCTTCCTCCTTTCAGTGGAAAAAAACTTCCTGTTACAACTGTTTCAAAATGTGGTTCAGTTCAGTTTCTATGAAAACGCCCCTGTTGGCATTTAGCGTAGCACAGGTCATGGTCTGAGGGATGGCACTTCGACCAGAGAAAGCTGATTCAAATTAGTAAGACTTCAACTGGTGTGTGCCATTTAAGGGGATATAATGTGTCCTTGTGTCTCAGTGTCCTCTATAGTTGCCTGTTCTATAGTTACATTGAGCAAGTATACATAGCTGGATGGCTGAGGTGTGCAGTCCAAAGACCTGTGTCTAATCAGTGGTGGAGTACAGTAGTGTCTAGTTTCTAGTCTTCTTGGCTGGTCCTCCAGTGAATGTTTGTCCTGTCTGCGTTTGATTACAGTGTAAAACTTGATGTGGGAAGTCCAGAGCCAACTGAGGATGATCTGAGAGAGCGAGAGCGAGAGACCGAGGCAACTATAACATTATAAAACAAGTATTATCAAAGGTAATATCATAATGAGGATGCAATAAGGTTCACTTACCACTTTATACTTTTATGGTATATGTTGGAGCCCTGGATTTACGGTAGTGAAGACAAAAATAGACACATTGAGTAAGTTTGTTTAAATCATCTAGCTAATAGATAGGCTAGTCAGAGACAATGTGGTATATCAAAGATTGTGTATCGGAGAGTACTCCTTTTCCTTACAGGTATCATAACAAAATGCTCCAATGCAGTAAGGTGCAAGGTTATTATAACAAACTAAAACTAAAACTAATAGTGAAAAAACTATTTAGTAAACTGAAATAAAATAATTAACAAACCTCATTGAAAAACTAAAACTATACTTAAACTGTTATCTTTGACTTTAAAACAAACAAAAATAAAAATAGAAACCATCATGAATTCTGCACAGTTTTTGTGGTGTTGAACAAGCCCTATGTCTCCAACCCTCATATCACATACTCACAACCTGAAATAATGTGTGTGCATTGTACAATCAATTAGTGAGGGAGAGAGAGCCTCAACTTCAATTTAATTTGTATGTATGCACTGTATACAGGAATAGTGGCAAAGTTGGTTCCTGTTTCAGTCATGTCTTAATCACACTCACGTGGGTCAAACAAAAAAAACGAATGATTGGTTGACTATATAACCTCCCACAATGCAGGCCATGGATGCAGGATGAAGTTGGTGAAGAGCAAGAGCAGGAACCTGCAGTCGACTGCAGTCAAAACTTCATGAGCTTTGATCACATGATTTTTGTTTATGCAGTCAACATGTAGGTGCAATTCTGGCAATGTTTCATCCCCAAAATGCAGTGCACTTTGAAAGGCAGTGACCTGACAAAAGTAACCTGCTCAGACGTGGCCATTGTCTCCTGCAGTTTTTGATGAGGTCGCCTTCATGTTGCTGCAGTTGCTTCTCACCATGCAGCCATCACCTGTATTGTGGGAGCCACTATTTGTCAACCAATCATTAGTGTTTTCTGTTCGACCCATGCGAATGTGGCCAAAGACGTGACTGAAACAGGAACCAACTATGCTGCGATTCTAAGCTACAGGGGATACAAATTAAACTAATATTTGAGACCTCTAGCTAGCCAATTAATTGTACACACGTTATGTTTTCAGTTTGTGACTGTGATATGGGGGGGGGGTTGGAAACGTTTATTTTGATATTTATCAATAAAAACTTTTATAAACAATAGAGGCCATGTTGACACTGGCAGGTTGATCTGAGCCTTGCTGTTGGAAAACCACAACGGAGTCCGACTTTCACCTGTTGCAGATGCACCTCCCCTGACTTCACTTGTCACCTTGTCTACAGTCGGCTTCGTTAGCCTTACTACTCGAACACACCCAATGAGATGAGCGTGATACAAGACTGCTCTCATACAGTCACAGAGTATCTGCACATGTGCATGGATGCGCCTCATGCTGCTACAACATGGTAGCTACGGGACCAAAACAGCTGAGAAGTTTAGCCTTCCTCTTCAATGCTCCTGATTGCGGAAATTGATCCACTACCACTGTTTAGTTTGCACATCTACGTCATCTCGCTGAGTCTACCTTTAAAGCAAACCTATGACCTGACCCATCCCCTTATGCATTACCGCACCACAGTGGCAAGTGGTATCCCAAAAATACACAAACACTATACAACATAAATGTCTCCTAGCCTCCCACACATAGGCTACTTTCTGTCCCTAACGCTAATGCTAAAACTAAATAATATAAAAACGAAATATACATGTTTTTATGAAACTCACATGGTGGGAACCATAGATAAACAATATCGTGGTATCATGTGTTTTATTGAACTTGGTGGTAGAAACTCACTCTTGGAGGTGGTAATGGAGGTCCTACATTCTCATACACACGACCACCTGCAAACAAAACAGCAGTTGATGAAGTTGACAATGTACAGTACATTTTAAGTGTTAATGAGACAGATTGTTTGGCAACGCTCAATACTCAACATTCAACAATCTCTCTGACCTTTTGTTCCTGGTCCATGGCTGGTGCCAGGTGCATGGCTGGTTCCTGGTTCATGGCTGGTGCCAGGTGCATGGCTGGTTCCTGAAGTAAATTTGGTGTTAGTTAAGATAACTCTACATTAAAGTTGAAATTGATTCAACTAGGAATAGTAGGTTATACTGATAAATGGTGAAGTTGACTTAGCTATCTTTTATTTGTTAAAGATAGAGCTTGAAAAAGGCCATGCAACTTATTAAGTTGAAACAACAAATCCTTTTTGTATTTGTTTTACAGTGCACAGTGTGTCTGTATCTGCAGGAGTTCACAGACCATAAAGACAACTGTGGTCAGCTGCAGCACAGAAAGCCTCTCCACTCTCATCTCAATACTTGTATGAATGATATTGAAAAAATGTACTAGAAAAAATGATCATGTTTTTTCTTACCTGTCTCAGTAGGATTTGTGGAATTGTTCCTAAACAGCATATAGAAAACATTTATATATGGGACATCTATCTACAGCCTAAATGGTCTGCAAAATATTAATACACAAAACCTCAAATGTCTTCTTGAAATGTATTGTTATGTCCCCACAATTTATGAAAGACATTTTTCTATTGAAATCAAATGGCTTCCTGTTTTCTATGTAAAACCAGAAATATAATTATTTTGTTTGTTACTTTCCCAGCATATTGGCACTACCAACTATGCTATTTTCATAGACTCACCGTTGATTAGTTATGCCGAAATAGAGACCAAGAGCCACAGCAACCACTACCAACATCACAGCAACTGCTATACCTGCTGCTCCCTCTGGGCTTAGGGGTGGAGGGGTTTTATCTGCAATGCACCAACACAGGGATGCATTCAATCAAACATTAACAAAACACAACCTATAGAACAGATGATGCTACTGCCATTTAGCAGACACTTTTATCCAAAGCGACTTTCAGTTATGTGTGCATACATTTTTTACATGTGGGTGTTCCTGGGAATCAAACCCACTATCCTCACTTTGCAAGTGCCATTTTTTACCAACTGAGCTACAGATGACCACTGTTGTGACCACTGCTGTTGCATTTAATTAGCTTTGATTTTATAGTTACTGTATCAGAGATTCCATTGTACCTTTCACTGACAGACTATGGCCCACACTGATAACGTTTCCTGTGAGATCATTCCTAGCATCACATCTGTAGTCCCCGCTGTTGTTGTAGCTGACGCTCCTTATGATGTATCCAGCTTCATGTACACCTGTCTGTTGCCCATTGAACAACCAGGTGAACGTAGCAGGCGGTACAGACTGAACAGAGCAGTAAATGAGGGTGAATGACTCCACCTCCGCGATGTGTTGGCTCAGGATGGTCATGGACTCTGGTCCATCTGTAAGCCCATGAGCAGAAGACCCTCAGACTGTAGTAGTAACAGTGGTGACCCGTCATTCAGAACTGTTTTGAACCCCGCATAAAAAAAAAAACTGTTTTACGTGTTATTTTGGCATTAATACGTGTCACATATCAGTTTGCAAACAATGTAAAAAATATATATATAATTGAGTTAATAAAGCCACATACAGACAAGGTCTCTTCAGCAGACAATATGAAGCATTGCACTGTGATTGGCTCATTGTTCTGTCACTCATGGGGACACTACGTCACCACCAAGTCTAAGGGGAGACCTCGTAAATTCTAGCCCCTGGGGTGCTGCCGTAGAGTTACATTAGAAGTGCCCACCCAAGAAGGCTAAAGGTCATTGGCCACAGATAAAATGACGTCAAATCACATTAAATGTACAGTAGCTTCTTGGATGGGCACTTCTAATGCAACTCTATGGCAGAACCCAAGGGGCTTGAATTTTCTAGCTCTACCCTTAGATTTGGCGGTGACGCAGTATCCCCATGAGTGACAGAACACTGAGCCAATCACGGCGCAACTGGAGAACATTACCAACCCCTATGCACTGAGCTAGGCTGAAACACCTGCAAATTGGGCTTTATTAACTCAATGATCATTATAAAAAACATTTTTTACATTGTTTGCAAACTGATATGTGACACGTATTAATGCCAAAATAACATGAAAACGGGCAACCCTCCCCCCAAAAATAATTGTGTATTTTTAGCAAACAATGTGGGTCTCAAAACAGGTGGGGCTCTGAATGATCGGTCGTCACTGCTTCAATGAGAATGACAGATCTATAACTCACATTTCAATGTGGATTTGGTCACGTCGCCCCAAATTAACATATTGCAGCTTTAAGCCTAGTACTGGATGTAAAAATATTTGGAAGCGTGCTTGTTAGTTCAGGACTAGGCTTAATCTGGGTCTTAGAAACCGACCCATAGATTATTAGATTAGTTATAGACCTTTACTCACAGTTCACTATAATTCTATAGGAGGCAGTAGCAGAGCTGGCAGGGTTGGTGAGTTTACACACATATTCTCCGCTGTCGTGTCTCTTCACAGGACTGATGGATACTTTCCTGTGTTCCTCTGAGAATAATATATTGCCACCAGCAGACAGAGGCTGACCGTCCTTCATCCATTGTATAGCAGTGATGTTACCAGCAGCCTCACAGGTTAAGTTGGCGGAGCTCACATTTGCAAACAGATGGTTTGGTGGTCCTGTGATGTTGGCATAAG
The DNA here is from genome assembly GCA_030435695.1 of Brachymystax lenok tsinlingensis. Classification (NCBI taxonomy): domain Eukaryota; kingdom Metazoa; phylum Chordata; class Actinopteri; order Salmoniformes; family Salmonidae; genus Brachymystax; species Brachymystax lenok. Next base: position 93,460,444 of record CM059789.1, on the reverse strand, counting down.
TTATATTCTCTGTAAAACAATAGGACATAGCCAAAGACTGAGGAATATCAAAGACACCACAATGATGATGATGATGATAAGGCCAAGTGAATATCTATTTCAACCTTTCCTCATGGTAACTAAACTCTTAAAGCTAGAATCCTTATTGCTACATACATTTTTTGACTTTTACATGTATGACATATTGATTCTTGATATTGATTCTTGAAGAATGTAACTTCCTACTGGGCACCCAATTTGAATTAACGTTGTTTCCACCTGAAATTACCTTTGAACCAATGTGGAATAGACTTTGAATTGACGTCTGTGCCCAGTGGGTTATAAACGCCTCATAATCCCATCAGAACCCAAAATATTATCTTGTTTTACTCCAATGTTTGTAAAGAATAGAAATGTAAACAAGCATCCAAAGATGGTTAAAAGTATAATCTTCATATCATGGATTGTCAGTCCTTGAATCCATAGCTCTGTCTATGAATTTGAGAATTGTTTCATTTCACCAGGCCCATATCTCAGCTTTTTACCAAAACTGAAGCTGGACAACTGCTTTGTTATTGTTTCATTTAAGGATTTGAGCTTTAACTCTCTTGTCATGGCACTTGGACTTACCATACACAACCAGTTCAGTTGATCCATTGATTGTTTCTGCTGTAGCTGTTGTTATAGCCACTTTGTATTCTCCACTGTCAGCCAGGGTCAGATTCCAGAGCTCCAGAGATCCAGTAGTTTTGTTCAGAGTGATCCTGTCTCCGTATCCAGGCCCTATAGAGTCACTACTGTTATAGTCTATAATATTGACTCCACCAACGCTCCAGGATATTGTTATGAATGGCTTGACTGGTGGACTTAGATTTGTTGTGAACGTCACTGTCCCTCCTTCTGCTCCATTCACAGGACCTTGTGGAAACAGACCCTGACCGGCACAGAGACCTGGAGGGAATACAGGGCGACAGAGAGCATGGCCTCAGATAACATGCAGTACATGGTTGTACACACTGTACACTAAAACGTTCCATCATCCAGGACCGTTCTAAATAACTGACTCAGAGAACAATAGGCCCAGTAACAATCACACTGCAGTGTTAGCTATACGTACACACAACACAAACAGACTGTCTTGCACAGAAAGGGGTGTAGCCAACATTTGTAGTTCAAACACAGGAGAATAGGACGTGGAATCAACATTTTACTAATTTCACGTGGTGTCTGACATATACATGAATAAATCAGCTGAATAAGGCATGATCAGTAACAGAGAGTTTGGTAATCAGAGTGTAATTACTGTACTCTACTGTACACAGTAATCTATAGTACAATAATTTAATTGCAATGAAAGGAAACTGTAGTTATGAAATTAGCAACAAGTGTAGTTATTGTGCAGTTAGGGCTATGTGCAATTACAAGGGGGGGGGCACACCATTCAATGTAACTACACTGTAAATGTACAACTCAAAGAGCTGTAAAGCATGGCCTAAGTAACAACAAGAAGTTTTAAAAATACAAAGAAGATCTGCTTTACCTGTGAGTATGAACAGAGTGAGAGAGATGGCTACCGCAGTTTCCATTGCTTTTGGAATACTTTGTTCTGATCCAGATTTAGAGAGTGCTTCTAGTACACTCACAGTATGATGCTATACAATAGGCTGAGGTACTATCTTTTAGAGCTGCCAGCCAGGTGACAAGGAAGTTCCGCATTTACTGTAAGCCACATTGCAGTGACCTTTGTATCGGTTCAGGTAATGGCCCTGTAATGTTATTTTGATACAGATATTTATGATTTACTGTACATGAAGGACAGGAATTCAGTAAACTGGATAAGGATCTGCATGGCAGATAAACACACACCTTTTCCTAACATCATCATTCATTAATGTGATCCGCCATTCAGGATTGGGCCTTGCTGTGGACCATGATCCAGAATGAAGTTACGACACAAACACTCAAAGAGACAAGGATGAGGACCAAAACTACAGCTTTTAATGAATCCAATAAACAAGCTTCAGTTTAGTCGTCAACCCAAACATGAACTTGAACTACAAGCAAGTTGTGGATCTTTTAACTTTATTCAGTCTTTACCTGGACAGCCACACCCTCAATTAGGCAATTACTCACATTTGTTAGACAATGTTACAGTTTTGGTAACATTTCCCTTTATTATAAATACACTGAACAAAAATATAAACGCAACATGCAACAAACATTCTACTGAGTTACAGTTCATATAAGGTAATCAGTCAATTGAAATGAATAAATTAGGCCCTAATCTATGGATTTAACATGATTGGGAATACAGATATGCATCTGTTGGTCACAGAAACCTTTATAAAAAGCAGGGGGCGTTGATCAGTAAACCAGTCAGTATCTGGTGTGACCACCATTTGCCTCATTCAGCGTGACACATCTCCTTTGCATAGAGTTGATCAGGGTGTTTATTGTGGCCTGTGGAATGTTTCCCCACTCCTCTTCAACGGCTGTGCGAATTTGCTGGATATTGGTGGGAACTGGAACACCCTGTCATACACATCGATTCAGAACATCCCACACATGCTCAATGGGTGACATGTATGGTGAGTATACAGGTCATGGAAGAATTGGGACATTTTCAGCTTCCAGGAATTGTGTACAGATTCTTGCGACATGGGGCCGTGCATTTTCATGCTGAAACATGAGGTGATGGCTGCGGATGAATGGCATGACAATGGGCCTCAGGATCTCGTCACGGTATCTCCATGCATTAAAATTGAGATCAATAAAATGCAATTGTGTTCGTTGTCCGTAGCTTATGCCTGCACATATAACCACAAGGCAACCATGGCGCTCTGACGTACTGCCAAATTAAAAAAAAGTCTCTAAAGTGGCTTATGGTATAGAAATGAACATTAGATTCTCTGGCAACAACTCTGGTGGACATTACTGCAGTCAGCATGCCAATTGCACGCTCCCTCAACTTGAGATATGTATGGCCAGAAACATGAGTAGAGGACATCACAAGGCTGCTTCCGACTGTTCTACGACAGATGCCGGGAGCTGACACTGTCGTAGTCCATGTGCGGTCAAACGACATCAGGAGGGATGTCGTTTGCATTTTGAAAATGCATTTTAAAGAACTGATTTTAGCATGAATATACTCCAAGGAAGGCCAATCATTTCAGGTCCAGTACCATCATTGGGCCGCGGGTGTGAAAGATTCAGGATGTATTTCAAGGCCTACCTTCAAACTCAGTGCCTCTATGCTTGACATCATGGGAAAATCAAAAGAAATCAGCCAAGACCTCAGAAAAAAAGTCCAGTTCATCCTTGGGAGCAATTTCCAAACGCCTGACCATGTTCATCTGTACAAACAATAGCACGCAAGTATTAACACCATGGGACCACGCAGCCATCATACCGCTCAGGAAGGAGACGCGTTCTGTCTCCTAGAGGTGTTCGTACTTTGATGCGAAAAGTGCAAATCAATCCCAGAACAACAGCAAAGGACCTTGTGAAGATGCTGGTGGAAACTGGTACAAAAGTATCTATATCCACAGTAAAACGAGTCCTATATCGACATATCCTGAAAGGCCGCTCAGCAAAGAAGAAGCCACTTCTCCAAAACCGCTATAAAAAAGCCAGACTACAGTTTGCAAATGCACATGCTGACAAAGACCGTACTTTTTGGAGAAATGTCTTCTGATCTGATGAAACAAAAATAGAACTGTTTGGCCATAATGACCATCGTTATGTTTGGAGGAAAAGGTGGGAGGCTTGCAAGCCGAAGAACCCCATCTCAACCGTTAAGCACGGGGGTGGCAGCATCATGTTGTGGGGGTGTGTTGCTGCAGGAGGGACTGGCGCACTTCACAAAATAGATGGCATCATGAGGAAGGAAAATTATGTGGATATATTGAAGCAACATCTCAAGACATCAGTCAGGAAGTTAAAGCTTGGTCGCAAATGGGTCTTCCAAATGGACAATGACCCCAAGCATGCTTCCAAAGTTGTGGCAAAATGTCTTAAGGACAACAAAGTCAAGGTATTGGAGTGGACTTCACAAAGCCCTGACCTCATCTTATAGAACACTTGTGGGCAGAACTGAAAAAGTGTGTGCGAGTAAGGAGGCCTACAAACCTGACTCAGTTACACCAGCTCTGTCAGGAGGAATGGGCCAAAATTCACCCAACTTATTGTGGGAAGCTTGTGGAAGGCTACCCGAAACATTTGATCCAAGTTAAACAATTTCAAGGCAATGCTACCAAATACTAATTGAGTGTATGTAAACTTGTGACCCACTGGGAATGTGAAGAAAGAAATAAAAGCTGAAATAAATCATTCTCTCTACTATTATTCTGACATTTCACATTCTTAAAATAAAGTGACCTAACTGACCTAAGACAGGGAGTTTTTACTAGGATTAAATGTCAGGAATTGTGAAAAACTGAGATTAAATGTATTTGACTAAGGTGTATGTAAACCTCAGACTTCAACTGTATATTTTTTGGGTGATTTAAATATTGATTGGCTCTCATCAGGCTGCCCAAAAATGCGACTGTAACCAGCGCCTGCAACCTGGTTCAGGTTGTCAGTCAACCTACCAGGGTAGTTACAAACAGCACAGGAATGAAATCATCAACATGTATTGATCACATCTTTACCAATGCTGCAGAAGTGTGCTTTAAAGCAGTATCCAAATCCGTAGGATGTCGTAATCACAATATAATAGCCATATATAGGAAAACCAAAGTTCCATAGGCTGGGCCTAATATAGTTAAGGGAAGACCCCCATGAAATGGACAAAAATGAATGGCAACATATTGCCATTGGAACAAACATACACACAATGGAAAAGAGTGCCCAAATGTACGGCAGATCAATAATTTCTTATGGCAAATGGCATATGGCAAGTGCCAAATGTAATAACTCAAAATTACTATAGGTGGCGAGCGCGTTCCAACGGGGCAAATCATATTGCATATGTACATGAAGTCAAGACCCAAGGGTCAAATTTGGAAATTTCAAAAAGAAATATCAAAATACCTACGCCCCCTAAAAAAGTGCTTTCTGGGCCGTTTTTCGCGCGATTCTTTTGATAATAACACGTATATAAGATGTGTATAAACATACCTTAGTCTAATTTTAATTTTATATTTAGTTTTATTAACTTTATTGTCCATAAGGCCTATGTTTTGTCCATTTGCAATATGTTACCATAGGAAGTCAAAAGTCAATGAACCATGTCCAAATGGCATAAGAAATGTACAAATGCAATAAGATTCCATACAAAAGTATTGAAAGTGCCAAATCATGATGTTATGTCCATTTACATATATCGTCATAGGAAGTCGGCTTCCGAACCCAAAAGTCCGTGAACAATGTCCAAATGGCATTTAAACTGACAAAATGATATATATCACTATGTTAAGCCCTCAATCATCCTATAGGGTCTATTTTTTTAAAAACGTCCAAAATGACCAGGGGTGCCCCCATTGGGATGGCCACAGGTGGGGGCGCTCCCTAACCAGCCAGGGATACCTTGCACCCTCCTAAAGACATTAATATTTAAAATATGTTCATGGTTACCCGTTTCAATAACCAGGTACACGGTTGTCAATTTGCAATGTCTTACAATGGGCATTTACCCTCATGAATATGACAAGCTCTAAAATACTGTAGAAATGCCCAATTGACTGCCCGTTGATCTCAGGATGGCCAGGATTGATAGTGGTACCTCTCCATCGCTCGTTGGTGTTGATTTCAGCATGTCAAATTCGTGATGTTAAAAGCCCATTGAAACATATTGCAAATGTACAGTGAAACATATTGCAAATGTACAGTACATTTGCAATATGTTTCAATGGGCTGTTAACATCACGAATATGACAAGCTCTAAAATCTTGCAGGAATGGCCAATTGACTGCCCGTTGATCTCGGGATGGCCAGGATTGATAGTGGTACCTCTACATCGCTCATTGGTGTTGATTTCAACATGTCAAATTCGTGATGTTAAAAGCCCATTGAAACATATTGCAAATGTACAGTGAAACATATTGCAAATGTACAGTACATTTGGAATATGTTTCAATGGGCTTTTAACATCACTAATATGACAAGCTCTAAAATACTGCAGGAAAGCCCAATTGACTGCCCGTTGATCTCAGGATGGCCAGGATTGATAGTGGTACTTCTCCATCGCTCCTTGGTGTTGATTTCAGCATGTCAAATTCGTGATGTTAACAGCCCATTGAAACATATTGCAAATGTACTGTACATTTGCAATATGTTTCAATGGGCAGTTAACATCACGAATATGACAAGCTCTAAAATACTGCAGAAATGCCCAAAATGACTGGCCCGTTGAACTCGGGATGGCCGGGCTCAACGGTTTTAACTTATTGCAAATGGACAAAAGTCTGCCATAAAGTCACTATAATGAAAACGTAAAACACCTAGTTATGTTCTAGTTGCGGGTCCAGTTCCGACGTTATGTGTCGGCCTATCTGAGCTGACCCCAAATCCCGAGTTTTGGCTTGATAGGTCATTCGGAGCCCGAGCAGCGACCTTAATTGGTGCTGAAAATCCACGTTTTCCGGGCGTTGCTATGGGGTCCTTGAATGAGCTATCGGAGAGAAACGTTAGGGTCCGTCTCTATGGGCCAAGGCGGTTCTAATGCACCTAATCTTGTGTCTCTGGGACTTTTAAATTTTTTGTCATTTTCGTGATCTAAAAATGAATTGAAAATATTGCAAATGTACAAGGCTGTTTCTCGGCCTGTGAACCTTCTAGAGCCCCATAACTCACCATGCACTATCGACATAAGCTCTAGAAAAGGGTTCTAAAGTTTCAGAGCTCTAGGTCTGACGGTTCTTTAATAGTTCGAACGAAAGTAACTATTGCAGGCAGTGTGTGTCTGTAAGCCCCACACTATGTCACTCCCCATGGACTGTGTGCATGTGTGAGTTTTTCAAGGGATTCTGATGGGAGAAATGACTGATTTACAGTTCATTGGGGTTGCCTAATCACACATGTGAAGTTTTGGAAAGATGTGACCTTTTTAACCCTTCAAAACAGACACTGTGACCCCAATTTAAGGCACTTCCGGTTGTCACAGTAAGCTGTAGGTAGACACATATCCTCATTGGGGTAGGCTTTTACAGAATCCTGAGTTTTAAGTTTGTAAGTTAAGAACTGACTGATTCACACAGATTTGAAAGTCTGTTTTTCACCAACAGCAGGTTGGGTACTGCACCCCCTTCACCTTTAGGGTGAATTTAACCACTTCCAGTTGCTCCAGGAAGCTTAGAATCAACACAGGTAGACCTCATAGTGGCCTGATGGATTGCCATCAAAGACAGGCTCATAAGGCATTCATAAACCACATAGGCACCAGGTTGAATTTAGGCGAGCAGGCAATGTATTCCTATGGGGAGAGATGTCATAGCAAACGGTTTGATGTAAATACCCTGTTTTCACTGTTAAGGGTTAATGCCACACAGTCACGGTTAGGCTTGCACAGATCGGGAGGTCCTAAGGAACGTTCCAGAAGTTGAATTGTGCTTCTAACCCAAACGGGTCTGCCGCTGTCTCCCAAAAGCAGCTGACATTTAGGGCCAGGCTTCATTTTGGGCCTACTTTTTTGCACGGTCTATGAGGTCAGAGCGAGCTACAGTCAAGTGGGGCGTCTCGTTGAACTCGGCACGGCTTAGAGACTATGGTGATGCCCTTTTTAGTGTTGATTTCAGTCTGTCATTTTGGCGATGTTTCAGCCCTATTCAATCTTATTGCAAATGTACAAAAGTCAGCGAGCAAGTCAGCGTCCATCAGTCAATTAGATATCATTCTGACACCAAACTGATAAAAACTGACACCAAACCCACTTTTTCCAACTCGTTTAGAAGCCAACTATCACATATATCAGGGCAGGCTCAAAATTCACAGCGTCTTCTGTTTAAATCATAGTAAAAATGTAAAACACCTAGTTACGTTCTAGCTGCGGGTCCAGTTCCGACATTATGTGTAGGCCTAGCTGAGGCGACCCCGAATCTCGAGTTTCGGCTCAATAGGTCATTTGGAGTCCGAGCAGCGACCTTAATTGGTTCTGAAAATCCATGTTTTCCGGGCGTTGCTACGGGGTCCTTGAATGAGCTATCGAACAGAAACGTTAGAGTCTGTCTCTAATGCACCTAGCCTTGTGACTCTGGGACTTTTAGAAATTTTGTCATTTTCGCGATGTAAAATGAATTGAAAATATTGCAAATGTACAAGGCTGTTTCTCGGCCTGAGAACCTTCTAGAGCCCCGTAACTCACCGGGCACGATCGGTCTAGAATGGGTTTCTAAAGTTTCAGAGCTCTAGGTCTGACGGTTCTTTAATAGTTCGAACAAAAGTAACTATTGCAGGCAGTGTCTGTCTGTAAGCCCCTCACTGTGTCATTCCCCATTGACTGTGCGTGTGTGTGATTTCAGAAAATCACAGAAAATCACAGAAATCACGTAAAGCTCCGAAACCCACTTTAACGGATTTGTCTGAACACGCCGCAACTGGATCCATAAAAAAATATTTTTCACAAGATTACGAATTAGACATTTGACAATTTATCAAAAATTAAAACAGATAAATGTCTGGTTCTTTTTTTCCTTACACCGTAGGTTTTGTACTTTGACGTAAAGCTGTCAAATTAGCTCTCTATTTCCATTTTTCACCTTTAATCCCAGAAAATGGGCCTTATCTCAAAAACCGTGAGTCCCTGACGCCATCCTGTTTCGGGGGCCAACTGCCCATTTGGCCAAACCCATGCCCACCAAGTTTAGTCTTCGAAGTCTTTTCCGTTTAGGAGAAAAAGCCATGTCAATTAGGTGTATGTTTTGTACATTTGCAATAAGAAGGCAGTCGCCATCTGGTGGGATTAACCTGAAAGGCGGAAAAATGACAAAAATGAATTTATTTTCTTAAACGGACATCGAATGTCCGAGAAAGTTCGTTTGATGACTTCCTGGAAGATTTGGCCCTGGGGCACGGCCCGACGGTGTCGGCCTATTTTAGAAACAATTTCGGACGTCTAGTAAGGGAGTGTACATTTGCAATATGCAGTTTCTCATCAAACATACAGCAAATGCCATCCGCGTCCCTTATGTAGGGTATAATAGGTCATACAAGAAGTTTTGTAATCATTCATTTGTTGATGATGTAAATAATATTTGCTGGTCTGTGGTGTGTAATGAGGAGCAACCAGACGCTGCACTTGACACATTCATTAAATTACTTATTCCAGTTAATAATAAGCACGCACCCAATAAGAAATGACTGTAAAAAACTGTTAAATCCCCATGGATTGATGAGGAATTGAAAAATTGAAAAAGTTATTTGTTTTATTTCACCTTTATTTAACCATGTAGGCCAGTTGAGGACAAGTTCACATATTCAATTGCGACCTGGCCAAGATAAAGCAAAGCAGTGCAACAAAAACAACAGCACGGAGTTACACATAAACAAACGTACAGTCAATAACACAATCGAAAAATATATGTAGAGTGTATGCAAATGTAGAGAAGTAGGGAGGTAAGGCAATAAATAGGCCATGGAGGTGTTGGGGTTCGTTATCTTATTCCTTGTCAATCATTGGCTCATTGGTGAAATTAGCATTATTACAATATCTTTAATTAAGTCATTCATTCATTTATTAATGCAATTGCAGACAGAAGTTGACAATCAGGAACATAGCACGCATGTTTCCGAGTAAGATCTGCAAAATAGAAAAAGTCCCAAGTTGTTTTATTAAACCCGAAGTCCAGCCTTAGTGATGTCACTGCCGACGTCATTACCTTCTACTCATGAGACTAAGCCCATGCATCCACAGCTACACAAACATAGAGTGTCAGTGTTATCTAAAAGCTTAGCAGTACGTGTCTACTCCCCCAAGTTGATTTGTAGAGGTATGTCTGACTAGTCTCTTATCTCTTTTACTCCCCTGCAGATGTCTGTCTTCACAGTCACACATTTCTCAGACTGTGTCTTTATAAGAAGCAGAGAAACTAGAAAACAACTGTGGAACAATACTAAACCTCTATAATGAATATATATATTGTTAATCTGTAGTCTAGGACCCTATAAATGTAAGGAGGGAGGGGTCTTATAACCCCTCCCCTTCTTTTAATACAACATAAGCATAATCAATTATTATAATATATCAAACATTTGGTACAGCCCCTATCATGACCCCTAGGTGAACCTCTAACAGAGGCAAAATAATTACAATTTAGCATTAAAACTGGAGTGATAGATGTGCAGATGATGATGGGCAAGTAGAGATACTGGGGTGCAAAAGAGCAAGAGGATAAGTAACAATATGGGGATGAGGTAGTTGGGTATGCTATTTACAGATTGGCTGTGTACAGGTACAGTGATCGATAAGCTGCTCTGACAGCTGATGCTTAAAGTTATAGAGGGAGATATAAGATTCCAGCTTAAGTGATTTTTGCAATTCATTCCAGTCATTGGCAGCAGAGAACTGGAAGGAAAGGCGGCCAATGTAAGTGTTGGCTTTGGGGGTGAGCAGTGAAATATACCTGCTGGAGCGCGTGATACAGGGGTTGCAACAATTTCGGCTGATCATTTTAGAAAGAGAGGGTCCAGATTGTCTAGCCCAGCTGATATGTGGGGATCCAGATTTTGCAGCTCTTTCAGTTGTTTGAAAAGCTAGCCTTTGCTTTCCAAACTGACTGTGTGTATTGGTTCCTGACTTCCCTGAAAAGTTGCATATCGCGGGGAGTATTCGATGCTAGTGCAGTACGCCACAGGATGTTTTTGTGCTGGTCAAGGGCAGTCAAGTCTGGAGTTAACCAAGGGCTATATTTGTTCTTAGTTCTACATTTTTTGAAAGGGGCATGCTTATTTAAGGAAGCTATGTACAGGATAAATACATTACGACGTTGATATCCTGTCCACTGTTATTCGAAGCTGTTTGTTTGAAGAGCATTCAGATGTATTTTATAATCATAGAGGTATATAGACACTTGGACCATAACCTGTTTTAGCAAGTCAACATTATTGAGGGCTTTCACCATTTTGAAGAAGTCTGCTGGATGGGACTTGCAAACATTACATAACTGCAGGTGGCAGTTAATCCCATGGGTTCCACATATGAAGAAAGTGATAGAACCCTTTTTGGTTCTATAAGGAACCTTTTTTTAAACTATTTTTGGTTATCAGGATTTGTTTTTAGACTATGGTCAAAATGGCTGCTGCTGATTTGTCAACATATCTCGTTATTGATAATACAGTAGGCCTATGCTGTAGGTGGTTATGGAAAAAGCTTTTAGTGGATTTCTGGGGTATCAGACAACCTTATGTAGTCACAGTTGTATTATATTACACCGAAGTGTCATAAATGTTCTTATTATAGGTTGATTCACATAAATCATTTCAGACTGATTTTCATTTGCAGCTTCCTTCCACCACAAAGATAAGTGAACGTGATGCACTGAACAACCAATCCAGAACATACTGTACCACTCTGTCCTGCTCCTCCACTGTCTTCCTCCATCCAGAACATACTGTACCACTCTGTCCTGCTCCTCCACTGTCTTCCTCCATCCAGAACATACTGTACCACTCTGTCCTGCTCCTCCACTGTCTTCCTCCATCCAGAACATACTGTACCACTCTGTCAAGACTCCACTGTCTTCCTCCATTCAGAACATACTGTACCACTCTGTCGTGCCTCCACTGAGTCTTCCTCCATCCATAACATACTGTAACACTCTGTCCTGCCTCCACTGTCTTCCTCCTTCCAGAACATACTGTACCACTCTGTCCTGCCTCCACTGTCTTCCTCCATCCAGAACATACTGTACCACTCTGTCAAGACTCCACTGTCTTCCTCCATTCAGAACATACTGTACCACTCTGTCGTGCCTCCACTGAGTCTTCCTCCATCCATAACATACTGTAACACTCTGTCCTGCCTCCACTGTCTTCCTCCTTCCAGAACATACTGTACCACTCTGTCCTGCCTCCACTGTCTTCCTCCATCCAGAACATACTGTACCACTCTGTCCTGCCTCCACTGTCTTCCTCCTTCCAGAACATACTGTACCACTCTGTCCTGCCTCCACTGTCTTCCTCCATCCAGAACATACTGTACCACTCTGTCCTGCCTCCACTGAATCTTCCTCCTTCCAGAACATACTGTACCACTCTGTCCTGCCTCCACTGTCTTCCTCCATCCAGAACATACTGTACCACTCTGTCCTGCCTCCACTGTCTTCCTCTTTCCTGAACATACTGTACCACTCTGTCCTGCCTCCACTAAGTCTTCCTCACTGTTGACTGTAAGTGAGTATGAGGGGTCAATAATTCGGATGGGGATTGAGTTCATGTTCCTTAAGTGAACACAGGCATAGTAACCTCAGTGCCAATAGGATTATATCACTTACTCTGCATTTATATAATTATCCAGAGAATTAAAATAACATATTACATGTTATATATTTACCCATTTAACATTATTTGTATGTATCTCTATGCTTATCACTTGTTGGTCCTATTGTTCTTATCAAAGCTATTGTTATTAGGCAGTTTTTTTATAGACAGGTATCCAACAGTCCCTTGGCCCACACCAGAGTTGTGTTCCCCCCCACATCCCAACACAAAACACTGACTTGGTGTAAGAACGGCCCATGTTCGGAATTCTGTCGCCGTACATTTAAAAAGTGCTGAACAAATAGTTATATTAACTACATCTATTAACTACATCTAATAACATAGATAGACAACACGAACAAAGCTATGTCTAAACAATAACCCACAAAAAACTAAATGAAAACCCCAAACATATATATGGTTCCCAATTAGAGACAACGACACACAGCTGCCTCTAATTGGGAACCATTACCCCAACATAGAAATAGAATACCTAGAACTCAAAAACCCTACACCAAAAACGAAACCTAAACACGCCAGCCTAAAACTCTGGCCTGGACGTGACAGTACCCCCGCCCAAAAGTCCATGGGGGGGGTCTTCGGGTGGGTCTTTTGATCCCAGGTGGCGGCTCCGGTGCTGGCCGTGCTGGCTCGATGTCCCGCACCGGAGGCCCTGGGCCATTTGCAGGACTGGGGACCCTCTCTGGCAGTCCCGGACTGGGGACCCTCTCTGGCGGCCCCGGACTGGGGACCCTCTCTGGCGGCCCCGGACTCGGGACCCTCACTGGCGGATCCGGACTGGGGACCCTCACTGGCGGCTCCGGACTGGGGACCCTCACTGGCGGCTCCGGACTGGGGACCCTCACTGGCGGCTCAGGACAGGGGACCCACACTGGCGGACCTGGACAGGGGAAGCACACTGGCGGACCTGGACAGGGGAAGCACACTGGCCCTCTGGTGCGGGGAGCAGGAACCGGCCGTACTGGGCTCAAATAGCGCACTCTGGTGCGGGGAGCAGGAACCGGCCGTACAGGGCTCATAACGCGCACTCTGGACAGGACGTGCTGAGTCCACGCCGGGTGCAGGGATCCTGGAGCGTGGAACAGGGACAGGACGTGCTGAGTTCACAACGGGCACAGGAATCCTGGAGCGTGGAGCAGGGACAGGACGTGCTGAGTCCACGCCGGGTGCAGGGATCCTGGAACAGGGACAGGACGTGCTGAGTTCACAACGGGCACAGGGATCCTGGAGCGTGGAGCAGGGACAGGACGTACTGGGCTGTGGATGCGAACTGGAGATACAGTGCGTAGAGCTGGCGCAGGATATCCTGGTCCAAGGAGGCGCACCGGAGACCAGGAGCGCTGAGCCGGCACCACTCTACCAGGCTGCACACTCACCGTAGCCTGACAGATGAGTGGCGCTGGAATCTCTCGCACTGGGCTGTGAACGCGCACTGGGGACACCGTGCGCAAAACTGCATAGCACGGCGTCTTACCAGTGCGACGTTCTCCCCAACGCTCTCTCCACAAAGCACGAGGAGTTGGCTCAGGAGTCCCTCCTGAACCGGCCAACCTCCTCGTGTGCCCCCCCCAAAAAAGTTTTTTGGGGCTGCCTTTCGGGCTTCCATGCCAGGCGAGTTCCAATGAACTTTTCTCTCTCCCTGGAGCGACGATAATCCTCCGGCTGAGACCATGGTCCTTTTCCCTCCAAAATCTCATCCCATGTCCAAGATCCCTTGCCATCCAAAATCTCCTCCCAAGTCCAATGTTCCCGAGTCTCTCGCTGCTTGGTCTTCTTATGGTGGGTTATTCTGTCACGATCTTCATGCGGGACAGACCAAGGCGCAGCGAGGCATCCAGTATACATGTTTATTTAACAACGAAACACACGTAACTGGGCAAAATAACAAAATAAAATGAACGAAACGAAGATCGTAACATAATAACATAGACAGACAACACAAACAAAGCTATGTCTAAACAATAACCCACAAAACCTAAATGAAAACCCCAAACATATATATGGTTCCCAATTAGAGACAAGGACACACAGCTGCCTCTAATTGGGAACCATTACCCCAACATAGAAATAGAATACCTAGAACTCAAAAACCCTACATCAAAAACGAAACCTAAACACGCCAGCCTAAAACTCTGGCCTGGACGTGACAGTCGCTCGCTCATTAATGTCTTAATCGAAATTACGGATTGCCTCTTATCCGCTTGTCGTCCCCTTATGCCATAGTTTGTACATCTCAATTGCCATTAGAAACCACATTTGTTTAAGCAAGTCAGCCATGTCAGCAATGTTTTTTTTAAAGGCAGTATATTCGCTGCCAGACAAGGCTCCGCTGATAGCCAGGTGTAGCAGTGATAAGATGTTGGGACTGTTGTTGGGACTGTTGTTGGGACAGCTTTATGTAGGCCCTAACAGTGTGTGGGCACTGTTTGTCTCTGTTATAGTGCAAATAATGTATTATTTAGTGTTGTGTTGTGTCGTGGTTTGCTCGCATGCATCTCAAATTATAATTTTTTTCCCACCAAGATTTACATGCTAAAATCGCCACTGCTGAATAGCACTCATTTTAAGCAAACAGAAGACATGGAATCTATACAGTCCTTACTGCTATATTCTGTAAGATTCTGTATCTGTACATTTGTGCCCTGGTGTATTCATAGGGTATGTGTGAATTCATTACCTTTGCATCTCTCCATTACAGAAGCAGTACAATTCCCACGTTTCATCCCCATGTGCATCCCCATATTTATTTTCCTCAGTGTGTTTAAGTACAATTCTTGTGCGTGTTAACTCTTGGGCTGCTTTATTCCCCTCTAACTGTGGGCGGAGTCTCAAACCAGTCAAATACGTAGAGCCGGGTCGCTCTCTTTCATGGTCCTTTATCTCACCGGATTTGTGACTTTGCTGACATCACTATGGTATGGAGACCCACAGAGACCATACAGGGTGCTTTCCACACTACTCACCGGCGGTCCAGTAGAGTATGGCTCCGGGGTATCCAGTGGACTACTACCATATCGATTATACCCCCTCGCTGGAGCCTATGAGGGTGCAGCATGGACCCTATGTCCCCTGTACGCCGCCTGTGGGATACTACTCAACATCAGATGGGGCTGCATTCCCAACAACCCAGCGTGTGGATTATTCTTCTACGTTGGTGTACCAGGGAGTTGCAGCGCCTTGAACATCGCTGCATAAGTCATATGGAGTACAGGAAGTACTGAATTACCTGTATTGAGCAGAATATACAGCACAGGAGGATACTGAGGGGAGAACAGCTTATAAGAAATGGAATGGCATCAAACACATGGAAACCATCTACAGTATTTGATACCATTCCACTGATTCCGCTCAAGTCATTAACATGAGCCCGTTACTAGTCCAACACTCTAACCACTAGGTAGTATCCAACTGTCATACTAGAAAATGACTCAAGTAAAAGTTGAAAGTCCCCCAGTAAAATAGTACTTGAGTAAAAGTCTAAAAGTATTTGGTTTTAAATATACTTAAGTATCTAAAGTAAATGTAATTTCTAAAATATACTTGAGGCCAGACAAAATTGATTCACTGTTTAACGGATTTTCATCCTAGAAAAGTGAGGCGAGCGAGCGAAAAATTAAACAACAAAATATATATATACACACACACACAGTTGAAGTCAGAAGTTTACATACACCTTAGCCAAATACATTTAAACACAATTCCTGACATTTAATCCTAGTAGAAATTCCCTGTCTTAGGTCAGTTAGGATCACCACTTCATTTTAAGAATGTGAAATGTCAGAATAATAGTAGAGAAAATGATTTACACATCTAGCCTGGGTTCCCCACAGAGAGGCTGTGGAGGTGGGTTTCTGGAAAATCATTACCCGTGTGCCAGATGTGTTCCCCTTCTCCTGTAATCCTATGTATGTCACTGCCTTCACCCATTTATTATTCTCCACATCCCCCGTCCACAAAGGGAACGAGTAGGATTTGTAGAGAAATAAATACCCTGCATGTGTGTTTCCATGGTTGCGATCTTCTTGTTTCACAACCATAGTGTGTGTGTACGATGGTGACATCTGGAGAAAACTTACAACAGAAGTTAGTTCCCTCATGTACTCAAGATGGTCACACTATGTCTCAGTTATGTCTATCTGTCGGTCAGTCATAGGTCTCACCCCTGGGGTGTTCATTGGTTGTCTTGTTAACATCTCATAAGGTGTACACCCAATACCTTTGTTAAGGCTGCTGCACATTTTCATAAGGACAAGGGCAAGCAGCCCACCCAGCTCATCTTTGAACATTTAATTAGCCCTCTCTGTAATCCCGTTACTCCATGGGTGATAGATGGACACAAACTTTTTTTCATTTTGGCCACTTGGGTAACCACATCTCCTATGAGATTGTCTGCAGACAAAACCTCAGGCACTCCGAACCTGGGTATGATTTCCCTGACTAGTAATTTTGCAACTGTTTGCGCAAAACAGTTGGTAGTGGGATGGTTCCACCCACCTGGTAAACCTGTAAATTATCACCAGGCAGTATCGCTTTCTTTCTTTTCGCTCTACCATGTCTATGAAATCCATAGCTCGTGGACAAAAGATCCATTTGGAGTGGAAAACTTCTGTGGTTGCAGAGTTCCCTTGTCTAACAAGAAAACATTAAATGCATGTGTGGGACAACGGGAAGCAGCCAATTTGGCCGCCTCATCAGCTATGCTGTTACCAATTCTTAGCATAATCACACCAACCCGTGTGTGCCTCAACCTTAACAATAGCCAATGTGTTAGATTTTCACATAGCTTCAATCAACTGTTCAACATAAGGGTCTGTTTTTAATAGGTGTGTGCCTGTGGTATTAGTAAACCCTCTTGCTTTCAAATCCCCACTAGCATATGCGTAATCTGAGTAGGAAGTAAGGGCCTTCCCTTTCCCCAATTCACAAGCTGTGGTCAGTGCTAATAAATCTTCCTGTTACGCTGTTAAATGGTCTGGTAGGGGCCGTATAACCTCAATATCACCTCCCACATCTACTACTGCAAATTCTACATGTTTCTTCCCTATGCTTTGATCTATATAGGCAGCATCTTCAACGAACAGCACCATGTCAGAGTCAAGCAGAAGTACACCAAACAAGTCTTTGTCCGGTACACATTCCTGGGGTGTCCAGATGTCCATGTTATTGTTACTGATGATTTGCTCAGGGAATCTCCAACAACTTGTCCAGGTTTGCTAACAGGAACAGTGAGCTCTAGTGTCTATTAGAAATGGTAGGTCATGTCCTTAACATTAAGAGTAACCATTGTCTCTTCTCTTCCATCATTGAATTCATACTGGAGCAGGGGAGTCGGGCAACTTCATTGTTGATTCTGAGGAAAATGAGAACTGTTGTGTTCTGATTTTGCATTGGTCATGGCTGTCCTCTGTCATTAACTTGTCCTCCTTGTCCATAGGGCATAAGTGGCCCCTGGGTGGGTGCATATTTATCTCCGGGCGTGTGGTACTGTGGCTGAGTTTCCTCTTCCTCTGCCAGACCCAAAGTTTCCTCTGCCCCTGTTGTAATCTCTTCCTCTTCCATTTCCCCCACACTGCAAACTCACATGCCCCAATTTCCCACAGGTCCAGCATTGAGTGTTGTTGCAGTCACGTAGGGCTCTGGCAGGCCCACCTCTTCTTCTAGTCCATGTTTGTGGGTCACCATAATGCTGAGTGGTGAAAAGCACATACCCTGCATTCACCAGGTTCACAAGTGTGACTGGTGTGACTGTGGGGGAGCTGCAGGCTGTGGTTGTGGTGAGCCTGTAGAACCAACATGAGCAGATGTCTTGGGTCTTCCCGTCTGTTCCTTTTTGTAGAGTGAGTTGGGGTGGCGAGGGAAAACTCCCTCCAGGAACTGTGCCTCCTTTTTCATCCAATTCCATCATTCCCAGCACAGTTTCAGATACAAGGGTACTCTACTTTATCTTCTTTTTTTTGTCCATTTTTCTTGTCTGAATTATCTCCTTGACTAAATCCAACCTAGTCTTGTTGAATGAACCAGCTATTGGATATCTATTTTCTCCTGACATCTCTGTCCAGACATGCCATTTCTTAAAAGTGACTGTAAATTCCATAGCAGGAAACTTATTTTTCCTATATTCAACAGGCGTGACAGGCTTCATTGCTCCTGTCTCATTCTGGTTTGACTGTGCCATGGTGCTCCGGCTTTTTATTTAGATAGTCTGTGTGTAATGTGTTTTCCTATTTCTATATGGTTATTCTAAAGTGGGTGTAATATGTTGGAATATGCCTATATAAATTATTCTCTATCTCCTTTCAGTGTATGTTAAATAACAGTGGGTGATACTGTAATCCTAATTCTGCTCTCACTTAATCCAGGCTATAGTAAATGGTTCTACTACTAAACTCAAATATATTTCACATACGGGCCTCACATAGACAACCGCATGCTAGACTTCAATTAACCTTTTATTCAAATAATTTCTGTCCTACTCCTAACTTTTTATTCCACCATTGGGCCATTACCTACCAAAACCCCCTTTACAGGCCTTTGCAGACATGGTGAGCGTCAGTTTGGTTTTATTTGACAGTCACAGTGTAATGATAATGGTGCAAGTGCCCTATTTTAGCCTTTCCTACCTATTATCTAACCTGCAATAATATCAATAGTGGTTGTTGTATCAGTTTTAACTCAATTTCCTGCACTGTCTTCTCATATGCCCATAAATCAAAACCTCCTCTCCACCAATTCCACTTAAAAGGCTCCTTAACTATCCTTCTACAAGTAATTATAGGTTGTATTTCAACTAATACAAAATATGTTGAGGATATTATTAGTTCCTCAGGGTGTAGAGTAATATGTTGAGGTTATTATTAGTTCCTCAGGGTGTAGCGTAATATGTTGAGGATATTACTAGTTCCTCAGGGTGTAGGGTAATATGTTGAGGGTATTACTAGTTCCTCAGGGTGTAGGGTAATATGTTGAGGGTATTACTAGTTCCTCAGGGTGTAGGGTAATATGTTGAGGGTATTACTAGTTCCTCAGGGTGTAGGGTAATATGTTGAGGATATTACTAGTTCCTCAGGGTGTAGGGTAATATGTTGAGGGTATTACTAGTTCCTCAGGGTGTAGGGTAATATGTTAAGGATATTACTAGTTCCTCAGGGTGTAGGGTAATATGTTTAGGGTATTACTAGTTCCTCAGGGTGTAGGGTAATATGCTGATGGTGTAACTAGTTCCTCAGGTTGTAGGGTAATATGTTGAGGATATTACTAGTTCCTCAGGGTGTAGGGTAATATGTTTAGGGTATTACTAGTTCCTCAGGGTGTAGGGTAATATGTTGAGGGTATTACTAGTTCCTCAGGGTGTAGGGTAATATGTTGAGGATATTACTAGTTCCTCAGGGTGTAGGGTAATATGTTGAGGGTATTACTAGTTCCTCAGGGTGTAGGGTAATATGTTAAGGATATTACTAGTTCCTCAGGGTGTAGGGTAATATGCTGATGGTGTAACTAGTTCCTCCGGTTGTAGGGTAATATGTTGAGGATATTACTAGTTCCTCAGGGTGTAGGGTAATATGTTTAGGGTATTACTAGTTCCTCAGGGTGTAGGGTAATATGCTGATGGTGTAACTAGTTCCTCAGGTTGTAGGGTAATATGTTGAGGTTATTACTAGTTCCTCAGGGTGTATGGTAATATACGTCTTATAGGTATTATCTTAATAAAATATGTTGAGGGTATTACTAGTTCCTCAGGGTGTAGGGTAATATGTTGAAGATATTACTAGTTCCTCAGGGTGTAGGGTAATATGTTGAGGGTATTACTAGTTCCTCAGGGTGTATGGTAATATGTTGAGGGTATTACTAGTTCCTCAGGGTGTAGGGTAATATACGACTAAAGTATTTAGTCAGCCACCAATTGTGCAAGTCCTCTCACTTAAAAAGATGAGAGAGGCCTGTAATTTTCATCATAGGTACACTTCAACTATGACAGACAAAATGAGGAAAAAACATCCAGAAATCACATTGTAGGATTTTTAATGAATTTATTTGCAAATTATGGTGGAAAATAAGTATTTGGTCACATACAAACAAGCAAGATTTCTGGCTCTCACAGACCTGTAACTTCTTCTTTAAGAGGCTCCTCTGTCCTCCACTCGTTACCTGTATTAATGGCACCTGTTTGAACTTGTTATCAGTATAAAAGACACCTGTCCACAACCTCAAACAGTCGCACTCCAAACTCCACTATGGCCAAGACCAAAGAGCTGTCAAAGGACACCAGAAACAAAATTGTAGACCTGCACCAGGTTGGGAAGACTGAATCTGCAATAGGTAAGCAGCTTGGTTTGAAGAAATCAACTGTGGGAGCAATTATTAGGAAATGGAAGACATACAAGATATAATCTTCCTCGATCTGGGGCTCCACGCAAATCTCACCCCGTGAGGTCAAAATGATCACAAGAATGGTGAGCAAAAATCCCAGAACCACACGGGGGGACCTAGTGAATGACCTGCAGAGAGCTGGGACCAAAGTAACAAAGCCTACCATCAGTAACACACTACGCCGCCAGGGACTCAAATCCTGCAGTGCTAGACGTGTCCCCCTGCTTAAGCCAGTACATGTTCAGGCCCGTCTGAAGTTTGCTAGAGACCATTTGGATGATCCAGATGAGGATTGGGAGAATGTCATATGGTCAGATGAAACCAAAATACAACTTTTTGGTAAAAACTCAACTTGTCGTGGTTTGGAGGACAAAGAATGCTGAGTTGCATCCAAAGAACACCATACCTACTGTGAAGCATGGGGGTGGAAACATCATGCTTTGGGGCTGTTTTTTCTGCAAAGGGACCAGGACGACTGATCCGTGTAAAGGCAAGAATGAATGGGGCCATGTATCGTGAGATTTTGAGTGAAAACCTCCTTCCATCAGCAAGGGCATTGAAGATGAAACGTGGCTGGGTCTTTCAGCATGACAATGATCCCAAACACACCGCCCGGGCAATGAAGGAGTGGCTTCGTGAGAAGCATTTCAAGGTCCTGGAGTGGCCTAGCCAGTCTCCAGATCTCAACCCCATAGAAAATCTTTGGAGGGAGTTGAAAGTCCGTGTTGCCCAGCATAAGCCCCGAAACATCACTGCTCTAGAGGAGATCTGCATGGAGGAATGGGCCAAAATACCAGCAACAGTGTGTGAAAACCTTGTAAAGACTTACAGAAAACGTTTGACCTCTGTCATTGCCAACAAAGGGTATATAACAAAGTATTGAGATAAACTTTTGTTATTGACCAAATACTTATTTTCCACCATAATTTGCAAATAAATAAATTAAAAATCCTACAATGGTATTTTCTGGATTTCTTTTTCTCATTTCGTCTGTCATAGTTGAAGTGTACCTATGATGAAAATTACAGGCCTCTCTCATCTTTTGAAGTTGGAGAACTTGCACAATTGGTGGCTGACTAAATACTTTTTTGCCC
The DNA here is from genome assembly GCA_030435695.1 of Brachymystax lenok tsinlingensis. Taxonomy (NCBI): domain Eukaryota; kingdom Metazoa; phylum Chordata; class Actinopteri; order Salmoniformes; family Salmonidae; genus Brachymystax; species Brachymystax lenok. The sequence continues at coordinate 93,438,569 of CM059789.1, read as the reverse complement.
CACTGTAAGTGATTTATTTTATCACTATATTTAATTTTGTAACACCTTTGCTGGTTTGAATAATATGTTGGAAGTGGGGCGCTGTCCTCAGACAATCGAATGTTCTGCTTTCGCCGTAAAGCCTATTGTAAATCCGACAACGCGGTTCGATTACCAAGATAGCGTCCCACCGATCCCTAAATGGTTTAACAAAATATTCATACAAATATGATTAGGCCTCTCATAGACTAGGCCTTGTAGAAAGAGGGTCAGTCTAGTTAGGTCTGACAAATTAATGTAGCATTGGAAAAAATACATAAATTCAGCCAGAGTATAACCTATTATCATCAAAATAAAACATGTGTTTATAACATGAACAATTAGAAGCACCAATCCATATAGAGCAAGCGTGACTAAATTCGAGCCCAGTAACTTTGCTCACCGCATCCTCCTTCGACTGTCTCGTCTGGCTGCCACGAAAAGACCCCACCTGCTGATCTGCGCAAAGTGCGCATGTGCCACTGGCAATGTACTTTGCTGGATATGCTAGCTGTTCTCAGCGGCGTATCATTTCAAACGCATTCCGTCGTGGTGTTATCCGTTAGCCTACTACTACTGGTAGTACCGGTAAAATGTAAGTTGCAAATCACCATACAGCTGACACACTTCGATTTCATCAACCCTTTTGACTTCAATTTGGTTGTCCAAAATACTATCAGCTTGCACTGTGTCAATTGGTTAAATTACATTGTTGTTTTGTCTATTAATCGCTTCTAATAGATCTGAACATGATGCAATAACCATTCATTTAACCCACTGTTTTTTTTATAATGAGGGACGTCCCACGTTTAACCTGGACACATAAATAGTAGGAATTTGCGCTGGCCTCAGCCATGATGGCATGAGAGAGAAATGAAAAATCTGCACGTCGCCTGCAGGTGCGAGCGTGTGTGTTTCACTGTCCAATCCGAGGCTCAAACATTATCTGAGTGCATGATCTGAGGCTGTTTGGTCTCTTGGGCTTCAACTTCGGAAGCCTCAAAGGAGAGAGAACAGTGCATTATAAACAAAGAGCGGCATATATTGGCCGAAAAATAACACATCTGTTTATTATATTTTTTCGGGATGAGGAGAAAAGTGAGGCGGGGCATCCGTTAAACAGTAATTCAAATATGTCAAGTATCAAAAGTAAAAGTACATAATTTCACATTCCTTATATTAAGAACCAGGCAGCACGATGTGTTGTTATTTCTGTTTGGGGTAGCCAGGGGCACACTCCAGTGAATCTGCCAGGTCAGAGGCAGTAGGGATGACTAGGGTTGTTCTCTTGAAAAGTGTGAATTGGACCATTTTCCTGTCCTGCTAAGCATTCAAAATGTAACAAGTACTTTTGGTGTCAGGAAAAATGTATGGAGTAAAAAGTACATAATTTTGGAGTAAAAGTTAGATAGTAGTAAATAGTAAAGTACAGATACCCCAAAAAACTACTTAAGTAGTGGAGTATGGGGGAACCCTCTCCCCCGGCTCGGGTGGCCTATGCGATTCCAGCAGCATTGCCGCACGGTTTAAAGTATTTGTACTTAAATACTTTACAGCACTGGTCATTGCCTATCCAGACCCGGGACCGTTGTCGGGCAAGGCTGCGACTGAGACGGGCAGGGACAAGTCATGTCCTCTGCTCCTGCTGGTCCTCAGGAGTTGCCTGCTACGGAGACTGAGCCCACACCAGATGTCATACCCGATCTCCCCTGCACTACTGTGGAGTATGGGGGAACCCTCTCCCCCGGCGCTGGTGGCCTATGCGATTCCAGCAGCATTGCCATACGGTAGTGAGCCTATGTTGCTGACTGGACCCTATTCCTATCAGCCACCAGATCATCACCAGCCAAAGTTACCCGGCGAGCCACACTAGGGGACACTGGGGGTCCCTCCAGCAGCACCGAACCCACCTGCTGCTAACTCTAATGACAGGTCCAGCCCTGACCTGGGCCCATCAGGGGACCAAGCCACACCACTGTCACCAGCTACTGACAGTACAGATTCACCTGACCAAGCCACTGCCCTGGGTCCCGTTCGGGGTGTCCGTGTCCAGTATGCCCCTGCCCAGCATGCACCACCTGACCTAGCTCAAATCCTGGTCCTGCAGTTACGGACTCACCAAGTACAGTGAGGGTGGTGGTTCCCTCAAATGAACTGGCGGGGAAGGATGTCAGGATTCAGGTGTAGTTCCCAGCATCAGTCATCTCCACATATTTTATAGTGAAGGAGGGATCGTCTGTGGAAGCACCAGAGAACTCCACTTTCCCTTTTAGGCGCAAATCATCATGTGTTGCCCAAAGGTTGTGCTAAAGGGAGCTATGCCAACCTCTTTTCTATCTGATTGCTCTTACCGCCACATAACCTGAGTGAGATTGTCCTGGAGCAACTGACTAAGTAGTGTGACATCATTAGCCAGGTACGCCATCATCTGTCAGTCAACACTGACCTGAGCTGTCAACTACTGTAGATGCAGAGAAGGGGGAGAGATAGAGAAACAGAGATAATCAGAGAGACACAGACAGAAAGAGAGACAGAGAGAGAAACATAAACTAGGAATAATTAGATTCTCTTTGCATCCCTACAGATTGTTTGACCAAACAGCAGCTTAATTACTGGGGAAGAGACCCCGTGTTTGACTCATGTTAAGTAACGGTATTAGTGAGCGGTGGTCTGAAGGTATGTATTATTGTAAAATTACAGAAAGAAAGTCGACACTATATTCTCCCAACATTTAACGGGTTAACGTAAGCAATGTTTTGGCACGTAGTGCCTTATAGGTTGAAATGTAAAATGTAGTTTAGTGTAACATTATACCAGTATTAGTAAAGAAATTGTACTTCAACATATTACAGATGGAGATGGGTTAAATATACTACAAAATATGTTGATGTGACAAAAGATTTAAGCGTTACTGATCAATGCTGCCGATATCAAATAGAACTTTTGCTGCCTCCATCTCTCTTCCTACTCAAAAAACTAGCTATATGAATGAAAAGCAACACAGAGATTGTATGTTCCTGTTTCGTTTAAACACAATACATTTCACATTGGGATTAATTTCTTTATTGTCCAATTAATCCTGTGAGACAAAATAAGAAATATTTACAAGACCATATAGTGATCAGAAACCTATGATAAATACAACGTTGTTGATGTACTCGTTTGTGATATTTTCATCCACTCCAACTCCACTCATTTAACACTCACAGTGTGTGAGTTGTGTATAATATTATTCTAAAGAAAGTGTGATGGTCAAGCTTATATGTATTACACCCAATTCCAGAGTCATTAACAAAATCCATACATGGAGCATGGTTCACTTCATGAGATGAATAAAACATCTAATTCCATTATTCTATTGGAAGTTCAGTTAATCTCTGCATCCTATATAGTGCACTAGTTTTGTCTAGAACCACATAGGTAGTGGATTAGGAGTCAGCAAGCATAGCAGGATCACTCAAACTTCCTCCTTTCAGAGGAAGAAACCCGATGTTACATCTGTTACATACGAAATGTGGTTCAGTGTGGGAAGTTTCTTTGAAAACTCCCCTGGTGGCATTTAATGTAACACAGGTCATTATGGTCTGTGGGATGTCAGTTTGACCAGAGAAAGTTGATTAAAACGAGTAGGACTTTAACTGGTGTGTGTAATTTAAGGGGATTCAATTTGTCCTTGTTGTCTCAGTGTAATGTTACCTGGTATATATTACATTGAGCAATTAGACAAAGACCAGTGTCTCATCAGAGGTGGAGTACAGTAGTGTCTAGTCTTCTTGGCTGGTAATCCAATGGTTTGTTGTGTCCATGTTTACTTGATTAAGGTGTAAAACTTGATGGGTGAAGTCCAGAGCCAACTGACGATATGTAGTTGAGATCAGCTGCTCTCTGAGAGGAGAGAGAGAGAGAGAGAGAGAGAGAGAGAGAGAGAGAGAGAGAGAGAGAGAGAGAGAGAGAGAGAGAGAGAGAGAGAGAGAGAGAGAGAGAGAGAGAGAGAGAGAGAGAGAGGCAACTATAAAACAAGAATTATCAAAGGTAATATAACGAGGATGCAATAAGGTTCACTTACCACTTTATACTTTTATGGTATATGTTGGAGCCCTGGATTTCCCGGGTTAGTAAAGACAGAATGAGACACACTGAGTACGTTTGTGTAAATCATCTATACATACTACTGTAGGTAGGTTATTCAGTGATGATGTGGTACATCAAAGATTGTGCATCGGAGAGTGCTCCTTTTCATTACAGCTATAACAAAATGCTTCAATGCAGTAAGGTGCCAGCAAGGTGCCAGAGGTGCAGTACTACTTACAGTGCCAGTGTTGGTTTGTCTGGTAAGAACATTTCCCTGAGAGAGAACAGTAAAGGACTCAGTCACTACAGTATACTAACAGACCCACAGTCTGTCACAATGCTGCTATCGCTGTAACTAACTCATACAGGACATGGTGGGAACCATGCTGTAGGTGTTTTATTTAACTTTGTGTTGGAAACTTACTCTTGGAGGTGGTGTTGGTGCTCTAGTTTTCTTATTTCCCATGTACTCATACTCGTGTACACCTGCAGAAGCTGTGTGGGCATGTGGTGGATGGAGAGAGAGAAAAAATAGCAGCTGATGAAGTTGATAATGAGACCGATTGTTGTCAGCTCGCAAATGTTTGCTACACTCTATACGCAAACCTCTCTCTGACCTTTGGTTCCTGGTGAATGGCTGGTGGCTATAGTATGGCTGGTGCCTGGTTGTGGTTGCTTGTGATCATGGGTCCTGTCCTGGATTTGGGTGGTCAGTTTGTGCCCCTCACGTCCTTTGTCAGGGCTGGACATTGACATATCCTCTGTCTGGGACGATCTGCTCAGTGCGTCTGTATCTGATGGACATCAAAGATGATAAAGACAACTGTGGTCATCAGCTGCAGCACAGAAAGCCTCTCCACTCTCATCTCAATACTTGTATGAATGATATTACCATACAGTCATTGAGAAAAGTGTACTCATGTTTTTCTCTTACCTTTCTCTTCGTTGTTCTCTTTCTTGTTCCTAAACAACATACATAAAACATTTCCATTTACTTACAAAATGGTCTGCAAAATATTTATACACAACCTCAATTGTCTTTTTGAAATGTATTGTTAGTTCCCCACAAATGATGGAATAAATGTTTTCTATTGAAACCAACGGTTTCCAGTTTTTGTTACACCAGAAGAAAAATGACTTATTGGCGTAACAAACCACATTGGCTTCATAAACTCACCGATGATGAGTTATGCCGAAGTAGAGACCAAGAGCCACAGCAACCACTACCAACATCACAGCGACTGCTATACCTGCTGCTCCCTCTGGGCTTAGGGGTGGAGGGGTTTTATCTGCAATGCACCAACACAGGAACTCAATTCAATAAACAAAACACAGCCTATAGAACTGATGCTGATGTGATGTTGATCGTTTTTGGCATTAGTTAATTAGCTTTGATCGTCTACATCTAGTGGTGAATGTATCAGAGACCAGTACCTTTCACTGACAGACTATGGACCAAAGAGACAACCTTTCCTGTGAGATCATTCCTAGCATCACATCTGTAGTCCCCGCTGTTGTTGTAGCTGACGCTCCTTATGATGTATCCAGCTTCATGTACACCTGTCTGTTGCCCATTGAACAACCAGGTGAACGTAGCAGGCGGTACAGACTGAACAGAGCAGTAAATGAGGGTGAATGACTCCACCTCCGCGATGTGTTGGCTCAGGATGGTCATGGACTCTGGTCCATCTGTAAGCCCATGAGCAGAAGTCCCTCAGACTGTAGTAGTAAACACAACATGTCCAGATGTAGGATCTTAATTTGAGCCAGTATGCTACAGCATAAAAATAATGAATTGTTTATTCATCTTCGTAGGGTTTGCTACATTTTTCATAAAGAAAATCAAGTCTGAAATTACAAACTTCAGAAGCCTTTTAAAACCTCAATACACTACACTTTTTACATTTCCTGCAATGCAGGAAAGTTATCCTGCAACAGGGAAATCAAATTAAGATCCTACAGCTGTATGATGAAGTCCAAGAGTTTTTCCTGACCACATGACGTGACCATAGGGCAGTTTTCCCAGACACAGACAAGGTGCACTATGCAGAAATCGGTCTACCATTTCCTGGTTGCTAAAATTCTAATAGTTTGTCTAATTTCAGTTTATGTGACAAAACAAGCAAGTATTGTGTAGACAATCATTGAACCATCTAAACCACTTTTAAATATCTTTTCCATAACCCAACATATTGTATTTTCAGCTGTTTTAAACTGGTGTACAAAACCGAAAGTGCAAAAATTACATTTAAGAATGGGAAGCATAGAAATAGCGCACATAGAACAGATCTACTGCTTCTTAGACTTGCTTTCAATGAGAATGACAGATCTATAACTCACACTTCTATGTGAATTTGGTTGAGTTGCCCAAGAAGTAACATATTGCAGCTTTAAGCCTAGTCCTAGATTTAAAATACTTGGAAGCGTGCTTGTTAGTTCAGGACTAGGCTTAATCTGTGTCTGAGAATCCGGCCCATAGATTATTAGATTAGTTATAGACCTTTACTCACAGTTCACTATCATTCTATAGGAGGCAGTAGCCGAGCTGGCAGGGTTGATGAGTTTACACACATATTCTCCACTGTCTTGTCTCTTCACAGAACTGATAGATACTTTCCTGTGTTCCTCTGAGAATAATATATTGCCACCAGCAGACAGAGGCTGACCGTCCTTCATCCATTGTATAGCAGTGATGTTACCAGCAGCCTCACAGGTTAAGTTGGCGGAGCTCACATTTGCAAACAGATGGTTTGGTGGTCCTGTGATGTTGGCATAAGTTATATTCTCTGTAAAACAATAGGACATAGCCAAAGACTGAGGAATATCAAAGACACCACAATGATGATGATGATGATGATAAGGTCAAGTGAATATCTATTTCAAACTTTCCTCATTGTAACTAAACTCTAAATCCTATTGCCACATACATTTTTTTACTTCTAAATTGATTACATTTACCCATTGATTATTGAATGTAACTAGGCACACACTGATTGAATTAATGTTGTTTCCACCGGAAATTACGTTGAACCTACGTGGAGTAGACGTTGAATTGATGTATGTGCCTCATAATCCCATCATCATATCATCACAGTCATGTCTCATCATAACCCAAAATATAAGCTTGTTTTACTCCAAAGTTTGTAAATAATATAAATGTTAAAAAACACTTTATAGGCTCAAAATATGGTTAAACTATAATGTTGATTTCCATAGCTCTGTCTATGAATTTGAGAATTGTTTCATTTCACCAGGCCCATATCTCAGCTTTTTACCAAAACTGAAGCTGGACAACCGCTTTGTTATTGTTTCATTTAAGGATTTGAGCTTTAACTCTCTTGTCATGGCACTTGGACTTACCATACACAACCAGTTCAGTTGATCCATTGATTGTTTCTGCTGTAGCTGTTGTTATAGCCACTTTGTATTCTCCACTGTCAGCCAGGGTCAGATTCCTGAGCTCCAGAGATCCAGTAGTTTTGTTCAGAGTGATCCTGTCTTCGTATCCAGGCCCTATAGAGTCATCATTGGTAGAGGAAATAATACTGACTCCACCAAAACTCCAGGATATTATTATGAACGGCTGGGCTGGTGGACTTAGATTAGTTGTGAATGACACTGTCCCCCCTTCTGCTCCATTCACAGGACCTTGTGGAAACAGACCCTGACCGGCACAGAGACCTGGAGGGAATACAGGGTAACAGAGAGCATGGCCTCAGATAACATGCAGTACATGGTGGTACACACTGTACACTAAAACATTCCATCATCCAGGACCGTTCTAAATGACTGACTCAGAGAACAATAGGCCCAGTAACAATCACACAGCAGTAATAGTCAGACATAGCTAGCTATACGTACACACAACACAGTTGTTGCACAAAAAGGGGTGTAGCCAACATTTGTAGTTCAAACACAGGAGAATAGGATGTGGAATCAACATTTTACTAATTTCACGTGGTGTCTGACATATACATGAATAAATCAGCTGAATAAGGCATGATCAGTGACAGAGAGTTTGGTAATCAGAGTGTAATTACTGTACTCTACTGTACACAGTAATCTATAGTACAATAATTTAATTGCAACGAAAGGAAACTGTAGTTATGAAATTAGCAACGAGTGTAGTTATTGTGCAGTTAGGGCTACGTGCAATTACAAGGCGGGGTGCAACACCATTTAATATAACTACAATGTAAATGTACAACTCAAATAGCTGTAAAACATGGCGTAGGTAATAACAAGAGGTTTAAAGAGACAAAGAATAAATATGCTTTACCTGTGAGTACGGACAGAGTGAGAGAGATGGCTACCGCAGTTTCCATTGCTGTTGGAATACTTTGTTCTGATCCAGATTTAGAGAGTGCTTCTAGTACACTCACAGTATGATGCTATACAATAGGCTGAGGTACTATCTTTTAGAGCTGCCAGCCAGGTGACAAGGAAGTTCCGCATTTACTGTAAGCCACATTGCAGTGACCTTTGTATCGGTTCAGGTAATGGCCCTGTAATATTATTTTGATACAGATATTTATGATTTACTGTACATGAAGGACAGGAATTTGGACAACTTGTGGCTCTTATAACTTTATTCAGTCTTTACCTGGACAGCCACAACCTCAATTAGGCAATTACTCACATTTGTTAGACAATGTTACGTTTTTGGTAACATTTCCCTTTATTATAAATACACTGAACAAAAATAGAAACGCAACATGCAACAAACAAAGATTTTACTGAGTTATAGTTCATATAAGGAAATCAGTCAATTGAAATAAATAAAATAGGCTGTAATCTATGGATTTAGCGTGATTGGGAATACAGAAACCTTAAATGATGGTCACAGAAACCTTTAAGAATGTAGGGGCGTGGATCAGAAAAACAGTCAGTAACTGGTGAGACCACCATTTGCCTCATGCAGCGTGACACGTCTCCTTTTCATAGAGTTGATCAAGCTGTTTATTGTGGCCTGTGGAATGTTTTCCCACTCTTCAATGGCTGTGCGAATTTTCTGGATATTGGCGGGAACTGGAACATGTTGTCCTACACGTTGATCCAGAGCATCCCAAACACGCACAATGGGTGGCATGTCTGGTGAGTATGCAGGTCATGGAAGAATTGGGACAATTTCAGATTCCAGGAATTGTGTACAGATCCTTGCGACATGGGGCCGTGCATTGTCATGCTGAAATGTGAGGTGATGGCGGTGGAGGAATAACAAGACAATGGGCCTCAGGATCTCGTCACGGTATCTCAATATATTCAAATTACGATCGATTAAATGCAATTGTGTTTGTTGTCCGTAGCTTATGCCTGCCCATACCATAACCCCACTGCCACCATGGGGGCGCTCTGTTCACAACGTTGACATCAGCAAACCGCTTGCCCACACGACGCCATACACACTGTCTGCCATCTGCCAGGAACAGTTGAAACCAGGATTCATCTGTGAAGAGCACACTTCTCCAGCGTGCCAGTGGCCATCGAAGGTGAGCATTTGCCAACTGAAGCCGGTTACAACGCCAAACTGCAGTCAGGTCAAGACCATGGTGAGGACAACAAGCACGCAGATGAGCTTCCCTGAGACAGTTTCTGACAGTTTGGTCCTGGGCTGGCATGTTTACACGTGGTCTGCAGTTGTGAGGCCTGTTGGACATACTGCCAAATTCTCCAAAATTCTCTAAAGCAGCTTATGGTAGAGAAATTAACATTAGATTCTCTGGCAACAACTCTGGTGGACATTACTGCATTCAATATGCCAATTGCAAGCTCCGTCAACTTGAGACATGTATGGCCAGGAGCACGAGGACAGGACAACATAAGGCTGTGGGGTCAAACGACATCAGGAGGGATAGCTCAGAACATCTGAAAATGTATTTTAAAGAAACAATTTTAGCATTAAAAGATCATTTCAGGTCCAGTACCATCGTTGGGCCACGGGTGTGATATATTCCATAGGCTACTGGCATTACACATCTGGCTAAAAGATTATTGTAGCTCTGCTGGAGTCACTTTAATAGATAACGTTGACACCTTCTGGAAACAGAAGATACTCTACAGAAGTCCATCCAAATCATCTTGGCTCCTGGACTCTGTACACGCATTTCAAGGCTGCTTTGAAACAATGACTTATCAATGACCCAAGATCAGCTCAGTTAATCCCTTCCGTTGTGACAATGAGTCGTCATAATTTATGTTATCCTAGAGGCGTTGGCAGACACAATGTAAGTAACTTAATTTATGTCCCCCTAATTGCCCTGAATACCTTTGTTAAATAGCTACTGGATGCAGTAATCATGAGCCTATGAACCAGAGTTAAACTGTTAGCACTAAGGTGGTGTGCCCTAGTAGGAAGACCACTTTGTGCAGCTCACCCTGCACTGTCAAGTTTACTTCTGATAAGCTCCCAGTAAAGCATTAAAAACAATCAAGCAACCCAGAATAGTGCTAAAATAGCCCATATTAACACATGCAGCCTGAGAAACAAGGTCCATGAAGTCAATAACTTGCTTGTAACATTCCTATTCTGACTACCTTTGATGATACAGTGGTAGCAATACACGATTTTAACAATTCCCGAAAAGACACAAATGCCTACGGGGGTGGTGTTGCGGTCTATATAAAGAACCACATTCCTGTAAAGCATAGAGACAAACTAATGTTAAATACTTTTGAAGTAATATGACTACAAGTTCATCTGCCTCACCTAAAGCCCATTCTTGTGGGAAGCTGCTATAGACCACCAAGTGCTAACAGTCAGTATCTGATTAATATGTGTGAAATGCTTGATAATGTATGTGATATCAACAGAGAAGTATATTTTCTGGGTGATTTAAATATTGACTCATGAGACCAAGCCCATGCATATACAGTTTTACAAACGTGCAGGAGAGACAATAGTTACAGTGTTTCTAAGGGCTCAGCAGTAATTTTCCACTCCCCAAGTTGCTTTATAGTGGTATTTCTGACTAGTCTCTTATCTCTTTCACTCCCCTGCAGGGTTCTGTGTCTATGAATCTCTTTTAGCCTATAAGAGGCAGAGACTAGAAAATAACTGTGGAAAAGTATTAAACCTTATAATATATATATATATATATACAGTGAGGGAAAAAAGTATTTAATCCCCTGCTGATTTTGTACGTTTGCCTGACAAAGAAATTATCAGTCTATAATTTTAATGGTAGGTTTATTTGAACAGTGAGAGACAGAATAACAACAGAAAAATCCAGAAAAACGCATGTGAAAAATGTTATAAATTGATTTGCATTTTAATGAGGGAAATAAGTATTTGACCCCTCTGCAAAACATGACTTAGTACTTGGTGGCAAAACCCTTGTTGGCAATCACAGAGGTCAGACGTTTCTTGTAGTTGGCCACCAGGTTTGCACACATCTCATGAGGGATTTTGTCCCACTCCTCTTTGCAGATCTTCTCCAAGTCATTAAGGTTTCGAGACTGACGTTTGGCAACTCGAACCTTCAGCTCCCTCCACAGATTTTCTATGGGATTAAGGTCTGGAGACTGGCTAGGCCACTCCAGGACCTTAATGTGCTTCTTCTTGAGCCACTCCTTTGTTGCTTTGGCCGTGTGTTTTGGGTCATTGTCATGCTGGAATACCCATCCATGACCCATTTTCAATGCCCTGGCTGAGGGAAGGAGGTTCTCACCCAAGATTTGACAGTACATGGCCCCGTCCATCGGCCCTTTGATGCTGTGAAGTTGTCCTGTCCCCTTAGCAGAAAAACACCCCCAAAGCATAATGTTTCCACCTCCATGTTTGACGGTGGGGATGGTGTTCTTGGGGTCATAGGCAGCATTCCTACTCCTACAAACACGGCGAGTTGAGTTGATGCTAAAGAGCTCCATTTTGGTCTCATCTGACCACAACACTTTCACCCAGTTGTCCTCTGAATCATTCAGGTGTTCATTGGCAAACTTCAGACGGGCATGTATATGTGCTTTCTTGAGCAGCGGGACCTTGCGGGCACTGCAGGATTTCAGTCCTTCACGGCGTAGTGTGTTACCAATTGTTTTCTTGGTGACTATGGTCCCAGCTGCCTTGAGATCATTGACAAGATTCTCCCGTGTAGTTCTAGTCTGATTCCTCACCGTTCTCATGATCATTGCAACTCCACGAGGTGAGATCTTGCATGGAGCCCCAGGCCAAGGAAGATTGACAGTTCTTTTGTGTTTCTTCCATTTGCGAATAATCGCACCAACTGTTGTCACCTTCTCACCAAGCTGCTTGGCGATGGTCTTGTAGCCCATTCCAGCCTTGTGTAGGTCTACAATCTTGTCCCTGACATCCTTGGAGAGCTCTTTGGTCTTGGCCATGGTGGAGAGTTTGGAATCTGATTGATTGATTGCTTCTGTGGACAGGTGTCTTTTATACAGGTAACAAACTGAGATTAGGAGCACTCCCTTTAAGAGTGTGCTCCTAATCTCAGCTCGTTACCTGTATAAAAGACACCTGGGAGCCAGAAATCTTTCTGATTGAGAGGGGGCCAAATACTTATTTCCCTCATTAAAATGCAAATCAATTTATAACATTTTTCACATGCGTTTTTCTGTCTCTCACTGTTCAAATAAACCTACCATTAAAATGATAGACTGATCATTTCTTTGTCAGTGGGCAAACGTACAAAATCAGCAGGGGATCAAATACTTTTTTCCCTCACTGTATATACATTTATATATAGCTAATCTGTAGTCAAGAACCCTATAAATGTAGTAGGGGAGGGGTCTTATAGCCCTTCGCCATCTATTTATACAACGTAAGTATAATCAATTATAACAATACATCAAACATTTGGTGCAGCCCCTATCATGACCCCAAGTTGACCCCATCAATATAAAGAATATTTGCTGGTCTGTGGTGTGTAATGAGGAGCAACCAGACGCTGCACTTGACACATTTCTGAAATTGCTTATTCCAGTTACTAATAAGCATGCACCCATTAAGAAAATGACTGTAAAAACTGTTAAATCCCCTTGGATTGATGAGGAATTGAAAAATTGTATGGTTGAGAGGGATGAGGCAAAAGGTATGGTAAATATGTCTGGCAGCCCAACTGATTGGCAAACGTATGTCACTAAGCTAAATAAAAATAAACTATACTATGAAACAAAGATAAATGATATAAAGAATTATAGTAAAAAGCTTTGGCGCACCTTAAATGACATTTTGGGGAAAAAAGCCAACTCGGCTCCATCATTCATTGAATCAAATGGCTCAGTTATCACAAAACCCACTGATATTGCCAACTACTTTATTCATTAGTTTTTCATTGGCAAGACAAGCAAACTTAGGGATGACATGCCAGCAACAAACGCTGACACTACACATCCAAGTATATCTGACCAAATTGTGAAAGACAGGAATTGTACTTGTGTGGAAGAGGTGAAACAATTATTGTTGTCTATCAACAATGACAAGCCACCAGGATCTAACAATCTAGATGGAAAATTACTGAGGATAATAGCGGATGATACTGCCAATCCTATTTGCCAAATCTTCAATATTGGCCTACTAGAAAGTGCATGCCCTCAAGCCTGGAGGGAAGTAAAAGTTATTCCGCTACCCAAGAATATTAAAGCACCCTTTACTGGCTCAAATAGCCTACCAATCAGCTTGTTACCAACCCTTAGAAAACTTCTGGAAAAAATGGTGTTTGACCAGATACAATGTTAGTGCACAGTAAACAAATTGACAACAGACTTTCAACATGCATATAGGGAAGGACACTCAACATGCACAGCACTTACACAAATGACTGATGATTGGCTGAGAGAAACTAATGATTAAATGATTGTGGGGGCTGTCTTGTTAAATTTCAGTGCAGCTTTTGACATTATTGATCATAGTCTGCTGATGGAAAAACATATGTGTTATAGCTTTACACCCCCTGGTATTATGTGGATAAAGAGTTACTCAACTAACAGACCCTCAAACATAATCCAGGAAGAAGCAGGAATTGACAAGGGTAGCTGTTTAGGCCCCTTGCTTAATTTCAATCTTTACTAACAACATGCCACTGGCTTGAGTAAGGCCAGTGTGTCTATGTATGCGGATGACTCAACACTTTACACGTCAGCTACTGCAGCGACTGAAATAACTGCAACACTTAACAAAGAGCTGCAGGTCATTTCGGAATGGGTAGCAAGGAATAAGTTAGTCCAAATATTTCATTCACTAAACCCTAAACCTCAACTACATCTCGAAATGAATAATGTGGAAATTTGAGGTGACTAAACTGCTTGGCGTAACCCTGGATTGGAAACTGTCATGGTCAAAACATATTGATACAGCAGTAGCTAATATGGGGAGAAGTCTGTCCATAATAAAGCGCGACTCTGCCTTCTTAACAACACTATCAACAAGGCAGGTCCTACAGTCCCTGGTTTTGTCACACCTGGACTACTGTTCAGTCGTGTGGTCAGGTGCCACAAAGAGGGACTTGGGATAATTGCAGTTGGCTTAGAACAGGGCAGCACAGCTGGCCCTTATAAGTACATGGAGAGCTATCATTAATTACATGCATGTCAATCTCTCATGGCTCAAAGTGGAAGAGAGATTGACTTCATCGTTACTTGTTTTTGTAAGAGCTGTCTGTTTAAAATACTAGCACACAGCTCGGACACCCATGCATACCCCACAAGACATGCCACCAGAGGTCTCTTCACAGTCCAGAACAGACTATGGGAGGCGCCACAGTACTACATAGAGCCATGACTACATGGAACTCTATTCCACATCAGGTAACTGATGCAAGCAGTAGAATCAGATTTAAAATGCAAGTAAAAATATACCTTATGGAACAGCTGGGACTGTAAAGCAACACAAACATAGGCACAGATACATGCATAACATATGCACTATACATACACGTACACATGGATTTTGTATTGTAGATATGTGATAGTAGAGTAGTGGCCTGAGGGAACACAATGTCTTGTGAAAAGAGTTCTGAAATGTAATGTCATGTAATATTTTAAATTGTATATAACCGCCTTAATTCTGTCAAACCCCAGTAAGAGTAGCTGCTGCGAATGGGGATCCATAATAAATACAATTTCAAATGCAAATGGGATTGTGTTGTGTGAAAAAACTGCATGTTAGAGTGGCCTTTATTGTAAATATTTTCTTAACTCTTTCTTGAACTGCAATGTTGGTTAAGGGCTTGTAAGTAATCATTTCAAGGTAAGGTGACGTACAGGGTGTTGTATTTGGCTCACGTGACAAATAAAGTTTTATTTATTTGTAATGATCATGCTGTTTAATCAGCTTCTTGATATGCCACAGCTGCCAGGTGGATGGATTATCTTGGCAAATGAGAAATTCTCACTAACAGGGATGTAAGCAAATATGTGTAATTTTATTTTGAGAAATAAGCTTTTCGTGCATTTGGAAAATTCCTGGGATGTTTTATTTCAGCTCATGAAACATGGGACCAACACTTAACATGTTGCATTTATATTTTTTCTTAGATTACATGAATCTTTCATGACATGTACCATGGATTACTTTGATTCATTTATATATCATAATATTTGAATAAAGCCCAGGTAATATTACAGTTTGACAGGCTAAAGTGCATCTCTACATATTGCAGACAAGTTTGATTCTATACAACATCCTCTTGCCCAGAAGATTCCATATCAAGATTGTCCTTCATCAGCAAGGAGGCTCTGGGGTTGACAAATCTACAGAAATATTTACAACGAAACATGTTTTGCACAGAGTAACCAACACAAAATCATGGCCATTATTATACCAACAACAACAAATATGCTATTATTATAGAATTGTTTTCCATTATCAATAAATGCATGAAATAATATTACATAATAATATCATGCAATTCTGTATTCAATTGCATACATGTAAGACTTATCATAATAAATAAATAAATATTTAAACATTAAAAAATTTAAACATTACTCATCATATTTATGACAGCATACATCACATTCATCCTTAAACTTCACCAGCCCCTTCTTGTCCCTCTCTCTACTTTCCGACATCTACAGTTGCGTCACTCCCACTGCCAGGACACTGGTCACCATCAAAGAAAACGACCAAATGATGGCAGCAGAAGAGCCTGTAGAGGGGAACAAGTCATATCACCTGCTCTGGTATGAAGCTACGTCAGGTCAGTGCAGTGATCTCAGGGATAAACCTTATCCAGCAATTCCAATGAAATTCCAGAGGAGTGTAAGGCACAAATAAACCCTTTGCATTTACACAAATTAGAGTGACTGAAATATCAGGTTTGTAATTTATTATCCAGGCTCAGAATATGGAAGGTACAATGACTCAGTAATACAGAACAGAAACTAGCTTTATGATATAGCTGTGTACACACGTTACAATGCTCTCAGGGCATTTCCACTCTAAGAGGTTATCGGAGGTCACGTTGATGAGTGGAAAATAACAACCAATAGCTTTGTAGAGACTTCCTCTTTAGGTCTTCATAAGAAGAGCTGTCTGTTTAAAATACTAGCACACAGCTCAGACACCCATGCACACCCCACAAGACATGCCACCAGAGGTCTCTTCACAGTCCCCAAGTCCAGAACAGACTATGGGAGGCGCACAGTACTACATAGAGCCATGACTACATGGAACTCTATTCCACATCAGGTAACTGATGCAAGCAGTAGAATCAGATTTAAAATGCAAGTAAAAATATACCTTATGGAACAGCTGGGACTGTGAAGCAACACAAACATAGGCACAGACACATGCATACACACACACTTTAACATATGCACTATACATACACGTACACAAGTCACAAAGTTCTAGCTGTGTTACTTTACACAATACATTTATTTTGTTAATTTATGTGTTATGAACTTAATCTTGGATACACTGTTTTGGATACACACACTTTATCATGAATCCTAACTGCAACATCAAGCTGTAACTAACCTTTCAGCTTGTAGACCACAGAGTCTTTCAGTCCAGTGATGTTATTGGTGGCAGTGCAGGTGTAGTTCCCAATGTGTAGCGCCTCCATCCTCTGTATGACGTACAGGGTGTTGTTAACACCCGTCTCTGTCCAGCAGGAGGGATAGAGTCAGCTGAACTGCTCAGAGGTACCCTGCATCCTGTCGATGCTGCTGATTGTCCATATATTGATATGTTCTGGGGTCCAACTGCAACATGGTCAAATAAAATAATGATCAATGCTAAATAAACAAAATACTTATTCCGTGTGTCTATACGCTATTGAAAAGCAAAGGCAAGACTTTGTTTTGTTATTTTCAACGGCAACATCCAGTGAGTTGTTAATTGACACAAGGTTGCCAAGCACAATCACTCCTGGAATTAGGATCTAGTAAGCAGTACTCACAGTTGACGGTCAGGTTGTGGGATGCTGTCCTGTTGCTGACAGGGTTGCTGACTAAACAGTCATATTCTCCATTGTCAATGTCCTGAACAGGAATGAGATATACTCTCCTGTTGTCTGCAGAGAAGGTGATATTGTTGCTGGGAGACAGAGGGAGGCCATCTTTTATCCACTCTATGGAGCTGATGTTGCCAGCTGCCTCACAGGCCAGGTTGGTGCAGCTAATGCCAGCTATCAGGGTGGCTAATGGTGGCAGCAGATAGCAACACTGTAAAGAGGTTAACAGTATGGGGAGAGTAAAAGATACAGCACATTTGAATAATATGTCTTAATGTATACAATTTTCCTATTCATGGCTGAAATAAAATGCCTTGGTGAGTCTAAGATATGGTGATGTGACTGCCAAGAATAGAACTGTGGCCCACCATAGACATCCAGAGTGGTAGCTCCTTGTTGCTCCAGAGCCCAGGTTCCACAGCTCCAGAGAGCCAGTGGTTTTGTCCAGACTGATCCGGTCTTTGTGGTCAGCATTAGTTATGTTGACCGTAGTGGAGGTGACGATGTTGACCCAGTTGAAGGTCCAGCTCACTTAGACAAAAGGTTTGGCTGGTGGACTGAGTGTTGTGGTGAACTTCACTCTCCTTCCTATGGTTCCAGTCAATGGTCTTGGTGGTAACACACTCTGACCTACACACAGACCTGGACGGGACAGAGGGAAGAGGAAGGGAATGTAGTAATGTACATATAAGACATAACAATACATGAAAAGAAAAACAATATATAGATTTTTTTTTTATTTATACATTTTTTAAGTATGGGCTTATGTAAAAACCTAGATTGTGAAATACAGCTATATCTACACCTATTTGAATAACACCCTTCAAAACCCATTATGTACCACATGTTAATTGTAGCAATAGGCATACCTGATGTTAGGAACACAATGGCTGCTGTGAAAAGTGTATAGTCCATGGTGAAGGATGGCTCTGTCTACTGGAAGTACCAAAGTGTTTACCAGACCATGTCCCTAATCATTTTATATTCCTATACCCCTCTGAGTGTCCCCTCTGAAGACAAGGCCCGGCCCCCCACTCAGTGATACAGAACAGAAACTAGCTTTATAATATAGCTGTGTGCACACGTTGCAATGCTCTCAGGGCATTTCCACTCTAAGAGGTTATTGGAGGTCACGTTGATGAGTGGAAAATAACAACCAATAGCTTTGTAGAAACTTCCTCTTTAGGTCTTTATCTGCACCATCTTCCATTCAGACAATAGCCTATCCCATTGATGATTCATTCTGCTTCCTATTGGCTATGGTCTATCTGAGCGATCAATGGAGGCCTCAACAATTTAATTTAACTCAATAAAGCCCAAAACTAAACTAGATTAAATGAACCCTTCTGTTTCTTATTGCAGTGCACTGCCTACTAACAATAGATATAATGATCAAAGAGTAGAGGTGTTGAATATCAAGAAGATACTTATAGAATCCTAAAATGCGATATTTGGTACATAATGGAAATAGTATACATTATTTAGATACAGGTTAAAGGTCCAATGCAGTCGTTTATATCTCAATATAAAATAATTTCTGGCTAACAATTAGTGACCTTAGTCTCATGGTTTCAATTCAATTGGTCGAAAAGAAACAAAATAATTGCTTCTTAGCAAAGAATACTTTCTCAAGCAAGAATTTTGCCAGGACTGTCTGGGAGTGGTCTGAGTGGGGGGTGGAAAACGGAAAACTTGCTGTTATTGGCAGAGAGATTTGGAACTCTCTTTCTTATTGGTCTATTAACTAATTTACCGCCTAGTGATGTCACCAGACAGGCCAAAACTCCATCCCACCAAAACAGGCAGAAATTTCAGGCGATCTTTTCAAACAGCTTTGACACTAAAAGGACATTATCATAATTTTCAAATTTTCACAGTATTATTCCAACCTCATAGTGTGGCAATATACACCTTCCTAATAATGAGTTGCAACCCCTTTTGCCCACAGAACAGCCTCAATTCTTTGGGGCATGGACTCTACAAGTTATCGAAAGCATTTCACAGGGATGCTGGACCATGTTGACTTCAATGCTTCCCACAGTTGTGTCAAGTTGGCTAGATGTCCTTTGGGTGGTGGACCATTCTTGAAACACACAGATAACTGTTGATTGAAGTGGATTTAGCAAGTGACATCACTAAGGTGTCATAGCTTTCACCTGGAATCACTTGGTTAGCCTTGTCAGTCTATGTCATGTTTTGGACAATTTGTGTATATAAAACACAGAAAAATCACATTTTTGACTGCGCTGTGCCTTTAAACACATTTCAGTCAAGATTTACCTACATCTGTGATTCATACAACAAAAGGGGTCTGTTTATCAGGTTTACAAGGTTTTGTTTGGGAGTTGTGTTTGATCACGGTCAGGTGATGCATTCCAACGCAACGACGATCAAAGACACTGGGCTAGTGGTAATGCACGGGGCCAGAGGTCAGGTGAAAATGTAGCGAATGAAAACCTTCATCAAACAACCTAGAAAAACTCCACTGATTTATTTAGGAGACACTTGTCTCTCTCTGTTGGACAACCATGAAAACCAGCCATGTTTGGACAAAATTTGTCAGTATATCCGAAAACCAGGAAACAATGTTGATGTGTCACGACTTCCGCCGAAGTCGGTTCCTCTCCTTGTTCGGGTGGCTTTCGGCGGTCGACGTCACCGGTCTTCTAGCCATCGCCGATCCACTTTTCATTTTCCATTTGTTTTGTCCTGTTTTTCCACACACCTGGTTTTCATTTTCCCTCATTACTGTTGTCTATTTAACCCTTAGTTCCCCCATGTCTGTGTGGGGAATTGTTTGTTTTGGGCATGTTGAATTACGCCGGGTTTGTTATGTTTTCACCCGTGCTTTGTTCAGCCGGTATTTTGTACGTATATCTTGTACTTCTGCCTAAAGTAAAGTTACTTAGTACACTCATCTCTGCTCTCCTGCGCCTGACTACCTACACCAGCTACACCCACCGTATTACTTGATGGTAGGATCCCTTGAGAGAGTATTGAAACTGTTTTAGAATTTTTTACACAATAAACAAAACGTAGATACTGTATGACAAAGTCAAATCAATTTTTTTTATTTGTCACATACACATGGTTAGCAGATGTTAATGCGAGTGTAGTGAAATGCTTGTGCTTCTAGTTCCGACCATGCAGTAGTATCTAACAAGTAATCTAACAAATTCACAACAACTACCTTATACACACAAGAGTAAAGGAATGAATACGAGTATGTACATATAAATATATGGATGAGCGATGGCTGACCGGCATAGGCAAGACGCAGTAGATGGTATGGAGTACAGTATATACACATATATATGAGATGAGTAATGTAGGATATGTAAACATTATATAAATGGCATTGTTTAAAGTGGCTAGTGATACATTATTTCGTCCAATTATAATTATTAAAGTGGCTAGAGATTTGGGTCGATGGCCGAACGGCATAGGCAAGATACAGTAGATGGTTTAGAGTACAGTGTATACATTTGATATGAGTATGTCGGATACGTAAACATTATATACAAAATTGTTTAAAGTGGCTAGTGATACATTTGTTACATCCAATTCCTATGTTTAAAGTGGCTAGAGATTTAAGTCAGTATGTTGGCAGCAGCCACTCAATGTTAGTGATGGCTGTTTAACAGTCTGATGGCCTTGAGGTAGAAGCTGTTTTTTAGTCTCTCGGTCCCAGCTTTGATGCACCTGTACTGGCCTCGCCTTCTGGATGATAGCGGGGTGAACAGGCAGTGGCTCGGGTGGTTGTTGTCCTTGATGATCTTTTTGGCCTTTCTGTGACATCGGGTGGTGTAGGTGTCCTGGAGGGCAGGTAGTTTACCCGGTGATGCGCTGTGCAGTCCTCACTACCCTCTGGAGAGCCTTACGGTTGTGGGCGGAGCAATTGCCGTACCAGGCGGTGATACAGCCCGACAGGATGCTCTCGATTGTGCATCTGTAAAAGTTTGTGAGTGATTTTGGTGACAAGCTGAATTTCTTCAGCCTCCTGAGGTTGAAGAGGCGCTGTTGCGCCTTCTTCACCACGCTGTCTGTGTGGGTGGACCAATTCAGTTTGTCCGTGATGTGTACGCCGAGGAACTTAAAACTTTCCACCTTCTCCCCTACTGTCCCCTCGATGTGGATAAGGGGTGCTCCTCTCCTGTTTCCTGAAGTCCACGATCATCTCCTTTGTTTTGCTGACATTGAGTGAGAGGTTATTTTCCTGACACCACACTCCGAGGGCCCTCACCTCCTCTCTGTAGGCCGTCTCGTCGTTGTTGGTAATCAAGCCTACCACTGTAGTGTCGTCAGCAAACTTGATGATTGAGTTGGATGCGTGCTTGGCCACGCAGTCATGGGTAAACAGGGAGTACAGGAGAGGGCTGAGAACGCACTTGTGGGGCCCCAGTGTTGAGGATCAGCGGGGTGGAGATGTTGTTTCCTACCCTCACCACCTGGGACCGGCCCGTCAGGAAGTCCAGGACCCAGTTGCACAGGGCTGGGTCGAGACCCAGGGTCTCGAGCTTAATGACGAGCTTGGAGGGAACTATGGTGTTAAATGCTGAGCTGTAGTCGATGAACAGCATTCTTACATAAGTATTCCTCTTGTCCAGGTGGGATAGGGCAGTGTGCAGTGTGATTGCGATTGCGTCGTCTGTGGACCTTTTGGGACGGTAAGCAAATTGGAGTGGGTCCAGGGTGTCTGGCAGGATGGAGGTGATATGATCCTTGACTAATCTCTCAAAGCACTTCATGATGACGGAAGTGAGTGCTACGGGGCGATAGTCATTTAGCTCAGTCACCTTAGCTTTCTTGGGAACAGGAACAATGGTGGCCCTCTTGAAGCATGTGGGAACAGCAGACTGGGATAGGGACTGATTGAATATGTCCGTAAACACACCAGCCAGCTGGTCTGCGCATGCTCTGAGGACACGGCCAGGGATGCCATCTGGGCCGGCAGCCTTGCGAGGGTTAACACATTTAAATGTTTTTCTCACATTGGCTGCGGTGAAGGTGAGCCCGCAGGTTTTGGTAGCGGGCCGTGTCGGTGGCACTGTATTGTCCTCAAAGCAAGCAAAGAAGTTGTTTCGTTTGTCTGGGAGCAGGACGCGTCATGGTCCGCGACGGGCTGGTTTTCTTTTGTAGTCCGTGACTGACTGTAGACCCTGCCACATTCCTCTTGTGTCTGAGCCGTTGAATTGTGACTCTACTTTGTCTCTATATTGACGCTAGCTTGTTTGATTGCCTTGCGGAGGGAATAGCTGCACTGTTTGTATTCAGTCATGTTTCCGGTAGCCTTACCCTGGTTAAAAGCAGTGGTTCGCGCTTTCAGTTTTCTTGTGAATGCTGCCATCAATCCACGGTTTCTGGTTGGGAAGGTTTTAATATTTGCTATGGGTACAACATCACCAATGCACTTGCTAATAAACTCGCTCACCGAATCAGCGTATACATCAATGTTGCTGTCAGATGCTATCCGGAACATATCCCAGTCCACGTGCTCAAGCAATCTTGAAGCATGGAATCAGATTGGTCGGACCAGCGTTGAACAGACCTGAGAACGGGCGTTTCCTGTTTTAGTTTCTGTTTGTAGGCTGGGAGCAACAAAATGGAGTCATGGTCAGACTTGCCGAAAGGAGGGCGGAGAATAGCCTTGTATGCATCACGGAAGTTGGAATAACAGTGGTCCAGGATTTTACCAGCCCGGGTGGCACATTCGATATGCTGGTAAAATTTTCGGGAGCCTTGTTCTTAAATTAGCCTTATTAAAATCCCCAGCCACAATAAATGCAGCCTCAGGATATGTGGTTTCCAGTTTACATGGAGTCCGATGAATTTCTTTCAGTGCCGTCGATGTATCAGCTTGAGGGGGATATACACGGCTGTGATTATAATCGAGAGAATTCTCTTGGTAGATAATGCGGTCTGCATTTGATTGTAATGAATTCTATGTCAGGTGAACAAAAGGACTTGAGTTCCTGTATGTTGTTATGATCACACCACGCCTCGTTAATCATAAGACACACACCCCGCCTCTTCTTCTTACCAGAGAGATGTTTGTTTCTGTCGGCGCGATGCGTGGAGAAACCAGGTGGCTGTACCGACTCAGATAACGTGTCCTGAGTGAGCCATGTTTCCGTGAAGCAAAGAACGTTGCAGTCTCGGATGTCTCTCTGAAAGGCAACCCTTGATCTGATTTCGTCTACTTTGTTGTCAAGAGACTGTACATTGGCGATTAAAATACTCGGAGAGGTGCACGATGCGCCCGTCGACGTAGCTTGACCAAAGACCGCCCGCTTCCCTCTTCTCCGGCGCCGCCGTTTTGAGTCGCCGGGTGCTATCCATTCTATTGTCCTGGCTGGGGTAACAAACCGATAATCCTCTTTGGGAAAGTCGTATTCCTGGTCGTAATGTTGGTAAGTTGACGTTGCTCTTATATCCAATAGTTCCTCCCGGTTGTATGTAATAAAACTTAATATTTCCCGGGGTAATAATGTAAGAAGTAATACATAAAAAAACAAAATACTACATGGTTTCCGTGAAGCAAGGCTGCCATCTCTGTTGGCGCCGGAAGTATACCTTAAACCTTAAATGCTTAACTCCTGTCTTGTGGTCACTCAAAACATGCACGATTGTACATACTGTAGGTATCCTTCACAACACAAGTGATTGTACAGACAACGCATTCGGAAAGTATTCAGACCCCTTAAATTTTTTCACATTTTGTTACGTCATTTTTCCCTCATCAATCTGCACACAATTCCCCGTAATGACAAAGCAAATACAGGTTTTTAGATTTTTTTGCTAATTGATCAAATAAAAAAATTTAAAAGGCTAGGCCACTCAAGGACTTTCAGAATCTTGTCCCGAAGCCACTCCTGCGTTGTCTTGGTTGTGTGCTTAGGGTGGTTGTCCTGTTGGAAGGTGAACATTCGCCCCAGTCTGAAATCGTGAGCATTCTGGAACAGGTTTTCATCAAGGATCTCTCTGTACTTTGCTCCGTTCATCTTTCCCTCAATCCAGACTAGTCTCCCAATCCCTGACGCTGAAAAACACCCCCACAGCATAATGCTGCCACCACCATGCTTCACCATAGGGATGGTGCCAGGTTTCCTCCAGACGTGACGCTTGGCATTCAGGCCAAAGAGTTCAATCTTGGTATCATCAGAACAGATAATCTTGTTTCTCATGGTCTTAGAATCCTTTAGGTGCCTTTTGGCAAACTCCAAGTGGGCTGTCATGTGCCTTTTACTGAGGAGTGGTTTCCGTCCAGCCACTCTACCATAAAGGCCTGATTGGTGGAGTGCTGCAGAGATGGTTGTCCTTCTGGAAGGTTCCCCCATCTCCACAGAGGAACTCTGGAGATCGGGTTCTTGGTCACCTCTCTGACGAAGGCCCTTCTCCCTCGCATGCACTAGGAAGAGTCTTGGTGGTTCCAAACTTCTTCCATTTAAGAATGATGGAGGCCACTGTCTTCTTGGGGACCTTCAATACTGCAGACATTTTTTGGTACCTATCCTCAGATCTGTGCCTCGACACAATCCTGTCTCGGAGTTCTACAGACAATTCCTTCGATCTCATTGCTTGGTTTTTGCTCTGACATGCATTGTCAACTGTGGGACCTTATATAGACAGGTATGTTCCTTTCCAAATTATGTCCAATCAATTGAATTTACCACTGGATGATCAATGGAAACAGGATGCACCTCAATTTCGAGTCTCATAGCAAAGGGTCTGAATGCTTATGTAAATGAGATATTTCTGTTTTTTAATTTGAATAAATTTGCCAAAATTTCTAAAAACCTGTTTTCGCTTTGTCATTATGGGGTATTGTGTGTAGATTGAGGAGGACATTTTTTTATTTAATCCATTTTAGAATAAGGCTGTAACGTAACAAGATGTGGAAAAAGTCAAGGGGTGTGAATACTTTCCGAATGCAAAGTAGGTACAAAACGTGTGATTGTAGAAAGGCAGTAGAAATGCACATTCCATATTGTCTAAATTCCACATTGTCTAAATTGTCCAGGTAACCCATGTCAGCTGGTTCTAACCTGGACAATTTCTTGGGCCACTATTACCTATTGGTTAAGTGCCTTCCTCACCATCTTAAATAAGCATGCCCCATTCAGGAAATGTAGAACCAGGAACAGATATAGACCTTGGTTCTTCCAGACCTGACTGCCCTTGACCAGCACAAAAACATCCTGTGGCATTCTGCATTAGCATCAAACAGCCCCCGTGATATGCAACTTTTCAGGGAAGTCAGGAACCAATATACACTGGCAGTTAGGAAAGCCAAGGCTAGCGTTTTCAAGCAGAAATTTGCTTCCTGTAACACAAACTCAAAAAAGTTCTGGGACACTGTAAAGTCTATGGAGAATAAGAGCACCTCCTCCCAGCTGCCCACTGCACTGAGGATAGGAAATGCTGTCACCACCGATAAACCCACAATAATTGAGAATTTCAAAAAGCATTTTTCTACGGCTGGCCATGCTTTCCACCTGGCTACCCCTAGCCCTGCACCCCCCTCAGTAACTCGCCAAAGCCTCCCCCATTTCTCCATCTCCCTAATCCAGTTAGCTGATGTTCTGAAAGAGCTGCAAAATCTGGACCCCTACAAATCAGCCGGGCTAGACAATCTGGACCCTTTCTTTCTAAAATTATCTGCCGAAATTGTTGCAACCCCTATTACTAGCCTGTTCAACCTCTCTTTCGTGTCGTCTGAGATTCCCAAAGACTGAAAAGCAGCTGCGGTCATCCCCCTCTTCAAAGGGGGAGACACTCTTGACCCAAACTGCTACAGACCTATATCTATCCTACCCTGCCTTTCTAAGGTCTTTGAAAGCCAAGTTAACAAACAGATTACCGACCATTTTAAATCCCACCGTACCTTCTCCGCTATGCAATCTGGTTTCAGAGCTGGTCATGGGTGCACCTCAGCCACGCTCAAGGTCCTAAACAACATCATAACCGCCATCGATAAGAGACATTACTGTGCAGCTGTATTCATTGATCTGGCCAAGGCTTTCGACTCTGTCAATCACCACATCCTTATCGGCAGACTCGACAGCCTTGGTTTCTCAAATGAATGCCTTGCATGGTTCACCAACTACTTCTCCGATAGAGTTCAGTGTGTCAAATCAGAGGACCTGTTGTCCGGGCCTCTGGCAGTCTCTATGGGGTTGCCACAGGGTTCAATTCTTGGGCCGACTCTCTTCTCTGTATACATCAATGATGTTGCTCATGCTGCAGGTGAGTCTCTGATCCACCTCTACGCAGATGACACTATTCTGTATACTTCTGGCCCCTCTTTGGACACTGTGTTAACTACCCTCCAGACGAGCTTCAATGCCATACAACTCTCCTTCCGTGGCCTCCAACTGCTCTTAAACGCAAGTAAAACTAAATGCATGCTCTTCAACCGTTGGCTGCCCGCACCTGTCCGCCCGTCCAGCATCACTACTCTGGACGGTTCTGTCTTAGATTATGTGGACAACTACAAATATCTATGTGTCTGGTTAACTCTCCTTCCAGACTCACATCAAACATCTCCAATCTAAAATTAAATCTAGAATTGGCTTCCTATTTCGCAACAAAGCATCCATCACTCATGCTGCCAAACATACCCTCGTAAAACTGACCATCCTACCGATCCTCGACTTCGGTGATGTCATTTACAAAATAGCCTCCAATACTCTATTCAACAAATTGGATGCAGTCTATCACAGTACCATCCGTTTTGTTACCAAAGCCCCATATATCATCCACCACTGCGACCTGTACGCTCTCGTTGGCTGGCCCTCGCTTTACACTCGTCGCCATACCCACTGGCTCCAGGTCATCTACAAGTTCCTGCTAGGTAAAGTCCCGCCTTAGCTCGCTGGTCACCATAGCAGCACCAACCCGTAGCACACGCTCCAGCAGGTATATCTCACTGGTCACCCCCAAAGCCAATTCCTCCTTTGGCCGACTCTCCTTCCAGTTCTCTGCTTCCAATGACTGGAACGAACTACAAAAATCTCTGAAACTGGAGACACTTATCTCCGTCATCAGCTTTAAGCACCAGCTGTCAGAGCAGTTCACAGACCCCTGCACCTGTATATAGCCCATCTGTACATAGCCCAACCAACTACCTCATCCCCTACTGTATTTATTTATTTATCTTGTTCCTTTGCACCCCAGTATTTCTACATTGCACATTCATCTACTGCACATCTACCATTCCAGTGTTTAAATGCTATATTGTAATTACTTTGCCACCATGGCCTATTTATTGCCTTACCTTCCTAATCCTACCTCATTTGCACTCTTTGTATATAGATTTGTTTTATTGACTGTATGTTTGTTTTACTCCATGTGTAACTCTGTGTTGTTGTATGTGTCGAACTGCTTTGCTTTCTCTTGGCCAAGTCGCAGTTGTAAATGAGAACTTGTTCTCAACTTGCCTACCTGGTTAAATAAAGGTGAAATAATAATGTAATAAAAATGTATTCTGTGCTTGTTTGATTTGAATACAAAAGGAGTGAAAACATTGTATGGACATCATGACATGCTTATAGAAGACTACTTACGGTGACTGTATTCAACCTTAGCAGAGCTGACTGGGTTGGTGAGTTTACATAGGTATTTTCCAGCATCACCTTTATTCACAGGATTGATAGATGCTGTCTTCTTATCATCAGAGAAGGTTATGTTGACACCAGCAGACAGATGCTGACCATCCTTCATCCAGTCTCTGGAGATGTTGAAGCCAGAAGCATCACAGGTTAAGGTGACAGAACTACCCTCTGTGATTGGAGGATTTGGGGAAGTAGTGAAGGTAGCACCAGATATTGATTCTGTGAAAGGAGTTCAAAGAAAGCTTACAGTACACGGACCAGAGACCCAACATCCCAGTTCAGATGTGACCCCTTAAGATCTGTGAAAGCTTAAGAGCCAGCCTCTTTCTTTCCTCCCATGTCTGTCTACCACTTACCCAGCACAGTGATGTCAGAGGGCTCAGATGTCTGGTACCTTTAGGGTTCTGGTATTATGGGCCCAGCAGCTGTAGCTACCATTCTGACTAGCCTAGATGTTCTCCAGACTGAGTTCTGGTCCTTTATTGGACAGCAGTGTTCCAATTAGAGCCCACTGAAACTGGGCTGGTCTGACCCTGATCCATACAGTACATCTAGAGGGGTCACCTTCGTTGTTGTGTTTTCTGGACCATCTGCAACATATTTTAAAAACATTGTAAGCCCAGTAAAATAGTGTCCAATCAATGTTATGGTCAAGACCAAGAGGCAAAAATTAACCAGCTAGATTGGTCAACAAGTGTAGGTCATAGAGCCAGTAGAATATACTTGAGGATTATCTGCAAAGCCAAATATAACAAGTCATTGGATAAAACATACAGATGCATACAGTTTTTTTATGAAAATGGACTGATGGTGAGGTTTAGAGGCTGGCTGGTTCCATTACTGACGAAACAATTACAGCTAAACTGCCTATTGTTGTATTGCATCACATTGACTATTGTGAGAGTGCTGTTCCCGTCACCAAACTGAACTCCATCACTGGTTGTGACTTCAGAGCTGCCATTCAGCCAGAGGTAAGAGAAGGGGGAGGAGCCAGAGGAGGAGCAGGACAGACTGACAGAGCTAATAAACTCTACTAAGTCTGTGCTGTTGGGAGTTATCACTACGTTGGACACTGACTCAGTGGGTTAAAAACAGAATAACTACTTTTTATTTTGCTTAGATGACAATTTCTGAAAAATGTACCACTTCTGAACATCTTGTTTCATCATACACTACTAACAAAAATACATGAGATCATTAGAAATGAAGTGGAGAAATGGCACTGTGCCCAGACAACTGACTGCATTTGTGAAACAGCTATCTATTTTTATTTGCTAATTGTCTTACTTTTTAACTGCATTGTAGGGAAAGGGCTCGTAAGTAAGCATTTCACGGTAAGTCTACACCTGTTGTATTAGGAGCATGTGACAAATAAACATTTATTTGATTTGAAAATATATAATCTACTCTATAGATGTTTGTGATTTCACCACAGAGGGAAAAGTGAACTTTATGGCAAAACCATTTACTAGATCTGGATCAGAAGTGCTGCAACAACAGTACTCACCATACACCTCCAGCCTTGTTTCCCCACCCAGCGGTGATCCTTCTTTAAGAAAAAGGGATACTTTGTATTTTGCACCATCCCACTGGGCCAGGTCCCTGAGCTCCTGGGATCCAATAGTTCTGTCCAGAGTGATCCTGTCTTCATATCCAGGCCAGATGCTGTCACAAGGAATGGTACCGATGATTATACGGAGGCCATTCGCACTCCAGAATATTGTGGACTTGTTGACCGCTAGATCAACCATTGTGGTGAATGTCACATTTCCTCCTACTGACGCAACTAGGGGGCCTTCTGGTAACACACCTAATCCATAACAAGACCCTGAAGAGACAACAGCAGAACCGATTTGGATATCTCTTCATAATGTACGTTACATGCACATGACAGGAGTGATCCTGTCATTGTATCCCAGTTCAATTGTGTCAGATGACAGGTTATTACATTGGTACCATTAACTTTCAAGGCTACTGATGTAAATGGATGAGATATGTGGTTTACATTGTTTCCTACAGCTCAGTGTACAGGTTCAGAAGGAAACACATGTTGACCTGCTGGCCCCGAATGATGGCAATTAGGAATGTGAATCATTATATCAATAACTTATTGAGTGTCCTTTTTACAACTCAAACAGCAGTCTATAAAGTAAGTCAATTAAAAGATTACATTACCCAGAAGCAAATTGTAAGATCACGCTTATCAATAGTTGAAACAGGGAATTCCTAGAAGACTTAGATGATTGCCCTCCTTATGAAGACAAATTAATGTCCCTCTGTGTCTTCCTTGTCTCTGTAATTTGCTGAGAACACCAGGTAAAAACTCAGCTGAGAGTACTGCCATGGTGAAAACGATTACTGCAGCTGCTTCATGCCATCTCATGTGTCAAGTGTTTGAAAAAAAGAGTGAATCTGCCCATAGTTTACCATGCGGGGCCAAAGGTCCTGTGTCTTGGAGTGTCGTTCAGTACAGGGACTCAGGTAGAATTGGTTTAGTTGATGCCTATAACCCATGCTATAATCACTCTATGATCACTTAGAGCCATTTATAATACTGAAGGTCAGTAGGTAATACCGCATATCCAGAATAACAGGATTTGTCATATCAGAAGAAGCTGGATATCGAAAACTAAAAACATGAATAGTTTAAGAGCCTCATGCATCTACATTGTCAGAATTGTAGGTATTCATGACTAATGATAAATGATAAAGTAATATATTCATAGTTATGGTAATATGGAATCGTATAACTGAAGTACACTGAACAAAATATAAATGCAAAGTGCAACATTTTTAAAGATTTTACTGAGTTTACAGTTCATATAAAGAAATCAGTGGCTGGAACTGGAAAACATTGTCGTACACATATCCAGAGCATCCCAAAAACGCTCATGGCCATGGAAGGCCATGGAAGAACTAGAACATTTTCAGCTTCCAGGAATTGTGTACAGATCCTTGCGACATGGGGCCGTGCATTATCATGCTGAAACATGAGTTGGATGAATGGCACGACGATGGGCCTCCAGGATCTCATCATGGTATCTCTGCATTCAAATTGCCATCGATAAAATGTAATGGTGTTCATTGTCCATAGCTTATGCCAGGCCACCCCACCTCCACCATGGGGCACTTTGTTCACAACGTTGACTTCAGCAAACCGCTTGCTGACACAATGCCATACAACTGGGATTCATCCGTGAAGAGCACACTTCTCCAGTGTGCCAGTGGCCATCGAAGGTGAGCATTTGCCCACTGAAGTCAGTTACGACACCTAACTGCAGTCAGGTCAAGACCCTGGTGAAGACAACGACCACACAGATGAGCTTCCCTGAGACAGTTTCTGACAGTTTGTGAAGAAATTCTTCTGTTGTGCAAACCCACAGTTTCATCAGCTGTCTGAGTGGCTGGTCTCAGCAGCTCTGGTGGACGTTCATGCAGTCAGCATGCCAATTGCACACTCCCGCAAAACTTGAGACATCTGTGGCATTGTGTTATGTGACAAAGCTGCACTTTTTAGAGTGACCTTTTATTGTCCCCAGCACAAGGTGCACCTGTGTAATTATTATGCTGTTTAATAAGATTCTTGATATGCCACACCTGTCAGGTGGATTGGTTATCTTTGCAAAGAGAAATGCTCACTAAAGTAAACATATTTGTGAACAAAATTTTAGATAAATATATTGTTTGTGTGTATGGACAATTTCTGGGATCTTTTATTTCTCACTTTACATGTTGCTTTTATCATTTTGTTCAGTATATATTTTATAAACTGGTAATCACTGGTCTGACACAAAGAACAACAGAGTAGTAGGAAAATAGCAGGCAATATTTATTAGTCATTCTGTTTTTACATCATTTAAATACTTTTTATTTATTTAACTGGCATTAATTATGCTATATAAAAAATTACAGTACAGTAATGCGTTATCTACTTTCATTAACAAGGTTTTCTTTTCAATGTTAACAAATTACACAGTAAAGCAGACAAAATTGCATAAATGTATTGACTATTATTTTACTAGGCAAATCAGTTAAGAACAAATTCTTATTTTCAATGACAGCCTAGGAACAGTGGGTTAACTGCCTGTTCAGGGGCAGAACAACAGATTTGTACCTTGTCAGCTCAGGGATTTGAACTTGCAACCTTTCGGTTACTAGTTCAACACTCTAACCACTAGGCTACACTGCCGCCTACACTGCTGCACACTGCCGCTACAATGTAATGTACATTCCGTTTCAGATCCACAATGGGTGTTAATCATAGAGGTTTTCTATGTGTTGATTGTGGAACTCACTGGAGAATGGTGGTTGAATGGAGATCTCTTCCTGACCTCTTACTGCTAGAAGGAAAGTAAGGGAGAAAAGAAAGGAATATTACCTTCCATTTATCCGCTATAATACGGCATGAAGACCATTTAACATATAACACATAAATCTGTTGTTTTTACAGTATTACAGTCACATGGTGCCATGTGGTCTAGAACAAACTTACCATTATCTTAGTATCATAGGTACTCTTGAAGTCCTGCATTTCATAATTTGGGATAAAAGCAGAAGTTAACAACTGCAGAACATAGAAGGAAACAGCCACACCAACAGTTGCCATGACAAAATATATTACCTCAAAGTCCTAAACAAACTTTTACAGGGATCATATGTTAGTGAATAACATGAAAGGGCCAGATACTGAATAGTTGTCATTAAGTCAAAACTAAGCTTATATAATATAATAGGAAAACAGTCTTTGCATACAGAATTTTCTACACTGTACATCCTGTTAAGCAAGTTCATTTTGATTCTTACAGTAAGACTGTAGTAGAATACAGATGTGCACAGACACATCCCAGGGGTGACCATGTTTTACTTACTGTCAGGGGTAGAGGTGGAGATTGATTTTGTTGTGTGTTGTCATGCACAGGTGATGGGTTCTCATACACAGTTGATTGGTTCTCATACACAGGTGATGGGTTCTCATACACAGGTGATGGGTTCTCATATACATTTTGTTGTGAGACTTTAAGAAATACACAAATAGAGGTGGTTGTATAGTTGCTGCTTTCTTTGTCTGCATTTGTCTGCGTAAGCATTGTTACAGTATTAAGCATTGTCATAGTGGTGTTGTACTCTATAATGTAAATTGTCTCAATCCATTTAATTCTTCCATGGAAACTGCAAATCACTCTGGATGAGAGCGTCTGCTTAATGAACATTTTAATGTAAATGGATGTTGTTGTTTTTTTAAAACATGATTCATTATAAGATTGGAGATAAAGCATATGCTTACCTCCTCGGTGCATTGGCTCAACATTGCTTCTATATACAACAAGAAATAAACATTGAAAGGTATAAGAACATAATATACAGTGCTTTTGACAGTTTACAGTGAAGTTATAAGAACATAATATGACAATGTTTTTAAAAGTTTATGGTGCTTCTGAAATATGCTCAGGCCCTTTTTCTGACCAGTTTAGATCAATGTTGAAAACAGAGCCTATATTGTCTACTACCTGCAGTGATAGAAAATACACTTGTTTGAATGAAAAGTTTCTTAACTCACCCATTTTTCTTGATGAAATAGACTGCAACACTAACTGCCAATTCCACAACCAGCAACACTATAATCACACTTCCAGTGATGACAACAGCAGACAGCCCATCTGGAGTTAGAGAGCCCACCGCTGCAGAGACCAGAGAGAGAACCATACAGAGATGAGAGAAAGACTACACACAGTGAACAAGCAGTACTGCACGTTACAATGCATCTAGGTGACAATTACAACAAAACAAACACAACTAAAGGCAAAATTTCAAAACAACTTTTGAATGCAAAACTTCAGAAGTATAAATTTTCTTCGAAAAGCACTGACTTTTCTGATAATTACTTTATTGAGGAAAGATGTACTTACTATGACTGAGATATTTGGTTGTCCCACATAGCTATCTTAATGCACTAACTGTAAGTATCTCCGGATAAGAGTGTCTGCTAAATGACTAGTTGTAACTTTTTTCTACTTACTATATTCATATTGTCTTTAAAACTTCTGCTAACTTTACCTTTTACAGACAGTTTATGGACCACATATGCTTTGTTCCCAGTGACATAATTTGTTGCTGTACAGGTGTATTCCCCACTGTCAGTGTATTCACTCTTCTCTTTAGTGAACTCATGTGAATGTCCATGTATCTCTGTTCTACTGAGCATCCAGGTGTAACTAGCAGGTGGGTTGGAGTCAGCAGAACAGGTCAATGTAAACTTCTGTCCTACTTCTATTTCAGTTGGACCCTTGATTTCCATACCATCAGGTCCATCTGTAACACAGAGATCACCAGTTAGTCATTGCTACAAGTTTATTAGTTTGTAATCAGTGTGACAGTGGAGTCATAATGGTTGGTGTAAAGTGTGTGTTATTTCATTTTTATATTATTTTCATGTGCACCTGTTGATGGTACAGTTGGTACATTTATCTGGTACATTTATCCCCAGGCTTATAGGGAAGTACTTACAGATTACATTCACAGTGTCACTGGCATTTTCAGAGCTGACAGGGTTGCTGACTCTACACAGGTATTCTCCACTGTCTGTTCTCTTCTTTATGGACAGCACTCTCTTATCCTCAGATTTAGGGGGGGGGCAGTGCCCCTGTGACAACAATTTTGGACCCCCTTGTGGCCCCCCTAAATGTGGAGTATGAAATAATTTTTGCATAACTAATTTTTGCTATCGTTCTTTTTTTACATCTGTTATTAGACAGTTGAGAACAAGTTCTCATTTACAACTGCGAGCTGGCCAAGATAAAGCACAGACGTTTGATACATACAACAACAAAGAGTTACACATGGAGTACACAGACATACAGCCAATAATACAGTAACAACATAATAATAATAATAATAATACAGTAATAATACAGGGGGAAACTATTTGGCAAGGGGACACTATTTGGCATGACAGCAAATCTTTTAAAATTAATAGCTGATATGCTCCATCATAAAAGCAAATTAGGCTGTTAGGTTATTTTGTCATTAACTTATTTATAACACGAGCTACAGCGCACCGCATACAGAGCCTAGTTTAAGCAAAGCGAGAGCCGCAGCTCATTGATCATGTGTTCTTATAATCCCAGTCATTGTGCAACATTTCTACATGCAATCGCGTGTGAAAACAGAGTTTTACTTCATAGCCTATTATGACATGTTTTACCTTGCTTCGAAGTACCCTATAGCCAAAATTCGACCATAGAAACGTTTAGGGAATAATTTTATAAATATTCCTCATATATCATTTAATCCAGCATTTCTCTCTTGTTCTATACATTTTTATATCAACTTTCTTTCATTGTCCAGAAGCCAAAGGTACAATCCTACACTATTAGAAAAAGGGGTTCAAAAGGGTTATATGGCTGTCCCATAGGAGAACCCATTTTGGTTCCAGGTAGAACCCATTTTGATTCAAGGTAGACCCCCTTTTGGGTTCCATGTAGAACCCTGTGGAAAGGATTCTACATGGAACCCAAAAGGATTCTACCTGGAACCAAAAATGGTTCTTCAAAGGGTTCTCCTTTGGGGACAGCCGAAGAACCCTATTAGGTTTTAGATAGCCACTTTTTTTTTACAAGTCATATTAGCAACCCATTCTAGTTGTTGCATCTGCAAGTTTCTAACAGAGATTTGTACATGTCACATGAAACCGCTGGCATCAGTTGCCCTTTAGAACAGTGTTTTCCCCGCTAATTGCATTTTGGAAAATGTTTGAAAATGATGTAGCCTAATATATTGCTTCCTTCATTACAGTAGCTCAATGTTCAAAAATGTTCTATAGTCTCTTGGTTGTGAAACTATGTATTGGTGCTGTATGAAGTAGACTATTAGTAGTTTGTTAGTTTAACACTACTAACAGTCTACTTCATACAGCACCAATACAACATGAAAATAATTTTCCAGGAAATATATAAGACAATAATATTAAATGAAAACAGATAGTTTAGCCAAGCCTTTTCAATGTTCATATTTTTTTTCAATCATTATTAGTAGTTTTAAACTAACAAACATACTAAATAAATGAATACTCATTATGAAGACCCTGGTCCCTCCCAGCAGCAGCCAGCAGCCCAGGCAGTTGCCAGTCCCAGGCCAGGGGGGCCCTCAATGGGGTACAGCGACAGACAGCTGCACATTGCTTTAGAAAATAAGCAACACCAGCTCAGACCATTTCCAGGATTTAATGAAATAGTTTTACAGTATATATTGCCATGTTTTACAGTGCCAAAAATGTTTTTTTTTTGGTACATCATTGTTGCAAATTTTTTTTCTTATTTATTTATTTTTTTTCTCCAGGATCAGGGGGCCCCTAGGTGTTTTGTCCCTGGGGTGATCACCACGGTTGGGGTTAATTCAATTTCAATTCCAGTAAATTCTGGAAGTACACTTAATTTCCGATTCCAAATATCTTCTATGGTTTTCAATTTGTAAAAATTGAATTGGAGTTTGGTTAACTTTGTGAATTGACTGGAATTTAAATGGAATTGAAACCCACGCTGGTGGTCGCACCAATGGCCCTCACACTAGCTCTGCTTCTGACCATGGATCATGTATGTGGTGGAGTGTCAAGAGATATCCATCAAATAAATTGTAACTGTACCATCAAAAGACTAGAGTAACTGCATTTCAACAAGCGCATTCTGTTTTTTGTTTTGTATTGTTTTTATGTATGGAAGTACCTTCAATTCACAATAGTTGACAACTCAACTTTAACATTAAGTGACATCTTTTGGAACTCAGGGGGTACTCACCATAGACATTCAGTGAAGTATTTGACAAATATATCAAATCAGACTCTCTTAGGATCACTCTGTATTCTCCTTTGTCAGCAATGGTGAGTTTCCTGAGCTCCAGAGATCCAGTGCTATTGTCCAGACTGATCCTGCCAACATATCCTTCTCTGGTCACAGGACCTTCAGAACTGAGAAAGTCAACAATGATGACAGGGGGATCACCAAAAGTCCAGATGATTGCACTAAGTGTGGTTGGATTGATGTTGGTTTTGAAAAACACATTTCCTCCCAATGTTCCATTCACAGGTCCAGGTGGAAGCACTTCTAAACCAGCACAATATGCTGAAGAAAAAATAACAAGGCTTGATTATCATGTCTCCTAAACAAACACAAAATACTGTAACCAAAGACAGTTTTTATGAGTTTTTATGCACTCTTATGTGTAACCTTTATTTAACTAGGCAAGTCAGTTAAGAACAAATTCTTATTTACAATGACGGCCTAGGAACAGTGGGTTAACTCCCTTGTTCAGGGGCAGAATGACAGATTTTTACCTTGTCAGCTCGGGGATTCAATCTAGCAACCTTTTGGCTACTGGCCTGACACTAACCACTAGGCTACCTACAGCCCTCAAAAAAACTAATAATTAATTATAACAATTATTTCATCAAGACAATTTTGGAAGCCACTGTGGAAGCCATTGTGCCTAGTAGAATGACTATCTTTTGTGCAAGCAAATATTAAGCAGCATTTGTCACCACCTGAAAGGGATAGTTCACCCAAATTAGAAGGATTAAGAAAGGGTTTAGAAATTGTCCTTTTTGCCCCTGTGGGTTTAAAATGTACCCCATGTTGGTGCTTTTAGGGTTAACCTATGTGTGGCTGTATTTTATTGAGAGAAGCAGGTAAGGTCTCACCTGAGAGTATTGCCATGGTAAGCAAGACAACTGCAGCTGCCACCATCTCTTCTGATGTAACAAATGTCTATGATTCAGACTATTTCTGTCTCTACAAATAAATATTATGTAGGAGACAGGGCTTCGTTAAAAGCGGTCTGCAGTAACACCAAAAGCTGAAATGAATGTTTTGATGAGTTATATCACTGCATGAAGGAACAAATGACCAAACTCCACTTTTAGAATACTACAATCCACCTCCACTAAGACTAATAAGGAAGTTGTGTGGGGTTTTCCATTCACTGAGCCTGTTGCCCTCTATTTCTTTGCAGGCTTTGACTGATAAAGATAGTGGACTTTGGTTTTGGGGTATTTCCTGATAGGAAATGAAGCACAATTTACACTAATTTGAGATGATATTGTAATAAACATCTGTGCTTCATAATCCTTAAAACAGTAGGATCTTTTAGAACCATCACCCAGCTTTGTAGGAATTAAGGAACTGGATGTCCATAAGTCATGTCAACATATTACTGGTCACACTTGACACAAAGAACAACAGAGTTGATGGAGAAATAGATGTCAGTCTTATTATTCTGTTTTTACATAATTGAAGTATTTAAGTATACAGCTTCTGTGCCTTTTTGCACCATAATTGACAATACAGAACACAAAAAAACATGTATTTACTATTTACAGTACAGTCCCCACCACTACCACCAGAGGACACCCTTGTTTTATGCTTTCATTTATTAAGTTACAGTACAGTATTGGGTTATCTACTTCTTATTAACATGTTTTTTATCACTAAAAGTACACAATAAAGCACACAATGGAGAATGGTGGTTTAGTGAAGATCTTTTCCATTGACTTATCTTACTGTTAGATTGAGGGTGAGGGAGAAAAGGAAGGAACATTAACTTCAATTTATCCGCTATAATACGGCATGAATACTATTTTACAAATTTCACATAAATCAATAGTTTTTACAGTATTACAGACACATGGTGACATGTGGTCTAGCACAAACTTACCTTTATCCTAGTATCATAGGTACTCTTGAAGTTCAGCATTTCATAATTTGGGATGAAGTTTACATTGAAAAAGGCATTACATAGAAGTCAACAGCCATGCCAACAGTTGCCACAGTGGAGACTGCTGAGGGCAGGACGGCTCATATTAATGGCTGGAATGGAGTCAATGGAATGGTATCAAACACATGGAAACCACGTCTTTGATACCATTCAATTGAATCGATTCCAGCCATTATCATGAGCAGAGTTGCCATGACAAAATATATAAAACTTCAAAGTCCTAAACAAACTTTTCCAGCGATGTATATGTTAATGAGTAACCTAAATAGGCCAGAAACTGAATAGCTGTCATTGAGTCAAAACTAAAACTTCCTGGATAACACTTTCATAGGCAAACAGTCTTTGTATACAACTTTTTCACATTGTACATCTTGTTAAGCAAGTTCATCTTGTTTATTACAGTACGACTGTAGTAGAATACAGATGTGTACAGACATCCCAGGTGACCAGGGCATACTTACTGTCAGGGGCAGAGGTGGAGATTGATTGTGTCTTGTGTTCTCATATACAGGTGATGTGTTCTCATATACAGGTTGTTGAGAGCCTATAAGAGATACATGAATAGTAGGGGTTGTATAGATGTTGCTACAGTATCTTGTCTGCATGTGTTTGCATGAGCATTGTTACAGTATTATGCATTAGTGGTTACATTATTAAGTCAAAGAGGTGTTGTACTATCTTATGTAATTTGACTGAATCCATTTCATTTCTTTGTGGAAACTAACTCGCTCTGAATAATAATATCTGCTAATTGACTAAACATAAATGGAGTAAACAAACATTCAAAAAACATTAGTAATTAGATATACCATAACAATGGTATATGCTTATCTTCGTTATGCTTTGGCTCAGCATTGGTTCTGTATACAACAAGAAATAAACATTGAAAGGTTTCTGTTTTGAATATTATAAGAACAGAATATTACTGTGCTTTTTACAGTGCATTTGAAATAGGTCCTCTTTGTGACCAGTTTTAATCAATATGAAATTGTCACGCCTGCTCCCTCTCTCTGGTGCTCGAGGGCACCAGACTGCCTATCATTACGCACACCTGTCACCATCGTTACGTGCACCTGGGCTTCATTGGACCCACCTGGACTCGATTACTATTTGATTGCCTCCCCTTTATATGTATGTTTTCTCTGTTTCATCCCCGTGTCAGCATTGATGTCTTTATTTTGTCCCCTAGCCAGACGCTGTTCTTTTCCTGTTTCATGTCCGTTGTCTATTAAATGTTCTCTCTGTACCTGCTTCCTGTCTCCAGAGTCAATCCTCACAAAAACAGAGCCAACATTTTCTACCAGCTGCAGTGATAGAAAATACACTTGTTTGACTGAAAAGTTGTTTTACTCACCCATTTGTCCTGATGAAGAACACTGCAACACCATCTGCCCCTCCCTAACCAGCAATAATCCAATCACAATACCAGTGATGGCACCAGCAGGTAGACCTGGTGATAAGAGTCCTCTGCTGCAGAGACCAGAGACAAAACCATGCAGAGATGGGAGAAAGACTACACAGTGAACAAGCAGTACTGCACAACAGTACAAATGGGTAACAATTACAACATAAAAGACAACTAAAGACACTATTTGAAAACAAGTTAGGAATGCCAAAGTAATATGAGTAAAACATGTAATTACTATCTATGTATTATCTTATATTGTCTTTAAAACTTCTGATAACTTTACCTTTTACTGACAGTTTATGGACCACAGATATTCTGTTTCATTTGTTGCTGTACAGGTGTATTCCCCACTGTCAGAGTATTCCCTCTTCGCTTTAGTGAACTCAGGTGCATGTCCAG
Source organism: Brachymystax lenok tsinlingensis (assembly GCA_030435695.1). Classification (NCBI taxonomy): domain Eukaryota; kingdom Metazoa; phylum Chordata; class Actinopteri; order Salmoniformes; family Salmonidae; genus Brachymystax; species Brachymystax lenok. Next base: position 93,397,887 of record CM059789.1, on the reverse strand, counting down.
GTATCTCTGTCTCATTGAGAATCCAGGTGTAACTAGCAGGTGGGTTCGAGTCAGCAGAGCATGTCAATGTAAACTACTGTCCTACTTCTATTTTAGTTGGACCCTTGATTTCCATAACATCAAGTCCATCTGTAACAAAAACAACACCAGTTCTAATTAGAGGAAGCCAAGTGTTAGTTGGTAACCAGTGTGATGTTACACACTCAAACTGTTATATATTGTTAGTGTTAGTGATATACAGAACAAGTAATAACATTGCACCCTAAGAATCTGATGTTATTAGCAATATGTGTAGTTATTCTTAAGCAGTTACAGTTTGGCAGACAGGTACTGCTGGAAGCAAAATCAAGAGATGGCTTCTGTACTGTACGTTAACTACATGGTAAAATGGTAAACAACGTTTACATAAATTACTTTGTCTGCATGCAGATAAGTTAGAAATGCAGGTTAGAGACTCACAGCTGATGGTGAGGGTTAGATTCTGGCTGGGTTCACTGTTGATGGGGTTGGACACAATATACTGGGTCACATTGGTTATGGTGAGAGTATGGCCTCCATCACCAAGCTGAATTCCATCTCTGGCTGTGACCTCAGAGCTGCCATTCAGCCAGTGGTAAGACAGGGAGGTGCCAGAGGACACAGAGCAGGCGAAAATGCCAGTTTCATTAGATCAGTGGTTCCCAAACTTGTTATAGTCCTGTACCCCTTCAAACATTCAACCTCCAGCTAGCACCAGGGTCAGCGCACTCTCAAGTGTTTTTTTGCCATCATTGTAAGCCTGCCACACACACACTATATACGATACATTTATTAAAGATAAGAATGAGTGTGAGTTGCCGCCACAACCCGGCTCGTGGGAAGAGACAAAGAGCTCTTATAGGACCAAGGCACAAATAAAAATAATCTATAATGTTGCTCTTTATTTAGCCATCTTACATATAAAACTTTATTTGTTCATTGAAAATTGTGAATAACTCACCACAGGTTAATGAGAAGGGTGTGTTTGAAAGGACGCACATGACTCTGCAATGTTGGATTCATTGGAGAGTCTCTGTCTTAAATAATTTCCCACACACAGTCTGTGCCTGTATTTAGTTTTCATGCTAGTGAGGGCCGTGAATTCACTCTCACATAGGTACGGTGGGTTCGAGTCAAGGTACGGTGGGTTTGAGTAATGTGGGGACACTGATGCAAAGGGCATCAGTGTCTTAACAGCGTGATTTGCCAAGGCAGGATACTCTGAGCGCAGCCCAATACAGAAATCTGGCAGTGGCTTCTGATTAAATTCAATTTTCACAGAACCGCTTGTTGGAATGTACATGAGGCTCTCTTGTTCAGATATCGGTAAATGGACTGGAGGCAGGCATGAAAGGGATAACGAATCCAGTTGTTTGTGTCATCCGTTTCGGGAAAGTACCTGCATAATTGCGCACCCAACTCACTCAGGTGCTTCGCTATATCACATTTGACATTGTCCGTAACCTTGAGTTAATTTGCACACAAAAAAATCACGCAATGATGGAAAGACCTGTGTTGTCCTTGTTAATGCAGACAGAGAAGAGCTCGACCTTCTCTATTTTCCATCCAGGTTAACAGGACCTTCTCTATTTTCCCTCCAGGTTAACAGGACCTTCTCTATTTTCCATCCAGGTTAACAGGACCTTCTCTATTTTCCCTCCAGGTTAACAGGACCTTCTCTATAAGAGGATAAAGTTATGAATAGAAATGTGTCTGACCTGAATAGGCCAATGTATGCCAGAAGCAAAATGGCAGACAGTCAGCATGTTTCCATAGCACTCCTGCTACACAAAAGATTCAAATGTGATCTGTGTGACCTATGACCTACACACAGTGAGGATGGTTGTTTCTTTAAGTGTGCTACTGATGGAGCCTGCCCATTTAAAGGTGTATTTCCCAGCATCGGTCATCTCCACATCTTTTATAGTGATGAAGCCTCTGAAAGCATTAGCCAACACCACCCTCCCTTTCAGTGGTGACTCAGGAATGTAAGACTTAAAGTATAAGAAAGCTATGGAATCCTGTTAACAACAGTCATACATGGAGCAGGTTCAGTTCATGAGATGAATAAAACATTTAATACATTATTTTATTGGAATTTCAGTGAATATTTTGCATCCTATATAGTGCACTTCTTTTGGCCAGAGCCACACAGGCAGTCTAGTCCTCACTAGTTTAGTGAGGAGTCAGCAAGAACAACAGGATCACTCAAACTTCCTCTCATCTTCCTCGTTTCAGTGGAAATGTGGTTCAGTCTGGGAGGTTTCTATGAAAACGCCCCTGTTGGCATTTAGCGTAGCACAGGTCATGGTCTGAGGGATGGCACTTCGACCAGAGAAAGCTGATTCAAATTAGTAAGACTTCAACTGGTGTGTGCCATTTAAGGGGATATAATGTGTCCTTGTGTCTCAGTGTCCTCTATAGTTGCCTGTTCTATAGTTACATTGAGCAAGTATACATAGCTGGATGGCTGAGGTGTGCAGTCCAAAGACCTGTGTCTAATCAGTGGTGGAGTACAGTAGTGTCTAGTTTCTAGTCTTCTTGGCTGGTCCTCCAGTGAATGTTTGTCCTGTCTGCGTTTGATTACAGTGTAAAACTTGATGTGGGAAGTCCAGAGCCAACTGAGGATGATCTGAGAGAGCGAGAGCGAGAGACCGAGGCAACTATAACATTATAAAACAAGTATTATCAAAGGTAATATCATAATGAGGATGCAATAAGGTTCACTTACCACTTTATACTTTTATGGTATATGTTGGAGCCCTGGATTTACGGTAGTGAAGACAAAAATAGACACATTGAGTAAGTTTGTTTAAATCATCTAGCTAATAGAGACAATGTGGTATATCAAAGATTGTGTATCGGAGAGTACTCCTTTTCCTTACAGGTATCATAACAAAATGCTCCAATGCAGTAAGGTGCAAGGTTATTATAACAAACTAAAACTAAAACTAATAGTGAAAAAAACTATTTAGTAAACTGAAATAAAATAATTAACAAACCTCATTGAAAAACTAAAACTATACTTAAACTGTTATCTTTGACTTTAAAACAAACAAAAATAAAAATAGAAACCATCATGAATTCTGCACAGTTTTTGTGGTGTTGAACAAGCCCTATGTCTCCAACCCTCATATCACATACTCACAACCTGAAATAATGTGTGTGCATTGTACAATCAATTAGTGAGGGAGAGAGAGAGCCTCAACTTCAATTTAATTTGTATGTATGCACTGTATACAGGAATAGTGGCAAAGTTGGTTCCTGTTTCAGTCATGTCTTAATCACACTCACGTGGGTCAAACAAAAAAAACGAATGATTGGTTGACTATATAACCTCCCACAATGCAGGCCATGGATGCAGGATGAAGTTGGTGAAGAGCAAGAGCAGGAACCTGCAGTCGACTGCAGTCAAAACTTCATGAGCTTTGATCACATGATTTTTGTTTATGCAGTCAACATGTAGGTGCAATTCTGGCAATGTTTCATCCCCAAAATGCAGTGCACTTTGAAAGGCAGTGACCTGACAAAAGTAATCTGCTCAAACGTGGCCATTGTCTCCTGCAGTTTTTGATGAGGTCACCTTCATGTTGCTGCAGTTGTTTCTCACCATGCAGCCATCACCTGTATTGTGGGAGCCATTATTTGTCAACCAATCATTAGTGTTTTCTGTTCGACCCATGCGAATGTGGCCAAAGACGTGACTGAAACAGGAACCAACTTGTAACAACCGAGACTCCCGCGGTTCCTCCTGCTCACCACCAGAGGGAACCCTCTCCTGAATATTAAGCCCTGGACTACAACTCCCACATACCTGGTTCCAATCACCGTTGCACCTGTCTCCATTAATAGACTATTTAGGCTCTCTCTCCCTTTCTCTCCTTGCGGTCTTGTATTCCCTGGTGATCAATTCTGAGCGTTTTCTCCCGTGTCTGTCATATCGTGGTTATACTCTGGACTGTTTTCCCGTTTTGATTCTTGCTGCCTGCCCTGGACTATATTCTCTACTGGACTGATTTTTGTAAGCTTGCTGCCTGCCCTGACCTCATGCCTGTACCTGGATTACGATTTGCCTTATCCCTGCTGTTGTGTTTGCTGGCGATTGACCCTGTTCGCATCGACCAAGATTGTAATAAAACTGCAAATGGATCCTCACTCAGGGTGCTTCATTACAGAAGACTTAGCCACTTCGCGATCCAGCAGCTCTGGTCCAAATGTCCACGGAGATCTCCTCAAGCAAACCAGCTCGCCGTTCATCAGCAGCAGCTAACCCATCTAATTCACGGTAACGGAGGAACTCGTCCCGACGCTACAGAGGTTACAGATGTCGCTTCCGAACTCAGCCCTCCTCAGCCGAACGCAGCAGGTATGGGCACCTCTCCACCACCGGCACCCACAGTTAACCCCACGTCTGGCTCTCCCTGATAAATTCGGACGTAACCCCACTAAGAGTAAGGGATTTCTGCAATGTTCATTATTCATTGATCAACAACCAGCCATGTATGTCACTGACACTAGCAAGATTTCCTGGTATGTTCTCTCCTCACTGGCAGAGCGTTAGAGTGGGTAACAGCGGTTTGGAGAGAGGATGGCACGGCTTTTCCCTCGTTCGCAGTGCCTTTCTACAACGCCTTCGGGAGGTATTTGAACACCCGGAGGGAGGCATGAGAGCTGGTGACCGACTACTCGCATTGAACCAGGGCGGAAATACTGCAGCAGAATATGCCTTGACATTTCGCCTCTGGCAGCTCAAACCGACTGGGTTGAGAGCACGCTTAAACTGCTCTTTCGCAAGGGGACTCAGCTTGAATTACAGTCTGAACTGGCCTGCCGAGATGAGGGAGATCGCTGAATCAATTCATCGAACTCACCATACAGCTTGACAATCTGATTCGATCACGGCGCCCACTCAGAACGGGACCCACCAGCACACAATGTCCCGTGACTCTGCCTCCAACCGAACCCATGCAGCTCGGATATACTCACCTGACTCCGGAGGAACGTGAACGCCGCATACGTCAACATCTCTGCCTCTATTGTGGTCAACCTGGCCATCTAAGGGCGTTCTGCCCCACTAGACCACCTCCTCGTAATCCCTCTTCGGTGAGTCCGTGCATCCAAGCACACCACTCCAGTTCTTGTATCAAAGTGCCGATTGTATTATCTCTAGAGGACAATCATATAACCACATCAGCACTATTAGACTCCGGAGCAGCCGGCAACTTTATGTCTCATGAATTTGCCCAACAACAACAAATTCCATTAATCACCTGTGACTCTCAATTGGCAGTGGAGGCGCTAGATGGGCGACCTCTCGGCTTATGGGAGGGTCCTGCACACCACCGTGGACCTCCGACTCCAGACCGGGACCCGCCACACGGAGGTAATTCGCTTCTACGCCATCACATCACCCCATAACCCGGTAATCCTTGGGCTTCTGGCTACGGCAACATAACCCCGCTCATCTCATGGAGGGAGGGTCGTATCATCAAATGGGACCCGTCATGCCACTCCAACTGCTTAACGGGCAGCTCTTCACTCTCCATTCAGGCCGTTACGGTAAAGGACGAGCCAGCTCTTTCCCACTCTACCCATTGAATACTCTGACCTCATCGAAGCTTTCAGCAAGACCAAGGCGATGGAACTACCCCCTCACCGATCAAGCGACTGTGCCATCGAGCTGCTACCAGGTACAAAAGCCACCCAAGGGCGAATCGTTCCCTATCTCAACCCTTGAATCAGAAGCCATGAAGAACTACATCGAGGAAGAACTATCGAAGGGGTTCATTAGAGCATCGACATCACCTGCAGCCGCGGGCTTCTTCTTTGTTAAAAAGAAAGACGGTGGTTTACGCCCCTGTATTGACTACCGGGGTCTCAACGACATCACTGTCAAGTTTCGATATCCGTTACCGCTGGTTCCAGCTGCCCTAGAACAACTCCGCCAAGCCAAGTACTTCTCCAAACTGGACCTCCGCAGCGCCTACAACCTCATTCGCATCCGGGACGGTGATGAATGGATGACAGCCTTTCTACCAGCACTGGGCACTATGAGTATCTGGTTATGCCTTTCCGGGCTGTCTAATAGTCCTCTCCGTGTTTCAATCATTTATCAATGACGTCTTTCGGGACATGCTGAATCGCTGGGTACTGTGTACATTGATGACATTCTCATCTATTCCCACACCTATGAAGAACATGTGCAACATGTGAGAACAGTATTGCAACGACTCATAGATCACCAGCTATACGCCAAAGCAGAGAAGTGCGAATTTCACCAGACTTCCACATCCTTTTTGGGCTACATCATCAGCCAGGAGGGAGTCGCCATGGACGAAGAAGGTCAAGGCCGTTCTAGACTGGCCCCTGCCAGTAACCTTAAAGGAGTTACAGCGCTTCTTGGGATTTGCTAACTTTTACCGACGCTTCATCAGGAATTTCAGCTCGGTAGCCGCTCCTTAACCTCTATGACTAAAAGAAACTCATCACACCTCACCTGGTCAACTACAGCACAGGAGGCTTTACGAGAACTCAAGGCACGCTTTCACATCGGGCTCCCATCCTCCACCACCTAATCCTGAACTCCGTTTACAGTTGAGGTAGACGCATCTAATCTGGGCATTGGAGCTATTCTTTCACAGCGCACGGATCCCCACTCAAGCTCTATCCGCGCTCTATTATTCCCGCAAACTTAGTCCAGCCGAGCAGAACTACGACGCTGGAAACCGCAGGAACTGTTGGCCATGAAAGCAGCTATGGAGGAGTGCGTCATTGGCTGGAGGGAGCTAAACATCCCTTCGTGATTCTAACGGACCACAAGAACCTGGAATACTTGAGGTCTGCCAAGAGACTGAACCCCAGACAAGCGAGGTGGGCATCTTCTTCACACGATTTGACTTCACTGTTACCTATCGCCCCGGTTCCAAGAACACCAAGGCAGACGCATTATCACGCCAACACGACGGTATAGCCCACTGAACCCAAGGAAACCCTGCTTCCTGAATCGCTAATCGTGGCCCCGATTCAGTGGGACATCATGACAGAGCTCACCAAGCCAACTCACAAAGGACCCCTCCGCCCGAATGCCCTCCTAACAAAACGTTTGTACCTCAGGACCTCTGTCAGAAAGTGCTAAAGCAAGTTCACTCCGCACTCAGCTCCGGTCATCCGGGAATCGCGCCACGGTTCACCTGCTTCAGAACAGCTTCTGGTGGCTAACCTTGCGGGCAGACGCAATAAAGTTCATTAACGACTGCACCATCTGTAACACAAATAAACATCTCAGACAACTACCATCGGGCCTACTGCAACCACTACCAGTTCCCCACCACCATGGTCCCATCTCGCCATAGACTTCATTACCGATCTCCCCAAGTCCAATGGGGAATACCACAATACTCACTGTCATAGATCGCTTCTCCAAGGCTTGCCGGTTGATTCCACTCCCCAAACTGCCTACAGCATTGGAAACTGCCGAACTCATGTGCAACCTGGTGTTCCGCTTCTATGGTCTGCCAGAGGACATCGTGGTCGGACCGAGGGCCCCAATTCACATCAGAGTATGGTCAGCATTCTTCCAACAACTCAACATCAACATTAGCCTCACTTCTGGGTATCACCCACAATCTAACGGTCAAACAGAACGCCTCAATCAAGAAATCACCCGGTTTCTCAGATCCTACTGTCATCAGAACCAAGCAGACTGAGTCGATTCCTCGTGGGGCGGAGTATGCACAGAACTCACTCCAGAAACCCTCCACCGGTTTAACCCCATTCCAGTGTGTAATGGGCTTCCAACCTCCCCTGTTTCCCTGGTCAGGGGAACCCACCGCAGGTACCCTCTGTCAATGACTGGCTCCAGAGAAGCGAGGACATCTGAGTCAGGCCCATACCCACTTACTACATGCAGTCAGGAGACAGAGGGTGCAGGCCAATCGCCACCGCCCCCAACCCGAATATACTCCAGGTCAATGGGTTTGGCTATCCACTCGAGACCTACGCCTCAAACTCCCTGCAAGAAACTCAGTCCCAGGTATGTGGGTCCTTTCCAAATAGTCAAACAAATCACACCAGTTTCCTTCCGTTTGGCATTACCGCTAATTACCGATCTCTCCTACTTTCCATGTATCTCTTCTCAAACCCGCTGGTGGTCCGAGAGCGGAGGAGGAGGAGCAGACCAGTGAGCAGGGGCCCCCCACCCATCCTGGTGGGCGGCAGGAGGTATATCGCTTCCGAGATCTACTCGATTCCAGACGCCGGGCAGGCTCCTCCAATATCTGGTAGATTGGGAGGAGTGGACCGGAGCGATCCTGGGTTAATGCAGAGGACATACTCAACCTCGCACTCATGACTGAGTTCCATAGGACGCACCGGAGAAACCGCCCCCGACCTCGAGGAAGACCTCCGGGCGTTCGCCTCTTCGCGTCAGGAGCCGCTCACAGGGGGCTCTGTAACAAACGAGACTCCCGCGTTCCTCCTGCTCACCACCAGAGGGAACCCTCTCCTGAATATTAAGCCCTGGACTACAACTCCACATACCTGGTTCCAATCACCGCTGCACCTGTCTCCCCATTAATAGACTATTTAGGCTCTCTCTCCCTTTCTCTCCTTGCAAGTCTTGTATTCCCTGGTGATCAATTCTGAGCGTTTTCTCCCGATGTCTGTCATATCGTGGTTATACTCTGGACTGTTTTCCGTTTGATTCTTGCTGCCTGCCCTGGACTATATTCTCTACTGGACTGATTTTTGTAAGCTTGCTGCCTGCCCTGACCTCATGCCTGTACCTGGATTACGATTTGCCTTATCCCTGCTGTGTGCTGGCGATTGACCCTGTTAAATGCGACCAAGATTGTAATAAAACTGCAAATGGATCCTCACTCTCAGGGTGCTTCATTACACAACTATGCTGCGATTCTAAGCTACAGGGGATACAAATTAAACTAATATTTGAGACCTCTAGCTAGACAGTTAATTGTACACACGTTATGTTTTCAGTTTGTGACTGTGTGATATGGGGGGGTTAGAAAAGTTTATTTTGATATTCATAAATAAAAACTTTTATAAACAATAGAGGCCATGTTGACACTGGCAGGTTGATCTGAGCCTTGCTGTTGGAAAACCACAACGGAGTCCGACTTTCACCTGTTGCAGATGCACCTCCCCTGACTTCACTTGTCACCTTGTCTACAGTCGGCTTCGTTAGCCTTACTACTCGAACACACCCAATGAGATGAGCGTGATACAAGACTGCTCTCATACAGTCACAGAGTATCTGCACATGTGCATGGATGCGCCTCACGCTGCTACAACGTGGTAGCTACGGGACCAAAACAGCTGAGAAGTTTAGCCTTCCTCTTCAATGCTCCTGATTGCGGAAATTGATCCACTACCACTGATTAGTTTGTACATCTACGTCATCTCGCTGAGTCTACCTTTAAAGCAAACCTATGACCTGACCCATCCCCTTATGCATTACCGCACCACAGTGGCAAGTGATATCCCAAAAATACACAAACACTATACAACATAAATGTCTCCTAGCCTCCCACACATAGGCTACTTTCTGTCCCTAACGCTAATGCTAAAACTAAATAATATAAAAACGAAATATACATGTTTTTATGAAACTCACATGGTGGGAACCATAGATATACAATATCGTGGTATCATGTGTTTTATTGAACTTGGTGGTAGAAACAAAACAGCAGTTGATGAAGTTGACAATGTACAGTACATTTTAAGTGTTAATGAGACATATTGTTTGGCAACGCTCAATACTCAATCTCTCTGACCTTGTGTTCCTAGTCCATGGCTGGTGCCAGGTGCATGGCTGGTTCCTGGTTCATGGTGCATGGCTGGTTCCTGAAGTAAATTTGGTGTTAGTTAAGATAACTCTACATTAAAGTTGAAATTGAGTCAACTAGGAATAGTAGGTTATACTGACAAATGATGAAGTTGACTTAGCTATCTTTTATTTGTGAAAGATAGCGCTTGAAAAAGACCATGCAACTAAAGTTGAAACAAATCCTTTTTTTATTGTTTTACAGTGCTCAGTGTGTCTGTATCTGCAGGAGTTCACAGACCATAAAGACAACTGTGGTCAGCTGCAGCACAGAAAGCCTCTCCACTCTCATCTCAATACTTGTATGAATGATATTTCCATACAGTCCTTGAAAAAAATGTACTAGAAAAAATTCATGTTTTTTCTTACCTGTCTCAGTAGGATTTGTGGAATTGTTCCTAAACAGCATATAGAAAACATTTATATATGGGACATCTATCTACAGCCTAAATGGTCTGCAAAATATTAATACACAAAATCTCAAATGTCTTCTTGAAATGTATTGTTATGTCCACACCATTGATGGAAGACATTTTTCTATTGAAATCAAATGGCTTCCTGTTTTCTATGTAAAACCAGAAATATAATTATTTTGTTTGTTACTTTCCCAGCATATTGGCACTACCAACTATGCTATTTTCATAGAATCACCGTTGATTAGTTATGCCGAAATAGAGACCAAGAGCCACAGCAACCACTACCAACATCACAGCAACTGCTATACCTGCTGCTCCCTCTGGGCTTAGGGGTGGAGGGGTTTTATCTGCAACACACCAACACAGGGATGCATTCAATCAAACATTAACAAAACACAACCTATAGAACAGATGATGCTACTGCCATTTAGCAGACACTTTTATCCAAAGCGACTTTCGTTATGTGTACATACATTTTTTACATGTGGGTGTTCCTGGGAATCAAACCCACTATCCTCACGTTGTAGGTGCCATTTTTTACCAACTGAGCTACAGATGACCACTGTTGTGATGTTGATAGTTTTTGCATTTAATTAGCTTTGATTTTATAGTTACTGTATCAGAGATTCCATTGTACCTTTCACTGACAGACTATGGCCCACAGAGACAACGTTTCCTGTGAGATCATTCCTAGCACCACATCTGTAGTCCCCGCTGTTGTTGTAGCTGACGCTCCTTATGATGTATCCAGCTTCATGTACACCTGTCTGTTGCCCATTGAACAAAGAGGTGAACGTAGCAGGCGGTACAGACTGAACGGAGCAGTAAATGAGGGTGAATGACTCCACCTCCGCGATGTGTTGGCCCAGGATGGTCATGGACTCTGGTCCATCTGTAAGCCCAAGAGCAGAAGACCCTCAGACTGTAGTAGTAACAGTGGTGACCCGTCATTCAAAGCCCCAACTGTTTTGAACCCCACATTTTTAGCAAAAAAGATGCCTGTTTTGCATGTTATTTTGGCATTAATACGTGTCACATATCAGTTTGCAAACAATGTAAAAAATATATACACTACAGTTCAAAAGTTAGAAATGTCTCCGAAAGAAAAGCCAATTTGTCCATTAAAATACAGTGTAGACATTGTTAATGTTGGAAATGACTATTGTAGCTGGAAACAGCAGATGTTTTATGGAATATCTACATAGGCTTGCAGAGGCCCATTATCAGCAACCATCACTCCTGTGTTCCAATGGCATGTGGTGTTAGCTAATCTAAGTTTATAATTTTAAAAGAAAATTAGTTGTTTTGCAGGTACTATTTAATGAAAATGCCACTGGACATAGACATTACACAACAAGTTGGGAATTGCAAATTCAACAATGAATGGTTAACTTCTTAGGGAGTGGCTGCATAGGTGATGGTTTTGGAGAGTCTGGCGTGCCCAAAGTAAAATTCCTGCCACTCAGGCCCAGAAATTAGGATATCCACATAATTAGTACTATTGGATAGGAAACACTGAAGGTTCTAAGAGTGTTAAAATAATGTAGGCGAGTATAACATAACTGATATAGCAGGCGAAATCCGGATGGATTTTCCTCGGGTTTTGCAGTTTTTTTTGGTAAATGACCAGCTTCTCCATTGTGCCTATTCATTTTTAATTTTAACCAGGACTAAGACTGCAGTGCCTATGGCTTCCACTAGATGTCAACAGTCTATACAAAGACTGGGAATTCTAGGAGTAAGCAAAACAAATAGGAAGAGGAAGTTGTCAGGGGACCACTTTTGTAAACAAGATTTGACACGCCCGAGATTGTGAACGCGCACAACTTTATTTTCCTTTCCTATCGTTATCGTCCGGTTGAAATATTACAGCAAATATACACAAAAGGATACATAAAAAATGTTTGATTTGTTTGTAGAAAATGTAGGTATAATTTGAACGTGTTCTCTTCACGGTTCAATGGGCGACTCAACGGTGGCTTTTATGATCATAACGCACCAACCAAACAGAGATTTATGGATATAATAAATTACTTTTTCTAACAAAAGAACCATTGGATGTCTTCGTTGGACACTTGGGAAGCCCTCAGCAGAAGTTCTTCGAAAGGTAAGGGATTTTATATTAGCGATTTTATGCGTTTTGTGAGACCCGCGTTGGTTATGGATTTATGCTAATGCATAAAATATGAGAGGGGCTATCCTCAAACAATCCAATGTTGTGCTTTCGCCGTGAAGCCTTTTTGAAATCTGACAACGATGTGAAATTGCCTAGAATCAGAGCTTTTGATGACTATGGAACACTTATATTGATGAATGTTTAATAATTCAACTTTTGGATTTTGAATTTGGCGCCTCACATTTCACCGGGTGGTGTCGGGAGTGGGGCGCTAGCTCCCTAAGTAGTTAATTTTGAAAGTATGATGTTCACATGATCAGTCCAATCAACGCTACTGTAGATATAATGTGATTTGACATCATTTTATGACCTTGAGCCTTCTTGGATGGGCACTTCTAATGTAACTCTATGGCAGCACCCAATGGGCTTGAATTTTCTAGCTCTACCCTTAGATTTGGCGGTGACGTAGTGTCCCCATGAGTGACAGACCACTGAGCCAATCACGGTGCAACTATACAACATTACCAACTCGCCACCTTCGTGTCTTTTCACAGGACTGAAGAATACTTTCCTGTTTTCCTTTGAGAAGAAAATATTGCCACCAGCAGACAGAGGCTGGCTGTCCTTCCATTGTATAGCAGTGATGTTACCAGCAGCCTCACGGGTTAAGTTGGTGGAGCTCAGATATACAAACAGATGGTTTGGTGGTCCTGTGATGTTGGCATCAGATACTTTCTCTGTAAAACAAGACATAGCCAAATACTTATCAATATCAAAGATACCACAATGATGATGATAATGATTTTGATGACATCATCAAGTGAATATCTGTTTCAACATTTCCTCATGGTAAGTAAACTCTTAAAGCTAGAATCCTTATTGTTAAGCGGAGCAAACAAGGGAACCCAAGAGCAGACTCAGATGAGGAAACAGGGATGAATGAAACAAAATAATTATTGTTACAGATCAGGGGAAGCTTGGATGAGTTGCAGAAAAACCAGATGTGGAGACTGAGGTTGGAGTTGGCTGAGATGAACAGGGTAAACAGGTCTTGAGGGGAATCCAAGGTAGTGGTGGTGAGTAAAATCCAGAGCAAGGTAGTTTGGTGGTGTGATGTGGAATAGGAGACAGGAGCCAGAGACAGAGCGGGAACTGCAATGAGAGGATAAACGGTGTCAGGCAGGGAAACAGGCAAAGCAGGGAAACAGGCTCTTGCGTAATCATAAATGGCTAGAATCATGAACTGACTGGGCTGAGATTACAACATGGCAGAGTAGAAGTGGTAGGACTGAGTATTTGTAGAGGACTTGATTATTGGATGAGTTGCAGCTGGTATGGATCTGCTCTGACTCCAGCACACCTGTCTCCAACCACACAATCACACAGAGAGGGAGAGAGAGAGAACAGGGGGAGTAACTGCAGGTCAAGAAGACACCGGATGAACACCAGAGGGCGTAGCAGGAGCAGATGTGACACCTTTTCCTAACATCATCATTCATTAATGTGATCCGCCATTCAGGATTGGGCCTTGCTGTGGACCATGATCCGGAATGAATTTAGGACACAAACACAAATAAATTTAGGACGAGGATCAAAACTACATTGTTTTAAGAATTCAATAATCAAGCTTCAGTTTAGTCGTCAACCCAAACATGAACTTGAACTACAAGCAAGTTGTGGATCTTTTAACTTTATTCAGTCTTTACCTGGACAGCCACACCCTCAATTAGGCAATTATTCACATTTGTTAGACAATGTTACATTTTTGTTAACATTTCCCTTTATTATACACTGAACAAAAATAGAAACGCAACATGCAACAAACATAGATTTTACTGAGTTATAGTTCATATAAGGAAATCAAAATCAATTAATTGAAATAAATAAATAATGCTGTGGATTTAACATGATTGGGAATACAGATATGCATCTGTTGGTCACAGAAACCTTTATAAAGAGTAGGGGTGTGAATCAGAAAACCAGTCAGTATCTGGTGTGACCACCATTTGCCTCATTCAGCGTGACACATCTCCTTTGCATAGAGTTGATCAGGCTGTTTATTGTGGCCTGTGGAATGTTTTCCCACTCCTCTTCAATGGCTGTGCGAATTTGCTGGATATTAGCGAGAACTGGAACACGCTGTCATACACGCTGATCCAGAGCATCCCACACATGCTCAATAGGTGACATGTCAGGTGAGTATGCAGGCCATGGAAGAATTGGGACATTTTCAGCTTCCAGGAATTGTGACCAGATCCTTGTGACATGGGGCCGTGCATTATCATGCTGAAACATGAGGTGATGGTGGAGGATGAATGACACGACAATGGGCCTCAGGATCTCGTCACAGTATCTCTATGCATTCAAATTACATTAGATAAAATGCAGTTGTGTTTGTTGTCCATAGCTTATGCCTGCCCATACCATAACCCCACCACCACCATGGGGCGCTCTCCTGGCTTGTCCAGTATAACCTCAGTGCCATCATAGACTGGTCTTCCCTGGTTGCCTGACCCTGTTGAGACCTCTGTCACCATCGGACCCTGCTCAGATGAGGCATAAAGCATTACCTTGGTGTACATTTATACATTATATTATATAACGTTGCATTGCTATACTGACTGTGATTGGGGCAAAACTAATATCTAACTTTACACAACGGTTTGGTCTAATCCTGAGTGCTGATTGGTTAAAACCTTATTCCAGCCAGTGTCTATTCCACAAGTTACCACTGGCTAAATCTATGACGTTAAAATGCCTATTTACTCTGTTCCATCTGACGGCGCAATCCACTGTCTCATCAGTCATGCAATTTATAAACTTGATCTCCACTATAAAAAGCATCTAGAAATTATCTCACATTTCTTTTAGACTAACATTTAGTTTTCAACAGTGGAGATTTGTATTAACCTTGCTGTCTGTTTCTCTGACATTTGCAACATTGTTTTAATATTCAAATTTAATCTCCAGCTGTCCCATAGTAATGAATGTGTCAGGAGTCGGGACGAGAACGACATGTAGTCAGCGTTTTTAGCTAGATGAACTCATGAATCAGCTGGCATCATTTTTATGGATATACTGTATATATATATATCTATATAAATACACTGCTCAAAAAAATAAAGGGAACACTAAAATAACACATCATAGATCTGAATAGTTGAATGTGCTGACAACAAAATCACACAAAAATTATCAATGGAAATCAAATTTATCAACCCATGGAGGTCTGGATTTGGAGTCACACTCAAAATTAAAGTGGAAAACCACACTACAGCCTGATCCAACTTTGATGTAATGTCCTTAAAACAAGTCAAAATGAGGCTCAGTAGTGTGTGTGGCCTCCAGGTGCCTGAATGACCTCCCTACAACGCCTGGGCATGCTCCTGATGAGGTGGCGGATGGTCTCCTGAGGATCTCCTCCCAGACCTGGACTAAAGCATCCGCCAACTCCTGGACAGTCTGTGGTGCAACGTGGCGTTGGTGGATGGAGCGAGACATGATGTCCCAGATGTGCTCAATTGGATTCAGGTCTGGGAACGGGCGGGCCAGTCCATAGCATCAATGCCTTCCTCTTGCAGGAACTGCTGACACACTCCAGCCACATGAGGTCTAGCATTGTCTTGCATTAGGAGGAACCCAGGGCCAACCGCACTAGCATATGGTCTCACAAGGGGTCTGAGGATCTCATCTCGGTACCTAATGGCAGTCAGGCTACCTCTGGCGAGCACATGGAGGGCTGTGCGGCCCCCAAAGAAATGCCACCCCACACCATGACTGACCCACCGCCAAACCGGTCATGCTGGAGGATGTTGCAGGCAGCAGAACGTTCTCCACGGCGTCTCCAGACTCTGTCACGTCTGTCACGTGCTCAGTGTGAACCTGCTTTCATCTGTGAAGAGCACAGGGCGCCAGTGGCGAATTTGCCAATCTTGGTGTTCTCTGGCAAATGCCAAACGTCCTGCACGGTGTTGGGCTGTAAGCACAACCCCCACCTGTGGACGTTGGGCCCTCATACCACCCTCATGGAGTCTGTTTCTGACCGTTTGAGCAGACACATGCACATTTGTGGCCTGCTGAAGGTCATTTTGCAGGGCTCTGGCAGTGCTCCTCCTTGCACAAAGGCGGAGGTAGTGGTCCTGCTGCTGGGTTGTTGCCCTCCTACGGCTGGGTTGTTGCCCTCCTACGGCCTCCTCCACGTCTCCTGATGTACTGGCCTGTCTCCTGGTAACGCCTCCATGCTCTGGACACTACGCTGACAGACACAGCAAACCTTCTTGCCACAGCTCGCATTGATGTGCCATCCTGGATGAGCTGCACTACCTGAGCCACTTGTGTGGGTTGTAGACTCCGTCTCATGCTACCACTAGAGTGAAAGCACCGCCAGCATTCAAAAGTGCCTAAAACATCAGCCAGGAAGCATAGGAACTGAGAAGTGGTCTGTGGTCACCACCTTCAGAACCACTCCTTTATTGGGGGTGTCTTGCTAATTGCCTATAATTTCCACCTGTTGTCTATTCCATTTGCACAACAGCATGTGAAATTTATTGTCAATCAGTGTTGCTTCCTAAGTGGACAGTTTGATTTCACAGAAGTGTGATTGACTTGGAGTTACATTGTGTTGTATAAGTGTTCCCTTAATTTTTTTGAGCAGTGTATATATATATATATATATATATACAAAGAAATGTCAGTTAAAAAAGGTGAAATGAAGCAGTTTTTCCAGCTTCAGTTTGAAGTGATTATGTTAGCTATGTTAGATGAGTGAGCACATTTTCTATGCCATGCGAAATCACGCATCATTATCCCATTGTTATGTATGTATACAAATAAATGTCACTAGAAAACAGCTTAAATGCAAATTATACTTTGCTGTTATTCTGGCTGCATGACTGTAAGTTAGCCGTAGTTGGCTAGCTAGCAAAAAATAAAACGTTGCCAGCCAGTAATGGCAATGGAACATTTAGAACGAACGACTGGGTTGCATCCATAGGTACAGAACAAAAAGACTGAACAACTGCGTTGCGTCTCTAGCAAACGAGCCAATAGAACAAACGACCAGCCGCCTTGGGTAGCAAGTTTTTAATTAAAATATGTAAATCATTATTTGAATATGTTAGTAAACCATTGTATAAAATGGATAATGCCCTCGAAGCCGATGTTTGGAGGATATATTGGCACGGTTTGCCGGTCCTCGACTGTGTCGTGCCAATATATCCTCCAAACACCAGCTTCGAGGGCATTATCACTTAATTAGACAACAGCTTCCTCTGTTCGCACTCTATGTGGTGTCCGCGGGGTCCTAAAGCCAGCAGGTTGAAACCACCAAACAGCCTACCCATCCACATGGTCATAAAGCACACCGATGCCACTTTTTGTATCTCAATCCAATGATAAAACTTGGGGGTCAAAAATGAAATTTCAGTATGGGGGGACATTTTCTATTTTTACCAATGACCTGCCACTGGAATTAAACAAAGCATGTGTGTCCATATATGCTGATGATTCAACCATATACGCATCAGCAACCACAGTTAATAAAGTCACTGAAACCCTTAACAAAGAGATGCAGTCTGTTTAGGAATGGGTGGCCAGTAATAAACTGGTTCTGAACATCTCTAAACTAAGAACATTGTATTTGGTACAAATCATTCCCAAAGTTCTAGACCTCAGCTGAATATGGTAATGAATGATATGTCTGTTGAACAAGTTGATGAGACTAAATTACTTGGTGTTACCTTAGATTGTAAACGTTCATGGTCAAAACATATAGATATGGTTGTAAAGATGGGAGATGCTCTGCCTTTTTTACACCACACTCTAAAAAGCAAGTCCTGCAGGCTCAAGTTTTGTCTTATCTTGATTATTGTCCAGGCGTGTGGTCGAATTCTGGAAGGAAGGACATAGTTAAGCTGCAGCTGGCCCAGAAGAGAGCGGCACGTCTTGCTCTTCATTGTAATCAGGGCTAAGGGCTAATATAAATGCTATGCATGCCAGTCTCTCTTGGCTAAGAGTTGAGGAAAGACATTGCATCACATCTTCTTTTTATAAGAAACATTGTGTTACAAATCCCAAATTGATTGCATAGTCAACTTACACACAGCTCTGACACACACATTTACTCCACCAGATATGCCAAGAGTGGTATTTTCACAGTCCCAATATCCAGAACCAATTCAAGAAAGCGTACAGGATTAAATAGAGCCATTATTGAATGGAACTCCGTTCCATCTCATATTGCTCGAATCAACAGCAAACCTGGTTTAAAAAAAAACAGATAAAGCAACACCTCATGGCACAACGCCTCTCCCCTATTTGACCTATATAGTTTGTGTGTATGTATTGATATTTATCTTTATTATGTATCCCCATTAGCTGCTGCCAAGGCATCAGGCCCCTACCCCACTACCACATATCTACAACACAAAATCCATGTGTACATGTATGTATAGTGTGTATGTTATCTTATGTGTGTATCCATGTGTTTGTGCCTATGTTTTGTGTTGCTTCACAGTCCCCTCTGTTCCATAAGGTGTTTTTTATCTGTTTTTTTAAATCTAATTCTACTGCTTGCATCAGTTACCTGATGTGGAATATAGTTCTGTGTAGTCATGGCTCTATGTAGTACTGTGCACCTCCCATAGTCTGTTCTGGACTGTGAAGTGACCTCTCGTGGCATGTCTTGTGGGGTATGCATGGGTGTCTGAGCTGAGTGCTAGTCGTTTAAACAGACAGCTCGGTGCTTTCAACATGTCAATGCCTCTCACAAATACAAGTAGTGATGAAGTTACTCTATCCTCCACTTTGAGCCAGGAGAGATTGACATGCGTATTATTAATGTTAGCTCTCTGTGTACATCCAAGGGTCAGCCGTGCTGCCCTGTTCTGAGCCAATTGCAATTTTCCCAAGTCCCTCTTTGTGGCACCTGACCACACAGCTGAACAGTTGTCAAGGTGTGACAAAACTAGAGCATGTAGGACCTGCCTTGTTGATAGTGCTGTTGAGTCATCCGCATACATAGACACACTGGCTTTCCTCAAAGTAAGGGACCTAGACAGCTGCCCTGAGGAATTCCTGATTCTACCTGGATTATGTTGGAGAGGCTTCCATTAAAGAACACCCTCTGTGATATGTAGGCTACGTGTGCCTTTTTAAAAATTGATGTAGTTCTGAGCTGCTCTTGTCTATTAATGTTCTGTATTATGTCATGTTTCATGTTTTGTGGGGACCCCCAGGAAGAGTAGCTGCTGCAAAAGCAGCATCTAAAGGGGAGCCTAATAAAATACCAATAATAATAAACTGTTCCACGGAAATGTGCATATATAAATATTAATAACTGGCCCACAGATCGGTAGAAATCGTAGGATAAATTATACGCTTACCCAAAATTGAAACTAATGAACTGCCTATGGTCGTTACTATTACACCCATTTAGAGAATTTGTTCAAGAACGTGCACACTAAGGAGGCCCAGTGAAAAAATGGAATCAGGAATCAAGGTAAGACCCAAGTGCAGACTGTGTGAAGTAACAATGTTTATTGTAACTACAGGGGCAGGCAAATGACAGGTCAAGGCAGGCAGTGACCTTACAGTGAAATGCTTACTTACGAGTCCCTAACCGACAATGCAGTTTTAAAAAATACGGATAAGAATAAAGAGGAGCAGTAAAAAAAATAACAATATATACAGGGGTGTGCCGGTTCAGAGTCACTGGTTAGTTGAGGTAGTATGTACATGAAGGTAGAGTTAATTAAAATGACTATGCATAGATGACAACAGAGAGTGGCAGTGGTATGGAGAGGGGGCAATCTGAATAGTCTGGGTAGCAATTTGACTAGATGTTCAGAAGTTTTATGGCTTGGGGGTAGAAGCTGTTTAGAAGCCTCTTGGACCTTGACTTGGCGCTCCGGTACCGCTTGCCGTGTGGTAGCAGAGAGAACAGTCCATGACTAGGGTGGCTGGAGTCTTTGACAATTTTAAGGGCCTTCCTCTGACACCACCTGGTATAGAGGTCCTGGATGGCAGGAAGCTTGGCCCCATTGATGTACTGGGCCGGTCGCACTACCCTCTGTAGTGCCTTGCGGTTGGAGGCCGAGCAGTTGCCATACCAGACAGTGATGCAACCAGTCAGGATGCTCTCGATGGTGCAGCTGTAGAACCTTTTGAGGATCTGAGGACCCATGACAAATATTTTCAGTCTCCTGATGGGGAATAGGTTTTTGTGCCCGCTTCACGACTGTCATGGTGTGCTTGGACCATGTTAGTTTGTTGGTGATGTGGACACCAAGGAACTTGAAGCTCTCAACCTGCTCCACTACAGCCCCGTCGATGAGAATAGAGGTGTGCTCTGTCCTCTTTTTCCTGTAGTCCACAATCATCTCTTTTGTCTCGATCACGTTGAGGGAGAGGTTGTTGTCCTGGAACCACACAGCCAGGTCTCTGACCTCCTCCCTATAGGCTGTCTCGTTGTTTTCGTTGATCAGGCCTACCACTGTTGTGTCATCGGGCAAATTTAATGATGGTGTTGGAGTCGTGCCTGCCCGTGCAGTCATGAGTAAACAGGGAGTACAGGCAGGGGGCAGAGCATGCACCCCTGAGGGGCCCCTGTGTTGAGGATCAGCATGGCGGATGTGTTGTTACCTATCCTTACCACCTGGGGGCGGCCTGTCAGGAAGTCCAGGATTCAGCTGCAGAGGGAGGTGTGTAGTCCCAGGGTCCTTGACATTCTTCCTCACAGCTTGATCAGTCAGTGTAGAATACACTGCACCTTTCCTCAGAAGGCAGCCTGCCCTCTTTCTCCGCCTCCTCTTCACGCAGATCACTGGGGTCGGGGCCTGTTCCCGAGGGAGCCGTATATCCTCCGCCTCGGGCTCGTCAGAGTCATGAAAAAAGAAAAATAATTCTGCTAGTCCGTGGTGAGTAATTGCAGTCCTGATGTCAAGAAGTTATTTTAGGTCATAAGAGACAGCAGGGATGGGTTGAGTGGTCAAGCGGACGGGTACAGGGTCAGGACAGGCAAGGGTCACAAACCAGGAGGTCGAGAAAAGAGAGGGGGGGAGCGGGGACAGGAGCTGACAGGAACAAACGCTGGGAAGCTTGACAAACAAGACGAACTGGCAACGGACAAATAGAAAACACAGGTATAAGTACACAGGGGATAATGGGGAGATGGGCGACACCTGGAGGGGGCTGGAGACAATCACAAAGACAGGTGAAACAGATTAGGGCGTGACACGTCCAACTGATTTGTTCTGGCACCGGGTCTGCCTCTCTCCACACTCCAATTAACATCTCTGTTTGACCTCTGTGTGTCTGTGTCTATGGAGAATGCCAGGTAAAGTCTTACCTGAAAGTACTGCCATGGTGAGAGAAACTACTGTAGCTGCTTCCATCTCTCCTGGTGATTCAGATTGAATCTGTCCAAACAATTAATAAGGGTATTCAGTAGGGGTGAAACAGTTCACAAACTGACGGTTCGGTACGATACGGTACAGTGGTGTCATGGCTCAGTACGGTTTCGATACGTTGACGAAATAAATGCCTCAGAAATATGTAATTTCTATTTAGATTTTCCATGTATTGTACCTTATAATGTGAAATAAAGTAGTAATTTAAAACAGTACTTCAACAAGAGTGCATAGTCCAGCAGAAAATATCAAAATTAAGTCAGCAGTGCCTTAAACAAAATAGGACCACTTATGACTCGTTACTTTTTTATAATCATATTTTCAAGTTTATCTTTAAGAAGATTAGTCTATCCACATTATCTGCAGTGAGCACAGATCGGTTTGCTGTGACAATGTCAGCCGCTATGGAGAATACCCTCTCGCTAGGGACAGAGGTCGCAGCCAGGTAGCGCCTTGCGACCTCTGTCCCTAGCGAGAGGGTATTCTCCATAGTGGCTGACATTGTCACAGCAAACCGATCTGTGCTCACTGCAAATAATGTGGATAAACTAGGTAGCGCCTTGCTAACATGGCAACATGAGGGTATATTAACTCTTTGGTCTTCCACCATGTAAGTGGATCACCTCCTCTATGACCTTGACCTTTGACTTGGTTCCCTGCTCCTGGGTCATGAACAACTCCCCAAAAAGCTCAGCCATGGCAGACTTATTTTCTGGAGGAAAACCCTGTGTCTGCCGTCTCTTGAGAGGGGTTGGCTCCTGTGGTATCTGTGGCTTAACCCTGCAGAATTAAATGTTAAAGCCACTCTGAAGGGGCTTTAAAAATATGTTTTGTTGTTAGAAATATATATCAGACACTAGTATGACAATTACAATTATTAATTTATAATTAATTGTTATATCACAAATTAATAAATAATAAATGTCACATGAACAAAATAAATAAATAAATACAACTCTCTCAGACAAGCAGCAGCATCCAGGTGCAGCAGGGACTTGAACCGGGGGTCCAAAGCGGTGCTCTTGTGTAAGAAGTCTTGGACACCAGGGTCAGCATATCTAGGCTCCAGGTTAACTCTGATAGCAGTCTTGACATCCCTTACTGCAGATGCATCTTCATCAGATGCCATTTATTTCAGGATCCCTGTTTTCATAGGCAGGACCATGGAAACTGATGGAATGCTCTCAGTGCATATCAGTGTTGTGACTGTTTTGAGAGGTTTGCACACTTTGATAACTTCCTCTGGTAGTCTTATGTCATTTTCAGACAAAGTCACAATATCTTTGACATTCTTCCTCACAGCTTGATCAGTCAGTGTAGAATACACTGCACCTTTCTGCTCAAGGTATCGCTCAACCATGTCATGGCTTGAATTCCATCTAGTAAGGACATCTTGGATTAGTTTGTGGTTTGGCAGCTCCAGCGTCTCCTGTTTTGTCTTGAAAACATGTGCAGCAGTTGTGCTTTTATGAAAGAAGGATACCACCTTTAGTTCCCCGCATCCAGTGCAAGCGGGAGGGATAGTTAATTGCACTACCGAACTGCCCCTAATCAAAACGAAACAAAACGGCCTAAACCCAGCCGTCAGAAAACACAGAACATTTTATTTTTTTTCACTCTCGAGTCATCTGGGACACCCGAGCTAAGCCCTAGGGACTACTAGGGGGGCACTTGAACATTCGTAGCGTCATTCCAAAAAACTGATCAAATTCAACATCTCACAGACTCCAACTTCCTCTGCCTTTCAGCGACATGGCTAAAAAGAAAATCCCATATGCTGCTTTGATTGTGCCTACTGGCTACAATGTTTTCAGGAGAGACAGGATTGAAGGAAGAGGAGGGTGTCTGATGATTTACATTAAAGAACATATCCGATGTAAACAAATTGAGTGGTCATGTGATAATAAACTAGAATGTGTTGGCCTGAATGTTACACTGTCTCCCCAAATTTATTTTATTTTATTTCACCTTTATTTAACCAGGTAGGCAAGTTGAGAACAAGTTCTCATTTACAACTGCGACCTGGCCAAGATAAAGCAAAGCAGTTTGACACATACAACAACACAGAGTTACACATGGAGTAAAACAAACATACAGTCAATAATACAGTAGAAAAAAAACAAATCTATATACAAAGAGTGCAAATGAGGTAGGATAAGGAAGGTAAGGCAATAAATAGGCCATGGTGGCAAAGTAATTACAATATAGCATTTAAACACTGGAATGGTAGATGTGCAGTAGATGAATGTGCAATGTAGAAAAATTGGGGTGCAAAGGAACAAGATAAATAAATAAATACGGTAAAAGATGAGGTAGTTGGTTGGGCTATTTACAGATGGGCTATAAACAGGTGCAGGGGTCTGTGAACTGCTCTGACAGCTGGTGCTTAAAGCTAGTGAGGGAGATAAGTGTCTCCAGTTTCAGAGATTTTTGTAGTTCATTCCAGTCATTGGCAGCAGAGAACTGGAAGGAGAGTCGGCCAAAGGAGGAATTGGCTTTGGGGGTGACCAGTGAGATATACCTGCTGGAGCGTGTGCTACGGGTTGGTGCTGCTAAGGTGACC
Source organism: Brachymystax lenok tsinlingensis (assembly GCA_030435695.1). Classification (NCBI taxonomy): domain Eukaryota; kingdom Metazoa; phylum Chordata; class Actinopteri; order Salmoniformes; family Salmonidae; genus Brachymystax; species Brachymystax lenok. The sequence goes on along the minus strand of CM059789.1, from coordinate 93,373,526 downwards.
AGCGAGCTGAGATAAGGCGGGACTTTACCTAGCAGGGACTTGTAGATGACCTGGAGCCAGTGGGTATGGCGACGAGTGTAAAGCGAGGGCCAGCCAACGAGAGCGTACAGGTCGCAGTGGTGGGTGGTATATGGGGCTTTGGTAACAAAACGGATGGTACTGTGATAGACTGCATCCAATTTGTTGAGTAGAATATTAGAGGCTATTTTGTAAATGACATCACCGAAGTCGAGGATCGGTAGGATGGTCAGTTTTACAAGGGTATGTTTGGCAGCATGAGTGAAGGATGCTTTGTTGCGAAATAGGAAGCCAAATCTAGATTTAATTTTAGATTGGAGATGTTTGATGTGAGTCTGGAAGGAGAGTTTACAGTCTAACAGTCTAAATGTCTAAATGTTTTTTACCTTTAATAGAATGTATAGACCACCTTCCACAAAAGTGTGTTTTTTGATAAGTTTAATAACATGCTTAGGGAGTGTGATTTTGGGAAAGAGGTCATCTTAACAGTTCTATTAGATTTATAAATGTCCCAAAGCCCAGCCAGTAATTTTCCCATGCTACTAGGCTAGCATTTGGTTTTCCTAAACTAGGGCCAACCAAATCTCGCTTAGGGCCTCTAATGCCTAATGAGCTTCCCTGATATTTTCCTGAACTGTCCAATACCTTTGCTGATGCATTTCAGTGACATACGGCTGCATATACAAATTGTTACACCTTTCCCATATTCATGTCATTTGAAACATATTCAAGTTATTAGCCTTATGAACATAGAGCTCGCCAGCTTGTAGTACTAAAAACCAGAAATGAGTTACCTCTGCTTCGTTCAGCAATTCATATAGGGGAAATGTAATGGGGAAAGAAGATGGTTTATATGCTGAAAATAAGGTCTGAGGTTAACACAGGCTTATTATATCTTATACGTTGTGTTCTATGAGATGTCAGTCAATTAATGGGTGTCACGTCCTGGCCATAGATAGCCCTCTGGGTTCTCTATGGTGTTTCAGGTCAGGACGTGAATAGGTTTTTTTTCTCTATGTTTTGTATTTATATGTTTTGTTTTGTGTATGGATCCCAATTAGAGGTAGCTGATTGTCTTTGTCTCTAATTGGGGATCATACTTAGGTTGTTCATTTTCCCACCTGCATTTGTGGGATATTGTTTTTTGTTAGTGCCTGAGAGCGCTACGGTATTGTGCGATCTGTTGGTTCTTTGTTGTTTTGTATGTTTTCACATTTATTTAAAAAAAAATTGGAACTCCATGCACGCTGCGCCTTGGTCCGTTTCTTCAAAAGACAATCGTGACAATGGGAGATTTTAACATTAATTATGAAGACAAGTCTTGTAGGAAAACACTCAAACGGATCACTAATACCTTTGACCTTACACAGCTAGTTAAAGGCCATCCAGGGTGACTTGTTGCTCTAAAACACATATTGATTTGGTGTTCAGTAATAAACCAGAGAGAGTGACTAAATAATTCAATATGGTTACTTGGCTGTCTTATAATCTGACACTTATAGCCAGAAAGCTTTCTAAGAGCAGGTTTAACCTCTACTGTTCACCAAAAATGGTGAATAACAATCTAACGCAGGATGCAGTCGAAATAGCAATAGCCTTCAATTCCTACTTTATTGACTCTATCAGGGTACTGTCACAGAAACCCTCCACTGGTTTCTTGGGCTCAGTGCTAGTGAATGACGCTCAACCTGTCTTCATCACAAGGGAGGTTTCTGAGTCAGAGGTGAACAATGTGATTAGCTCACTAAAGAACTCTAAAGTCAAATATGTGTTTGGGCTGGACTCTACCTTTCTAAAAAAAAAACTACAAAGAGTCCCTCATTGGCCCAATTACTAAGGTCACCAACACATCTATTGGTCAGGGGGTTTCCAAGGGTATGGAAGTCGGCCATAATAACAGCCATCTTTAAATCAGGTGACCCTGCTGACGTGAGTAACTACAGGCCCGTTAGTATACTACCTGTGGTGTGGAAGGTTGTTTCAAAGTGTGTAGCAGAGCAACTGATTGCCCACCACAACAACAGCCCCTTCACATTACACTCCATGCAGTTTGGCTTCAGAGCAAAACACTCCACAGAAAACTGCTTTCTTCTGGAAAATGTCCAGAATGGACAAAGGAGGACAAAGGAGGCGTTGTTGGGGCTGTGTTTCTGGACCCAAAGATGGCTTATGATACTGTTAACCATGAGGTTCTCATCACAAAAAATGTCCAAGTTCAACTTTTCCCCCGGTGCCTTTAGATGGATGAAATCAAACCTTGAAGGCAGAACTCAGTGTGAGCAATGATGTTACGTACACCTCTAGGAAGAGGGAACGCAACACCCTGCTAAAACTCAACTCCCCGTGGAGTGAAAGAGGTATGTGACTGTAGGTGCGGGTAAGGATGGCAGAGGCAGAGAAGTTTATAGTTAACAGGGAATTTATTCCTTTACATGGTAATTTGGGGGAAAGGGGGCTGAACGGAACCAAAGCAAAGAGTCAAAGCCCCCCCACCTTAACTGCCTACCCACAACTTACCACCACCTGGTGCGCTAACCAAAATACAGGGGGCGGTCCGTCCAGGTCTTACCTAGTGTGCATAGACAGTAAATACTACGGGTTATGTATGCCCGCAGACCTCTTGCCTAAGCACTCCCTAGGTGCCTTCCCCCCCCCCTTGGAACAAAAGAGAATACAAACAATTTCAATATTCAAAACAGTAATTTGGACATAAACATATCTCCACAGGTCCGGTTACAAAATATTTAAAAAAAAACTGTCTGAGCAACAACTTACACAGGACATCAAATAAGCTATCTCTGAGCAACAACCAACACAGAAAATAACCATCAGCTCTATCTGAGAAACAAACAATACTGGGGCATACCCAGAAGCTTCTGAGCAAAGGAACACTGGCTTTTATACAGCTGGAGGAGTCTGTAATGGGATCCTCTGACGAGAGGGCGGGGTCAGCTCCAATCTGCAGTAATGGGCCGACCAATCAGCTGCTTGGAATTTCAGGAAGCCATCCTGAAACACATACACATACATACAAACCCACAACACAGAAACTGGGGGAACGTAACAAATGAGCTGTCGCCCACTCTTAGCTATGACGTGGACGTGCCCAAGGGTCAATACTGGCGCCCCTCCTGTTCAGCCTGTACATTAATGATCTGCCTTCTGTCTGTACTGGGTCTGAAGTTCAAATGTATGCAGATGATACAGTGGTATATGTGCATGCAAAGAGCAAACAACAAGCTGCACAAGAACTCACTACTGAAATGGTCCAGGTTACAAAGTGTCTCAGTGACTCGTGTTTGCATCTCAATGTGAAAAAACTGTCTACATGTTCTTCACAAAGAGGGCAACAGATGCTACTGAGCCAGATGTCTATGTGTCAGGGGAGAAGCTCCAGGTGGTATCTGATTTTAAGTACCTTGGCATCCAACCTCTCTTTTAAAAGCAGGTGAAAAAGGTAATTCAAGTAACCAAATTCAATCTAGCTAATTTCAGATTTATACGAAATTGTTTGACTACAGAGGTAGCAAAACTGTACTTCAAATCTATGATACCCCCCACTTAACATACTGTTTGACTAGTTTGGCCCAAGCTTGCTGTACAACATTAAAACTCATTCAGTCTGTCTACAAACAGGCTCTCAAAGTGCTTGATAGGAAGCCCGATAGCCATCATCACTGTTACATCCTCAGAAAGCATGGGCTGAGTTTGGAAAATCTTGTGCAATACACCAACGCATTTCTTGTACTCAAGATCTTAAATGGCCTGGCTCCCCCTCCACTCAGTACTTTTGTTAAACAGAAAAACCAAGCATATTCATTAATCACGGTACTCCATTCTGTTTATTTTTGTTTATCTGTCGGCCCCAGCCGCGTACTCAGGCCCTGTGTGTAGCTAACCAATCCTCTTTGCCCATTCATCGCCAGTTTACCTGTTTTTGTTTCTTAGCTGATTAGCTGTTGTGGTCTTACCTGTTGTCTTAGCTAGCTCTCCCAATCAACACCTGTGTTTGCTTTATGCCTCGCTTTATGTCTCTCTCAAATGTCAATATGCCCTGTTTACTGTTGTTTATGATAGTTATCATTGTTTTAGTTTATAGTGGAGCCCCTAGGCCTCAGATTCCTCCTTTGTCCCACCTCTCACACATGCGGTGACCTTACCCAGTATTACCAGCACGACCAGAGATGCAACCACTCTTATCATCACTCGGTGCCTGGGCTTACACCCACTGTACCCTCACCCCACCATACCCCTGTCTGCACACTATGCCCTGAATCTATTCTACCACACACAGAAATCTGCTAATTTTATTCTCTGTTCCCAACCTGTTCTGATAGCCTTTAGCCGTACCCTCATCCTACTCCTCCTCTGTTCCTCGGCTGATGTGGAGGTAAACCCAGGCCCTGTGTGTCCCCAGGCACTCTCATTTGTTGACTTCTGTAAGCCTTGGTTTCATGCATGTTAACATCAGAAGCCTCCTCTCTAAGTTTGTTTTACTCACTACTTTAGCACACTCCGCCAACCCTGATGTCTTTGCCATGTCTGAATCCTGGCTTAGGAAGGCCACCAAAAATTCTGAGATTTCCATACCCAACTACAACATTTTCCGCCAAGATAGAACTGCCAAAGGGGGAGGAGTTGCAATCTATTGCAGAGATAGCCTGCAAAGTTCTGTCATACTTTCCAGGTCTATGCCCAAACAGTTCAAACTATTAATTCTAAAAATGTATCTCTCCAGAAATAAGTCTCTCACTGTTGCCGCCTGCTATAGACCCCTCTCAGCTCCCAGTTGTTCCCTGGATACCATATGTGAATTGAATGGCCCCCATCTATCTTCAGAGTTTATTCTGTTAGGTGACCTAAACTGGGAAATGCTTAACACCCCGGCAGTCCTACAATCTAAGCTAGATGCCCTCAATCTCACACAAATCATCAAGGAACCCACCAGGTACAATCCTAAATCTGTAAACATGGGCACCCTCATAGATATTATCCTGACCAACTTGCCCTCCAAATACACCTCTGCTGTTTTCAATCAGGATCTCAGCGACCACTGCCTCATTGCCTGCATCCGCTATGGGCCCGCGGTCAAATGACCACCCCTTATCACTGTCAAACGTTCCCTAAAACACTTCTACGAGCAGGCGTTTCTATTCGACCTGGCCCGGGTATCCTGGCAGGATATTGACCTCATTCTGTCAGTCGAGGATGCCTGGTCGTTCTTTCAAAGCAACTTCCTCACCATCTTAAATAAGCATGCCCCTTTCAAAAAATGTAGAACTAAGAACAGATACAGCCCTTGGTTCACTCCAGACCTGACTGCCCTTGACCAGCACAAGCACATCCTGTGGCGGACTGCTATAGCATCGAATAGTCCCCGTGATATGCAACTGTTCAGGGAAGTCAGGAACCAATACACGCAGTCAGTCAAGAAAGCAAAGGCTAGCTTTTTCAAACAGAAATTTGCATCCTGTAGCTCTAACTCCAAAAAGTTCTGGGATACTGTCAAGTCCATGGAGAACAATAGCACCTCCTCCCAGCTGCCCACTGCACTGAGGCTAGGTAACACGGTCAAATTTCAACAAGCATTTCTCTACAGCTGGCCATGCTTTCCTCCTGGCTAACCCAACCCCGGCCAACAGCTCCGCAGCTACTTGTTCGAGCCTCCCCAGCTTTTCCTTCACCCAAATCCAGATAGCAGGTTTTCTGAAAGAGCTGCAAAACCTGGACCCGTACAAATCAGCTGGGCTAGACAATCTGGACCCTCTCTTTCTAAAACTATCCGCCGCCATTGTTGCAACTCCTATTACCAGTCTGCTCAACCACTCTTTCGTGTCGTCCGAGATCCCTAAAGATTGGAAAGCTGACGCGGTCATCCCCCTCTTCAAAGGGGTTGACAGCCTAGAACCAAATTGCTATAGACCTATATCCATCCCGCCCTGCCTCTCTAAAGTCTTTGAAAACCTAGTTAATAAAGAGATCATTGACCACATCGAATCCCACCATACCTTCTCCGCTATGCAATCCGGTTTCCGATCTGGTCACGGGTGCACCTCAGCCACGCTCAAGGTACAAAACGATACCATAACCGCCATCGATAAGAGACATTACTGTGCAGCCGTATTCTAACTGGCTAAGGCTTTCGACTCTGTCAATCACCACATCCTTATCGGCAGACTCAGCAGCCTTTGTTTCTCAAATGATTGCCTCGCCTGGTTCACCAACTACTTTGCAGACAGAGTTCAGTGTGTTAAATCGGAGGGCCTGTTGTCGGACCTCTGGCAGTCTCTATGGGGGTGCCACAGGGTTCAATTCCTGGGCCGACTCTCTTCTCTGTATACATCAATGATGTCGCTCTTGCTGCTGGTGATTCTCGGATCCACCTCTACACAGATGACACCATTCTGTATACTTCTGGCCCTTCTTTGGACACTGTGTTAACTACTTAGGGAGCAGTGGGGTGCTCCCGACACTACCCGGTGAAATGTAAGGCGCCAAATTCAAAATCCAAAAGTTGAATTATTGAACATTTATCAATATACAAGTGTTGCATAGTCATCAAAAGCTCTGATTCTTGGCAATATCACAGCGTTGTCAGATTTCAAAAAGGCTTTACGGCGAAAGCACAACATTTGATTGTTTGAGGATAGCCCCTCTCATATTTGATGCATTAGCATAAATCCATAACCAACGAGGGTCTCACAAAATGCATAAAATCGCTAATATAAAATCGCTTACCTTTGATGAACTTCTGCTGAGGGCTTCCCAAGTGTCCAACGAAGACAATCCATGCTTCTTTTGTTAGAAAAAGTAACTTATTATATCCATAAATCTCCGTTTGGTTGGCGCGTTATGTTCATAAAATCCACCGTCGAGTCGCCCATAGAACCGTGAAGAGAACGCGTTCAAATTACACCTATCATATTTCTCCAAACAAATCAAACATAATTTTTATGTTTCCTTAGGTATCATTTTATGTATATTTACTATAATATTTCAACCGGATTGTAGCCTGACTGATAAGAAAGGAAAATAAAAGTGAGGCACGCTCTCATTCTCGTGACCGGAAAAAGTATTTCTCATTTCCACTTCCTTCAGTAAATCTTCTTCTATACGGTTCCCTTTAGCCCTATTGTTTTGAAACCTTGTCTAAAGACTGTTGACATCCTGTGGAAGCCATAGGTACTGCAGTCTCAGTCCTACAAAACAGAGAAATTGATAGGCACAATGGAGAAAAAGGTCATTTAAAAAAAAAAATATATATATTTTCCTTGGGTTTTCGCCTGCTATATCACTTCTGTTATACTCACATACATTATTTTAACACTGTTAGAAACTTCAGAGTGTTTGCTATCCAATAGTACTAATTATGTGCATATCCTATTTTCTGGGCCTGAATGGCAGGCATTTTACTTTGGGCATGCCAGACTCTCCAAAACCGTCTCCTCGGCAGCCACTCCCTAAGAAGTTAATTAACCTCCAAACAAGCTCCAATGCCATACAACACTCCTTCAGTGGCCCCCAACTGCTCTTAAACGCTAGTAAAACCAAATGCATGCTTTTCAACCGTTCGCTGCCTGCACCCGCCCGCCCGACTAGCATCACTACCCTGGACGGCTCTGACCTAGAATATGTGGACAACTATAAATACCTAGGTGTCTGGCTAGACTGTAAACTCTCCTTACAGACTCACATTAAACATCTCCAATCCAAAATCAAATCTAGAATCGGCTTTCTATTTCGCAACAAAGCCTCCTTCACTCATGCTTCCAAACTTGCACTAGTAAAACTGACTATCCTACCGATCCTCGACTTCGGCGATGTCATCTACAAAACAGCTTCCAATACTTTACTCAGCAAACTGGATGCAGTCTATCACAGTGCCATCTGCTTTGTCACCAAAGCCCCTTATACCACCCACCACTGCGACCTGTACGCTCTAGTCGGCTGGCCCTCGCTACATACTCGTCGCCAGACCCACTGGCTCCAGGTCATCTACAAGTCCCTGCTAGGTTAAGCCTGCCTTATCTCAGCTCGCTGGTAACCATAGCAGCACCCACCCGTAGCACGCGCTCCAACAGGTATATCTCACTGGTCATCCCCAAAGCCAATTCCTCCTTTGGCCGCCTTTCCTTCCAGTTCTCTGCTGCCAATGATTGGAACGAACTACAAAAATCACTGAAACTGGAGACACTTATCTCCCTCACTAGCTTTATGCACCAGCTGTCAGAGCAGCTCACATATCACTGCACCTGTACATAGCCCATCTGTTAATAGCCCAACCAACTACCTCTTCCCCTACCGTATTCATTTATTTATCTTGCTCCTTTGCACCCCAGTATTTTTACTTTGCACATTAATCTACTGCACATCTACCATTCCAGTGTTAAATTGCTATATTGTAATTACTTTGCCACCATGGCCTATTTATTGCCTTACGTTCCTTATCTTACCTCATTTGCACACATTATATATAGATTCGGTTTTTTTTCTACTGTATTATTGACTGTATGTTTGTTTACTCCAATGTGTAACTCTGTTGTTGTATGTGTCGAACTGCTTTGCTTTATCTTGGCCAGGTCGCAGTTGTAAATGAGAACTTGTTCTCAACTTGCCTAGCTGGTTAAATAAAGGTGAAATTAAAAATAATAATAATAATAATCTGCTTTCTCTGTGAGAGCTTCCATTGTCTGGAATACACTGCCATCTGACACACATAACTGCACCACCTATCACACTTTCACAGAAAATATGAAGACATGACTAAAGGTCAATCAGATTTGTGAACATATTCCCAAGCTGTGTATTGATGCTTTCCATGTTGTCTATTGTCTGTAGCTTGTGAGGTGTGGAAACACTTTGTTGCTTTTATGGATTTTGTCTTGTTGCTTTTTGTGCTATGTTGCTCTGTTTGCATGCTATGTCTTGCTTGTCCTATGTTGCTCTGCGTGTGCTCACTGCTCATTGATTGTCTGTATTGTAATTGTTTTTAATAATCTGCCCAGGGACTGCGGTTGAAAATTAGCCGGCTGGCTAAAACCGTCACTTTTACTGAAACATTGATTAATGTGCACTGTCCCTGTAAAAATGTAAATAAACTCAAACTCACACCCACAAGCGGGGGAGAGATCAAGAGGAATGCAGGTGGGGGATTTTATGACACCTCCCGCCCATTGTAAATCTTAAAGTAGCAGACAAAATCCCTTTGTCCTCTCAGTATGGAGAACCTACCTCTGTAACATGCAATAAATGGACTTTGGAACAATATGTTTCATCAGCCAAAATGATAGTAATGACGATACATAGATGGAATATGAAAATGAATGTCGTTTTTGGTATGTTTTGACACATCAATCTAGGTGACCCTGCGCCAAGGTCTGAGTAGTCAGCAACCCCAAAACGAGGTTGAAGACCAAGGAACCTTTTAACAATCTATGCTACGGATGAGTAGCTGTGTCCAAGAGGGTGAATTCAAGCTGGACCACCCGGTTACCACTCTCCAAGGAATCGTGTGTCTACACTGTTTTCATTCACACGCTGGAACCATCTACACAGCTGATTAGCCGTCCTCAGAAGACCCCTTTTCAGAACAAGAGCGAGGAAACAGACCACTAAGAGAAAGGACACTGACATCGTGTGGACAATCAGAGAGTTACACCCGGTAACCACAGGAGTGTCGCCATCAGAGGAGAAGTCGGAACCCGGTCCACGAAAAAACACCCCATCAGAGACCTTCGACACGTAATTACATCATTATATTCTGACCCATAAGAGCGGCAGTTCGGGGCAAGGTTAGGGTTAAACTAAGCATAGTTTACAATTGTACCCAAGTGTACAATTTCTCTCATGCACTCTCTCTTTTGAAATCCCCATTTTGTGCCACACGTGTCATGTGTTGGCCCGCGAGGGGCCTGTTTCGTTGTACTATGTTATAATCAATAGCCTAGACTGTGTGTTTGTGTATGTGTATCTTGTATTAGAATTTTAGCTTGTTAATAAATAAATAATCAACTCAATTGGTTTGGTACAGACTGATTTTGTGAAACTCGGGTTTGTGCAGATTCCCAGATTATGCGACGTTCAAGAATGAAACTAGAGAGGAAATTAATTAATTAGGATTGTGATTGGAGTATTGCTGGTTGTGGGAGTGGCAGTTGGTGTGGCAGTTTACTTTATGAAGAAAAAAGGGTGAGTAAAAAAATACATTTTGTTGTAAGATCACTTTTCATTCTGAAATGAGACAGTTTGAAATCAGATTATTTTATTTAGTAAACAATTAAGAATTATGTTATATATCAACTTTTTGCATGAAAAGGTTTTATAGTGGAATCCATTTCACTGAAGTATATCACTTACTGTCTCCCACACCAACAGCCTGAATTGTGGGTCTGTGAATTCATACTTATCTGTCCCACATATCCTTGCTCTGTATGGCGTCTTTGTCTTAAATTGATTGGGTTAACTTTGAAATAGCTTTCAGAGCTCAATGCTGTTTTGTCAGACAACTAAATACTTAACGTTCTTTAAGATACAGTCCAGTAAACCAATGAAGTCTCATTTGTTTGTTGCTCAATTATCTGTAGTATCACCCACCTGTAAATCAGTCGATCTATGGCATAAAGCATTTGATAACTAACCTAAGGGCCAAATCTGAGGTGGATAGTAAGGATCATTTTAGAAACAGAGTATAACAGTAGTACATGCGCATTTAAAAACAACAGGCCCAGTAGTATCTGAAAGAGAGAGTTCTAAATGTCACTGCAATTATCTATGTGGTTAATGGTTTACTAGTCACAACCCACAGAGGAAAGCCACAACTGTATGCAGTTTAAAACGTGTTAGCTTTGTGGCATATCTCCCTGACCTCTGACACTCAGGTTTATGCGTCTCTCTGACCAATAGCTGGAAGATTCCTAACAAACTTTAACTCATGGAAATTATAAGGTTAGAGGCCATGGAGAGATATTTCTAAAGTTGGGTAGTCAATTATGAATTCTTAAGTTGTCACCATTTGTTTAGAGACCATTTACTGTGATAGAGCCTTATCATAATTTGTCGCTGTGTTTTAACTCCAAGGTATGGCTTTTCAAGTAACCAAACACACAATTCTGGAATCAGATGTGCAATCATGAGTTATAATAAGAGAGGGTTTCAAAGTAAATAGTAATAAACAACGTGTGAAGGCTGTGGAAAGGTCAATTGAAGGGCAGTTGACCATTTCCTATAGGTCATTATACACGGATAACAACCAAAGTATTGTGCCGCCGCGTGAAGATGAGATATATTGAGTATACTGTAGTTAACCGTGAAATGAGTTTATAATCATATTGACCCTCCCTGTATTTGGCTGGCAGGGCTGGTTGTCAATGGTTGTTATGAACAAATGTAATTGTACAGAATTTGTTGCCGGTTCATAACGCACTTGTCTCATCTAAATTGGGCCTAAATGTGTCTCTGCAAATAACAATAATAATTTCCCCAAAATACTGACTGCTCCCTAACTTACATTAGTTTCTTCAAGAAAGAATCCTCCAGTGGAACGAGTGTTGGCAACAGTAAGTATGAGCTCTGTGTCTCACATACATTAATTGATTTAGTAAATAATGTATATGCCCATCTAATGACCTTCTGATCTACATCTACTTCTGCTCTGTCTACTACCACTAGTAGTAAATGGATCTCCATATGTCTACACTCTCAACGTTGTTTCCACGTCATTTCAATGAAATGACATTGAACCAACGTGGAATAGATGTTGAATTGACATCTGTGCCCAGTGGGTCTGTTCCCAGCTCTCTAAATACTTAATTTCCTCTGTCTACATGGGCAAACAATCTATCGGGTCCTGCTTACCATAATCTTCTACACAGACACACAAAATATGAACTAACGATAATCTAATAATGTTAAGCATCATGCCTGTAATCTAAGGCAATGCTTTCAATGAAGGTGTGAGTATAGCGGAGTCAGGCGCAGGACAGCAGATATGAATAACAAACGTTTTTACTCAAATATATTTCACAAAATATAACTCAATATAAACGAGCCCACAAATAACGGACCGTATCAACATACAAACAATTACTCACAAAAACCATGGGGGAACAGAGGGTTAAATAATGAACAAGTAATTGGGGAAATGAAACCAGGTGTGTAAGACAAAGACAAAACAAATGGAAAATGAAAAATGGATCGGCAATGGCTAGTAGACCGGTGACGTCGACCGCCGAACGCCGACCGAACAAGGAGAGGGACCGACTTCGGCGGAAGTCGTGACAGACACTCAAAGTTGATCAGTGCTTCAGGATTGTGAAGCCTATATACTGTAAACTACAGCCCCATCTCTAACCGCTGTTCGTGTGATGTCTCTGCAGGTAAAAGCTCTGCTAGCGGAGGGGGACCAGGAGGAAACCAGGTACAATGCACTGTCATGACATGCATTTAACTGTCATGTATTTCTGTTTTCATAGCTTCCATAGTACATTTGTTTATCTGATATGGATGTAGGCTAATATGTAATACCATTGTATACTACATCCATTATTAACATACTGCAGGTGCACAGATAAGCAACTGGCCTGCTTTTATTCCTTTGATTCTGTTATTTTGAGTAGAAAGAGCTGCACATTGAGCTACATGTACTGTATTATAGCTATCAGAGATCCTGATCCGAATAGTAAATATCAGCATTGTGTAAGACTGAAGAGAATAATGTAATGATAATAATCACAGATAACCTCGTCACAGTGTAGATGAAGATGGGTCAATATAATAACTAAATGATTATAGTAGTTAACATAGCACCAGAGCCAAGCTTTAGGTAGGCTATGTCTCCTGGCGCCTCTGATAAGCAAGTCTGGCTTTTGACTCATGTCATTATAGTGATGAGTACACTTTCAGGCAGGGGCAGTATGCGTGGTCTGTTAACTGTAAGGCTGAGGGACTTTGCTCCAGGAAGAGAATATTGTATTGAGCTTACACACCTTTTAATGTGAAGTATTTAAAATAGATACAACGGTTTCCTTGGCAACTCAGTTAAGACAAATGTATTTCTGTCAAGTGCCATGAGCCCTAATGTGTCCATTTGGCTACAGTTTAATCTCCTTGAAACTCAATCGAAAGAAATATGAAAGATATGTGGAACTATCTTTGTAATCAACAGCACTGACCTCTTTAAAGATAACAATAGAAACACGCCAACCTGTTCATAAAGAACTAGTCTGGTAACTGGTTCACTAGCTGTGTGACACACCTTCACTCCTGGCATACAAGGCTAGTAATGACCACACAGTTTGAGGGGATGTAACAAACTCCCTGCCTTCAAGAATCTGTGCAAGAAATAACCAAAAGCAAGTTGACTGGACTAACTCTGTTTGCAATTGTCCACTGCTCTGGTGCTTATAGGTCTAGATGTCAGGCAAGGTTTTTTTTCTTGTCAATTCATGGTCAGGACTTCACTAGGACATGTCTCTCCTCTCCTCCTAGGAGCTGAACTATGCAGACATCACGCAATTCCAGAAGAGGGACGGTGGGTCAGTTCAGCTGGGGAACCTGGGTACTTCCTCCACAGAGTACGCTCAGGTCCGAGTCAACAACTGGCCTGGTCAGCCAGCCGAACCGCCCACCTACAAAGCCCAACAATCCCAGTATCCCCTAGTGAAAACGCCTGTCCTTAAGCCTGCCCCCGATGCTGCATCCACCATCTACTCAGACGTTCGAAAGAACTGACCACGCCTCCCTGTCAATCATCTGGACCAGTTGGGGTCAGTCAGGGTGACCAGGCCTGTTCAGATATGGCCAATGAAGCCGCACAACCTTCTCTGTGTCTATGTGCCAACAAAACTTTTATTCTAATACTGCATCCTTTATTAGGCCTTACAGATCCCTGGACAAACAAAACTGTCAGTTGACCCCTTAGCTATTATCAATTTCTCATCTGTTTTATAATTTGTACTCAACTAATAGTAAATAAATGAAATTTTATTGATAATGTCATAATAGATCATCAGATCGTGATGGATAGTGAATATTTGTGTAGACACAAAATATACAGCTTCATACAGTCGTGGCCAAAAGTTTTGAGAATGACACAAATATTAATTTCCACAAAGTTTGCTGCTTCAGTGTCTTTAGATATTTCTTTCAGATGTTACTATGGAATACTGAAGTATAATTACAAGCATTTCATAAATGTCAAAGGCTTTTATTGACAATTACATGAAGTTGATGCAAAGAGTCAATATTTGCAGTGTTGACCCTTCTTTTTCAAGACCTCTGCAATCCACCCTGGCATGCTGTCAATTAACTTCTGGGCCACATCCTGACTGATGGCAGCCCATTCTTGCATAATCAATGCTTGGAGTTTGTCAGAATTTGTGGGTTTTTGTTTGTCCAACCGCCTCTTGAGGATTGACCACAATTTCTCAATGGGATTAAGGTCTGGGGAGTTTCCTGGCCATGGACCCAAAATATTGATGTTTTGTTCCCCGAGCCACTTAGTTATCACTTTTGCCTTATGGCAAGGTTCTCCATCATGCTGGAAAAGGCATTGTTCATCACCAAACGGTTCCTGGATGGTTGAGAGAAGTTGCTCTCGGAGGATGTGTTGGTACCATTCTTTATTCATGGCTGTATTCTTAGGCAAAATTGTGAGTGAGCCCACTCCCTTGGCTGAGAAGCAACCCCACACATGAATGGTCTCAGGATGCTTTACTGTTGGCATGACACAGGACTGATGGTAGCGCTCACCTTGTTTTCTCCGGACAAGCTTTTTTCCGGATGCCCCAAACAATCGGAAAGGGGATTCATCAGAGAAAATGACTTTACCCCAGTCCTCAGCAGTCCAATCCCTGTACCTTTTGCAGAATATCTGTCTGTCCCTGATGTTTTTCTTGGAGAGAGGTGGCTTCTTTGCTGCCCTTCTTGACACCAAGCCATCCTCCAAAAGTCTTCGCCTCACTGTGCGTGCAGATGCACTCACACCTGCCTGCTGCCATTCCTGAGCAAGCTCTGTACTGGTGGTGCCCCGATCCCGCAGCTGAATAAACTTTAGGAGACGGTCCTGGCGCTTGCTGGACTTTCTTGGGCGCCCTGAAGCTTTCTTCACAACAATTGACCCGCTCTCCTTGAAGTTCTTGATGATCCGATAAATGGTTGATTTAGGTGCAATCTTACTGGCAGCAATATCCTTGCCTGTGAAGCCCTTTTTGTGCAAAAAAGAATTTCCTTGCAGGTAACCATGTTTGACAGAGGAAGAACAATGATTCCAAGCACCACCCTCCTTTTGAAGCTTCCAGTCTGTTATTCGAACTCAATCAGCATGACAGAGTGATATCCAGCCTTGTCCTTGTCAACACTCACACCTGTGTTAACGAGAGAATCACTGACATGATGTCAGCTGGTCCTTTTGTGGCAGGGCTGAAATGCAGTGGAAATGTTTTTGGGGGATTCCGTTTATTTGCACGGCAAAGAGGGACTTTGCAATTAATTGCAATTCATCTGATCACTCTTCATGACATTCTGGCATATATGCAAATTGCCATCATACAAACTTAGGCAGCAGACTTTGTGAAAATTTATATTTGTGTCATTCTCAAAACTTTTGGCCACGACTGTACATAATGTGCCATTAACCCTCTAGATCAGGGATCAACTAGATTCAGCTGTGGGCCGCAAGAAGCCCAAACAGCTATAATGTTTGACTAAAACATAATCATTTCAAACCTTGCTTACATTTGTATACAATCATGTCTCTCTCTATTATGCGTTGAATTACTTGGGAACAGATTTCTTAAATTGAAATTACCTGGAGCTGATTTCCGGGTGTTTTTCCAGTCTTTTATGTCCACCAATGAAGAAAATAATAAAAATAAAATGACAATTTGTTTTACTGTAAATGTACAAAACTGAAATGCTTTAAAAATAGTTATTACCACTAAACAGCAAAAAGTAAAAATGTCTAATAGTCCAGTTCACCATGAAAAAGCTATAAATGTGTAACATTGAAACATGCACATATTATAGTTTGTGCCTTTGTTGCATTCAGAAAGATACAGCAACCCAGACTAATGTCACCACAATCTAAACACTTGAGTACACCTTGGGGGGCCAAATAAGACCACAAGTCGGGGGATGTTCTACTAAACTAACATATGGAATTGTTTTAAGATGGTCATACCAAGGATTATTATGTTTGATTTTGAATTTTTAGACCCCTTAAAGATTTCTCTTACTGCTATTTTCAGTTCCCATACATATTGTTGAGGTAACTGGAGGCCTATTATACCACAAGTTGGGGAAAGCATTAAATCAAATCAAATCAAATTTATTTATAAAGCCCCCCTTACATCAGCTGATGTCACAGAGTGCTGTACAGAAACCCAGCCTAAAACCCCAAACAGCAAGCAATGCAGGTGTAAAAGCACGGTGGCTAGGAAAACTCCCTAGAAGGCCAAACCTAGGAAGAAACCTAGAGAGGAACCAGGCTGTGAGGGGTGGCTAGTCCTCTTCTGGCTGTGCCGGGTGCAGATTATAACAGAACATGGACAAGATTTTAAAATGTTCATAAAACAGGCAGAACAGTTGTAACTGGAGAAGCAGCACTGCCAGGTGGACTCGGGACATCCGGGTAGGCCTTGAGGAATGGTCCTAATGCTCAGGTCCTCCGAGAGAGAGAGAGAGAGAGAGAGAGAGAGAGAGAGAGAGAGAGAGAGAGAGAGAGAGAGAGAGAGAGAGAGAGAGAGAGAGAGAAATAAGAAAAAAGAAAGAGAGAGATAATTAGAGCGAGCATACTTAAATTGCACAGGACACCAGATAAGAGAAGAAATACTCCAGATATAACAGACGGACCCTAGCACCCCGACACATAAACTACTGCAGCATAAATACTGGGGGTGAGACAGGAGGGTCGGAGACACTGTGGCCCTGCCCGACTAAACCCACTGGACAGGGCCAAACAGGCAGGATATAACCCCACCCACTCTGCCAAGCACAGCCCCCACACCACCAGAGGGATATCTTCAACCACCAACTTACCACATCCTGAGACAAGGCCGAGTATAGCCCACAAGATCTCCGCCGCCACGGCACCAGAAGCCAGTGACTCAGCCCCTGTAATAGGGTTAGAGGCAGAGAATCCCAGTGGAGGGGAACCGCCAGGCAAAGACAGCAAGGGTGGTTCGTTGCTCCAGTGCCTTTCTGCTCACCTTCACACTCCTGGGCCAGACTACACTCAGTCATAAGACCTACTGAAGAGATGAGTCTTCAATAAAGACTTAAAGGTTGAGACCGAGTCATCGTCTCTCACATGGATAGGCAGACTATTCCATAAAAATGGAGCTCTATAGGAAAAAGCCCTGCCTCCAGCTGTTTGCTTAGAAATTTTAGGACAGTAAGGAGGCTCGGCTCTTGTGACCGTAGCGCATTGTGTAGGTATGTACGGGCAGGACCAAATCAGAAAGATAGGTAGGAGCAAGCCCATGTAATGCTTTGTAGGTTAGCAGTAAAACCTTGAAATCAGCTCCTTGCCTTAACAGGAAGCCAGTGTAGAGAGGCTAGTACTGGAGTAATATGATCAAATTTTGGGGTTCTAGTCAAGATTCTAGCAGCCGTGTTAAGCACTAACTGAAGTTTATTTAGTGCTTTATCCGGATAGCCGGAAAATAAAGCATTGCAGTAGTCTAACCTAGAAGTTACAAATGCATGGATTAACTTTTTCTGCATCATTTTTGGACAGAAAGTTTCTAATTTTACAATGTTACGTAAATGGAAAAAAGCTGTCCTTGAAACAGTCTTGATATGTTGGCTAAAAGAGAGATCAGGGGTCCAGAGTAACGCCGAGGTCCTTCACAGTTTTATTTGAGACGACTGTACAACCATCAAGATTAATTGTCAGATTCAACAGAAGATCTCTTTGTTTCTTGGGACCTAGGACTAGCATCTCTGTTTTATCAGAGTTTAAAAGTAGAAAATTTTCTGCCATCCACTTCCTTATGTCTGAAACACAGGCTTCAAGGGAGGGCAATTTTGGGGCTTCACCATGTTTCATCGAAATGTACAGCTGTGTGTCATCCGCATAGCAGTGAAAGTTAACATTATGTTTCCGAATGACATCACCAAGTGGTAAAATATATAGTGAAAACAATAGTGGTCCCAAACAGAGCCTTGAGGAACACTGAAATTTACAGTTGATTTGTCAGAGGACAAACCATCCACAGAGACAAACTGATATCTTTCCGACAGATAAGATCTAAACCAGGCCAAAACTTGTCCATGTAGACCAATTTGGGTTTCAATCTCTCCAAAAGAATGTGGTGATCGATGGTATCAAAAGCAGCACTAAGGTCTAGGAGCATGAGTACAGTTGCAGAGCCTCGGTCTGACGCCATTAAAGGTCATTTACCACCTTCACAAGTGCAGTCTCAGTGCTATGATGGGGTCTAAAACCAGACTGAAGCGTTGCAGATACATTGTTTGTCTTCAGGAAGGCAGTGAGGCTGCAACAGCTTTTTTCTAAAATTTTTGAGAGGAATGGAAGAATTCGATATAGGCCGATAGTTTTTTATATTTTCTGGGTCAAGGTTTGGCTTTTTAAGAGAGGCTTTATTACTGCCACTTTTAGTGAGTTTGGTACACATCCGCAGATAGAGAGCTGTTTATTATGTTCAATATAGGAGGGCCAAGCACAGGAAGCAGCTCTTTCAGTAGTTTAGTTGGAATAGGGTCCAGTATGCAGCTTGAAGGTTTAGAGGCCATGATTATTTTCATCAATGTGTCAAGAGATATGGTACTAAAAACTTGAGTGTCTCTCTTGATTTTATGTCCTGGCAAAGTTGTGTGGACTCAGGACAACTGAGCTTTGGAGGAATACAGATTTAAAAGAGGAGTCCGTAATTTGCTTTCTAATGATCATGATCTTTTCCTCAAAGAAGTTCATGAATGAATCACTGCTAAAGTGAAAGCCATCCTCTCTTGGGGAATGCTGCTTTTTAGTTAGCTTTGTGACAGTATCAAAAAGAAACTTTGGATTATTCTTATTTTCCTCAATTAACTTGGAAAATAGGATGATCGAGCAGCAGTGAGGGCTCTTCGATACTGCACGGTACTGTCTTTTCCAAGCTAGTCGGAAGACTTCCAGTTTGGTGTGGCGCCATTTCCGTTCAATTTTCTGGTAACTTGCTTCAGAGCTGGGTATTTTCTGTATACCAGGGAGCTAGTTTTTTTGGCAAATGTTTTTTGTTTTTAGGGGTGCAACTGCATCTAGGGTATTGCGCAAGGTTACATTGAGTTCCTCAGTTAGGTGGTTAACTGATTTTTGTACTCTGACGCCCTTGGGTAGGTGGAAGGATTCTGGAAGGGCATCTAGAATCTTTGGGATGTCTGAGAATTTATAGCACGACTTTGATGATCCTTGGTTGGGGTCTGAGCAGATTATCTGTTGCGATTTCAAACGTAATAAAATGGTGGTCCGATAATCCTGGACTATGAGGAAAACATTAAGATCCACAACATTTATTCCACGGGACAAAACTAGGTCCAGAGTATGACTGTGGCAGTGAGTAGGTCCCGAGACATGTTGAACAAAACCGACAGAGTCGATGATGGCTCCAAAAGCCTTTTTGGAGTGGGTCTGTGGACTTTTCCATGTGAATATTAAAGTCACCAAAAATTAGAATATTGTCTGCCATGACTACAAGGTCCGATAGGAATTCAGGGAACTCAGTGAGGAATGTTGTATATGGCCCAGGAGGCCTGTAAACAGTAGCTATAAAAAGTGATTGAGTAGGCTGCATAGATTTCATGACTAGAAGCTCAAAAGACGAAAAACGCTGCTTTTTTTTGTTTTGTAAATAGAAATTTGCTATTGTAAATGTTAGCAACACCTCCGCCTTTGCGGGATGCTGGGGATATGGTCACTAGTGTAACCAGGAGGTGAGGCCTCATTTAACACAATAAATTCATCAGGCTTAAGCCATGTTTCAGTCAGGCCAATCACATCAAGATTATGATCAGTGATTAGTTCATTGACTAGAACTGCCTTGGAAGTGAGGGATCTAACATTGAGTAGCCCCATTTTGAGATGTGAGGTATCACAATCTCTTTCAATAATGGCAGCAATGGAGGAGGTCTTTATTCTAGTGAGATTGCTAAGGCGAACACGCCATGTTTAGTTTTGCCCAACCTAGGTCGAGGCACAGACACAGTCTCAATAGAGATAGCTGAGCTGACTACACTAACTGTGCTAGTGGCAGACTCCACTAAGCTGGCAGGCTGGCTAACAGCCTGCTGCCTGGCCTGCACCCTATCTCATTGTGAAGCCAGAGGAGTTAGAGCCCTGTCTATGTTCGTCGATAAGATGAGAGCACCCTCCAGCTAGGATGGAGTCCGCCACTCCTCAACAGGCCAGGCTTGGTCCTGTTTGTGGGTGAGTCCCAGAAAGAGGGCCAATTATCTACAAATTCTATCTTTTGTGTGGGGCAGAAACAGTTTCAACCAGCGATTGAGTTGTGAGACTCTGCTGTAGAGCTCATCACTCCCCCTAACTGGGAGGGGGCCAGAGACAATTACTCGATGCCGACACATCTTTCTAGCTGATTTACACGCTGAAGCTATGTTGCGCCAGACCTCTGACTGTTTCATCCTAACATCGTTGGTGCCGACGTGGATAACAATATCTCTATACTCTCTACACTCGCCAGATTTAGCCTTAGCCAGCACCATCTTCAGGTTAGCCTTAACGTCTGTAGCCCTGCCCTGGTAAACAGTGTATGATCGCTGGGTGATTCGCTTCAAGTCTAATACTGCGAGTAATGGAGTCGCCAATGACTAGAGTTTTCCAATTTGTCAGTGCTAATGGTGGGAGGCCTCGGCATCTCAGACCCCGTAACGGGAGGAGTAGAGACCAGAGAAGGCTCGGCCTCTGACCTGACCCGCTGCTTAATGGGGAAACCGGTTGAAAGTTTCTGTCGGCTGAATGAGCGACACCGGTTGAGCATTGCTCCAGCATTTCCTTCCAGAAGCCGTGAGAAAAATTGTCCGGCTGCGGGGACTGTGCGAGGGATTTCTACGACTATCTGTACTTACTGGTGGCACAGACGCTGTTTCATCCTTTCCTACACTTACATTTCCCTTGCCTAACGATTGCGTTCTGAAGCTGGGCTTGCAGCACAGCTATCTCTCGCCTTTGCCGACCGTTCTCCTGTATGTTATGAGTACAGCGACTGCAATTAGAAGGCATGATGTTAATGTTACTTACTTAGCTTCGGTTGGTGGAGGTCCTGACGAAACACGTCCAGATAAAGCGTCCGGAGTGAAAAAGTTGAATGAAAAAATAAACGGTAATTACAAAGTAAAAACCGTAAAACTGTCAGGTAGCAAAGTTAGGTTAGCAACAAAACGCACAGCAGCACGTAAACAAGTCTACTAGTTGTGACCGGAAATGAAAGTTGTGATGCATTAGCATGCATCCCATGGTTTAGCAGAATAGCAACATAGAGGAACACCATCTCTCTGGGTGACGTGGGTACCATTGCCCTGGTCATTTATATGTACCTTTTGTACTGTTAAAATATCATAACAGGGAAATGAAATAACTCTGTGTGCAGTATGTGTAAAGGATCAATACTAGGTTTGTTTAATAGCAATAGATGGCTCTCACAGCTGCTTTGTTTCTCTAGTTATATTTTTTCTGTGTACAGGATGTGTATTCAGGAATTATTTTCATTAATAATTTCCCTATGGCTATTTGATTATAAAAATAACAATAATAATATAGGAATTAAAGATACTATATTACTTATTGTTTCTTACCATCTTCTCTGTAAGTTGAAATGAATGAAACCAACAATGGTTATGTTGGTGACAAGGTTCAGGGGCTGTATTGTTGCTTGTGGACAACATAGTCCCAACCAGGCAACGGGAAGTTATTGAACACTGCACTACTCCTTTAGCTTTAATAATAAAGCTGTATTTATTATTTGGGACAGTTTCTACAATGATGCTTGTACCTCAAACTTATTTCAATAACATATAATACTATTTTTGTGTGTTTAAATTATTAAATTAATATACAATGTGTGGGAAAGCAAGCTTGACTCATTTGTTATTCTGTTTGATTTCCAGCTTTATTCTGGTTTATTGTGGTTCCAATAATTTTTGTTATTTGTGAATCCACCTATGTTTGAGTCATTATGTATTTTGAAGCAAAAATAGAAGTGTCTGTATGCTTAATTTTTTTTATTTAATGTCAAATGTACTGTACTGTCACGTTGGCATGAAGAGATTCAGGAGACAGACGCAGGAATGCGTAATACGGGGTTTTATTAAACCCCAAATTACGGCGCGCCGTGTAAGGGCACGGGACGAAGACCAAACAAACACATAACAAAACACACTGGGTAGAAACCCAAAACAAAAGAGCGAGGAGTACCTTGAATAAATAACACACACGCACAATGATTAACACTGTGAACATCCCCCCCTATTACTCCCATCTCTCAGAAGTTTTTAGTAAAACCAAGGCCACACAACTACCTCCCCACCGACCCGGGGACTGCACTATTGATCTACTTCCCAATGCCATGCCATCCAAGGGGAAAGTTTATCCTCTCTCTTGACCCGAAAGTCAAGCAATGGAGGAATATATTGCAGAGGCTCTAAACTCTGGGTTTATTCATCCGTCTACATCTCCTGCTGCTGCAGGATTCTTTGTTGAAAAGAAAGATGGAGGATTAAGGCCCTGCATCGATTACAGAGGACTAAATAACGTGACTGTGAAATTTCGATATCCCCTTCCTCTAGTACCCTCGGCCTTAGAGCAGCTGCGGGAGGCCACCATTTTCACTAAACTGGATTTGAGAAGTGCCTACAATTTAATACGGATAAAGGAGGGTGATGAATGGAAAACTGCCTTTCACACCACCAGGGGGGCACTACGAGTACCAAGTTATGCCATATGGGTTTACCAACTCACCCGCCATTTTTCAATCATTCATAAATGAAATCTTCAAGGACCTTATCAGCCAGTTTGTGGTAGCCTATATTGACGACATTCTTATCTACTCCATGACTGAAGCATATCAACCATGTTAAGATAGTCCTCGCTCGTTTACTAGAAAATCAACTCTACGTCAAGGCAGAAAAAATGTGAATTTCATGTCAAGCAAACCTCGTTCATAATGTTATAACACTTCTCTCTTTTAACAATGTGATATTTCTGTAATGCCCTAGTTGAATATTTTAAAGCACGTCTCTCTTTTAAAGGGCAATTCCGCCACTTTTCAGTCTCATATTCAATATATCCAGCACCAAACCAATGTCAACATATGTGAAAACCCATGAAAGGTCCTGAAAAATGCTTCTTTGTGACATCACTAAGGAGGATTAAACGTTTTTAAAAAAATGGTGATTTTCAAACCTGCAACCAGATTCTGGCCAGTGGGAGGGTATTTTATTGCTCCCCATATCACCTCAAATTTCACAGTGCTTGAAAATCACTGTTTGAGGATGTCATCGGGTAGAACGTTTTAGCTGCAATATATTTTTCTACATAATGAAGAAATGTGTAATTTCACATATGTAGACACTGGTATTGTGCTGGAGATAATGAAAATTAGGTTGAAAAGTGGTGGACATGCAGTTTAACAGCGTAATGTTTCTGGACATTCCTTGTTGAATAGACACAGGCACACACACTCTCTCTTTCTCTTACTTACTTTCCCTCTCGCATGAGTTTGGATATGTTTTACATTCATTCATTAATAAAGTGAATGCACAGCTGTCTCTGAAGCACAAAGATAACATTATACTGTACATCACATAGGTCAGACCTGTGACGGTCAGGGGAAGCGGCCAATTAACTATTTTGAAAGGGAGACAAACTGCTAATGTGTTAGTGTATATTGTTTATCCATATATACAGTTGAAGTCGGAAGTTTACATACACTTAGGTTGGTTATTAACAAGCTATAGTTTGGCAAGTCGGTTAGGACATCTACTTTGTGCATGACACAAGTCATTTTTCCAACAATTGTTTACAGACAGATTATTTCACTTATAATTCACTGTATCACAATTCCAGTGGGTCAGAAGTTTACATACACTAAGTTGACCGTGTCTTTAAACAGCTTGGACAATTCCAGAAAAGTATGACATGGCTTTAGAAGCTTCTGATAGGCTAATTGACATAATTTGAGTCAATTGGAGGTGTACCTGTGGATGTATTTCAAGGCCAACCTTCAAACTCAGTGCCTCTTTGCTTGACATCATGGGAAAATCAAAAGACATCAGTAAAAAAATGGTATACCTCCACAACTCTGATTCATCCTTGGGAGAAATTTCCAAACGCCTGAAGGTACCACGTTCATCTGTACAAACAATAGTACGCAAGTATAAACACCATGGGACCACGCAGTCGTCATACCACGTTCTGTCTCCTAGAGATGAACGTACCTTGGTGCGAAAAGTGCAAATCAATCCCAGAACAACAGCAAAGGACCTTGTGAAGATGCTGGAGGAAACAGGTACAAAATGATCTATATCCACAGTAAAACAAGTCCTATATTGACATAACCTGAAAGGCCGCTCAGCAAGGAAGAAGTCACTGCTCCAAAACTGCCATAAAAAAAGCCAGACTACGGTTTGCAACTGCACATGGAGAAATGTCCTCTGGTCTGATGAAACAAAAATAGAACTGTTTGGCCATAATGGCCATCGTTATGTTTGGAGGAAAAAGGGGAGGCTTGCAAGCATAAAGAACACCATCCAAACTGTGAAGCACAGGGGTGGCAGCATCATGTTGTGGGGGTGCTTTGCTGTAGGAGGGACTGGTGCACTTCACAAAATAGATGGCATCATGAAGTAGGAAAATTATGTGGATATATTGAAGCAACATCTCAAGACATCAGTCAGGAAGTTAAAGCTTGGTCGCAAATGGGTCTTCCAAATGGACAATGACCCCAAGCATACTTCCAAAGTTGTGGCAAAATGGCTTAAGGACAACAAAGTCAAGGTATTGGAGTGGCCATCACAAAGCCCTGACCTCAATCTCATAGAAAATGTGTGGTCAGAACTGAAAAAGCGTGTGCGAGCAAGGAGGCCTACAAACCTGACTCAGTTACACCAGCTCTGTCAGGAGGAATGGGCCAATATTCACTCAACTTATTGTGGGAAGCTTGTGGAAGGCTACACAAAACGTTTGACCCAAGTTAAACATTTTAATGGCAATGCTGCCAAATACTAATTGAGTGTATGTGAACTTCTGACCCACTGGGAATGTGATGAAAGGAATAAAACCTGAAATCAACATCAACTGTTCAGATGAGACTAGGTGAATCAAGTCTTTATGGTCGAATTGGTCAATAAGAATAGACTTGCTTGGGCCAAGAACCATGAGCAATGGACATTAGACCGGCGGAAATGCCCAAAATAAAATTAAACCGTCTAGTGTTCAGCGAAATAACAACACAATGTCAAATACTTAACATCCAATCACATTAATCGTTACTCTCTTGCGGGAATTCCACTAACGGTCCATATGTAGCCAAAGGTAGCTGCTGCTCATTCCGCTTGCTCGAAAATTGATAAATGGTTAAAAGAAAGTAAGGCCCGTGTCCATAGAGGCAGATACCAGCTCTACTGGTAGTACTGCTACTACCAGCAGTACTACACCTGCACCTGTCGACAACACAAGTTGTTCTGCTTCCACGAGCACATCCAATGCTAGCATCAGTAGTTCTACATTTGTTGTTAGCCCAGCTGGCATGGACACTGACAGTTGTGAATCTGATGCTGCCGAAGAGCTACTGCCCCCCTTACCCGGGAAAGCACTGAACAACAGACAGGGATGTTGGACCATCGAAGAGGCATAAATATGATGAGAACTACATTTATTTGGGGTTAACTTATATTGGGAGTAGTGCCTTTCCTCAGCCACAGTGTGTTATATGTGCAAAAGTACGATCTCACAACGATGAAACCTTCACTCTTGCGCAGACATTTAGAAACCAAACATGCCATTTTGAAAAATAAGCCATGGGAGGTTTTTGAACGAGAATTAAGATGACTTTCGAGTAGTAAGACATGTATAAAAGCAACAGATGCAATTAATAAGAAGGGGCTAGAAGTGTGAGCTACCGAGTGGCTAGGACAGGGAAGCCCCATACGATTGTGGAGGACTTAATTCTTTCTGCTTGCGTGGATATGGCTGGGACAATGCTGGGGGGAAAGGGCAATAAAATATACAGACAATGCCTTCATAAAACAATACTGTTTCATGACGCATCAGTGACATGGCAGGAGATGTTTTGAAACAATTACTGCTTCGCATACAAGCCAGTGAATTCTATGCGTTACAGCTGGATGAGTCAAAAGACGTGGCAGGCCTGGCACAGCTCCTGGTATATGTCCGTTACGTTTATGGGGTGTCAATTAAGGAAGACATCCTCTTCTGAAAACCACTGGAAACCAGGACAACAGGAGATTATATTTTTTAAGTACTGGACAGCTTTGTGATATCAAATGGACTTTGGTGGTCAAGATGTGTTGGTATCTGTACTGATGACACAAAAGCCATGACAGGGAGACATAGTGGAGTGGTAACGCGCATGCAAGCAGTTGCACCCAACGCCACTTAGGTACACTGCAGCATCCACTGAGAGGCTCTTGCTGCCAAGGGAATGCCTGACATCTTGAAACATGTTTTGGACACTACAGTGAAAAGGGTTAACTTTGTTAAAGCAAGGCCCCTGAACTCTCTTGTATTTTCTGCATTATGCAATGATATGGGCAGCGATCATGTAACGCTTCTACAACATACAGAAGTGCGCTGGTTATCAAGGGGCAAAGTATTGACATGTTTTTTTTATTTGAGAGATGAGCTTAAAGTTTTCGTTACTGACCATAATTTTCACTTGTTTGACCGCTTCATGATGACGAGGTTCTCACACGACTGGCCTATCTGGGTGATATTTTTTTCTCGCTTGAAAGATCTGAATCTAGGATTACAGGGACTCAACTATATTCAATGTGCGGAACAAAATTGAGGTTATGATTAAGAAGTTGGAGCTCTTCTCTGTCTGTATTAACAAGGACAACACACAGGACTTTCCATCATTGTATCACGTTTTAAGGTACAACCCAGATGCAGACAGGGTTGAAGAAACAAAAGTTTATTCCTACAGCAGGGGCAGGCAAATGACAGGTCAAGGCAGGCGGGGGTCAATAATCCAGAGATGGCATAAAGGTACAGGACGGCAGACAGGCTCAGGGTCAGGTCAGGCAGAGGTCGGTTATCCGGAGTAGTAGGGCAACGGTACAGGACAACAGGCAGGCTCAGGGTCAAGGCAGGCAGAATGGTCAAACTGGGAAAACAAGAAAACAGGGGCAAGACACAGGCAGGTGCAGGGGAACAAATGCTGTTAGGCTCAACGAACAAAACGAACTGGCAACTGACAAACAGAGAACACTTGTATAAATACACAGGGGATAATGGGGAAGATGGGCGACACCTGGAGGGGGGTGGAGACATGCACAAAGACAGGTGAAACAGATCAGGGCGTGACACATTGTATGATTTCTTTGAGTGCAAATTAACTTAAGCTTACGGACAATGTCAAATGTGTTATAGCGAAGCACCTAAGCACCTGAGTTGGGTGTGCAATTACGCATGTACTTTCCCAAAACGGATGACACAAACAACTGGATTCGTTAACCCTTTCATGCCATGCCTCCAGTCCACTTACCGATATCTGAACAAGAGATCCTCATCGAAATTGCAACAAGCGGTTCTGTGAAAATGTAATTTAATCAGAAGCCACTGCCAGATTTCTGGATTGGGCTGCCCCCAGTGTATCCTGCCTTAGCAAATCGTGCTGTTAAGACACTGATGCCCTTTGCAACCACGTGAATTCTCTGCCCTCACTAGCATGAAAACGAAATACAGGCACAGACTGTGCGTGGAAAATGATTTAAGAAATGATTAGCAACCAATGCTAAGGAAATCTCTCGTTCACTCAATAAATCATGCTATCATGCTATCCAGAGAGAGAAAGAGAGAGAGGAATATTGATTCAAAACCCATAAAAGGCAAATGTTGCATAAACAACAGTCACTGCCAGGAATAATGCGGCGTTGCAGCCCTTTTACAATGTGCTTGTAAATTTGAACATGTATCGTGTTGGGACCTAGCCCCATTTCCATTCCTCCTGTTGCTTTACATGTCAACCTTTACTCTTTGGAGTCATATTTATGCGCTCCATAAAGACTAGAGTGGCATAGCAACCAGTTAAGTTTTCGTCCATGGTGCAGTCAGGTGAGATGGTCATACCTGCAGAAACACCAGATCAGATCGCATCACATCAACTTGGGCTCCCGAGTGGCGCAGTGGTCTAAGGCACTGCATCTCAGTGCTTGAGGCGTCATTGGGAATCCCATTGGGCGGCACACAATTGGCCCAGTGTCGTCCAGGTTTGGCTGGTGTAGGCTGTCATTGTAAATAAGAATTTGTATTTAACTGTCTAGCCTAGTAAATAAATAAATAAATAAAAATATCAGACACACCTTATTCACCTTCACAGGGATGCTAACCTCGTCCCCAGGCTATTGCGCAGTGGGCACGAGATTACAGTGACGGTAACTTCCAGTCAGTTTAGTCACTGATTACCACAGCTGTGTTAAGAGGTCAGGGAACTTGACTTTGACACAGTTAACCACAGAGATATCACACACAAACCACAGGGGGTGACTACAGGGTAGTGTGTAGGCTTTTGTTCCAGCCCAGCTCTAACACACAATTCAATATAATCAATTACTGATTAATCAAATGAAACATTCTGCTTTGTGGCAACAGGACATTTTGGAATTAGTAGCAATCATGAAGGGATGAGGCAAGAGAGGAAGGCATTTTACTGAAATTTGAACTCACATACTAGTTTTGAAGTCATCATTTAAACCAGTCCACTCTCTGAGGTAACAAATCAGCAATTAAACCAGTCCACTCTCTGAGGTAACAATAAACACAATCTATGAACAACCTGGAATCTCTAGTCAATGTTCCTCAGCACAAGATGGCTGAAGCGTGTATAAAGAATCAAGAATGTATCAATACATATTGTTGTAAGTCAGTTGTTAACATCCAGGACGTTACAGTATGTCAACATAACACTCCCTGTACTGATGAAGCTATATACAGTGAGGGAAAAAAGTATTTGATCCCCTGCTGATTTTGTACGTTTGCCCACTGACAAATAAATGATCAGTATATAATTTTAATGGTAGGTTTATTTGAACAGTGAGAGACAGAATAACAACAAAATTTGATTTG
The DNA here is from genome assembly GCA_030435695.1 of Brachymystax lenok tsinlingensis. Classification (NCBI taxonomy): domain Eukaryota; kingdom Metazoa; phylum Chordata; class Actinopteri; order Salmoniformes; family Salmonidae; genus Brachymystax; species Brachymystax lenok. The sequence continues at coordinate 93,344,191 of CM059789.1, read as the reverse complement.
CATTTTAATGAGGGAAATAAGTATTTGACCCCTCTGCAAAACAACTTAGTACTTGGTGGCAAAACCCTTGTTGGCAATCAGAGGTCAGACGTTTCTTGTAGTTGGCCACCAGGTTTGCACACATCTCAGGAGGGATTTTGTCCCACTCCTCTTTGCAGATCTCCTCCAAGTCATTAAGGTTTCGAGGCTGACGTTTGGCAACTCGAACCTTCAGCTCCCTCTACAGATTTTCTATGGGATTAAGGTCTGGAGACTGGGTAGGCCACTACAGGACCTTAATGTGCTTCTTCTTGAGCCACTTCTTTGTTGCCTTGGCCAATCCAGCAACATTCTGGTTACTGGCCCAACGCTCTAACCACTAGGCTACTTGATTCCCCAAATGGTTAGGTTGTTAAGGTTAGGTTGTTAAGAATGCACTGATATAAGTGGACGCCCGTACCGTACCATTTCAGCAACTTTGAAAAAAAAACTTTCTATTGGATTTGGGCCTTTTGCTCACACCCATATCTTCCCTCTCATTGGTTAGAATTGTCCCACCTGATGTCGCCTCTTCCCATTTGTGGTGCAGTCCATGGTTTAGTTGGTGAAACAGTAAGTCATAGAACAAATTGCAGCCTGATCACCACCTGGTGGCTCCTGGTCATACCTGCAAACACATCAGCTCAGACGCACCTTACACACCTTTACATTGATGGTAACCTCGTCCCCAGGCTACTGCGCACAGCATGAGAACAAGATTACAGTTTTAGTAGAAAGAGGAGGAAAGGAAGCGCTACTAAGGTATCCAATAGTAAATGTTAGTAGACAGAAGGTGCTTTTTGGTAAACGGGGTGAATTGGTCATCAAAAAAGAAAGAAGGACCAAGGCACTCTTCATATAATTAATTAAAATGCCTTTATTAGTATGGCATGTTCAATAGAAACAAAGTTTTTTTTTAAAGACGCGTTTCGGCTGCATGGTCTTCGTCAGGGAGTACAAAGAAGTAATAAAATGTCCTCTTTTAAAACAGGGAGTGGTTACAAAATTGATTGGACACACCTAGTAACCAATACTATACACATTGAACTCCAAGCTGGGAGTATCAGAACGCCTAGAACAGTAGTTCTAACTTTAAATATGACTGGGAGGAGTGTCAAGAAAAAGAAAGCAATATATACCATAGTACACTAGAAAACAGCAAACATGAACAACAACAGTCCAAACATAGCTGAGGGTAATTGAGCAAAATGTCCACTAGATAACAGCAAATGGACCTATCAACAACACTACAGGAAGGGTGAGAAATCCATGTCTTCATTTAAACCAGGGTACTTAGTGGCCTGTAGTTTGTAAATCCAAAAACGTTCCCTTTTGTTTACTGTTTAAGACGGTCCCCTTTTCTAATGGAGGTCGGAACATGATCAATACCCATAGCTTGTAGGGAGGCAGGGTTGCCATGGTGTAAGGACTTGCAGTGCCTTGCCATGGGGTAGTCTTCATTCCCTACCCGTATGGCGTACTTGTGTTCCGCTAAGCGGTCTTGAAGTCATCTCTTTGTCCGTCCAATGTAGAACACCTTGCACTGTGGACATTCCAATCTATAGATGACATGAGTGGTTTTGCAGTTAATTAAATGCTTAACTCTTTAGGCATCATCAGCAGTGGTGACGGTTTTGGAGAGTCTGGCGTGCCCAAAGTAAAATGCCTGCCACTCAGGCCCTGAAACTAGGATATGCACATAATTAGTACTATTGGATGGGAAACACTCTGAAGTTTCTAAAAGTGTTAAAAAAATGTCTGTGAGTATAACAGAACTGATATAGTAGGCGAAAATCTGAGGAATATCTGACCAGATTTTCTTTTTGTGTGACATTTCCTCAGTTTGATAGGCTTCCTATTGAAATTCATGTACAATAGCTCCCAGATTGCAGTACCTTTGGCTTCCACTAGATGTCAACAGTCTTTAGACATAGTTTCAAGACTTTATCATTGGAACAGAACTGAATAGAAGAAGAAATAGTCAAGGGACCATGGATGTCAATAACTTTTCCTGGGCCCGAGATTTGAACGCTTTCTCTTCACTGTACAACGGGCGACTCGACGGTGGATTTTCTGAACATAACGCGCCAACCAAATGGTTTATGGATATAATAATTGACTTTTTCTAACAAAAGAACCATGGATTTTCATGTCTGGACACTTGGGATGCCCTCAGCAGAAGTTCTTCAAAAGGTAAGTGATTTATTTTAGCTCTTATATGGGTTTTATGTGACCCGCGCTGAATATAAATTTATGCTAATGAATAAATATGAGAGGTGCTATCCTCAAACAATCAAATGTTGTGCTTTCGCAGTAAAGCCTTTTTGAAATCTGACAACGCTGTGATATTGCCAAGAATCAGAGCTTTTGATGACTATGCAACACTTGTATATTGATGAATGTTTAATAATTCAACTTTTGGATTTTGAATTTGGCGCCTTACATTTCACCGGGTAGTGTCGGGATTGGGGCGCTAGCGCCCCAGTTATCCTTAACGTTATACTCCATTTTAGAAGCTGTGTCAACAAAATACTTTTTCTGTGCAATATTTCTGCAATGGTTGCACTGGTTACATTGAAAAGAGCCCATGGGTGTGTGGTCAAGCCAAGTATTTTGAGCATCACCAGGAAGATAGCTGTGGACTAATTTGTCATTATAGGTAGGACATCACTTGAAGCTTATGACTGGTGGCTCAGGGAAGACTTGGCGTAGTAGCATATCACTTTGAATAATTCCCCAATTATTTTTAATGACTCTTTTAATGTTCTCCGCTTCAGTGACTCTCTCTGATGTATCACAAGGCACTCTCCTTCGCAACAAGTTCTCTCTGTCAAGTTTTCCAGCCCTTATACCTGCATCCTTCAGGACCTGAGCACTGTAGCCCCGATTCAAGAAGCGATTCTCCAATTCAGCAGATTTGACACTGTAGTCTGTTTCATGATCGCAAATTCTGGAATTGGCCATATGGAATGTTCTCTTTTAGCCTTTTGGGGTGAAAGCTACCTGCCCTCAGAATGGTATTCCCATCTGTAGGCTTCCTAAAGATTGATGTGTGCAAACAACCTTTGTCATTTTTACTGATGTTGAGGTCCAAAAAATGAATGTTATCCTTGCTGTACTCCATAGTTAGTTTGATGTTAGGGTTAATGCTGTTAAGGTATTGGTGAAAGGAAATAAGTTCATCTTCTGAGCCGGACCAGAACAGGCAAACGTTATCAATATAACGTCCCCAACCTATAATCCGGTCAAAGAAGGATCCAAAACGAAAGTCATTTTCCCATTTTCCCAAGTACAAACCAGTGTAGGAAGAGCTGTAGCAAGCTCCCATGGCACATCCTTTGTTAAAAAAGCTGTTAAAAAAATTGGTCTTGAAAGATACAGATGTTATGATTAAGAGTCCATTCAGTCAGTGAGACAATGAATTCTGTAGGAGGCATCTCAGTTGCAGGTCGGGTACTCAAGAAATGGTGCATAGCTGCCAATCCTTGTTCATGTTCAATGGTGGTGTACAGAGACTCCACATCCATGGTGACTAAAAGGAAGCTGTACCTATATTGTTCAATTCCTTAATTTTGTTCAACACATCTGTGGTCTCTTGAAGATAGGCTGGGACTGACGTCAGAAAAGGCTTAATAAAGTAGTCAATGTACTTAGAGACGGGTTCTGTCAGACTTTCATTACCACTAATGACTGGTCTGCCTGGGGGGGTTTCAAGATTCTTGTGGACTTTTGGAAGAAGATAAAAAGAAGCCATACGCGGACTGCCATTGAAAAGAAATTTGAACTCATTGTCTGAAATGTCACCATTCTCCTTAGCTTCTGTGAGGATCCCTTTCAATTAAAGTTTTAGGTCCTCTGTAGGGTTGAAGGTAAGAGATTGGTAGAATTCATCATTGTCTAATTGGCGGTAGGCTTCTGTCACATATTTATCTTTACACCACACTACTGTAGCGCCACTTTGTCAGCTTTTTTAACCACAATCCGTAAATTTTTGGACAATGATTGAACTGCATCCCTCTCTGTCTTAGAAAGATTACGCCGTGTTTGGTTGGAGTCAAGTTTACCCTTAAACAGATTCTCCACATCAAAATTCACCTTCTTGGCAAATGTTTTTAGTGTGGCATTCTGGACGATGGGACAAAAGGTGGACTTGGGCTTAACTTGTTAGGGAGTGGCAGCTGAGGGGTCGGTTTTGGAGAGCCTGGTGTGCCCAAAGTAAAATGCCTCCCATTCAGGCCCAGAAAATAGGATATGCACATATTTGGTACCATTGGATAGGAAACACTCTGAATTCTCCAAAACTGTTAACCATTTGTCTGTGAGTAAAACAGAACGCATGTAGCAGGCGAAACCCCGAGGAATTTCTGTCCTGGAAAAAGTGATACATTGCTCATTTGGGAACCCCTCCCTCATGAAAATGACCATATAAGGGCATATGAATGCAGTACCCATCGCTTCCTTTAGATGTCAACAGTCTCGAGACAGTGTACAATTTCATTTTGGATGAATTAGACCAGAGAAGAAGAGCAAACCAGGAAGTGTCTCTTTTATGTCAACAGTACCCAGTGCAAGTGCCTCCCGAGAAGGCGCGCAGTGTATTTTTTACCGTCTTTATCGATCAGTTTATATTCCGGTTGATTTATAATAGTAAATATACGTAAAAGTGTTCCTAAGGATACATTTAAAACTATGTTTGATTGTTCTTGGACAAGTTTATAGGTATAAGATGAACGAGTTTGCGTCACGTTTCAATGGAGTAGTGGAGGCTGTCGTTTCTGATTATAACGCTGAACCAAATGGAGGATTTATGGATAAAATACATTACTTTTTCTAACAAAAGAACCATGGATTGTCTTCGTTGGACACTTAGGATGACCTCAGCAGAAGTTCTTCAACAGGTAATTGATTTGGTTTCGCTGTGAAATGTGTCATGTGTGTGCCATGATGGCTAATGGATTCATGGCTATGGGAAAAATATGTGAGGTGCTACCCTCAAACAATCAAATGTGCTGCTTTCGCCATAAAGCCTTTTTGAAATCTGACAACGCTGTGATATTGCCAAGAAACAGAGCTTTTGATGAGTATGGAACACTTGTATATTGGTGGATGTTTAATAATTCAACTTTGGGATTTTGAATTTGGCGCTTTACATTTCACCTGGTAGTGTCGGGAGCAGCCCGCTAGCGCCCCAGCAATCCCTGAGAGGTTATCTTCTTAGGGAGCGGTGGGGCGCTAGCTCCCGACACTACCCACTCCCGACACTACCAGGTGAAATGCAAGGCGCCAAATTCAAAATCCAAAAGTTGAATTATTAAACATGCATCAATATACAAGTGTTTCATAGTCATCAGATAGTCATTAGATTTCAAAAAGGCTTTACGGCAAAAGCACCACATTTGATTGTTTGAGGGTAGCACCTAACATATTTTTCCATTACCATAATTCATAAGCCTCCACGCTTCACACATAACACATTTCACAGCAAAAACAAATCAATTACCTGTTGAAGAACTTCTGCTGAGGGCTTCCCAAGTGTCCAACGAAGACAATCCATGGTTCTTTTGTTAGAAAAAGTAATGTATTATATCCATAAATCTCTGTTTGGTTGGCGCGTTATAATGAGAAAATAGAGCCTCCAATCGCCCATTGAAACGTGAAGAGAACTCGTTCAACTTATACCTATAAACTTGTCCAAGAACAATCAAACATCATTTTAAATGTATCCTTAGGAACACTTTTCTGTATAAATAGCGTAATATTTCAACCGGAATATAAACTGGGCGATAAGAAAGGAAAAAAACTAAGAACGTGCCTGGCGGGAGCGCGCGTTGTCTTGTAAAGGACATCTATGGGGACACTTCCTGATTCCTCTTCTTCTCTGCTCTAAAAGCATCTAAAATGAGTCTGAACACTTTCTCGAGACTGTTGACATCCAGAGGAAGCGATAGGTACTGCATTCATATGCCCTTATATGGGCATTTTCATAAGGGAGGGGTTCCCAATGAGGCACTCTGTCAAAACCACTTTTTCCAGGACAGAAATTCCTCGGGGTTTTGCCTGCCATATCCGTTCTGTTTTACTCACAGACAAAATGTTAACACTTTTAGAAAATTCTGACTGTTTCCTATCCAATGGTACTAAATATGTGTATATCCTATTTTCTGGGCCTGAATGGGAGGCATTTTACTTTGGGCACGCCAGGGTTTCCAAAACGGTCACTTCGTGCGCTGCTCCCAAAGAAGTTAAAAGGTGTTTTTGAGGGCACCAAAATTGTCTGACCTGAAGCACTGGTGTCTGTAGTTGGAAGAAAAATCTGACAAAGGTGGCGCTACAGTAGTGTGGAGTAAAGATAAATATGTGACAGAAGCTTAATGCCAATTAGACAATGATGAAATCTCTTACCTTCAACAAGTTCTCATTTACAACTGCGACCTGGCCGAGATAAAGCAAAGCAGTGCAACACAAACAACAACACAGAGTTATACATGGAATAAACAAGCGTATAGTCTATATACAGTGTATGCAAATGGAATGAGGAGGTAGGCAATAAATAGGCCATAGTAGCGAAGTAATTACAATTTAGCAGATGATGATGTGCAAGTAGAGATACTGGTATGCAAAAGAGCAGAAAAGTAAATAAAAACAGTATGGGGATGAGGTAGTTAGATTGGGTGGGCTATTTACAGATGGACTATGTACAGCTGCAGTGATCGGTTAGCTGCTCAGATAACTTATGTTTAAAGTTAGTGAGGGAGATATGTCTCCAGCTTCAGCAATGTTTGCAATTCATTCCAGTCACTGGCAGCAGAGAACTGGAAGGAAAGGTGGCCAAAGTAGGTGTTGACTTTGGGGATGACCATTGAGATATACCTGCTGGAGCACGTGCTATGGGTGGGTGTTGTTATCGTGACCAGTCAGCTGAGATAAGGCGGAGCTTTACCTAGCATAGACTTATAGATGACCTGGAGCCAGTGGGTCTGGCGACGGATATGTAGCGAGAGCCAGCCGACTAGAGCACACAGGCCGCAGTGGTGGGTGGTATAAGGGGCTTTGGTAACAAAACAGATGGCACTGTGATAGACTGCATTCTGTTTGCTGGGTAGAGTATTGGAAGCTATTTTGTAGATGACATCGCCGAAGTCAAGGATCAGTAGGATAGTCAGTTTTACTAGGGTAAGTTTGGCGACGGGAGTAAAGGAGGCTTTGTTGTGAAATAGAAAGCAGATTCTAGATTTCATTTTGGATTGGAGACGTTTAATATGAGTATGGAAGGAGAGTTTACTGTCTAGCCAGACACCTAGGTATTTGTAGTTGTCCACATATTCTAGGTCAGAACCGTCCATGGTAGTGATGCTAGTCGGGCGGGCAGCAAACGGTTGAAAAGCATGCGTTTCATTTTACTAGCGTTTAGGAGCAGTTGGAGGCCACGGAAGGAGTGTTGTATGGCATTGAAGTTCGTTTGGAGTTTAGTTAACACAGTGTCCAAAGAAGGGCCAGAAGTATACAGAATGGTGTCGTCCGCGTAGAGGTGGATCAGGGAATCACCCGCAGCAAGAGCGACATCATTGATATATACAGAGAAAAGAGTCGGCCCGAGAATTGAACCCTGTGGTACCCCCACAGAGACTGCCAGAGGTCAGGACAGCAGGCCCTCTGATTTGACACACTGAGCTCTGTCTGCAAAGTAGTTGGTGAATCAGGTGAGGCAGTCATTTGAGAAACCAAGGATATTGAGTCTGCCGATAAAAATACGGTGATTGACAGAGTCGAAAGCCTTGGCCAGGTCGATGAAGACGGCTGCACAATACTGTCTTTTATCGATGGCGGTTATGATATCGTTTAGTACCTTGAGTGTGGCTGAGGTGCACCCGTGACCAGCTCAGAAACCGGATTGCACAGCAGAGAAAGTACGGTGGGATTCGAAATGGTCAGTGATCTGTTTATTAACTTGGCTTTTGAAGACTTTAGAGAGGCAGGGCAGGATGGATATAGGTCTATAGCCGTTCGGGTCTAGAGTGTCACCCCCTTTGAAGAAGGGGATGACCGCGGCAGCTTTCCAATCTTTAGGGATCTCGGACGATACGAAAGAGAGGTTGAACAGACTGGTAATAGGGGTTGCAACAATGGCGGGGGATAGTTTTAGAAAGAGAGGGTCCAGATTGTGTGTGGGGGGCTGTTGGCCGGGTTGGGGAAGCCAGGAGGAAAGCATGGCCAGCCGTAGAGAAACGCTTATTGAAATTTTCGATTATTATGGGTTTATCGGTGGTGACCGTGTTACCTAGCCTCAGTACAGTGGGCAGCTGGGAGGAGGTGTTCTTGTTCTCCATGGACTTTACAGTGTCCCAAAACCTTTGGTAGTTAGAGCTACAGGATGCAAATTTCTGTTTGAAAAAGCTAGCCTTTGCTTTCCTGACTGACTGAGTGTATTGGTTCCTGACTTTCCTGAACAGTTGAATATCCCGGGGACTATTTGATGCTATTGCAGTCTGCCACAGGATGTTTTTCTGCTGGTCATGGGCAGTCAGGTCTGCAGTGAACCAAGGGCTGTATCTGTTCTTAGTTCTACATTTTTTGAAAGGGGCATGATTATTTAAGATGGTGAGGAAATTACTTTTAAAGAACAACCAGGCATCCGGGATGAGGTCAATATTCTTCCAGGATACCTGGGACAGGTCGATTAGAAAGGCCTGCTCGCAAAAGTGTTTTAGGGAGCGTTTGACAGTGATGAGGGGTGGTCGTTTGACCGCGGATCCATAGCGGATTTAGGCAATGAGGCAGTGATCACTGAGATCCTGATTGAAAACAGCAGAGGTGTATTTGGAGGGCAAGTTGGTCAGGATAACATCTATGAGGGTGCCTGTGTTTTACGGATTTAGGGTTGTACCTGGTGGGTTCCTTGATGATTTGTGTGAGATTGAGGGCATCTAGCTTAGATTGTAGGACTGCCAGGGTTTAGGTCACCTAACAGAACAAACTCTGAGTATAGATGGGGTGAAATCAATTCATATATGGTGTCCAGGGCACAGCTGGTAACTGAGGGGGGCAACAGTGAGAGACTTATTTCTGGAGATTTAATTTTTTTAATTAGAAGTTCAAATTGTTTGGGCATAGACCTGGAAAGTATGACAGGACTTTGCAGGCTATCTCTGCAGTAGATTGCAACTCCTCCCCCTTTGGCAGTTCTATCTTGACAGAAAATGTTGTAGTTGGGTATGGAAATCTCAGAATTTTTGGTGGCCTTCCTTAGCCAGGATTCAGACACGGCAAGGACATCATGGTTGGCGAAGTGTGCTAAAGCAGTGAGTAAAACAAACTTAGGGAGGAGGCTTCTGATGGTAACATGCATGAAACCAAGGCTTTTTTGATTACAGAAGTCAAAAAATGAGAGTGCCTGGGGATATGCAGGGCCTGGGTTAACCTCCACATCACCCGAGGAACAGAGGAGGAGTAGGATGAGGGTACGGCTAAAGGCTATCAAAATTGGTTGTCTAGTGCGTTGGGGACAGAGAATAAAAGGAGCAGATTCCTGGGCGTGGTAGAATAGATTCAGGGCATAATGTGCAGACAGGGGTATGGTGGGTGCGGGTACAGTAGAGGTAAGCCCAGGCACTGAGTGATGATAAGAGAGGTTGCATCTCTGGACGTGCTGGTTATACTGGGTGAGGTCACGGCATGTGTGGAAGGTGGGACAAAAGAGGTATCTGAGGCATGTTGAGTGGGACTATGGGCTCTACTGTAAACTAAAACAATGATAACTATCCTAAACAACAGTATACAAGGCATATTGACATTTGAGAGAGACATAAAGCGAGGCATATAGCAATCACAGATGTTGATTGGGAGAGCTAGCTAAGACAACAACGGGTAATGCAACAACAGCTAATCAGCTAGGACAACAACAGGTAAAAAGGTGATGAATGGGCAGAGAGGGTCGCTACTACACACAGGGCCTGAGTTCGGGGCTAGGGCCGACAGATAAAAAAAAAAAAATTATAATCAAAATGGAGTACCGTGATAAATGAACAGTCCAGAAGATATCAGCTATGTAGCCAAGTGATCATAGGGTCCAGTGAACAGCAATAGATGGGGAAGGGGAGCGGCAGCGTAGTTGTTACTACGCTAGCATGTGGGAGACACAGCGTTTAAAGTTAGCAGGCCGGGGGAATTAGAAGCGTCTGCTCCGACGTCCGGCATTGGCCGGTTGAGGGCACAGCGGATGGAATTACGTCTGCGGAGCAGTCTTGGTGGTACGGCAGTGCATCGTGTCGACAAAGGTTCCCGGGCAGATGGCAAAATAGGTATTGTAGTTGTAGTAATTTTGTTTGCTAGCCGGGATATGCGCCTGGCTCGCGGCTAACTTGTGCTAGCTTCGGGGCAGGGGCGTTAGCCACTATAGCCACTCGGTAGTAGGTAGCTAGCAGCGATGATCCGCTGCAAAGGTCCAGAGCTTACGGCAAGAATCCGGTGGAGTAGTGGATTCTAGCCGTGTCCAGGAGGCATTGGCTGGGTAGCCGGGTGATCACAGAGTAGGCCAGGAGGTGTGCCTGGCTCAGTGACAGTAACTTCCAGTCAGTTTAGTCACTGATTACTACAGTTATGCTAATAGGTCAGGGAACTTGACTTTGACCAGTTAACCAGAGGGATATACTACACAAACCACAGGGGTTGGCTACAGGTTAGTGTGTAGGCTTTTGTTCCAGCCCAGCTCTAACACACAATTCAATATAATCCACTAATGATGGACATCAACTGAAATATTCTGCTTTGGAGCAACAGGACATTTTGGAATCTGCAGCAGTCATGAAGGGGTGAGGAAAGAGAGGAAGTCATTTTACATAAGTCTGAACTCACAAACACATTATGTTGAAGTCATCATTAAAACCAGCCCACTCTTTAAAGAAACAATGAAACAATAAACACGTAATCTAGTAACTACCTGGAATCTCTAGTCAATGTTTCTCAGCACAAGATGGCTGAGGCGTGTATAAAGAATCAAGAATGTATGAATAAATATAATATTGTGAGTCAGTTGTTGAAATCCAGGACGTTACAGTATGTCAACATAACACTCCCTGTAGTAATGAAGCTATAAAAAGGTGTCCACATATTTTGGGTGGCCACAGAAAGAGTGGTAAAAAGACTGAATAGAAGTTTTGTAATGGTTAGGTTGTTAAGACTGCACTGATAAAAGTGGACGCACGTGACATTTTGGCAATATAATAGAAAATCTTTGGTGCAGTCCGTGGTGTAGTCAGGTGAAACGGTAGGTCATATAACAAACTGAGGCCTGATCACCCCCTGGTGGCTCCTGGTCACACCGCCTGCAAACACATCAGCTCAGACACACCTTACACAACTTTACATTGACGGTAACCTTGTCCCCATGCTACTGCGCACAGCATGGGAAATAGATTACAGTGACGGTAACTTCCAGTCAGTTTTGTCACTGACTACCACAGTATTGCCAAGAGGTCAGGGAACTTGATCAGTAAAGAACACCAGTGACCCAGTTAACCAAGGGGATATCATACACAAACACAGGGTTTGACTACAGGGTAGTGTGTAGGCTTTTGTTCCAGCCCAGCTCTAACACACATGATTCAATATAATCGACTAATGATGGTCATCAACTGAAACATTCTGCTTTGGGGCAACAGGACATTTTGGAATCAGCAGCAGTCATGAAGGGATGAGGAAAGAGAGGAAGACATTTTACACATCTGAACTCTCCCAATACTTACAACTGTACACACTATCATTTAAACCAGCCTACTCTTTGAGTAGGGTGAGGAAATAAAAACAAAAACCTGAATCTCTACTCAAGGTTTCTCAGCACAATATGGCTGAGGCATGAGTAAAGACTCAGATGTTGAAATCCGGGACATTACAGTATGTCAACACACTTCCTGTACTAATGAAGGTATAAAGGTGTCCACACATATTGGGTGGCCACAGAGAGTAGTAGATGACTTGGGGGGTAATACTATGGCATTCTATTTGAAGACTTTCTACATTGTGTTGGTACTGACACTGACAGGTAAGGGGTCTCTCTCTCTCTCACACACACACAAAAACAAACACACAAACACACACACATACACACTCACACACAGAATATATTTTAATTCACACATATATACAGATGACTGAATCATTCAGTCAATTAATCCCATAAAGGATGGGCCTACAAATGGCGATTTAACACGAAAATACGAAAAAAGTAATTCATTCATTCATTTATTCACACACACACAACACAAAGTCACGAAGACACAATTTCAGTGTGATCATTGTACAACATATAGGGCAAATTGTTAGCCACTCACATGAATCTGTGACAAAACAACATTATTCAGACACAGCTCGTCAGGTTGTATGATGCCCTTAAAGTGGCAATCAGCAGTTGCTACACTGTTTTTGGACTTGTAAATTAATGATATGTACCCATTGATTCTTGAAGAATATAACTTATAAATGCTTCATGAGCTTAGTTCAGCTGTCGTTCCCCATCAAAAACCAAAATATAAGCTTGTTTTACTCCAATCTTTGTAAACAAAGCAAATGCAAACAAACTATATAGCCTCAAAACATGGTTACAACTATAATTTTGATATCATGGATGATCAGTCCTTACATCCATAGCTCTGTCTATGAATTAGAGTGGTTCGATTTCTCCAGCCCCATCCCTCAGCTTTTTACCGAATCAGGGGCGGGGCTTCATCTTTGTTATTGTTTTTACTGCTAATTGCCGCTTTAATGAAGTCTCTCTATCTTTCCTCGTTCACCCTGTCTCTCTGTCTCCTCCCCCCCTCTCTCTCTCTTTATCTCTCTCTCATATATATCTATATATCTATATATATATATCTCCAGGAGTCCTTGATCCTACTAGTGTCTCAGCAGCATCTCCTAATCCAAGTGAGTATCCAACTACCTAAAACCATCAAAGACTAACTCTAATCTCTTACCATTACCACCAAAGCAATTATGTTAACTCACAATTATATAGAGCCACATTGTACTATATGTTTAGTAACATAGTGTTTGGCATTGTGTTATATGTTTGTTATTTTGTTATGACATTGCGACAGTGGCTTATTATGCTGTAACAATGATCTGTATAGTAAATCAATCTCACTTGCGGGTGGTCCTGATTTAACAGGCATTTCCTACGTGGGTCGGGTGAGAGCTGGATACGAGACGACCTTCACCTGTACCTCCAACTGCATCCCAGGATGCACTTACACCTGGTTGCTCAAGGGGCGCACTTTCAATGGGAGTGAGTTGACCTGGACCCCAGACGGTCTGGACCGCATTGTGGAGCTGCAGTGTACTGCGGTCAACACAGAGAGTGGGAGCTCCAAGAGCATAACCAGAATCTTGGAGGTGAAAAGTAAGATCATGCGTGCATGTGGTCCCAGAAATGGAACCCACTATCCTGGTGTTGCAAGAGTCATGCTCTACCAACTGAGCTACAGAGGCTCACACTACTGCTGCCACCACGGCAACCTGTATTACAGATTTCTAAATCTAGTGTCAACTCTTTCCATCCTGTGCGACACGCTGCGGTGCGAAGAAAAGAAGAACACTTTATAGTCCATTGTCCGTACACCGTACTCAAACCGGCCGCGCACGCGCGCCATCGTGTGCTGTCGTGCGCAAATGGATTTTGTCCCCCCACACCAAACGCGATCACGACACGCAGGTTGAAGTATCAAAACAAACTCTGAACCAATTATATTAATTTGGTGACAGGTCTAAAAGCATTAAACATTTATAGCAATTTAGCTAGCTAACTTGCTGTTTCCAGCTAATTTGTCTTGGGATATAAATGTTGAGTTGTTATTTTACCTGAAATGCACAAGGTCCTCTACTTCGACAATTAATCCACACATAAAATGGTCAACTGAATAGTTTCTAGTCATCTCTCCTCCTTTCTGGCTTTATCTTCTTTGGACTTTGTATGGCAATTGGTATCGAACTTTAGTTACCATGACAACCGAGCAAACTTATTTGTATGGAAAACCAGCTTTCTGCCCTGATTGAATATGCCTCAGATTCCTAACCCTAACCATCCTTCCAATCACACTTCTGGATCTCCCTTCTGTGTGTTCCAGGCTCAGTGTCCGTGAGGCCCAGCCCACAGCTCTCTCTCCCCGTCCTCAACCAGTCCTTCAACCTGGAGTGTGACAGCTCCTTCCCAGGCCTGCCAGTGCTCTGGTACAAAGACGGCCAGGTTGTAGCTCCAGACGCCAGGATGGACATGTTGGAACACAACACCTCCCTCCACTTCAACTCCCTGCTGCCCTCTGATGGTGGCTTCTATCAGTGCGAGGTGACCATGGCAAACATGGCTGAAAGCAAGGTCATAAGCTTGGGCTACCTGCTAAACTGTGAGTATAAGATGTAACGCCTACGCTTCATTTGAGAGAATCAGTGAATATGGGTGATCCTGTTAAATTTACCTTTAAAAAAATGTAGAGGCAAAGCTATTTTGCTGACATTTTCTTCCTTTGCTGACAGTTGATAATTGGGGTGTTAGTATCAGTGGCCCTGACACAGTGTTGCCTGGGAGGGAATACACCTTTACCTGCCAGGTGAACTGCACTGTCGACCTGGACTGCTCCATCCGCTGGCCGTTGAGGGGTGGTATCCTCACTAGCGCCTACCTCTCCGTGAACAGGAACATCCTGAAATGGATCCCGTCGGTACCTGGTACGGTCCAGAACCTCACCTGTGTGGTGGAGAACACAGCAGCTGGACGCTCTGCAGAGGCCTCCAAGACAGTGAAGGTCACAGGTAGTCACTCCCATCTTATTGTTTGATAAAATTAAGCTTCACTGCAGAATCAATCCTTGCAATGGCAGTTTTGTGATTGTAGTTTGAGGGTTCTTTAGATTGTAAATAGATGACTCTCTAGACAAATCCTGGATGGAGAATGATTACTCTTTGGCAGATTTAATGATGAACTGACCACATTCATTCAGCCATGCATAAAGGTAGATAATCAATTACTATTACAATTCCAAAGAACTGATTCACCATATTGTAAAACTACACTACACTTCGACTTATATAATAATATCCCTCGTAAAATATTCCTACACTATTATCACCAAGTTATCTTGACACAAAATGTATTAACTCATCCTTAAACCCAGTTGTAGGTACTATTAAATCTAAATATTTAAATCGAAAATGCTTTGTTTTTTAACCTAGCTAGAATACCTGCGTACTACATGGTAAAATACTGTTTTAGACAGTTTCCATCATCTCCAAAATCCCAGACTGAAATCATGTTATTGTTCCCTCGTGCAGGAGCCACAGTATCAAGATCTGAAACAGTGAGGCTGAGTGGAGTTTTTGGACTGGTTCTCTTTGTGGGTCAGCTGTTCCTCTTGGATCCCTAGAGGGGGCGCTATAAGACTACAGACAATGGGAAGGAAAGAGGAGAACATTGAATGAGTAAAACAGGAACCAACGTTTTGAAATTCTTAATCCTGTCCAATAAGAATTCTCTTTTCTCAGACTAAGAATATAAGAATGTTTCCTCTGTTGTGGCGTAATGATAGTTGAGTCATTGGAAGTTTCCTGTGAATTATGTTTATCATTCACATGGAGTAGATAACGATGAGAAAATAACAAAACATACATGTTGATATTATCTATGTAATATTTTCTTATTTGCGATACGTACTGTATTATTATTATCTTTGTTGTTGTTGAGATGACCTTGTATAATAAACTCCCAAATTAGTGTGGTAATAGATACCTGTCTCTGTGTGGAGTTGTCACCTTTGGTCTTTGATTGGCAGGGGTAAGTAGCCAACTACTGTACAGTGGTACATTATATTAAAAGAAGGACCCACCATACCTCCAGATCCACTGCCAGACGTACCAGCAGAGTACACTGTACTGTCCCTCCCCTCACTAGGGAGCAGAGACGGCCCTGCTGCCTTCAAGGAAAAGTCCTATGAAAAGCTGCTGTTATAATCATACCATCTTCACACCATAACTTCACTTGTTTATGTGAGAGTGGTGTTATGAGACTAGCCTGACCTACATATACAGAAGTCCTTTCATAACATGATAGTATACTGTAGGCTGTCAGTGTGTAGGCTCATATAGCTACTGTAGCCTACTTATTGCAAAGGCTAACCTGATGTACAAGTTGTACAACTCTTTACGCCAGTCCTAGCACCATGTCCAACACAATCACACACATTCAAATGTATTTGTTGGCAAATCACTTTCTGTGTGATAAGGTATTGTCAACCTCAGGCCATGTTTGCCTACCCTGTTTGGTCAGGGCATGACATGGTGAAATTGAACAATGGACACCATTTGTCACGGACCCAGAATACCACAAACTAGATATTGAAGCTAACCTCAAACCTGGGAAATGGCACATGAGGAGGCGTTAATTTATCAATACAACTGGCACAATATCATTGGTTATTTATCATTTACAGGGTAACCTATACTGGATGCATCATACTCAAGCATCTGTTTTGTTATGCTCCTTTATTTATGACCACATCATTTGCGTTCTATTGAAAGTCAAAGCATCATTCAAACAGTATCCGGTAGTTAGTGTGCCTATCCCTAACCCTAACCCTAGCTTCATGTCCACACCCTGGCTCAACCCTAACCCTATGCACCTGTGTTTCACCATAGTCACCCATTAGGGACTTCTATCAGGGGATAGCGTTGAGCAGGGCTGTGGACATTGTGAGGGCATTTTGAAGTTAAACCTTACTAATGCTTTTGTACTAAAACATCTGTCTTTAAGCCTAGGCATTGGGTTTGAGATTGTCATATAAACTAACTCATATAAGATAGAAAAGTGTGTGTGCGCATTAATAGAGGCCTGTCTGACTGTTTGTGTGTGTAGAATGACCCCATGATGTCTGGGCACTCAGCTAAAGACTTGACAGAAACTAACCGGTTCCTCTTAGCTTAATTAGAGACAGGGCAAAGTGTTATATTCTGCACACCAGTGATAGAGCTATTGTTCTGCTTGGAGCCTGTTTCTGGGATAAAGATTCATGTTTTGTGTGTGAGTGTGTGTGTGTGTGACCAGTACAACCATACATCATCTGGGCCGACAGTCAAAGACGCTTGCTTGCCCAACTTGGGGGAACCGTTGAGCTACTGTTAGAGGAAGTATGTCTAGGGTAGCTTGACTACTGTATATAAATGCTCCTGTACTCTTTGTACAGGAGGCTCTCACTCCATCTCACCTGAGTGGGTTGCGCGACCAGCCTCCCTTCTAAATTATAGGTTTTTAATAAAAGTAATACCTTGATTGATTATTGATTTTTCCTCTCCTTATTATTAGTTAAAGGTAGAATTTCCACCACAACATGTAGTTAGGGTTAGGTTTATTATTACATTATATTAGGAGAAGTTATGATCTCCCCCTATATTACATTGAGTAATAGTGATATGAATGATACAGAAATACTGTATATCAGGCCAAATTGTGGGTGTGACCAGTGTAGATTGCCTCTGCATTGTGTTTTGATTGGCTTGCACATGACCACAGGATCAGGGTTGGTGTTGACCTGTCGATAACTAGATTTTCCTGTGTTTTATATATATTTCCACACTACCACTCCCAAACAGTTCTAGCAAAAGTTCTTGCTTGAGAAATTGCCTTTTACTGAATAGCTATTTCTGTTTCTTTTTTACCCTTTTAATTGAAAACAATCACAGCAAAGTAATGAATTGCTACTCGAATTGTTTTGATATTGTCACGACTTCCCGAAGTCGGTCCTTCTTCTTGTTCGGGCGGCATTCGGCAGTCGACGTCACCGGTCTTCTAGCCATCGCCGATCTACTTTTCATTTTCCATTTGTTTTGTCTTTGTTTTCCACACACCTGGTTTTCATTCCCAAATTACTTGTTCATGTATTTAACCCTCTGATTAAATGTTTGTGTGCGTGATTGTTATTTGTTATTTGTTGGTACTTTCGAACTGGTATTTTTGGCCATGGTCATTTATATTACCGTTATTTTGGACACGGCTGTATATTGTTTACTTTGTGCTTTCGGAGTAAACTACGTTGTTTCACGCATTTCTGCTCCCCACGCCTGACTTTATGCACCAGCTACACACACCGACCCTGACAGAATCACGCAACCCTTATGGAGTCAGCAGGAGCAGATACCCCTGTAATAGGGGTCGAGGAGCGCATCCAGCAGCAAGCGGCTATGATACAACATCTCGGCACCGCCATTGGATCGCGTTCTTCAGAGCTTGGATCGCTGGGAGAGAAGAGGAGTTCCTCCAACGCTTCCACCAGCACAACCAGTTTCACCACAACTCACCCCTCCTTCACCCGGTCCTAGTGGGATTTGTCTCACCCTTCCTAGGGAGTATGATGGGAAGGCTGCAGGTTGTCAGGGGTTCATACTACAGCTTGAGCTCTACCTGGCAACCGTCCACCCGGCTCCTTCGGACAGTGAGAGGGTGTCCGCCCTCGTCTCCTGCCTCTCAGGGAAAGCCCTGGAGTGGGCCAACGCAGTGTGGGGAGAAGGAGAAGCGGTGCTGGACCACAACGAGGAGTTCACCCGCCGCTTCCGGGCAGTTTTTGACCACCCGCCTGAGGGTAGAGCGACGGGTGAACGTCTCGTCCACCTGAGGCAGGGGACAAGGAGCGCACAGGAGTTTACTTTGGACTTCCGGACCCTGGCCGCCGGCGCGGGATGGAACGACAGGGCCCTGATCGATCACTACTGTTGCAGTATGCGCAAGGACGTCCGTCAGGAGTTGGCCTGCAGGGACACCTTTGACCAGCTGGTGGATCTGTCCATTCAGTTGGATAACCTGCTAGCTACCCGCGGACGTCCAGAATGGGGTCTGTCGGTTCCATCCCCCAGTACCACCGATCCGACACCCATGGAGCAGGGAGGTGCTGCACTTAGGGAGAACGGAGGAGGTGCCGTTCCATGCACTCACCCCAGGTGAGCAGGCAGCATGCTCACCCAGAGCCCTCTGTTGCACACATGTTTTTGTACATTCATTTTCCTGAGTTTTCCCCGCATTCCCAGCATAAGGCGCTCGTAGATTCAGGAGACAGGGCAAAGGCGCAGCTGGGAATTTGCCCATAGTTTAGGGATCCCCATTGTTCCTGTGGATATGCCCTTTCCAGTTCACGCCCTAGATAGTCGACCATTAGGGTCAGGGTTAATTAGGGAGGCCACCGCTCCACTGGGCATGGTGACGCAGGAGGGTCACAAGGAGAGAATTAGTCTCTTCCTTATTGATTCTCCTGCGTTTCCCGTGGTGCTGGGCCTACCCTGGTTGGCTTGTCATGACCCCACTATTTCATGGCAACAGAGGGCTCTCACGGGATGGTCACGAAAGTGCTAGGGAAGGTGTTTAGGGGTTTCCGTTGGTGCTACTAAGGTGGAAAGTCCAGACCAGGTCTCCACCGTGCGCATTCCCCCCCGAATATGCCGATTTGGCTCTCGCCTTCTGTAAGAAGAAGGCGACTTAATTACCACCCCATCGACGGGGGGATTGTGCGATAAACCTCCTGGTAGACGCAGCACTTCCCAGGAGTCACGTGTATCCCCTGTCGCAGGAGGAAACGGAGGCTATGGAAACATATGTCTCCGAATCCCTGGGGCAGGGGTACATATGGCCCTCCACTTCACCTGCCTCCTCGAGTTTCTTTTTTGTGAAGAAGAAGAAGGATGGAGGTCTGCGCCCGTGTATTGACTATCGAGGTATAAACCAGATCACTGTGAGGTACAGTTACCCGCTACCTCTCATAGCCATTGCGATAGAGTCAATGCACGGGGCGCTTCTTCACCAAATTGGATCTCAGGAGTGCTTACAACCTGGTGCGTATCCGGGAGGGTGACGAGTGGAAGACGGCTTTCAGTACCACCTCGGGGCACTATGAATACCTCGTCATGTCGTACGGGTTGATGAATGCTCCATCAGTTTTCCAGGCCTTTGTAGACAACATCTTCAGGAACCTGCATGGGCAGAGTGTAGTGGTGTATATTGATGACATTCTGATATACCCCGCTACACGGCGCGTGAGCATGTGACCCAGGTGCGCAATGTGCTTGGTCGACTGTTGGAGCATGACCTGTACGTCAAGGCTGAGAAATGTCTGTTCTTTCAACAGTCCGTCTCCTTCCTAGGGTACCGCATTTCCACTTCAGGGGTGGAGATGGAGAGTGACCGATTTCAGCCGTATGCACGCTGACTCCCACCACGGTAAAAGAGGTGCAGCGGTTTCTAGGGTTTGCCAACTCCTACCGGAGGTTTATCTGGGGTTTTGTTCAGGTAGCGGCTCCCATTACCTCACTGCTGAATGGGGGAACGGTGCGTTTGCGGTGGTCGGCTGAGGCGGACAGGGCTTTTGGTCACCTGAGGGCTCTGTTTACCTCGGCTCCCGTGCTGGCTCATCCGAATCCCTCTTTAGCGTTCATAGTGGAGGTGGACGCGTCCGAGGCTGGGATAGGAGCCACCAAAGCTCCGCCGCTCCGCCACGGTACACTGTCTTAGTGGGAAGTACTGGTGGCCCACTTTAGCTAAGGACGTGAGGGTTTATGTTTCCTCCTGCTCGGTGTGCGCCCAGTGCAAGGCTCCTAGGCACCTCTCCAGAGGGAAGTTACAACCCTTACCCATTCCACAACGGCCGTGGTCGCACCTGTCGGTGGATTTCATAACCGATCTTCCTCCCTCACAGGGTAACACCACGATCCTGGTCGTTGTGGATCGGTTTTCTAAGTCCTGCCGTCTCCATCCTTTGCCCGGTCTCCCTACGGCCCTACAGACTGCGGAGGCCCTATTTACACACGTCTTCCGGCACTACGGGGTGCCTGAGGACATAGTGTCTGATCGAGGTCCCCAGTTCACGTCAAGGGTTTGGAGGGCGTTCTTGGAACATCTGGTGGTCTCGGTCAGCCTTACCTCGGGTTTTTACCCTTAGAGTAACGGGCAGGTGGAGAGAGTTAACCAGGATGTGGGTAGGTTTCTGAGGTCTTATTGCCAGGACCGTCCGGGGGAGTGGGCGGCGTTAGTGCCCTGGGCAGAGGTGGCCCAGAACTCGCTCCTCCACTCCTCCACTAACCTCTCTCCCTTCCAGGTACTGGGGTACCAGCCGGTTCTGGCACCTTTGCATCAGAGCCAGATCGAGGCTCCTGCGGTGGACGACTGGTTTAGGAGCACGGAGGAGACATGGGTCGCCGCTCATGTTCATCTTCAGCAGGCCGTGATGCGCCAGAAAGCCAGTGCAGACCATCACCACAGTGAGGCCCCGGTGTTCGCACCGGGGGACCGGGTCTGGCTCTCGACCCGAAACCTGCCCCTCCGACTGCCCTGTCGGAAGCTGGGTCGGCGGTTTGTGGGACCATTTAAAGTCCTGAGGAGACTGAACGAGGTTTGTTACAGGTTACAGCTTCCCCTAGATTACCGTATTAACCCCTCGTTCCATGTGTCTCTCCTCAGGCTGGTGGTGGCTGGTCCACTCCAGGAGTCTGAGGTGCGGGAGGTCCCTCCGCCCCCTCTGGACATCGAGGGGGCCCCGATGTATGCAGTTCGGTCCATTCTGGACTCAAGGCGTCGGGCGAGGTACCACATGGAGTGGGAGGGGTACGGTCCTGAGGAGAGATGCTGGGTGCCGGTGGAAGACGTGTTGGACCCTTCGATGCTGCGGGAGTTCCACCGTCGCCGTCCGGATCGCCCTGCGCCTCACCCTCCGGGTCGTCCCCGAGGCTGGTGTCGGCATGCTGCTGGAGCCGCGCGTCAAGGGAGGGGGTACTGTCACGACTTCCGCCGAAGTCGGTCCCTCTCCTTGTTCGGGCGGCGTTCAGCAGTCGACGTCACCGGTCTTCTAGCCATCGCCGATCCACTTTTCATTTTCCATTCGTTTTGTCTTTGTTTTCCACACACCTGGTTTTCATTCCCAAATTACTTGTTCATGTATTTAACCCTCTGGTTCCCCCCATGTTTGTGTGCGTGATTGTTATTTGTTATTTGTTGGTACTTTCGTACTGGTATTTTCTCCCATGGTTATTTGTATTACCGTTATTTTGGACACGGCTGTATATTGTATACTTTGTGCTTTCAGAGTAAACTACGTTGTTCACTCATTTCTGCTCTCCTGCGCCTGATTTTATGCACCAGCTACACACACCGACCCTGACAGATATTGAGATAAAAACGTCTGCTTCGGACCTATAACAAGCATAGCACATGACATACCTGATAAGGAAAAGAGAAACATCAATAAACAAATGCTGTGCTGCCCATATTCAGCAAACTAATTCCTCTGGAAAGTATAAATTAAAGGAAAGGGGACATGACTACACATGCTAGCCCAATGACGCCATGTACAATAAAAAGTACAGTATTCATAGATTACAAGATGTATTCATAAATACATGAAATGCATGAATATCCCAATATAATGGTAGGATGTCATAATAATAATAATAATAATAACATGTCAGGGACCATATAAATTAATTATCAGTGTTTTTACATATATAGTGAGTGTACAAAAGTCCTTCCATGAGATAGACTGACTAGGTGAATTGAGATAAAAGCTATGCTTCCTTATTGATGTAACTTGTTAAATCCACTTCAATCAGTAGAGACGGGGACAGGTTAAAGAAGGATTTTTAAGCATGACATGGATTGTGTATGTGTGCCATTCAGAGGGTGAATGAGCAAGAGAAAATATATAAATGCCTTTCCTGTGTGTGGGGCGGCAGGTAGCCTAGTGGTTAGAGTGGTTAGAGCGTTGGACTTGTAACCGGAGGGTTGCAAGTTCGAATCCCCGAGCTGACAAGGGAAAAAAAAATCTGTCGTTCTGCCCTTGAACAAGGCAGTTAACCCACTGTTCCTCCGGGCGCCAAGACGTGGAAGTCGATTAAGGCAGCCCCGCACCTCTCTGATTCAGAGGGTTGGGTTAAATGCAGAAGACACATTTCGGTTGAAGGCATTCGGTTGTACAACTGACTAATAATGGTGACTTTGACTTTTTGTATCAAGAATAGTCCACCACCAAAGGACATCGTGTCAACTTGACTCAATTGTGGGAAGCATTGGAGTCAACATGGGCCAGCATCGCTGTGGAATGCTTTCGACACCTTGTAGAGTCCATGCCCAGACGAATTGAGACTGTTCTGAGGGCAAAACGGGGTGCTACTCAATATTAGGAAGGATGGATTATGATTTCCATGGGACAATTTCACTGTAACCTACCTCGTCTACATGTGTAGAGTAGACAGGGAAGATGTAAGGGGCAGGGGATGTTTATGAGGGGGAACACAGAAGGAGAAGGAAGTGTGCAACATTAAAAAGGGCACTGACACCACCAAAAGGAATGTACACAAATATCAGACATGGGAACTGTTCGGATGTTGTGTAAATATATAACATGAAATACAACACTTGTTACATGAGCAGGCAGAACATTCAGGCACTGAGATAAGTACAACGTCCCACTGTTCAACTCAGGTCTCATGTTTTGATGGTGCTATCATAGGGTACCTGTTCTCACCCTCAGGGCTTTATGTTGACCTCTTACCCTCAACCTGAGAGCTTTGTAATACAGCATGTGGGTACTTATGATGGTTTCATAGAATAGCTGAATGTCTTTCACATTACCAGTTTGTTCCTCTATTCATGCTCCTTGGTTGGATAGTGAGATAACGACAGGCAGCATACCTTTTCCTCCACTGTTCATCAATCAAACCTGATCTGGCATAGACCCACATAGGTGTGCGCAGGTGTTCCCTGATTGGAACCTTCCCGCACAATTCTACAGGTGTTGACCTGGGAGACGTGAAAGGCATGTGTTGTTACACACACACTGCCAGGAATAACAGAGGGAGATGTCTCAATATTTGTGAAAATTGTGAAATGGGTATGTCAATGATGTACTGTATGCTAAAGTATTATGTTGCAATATCACAGACACAATATATATGATACTTGATGTACAGTATGTACCGTTCTATTCTGTAATTGTTGACAACATTATAAACATTTAAAACATTTTGTTGTCATGGTGTTTTGTAATATACTTTAGCCATGTTCCAAACCAGTAAAGCTGTCGTCAGAAAATATAGACCCAAACTACACAACATTAAATAGTATAGAAGTAATCCTATTTATATATATTTTTTTGATGTCAAATTGATTGGTGAAAATATTTGTATTGATTCTTTACTACAGTGCCATTGCCACAATAAGGCTACATACTGTATCAAAGTGTGAAGGACACAGACAGGAGGGATGAAGGAACTCAGAGATTACACACATTCTCTGTCACCCCTATTACCAGTCTGTTCAATCTCTCTTTCGTATTGTCCGAAATTCCTAAAGATTGGAAAGCTGCTGCGGTCATCCCCCTCTTCAAAGGGGGCGACTGTAACGATCTTCATGGACGGACCAAGGCGCAGCGTGCCGGGTTGAGTTAAACATGATTTATTTGTCAACTCACTCAAACAAAAACAACAAACGAAGATCAAGTGGTGTAGCACATACACAATAACAGAGTCAACCTCCCACAAGGAAAGGAAGAAAAAAGGGCTACTAAAGTATGGCTCCCAATCAGAGACAACGATGGACAGCTGTTCCTGATTGAGAGCCCTACCCGGCCAACAGCAAAGAAATACAAAAACTATAACATAGAATGCCCACCCCAAAATCACACCCTGACCAAACCAAAAAGAGACATAAACAGGCTCCTACCGGTCAGGGCGTGACAGCGACACACAACTGTTACAGACCTATATCCATCCTGCCCTGCCTCTCTAAAGTCTTCAAAAGCCTAGTTAATAACTACTTAGGGAGCAGTGGGGTGCTAGCACCCCACTCCCGACACAACCCGGTGAAATGTAAGGCACCAAATTCAAAATCCAAAAGTTGAATTATTAAACATTCATCAATATGTTTTGCATAGTCATCAAAAGCTCTGCTTCTTGGCAATATCACAGCGTTGTCAGATTTCAAAAAGGCTTCACCGCGAAAGCACAACATTTGATTGTTTGAGGATAGCACCTACAATATTAAACCATTAGCATAAATTCATAAACCAGTGCGGTTCACACAAAACACATTTCACAGCGAAAACAAATCCCTTACCTTTTGAAGAACTTCTGCTGAGGGCTTCCCAAGTGTCCAACGAAGACATCCAATGGTTCTTTTAAAAGTCATTTATTATATCCATAAATCTCTGTTTGGTTGGTGCGTTATGTTCAGAAAATCCAACATCGAATCGCCCATTGAAACATGAAGAGAACGCGTTCAAATATACCTATAAACTTTTCCTAAACAAATCAAATACCAGTTATAATGCATCCTTAGCTATCCTTTTATGAATATTAGCGATAATATTTCCCTCGGATGGTCACCTAAACATTATATAAGTAAAATAAAGTGGGGCGCGCACCCAGACTCGCGCCCGAGAAAACTTGTTGACATTTCAGGTCCCCTTACCTTTTCCTGTTCCTATCCGTTCCTCTTACTCCAATCACTCTCTTTTTGTATATAGACTGTTGACATGTAGTGGAAGCCATAGGTACTGCAATCCAGGAGCTGGAATGCCTTGAAGTCAATGAGAAGAGTGTCAAACAGAGAAAAGGTCACCAAAAACTGCATTTCCGGATGGATTTTCCTCGGGTTTTCGCCTGCTATATCAGTTCTGTTATACTCACAGACATTATGTTAACACTTTTAGAAACTTCAGAGTGTTTCCTATCCAATAGTACTAATTATGTGCATATCCTATTTTCTGATCCTGAGTGGCAGGCATATTACTTTGGGCATGCCAGACTCTCCAAAACCGTCACCTCGGGAGCTGCTCCCCTAAGAAGTTAACAAACAGATCACTGACCATTTCGAATCCCACCATACCTGTGCAATCCGGTTTCCGAGCTGGTCACGGGTGCACCTCAGCCACACTCAAGGTACTAAACGATATCATAACCGGCATCGATAAAAGACAGTATTGTGCAGCCGTCTTCATCGACCTGGCCAAGGCTTTCGACTCTGTCAATCACCGTATTCTTATCTGCAGACTCAACAGCCTTGGTTTCTCAAATGACTGCCTCACCTGGTTCACCAACTACTTTGCAGATAGAGTTCAGTGTGTCAAATCGGAGGGCCTGTTGTCCGGACCTCTGGCAGTCTCTGTGGGGGTACCACAGGGTTCAATTCTCGGACCGACTCTTTTCTCTGTATGTTTCAATGATGTCGCTCTTGCTGCTGGTGACTCCTTGATCCACCTCTACAAAGACAACACCATTCTGTATACATCTGGCCCTTCTTTGAACACTGTGTTAACAAACCTCCAAACGAGCTTCAATGCCATACAACACTCCTTCCGTGGCCTCGAACTGCTCTTAAACGCTAGTAAAACTAAATGCATGCTCTTCAACCGATCGCTGCCCGCACCTGCTTGCCTGACTAGCATCACTACTCTGGACGGTTCTGACGTTAGAATATGTGGACAACTACAAATACCTAGGTGTCTGGCTAGACTGTAAACTCTCCTTCCAGACTCATATTAAACATCTCCAATCCAAAATTAAATCCAGAATCGGCTACCTATTTTGCAACAAAGCCTCCTTCACTCACGCTGCCAAACATACCCTCGTAAAACTGACTATCCTACCGATCCTCGACTTTGGCAATGTCATTTACAAAATAGCCTCCAACACTCTACTCAGCAAACTGGATGGAGTCTATCAAAGTGCCATCCGTTTTGTAACCAAAGCCACATATATCACCCACCACTGTGATCTGTATGCTCTCGTCGGATGGCTCTTGCTACATATTCGTCGCCAGACCCACTGGCTCCAGATCAGTCTTTGCTAGGTAAAGCTCCACCTTATCTCAGCTCACTGGTCACCATAACAACACCCACCCGTAGCATGCGCTCCAGCAGGTATATCTCACTGGTCATCTCCAAAGCCAACACCACTTTTGGCCGCCTTTCCTTCCAATAACTGGAACGAATTGCATAAATCGCTGAAGTTGGAGACTTATATCTCCCTCACTAACTTTAAGCATCAGCTGTCTGAGCAGTTTATTGATCGCTGCAGCTGTACACAGCCCATATGTATTCAACTACCTACCTCATCCCCATATTGTATTTATTTACTTTTTGCTCTTTTGCACACCAGTATTTCTACTTGCACATCCTCATCTGCACATCTATCACTGCAGTGTTAATTTTCTAACTTGTAATTACTTCGCTACTATGGCCTATTTATTGCCTTACCTCCTTATGCCATTTTCACACACTGTATGTAGACTTTTTCTATTGTGTTATTTTACTGTACATTTGTTTATTCCATGTGTAACTCTGTGTTGTTATTTGTGTCGCACTGCTTTGCTTTATCTTGGCCAGGTCGCAGTTGTAAATGAGAACATGTTCTCAACTGGCCTACCTGGTTAAATATAGGTGAAATGAAAAAAATTCATAATAATAATTGTCAATCAGATTACCCTAATTGGTCATTCACACAATTTCACACAATGCCACCAAGGAAAATGGTTGTAGAAAGAAAAATACAAAATGTGAGACCTCTTTTGTAGTTTGACAAGAACGGGTACTATATGATGAACACTGGCATATAAAGATATGATAGCTTGTTTCCTGAGGTTTTTGGGTAGGGGCTGGACCCAAAAATACTAATATAAAAGAGTTAGGAGCACTCATAGACCACCAAAACACAATGGGGGAGACAAGAGGAAGGGTCCACAAGTTCTTCAACTGGCTTTGATACAAGATATCAAGGAATTTTTTCAATAACTACAAGTGTAAAATAGAGACATTTACAGTAAAATGTGAATTTAGAAATTGCAACTTGTACTAAAGTGGATACCGTTTTAGACTAGATAGTTTGTGAAAACCTTTTTTGATTGAGTACCTGTTTATTGTATTTGTATTATATCATTACCTAAGAAATTTGTATTTACCAGGTAGACTCTACCAAATGGCCCCAAAAAAGGGACTAGCGGCTGTTAAAGACTAGTGACCTCAAGTTCATATTTGACTGTGATAATATGACTTCAAAATAACTAAAAACTGTGAATTCAACTAATGTATGCCTTAACTTCTTTGGGAGCAGCGGACGAGGTGACCGTTTTGGAGAGCCTGGCGTGCCCAAAGTAAAATGCCTCCCATTCAGGCCCAGAAAATAGGATATGCACATATTTAGTACCATTGGATAGGTAACACTCAGAATTTTCTAAAATTGTTAACATTTTCTCTGTGAGTATAACAGAACGGATATGGCAGGCGAAAACCCGAGGAATTTCTGTCCTGGAAAAAGTGGTTTTGACAGATTACCTAATTTAGAACCCCTCCCTTATGAAAGTGCCCATATAAGGGCATATGAATGCAGTACCTATTGCTTCCTCTGGATGTCAACAGTCTCGAGAAAGTGTTCTGATTCTTTTTAGATGCTTTTAGAGCAGAGAAGAAGACGAATAAGGAAGTGTCCACGCAGATGTCAATACACTCCTCATCCAAGTGACTCAAATGTTCACTTAATAATAGCTGATTTTACTCATTCTACAAACTCTCTCTCTGCTTTCACTCTAACTACTCCAACTGCTATAAGTGATCTAATTGTGAAGTCAAATTCCACATCCTGCCAACTTGATCCTACACCTACTGTTTTGCTTAAGTTGTGTGTCCCTGAGGTTGCACCCTTCATAACACATATGATTAACTGTAGTTTAAGGCGTCCGGCGTGGTTCCAGCAGATTTAAAAATGGCTGCGGTGACGCCCATTCTTAAAAAAATCAGGCCTAGACCACCTAAACATGGAAAATTACAGACCAATATCCAACTTACCATTCTTAAGCAAAGTCCTTGAAAGGGTTGTTGCTTCGCAATTGCGATCACATTTGGATATAAACGGTCTTTTTGAACCTTTTCAGTCTGGATTTCGCCCAGCTCATAGCACTGAAACTGCTCTTCTCCGGGTGGTTAACGACATTATTTTGTCCATGGATGCAGGGCTGATAAACATCCTGATGCTTCTTGATTTAAGCGCTGCTTTTGACACAGTCTGCCATGAAATACTTATCTCTAGGCTTTCTGACATTGGTATCACTGGCTCTGCTCTTTCTTGGCTCATCTCCTACATTAGCGACAGAAAGTATTATATCACTATACAAGGGTTTAGATCTGCCACTGCTTCACTTACACAGGGTGTCCCTCAAGGTTCGGTTCTTGGCCCACTATTATTCATCATCTACATATATCCACTCGGTGATATCATACGCAGGCACGGACTTCAGTTCCATTGCTATGCTGATGATATTCAAATCTACCTCACCACCAGCTCTGATAGGTTATCTTTGCCTGACTCACTCACTGAATGTATCAGGGACATCAAGAAATGGATGTCCCTGAATTTCCTTAAACTGAATGATAATAAAACGGAGATATTATTGATTGGTCCTGCTGCCTCAGCCAAAAGGATTGATCAGTCCTTTGATGTTGATGGAATCCACGTTAAGCCTTCGTCATTGATTCGTAACCTTGGTGTCTTATTCGATTCAACTCTATCTTTGGCTCTCACATTTCTTCTCTTGTTAAAAACTCTTTTTCCATCTTCGTAATATTGCTCGCCTCCGATCTTCTCTCACTTTAGCTGATGCTGAAACTCTAATTCATGCATTAATCACTTCACGCTTGGACTATTGCAATGCCTTACTTCTTGGTCTTCCCAAAAACTTTTGCAAGATTACAGTATGTTCAAAACTCAGCAGCAAGAGTTCTCACCTCCACTAGGCGCTCTGCTCACATCACTCCTCTGCTTCATGACCTTCACTGGCTACCTGTGGCATCACGTATCCACTTTAAGGTATTGCTTCTAACTTTAAAGCATTAAATGGTCTTGCTCCCCAATATCTCTCTGACTTACTCTATCCTTACCGCCTGCTCGGTCCCTTAGATCAGCTGAACTTGGTTTGTTGACCGTCCCTCGTTTCCGGTTGTCCACTGTAGGTGGGAGGTCATTTGGTGTTAATGCTCCTAAATTATGGAATTCACTACCTCTTACACTACGCAATACCTCATCCGTGAGTGCATTCAAGATCCAGTTGAAAACATATCTGTTTGACTTGCATTTTGGGTAGTGTGTATCCTATGTGACTGCGATGTATGTGTGTGTGTTCTGAATGTATTGTAATGTGCAATGTAAAGCGACCTTGAGCTATGGAAAGGCGCTATATAAATAAAACTTCTTCTTCTTCTTCTTCTACAAGTAAATGTGCGCTCCCGGCTGGCACGTGTAACGTCCAGGCCTGAGTGTTCAGGCTGGAGTGTTTAGTTTTGTTTTGGTGTAGGGTTTCTTCTGTTCTATGGTGTGTGTTTCTATGTTGGGGGGTAATGGTTCCCAATTAGAGGCAGCGGAGTCTCGTTACCTCTAATTGGGAACCATATATATGTTTGGGGTTTTGCACTTAGGTTTGTGGGTTATTGAATGTTGATACTGTTGATTATCGTTATGATTTTCGTGTTTAGGTTCATGCCATCGTGTTTAGGTTCATGCCAAATATGTTAGGTGCTACCCTCAAACAATCAAATGTGGTGCTTTCGCCGTAAAGCCTTTTTGAAATCTGACAACGCTGTGATATTGCCAAGAAGCAAAGCTTTTGATGACTATGCGCCCCACCGCTCCCTAAGAAGTTAATCGGCAACTGATTAGCTGGAAGAGGAACAAAAGTGGGTACACGCTGTTGTGTTCCAGGACCAGGATTGTTGACCATTGGATGCTAAAGACGCATCTTCCACTCTTCTCCAGGAGTGCTGAGCTTCAGCACTGTGAAGGTGCTTCCTTCTGAGAACCCAGCCCTTGCAGGCAACGTGGTGACCCTGACACTGTCTCCGGCCACTCAGCTGCAAAGCGGCAGCTGGACTGTGGGGGACCCTCAGTTCCTGGCCTGGTCAGGGGCCCAGCAGGCCATGTTCCTGAGCCACAATGGCAGGGCCTCGGTGGAAGTCAGCACGGGGATTCTGACCCTGACCTCCATCATGGTGGTCTACTCAGGGGTTTATGCGGTCCAGAGCACCAGCCCTCAGCTCACAGCCACCTCCACCCTCACTGTGATAGGTGAATCAGAGACAACCGCCCAGCTCACTATTAGATTAGTTAGACTAGTCAAGTACTGAAGGCCCTGTGGGTCTATACTGTAACTACTGTTAAGATAGCCTAGCTTCCACCATGTCTTGAAGTGTAATACAACAATTCTGCCAGTCTAGAGATACTGGTTCAGTTTGAGTGTTCACCTGTGTGTGTTCGGAAGGTATATGGACTACTTGACTTTTTCCACATTTTGTTACGTTACAGCCTTATACTAAAAGTTATTACATTGTTTTTTTCCCATCAATCTACACACAATACCCCATAATGACAAAGCAAACACTTTTGCAAATGTAAAAAAAAATGTTTTTTTAATGAAATATGACATTTACGTAAGTATTCAGACCCTTTACTCAGTACTTTGTTGAAGCACCTTTGGCAGCAATTACTGCCTCAAGTTTTCTTGGGGATGGCTCTACAAGCTTGTTTTGTTACGTTACAGCCTTATACTAAAAGTTATTACATTGTTTTTTTTCCCATCAATCTACACACAATACCCCATAATGACAAAGCAAACACTTTTGCAAATGTAAAAAAAAATGTTTTTTTAATGAAATATGACATTTACGTAAGTATTCAGACCCTTTACTCAGTACTTTGTTGAAGCACCTTTGGCAGCAATTACTGCCTCAAGTTTTCTTGGGGATGGCTCTACAAGCTTGGCACACCTGTATTTGGGGAGTTTCTCCCATTCTTCTCTGCAGATCCTCTCAAGCTCTGTTAGATTGGATCGGGAGCAATGCTTGGCATTCAGGCCAAAGAATTCAATCTTGGTTGGCCTTCTGGAGGTTTCTCCCATCTCCACAGAGGAACTCTGGAGCTCTGTCAGAGTGACCATTGGGTTCTTGGTCACCTCCATGACCAAGGCACTTCTCCCCCAATTGCTCAGTTTGGCCGGGCGGCCATCTCTAGGATGAGTCTTGGTGGTTCCAAACTTCTTCCATTTAAGAATGATTGATTGGAGTCCACTGTGTTCTTGGGGATCTTCAATGCTGCAGACATTTTTTGTACCCTTCACCAGATCTGTCTCGGAGCTCTACGGATTTCTTTGACCTGGTTTTTGCTCTGAAATACACTGTCAACTGTGGGACCTTATATAGACTGATGTGTGTCCAATCAATTTAATTTACTACAGGTGGACTCCAATCAAGTTGTAGAAACATCTCAACGATGGTCAATGGAAACAGTAGGCACCTGAGCTCATTTTTCTCTCCTCATGGCGCCGACAGAGATGGTCGCCTCGCTTCGAGTTCCTAGGGAACTAATCAGTATTTTGTTTTTTTATGTATTATTTCTTACATTGTTACCCCAGGAAATCTTAAGTCTTATTACATACAGCCGGGAAGAACTATTGGATATAAGAGCATCGTCAAATTACCAACATTACGACCAGGAATATGACTTTCCCGAAGCGGATCCTCTGTTTGGACCACCACCCAGGACAATTCCAGTAGTTCCAGTAGTCGACCAAAAACAACGACGCCGCAAAAGGGGCAGACGAGGCGGCCACCTGACCAGGCTTCGTAGACGTGCACATCGCCCACCGCTCCCGAGTATACTACAAGCCAATGTCCAGTCTCTTGACAACAAGGTAGACGAAATTCGAGCAAGGGTTGCCTTCCAGAGAGACATCAGAGATCGCAACATTCTCTGTTTCCCGACTCTCTCAGGATATGTTGTCCGAATCGGTTCAGCCACCGTGCTTCTCCATGCATTGCGCCGACACAGATAAACACCTCTCTGGGAAGAGGAAGGGCGGGGGTGTATGCTTCATGATTAACAAATCATGGTGTTATCATAACAACATACAGGAACTCAAGTCCTTCTGCTCACCCGATCTAGAATTCCTTACAATCAAATGCCGGCCGTTTTACCTACCAAGAGAATTCTCGTCAGTTATAGTCTCAGCTGTGTACATTCCCCCTCAAGCAGACACCAAGACAGCCATCAAGGAACTTCACTGGATTATATGCAAACTGGAAACCATACATCCTGAGGCTGCATTTATTGTAGCTGGGGATTCTAACAAAGCAAATTTGAGAACAATGCTACCTCAATTCTAACAGCATATTGATTGTGCTACGAGCATGCGCAATACCCTCGACCACTGCTACTCTAACTTCCGCAATACCCTCTCCTTCTCTGTGGCTTACATGAGTTGGCCCAGGCGGCATACCATCCCAGCATGCGCAGACCAGCTGGCTGGTGTGTTTAAGGACATATTCAATCGCTCCCTATCCCAGTCTGTTGTCCCCACATGGCTACCAATGATCCTGTACCCAAGAAGGCAAAGATAACTAAACTAAATGACTACCGCCCCGTAGCACTCACTTCTGTCATCATGAAGTGCTTTGAGAGACTAGTCAAGGATCATATCACCTCTACCTTACAAGCTACCCTAGACCCACTTCAATTTGTGTACCGTGAGGATGCAATCGCCATCACACTGCACAGTGCCTTATTCCATCTGGACAAAATAAATACGTATGTAAGAATGCTGTTCATTGACTACAGCTCAGCATTCAACACCATAGTACCCTCCAAGCTCATCATCAAGCTGGAGGCCCTGGGTCTCAATCCCGCCCTGTGCAATTGGGTCTTAGACTTGACAGGCCACCCCCAGGTGGTGAAGGTAGGAAACAACATCTCCATTTCGCTGACCCTCAACACTGGGGCTCCACAACTATGTCTGTTCAGCCCCCTCCTGTACTCCCTGTTCACCCACGACTGCGTGGCCATGCACGCCTCCATCTCAATCATCCAGTTTGCTGATGACCCAACAGCAGTGGGCTTGATTACCAATAACGAAGAGACAGCCTACAGGGAGGAGGTGAGGGCCCTCGGAGTGTGGTGTCAGGAAAACAACCTCTCCCTCAACATCAACAAAACAAAGGAGATGACCGTGGATTTCAGGAAACAGCAGAGGGAGCATCCCCTATCCACATTGAAGGGACAGCAGTGGAGAAGGTGGAAAGTTTCAAGTTCCTCGGCGTACACATCACACACAAACTGAAATTGTACACCTCAGGAGGCTGAAGAAATTTGCCTTGTCACCCAAAACCCTGACAAACTTTACAGATGCACAACTGAGAGCATCCTGTCGGGCTGTATCACAGCCGCTTACGG
Organism: Brachymystax lenok tsinlingensis; assembly: GCA_030435695.1. NCBI lineage: Eukaryota > Metazoa > Chordata > Actinopteri > Salmoniformes > Salmonidae > Brachymystax > Brachymystax lenok. Next base: position 93,309,904 of record CM059789.1, on the reverse strand, counting down.
CAACTGCACCGCCCTCAACCGCAAGACTCTACAGAGGGTGGTGCGGTCTGCACAACGCATCACCGAAGGAAAACTACCTGCCTCCATGACACCTACAACACCGATGTCACAGGAAGGCCAAAAAGATCATCAAGGACATCAACCACTCGATCCACTGCCTGTTCACACCGCTACCATCCAGAAGTTGAGGTCAGTACAGGCGCATCAAAGCTGTGACCGAGAGACTGCAAAACAGCTTCTATCTCAAGTCCATCAGACTGCTAAACAGCAATCACTAACTCAGAGAGGCTGCTGTCTACATTGAGACCCAATCACTGGCCACTTTAATAAATGGATCACTAGTCACTTTATACATATCTTACATTACTCATATCACATGTATATACTGTATTTTATGGCATCTATTGCACCTTGCCCATGCCGCTCGGCCATTGCTCATCCATATACATACATGTACATTTTCTCATTCACCCCTTTAGATTTGTGTGTATTAGGTAGTTGTTGGGGAATTGTTAGATTACTTGTTAGCTATTACTGCAATGTCGGAACTAGAAGCACAAGCATTTCGCTACACTCGCATTAACATCTGCTAACCATGTCTATGTGACAAATACAATTTGATTTGATTTGAGTCTCATAGGAAAGGGTCTGAATACTAATGTAAATAAGGTATTTCTGTTTTAATTTTTTTTTTAATTCGCAAAAAATTCTAAAAACCTGGTGCTCGGGTCAGCTGTTTGTTCACCCGCATCTGCCCGCAATTGCTAATAAATTTTCGCACCCGCCCGACTATATGTGATAAAGTGAAAATCTGAGGCCCACACCCAACCCTAACCCGCAAATATAGAAAATGCACTGTAGGATACAGTCAAAGACGGAATAAGGATTTTTTGACAGAGGGTGCAGGATAATATAATAATAATAATATATTAGAAAATAATATATTAGATCGATAGAGTGAATGCTTCAATCTACCCTGAACAAAAATATAAACATGCAACAATTTCAACGATTTTACTGAGTTACAGATATAAGGAAATCAGTCAATTGAGGTCCTAATGAATTGGCAGGGGCACATCCATGGGCAGGCCTGGGAGGTGCACAGGCCTACCTACTTGGGGGCCAGGCCCAGACGGTCAGAATGAGAATGAGGGCTTTATTACAGACAGAAATACTCCTCAGTTTCATCAGCTGTCTGGGTGGCTGGTCTCAGACTTTTTCCACCACTGCTGAAAGGGCTATAGCATATTTAGATAAGATTCTGCAATTCATCATGGCTACTGACAAGTACGGCCAAAGATGGGCTGACACCAACAAACTCCACTATAACAATGGGTGTAATGGAAACAGGTTGTCTTTGTCCCTTTTCCCGTATGGTGTTCCCTCTGGTTTCTGTTATGTGTTTTCCCTCTCTTTCTTTCCCTGAATCTCTCTCTCTCTCTCTCACCCACAGAACCTGTTTCCGCTGTGAGACTGGTGGCCAACAACACAGGTGATTTATTGGAATTCAAAAGCTTTGTAGACTCAGTGTATTTAGAACGAAAGAATACATTGCACCATATTAATCTAGTCAAATATCTATCTATTCAAATATTAACAGAGAAGAATAAAACATGTGTAGAAATATATTTAACCACCATGATGGTATTTCAAACAAGGCATCACTCATCATCACCATGGTATATACAAGAGTAAAACTTTGAGAAACTGTCTCATGACAATTTTTTACAAGTATTTTCCCATTGGTTTTTGGACCTGTCATTTCTTCTGTAATTGCAAAGGAATGATTTATCTGAACATTAGATTTTTTTATTCAAGCTTTATTTATCAAGATTAGTATCACTGAAAAGAATCATATAACATGGATTTCAACACCCCTCACTACTGTAATTATCTTAAGACCTGGTGGAATAACAAAAGTGTCAAACATTCTTGTTGTAATATTACTTGAACATGAATGTCTTAATTGCCTATATTAAAGCAGAATGTTGTTGTTGTTGAATAAATCTAAATGTTCCATAAGGGTACATAGTGCATACATGATTTGTTGACAAGTTTGACATGTTCCCGAGCCACAATGGCAGGGCCTCGGTGGACGTCAGCACGGGGACTCTGACCCTGACCTCCATCATGGTGGTCTACTCAGGGGTCTATGCGGTCCAGAGCACCAGCCTTCAGCTCACAGCCACCTCCACCCTCACTGTGATAGGTGAATCAGAGACATCAGCCCAGCTCACTATTAGATTAGTTAGATTAGTCAAGTACTGAAGGCCCTGTGGGTCTATACTGTAACTACTGTTAAGATAGCCTAGCTTCCACCATGACTTGAAGTGTAATACAACAATTCTGCCAGTCTAGAGATACTGGTTCAGTTTGAGTGTTCACCTGTGTGTGTTCGGAAGGTATATGGACTACTTGACGTTTTCCACATTTTGTTACGTTACAGCCGTATAAAAAAGGTATGACATTGTTTTTTTCCATCAATCTACACACAATACCCCATAATGACAAAGCAAAACCTTTGCAAATGTATTATTTTTTTTTTTTTAATGAAATATGACATTTACGTAAGTATTCAGACCCTTTACTCAGTACTTTGTTGAAGCACCTTTGGCAGCAATTACTAACTCAAGTTTTCTTGGGGATGGCTCTACAAGCTTGGCACACCTGTATTTGGGGAGTTTCTCCCATTCTTCTCTGCAGATCCTCTCAAGCTCTGTTAGATTGGATCGGGAGCAATGCTTGGCATTCAGTCCAAAGAATTCAATCTTGGTTGGCCTTCTGGAAGTTTCTCCCATCTCCACAGAGGAACTCTGGAGCTCTGTCAGAGTGACCATTGGGTTCTTGGTCACCTCCATGACCAAGGCACTTCTCCCCCGATTGCTCAGTTTGGCCGGGCGGCAATCTCTAGGATGAGTCTTGGTGGTTCCAAACTTCTTCCATTTAAGAATGATTGATTGGAGTCCACTGTGTTCTTGGGGATCTTCAATGCTGCAGACATTTTTTTTGTACCCTTCACCAGATCTGTCTCGGAGCTCTACGGACAATTTCTTTGACCTGGTTTTTGCTCTGACATGCACTGTCAACTGTGGGACCTTATATAGACAGATGTGTGTCCAATCAATTGAATTTACCACAGGTGGACTCCAATCAAGTTGTAGACACATCTCAACGATGGTCAATGGAAACAGTATGCACCTGAGCTCAATTTCCGCTCCTCATGGCGCCGACAGAGATGGTCGCCTCGCTGCGAGTTTCTAGGGAACTATTCAGTATTTTGTTTTTTTATGTATTATTTCTTACATTGTTACCCCAGGAAATCTTAAGTCTTATTACATACAGCCGGGAAGAACTATTAGATATAAGAGCATCGTCAACTTAACAACATTACGACCAGGAATACGACTTCACTGAAGCGGATCCTCTGTTCGGACCACCACCCAGGACAATTCATCTAATTCCAGTAGTCGACCAAAAACAACGACGCCGCAGAAGGAGCAGACGAGGCGGCCACCTGACCAGCCTTCGTAGTATACTACAAGCCAATGTCCAGTCTCTTGACAACAAGGTAGACGAAATTCGAGCAAGGGTTGCCTTCCAGAGAGATATCAGAGATCGCAACATTCTCTGTTTCACGGAAACACGACTCTCTCGGGATATGTTGTCGGAATCGGTTCAGCCACCGTACTTCTCCATGCATTGCGCCGACACAGATAAACACCTCTCTGGGAAGAGGAAGGGCGGGGGTGTATGCTTCATGATTAACAAATCATGGTGTTATCATAACAACATACAGGAACTCAAGTCCTTCTGCTCACCCGATCTAGAATTCCTTACAATCAAATGCCGGCCATTTTACCTACCAAGAGAATTCTCGTCAGTTATAGTCTCAGCTGTGTACATTCCCCCCCTCAAGCAGACACCAAGACAGCCATCAAGGAACTTCACTGGATTATATGCAAACTGGAAACCATACATCCTGAGGCTGCATTTATTGTAGCTGGGGATTCTAACAAAGCAAATTTGAGAACAATGCTACCTCAATTCTAACAGCATATTGATTGTGCTACGTGCATGCGCAATACCCTCGACCACTGCTACTCTAACTTCCGCAATACCCTCTCCTTCTCTATGGCTTACATGAGTTGGCCCAGGCGGCATCCCATCCCAGCATGCGCAGACCAGCTGGCTGGTGTGTTTAAGGACATATTCAATCGCTCCCTATCCCAGTCTGTTGTCCCCACATGGCTACCAATGTTCCTGTACCCAAGAAGGCAAAGATAACTAAACTAAATGACTACCGCCCCATAGCACTCACTTCTGTCATCATGAAGTGCTTTGAGAGACTAGTCAAGGATCATATCACCTCTACCTTACAAGCTACCCTAGACCCACTTCAGTTTGTGTACCGTGAGGATGCAATCGCCATCACACTGCACAGTGCCCTATCCCATCTGGACAAAATAAATACCTATGTAAGAATGCTGTTCATTGACTACAGCTCAGCATTCAACACCATAGTACCCTCCAAGCTCATCATCAAGCTGAAGGCCCTGGGTCTCAATCCCGCCCTGTGCAATTGGGTCTTAGACTTGACAGGCCACCCTCAGGTGGTGAAGGTAGGAAACAACATCTCCATTTCGCTGACCCTCAACACTGGGGCTCCACAATGATGTGCTCAGCCCCCTCCTGTACTTCCTGTTCACCCACGACTGCATGGCCATGCACGCCTCCATCTCAATCATCCAGTTTGCAGATGACACAACAGCAGTGGGCTTGATTACCAATAACGAAGAGACAGCCAACAGGGAGGAGGTGAGGGCCCTCGGAGTGTGGTGTCAGGAAAACAACCTCTCACTCAACATCAACAAAACAAAGGAGATGATCGTGGACTTCAGGAAACAGCAGAAGGAGCACCCCTATCCACATTGATGGGACAGCAGTGGAGAAGGTGGAAAGTTTCAAGTTCCTCGGCGTACACATCATGAACTGAAATGGTCCACCCACACAGACAGCGTGGTGAAGAAGGCGCAACAGCTCCTCTTCAACCTCAGGAGGCTGAAGAACTTTGGCTTGTCACCAAAAACACTCACTATCTTCTACAGATGCACAATCGAGAGCATCCTGTTGGGCTGTATCACCGCCTGGTACGGCAACTGCTCCACACAACGCATCACCGGGGGTAACTACCTACCCTCCAGGACACCTACACTACCCGATGTCACAGGAAAGCCAAAAAGATCATCAAGGACAACAACCACCCGAGCCACTGCCTTTTCACCCCGCTATCATCCAGAAGGCGAGGTCATTACAGGTGAATCAAAGCTGGGACAGAGAGACTGAAAAACAGCTTCTATCTCAAGGCCATCAGACTGTTAAACATCCATCACTAACATTGAGTGGCTGCTGCCAACATACTGACTCAAATCTCTAGCCACTTTAAATAATTGAAAATTGGAAGTAACAAATGTATCACTAGCCACTTTAAACAATGCTTTATATGATGTTTACATATCCAACATTACTCATCTCAAATGTATATACTGTACTCTATACCATCTACTGCATCTTGCCTTTGCCGTTCAGCCATCGCTCATCCATATATTTATATGTACATACTCGTATTCATTCCTTTACACTTGTGTGTATAAGGTTGTTGTTGTGAAATTGTTAGATTACTTGTTAGATACTACTGCATGGTCGGAACTAGAAGCACAAGCATTTCGCTACACTCGCACTAACATCTGCTAGCCATGTGTATGTGACAAATCAAATTTGATTTGATTTATATTGACATAACCTGAAAGGCCGCTCAGCAAGGAAGAAGCCACTGCTCCAAAACCGCCAACGGTTTGCAACTGCACATGGGGACAAAGATCGTATTTTTGGAGAAATGTCCTCTGGTCTGATAGAATAGAACTGTTTGGCCATAATGACCATCGTTATGTTTGGAGGAAAACGTGGGAGGCTTGCAAGCTGAAGAACACCATCCCAACAGTGAAGCATGGGGGTGGCAGCATCATGTTGTGGGGGTGCTTTGCTGCAGGAGGGACTGGTGACCTTCACAAAATAGATGGCACCATGAGAAGGAAAATTATGTGGATATATTGAAGCAACATCTCAAGACATCAGTCAGGAAGTTAAAGCTTGGTCGCAAATGAGTCTTCCAAATGGACAATGACCCCAAGCATACTTCCAAAGTTGTGGCAAAGTGGCTTAAGGACAACAAAGTCAAGGTATTGGAGTGGCCATCACAAAGCCCTGACCTCAATCCTATAGAAAATGTGTGGGCAGAACTGAAAAAGCGTGTGCGAGCAAGGAGGCCTACAAACCTGACTCAGTTACACCAGCTCTGTCAGGAGGAATGGGCCAAATTTCACCCAACTTATTGTGGAAAGCTTGTGGAAGGCTACCCAAAATATTTGACCCAAGTTAAACAATTTAAAGGCAATGTTACCAAATATTAATTGAGTGTATGTAAACTGCTGACCCACTGGGAATGTGATGAAAGAAATAAAAGCTGAAATAAATAATTCTCGCTACTATTATTCTGACATTTCACATTCTTAAAATAAAGTGGTGATCCTAACTGACCTAACACAGGGAATTTTTACTAGGATTGATTGTCAGTGATTGTGAAAAACTGAGTTTAAATGAATTTGGCTAAGGTGTATGTAGATTTCCGACTTCAACTGTATCCTGTCAAATATTAACAGAGAAGAATACCATGGTATTTACAGGAGTAAAACGGACTCATGACTCATTCACAATCTCTTACAAATATTTTCCATATATTTCTGGACCTGTTACCCTGAGAAGGAACATTTCTGCTGTAATTGCATCCTGATACAGAATATATCTCTCATTCCACTATCATGCTGTCTTTGGAATTATTTCTCTGAACATTTTATCAAAACATCTTTCATTGTCATTTTTCTTTATTGAAGCTTTATTCTTCCAGATTAGTATCACAATGAAGAATCATATATCATGTACTGTATTTCAACACCTCTCAGTACTGTAATTTTCTAGAGACCTGTTGGAATAACCAAAGTACATCAAGCATTCTTGTTGGATTATGACTGATTTGAATATAAAGTTCTTAATTGTTTTGATAAAAGTTGTTTTAAACAAATTATTATTTTAAATAAATCTAAATGTTCAATAATGGTACACAGTGCACTCATTCAACATATTCTACAGTATATGGCAGGGAAAGATATGTGTTGATTTAACAGAACGATACTAACACTTCACTACTCCTCCTTATTATTTTGTGTTGACTGAAACAAGACATATAGCATGCCTCATTTGTGACAGTATAGATTATGCTAAAATAAGTTCCAAGCATCACACACTTCAACCCCCAAACCATAGATATAAAGCAATGGTCTATACACCCTTGACCCTGTTCAGAGTTTACATCTGTCAACATGTTGGTGACATTCATAAGGAATGTCTCTTCACAACAGCACTGCATGTGAGCTGAATCTGCTGGGGGTGGGACCACTATACTATTATTCAGACGAATGTCATTTACCTATCAGGAACACAAAGATGGCCACCAAGTTATGGATGTTTTTGTTTCTTGGCCCTCATGCCCAGTAGTAACACCCAGATACCCGATACTACTACTCCTAAATATAGTACTTTGTGGAGCCACCTTTTGCAGCAATTACAGTCGCAAATCTCTTGGGGTATGTCTCTATAAGCTTGGCACATCTAGCCACTGGGATTTTGCCCATTCTTCAAGGCAAAACTGCTCCAGCTCCTTCAAGTTGGATGGGTTCCGCTGGTGTACAGCAATATTTAAGTCATACCACATATTCTCAATTGGATTGAGGTCTGGGCTTTGACTAGGCCATTCCAAGACATTTAAATGTTTCCCCTTAAACCACTCAAGTGTTGCTTTAGCATTATGCTTAGGGTCATTGTCCTGCTGGAAGGTGAACCTCCATCCCAGGCTCAAATCTCTGGAAGACTGAAACAGGTTTCCCTCAAGAATTTCCCTCTATTTAGCGCTATCCATCATTCCTTCAATTCTGACCAGTTTCCCAGTCCCTGACGATTAAAAACATCCCCACAGTGTGATCCTGCCACCACCATGCTTCACTGTGGGGATGAGGTTCTCGGGGTGATGAGAGGTGTTGGGTTTCCGCCAGACATAACGTTTTCCTTGATGGCCAAAAAGCTCAATTTTAGTCTCATCTGACCAGAGTATTTTCTTCCATATGTTTAGGTAGTCTCCCACATGCCTTTTGACAAACAACAAAGTGTTAGCTTATTTCTTTCTTTAAGCAATGGCTTTTTACTGGCCACTCTTCCAATAAGCCCAGCTCTGTGGAGTGTACGGCTTAAAGTGGACAAATACTCCAATCTCCGCTGTGGAGCTTTGCAGCTCTTTCAGGGTTATCTTTGGTCTCTTTGATGCCTCTCTGATTAATGCCCTCCTTGCCTGGTCCATGAGTCTTGGTGGGCGGCCCTCTCTTGGCAGGTTTGTTGTGGTGATTTAATGGTGCTCCATGGGATGTTTCAGATATTTGTTTATAACCCAAACCTGATCTGTACTTCTCCACAACTTTGTCCCTGACCTGTTTGGAGAGCTCCTTGGTCTTCACAGTGCCACTTGCTTTTGGTGTTGCAGACTTTGGGGCCTTTCAGATTAGGTGTATATATACTGAGATCATGTGACAGATCATGTGACACTTGAACTTTATTGAACACAGGTGGACTTTATTTAACTAATTATGTGACTTCTGAAGGTAATTGGTTGCAGCAGATCTTATTTAGGGGCTTCATAGCAAAGGGGGTGAATACATATGTACGCACCACTTCTCCGTTTTTTTAAATATATTTTTATATATATTATATATATATATTTAATTTCACCAATTTGGGCTATTTTGTGTATGTCCATTACATGAAATCCAAATAAAAATCTATTTAAATTACAGGTTGTAATGCAACAAAATAGGAAAATGCCAAAAAGGATGAATACTTTTGTAAGGCACTGTAATGTACATTAACATAACAACCCCAAGCCAATATGGAATCCCAGAGATTGGTATTGAAATTACTCTCTACCATGGGATAGATGGTATTTTTTGAAAATGCATTTTAGCATTTGGCAAATTTCCAACTTCCTTGTATCGCAACCCTATTCATCTCTCCAGACCAGGATGGTTACGGTATTTATGTCTGACCTTAGAATAGTTATTTACTGCTGGACCGTGTAGATACAGTAAACAGTAACTAGAGTGATGTGTGTGGAGGCAGGACCTGTGGTTAGTGGGTTTGTATAATAATGGGTAAACAGAGAGACAGACGGATTCATGTTTCTATTAAATCCCAGTCAATATTACTGAGTGTGAAGCAGTCCATGACCAAACATGCAGTAATAAAAAGACTGCAAAAAGCTTTGATGTAGATGGCATACAGTATACACTCTCAGACGAAGTAGTTCCAAAAGGGTTCTTTACTAAGGGATAGGGTTCTGCCAATAACCATTTTCATCTGAAGAACCCTCTTTGGAAGACAAGGGTCTTTGTAAGGCAAAGGGTTCTACTGAAAACCTTTTCACTATCCTTCTAAAAAAGGGTTATTTGATGATTCTTTGGAATTGAAGAAGGGTTCCAGAAATATAAGCTTTTTTATCATATTTTTTTCTTTCTATTAAATAGTGAAATAAGACAATGTCTACCTTTTTAAAACATTTGTGAGTGCAATATTTAAAGTTAATTTCAAATCGTTGTTTGTTGATGTTGTTTTGTGTCTTCTCGCTTTAGTTTATTGTTTATTTAACTTGGTTTGGCTATGTAAACATGTGTCCCATGCCAATGAATTAAATGTAATTGAATAGTGCCTGAGCATTACTGTTTACCTATATATGAATATCTATATCTATTTGGAGATTGTATCTATATGGGAATATTTGTACAGTATTTATTTGTACACATACAGTACAGTGCATTCAGAAAGTATTCAGACCCCTTGACTTTTTACACATTTTGTTACGTTACAGCCCTATTCCTGAAATGTATTTTTACACAATACCCCATAATGACAAATACATTTACATACAGTAAGTATTCAGACCCTTTACTCAGTACTTTGTTGAAGCACCTTTTGCAGTGATTTTAGCCTCAATTCTTCTTGTGTATGACGCTACAAGCTTGGCACACCTGTATTTGGGTAGTTTCTCCCATTCTTCTCTGCAGACCCTATTAAACTCTGTCAGGTTGGATGGGGAGCGTTGCTGCACAGCTATTTTCAGGTCTCTCCAGAGATGTTCGATCGGGTTCAAGTATAGGCTCTGGCTGGGCCACTCAAGAACATTCAGTGACTTGTCCTGAAGCCACTCCTGTGTTGTCTTCGCTGTGTGCTTAGGGTCGTTGTCTTGTTTGAAGGTAAACTGTCGCCCCAGTCTGAGGTCCTGAGGTCCTGAGCACTCTAGAGCAGGTTTTCATCAAGGATCTCTCTGTACTTTGCTCCGTTCATCTTTCCCTCGATCCTGACTAGTCTCCCAGTCCCTGCCGCTGAAAAACATCCCCACAGCATGATGTTACCACAACAATGCTTTACCGTAAGGATGGTGCCAGGTTTCCTCCAGACGTGACGCTTGGCATTCAGGCCAAAGAGTTCAATCTTGGTTTCATCAGACCAGAGAATCTTGTATCTCATGGTCTGAGACACTTTAGGTGCCTTTTTGCAAAAGTTCTACCAATCTCCGCAGAGGAAGTCTGGAGCTCTGACAGAGTGACCATCGGGTTCTTGGTCACCTCCCTGACCAAGGCCCTTCTTCCCCGATTGCCCAGGAAGAGTCTTGATGGTTCGCCAGGCATAATGAGACCCATGTCGTTCAAAACGTTAATTCAAGTTTGCCAAAAATCATCTGGATGCATCGGGATGATCATCAAGACTTTTGGAAGAATGTTTTGTGTATACTTTTTGGGACGAGATGGGTCCCATTATGCCTGGCAAAACCCAACACTGCATTCCACAGTAAGAACCTCATACCAACTGTCAAGCATGATAGTGATAGGGTAATAGTTGGGGGATGCTTTGGTGCCTCAGGATCTGGACGACTTGCCTTAATAGAAGGAACCATGAATTCTGCTCTGTATCAGATAATTCTACAGGAGAATATCAGGGCATCTGGCTGTGAGCTGGAGCTGAAGCTGAAGTGCAGCTGGGTCATGTAGCAAGACAATGATGCAGAACACAATTTGATGTTTTGGAATGGCCTAGTCAAAGTCCAGACCTAATCCCAATTGAGATGCTGTGGCAGGACTTGAAAAGAGCAGTTTGTGCTTGAAAACCTCTAAACGTCCCTGAGTTAAAGCAGTTCTGCATGGAAGAGTGGGCCAAAATTCCTCCACAACGAGGTGAGAGACTGATCAACAACTACAGGAAGCGTTTGGTTGGAGTCATTGCAGCTAAAGGTGGCACAACCAGTTGTTGAGTGTAAAGGAGCAATTACTTTTTCACACAGGGGAATTGGGTGTTGCATATCTTTTTAAATTAAATAAATAAAATAAGTATCAATTAATTTTGTTATTTGTAAACTCATGTTCCCTTTTTCTAAAATTGGGTTTCGGTTGAAGATCTGATAACATTCCGTATCAAAACTATGCAAAAATTTAGAAAGTCAGAAAGGGGGCACATATGTGTTTTCTTGACAGGTTCAGTGTGAACAGTGCCTTATGAGCGCACATTGCCTTAGCCACTGTGGATGGATAGAGTCAGAAAACTAATCCCCGGCCTCATTGGCCATGTACCATCCAGCCTTCTCCCAGGACCCGTATAGGACAGACAGAGTTGATCAGATTTACAGTAAACCATAATCAACATGAAAATACCCCTGTGTGTCAACAAAAAACACAGTGGGAAAAATGTATGTGGGCATAACAGGGTGTGGGTAGTTGGGTAGGTGTGTGTGAGTGTGTTCTGAGGGTGGGTAGGTACATTGGCATCACCTGACTCCAGCACCATTACATGATCCTGAATAAATATTAGCTGATTGAGAGGAGACTGTGACTGTGCAGTATTGGCATGTTTGGATTTACCAAGAAGTCTGGGCAGTCATTTGGTTCATAGGAAAGAGTCTCGTTAATTTCTGATCCGTTGTGTTTGATAAGTGGCAGAACTATGGACCATCCTCTGGTGTGGGTTCTCATCCTGGTGCTGCTCAACTTCACGACAGGTAAAGGGGACCATAAGCTCGTTCCAGAAATATATTGATGCTTATTTATGCAATATGTCACAAACGCTTTGTTAAATAAGTAACAGGTTGTTAAAATGTCTCTGTTTGGTTGATGTACTTCAGTCAAACTGTATCAACTCAGAAAGATGGAGATTTCTATTTATCTGACATTGACAACCAATGTCTAGAGTAGACATTAGAAATAGATACTAGTTGTTGTAAATTGTGCGTTCAACTTGAAGGCACTAATTTGTTAACAAAAGCTTGTATTTCTGATAAAGTGCCGTAGTCTGAAGATTTAATTAATTTCAATTAAAATATTTAAAGGACTTTAAATACTTTTGTACTGATTAATAATATCTCAAAACATGAACTAAACTCATCAATCCATTCTCTTCTAGATGTCTCTGGCCAGGTGGTGGTTCCCTCTATGAACCCCTTAGCTGTGGGCAGTAATGTCACCCTGAACCTAGTTCCCGAAAGCCCCATCAACATAGGGACCTGGTCATATGAAACTACAACCATCGCACTTTTCTATCCTAGTGGCAGTATTGTGAGTATAAGTTATCGAGGCAGAGTCTCATTCAACCGCACCTCCTCAGAGCTGTCCATAAGCTCTCTCCAACTCAACGACTCAGGACGATACACCGTCCAGGGACTAGAGCCAGTCCTGACATCTGTGGTGACTTTGTCTGTCCAGGGTAAGGAACTAACCTCTGCCTGTCTGTTTATCTTTCTACGATGGTAGACACTCTCTCACTGGCACACGTGGTCACTTCCTCGCACAATGCTCACCTGCACACTTACTTGCCCATTCACACACTTACTTGCACGCAGGTTCACATGCAAATATGCTTGCACATCAGAGGAGGCTGCGGAGGGAAGGACAGCTAATAATAATGGCTGGAATTGAGTGTAATGAAGTGAATGGAATGGTATCAAACATTTGAAAATCATGTTTTTGACACCATTCCATTTACACCATTCCAGCGATTATTATGAGCAGCAGCATCCACTGATACAGATACATTATCTATCAATGATTCATCTCTGTCATAATAATAAAAGTCATTTTCCTGACATGGAAAGCTAACGCTTAAACGTGTCAATGTTTTCTGAACCTATAGTGAAGTTGGCCTTCATAATACCTTATACAGATCACAGATTATGAGCAAACTGTTCTTTTCAATTTCAGATAAGATGTACACAACACTTTTTATGTGTTCAAAGAGACTAAGGGCTAAACAGGGCTCAATCCTGAAGCCTGGTCTTTATGATAAGTAAACAAAATAGCATATTTAGATTGATTTCCAAAACAAGTGTTACAGTGTGAAAGATATGTCAACTATATGGTTGTAAAACACCCACAAAAACCTTTCTTGAGTGCCATCTACTCTCTAACCCACAGAGCCCATTTCAAATGTGACTCTAAGAGCCAATGCCAATGATCTAGTGGAATTAAACGATACTGCCATTTTCACCTGCTCCGTCTCCTCTGGCACCTCCCTCTCCTATCGCTGGATGAATGGCAGCTCAGAGGTCACAGCCAGTGACAGAGTTCGGCTAGCTGGTGGGAACAGCACTCTCACCATAGTCAGTGTGACACGATACGATGAAGGGCCGTTCAGATGTGAGGTCATCAATGGAATCAGCAATGGCACCAGCCAGCTCATTGGCCTCAATGTTAGATGTGAGTATCAGAGTATGCAGTACACATGAATCATACACAACAGACATTGTACCTAGTCATTGAGAGCCAGCAATCCATGTAATATGCCTATTTTCATCCCAAATCATTCCTCTGTGTCCACATGATCCATGTCATTATTTGCATGGATCATTAGTATGCTGTGTTTAGTTCCTCAGCCTGCAGAATAGAGCAGGACGGAAACATATTCTAGGTAATGTTTACCCAACACTTCATTGTTATTGGTTCCTCCCATAGATGGCCCAAGTAATCTCACCATGATGGTAGTTCCTGAGATGACCATAGGACATACAGCCTACATGACAGGCTCTGACATCACTCTGTCCTGCTCCGCTCAGTCCAAACCCGCTTTGTCCTACAAGTGGAGGTTTAATGGGGCGTTCCTCAACGAGCAAAGCCCACAGCTCAGCCTGCAGAACACCAGGGAAAACCAGACAGGAAGTTACGCCTGCTTAGCCCACAACAATGTCACACTCCGATACGCCACCATGACCACAATGATAAGGATCGTGGGTGAGGCAACATTCATCGTTACGAAATGTCATATAGTTGTTAATGAATATTTGATTATTGATGGTTATGAATACAATATTATATAATGGTATTTTTACCACCAATTTTTACCACCATTTTTACTCTTCCTCTTCTTTTTACCATAGAGCCGATATCAGCGGTTTCGTTGAACCGTGATGGGAAGCCACCGATACTGGATCTGTCATTCACTCTGCGGTGTGAGGTGACTGGACCTGTAGACTACATTCACTGGTTGATTAACGGCCAGCTCATCTCCCTAAACAACAGAACATTCTTCTCTACGGGCAACAAGACATTGGTTATCAACCCAATCCAGTTTTCTGACAGTGGAGAATATCTCTGTGAGGCCTTTAATGCTGTCAGCAACCTGACCAGCATGGCATACAAGCTTGTGGTGAACTGTGAGTATTACAAGAGCTGGAAATCTTTGTCTGATAAAACCAATTCAGTGGCCTTGTAGTTAGTGTCCACACTGAGATTAGGAGGTTGGGAGCTTGCAGAGGTGTAAAGTACTTAAGTAAAAATACTTTAAAGTAGTACTTAAGTAGTTTTTTGGGGGTATCTGTACTTTACTTGTGTTTAACAGTTGGACCAGAGGGACCTGACGTAACTAGTCCGGATATAGCAATGACAGGACAGGGGATGGTTGGGTATTGCTGGGGTTAGACCAAGGCAAGAGCACTAATGGCAGTTCTAATAGCTAATTTCATTCAACATCTTCATTATCTTGTGTTTCCCAGATGGTCCAGAGAGACCTGTTATCATGAGTCCGGATATAGCAATGACAGGATACAACGTGACCTTCGACTGCTCTGCCTTCTCTCAGCCTCCCAGCCAGTTCAGCTGGTTCTTCAATGGCTCCCAGGTGGTGACTGGCTCAGTGTATGAGACTGACCCACTGACCTTAGCCAGTCATGGGGAGTACACCTGTGTGGCCTTCAACAATGTCACTAGCAGAAACAGCACTGTCTCCAAGATGCTCACTGTTGTTGGTAAGACAGAAGAGACATCTAAACTGTTTAACTTGTAGATATAGGCCATTCAACATACAGTGATTGCAGTCAACATTCTTGTGATTCTCTGACGTTTTCTTCACAGAACCAGTCACAATGACCATGGTGAAAGCCATGGGATCCCAGCCAATACTGAACCAGACATTCTCTATGACCTGTGAGACTACTGGAACCATTTACTCCTTTCATTGGATGAGGAACGGCCGGCCTCTGTCTGCTGATAACAGAGTAGACTTCTCTATGGACAACAGTACACTAACCTTCAACACTGTCCAGAATTCTGACAACGGAGACTATCAGTGTTCTGCCTACAACCCCCTCAGCAACATGACCAGCCCAGAATACAGACTGATCGTCAACTGTGAGTAGTTATTATTGCCCAAAACCAAACGTATCTGCAAATGTAATTCTAATTTTGACCTATAATGAAGGCAAGATGGAATTTATAGTAATGGAATTGGGGTAGGTTTTGATCCCACTTCTGGCACCAATGTAATAAAGCCAAGGGGATGGTTGGGTATTGCTGGGGTTAGACCAAGGCAAGAGCACTAATGGCAGTTCTAATAGCTAATTTCATTCAACATCTTCATTATCTTGTGTTTCCCAGATGGTCCAGAGAGACCTGTTATCATGAGTCCGGATATAGCAATGACAGGATACAACGTGACCTTCGACTGCTCTGCCTTCTCTCAGCCTCCCAGCCAGTTCAGCTGGTTCTTCAATGGCTCCCAGGTGGCGACTGGCTCAGTGTATGAGACTAACCCACTGACCTTAGCCAGTCATGGGGAGTACACCTGTGTGGCCTTCAACAATGTCACTGGCAGAAACAGCACTGCCTCCAAGATGCTCACTGTTGTTGGTAAGACAGAAGAGACATCTAAACTGTTAAACTTGCAGATATAGGCCATTCAACATACAGTGATTGTAGTCAACATTCTTGTGATTCTCTGACGTTTTATTCACAGAACCAGTCACAATGACCATGGTGAAAGCCATGGGATCCCAGCCAATACTGAACCAGACATTCTCTCTGACCTGTGAGACTACTGGAACCATTTACTCCTTTCATTGGATGAGGAACGGCCGGCCTCTGTCTGCTGATAACAGAGTAGACTTCTCTATGGACAACAGTACACTAACCTTCAACACTGTCCAGAATTCTGACAACGGAGACTATCAGTGTTCTGCCTACAACCCCCTCAGTAACATGACCAGCCCAGAATACAGACTGATCGTCAACTGTGAGTAGTTATTATTGCCCAAAACCAAACGTATCTGCAAATGTAATTCTAATTTTGACCTATAATGAAGGCAAGATGGAATTTATAGTAATGGAATTGGGGTAGGTTTTGATCCCACTTCTGGCACCAATGTAATAAAGCCAAGGGGATGGTTGGGTATTGCTGGGGTTAGACCAAGGCAAGAGCACTAATGGCAGTTCTAATAGCTAATTCCATTCAACATCTTCATTATCTTGTGTTTCCCAGATGGTCCAGAGAGACCTGTTATCATGAGTCCGGATATAGCAATGACAGGATACAACGTGACCTTCGACTGCTCTGCCTTCTCTCAGCCTCCCAGCCAGTTCAGCTGGTTCTTCAATGGCTCCCAGGTGGCGACTGGCTCAGTGTATGAGACTGACCCACTGACCTTAGCCAGTCATGGGGAGTACACCTGTGTGGCCTTCAACAATGTCACTAGCAGAAACAGCACTGTCTCCAAGATGCTCACTGTTGTTGGTAAGACAGAAGAGACATCTAAACTGTTTAAACTTGTAGATATAGGCCATTCAACATACAGTGATTGCAGTCAACATTCTTGTGATTCTCTGACGTTTTCTTCACAGAACCAGTCACAATGACCATGGTGAAAGCCATGGGATCCCAGCCAATACTGAACCAGACATTCTCTCTGACCTGTGAGACTACTGGAACCATTTACTCCTTTCATTGGATGAGGAACAGCCGGCCTCTGTCTGCTGATAACAGAGTAGACTTCTCTATGGACAACAGTACGCTAACCTTCAACACTGTCCAGACTTCTGACAACGGAGACTATCAGTGTTCTGCCTACAACCCCCTCAGCAACATGACCAGCCCAGAATACAGACTGATCGTCAACTGTGAGTAGTTATTATTGCCCAAAACCAAACGTATCTGCAAATGTAATTCTAATTTTGACCTATAATGAAGGCAAGATGGAATTTATAGTAATGGAATTGGGGTAGGTTTTGATCCCACTTCTGGCACCAATGTAATAAAGCCAAGGGGATGGTTGGGTATTGCTGGGGTTAGACCAAGGCAAGAGCACTAATGGCAGTTCTAATAGCTAATTTCATTCAACATCTTCATTATCTTGTGTTTCCCAGATGGTCCAGAGAGACCTGTTATCATGAGTCCGGATATAGCAATGACAGGATACAACGTGACCTTCGACTGCTCTGCCTTCTCTCAGCCTCCCAGCCAGTTCAGCTGGTTCTTCAATGGCTCCCAGGTGGCGACTGGCTCAGTGTATGAGACTGACCCACTGACCTTAGCCAGTCATGGGGAGTACACCTGTGTGGCCTTCAACAATGTCACTAGCAGAAACAGCACTGTCTCCAAGATGCTCACTGTTGTTGGTAAGACAGAAGAGACATCTAAACTGTTTAACTTGTAGATATAGGCCATTCAACATACAGTGATTGCAGTCAACATTCTTGTGATTCTCTGACGTTTTCTTCACAGAACCAGTCACAATGACCATGGTGAAAGCCATGGGATCCCAGCCAATACTGAACCAGACATTCTCTCTGACCTGTGAGACTACTGGAACCATTTACTCCTTTCATTGGATGAGGAACAGCCGGCCTCTGTCTGCTGATAACAGAGTAGACTTCTCTATGGACAACAGTACACTAACCTTCAACACTGTCCAGACTTCTGACAACGGAGACTATCAGTGTTCTGCCTACAACCCCCTCAGCAACATGACCAGCCCAGAATACAGACTGATCGTCAACTGTGAGTAGTTATTATTGCCCAAAACCAAACGTATCTGCAAATGTAATTCTAATTTTGACCTATAATGAAGGCAAGATGGAATTTATAGTAATGGAATTGGGGTAGGTTTTGATCCCACTTCTGGCACCAATGTAATAAAGCCAAGGGGATGGTTGGGTATTGCTGGGGTTAGACCAAGGCAAGAGCACTAATGGCAGTTCTAATAGCTAATTTCATTCAACATCTTCATTATCTTGTGTTTCCCAGATGGTCCAGAGAGACCTGTTATCATGAGTCCGGATATAGCAATGACAGGATACAACGTGACCTTCGACTGCTCTGCCTTCTCTCAGCCTCCCAGCCAGTTCAGCTGGTTCTTCAATGGCTCCCAGGTGGCGACTGGCTCAGTGTATGAGACTGACCCACTGACCTTAGCCAGTCATGGGGAGTACACCTGTGTGGCCTTCAACAATGTCACTAGCAGAAACAGCACTGTCTCCAAGATGCTCACTGTTGTTGGTAAGACAGACTTCAGATTCTTTGCTCTGTTGTGTTCATTAACAATCTAAAAGAATTACAATAAACATACTTATCATACAAAAGAGCAGCCAAACACTTCTTTACTCAGTGAAGATGTACAGCTAAATACATAAATTCAATACAGTGCAGTGTCCACATATCTTGAGCTCTCACCCCTTCCTTCCACAAAGATGTACTTTACCATCAGCCAGGATTTATCTGTGCTCCTCTGTGCATATCACAGGACTTCTCATCAGTCAGGAGAGGGAGTACACAATCCTACTGTTCACTACTGTCCACTAAATTATTAAACTCATCTCATACACAGAGTTTGAACCTAACACTACTTTCATTCTCGAAAGATATTATATCAATCTATTCATACTAAGAGGATATCATGATATAAAACAGGAAATATATAAAACAGTAATATATAACCTATAAGATCGTACAACCATTTGTTTTATATATTGCGTTGCTGGAACTAACCATTTTATCAAATTACATATCTTGATACTGTACATAAAGCAATACACATCCTCTGTCCTCACAGAGGCTATAAAGTCAGTGATGGTGAAACGAAACAAAATACCAATAGCATCTGACAACCTAACCCTGACCTGTGATGTCACTGGGCGCTATGACACCATCTACTGGATGAAGGACAACCAGTCTCTGGTCCTGAACAACACCTTGAACTCTGACATCACCATCTCTAACAACTCTCTGCACTTCAGTCCAGTCAAGGTGTCTAACGATGGAAACTATCAGTGCATCGCCACCAACCTCTTTGGTCCACACACCAGCCCTAAATACCAGCTACTGGTGAACTGTAAGTACTGGCGTTTTAGTAATATTTTAAAAGATACACGTTTATATAATGTAGAAACAGTCAGAAATCCACCACTGGTATGATGGTTAGTGCTATCCGGAATACTTGGGATGTCCCTAGCTTAAACCCTGACCTAATCCCTCCCCCTTCTTTAACCCTTACCTTAACCGTTTTAAATTTCAACTTCAATGGGGTGACGTAAGAGTTGGATGTCCCAAGTATCCCATTTAGACTTTTCCCAATAAAGACCCCCCTTTCTAAACCTCTTTCTGTAGATGGTCCTCTGAGTGTGAATATCTCTGGCCCATTCAAAGTGGTGATTGGCTCAGTAATCACAGTCACACTGAAGTGTTCTGCCGACTCCCAGCCAACCAGCGGGTACATGTGGAAATTCAACAACCAATCAGTGCTAGGGACTGGTCCTATGATGGCTGTTATCGCCTCCTCAGAGAATGCAGGGGACTACACTTGTGTGGCCAAGAACCCTGTGACCAACATCTCAATGTCCAAGACCATAAATCTGGATGTCACTGGTAAGTGGGTGGGCTGCACTGAGTAATTAAATGTCACAAAGTTGTTTATGTTGAATTTAATTTGGTTCTAGTTTGTGTACTTGTTTGTGCAAGGATCATTTTCATGCATCATGGAAATGCAATAAAGACACATGGTGAACTGGGGGGTACAAAAGGAATAAAAACAATTACATTTTTTTTTTAAACTTCCTCACTCATTCTCTGTGTCCCCCTCCTCTCCCAATCTTTGTCTTCCTCCTCTCCCATTCTCTTTGTCCCCCTGCTCTCCCTTTCTCCTTTCTCTCCCAGGCCACTCGCCTGCCCCTCCATTCCAGTCCAGAGTTGGTCTGATGCTGACGGCCCTGCTAGCTCTTTCTCTCTGCCTCTGATCAACCAATGAGACTACCACAGTAAGCACACTACATGTCTGTCTGCTGGCTGGGAGCCAATAACTCCCTTCCCACTACCCTCACTGACTCCTCTCGCTGATCTGGATAGAAATAAGTGGTATTGTCGATATTGTAATTGCCCCATCTTGCCACCATAGGGCTGGGTTTAGTAGGCTCAGCTCCTTTCCAATGCTTTTAGAGAGAGTCAACAAGAGGTCAGATGGGAGGGGTCTATCCCCTTAGAATAGAACCCACCTCTACAATGAGTTTTTATGTCAATCATCTCTATAAACAGATATTCTTTTTAAAAACAAAAATCTTGAAAGCTGGTCGACAAACATGGTAATTGAAGGGGCAAACATCCACTGTTTCTAATTAAATGTTCTTAGATATTCACTGTCCTTGTGACTATTGCCCTGGTCCATTCACTGAGTTCCTTTCTGTGTTTGATCATGTATGTAAACTCTGTTCAAGTACAAATTCAGGTTTATTTAACATAAATACCTTAAAGGTAAAATGTTTCAAATGATAATACATTTAACTGGTGTTTATGTAAAACATGGCTTGTTTTTGCACATATGTATAAGCTTGTAAATCCTTGAAAGAGATGCAGGCTTGTGCTGTTGTCTTATGTTTATATTTCCTCTTCATTAATTATTGTCTTAAATAAAGTGTTGTCTTTTCACACCTGTATTACTGAATGGTACAATCTTGGGTGATTTCTTAATCGTCAGAATCGCTGTGAAAAATGCCTCCCGAGTGGTGCAGTGGTCTAAGGCACTGCATCGCAGTCCCTAGAGGCGTCACCACAGACCCGGGTTCGATCCCTGGCTGTTTCACAACCGGCAGTGATCGGGAGTCCCATAGGGCGGCGCACAATTGTAAAATAATACACTGGAAATCACTCCACACACACACAGTGAAACTGGTTACAACAAATTTGTATTACAAAGGAGTATAATTAAATAATTCATTTTTATTTAAAAAGCGAGACATGGTTCTTGAGCGAGCAACATGAGATTACAAAACATGGTTACAAGGTTTATAAAGTAGTTAAAGGTCAACTCTTTAAATTGGAATACTCATGAAGTTCTTGCCTTGGTCATCCTTTGACCTTTCTACTCTTTCCATGATCTTCTGGCATTTCCACAGATTCTGGAATCCTTTCCTTAGGCATATTGCCACAACTGGATGCTGTATAGCTCGGAGAGAAAGGGAGAGAGAGACACAGATTGGTGACTTTGGGAGAGTCCACAGTAACAAGTATTGTAGAAACTCTTCAATGTACTGCTGTCAGTGTTACAGAAACACAGGACTACTCACAGGCCTTCTTGGGCTTGCGGTAGGATTTGGCAGACTCCTGGCAGAGGCAGCCTCCATTCAAAACCCTCTCTCCTCCTCCCTGAGTGACACAAAGTAAACTGCTGTATTAGTCTGAGTGCCATTCAGTTTTTGCAAGCTATTTGACATCCAAAAACATTACTATCATGGGCTGTCAGAAACAGACTGACAAGCAGGCTAGGATTGTATCCACTTACTGGACAAATAGCCATACCTTCCTAATCACTCACCCTTACAGTCACAGTCTGTCATGGTGTCTGGGGGGGGGTTGATCTGGTCTCCAACTCTCCCTGGGTCCTCCACTGTAGTGGCACTGACACTGGAACTTTGTACATCAGTTCAGGAACCCCTTGGTAGAGAGGATAAGAGAGAAAGGTTGATCAGAATGGATATGTACAGTGCACTTGGAAAGTATTCAGACCCCTTGACTTATTCAACATTGTTACGTAAGGGGCGTATTCAAAAATTTATTAAATTATTTTTTTCCTCAAACTACACAAAATACTGTATAATAACAAATCAGTTTTTTAGAATTGTTTGCAAATGTATAAAAAAACCTCCATAAATATCACATTTACATAAGTGTTCAAACCATTTACTCAGTCATTTGTTGAAGCACCTTTGGCAGCGATTACAGCCTTGAGTCTTGTTGGATATGAGCTACAAGCTTGGCACAGTTTGGTTACAAGGTTTATACAGATTGTTGACACTGTGAACAAACCTCCAAACAAGCCTCAGCGCCATACAACACTCCTTCCGTGGCCTCCAACTGATTTTAAATGCTAGCAAAACGAAATGCATTCTCTTCAACCGATCGCTGCCTGCACCCGCCCGCTGGACTAGCATCACAACTCTGGACGGTTCTGATTTAGAATATGTGGACAACTATAAATACCTAGGTGTCTGGTTAGACTGTAAACTCTCCTTTCAGACTCACATTAAGCATCTCCAATCCAAAGTTAAATCTAGAATCTGCTTCCTATTTTGCAACAAAGCCTCCTTCACTCATGTGGCCAAACATACCCTTGTAAAACTGACCATCCTACCAATCCTTGACTTCGGCGATGTCATTTACAAATAGCCTCCAACACTCTACTCAGCAAATTGGATGCAGTCTATCACAGTGCCATCTGTTTTGTCCCCAAAGCCCCATGTACTACCCACCACTGCGACCTGTATGCTCTCGTTTGCTGGTCCTCGCTACATATTTGTCGCCAAACCCACTGGCTCCAGGTCATCTATAAGTCTTCTCAGCTCACTGGTCACCATAGCAACACACACCCATCGGACGCACTCCAGAAGGTATATTTCACTGGTAATCCCCAAAGCCAACACCTCTGTTTGGCCGCCTTTCCTTATAGTTCTCTGCTGCCAATGACTGGAGAAAATTGCAAAAATCACTGAAGTTGGAGACTTCTCCCTCACTCTGGAGCAGGTTTACATTAAGGATCTCTGTACTTTGCTCCGCTCATCTTTCCCTTGATCCTGACTAGTCTCCCAGTCCCTGCCGCTGAAAAACTTACCCAAAGCATGATGCTGCCACCACGATGCTTCCCCTAGGGGGCTGTCATGTGCCTTTTACTAAGGAGTGGCTTCCGTCAGGCCCATATTAACATATGGGCCTGATTTTTGGAGTGCTGCAGAGATGGTTGTCCTTCTGGAAGGTTCTCCCATCTCCACAGAGGAACTCTGGAGCTCTGTCAGAGTGACCATCGGGTTCTTGGTCACCTCCCTGACCAAGGCCCTTTCCCCCTGATTGCTTAGTTTGGCAGGGCGGCCAGCTCTATGAAGAGTCTTGGTGGTTCCAAGGCCATTGTGTTCTTTGGGACCTTCAATGCTGCAGACATTTTTTGGTACCCTTCCCCAGATCTGTGCTTTGACAATCCTGTCTCCGAGCTCTACGGACTATTACTTCAACCTCATGGCTTGGTTTTTGCTCTGATATGCATTGTCAACTGTGGGACCTTATATAGACTGGTGTGTGCCTTTCCAAATCATGTCCAATCAATTGAATTTACCACAGGTGGACTGTTGTAGAAACATCAAGGATAATCAGTGGGAACAGGATCAAATCAAATGTAATTTGTCATGTGCCGAATACAACAGGTGTAGACCTTACCGTGAAATGCTTACTTACAAGCCAACAATATACTGTGCCTTGCAAAAGTACTCATCCCCCTTGATGTTTTTCCTATTTTGTTGCATTACATCCTGTAATTTAAAAATATTTTTATTCGGATTTCATGAAATAAAAATAACTTGTTTAAAAAAATAAATAAGATCTGGTGCAACCAATTACCTTCAGAAGTCACATAATTAGTTAAATAAAGTACACCTGTGTGCAATCTAAGTGTCACATGATCTGTCACATGATCTCAGTATGTATACACCTGTTTTGAAAGTCCCCAGAGTCTGCAACACCTCTAAGCAAGGGGTACCACCAAGCAAGTGGCACCATGAAGACCAAGGAGCTCTCCAAACAGGCCAGGGACAAAGTTGTGGAGAAGTACAGATCAGGGTTGAGTTATAAAAAAAAAAAATATCAGAAACTTTGAATATCCCACGCAGCACCATTAAATCCATTATTAAAAAAATGGAAAGAATATGGCACCACAACAAACCTGCCAAACGAGGGCAGCCCACAAACTCATGGACCAGGCAAGGAGGGCATTAATCAGAGAGACAACAAGGGGACCAAAGATAACCCTGAAGGAGCTGCAAAGCTCCACAGCGGAGATTGGAGTATCTGTCCATAGGACCACTTTAAGCCGTACACTCCACAGAGCTGGGCTTTACGTAAGTGTGGCCAGAAAAAAGCCATTGCTTAAAGAAAAAAAATAAGCAAACACGTTTGGTGTTCGTCAAAAGGCATGTGGGAGTCTCCCCAAACATATGGAAGAAGGTACTCATCAGATGAGACTAAAATTGAGCTTTGGCCATCAAGGAAAACACTATGTCTGGCGCAAACCCAATACCTCTCATCACCCCGAGAACTTCATCCCCACAGTTAAGCATGGTGGTGGCAGCATCATGCTGTGGGGATGTTATTCATCAGCAGGGACTGGGAAACTGGTCAGAATTGAAGGAATGATGGTTTGCGCTAAACACAGGGAAATTCTTGAGGGAAACCTATTTCAGTCTTCCAGAGATTTGAGACTGGGACAGAGGTTCACCTTCCAGTAGGGCAATAACCCTAAGAATACTGCTAAAGCAACACTCTAATGGTTTAAGGGGAAACGTTTATTGCACTTATTGATGAAGCCAGTGACTGAGGTGGTCTACTCTTTAATGCCATTGGATGAATCCCGGAACATTACAGTCCGTGCTAGGAAAACAGTCCTGTAGCGTAGCATCCGTGTCATATGACCACTTCCGTATTGAGTGAGTTACTGGGAATTCCTGCTATAGTTTTTGCTTGTGAGCAGGAATCAGGAGGATATAATAATTTTTCCTCTGGTTGCACATGTGACAGGCTGGTAGAAATGAGGTAAAACAGATTAAAGTGTGCCTGCATTAAAGTCCACGGCAACTAGGAGAAGGCGCTTCTGGATGAGCATTTTCTTGTTTGCTTATGGCATACAGCTCATTGAGTGCGGTCTTAGTGCCAGCATCGGCTTGTGGGGGTAAATAGACGGCTACGAATAATATACAGTAGATGAGATCTCTTGGGAGATTGTGTGGTCTACAGCATATCATGAGGAATTCTGCCTCAGGCGAGCAATACCTCAAGGCTTTTTTGAAATCAGACATTACAAACAAGCAGTTACTGACAAATAGACACACAACCCCGCCCCTCGTCTTACCAGACGTAGTTTCTCTGTCCTGCCGATGAACGGAGAAGCCTGCCAGCTCTATATTATCGTTGTTCAGCCATGTTTCAGTAAAACATAAGATATTACAGTTTAATGTCCCGTTGGTAGGATGGTCTTTGTTTTCCAATGATTGCACGTTGGCCAATGATACGGCGGGAAAGGCACCCCAAACTCCTTCCCCTTTTCTTCACGTTGATGACAAGTATATCCGTCGCGTCGGATTAATTAAAGAATGAAATATTTTTCCAGTTTGATGTGAGTAATCGCTGTTATGATGTGCAGAAGCTCTTTTTGTTCATAAGAGACGGTAGCAGCAACATTATGTACAAAATAGTTAAACAATGTGAAAAAAACAAAATAGCACAGTTGGTTTGGAGCCCGTAAAACGGCAGCCATATCCTCTGGTGCAATTATTGCACCTGAGCTCAATTTCGAGTCTCATAGCAATGGGTCTGAATACACCTGCCTTGTGGATTCTGTTATATACGCCAAGCGTTTTGGAAAGAGTGGATTTTGGCCAAAACACCTCAGTGTTATTGATGAGTGAAGTCAGCCTGACAGGTGGATGAGGGCCCTTCATGATACTGACCTGTTATAATGTCTATGGCAAAACACTCTTCTGCCTTCATAGCTTATGTTCAATAAATATACTTTATTTCAGAGCAAACAAATAACGTTCATTAAATAGAATGTTCACCTGAAGACTTGAAACTGTCAACCATACACTGATTGCGTTTCCTTGGCAAACATTAAAACAATTTGTAAATATTCCTCTAGCAAAGCAATGATAAAATAAAAGCATCATTGATCTGACAGGTCAAAATGCTGCCCAGATCATTCAAGTGATTAGAGCAAACTAAATGACAGTTTGTGTGAAAGGGTAAATGAAGTTATGTTTGCACCGAGTCAAATCTCACTTTGACTATCACAGGACAAGAACATTTTCACAGCATAACTGTCAGGGTGTGCGCTACTGGGGTGAAATCAGGTGCAGGAGAGCGGGACGTGTCGTGAAGGCGCACACTTTAATGGCACAAACAACAAAAGAAAGAACGCAAACAACGCATCAATATATTCTAGGCCACTAAATAAAGTGTCTAGTGCTACAACAATAAACACAGTCCAAGTCACGATCAAAAATACAAAATACGGGTTAACAACCGTAAAAGAGCCTGTGCTACACACAATCAACAATGATAATTCCACACAATGACATGACATATTCACCGGAAATAAATACATGCCTCAATCACTGGAATAAAAACCAGGTGCGAGGTGAACAAGACAAAAGCAAAGGAAACAAAATAATAGCGGAGCGGCGATGGCTAGAAAGCCGGTGACGACCGCCGAACGCCGCCCGAACAAGGAGAGGAGGAGACTTCGGTGGAAGTCGTGACAATAACGGTTTAGTGCTTGCTGGATTCCATTAATCAGTCATGGTATTGGGCTCCACACCGCCACGCTGGATTGGCCGGATCCTTCATCCCCATGTCAATGATATCTCTGAAGACCAATTTAAAAACAGATATGTACACTTGGTCTCCCATTTTTGCCATGTTAGAAGCTGTAAGGTGGAACTGGTAAACAAATACAGTGGGGCAAAAAAGTATTTAGTCAGCCACCAATTGTGCAAGTTCTCTCACTTAAAAAGATGAGGCCTGTAATTTTCATCATAGGTACACTTCAACTATGACAGACAAAATGAGGAAGAGAAATCCAGAAAACCACATTGTAGGATTTTTAATGTATTTATTTGCAAATTATGGTGGAAAATAAGTATTTGGTCAATAACAAAAGTTTATCTCAATACTTTGTTATATACCCTTTGTTGGCAATGACAGAGGTCAAACGTTTTCTGTAAGTCTTCACAAGGTTCTCACACACTGTTGCTGGTATTTTGGCCCATTCCTCCATGCAGATCTCCTCTAGAGCAGTGATGTTTTGGGGCTGTCGCTGGGCAACACGGACTTTCAACTCCTCCAAAGATTTTCTATGGGGTTGAGATCTGGAGACTGGCTAGGCCACTCCAGGACCTTGAAATGCTTCTTACGAGGCCACTCCTTCGTTGCCCAGGCGGTGTGTTTGGGATCATTGTCATGCTGAAAGACCCAGCCACGTTTCATCTTCAATGCCCTTGCTGATGGAAGGAGGTTTTCACTCAAAATCTCACGATACATGGCCCCATTCATTCTTTCCTTTACACGGATCAGTCGTCCTGGTCTCCTTTGCAGAAAACAGCCCCAAAGCATGATGTTTCCACCTCATGCTTCACAGTAGGTATGGTGTTCTTTGGATGCAACTCAGCATTCTTTGTCCTCCAAACACGACAAGTTGAGTTTACCAAAAAGTTATATTTTGGTTTCATCTGACATTCTCCCAATCCTCATCTGGATCATCCAAATGCTCTCTAGCAAACTTTAGACTTGCCTGAACATGTACTGGCTTAAGCAGGGGGACACGTCTGGCACTGCAGGATTTGAGTCCCTGGCGGCGTAGTGTGTTACTGATGGTAGGCTTTGTTACTTTGGTCCCAGCTCTCTGCAGGTCATTCACTAGGTCCCCCCGTGTGGTTCTGGGATTTTTGCTCACCGTTCTTGTGATCATTTTGACCCCACGGGGTGAGATCTTGCGTGGAGCCCCAGATCGAGGAAGATTTTTATTTTTTTAATTTTTTTATTAAATCTTTATTTTAACAGGGAAAACAGACTGAGACCTGGATCTCTTTTACGGCTGTGCCCTGTGTAAACATGTTGACATGTACAGTTCTAGGCATACAGACAAGAACATTTCAAAACAAAGACACATTCATCAGAAACAATCACAGACATCATATTGATCCTCCATCATATTTTTAAAATGGGCAAGGGACACCAGAGTGGCTAGCTTAAGTTTGATCTGCAGTTTGTTCCATAAATAAGGTGCAAAGGAACTGAAGGCAGTCCTTCCCAACTCTGTGGAGACCGCAGGAGTTTCTAATGTAATCCACATCTGTGATCTGGTCATAACATTTGTATATCTAATTAAAATTAATGATATATATGGAGGTAGTTTTAAAAGTAGTGCTTTATAAATAAACAAAAGAGCATGTTGCTCTCGCCTCACAGATAGAGAGGCCCAACCCACATGTTGATATAGGATACAGTGATGAGTTTTGTAACTATCACCGGTGATAAACCTGAGTGCACAATGGTAAATAGCATCCAGTGGTTTTAATATATTTGCCGATGCATGCATATAAATAATATCACCATAATCTAAAACAGACATAAAAGTAGCCTGCACAACTTGTTTCCTATTTACGGAGGACAGACAAGCCCTGTTTCTGTAAAGGAACCCTATCTTGAATTTGAGCTTTTTTCCCAATTCAGTAACATGTTTTTTAAACGAGAGCCTATCATCTAACCATACCCCTAAATATTTATATGCAGAGACCTGTTTGATTTGAGTACCATCCAAGCTAGTGATTACAAAAGTGTTTCTAACAGAGGTTAGACCTAGAAAAAAGCATGACATTTGTTTTCTTAGCGTTTAAAACAAGTTTAAGCTGTAAAAGAGACTCCTGTAATATCCTAAAATCAGACTCCAACTGCATTAAAGCTTGGTCCGCTGTTGGAGCAATAGAGTACATCACTGTGTCATCTGCATATAAATGGAAATTACAATCTGACATCACCAATGTTGTTTATATATATATATTGAGAACAATAGTGGGCCAATTATTGAACCCTGAGGGACCCCTTTAAGTAACTGTAAGGGGTCAGACTTGACCCTGTCGACCATGACGGCCTGAGTTCTATCTTTAAGATAGTCATAAAACCAATCGGCAGGCATCAGTGCCCAGTCCTATAGATGACAGCTTACTCAAAAGGATGGCATGGTCTACAGTGTCGAAAGCTTTAGACAAATTTATAAACAACGCAGCACAATGCTTTCTATCATCTAAGGCATTTGCAATATCATTTACAACAAGCATAGTGGCTGATGTGGTACTGTGTTTAGATCTAAAACCAGATTGATTGGTGCTAAGAATACTGTTGGCAGAAAGAAAAGATTGTAACTGTTTGTTAACTAAAGATTCTAGGATCTTTGCCAGACAAGGGAGCCTAGAGATGGGTTGATAGTTATCCAAATCACTACCGTCACCTCCCTTATGTAATGGCAGAACAAAAGCTGCTTTCCACACTTTAGGGATATTTCCTGTGCTTAATGTTAGATTAAAGATGTGTCACTGAACCAGCAACGATAGGTGCAGCACACTTAAGTAAGTACGGGTCTAAATTGTCCACGCCTAGAGATTTCTTAGTATCAATGGCACACAGGGCAGCTAGAACCTCTGCTTCAGTTATTTTCTGGAAACTAAAAACAGGGTTACCATTTCAGAGTAACGGTTGAAAAGCAAGACGAAAAATCAACTAACTGGCCAGTACCACAATGGCCACTTGTCCTTTCAAATAAAAAACCAGCAGAGATAAAATGCTTATTAAAAGCATCACAAATATCATTTTTACCACTTAAAATACAGGAGTCTGAGATAATTTGCTTAGGAAGAGAAACAGCAGAATTTCCCCGTTTCAGTGAATTAACGGTTTTCCAGAATTTTGCAGGAGCTCCTGCAGAATCTGTCATAGCGTTAAGGAAGTAATTAGATTTTGCCCTTTTGACAGCTGCAGTACATTTATTTCTCAATTGCCTAAAAAACAGCCAATCAGCTGGAGTACCTGTTTTCCCTCACCAAGGCCCAGGCCCGATTCTTTTGCAGGAAAAGACCTGACAATTCAGGAGAGAACCAAGAACTGGTTCGGTTTCTTACGCGGGGCATGTTTATCAGACATAGAGGTAACAATAGAAGAGAAAAAAGCAAAGGCTAAAACAGGGTCCAGAATGCAGCAAGTGGATAAAAGCTCAGAGTGATCTAAGTCAAGGATAAAAGCTTGCTGTGAGAAATGTTTAATTTCTCTTAGAGATTATACAGGGATCACAGTGTTTCAGCCTGGTATCTCTAATACAAGCAATAGGGCAGTGGTCACTGATATCATTTGCAAAAACCCCACTGGCTGTGTATTTATGGGGGGTATTTGTTAGAATAATATCTAGTAGAGTAGATTTCACTGGGTTCTTAAAGTTGGGACGGGTTGGTTTAGTTATCAGCTGAGTTAGATTTAGTTCAGTACAAATGTCTTTTAATTTATCGGATACTGGGGAGAGCCAATCCAGGTTAAAATCTCCCAAAATCAGTAATTCAGAGTTTGCATAATTAGACCGTATATCAGATAATTTGCATAGAGTACAAGGAGGAGCTGAGGGGGGGCGATATACCCCTGCTAGAGTTAGCTGAGCGTTATGACCAAGTACCACATTTAAAACTAGACATTCATATTGCTTTGGGACAGAGGTTGATATGGACACAGAAGCATTCAAGCAGCATTTTACATAAATCACAATACCACCACCTCTACCAACTCTATAAATATTGTACCCAATCAACTGAACATCTGAATCAGGCACAGAATCACACAGCCACGATTCAGATACAATCAGTATGTCAACATTTGATTGTGAGACCAAAATGTCAATCAAGTCCAACTTTTGGATCAGGCTTCTAGCGTTCAAATGAATTATTCCAATGCCATTGCCACGGGAATTCATATCAGATGGAGTATCCAAGGTAGCACCTGAAGCTGCACTGGATGAGCAATAAACCCTTTTCGAGCAATTGACAGAGCTCAATTTTATGGGGACAAGATACCTACTAACAATACCTCTCTGCATGTGAGTAGTATTCACAATACGGTGACTGGACAATAATGTAGGAATTGCAAAAAGGTTGTTAACTGTAGTTTGTTCCATATTTGCAATTGGGGGACTAATGAATGAAACTGGGAGAGGAGCTGTCTGATAGGGGAGAGTACATTCCCAAGAGTCAACCCCCGAAGATACACAACGTCAGGTATCAAAGGCTCTACATGAAGCAAGAGTAAGAGACATGTTGGTGGAGAGGATGCTGGAGCCATACCTGTTAAGATGTAAATTGAAAAAAGATTATCAGTGGTCTTGTATGTCTTCCATTTCCTAATAATTGCTCCCACAGTTGATTTCTTCAAACCAAGCTGCTTACCTCTTCCCAACCTGGTGCAGGTCTACAATTTTGTTTCTGGTGTCCTTTGACAGCTCTTTGGTCTTGGCCATAGTGGAGTTTGGAGTGTGACTGTTTGAGGTTGTGGACAGGTGTCTTTTATACTGATAACAAGTTCAAACAGGTGCCATTAATACAGGTAACGAGTGGAGGACAGAGGAGCCTCTTAAAGAAGAAGTTACAGGTCTGTGAGAGCCAGAAATCTTGCTTGTTTGTATGTGACCAAATACTTATTTTCCACGATAATTTGCAAATAAATTCATAAAAAATCCTACAATGTGATTATCTGGATTTTTTTTCCTCATTTTGTCTGTCATAGTTGAAGTGTACCTATGATGAAAATTACAGGCCTCTCATCTTTTTAAGTGAGAGAACTTGCACAATTGGTGGCTGACTAAATACTTTTTTGCCCCACTGTACTTCTTAACAACTGAAACTGCCAACTAACCATACGAAGGAGTGGGTCCAATGTCTCATCACAGTACTGTGTGTCACTAGACAGCTCTCTTGTGGTTCTCTGCTCAGGCATAACTCAACACATACAGGTACAGTATCTTGGATGTGCTCACAACATCACATGCAGGTATAAAACTTTTTGGTCATCCCAATCCAATAACTCCCTCCATTGTTGTGTTCCATGTGCACTCTCGCTGCACCGATTAGTTTGAGTACATTAAGCAATCAAACACACACTGGATGTTTTGACAAGCTACAGCTAAAGGTCAATTAGGTTATTATTTTGCAGAGCCGTCATGCAGACACACTTCAGTGGTTGGAAGCTGCAATCAAAGCAATGTCCGTACATACTGCAAGCTTTCATCATTGGTTTTAATGCATTGCATTTTGACACAATCAGCATTCAACATCAACAACACAACCATGGTCAAGTACAGAGGCAGGTAGGACTATATACTCAGTATATACAAAGCAGCCTTTTATAGGGAGTCTTGGGTCTCGTGGGGTGACTGCCTTTGAATAAAGAGTGCAAGACAAGTATAAGCTAGCTACAACACATCCATACACACTGACTAGAGTATCATATCATATCCAAGCCAAATACCCACCAGTCTCAGTGCTACTTTGAAATGCCCTCATCGTTCACTTCAAATACACCATACCCTTCCCCTTCATTCTCCATATTTGCAGCAAAAATAAGACATATTCGGGGGAAATCTTCACAAGTAACAAAAAGCAAAGGTGGTAAACAGATTCCAAAACAAGTAATGCTTTAACGGTGGAGCCAACTGGCCAAGTGATGCCTTGTTGCACCGTCACCGTAAATGGTCTCCGTGTCTTAACACATATGACACCATTAAAAGGATTTTAAATTATATTATTAGTAACCAATCAGATCAATAGGACTGTATATGTTTTCAAAGTGAATATTTTGACAGAGGAAACAAAACAAACCTTTAATATGGTAGCCTTTCAGATTCTCCTAACTTTTCTGTGGGGAAGCTCTTATACTGTATCTATCAGCAAGAGGAGAGATATCCTGGCATATTGTGCATTACAGACATAATACAGAATGAAACTAAAGATAAGGATAATCTCTCAAATCAGATCAATCAAATCTCAGTTGGTGATAAGCGGTCAAATCTGACTAGCAACACAGATATTTGATCCGATTAGTGCTTAGCGGTCCTCTACAAAGCCATTTTGATGGTAAGTTACAGTATGGTCCCATAGAATAGAGTAGTGCAGTGGTTACCGACCCTGGTTCTGGAAAGCCTTTTAAGTTCAGACTTTTCTTCCAGCCCAGCATTCAAAACATTCAAAGTGATTCAACTAATCAAGGACTAGATCATTATTTGAATCGTGGGTTGGAACAAAAGGCTGTCCTAAAATACTAAAATGTGTTCTAAAAGCAGTGAATGTGCTAAAAGTGGGTCATTGGGTCATTTGGTCATTGGCCATCAGTTCTCCATCAGGCGGCAGGTAGCCTAGTGGTTAGAGCGTTGGACTTGTAGCCGGAAGGTTGCAAGGTTGAATCCCCGAGCTGACAAGGTAAAAATCTGTCGTTCTGCCCCTGAACAAGGCAGTTAATTCTTAGGGATAAACGGCGCGCTAGCGGGCCGCTCCCGACACTACCCGGTGAAATGTAAGGCGCCAAATTCAAAATCCAAAAGTTGAATTATTAAACATTCATCAATATACAAGTGTTGCATAGTCATCAAAAGCTCTGATTCTTGGCAATATCACAGCGTTGTCAGATTTCAAAAAGGCTTCATGGCGAAAGCAAAACATTTGATTGTTTGAGGATAGCACCTCTAATATTTATTCATTAGCATAAATTCATATCCAGCTCGGGTCACACAAAACCCATATAAGAGCTAAAATAAATCACTTACCTTTCAAATAACTTTTGCTGAGGGCATCCCAAGTGTCCAAGGAAGACATCCAATGGTTCTTTTGTTAAAAAAAGTAATTTATTATATCCATAAATCTCAGTTTGGTTGGTGCGTTATGTTCAGAAAATCCATCATCGAGTCACCCATTGAACCGTGAAGAGAACGCGTTCAAATTATACCTATCAACTTTGTCCAAACAAATCAAACATCATTTTTTATGTATCCTTAGGTATCCTTTTATGTATATTTACTATAATATTTCAACCGGATTATAGCCTGAACGATAAGAAAGGAAAAAAAACACAGAACGCGCGAGACTGTGAACGCGCATGTCATTCTATTGAGTTCCAAGGTCCACTTCTAAATTCTTCTTCTATTGGCTTCTAATTCAACCTAAGGTCATGAAACCCTGTCTAAAGACTGTTGACATCCAGTGGAAGCCATAGGTACTGCAGTCTAAGTCCTGCATAACATTGAATCCTATAGGCAGACAGGAGAAAAAGGTAATCTAAAAACAAAAAAAAAAACAAAACTGCAATTCATGATGGATTTTCCTCAGGTTTTTACCTGCTATATCAGTTCACAGACATTATTTTAACGGTTTTAGAAACTTCAAAGTGTTTCCTATCCAATTGTACTAATTATGTGCATATCCTAGTTTCTGGGCCTGAGTGGCAGGTATTTTACTTTGGGCACGCCAGACTCTCCAAAACCGACACCTCGGCTGCCGCTCCCTATTAAGGCAGCCCCCCGCACTGCTCTGATTCAGAGGGGTTGGGTTAAATGTGGAAGACACATTTCAGTTGAAGGCATTCAGTTGTACAACTGACTAGGTATCCCCCTTTCCTTTCTGTTTTCAGCCTGTTTCTCCAGCAGGCCCTTGAGGTGGGCATGTAGCGGCTGGCACACAGCCTGGTAGCCTTGAGGGGTGAGGTGGAGGTAGTCATACAGGTCCTGGTGGGAGATGCTGCTGTCTAAGTGCACAAACCCGGGGTCCACATTGAGGAGGGAGGCGTGGGGGAGAGAGGACACGGCCTCCTGAACCAGCATGTTGACCTGGGCGTTCCTCTCCCGAAGGGAGAGCACAGGAGGCTGCTGAGGGGAGAACGGTTCATAATAACGTTTGGAATGGAGCAAATGGAAGGGCATCAAACACCTGAAAACCATGTGTTTGATATCATTCAACTGATTCAGCACCAGCCATTAGTCATTAGATGGCAATGCTAGAAAGGACATATGTGCCAATATAGTTAGCAATGATAATGTAGTCCATAAAGTATGTAGTTTATAATTTAGGTTTGGGTTATCAAAAAGGTTAATGGTTGTGAAAGGGATTTTCCAGGTGAACAAAAGGGAGAGCAGTCAATCACATTAATTTCAATTATTTCAGTTTATTACACAAATTCAGAAGCCAAGAGAAATGTCTAACGGGCATCTCTGAGAGGGCACTTATATATTAATCCCACAGCACCGAGTGTTGAGTAAACACCTGTAATGTTTCCCTGTGATGCCAGTAAGGCAAAGTCAGGCGCAGGACAACACAATTGAGTATTCAATTAGTTCACTCAAAATAATCCATAAGAGTGATGAATAAACAATCACACGAAAAATACGTAAACAAAATTACAACAAACAATCACGCACAAAAACATGGGGGAAACAGAGGGTTAATTAAGGAACATGTAATGATGGGAAATTAAAACCAGGTGTGTGAAAAAGAAGACAAATCCAACGGAAAATGAATAATGGATCGGTGGCGGCTAGAAGACCGGTGACGTTGAACGCCGAAAGCCGTACGAACAAGGAGAGGAACCAACTTCAGTTGAAGTCATGACAACATCAGCCCGAGAGGCTTGTAGGAAGTCACAACATCAGCTGCTTGTTATAGAAATTTCGTTCTCAATGTTCATAAACTGAACTTCAATTAAACAAACTCTGTCTGTTACCTAGTATTTGTAAGATACTGGTTGAAATGAGACAAACAGAGGCCCAATCTATAATTGTCAAATGTAGATTGTTTATTCACAGGAGAGCTCTGAGCTCCAAAAGGTGTACACAGTCTTTTATATGGTACAATGTTGAAATACAAAGATACAAAATTCCCACCACTTCCCCCACCCTTTCCAAGAAAATAGTGTCTCCCAGACACCCCCTAAATGAAGTCATGCTTCTGCACACCAAGTTAATATCTAGACACACACACATTAATTGGACTACCATTTGTCTTGTAACCCTATCTCTATTGCATACATTTTCAGAATGGAATGTTCTTAGTATTAAGTACAAACATTTAGTCATCAAAACATAAAATCTATAACACTGCTACAGAATCACAGTGTCACAGAAACATTATCAGTGTGTCCTCTGCGAAGTCTGGCAGCAAACTTTAACCATAACATTCATCACTGGCAGACATTTGATTCTGGCAGTTAAACAGGTCAAAGGTAGGAAGATCAGTACTTAGTAACAGTAAATCACATACAGGAAAATTATTAGTCAAACATTTCCCATTGCAATGTTTTAAATCACGTGGTAGAAAAGAGGAAGAAAAACCCAAAATAATTAGAGCGTAAGCCTTCGGCAGCTTGTCCTTGATGAGTTGGACTATGGCCATGATGCCTCCACAAATCTGTTCTGCAGTGTGACCGTGATTATGGGTGCCCACCCACAACACCACAACCTGGAGGAGGCAGAGGCACAAACAGCAACTTGGTGGGCAGTTTCATTCATACCACTTGATTTACAAGCATGTTCAATGATTGATACTGAAAGGGATTTTTCTCCAGGAACAGGTTTGGGACAATGGGTCTGTGCAGCCATTAGGGTTTAAATCTGAACAATGAGTAGTGCATGATCAACTCTAATGTAATGTACTAACGTGTTATCTGTGTGTATACCTACCTTTGATGTGGGCCAACTCTCCATTGCTCATTCTCCGCAAGGCATTCTATGTTGTGTCACCTCCCACCCCAAAGTTGAGAGCGTGGAGAACATCTGACAAAGACACATCAACACAACATCAGCATGTCAGCTAGAATAACACAGCAGCTGTTACTCAGTCGTGCAGCTGGTTACCACCAGTGGTAAAGATCGCCACAGTCAGGCAGAAAAATGTTCTATAAAAGTGAGAACAATTAGTTTCCCTGGCTGATATTGCTGCTACTTAGAAATACATGCCATTCTATGAATGCTCTAAATACATCTCTTTATGAAAAGGCGTCCACTGGTCAACAAACTCAATTTATTACAAACACTGGTGGTAACCAGATGATCCCAATAATATAGGCAGCTTAGTAAACGATGCTCCCCCTCTGGTATGTTCTATTGCAAACTGTCTGGGACTCATTGTTGTTTACCTGTTTATACTCAAATACACTCAAAATTATTTGACTTACCAAGTCAAAGACTAAATTAACTGCAATACACTGGTCTCAAATATATTAGCATAACTAGGCTACACAGAACCACGGCCGACCAATTGCGCAGTTATATATTTTTTGAATATTATAACGTGTCCCAGTCCAACATGCCTAGCTCTGCCCATTGGGGAGTGGCTCATGGAGCTCTCTTTAAAATAAATTATCCTTGCATCTTCGTATTCCTCCAGATCGAGTTACAATACATCACCACACTTTTTTCTATGATATCATGGTGTTCTGCAAACAAACATTTAAAGTGCATGTTGCCCTTTACTGTGCTGGAATGTACGATCAATCATGTTCTGCCCAATTCTGTACTACCATTAAAATAAATACCCCAAAATTCTGTACTAACTTCTACCACACCCTCCCCTTCCCCCCAAAAAACTCACCAATCCCCCTACCACATTAAACTTGATCTATATCACGCTGAAATACTCCATCCTTAGGATTGTTCAGCATGTCAACAACCATTTCAACATTTCAACACTACTTTGGCGTTTCCAGATGAACAGGTGATGAGATAGATTACTCCCTTGGTCTTGCATGAGATGATACCCCTAACAGGGATTTTCGACCTGTATGTGGGTGTCTGAAGAAGGATGTTTTTATAGTGCTATTGCACTGTGCGCATGAGCCACATTTGTAGTTCCCATTTGGAAATGGTGTCATTTTGATACAAAGCAAATGTGACTCTGTGAATGAATGTCGCCGACAACCATCTAAAGGTTAGGAAGGATACCAGAGGGCACCCTGCTGGCCACTTTTGATGTGGAGAGCTTGTACACTAACATCCCACACACTGGAGGCTTGCAGATGCTGCAACACTTCCTTCAGCAGAGAGACTCTACCCTTGCTCCATCCAATGATTGCATCTTACAACTTACCGAACTGGTATTATTCAATAACTACTTTGTCTTTGAGTCAGGCTTTTTCCTTCAGATTCGGGGTGTAGCCATGGGCTCCCCCTTTTCCCCCAACTATGCAAACCTGTATGTGGGACAATTTAAGGTAGCACTCCTTTACACAACAGAGACACACACCCTACTTTCTAAAATCCTCCTATGGAAGGGATACATAGATGATGTCTTTGTGCTCTGGGAAGGAAGTCAGCAGGAACTAAATTAATTCCAAACTCTACTAAACGAGAGCTCTGAATACCTCAAATTCACCATGCAGACTGATGAGAGAAAAATAAACTACCTGGACATATGGATCATCAAAGAGAATGATGCATTACACACAGACATACACAAAGCCCACAGAATGCAATACCTTGTTATGTGCGGATAGTATGCATCCCCTTCCTGTCAAGAATGGTCTACCATATAGCCAGTTATGCAGGGTTAAACGAATCTGTGGCCACCAGACATATTTTGACAGCAATGCAAAAAAAAATCCAGATAAATTCAAAATGAGAGGCTACAAGGACAAAACTCTTGATGCTGTAATTATGAAAATATCTCAAAAACCAAGAGAGGAATTACTAAAAACTCAATCAAAGAAGAAAAACAACGCAACCGTGTTTTGCACCAGTACACCAAGTGTTCGGAGAAAATGAAAGCAACCCTGAAAAAGCACTGGCATATTCTGCAATCAGACAAAAAAATCGCACCCCTCTTCAAGGAACCCACACTGGTGGTCTATAAGCGTGGTCCTTCTACAAAGGGAGGCTTACTGGATATCCTTCTCTAAAAATATTGACCCCTAGTGGTCTGAATATTGACTTTGATCTCAAGCCCTTATGAACAATTTCTTCTTTATCTTTTTTTTCTTATACAGCTTATTAGCATACACCTAAGAAGTTCCCCCTGTTGATGATGCTTATTATGCATTAAGGTTTAACCAAAAGATTACATGTAACAAATGAAATATGAAACTATTAAATATGTGAAATTTAATTAAACAATGATGTATGTTAATGCTAATATTATGTACAATATTTAATTATGTTTCTATATGTTAACAATAGCCTAATATATTCAATATGCCATATAGTTTTTTTTAACAGTTTCACTAATTAATTCTAATTAACTTAATCATTATGACACACCCCTGACTATTGTCATTGCTCGCACTAATTGCACAGTTTGTCTACATAACTAGAAGGCACAGTGATGCCGAAATGTTGGTAAATTACCAATAAATTACTGGGAGTTCATATATGGGGTGTGCAACTCTCTTTATTTTGATAGTTTATAGTTTATTTGCCATTAGTCAGCACCTCCACACAAAATAATTTTTCTGTGTGTCTGCCAGCTCATGTTTTTTATTCTATGAAGATCCTGACAAAAAGTTATTGTCCTGACATTGCTTCCAGAGGCAGTTTGGTTAGTGTTGCAATCGAGGACAGACTATTTTTACACGCTATGGTGCCATTCTTTGAGCTTGTGTGGCCTACCACTTTGCGGCCAAGCTGTTGTTGCTCCTAGACATTACCACTTCAAAATAACAGCACTTATAGTAGACCGGGGCAGCTCTTGCAGCGCTCAAATTTGACTAACTGGCTTGTTGGAAAGGTGGCATCCTATGACGGTGCCATGTTGAAAGTCTCTGAGCTCTCCAGTAAGGCCATTCTACTGCTAATGTTTGTATATAGACATTGCATGTCTTTGTGCTTGTCACGGATCCCTCCGGAACTTTCATCAAGCACACCGGTCCCCTATTCCCACTGATTAGTATTTGTATATATGTGCCCTTTGGTTTCCCATTGGGTTGTCGATTATAGTTACAATGTCCGTTGCTGCGTGTGAGTACCTGTGCTATGTGTTTTGGGCTTTCGTGCAGATGATTACGGGTCTCGTCCCGTGTGCTAATCATTGTGCGTTTACTCCTCGCTCTTTTGTTTTGGGTTTCTACCCTGTGTGTTTTGTTACGTGTTTGTTTGTTCTTCGTCCCGTGCCCTTACACGGCACGCCGTAATTTGGGGTAAAATAAAAAATCATATTATGCATTCCTGCGCCCGTCTCCCGATCCTTCACAAAGTGACAGTGCTCGACTTTATACACCTGTCAGCAACGGGTGTGGCCGCATACACTAATTTGAAGGGGTGTCCACCTTCTTTTGTGTGTATATATAGTGTAGCAAGAAGTAAGACACAAGGACAAAACATTTGACAATAACAAAAGGAGTCTTGAGTCAGTGCACATTACAATGTCGCAAACTACAATGTCGCAAACTATCCAAAAATGGAAGTTGGGGTGAACACTAATCAATGAAGCTACGTGTATGTGTATCTATTCAACAATAGCAGCAAGTGGCACGTGCAGTTTGACTATCTAGCTAGCCATTGCGAACTAACTGTCACGTCCAGGCCTGGTTTAGCAGGCTGGTGTTTAGTTTGTGTTTTGGGTTGTAGGGTTTTTGTGTTCTAGGTGTTATATTTCTATGTTGAGTTTATGGTTCCCAATTAGAGGCAGCTGATTGTCGTTACCTTTAATTGGGAACCATATATATGTTTTTTTCTATGGGGTTTTGTGGGTCATTGTTTGTTTGGTTTGAGTTATATGTTCACCGTAGTTATGATCTTCGCGTGTTTCTTTTTTCCCCGTTTACGTGTAAAATAAATATGTATACTGGAAGCATCGCTGCGTCTTGGTCCGTCACTCAAGAAGATCGTGACACTAACTGTACACAGAGTAACGTAGTAACTAACTAAACTTCCCTAAGCAATCTTGCAATTGCCATCACAACCATAAAAGTTTTTAATTGGCGAGATGTAAAATCATCACTATTTGATTGTGATACTTACAATCTTTTCGTATAGTCTGTATTCATTTAAAGAAGCTGAGCAGCTATCATGGTTTGTATCGGTGACTTGCTCTGTTAACTGCACATCGGCGGCATGCCTTTCCCTCATGAGAAAATACATGTTGTAGGGAAGTAGTCATACAAATCACTACATATACAGTGAGGGGAAAAAAGTATTTGATCCCCTGCTGATTTTGTACGTTTGCCCACTTACAAAGGAATGATCAGTCTATAATTTTAATGGTAGGTTTATTTGAACAGTGAGAGACAGAACAACAAAAATCCAGGAAAACGTTATAAATTGATTTGCATTTTAATGAGGGAAATAAGTATTTGACCCCTCTGCAAAACATGACTTAGTACTTGGTGGCAAAACCCTTGTTGGTACAGAGGTCAGACGTTTCTTGTAGTTGGACACCAGGTTTGCACACATCTCAGGAGGGATTTTGTCCCACTCCTCTTTGCAGATCTTCTCCAAGTCATTAAGGTTTCGAGGCTGACGTTTGGCAACTCGAACCTTCAGCTCCCTCCACAGATTTTCTATGGGATTAAGGTCTGGAGACTGGCTAGGCCACTCCAGGACCTTAATGTGCTTCTTCTTGAGCCACTCCTTTGTTGCCTTGGCCGTGTGTTTTGGGTCATTGTCATTCTGGAATACCCATCCACAACCCATTTTCAATGCCCTGGCTAAAGGAAGGAGGTTCTCACCCAAGATTTGACGGTACATGGCCCTGTCCATCGTCCCTTTGATGCGGTGAAGTTGTCCTGTCCCCTTAGCAGAAAAAAAAACCCAAAGCATAATGTTTCCACCTCCATGTTTGACGGTGGGAATGGTGTTCTTGGGGTCATAGGCAGCATTCCTCCGCCTCCAAACACAGTGAGTTGAGTTGATGCCAAAGAGCTCCATTTTGGTCTCATCGGACCACAACACTGTCACCCAGTTGTCCTCTGAATCATTCAGATGCTCATTGGCAAACTTCAGACGGGCATGTATATGTGCTTTCTTGAGCAGGGGGACCTTGCGGGCGCTGCAGGATTTCTGTCCTTCACGGCGTAGTGTGTTACCAATTGTTTTCTTGGTGACTATGGTCCCAGCTGCCTTGAGATCATTGACAAGATCCTCCCGTGTAGTTCTGGGCTGATTCCTCACCGTTCTCATGATCATTGCAACTCCACAAGGTGAGATCTTGCATGGAGCCCCAGGCCGAGGGAGATTGACAGTTCCTTTGTGTTTCTTCCATTTGCGAATAATCGTACCAACTGTTGTCACCTTCTCACCAAGCTGCTTCGCGATGGTCTTGTAGCCCATTCCAGCCTTGTGTAGGTCTACAATCTTGTCCCTGACATCCTTGGAGAGCTCTTTGGTCTTGGCCATGGTGGAGAGTTTGGAATCTGATTGATTGATTGCTTCTGTGGACAGGTGTCTTTTATACAGGTAACAAACTGAGATTAGGAGCACTCCCTTTAAGAGTGTGCTCCTAATCTCAGCTCGTTACCTGTATAAAAGACACCTGGGAGCAAGAAATCTTTCTGATTGAGAGGGGGTCAAATACTTATTTCCCTCATTAAAATGCAAATCAATTTATAACATTTTTCACATGCGTTTTTCTGGATTTTTTTGTTGTTATTCTGTCTCTCACTGATCAAATAAACCTACCATTACAATTATAGACTGATCATTTCTTTGTCAGTGGGCAAACGTTCAAAATCAGCAGGGGATCAAATACTTTTTTCCCTCACTGTATATGCACATACATATCACTAGACTGTAGTGGAAGCTGGTGGGAGGAGCTGTAGTAGGATGGGCTCATTGTAATGTCTGGAATGGAATCAGTGGAACGGTAACAAACCGATCAAACATATGGAAACTTCCGTTCTATTGATTCTTATCCAGCCATTACAATGAGCCCATCCTCCTATAGCTCCTCCCACCAGCCTCCACTGCTAGACTGAAAACAAAACTATATTTTACTGAAGTAGCTCACCTATGAGTAATCAATGCTATATTCTGTAGTGACTTAAAATGTAACTTTCAGGAACTATCAGGGGAAGATGACACGCACGGTATTGATGCAACGTGGGTAGAAGGAATGGAGGGGGGAAAAGAGGAAGAAGAGGTCAAAGAGAGTGAGGAAAGTAGAGGTTGGATTTGAATTTGAGGAAAATGGCAATAAAAATAGAGAGAGGTCGTCAAAGAAGATTGGTGTCAAGTGCAAACAGAGTGAGCCGTGCACCAGACCGAATTCTGGAGGTGAAAGGGAAATGAACCAGGACGAGTTAAGTGAGGTGGAAGGTGTGGGGAAGAGCTCAGAGCCTAA
The DNA here is from genome assembly GCA_030435695.1 of Brachymystax lenok tsinlingensis. Classification (NCBI taxonomy): domain Eukaryota; kingdom Metazoa; phylum Chordata; class Actinopteri; order Salmoniformes; family Salmonidae; genus Brachymystax; species Brachymystax lenok. Next base: position 93,266,090 of record CM059789.1, on the reverse strand, counting down.
GTCTGGCATTGATGGACATGATAAAAAAAAAAATCTGGTACAGTAGGAGTGACTCTTTTGGAGAAAATTGATCTTTGCCTTTTGACGGATCCGTTTGTGGTTTCAGGGTAGGTTGGAAAGGAGTTGGGTGCAGTTGAATCAGTGAAGGTAACCTTAGTGAACTTGTGATATTTGTTTGTGTTACTTCGGACCTGAGGGAGCGGGAGCTCCGTGTCATGCAACTTTGGTCAAGATCTGTTTCTTGCTTTGCGCTAATGAATAAGGCACCATTGAAAGGTAGTGATTTCTGGGGTAGTGTTAAGCGTGCAGGTGGAGCAATTGAAGTTGAAGATTCCTGGTGTTTGTGACGCCCGCCACTTGGTGCGACGCAGACTCAATGGGGAGAGTGGTGAAACAGAGGAGTCACTGTCAGTCCTTTCAGTTTTGAGTCTGAGTTTTTACCTGTGATGGGTTTGGATTTCTGAACTTTAAATTTTATTAATCATTAGTTATAATAGAGACCTGAGGGGTGCCATAGCCCAGGGACTACATCAGAGGTTAATGGTTAATTGTAGGTGGAAGGTATATGATGGGTGCAATTAAGCTTGGAATGTACTGAGTGCAGAGAAAGTGTGTGGCAGGTATTGTGGCAGGTATTGAGGTATTGATAAGGGGAGAGAGAAATGGATTAGTGATGAAGGGGGTCGAGGTCAGGTCAGGTCACGTTAATTAAGGGAGGAAGAAAAGTGTATTCCTGTATCACTTAGTATGCCTAGCAATAAAGATACAATGTTTAGCTAGAATGACGAGACTCCACCCAAAGTGGGGTACAAATACCACCATTATTGTAAACATGTTTTTGTCGATTCAGCTGTTCGATCATTTGGGAAGAATAAACTTGGTTTAAGCTTTCACAGTGTCCGTCGAGTTCTTACTCTAATAATTAGATACTAACACCTGTCAATGTTATGTTAGGATATATCCATTATCCTGTTAGAGCTTTTGTGCCATACCCACTGTGTTGTTTCAGGTGCAACGTTTATGGTAATGTTCCAGCAGTGTGTAGGAGTGAGATTTCAATGTGTGGGAAGGGTTGCTGGAGGGCATGGGACAGAGGATTGTGTAGTTTCAGTGGATAAAATGGTGTGTGTCAATTGTAGGGGTGCCCATGTTGCTGGGGATCGGAAGTGTCCGGTGCGAGAGAGGCAGAAGGAGGTGGCCAGAGTCACAGTAGCACAGAAGGTGTCATATGCCGAGGCAGTGAAGAAATACAATGTGGACAGATGGAGCTTACATGGATGTTCATGTAGTAAGTAGACCTACTGTCGGGGCACGTGCTTCTGATGGTTCTGGCATGGTTTTGAGGCCTGTTCAGGAATATTGCGCTCATGAATGTGCAAGGGAAACTTTGAAAAAGAATAAAGTCGACTTCATAGCTTTTATTGGTAAGGCTATCAATACGACTCGGGTTGTAGAAAGCAGAAATGCCAGGTTGAAGACGGCAAAAGAGATATTGGGGTTGACAGATGTTACTGTTGAAATGGTTGTTGACATGCTGAACAATCCTAAGGATGAAGTGTTTCAGCATGATATAGATCAAGTTTAATGTGGTAGGGGGGATCAGGGAGTTTTTTCGGGGGAAGGGGGTGGTTGTGGTAGAAGTTAGTACAGATTTGTTAGCTTTTTTTTTCTTCATGGTAGTAAAGAATTGGGCAGAACATGATTGATCGTACATTCCAGCAGAGTAAGTGACGCCATGCACTTTAAACGTTTGTTTGCGGACCACCATGATATCATAGAAGAAGGTGTGGTGAGCTACTGTGGGCAGAGCTAGGCATGTCCCAATGGGCAGAGCTAGGCATGTTGGACTGGGACACATTTTAATATTATAAAGATATATAATTGTACAATGGGTCGGTCATGGTTATGTGTAGGCTAGTTATGCTAATATATCTGAGACCAGTGTATTGCAGTTAATATCCGTATGTAGCCAAACATAGCTGCTGCTCATTCCGCTTGCTCGAAAATTGATGAAGGTTAAAAACAAAATAAGGCCCACATCCATAGAGACACATACCAGCTCTACTGGTAGTACTGCTACTACCAGCAGTACTACACCTGCACCTGTCGACGACACAAGTTGTTCTGCTTCCACGAGCACATCCACATCCAGCCCAGCTAGCATGGACACTGACAGTTGTGCATCTGATGCAGCAGAAGAGCTACTGCCCCCTTACCCGGGAAAGCACCGAAGAACAGACAGGGACATTGGACCATCAAAGAGGCGCAAATATGATAACTACATTGATTTGGGGTTCACTTATATTTGGGAGTAGTGCCATTCCTCAGCCACAGTGTGTTATATGTGCAAAAGTACTTTCTCACAACTCAATTAAACTTTTAGAAACAAAACATGCCAATTTGAAAAATAAGCCACAGGAGTTTTTTGAGTGAGAATTAAGACATGTATTAAAGCAACAGATACCATTAACAAGAAGGGGCTAGAAGCATCTTATATGGTGAGCTACCGAGAGGCTAGGACAGGCAAGCCCCACTCTATTGGACAACAGGACAGCTTTGTTACATCAAATGGACTTTGGTGGTCAAGATGGGTTGGTATCAGTACTGATGGCGCAAAAGCCATGACAGGGAGACATAGTGGAGTGGTAACGCGCGTGCACGCAGTTGCTCTTGGGTACACTGCAGCCTCCATCAAGAGGCTCTTGCTGCCATGGGAATGCCTGACAGCTTGAAAGATGTTTTGGACACTACAGTGAAAATTGTTAACTTTGTTAAAGCAAGGCCCCTGAACTCTTGTGTATTTTCTGCACTATGCAATGATATGTGCAGCAACCATGTAACGCTTTTACAACATACAGAAGTGCGCTGGTTATCAAGGGGCAAAGTATTGACACGTTTTTATTAATTGAGAGAAGTTCTTTACTGACCATAATTTTCACTTGTCTGATGACAAGTTTCTCACACGACTGGCCTTTCTGGGTGATGTATTTTTTTTGCCTGAATGATATGAATCTAGAATTACTGTCACGATCTTCAAACGGGACAGACCAAGATGCAGCGAGGTTTCCAGTGTACATACTTCTATTAAACGTAACGTAACTGGCAAAACAATAAACAAATAAAGATCGTAACTCCAGTGTGGATGTCACGAACAGCTAGAAGTGGTGGGTGTGGAGTCAGACGCAGAGAGCACGGTGTAGGGAAACGCTCCTTTTTAATCCGGCGTGTTAATACAACGCCCAACACACAGCAGGCGCACAAACAAACAAGGCGCTCGAAACAGGACACGGGCATAAACGACGACATGAACTAACGTCCACCAAAAACAGATAAACAAGCCGGCACAAAAGGAGGCGGGCTTGACCGGCTTAAATAGCCCTAGAATAAAACACAAAACAGGTGCAAACAATATAACAATCAACAGAAAGGAAAAGAGGATCGGTGGCAGCTAATAGGCCGGTGACGACGACCGCCGAACGCCGCCCGAACAGGCAGAGGAGCCACCGTCGGTGGAAGTCGTGACAGTGGACACACACACACACACACACACACACACACACACACACACACACACACACACACACACACACACACACACACACACACACACACACACACACACACACAAAGGTAACATACCAGATGAACAATGACCCCCAAAACCCCAGTGAAAAGCACAAACATATATATATATTAGAGGTTATGACAATCTGCTGCCTCTAATTGGGAAACATCAACCCAACATAGAAATATAACACCTAGAACAAAAACCCTCCTAAACAAAACACAAACTAAACACGCCAGCCTGCTAACCCAGGCCTGGAAGTGACAATTACAGGGACTCTCCGCAACTATATTCAATGTACGGGATATAGCGAAGCACCTGAGTGAGTTGGGTGCGCAATTATGCAGGTACTTTCCCGAAACGGATGGCACAAACAACTGGATTCGTTATCCCTTTCATGCCTGCCTCCAGTCCACTTACCGATATCTGAACAAGAGAACCTCATCGAAATTGCAACAAGCGATTCTGTGGAAATTTAATCAGAAGCCACTGCCAGATTTCTGGATTGGGCTGCCCTCATAGTATCCTGCATTGGCAAATCACGCTGTTAAGACACTGATGCCCTTTGCATCCATGTACCTATGTGAGAGTGGATTTTCGGCCCTCACTAGCATATAAACGAAATACAGGCACAGACTGTGTGGAAAATGATTTAAGACTGAGACTCACTCCAATATAACCCGACATTGCAGAGTTAAGTGCGTCCCTTCAAGCACACCCTTCTCATTAACCTGTGGTGAGTTATTCACAATTTTAGATGGACAAATAAGGTTTTATATGTAAGATGGTTAAATAAAGAGCAAAATTGTTGATCATCATTATATTATTACTTGTGCCCTGGTCCAATAAGAGCTCTTTGTCACTTCCTACTTTGTTGTGACAAAAACTCACACTCATTCTTATGTTTAATACATGTATTGTACTGTATAGTGTGTGTGGCAGCCTTACAATAAAAGCAAAAAACAACATTTGAGAGTCAAAGTCGCCTTGTTCAGGGGGCAGAATGACAGATCCTAACCTTGTCAGCTCAGGGATTTGAACTTGCAAACCTCCGGTTACAAGTCCAACACTCTAACCACTAGGCTACCTGCACTGACCCTTGTGCTTAGAGGGGGTATGCAGCTGGGGGTTGAATGTTTGAAGGGGTACAGGACTATAAAAAGTTTGGAAACCTGCTTGAAAAGAACATACCAGAGGGGGAGCATCGTTTACTAAGCTGCCTATATTATTGGGATCATCTGGTTACCACCAGTGTTTGTAATAAATTGAGTGTGTTGACCAGTGGACGCCTTTTCATAAAGAGATGTATTTAGAGCATTCATAGAATGGCATGTATTTCTAAGTAGCAGCAATATCAGCAAGGGAAACTAATTTTTCTGCCTGACTGTGGCGATCTTTACCACTGGTGGTAACCAGCTGCACCACTGAATAACAGCTGCTATGTTATTCTAGCTGACATACTAACGTTGTGTTGATGTGATCATACAGCAGCATCTCCCACCAGGACCTGTATGACTACCTCCACCTCACCCCTCAAGGCTACCAGGCTGTGTGCCAGCCGCTACACGCCCACCTCAAGGGCCTGCTGGAAAAACAGGCTGAAAACTGAAGACCAACTGATGGAGAACTGATGGCCAATGACCCACTCACTACATCAGAGGTAAAAACCCTGTTCCCGGAGAGCCACAAGAGTACAGGCTTTTAGCACATTCACTGCTTTTAGAACACATTTTAGTACAGCCTTTTGTTCCAACCCATGATTCAAATAATGATCTAGTCCTTGATTAGTTGAATCACTTTGAATGTTTTGAATGCTGGGCTGGAAGAAAAGCCTGAACTTAAGGCTTTCCAGAACCAGGGTCGGTAACCACTGCACTACTCTATTCTATGGGACCATACTGTAACTTACCACCAAAATGGCTGCGTAGAGGAACGCTAAGCACTAATAGGATCAAATATTATAAAAAATAATGACCGCTTATCACCAATCAAGATTTGATTGAGCTGATTTGAGAGATTGTCCTTCTCTTCAGTTTCATTCTGTATTATGTTTTTGATGCACAATATGCCAGGATCTCTCTCTTCTGGCTGATAGATTATAAGAGTTTCCCCACAGAATGGATAGGAGAATCAGAAAGCTACCATACGAAATATCAACATTTCCTGTCTTTTTCTCTTCACTTTGAAAACATATACAGTCCTATTGATCTGATTGGTTACTAATCATATAATTTAAAATCCCTTAAATGGTGTCCCATATGTGTTTTGACACAGAGACCACTAACTGACGATGCAACAAGGCATCACTTGGCCAGTTGGCTCAACCGGTAAAGCATTACTTGTTTCCGGTATCTGTTTACCACCGTTGCTTTTTGTTAATTGTGAAGATTTAGGCTGAATATGTCTTATTTTGTCTGTACATATATGGAGAATGAAGGGGAAGGGTATGGTGTATTTGGAGTGAACGATGAGGGCATTTCAAAGTAGCGCTGAGACTGGTGGGTATTTGGCTTGGATATGATATGATACTCTAGTCAGTGTGTATGGATGTGTTGTAGCTAGCTTATACTTGTCTTGCACTCTTTATTCAAAGGCAGTCACCTAACGAGACCCAAGACTCCCTATAAAAGGCTGCTTTGACTGTTTGTATTTACTGCGTATGTAGGCCTACCAGCCTCCGTACTTGACGATGGTTGTGCTGTTGATCTTGAATGTTGATTCTGGAAAAGCTGAATATGTGATGTCAATGCAATGCATTAAAACCAATGAAAGCTTACAGTATGTGTGGACATTGCTTCTTTGTTTGCAGCTTCAGCCACTGAAGTGTGTCCGCATGATGGCTCTGCAAAGAAAAACATTTTTAAACCAAAATAATAACCTAATTGACCTTGTCAAAACATCCAGTGTGTGTGTTCCAGTGTGTGTGTTTGATTGTTGTACTCAAACTAATAGGTGCAGCCAGAGTACACATGGAACACAACAATGGAGAGAGTTATTGGATTGGGTTGACCAAAAGGTTTTATACCTGCATGTGATGTTGTGAGCACATCCAAGATACTGTACCTGTACGTGTTGAGTTTTGCCTGAGCAGAGAACCCCAAGAGAGCTGTCTAGTGACACACAGTACTGTGATATGACATTGGACCCATTCCTTCGTATGTTTAGTTGGCAGTGTCAGTTGTCGAGAAGTATTTGTTTACCAGTTCCACTTTACAGCTTCTAACATGCCGAAAATGGAAGCTCAAGAGACCAAGTGTACATATTTGTTTTTAAGTTGGTCTTCAGAGATATCATCGACATGGGGATTAATGATCCAGCCAATCCAGCATAGCTGTGTGGAGCCCAATACCATGACTGATTAATGGAATCCAGCAAGCACCAACCCGTTATGCTGTGAAAGAATGTTCATGTCCTGTGATAGTCAATGTGAGATTTGACTCGGTGCGAACAGAACTTCTCTTACCCTTTCACACAAATAAGCTGTCATTTAGTTTGCTCTAATCACTTGAATGATGATCTGGGCAGCATATTGACCTATCAGATCAATGACGCTTTTATTTCCTCATTGCTTTGCTAGAGGAATTTTTGATCACTGTCTTAATGTTTGCCAAGGAAACACAATCACAGTGTCCGGTTGACAGTTTCAAGTGGCCTTCAAGTTTTCAGGTGAACATTCTATTTAATGAACGTTATTTGTTAGTTTGCTCTGAAATAAAGTCTATTTGTTGAACATAAGCTATGAAGGCAGAAGAGTGGTTTGCCATAGTGTCTATCACAGGTCAACATCATGAAGGGCCCTCATCCACCTGTCAGGCTGACTTCACTCATCAGTAACACTATGCGGTGTTGTTTTGGCCAACGTCCACTTTTTCCAAAACGCTTGGCGTATATAACACAAGGCAGGTGTAGGTAGGGGGGCACGCTTCATAGCCCATTTTATCTCAGATTAAGACACATGTCTATATAAAGGGCTGAAGTAACTGTGAAAGTTAGTTGTTCATTCAGTAGTAGGTGTTGAGATTATATTGCACATTCACAAGGATATTGTGGCCATAGGAATGGGAATAAAGATGCTTTTGCTGTTCTGTGTCTTGGCATTCACCGGTCAAGGGCAAGGTAAAGTACTGAACATTCTGTTTGATTTACTGTTGAATATATTAGGCTTTATCATGTACAGTGAGTTACAGCAGGTTACACTTATTACAGCTGCTACTGGTGTGCATGATTTGAGGTGTCTGTGAAAGAACTACATTTAGCTCTTAATTCATAGGGAGTCTTATAGACATGCATTTTATTGTTTCTTTCTGATGTTTTGAGTGTTTCATGAAGCGTTGCAGACAGAGATAGCCGTCTCATAGTAGTTGCATACAGACACATCCATCACACAGACACATCCATCATAAAGAAATATGCATCGTAGCTTCCAAGAATAACATCGACGAATACACCGAGACGGTGCCTGAGTTTATCAGGAAGTGTATAGGAGATGTTGTACCCACTGTGACTATTAAAACCTACCCTAAACAGAAACCATGGATAGATGGCAGCATTCGCGCAAAACTGAAAGCGCGAACCACCGCATTTAACCATGGCAAGGTGACTGGGAACATGGCAGAAAACAAACAGAGTAGTCATTTCCTCCGCAATCAATCAAACAGGCAACAAGGACTGTGGGCTCTCCTTCTCCGTGGCCAACGTGATTAAGACATTTAAACGTTTTAACCCTCGCAAGGCTGCCAGCTCAGACGGCATCCCTAGCCGAGTCCTCAGAGCATGCGCAGACTAGCTGGCTGGTGTGTTTACAGACATATTCAATCTCTCCCTATCCCAGTCTGCTGTCCCCACATTCTTCAAGATGGCTACCACTGTTCCTGTGCCCAAGAATGCAAAGGTAACTGAACTCCATGACGATCCCCCGTAGCACTCACTTCTATCATCATGAAGTGCTTTGAGAGACTAGTCAAGAATCATGTCACATCTACCTTACCTGCCACCCTAGACCCACTTCATTTTGCTTACCACCCCAATAGGTCCACAGATGATGCAATCGCAATCACACTGCACATTGCCCTATCCCATCTGGACAAGAGGAATGTCTATGTAAGAATGCTGTTCATTGACTATAGCTCAGCATTCAACACTATAGCTCAGAAACAACACCTCCACTTCGCTGATCCTCAGCACTGGGGCCCCGTAATGATGCGTGCTCAGCCCCCTACTGTAGTCCCTATTCACCCATGACTGCATGGCCAACCACGCCTCCAACTCAATCATCAAGTTTGCAGACGACACAACAGTAGAAGGCTTGATTAACGACGAGTCAGCCTACAGAGAGGAGTCGAGGGCTCTGGTGCCAGGAAAATAACCTCTCACTCAACATCAACAAAACAAAACAAAGGAGATGATCATGGATTTCAGGAAACAGCAGAGAGAGCCCCCCTATCCACATCGACGGGACCCCAGTGGAGAAGGTGGAAAGTTTCAAGTTCCTCGGCGAACACATCACTGGCAAACTGAAATGGTCCACCCACACAGATTGTGTGGTTCTGAAGAAGGCGCAACTTCGCCTCCTCAACCTTAGGAGGCTGAAGAAATCTGGCTTGTCACCTAAAACCCTCACAAACTGTTACAGATGCACAATTGAGAGCATCCTGTCGGACTGTATCACCGCCTGGTACGGCAACTGCACCGCCCACATCCGCACAGCTATTCAGAGGGTGGTGCGGTCTGCACAATGCATTGCCGGGGGCAAACTACTTGCCCTCCAGGACACCTACAGCACCTGTCAGGAAGGCCAAAAAGATCATCAAGGACAAAAACCACCCGAGCCACTGACTGTTCACCCCGCTATCATCCAGAAGGCGAGGTCAGTACAGGTGCATCAAAGCTGGTGACCAAGAGACTGAAAAACAGCTTCTATCTCAAGACTATCAGACTATGAAATAGCCATCACTGCACAGAGAGCTGTATATATTCTTAATTCCATCCCTTTAATTAGATTTGTGTGTATTAGGTATATGTTGTGAAATCGTTAGATATTACTTGTTAGATATTACTGCACTGTCGGAGCTAGAAGTACAAGCATTTCGCTACACCTGCAATAACATCTGTTAAACACGTGTATGTGACCAATACAATTTGATTTGATTTGATTACATACATATCCATCTTACAGACTCATAATTTAAACATATCCATCATACTTACTCTACATATCCTTTAGGATCAACCTCTCTCTCTCATCCTCTCTACCAAGGGACTCCTGAAACTGATGTACAACGTTCAGGTGTCAGTGCAGCTACAGGTACAGTGGAGGACCCAGGGAGAGTTGGAGACCAGATCAACCCCTCCAGACACCATGACAGACTGTGTGACTGTAAGGGTGAGTGATTAGGAAGTCATTGCTATTTGCCCAGTATGTATATTTTAAGGGTATAGAGTAGTTTGTGATTTTTTTTTTTTACAATCCTAGCCTGCTTGTCAGTCTGTTTCTGACAGCCCATGATAGTAATGGTTTTGGATGTCAAATAGTTGGCAGAAACTGAATGGCACTCAGGCTAATACAGCAGTTTACTTTGTGTCACTCAGGGAGGAGGAGAGAAGGTTTGAATGGAGGCTGCCTCTGCCAGGAGTCTGCCAAATCCTACCTCAAGCCCAGGAAGGCCTGTGAGTAGCCCTGTGTTTCTGTAACACTAATAGCAGTACATTGAAGAGTTACTACAATGCTTGTTACAGTGGAATCTCTCAAAGTCACCAATCGGTGTATCTTTCTCCCATCCCATCCTCTCTGTCCTACGCACAATCCAGTTGTGGCAAAGTGCCTAAGGAAAGGATTCAAGAATCAGTGGAAATGCCAGAAGATCATGGAAAGGGTAGAAAGGTCAAAGGATGACCATGGCAAAAACTTCATGAGTATTCCAATTTAAATTGTTGACCTTTAATAATACTTTATAAACCTTGTAACCATGTTTGGAATCTCATATTGCTCTCTCAAGAGCCATGACTGTTTTTTTTATAAAGATGTATTCTATAATGAAATATTTTTTTTATAACAAGTTTCACTATGTGTGTGGATTTATTTCCAGTGTATTATTTTAGCATTTTATCATTAGATTTCATATTTCCTTTTGCGTGTATTGTGCCACTCTAAGTCCCTCTGTTACTACTTCATTAAATCCACATTTCATCACAGCAATTCTGACGATTAATAAATCACCCAAGTAATACACCATTCAGTAATACAGATGTGAAAAGACAACACTTTATTTACGACAATAATTCATGAAGAGGAAATGTAAACATAAACATGTGAAAAACAAGCCATGTTTTACATAAACAACTGTTTAATGTGTTATCGTTTTGAAACATTTTATAAGGTAAATAAACCTGAATTTGTACTTGAACTACAGAGTTTACATACATGATCAAATGCAGAACACAGAAAGGCACTCAGTGAATGGACTCCAGGGCAATAGTCACAGTCACTAGGGCAGTGAATATCTAAGAACATTGAATTCAAAACATAAATAGTCAGCGCAGCTGAGCAGTGAATGTTTGCCCCTTCAATTACCATGTTTGTCGACCAGTTTTCAAGACATTCGTTTAAAAAAATAGAAGCTGTTTATAGAGATGAATGACATAAAAACACATTGTAGAGGTGGGTTCTATTCTAAGGGGATAGACCCCTCCCATCTGACCTCTTGTTGACTCTCTCTAAAAGCATTGGAAAGGAGCTGAGCCTACTAAACCCAGCCCTATGGTGGCAAGATGGGGCAATTACAATATCGACAATACCACTTATTTCTATCCAGTCCTTTTCAGATCAGCGAGGGGAGTCAGTGAGGGTAGAGGGAAGGGAGTGATTGGCTCCCAGCCAGGAGACGTGCAGTGTGCATACTGTGGTGGTCTCAGTGGCTGATCAGAGGCAGAGAGAGAGCTACAAGGCCCATCAACATCAGACCACATCTGGACTGGAATGGAGGGGCAGGTGAACGGCCTGAGAGAGAAAGAAGAATGGGAACAAAGAGGTTGGGAGAGGAGGGGTCGAAGAATGGGAGAGGAGGGGACAAAGAATGGGAGAGGAGGAGGACAAAGAGAATGGGAGAGGAGGGGGACAAAGAATGGGAGAGGAGGGGACATAGGGAATGGGAAAGGAGGAGGGGGACATAGGGAATGGGAGAGGAGGGGAGGCAGGGGAGAGCATATAGAATGAGTGAGTGAGGATGTTAAAAATAAATGTACAGTGTATACATCTTCTTGATTCCTGTCTGTACCCCCCGTTCAGATAATGTCTGTATTGCATTTCCCTGATGCATGAAAATGATCCTTGCACAAACACGTACGCACACTAGAACCAAATTAAATTCTACATAATAAAAACAACTGTGTGACGTTTAATTACTCATTATATACCACCTAGGTCTTACTATAACAACCTACCCACTTACCAGTGACATCCAGACAAATGGTCTTGGACATTGAGATGTTAGTTAGAGGGTTTCTGGCCACACAGGTGTATATCACTGCATTTTTCAAAGAGACGCCTACAGCCATCAAAGGACCAGTTGCCGGCAATGATTGGTTGTTGTATTTCCACCAGTACTCACTGGTTGGCCGGGAGTCGGCTGAGCACTTCAGATTGGCAGTGATTACAGAGCCAATCACCACTAAGCCTGGGCCAGAGATGTTCACACTCAGAGGGCCATCTACAGACAGAGGTTCAGAGAGGTGGGGTAATAATAAGGAAAGTGTAAACGGAATCCTTGGGACATCTAACTCTGACATCACCCCATTGAAGTTGAAATATAAAAAAGTGAAGGTAAGGGTTAAGGTTGGGTTAGGTAAGCTTTATGGTTAAGGTTAGAGTTTAGGTGAGGGACGTCATAATAGTGGTGGGTTTCTGACTTTCTACATAATATAGCATCAAATGCTTATCTTTAAAATATTTTACCAACAGATTAAACACCAGTACTTACAGTTCACCAGTAGCTGGTATTTAGGGCTGGTGTGTGGACCAAAGAGGTTGGTGGCGACGCACTGATAGTTTCCATCGTTAGACGCCTTGACTGGACTGAAGTGCAGAGAGTTGTTAGATGGTGATGTCAGAGTTCAAGGTGTTGTTCAGGACCAGAGACTGGTTGTCCTTCATCCAGTAGATGGTGTCATAGCGCCCAGTGACATCACAGGTCAGGGTTAGGTTGTCAGATGCTATTGGTATTTTGTTTTGTTTCACCATCACCGACTTTATAGCCTCTGTGAGGAGAGAGGATGTGTATTGCTTTATGTACAGTATCAAGATTTATCAAGAGTTCCAGCAACGCAATTGTTGGATATGTAAAACATATAAATATGACTGTTTTATATTACTGTTTTATATATTTCCTGTTTTATATAGAAATCAGTCAATTGAAATACATTAATTTGGCCCTAATCTATGGATTTCACATGACTGGCCAGGGGTGCAGCCATGGGTGAGCCCGGGAGGGCATAGGCCCACACACTGGGGAGCCTGGCTCAGCCAATCAGAATGAGTTTTTTCCCACAAAAGAGCTTTATTACAGACAGAAATACTCCTCAGTTTCAATATCTTTCCAGGTGGCTGGGTGGCTGGTCTCAGGCGATCCCGCAGGTGAAGAAGCTGGATGTGATGGTCCTGGGCTCGCATGGTTACACGTGTTCTGTGGTTGAGAGGCCAGTTGGACGTACTGCCAAATTCTCTAAAACGAGGTTGGAGGCGGCTTATGGTAGAGAAATTAACATTAAATTCTCTGGCAACAGCTCTGGTGGACATTCTTGCAGTCAGCATGCCAATTGCACGCTCCCTCAAAACATGAGACATCTGTGGCATTGTGTTGTGTGACAAAACTGCACATTTTAGAGTGGCCTTTTATTGTCCCCAGCACAAGGTACTCCTGTGCAATGATCATTCTGTTTAATCAGCTTCTTGATATGCCACACCTGTCAGGTGGATGGATTATCTTGGCAAAGAAGAACTGCTCACTAACAGGGATGTAAACAAATTTGAGCACAGCATTTGAGAGAAATAAGCTTTTTGTGCATAAGGACAATTTCTGGGATCTTTTATTTCAGCTCATGAAACATGGGACCAACACTTTACATGTTGTGTTTATATTTTTGTTCAGTGTATGTGTTCAGCTGAAGTTTTGGCTATTTTGTATGATAAGTATGTTTATTGTTCACTGAGTGCACAAAACATGAAGAAGTTGAATCCAGATGAAAGCTATGATCCCTTATGGATGTCACTTGTTAAATCCACTTCAATCAGTGTAAATGAAGGGGAGGAGACCGATTACAGAAGGATTTTTTAGACTTGAGACGATTGAGACATGGATTATGAATGTGTGCCATTTAGAGGGTGAATGGGAAAGTCAAAAGATGTAAGTGCCTTGCACGGGGTATGGTATTAGTTTCCAGGCACACTGGTTTGTGTCATGAACTGCAATGCTGCTGGGTTTTTCACACTCAACAGTTTCCCGTGTGTATCAAGAATGCTCCACCACCCAAAGGGAATCCAGCCAACTTGACACAACCGTGGGAAGCATTGCAGCCATAAAAATAAAAAAAGAGACTCACACGCTCTATATATATATAAACGCACCTTTCAGCATCACTGTGCCTCCTGAAGAAAACACAGTGATTACTCGGATTTTACATAGAGAGAGTATATATAGAGTGTGCGACTCTATAGCTTACAGTTTATTCGCCGTTAGTCAGCACCTCTATACATAATCATTTTCTCTGGGTGTGCACCAGCTCATACTTTTTATTGGAAGCATTGGAGTCAACATGGGCCAGCATTCCTGTGGAATGCTTTCTACATCTTGTAGACTTCAAGCCCAGACGAATTGAAGCTTTTCTGAGGGAAAGTCAATATTAGGAAGGTGTTCCTAATATTTGGTATACTCCGTATATATTACGATATTTGTTTTCTTATCAGATCGTAAATTAACACAACAAAGCAAAGAATCTGTAGTCTGATTTACCAACAACAGTGAGCATCTTGGAGACAGTGCTGTTTCGGCCAGTGACGTTGTTGAAGGCCACACAGGTGTACTTCCCATGACTGGCTAAGGTCAGTGGGCCAGTCTCATACACTGAGCCAGTCGCCACCTGGGAGCCATTGAAGATCCAGCTGAACTGGCTGGGAGGCTGAGAGGAAGCCGAGCAGTTGAAGGTCACTCTTTGTTCTGTTTCGGCAATGGGTGCACCAGCTATCACAGGTTGCTTGGGTCCATCTGTGAAAATCAGACAACGACATTGAAATATTTAACTATAACTAACTTATTGCTGATTATTGACTTCAAAGTATCTCATCACAGCTATTACCTTCTCTATATATGACAAAAATACATCCCCATTATTACTTACAATTCACTAGGAGTGTGCAGCGGGTGCTAGTTCTGTTGCTCACACTATTTCTGGCCATACACTGATATTCTCCATAGTCTGAATGCTGGACAGGGTTGAAGGCCAATGTTCTGTTGTCGAAAGAGACGTGTGTTCTGTTATCTAGATGCACTGACGTGCGGTTCTTCCACCAGTGAATGGAGCTAGGATCACCAACGATATTGCAAGTCATTGTAAAGGAGTCATCCTCTATCGCCTGGTTTCCGCCGGTGCTTATGGACACTGAGGTTATTGGCGCTGAGAACAAAGTGAAAATGTTTCAACGGTTGCAGTAGGTTTAATGGCTGCAGAGGGATTATTTTGTTCTCAAGAAAGTACACCAAAGTACTCAATTAAAGGATTAAGGTTAGACCAAGACTCACCAACAACAGTGAGCATCTTGGAGGCAGTGCTGTTTCTGCCAGTGACGTTGTTGAAGGCCACACAGGTGTACTCCCCATGACTGGCTAAGGTCAGTGGGCCAGTCTCATACACTGAGCCAGTCGCCACCTGGGAGCCATTGAAGAACCAGCTAAACTGGCTGGGAGGCTGAGAGGAGGCAGAGCATTTGAAGGTCACGATGTGTCCTGTCATCGCTACTTCGGAACTAGTTACATCAGGTCTCTCTGGTCCAACTGTTAAACACAAGACAGTATGGTTTATCTTATGGTTCGACTATTTTGACAAAGATTAGTAAGTAAGTAGCCTTCCTGAAGCCTTGGCTTGTGCGAGTCAGAACAGCTCATAGGAGCAGGAGCCCGTGTTGCAGCTTGATGATTAGTATAGTAACCGAAAGGTTGCTGGATCGAATCCCCAAGCTGACAAGTAAAACATATGTTGTTATGCCACTGAGCAAGGCAGTTAACCCACTGTTCCCTGGGCACCAAAGACATGGATGTTGATTTAAGGCAGTCTCCCGCACCTCTCTGATTCAGAGGGGTAGGGTTAAATGCGGAAGACACATTTCAGTTGAAGGCAATCAGTTGTACAACTGACTAGGTATTCCCCTTTCTCTTTCCTTAGTCTATCACAGGCCCTTACCCCCAATCTATCTCCTTAATGCTGAGTGCCAGGTAAAGACACATTGGGTCCAATTTTTACAGTCATGGTATGAATCGTCCAGGGATCAAGCTCCCAACCTTCTAATCTCAGGGCGGAAACTGCAAGCCAACTGAATTGGTTTTATCAGACAAAGATTACCAGCTCTTGGATTACTCACAGCTTCCCATCACGGTTAAACGAAACTCAGGCAAAAGAGAACAATAAGAGGGTATGTAAATATAGATAACCAAACCAAAATATACAAAACTTTTACAATCAAGTGTATTTACAATATAGATATGAAAAAGTGTTTGTACACCAAAAAATAACATTAGCTATGCAGCTGTAATTAAATTTAAAAAACTATTATTAAATTATTATTATTATTATCAAATTATTAACATCCCCTCTTGACCTGGCCTATTCGAACTGGTCCTTGTGTGCAACGGTGCATAATCTAGGGAAACAACATCACACTGCCACAAATGGAATGCTGGCTCTCAATGACAAGGTACAATCCATGTCTGTTGTGTATGATTCATGTGTACTGCATACTCTGATACTCACATCTAACATTGAGGCCAATGGGCTGGCTGGTGCCATTGGTGATTCCATTGATGACCTCACATCTGAACGGCCCTTCATCGTATCGTGTCACACTGACTATGGTGAGAGCGCTGTTCCCACCAGCTAGCCGAACTCTGTCACTGGCTGTGACCTCTGAGCTGCCATTCAGCCAGCGGTAGGAGAGGGAGGTGCCAGAGGAGACGGAGCAGGTGAAAATGGCAGTGTCATTCAATTCTACTAGATCAGTGGCGTTGGCCCTTAGAATCACGTTTGAAATGGGCTCTGTGGGTGAGAGAATAGAACTGCTCATAATAATGTCTGGAATGGAGTAGATTGAATGGTATTCATATTCATAAAAGCATGGTTTTCATATGTTTGATACCATTCCATTCACTCCATTACACTCAATTCCAGCCATTATTATTAGCTGTCCTTCCCTCAGCAGCCTCCTCTGATGTGCAAGCATATTTGCATGTGAACCTGCATGCAAGTAAGTGTGTGAATGGGCAAGTAAGTGTGCAGGTGAGCATTGTGCGAGGAAGTGACCACGTGTGCCAGTGAGAGAGTGTCTACCATCGTAGAAAGATAAACAGACAGGCAGAGGTTAGTTCCTTACCCTGGACAGACAAAGTCACCACAGATTTCAGGACTGGCTCCATTCCCTGGACGGTGTATCGTCCTGAGTCGTTGAGTTGGAGAGAGCTTATGGACAGCTCTGAGGAGGTGCCGTTGAATGAGACTCTGCCTCGATAACTTATACTCACAGTACTGCCACCAGGATATAAAAGTAAGATGGTTGTAGTTTCATATGACCAGGTCCCTATGTTGATGGTGCTTTCGGGAACTAGGTTCAGGGTGACATTACTGCTCACAGCTAAGGGGTTCATAGAGGGAACCACCACCTGGCCAGAGACATCTAGAAGAGGATGGATTGATGAGTTTAGTTCATGTTTTGAAATATTATAAATCAGTACAAAAGTATTTAAAGTTATTTTTAATTAATCCGTACAAAAGTCTTTAAAGTTCTTTCAAATATTTTAATTGAAATTAATCCAATCTTCAGACTATGACACAAATTAGTGCCTTCAAGTTGAAGGCACAATTTACAAAATGACCTAGTTCTAATGTCTGCTCTAAAAATTGGTTGTCAATGTCAGATAAATATAAATCTTCCTGATACTATTTGACTGAAGTTCATCAACCAAACAGAGACATTTGAACAATCTGTTACTTATTTAATCAAATGTTTGTACCATAAAGCACAAATAGGCATCAATATATTCCCAGAATAAGCTTATTGTCCACTTTACCTGTAGTGAAGTTGAGCAGCACCAGGATGAGAACCCACACCAGAGGATAGTCCATAGTTCTGCCACTTATCAAACACCACATCAGAAATGAACGGGACACTTTCCTATGAACCAAATTACTCTTCAGCCTTCTTGTTAAATCCAAACATGTCAATACTGCACAGTCACAGTCTCCTCTCAATCAACAAATAGTCAGGTGATGCCTATGTACCTGCCCACCCTACCTGCCGCCAGAACACACTCACACACACCTACCCAACTACCCTCCCTGTTTTGCCCAAGTACCTTTTTCCCACTGTATTTTTTGTTGACACACAGGGGTGTTTTCATGTTGATTATGGTTTACTGTTCTCTGACCCTGTCATAACTCATGATCCATCCACAATGGCTAAGGCAACGTGGGCTCATAAGACATTGTTAGCATTAAACCTGTCAAGAAAACACTTACAGCGCCGTGAAAAAGTATTTGCCCCCTTTCTGATGTACTATATTTCTGCTAGTTTTGATACTGAATGTTATCAGATCGTCAACCAGAACCCAATATTAGATGAAAGGAACCTGAGTTAACAAAAACTATTTTATTTATGTAATAAAAAAAGTTATACAACACCCAATGCCCCTGTGTGAAAAAGTAATTGCCCCTTTACACTCAATAACTGGTTGTCCCACCTTTAGCTGCAATGACTGCAACCAAACTGAAGTGCATCAAACGAACAAGAGACATTTGAACAACCTGTTACCTATAACAAAGCGTTTGTGACATATAGCACAAATAGGCAGCAATATATTTCCCAGAATGAGGGTGGTGTCTACTTTACCTGTAGTGAAGTAGGATGAAAACCCACACCAGAGGATAGTCCATAGTTCTGCCACTTATCACTGCAACCAAATGCTTTCTGTAGTTGATCAGTCTCTCATGTCATTGTGGAGGAATTTTGGCCCACTCTTCCATGCGGAACGGCTTTATCTCAGATACTTTTTTTTTTTTCAAGCATGTACTTCTCGTTTCAAATCCTGCCACAGCATCTCAATTGGGATTAGGTCTGGACTTTGACTAGACCATTCCAAAACATCAAATTGTGCTTTGCCTCACTGTTTTGCTGCATTACTCATCTGCGCTTCAGTTTCAGCTCACAGCCAGATGCCCTGATATTCTCCTGTAGAATTCAGAGCAGAATTCATGGTTCCCTCTGTTAAGGCAAGTCGTCCAGATCCTGAGGCACCAAAGCATCCCCAAACCATCGCACTACCACTACCATGCTTGACCGTTGGTATGAGGTTCTTACTGTGGAACACAGTGTTTTGTTTTTGCCAGGCATAATGGGACCTATCTCATCCAAAAAGTTATACTTTTGAATCATCTCTCCATAGAACATTCTTCCAAAAGTCTTGATCATCCAGGTACATCCAGATTATTTTTGGCAAACTTGAGTCAACGTTTTGGACGACATGGGTCCCATTACGGCTGGCGAAAACTAGAAAACTGCATTACACAGCATCATGCTGTGGGGTTGTTTTTCAGACTGGGACTGGGAGACTAGTCAGGATCAAGGCAAAGATGAATGGAGCAAAGTACAGAATCCTTGATAAAAACTTGCTCCAGAGCGCTCAGACTGGGGCGTAGGTTCACCTTCCAACAGGACAATGACCCTAAGCACACAGCCAAGACAACGAAGGACTGGCTTCAGGACAAGTCTCTGAATGTCCTTGAGTGGCCCAGCCAGAGCACGGACATGAACCCATATTCGGAGATTCTTAAAAACAGCTGTGCAGCAACATTCCAAATCCAACCTGACAGAGCTTGAGAGGATCTGCGGATAAGAATGGGAAAATACACATCTTCCAAGCTTGTAGCATCATACCCAAGAAGACTCAAGGCTGTAAAAGCTGCTTCTACAAAGTATTGAGTAAAGCATCTGAATTTCCGTTTTTTATTTTGTATAAATGTGCAAAAATGTTGCTTTGTCATTATGGGGTATTGATATATGATATATATATATATTTTTTTAATCAATTTTAGAATAAGGCTATAACGTAACAAAATGTGAAAGGGTCTGAATACTTTCCGAATGCATTGTAAATGGTATCTTATTATATAAGATTTATTTATATATATATGAGATGTATATTCCACCCCTACCTTTATATATATATATATATATATATATATATATATATACACACACAGTAACAGTAGAAAGTTGACACACCTACTCATTCAAGGGTTTTTCTTTATTTTTTACTATTTTCTATATTGTGAATAATAGTGAAGACATCAAAACTATGAAATACACATATGGAATCATGTAGTAACCAAAAAAGTGTTATATATTTTGTATTTGAGATTCTTCAAAGTAGCCACCCTTAGCCTTGATGACAGTTTTGTACACTGTTGGCATTCTCTCAACCAGCCTCATGAGGTAGTCTCCAGGAATACATTTCAATTAACAGGTGTGCCTTGTTAAAAGTTGATTTGTGGAATTTCTTTCCTTCTTAATGTGTTTGAGCCGATCAGTTGTGTTGTGACAAGGTAGAGGTGGTATACAGAAGCCCTATTTGGTAAAAGACCAAGTCCACATGATGGCAAGAACAGCTGAAATAAACAAAGAGAAACAACAGCCCATCATTACTTTAAGGTGTGATCGTGTGGGGGTACATTGTTGTTGACACTGTCTGTGATTTATTTAGAATTCAAGGCCGACAGCGTTCTGCAGCGATACGGCATCCCATCTGGTTTGTACTTAGTGGGACTAGCAAATGAAATAAACAAAAATGGGTTCTTCAGATGAAAACGGTTCTTGGACAGAACCCTATCCCTTAGTGTAACGATGTGCGCTGAGAGTCGGGAAGCAAGTTCAGGGAGTGAGTGTTTTAGTAAATAAATGAAACATAATACAAACCAAGGCACACGAACAATGCACAGACAGGAAACAGAAACAATAACGGAACCAAAGTGAGTGACATATACAGGGCAGGTAATCAAGGAAGTGATGGAGTCCAGGTGAGTGACGACGCGCAGGTGCGTGTAACGATGGTGACAGGTGTGCGCCATAACAAGCAGCCTGGTGAACTAGAGGCCGGAAAGGGAGCACACGTGACACTTAACAAAGAACCCTTTTGGAACTATTTTGTCTAAGAGTGTATATGCCATCTACATCAAAGCTTTTTGCTGTCCTTTTATTATTACATGTTTGGTCATGGACTTCTTCACACTCAGTAATATTGACTGGGATTTAATAGAGACATGAATCTGTCTGTCTCTCTGTTTACCCTGTATTATACAAACGCACTAACCACAGGTTCTGCCTCCACACACTCTAGTCACGGTTTACTGTATCTACACAGTCCAGCTGTAACTCTTCTAAGGTCAGACACCATCCTGATCAGGAAAGATTAACAGGGTTGCGATACAAGGAAGCTCGAAATTAGTCAAATGGTAAAATGTTTTTCAAAAACCTGCCATCTATCCCTTGATAGAGAGTAATTTCAATACCAATCTCTGGGCTTCCATATTGGCTTGCGGTTTTGATGTAGACGCACATTAATACAACACAGGTGTCAAACACAACAGATATGTTGTATTGTATCTGGGACTAGAACCCACAACCCACCTGAGAGAGAGTAACACACACAAGGTCACCTTTACACGCATTGACTTTTACACCACAGCAGATGAAGGGATAGGGAACAGTGAGATAGAGAGGGAGAGAGAGAGAGAGAGAGAGAGGGAAAACACTTAACAGGAACCAGAGGGAACACAATTCTGGAAAAGGATAAAGACAACCAGTTTCGATTAAAACGTGTCTATAACAATGGTGACTTGCAGAATTCTACCAATACAAGCCATTTGAATATGAATGACCAAAAAACCATACTCAATTCACACAGCTTGATGTAGATGATGGTGTAGAAGTACAAACAGAGACAAGGACACACAGGTCCACACTCAAACGAAACCTGTATCTCTATGACATATCAGACAGGCATGTTGTTGTATTACGCTTCAAGTCATGGTGGAAGATAGGCTATCTTAACAGTAGTTACAGTATAGACCCACAGGGCCTTCAGGATATTACTTGTCTAATCTAACTAATCTAATAGTGAGCTGGGCTGATGTCCCTGATTCACCTATCACAGTGAGGGTGGAGGTGGCTGTGAGCTGAGGGCTGGTGCTCTGGACAACATAGACCCCTGAGTCGACCACCGTGATGGAGGTCAGAGTCAGAGTCCCCGTGCTGACGTCCACCGAGGCCTTGCCGTTGTGGCTCGGGAACACAGCCTGCTGACCAGGTCAGGATCTGAGCGTCCCCCACAGCCCAGCTGCTGCTCTGCAACTGAGTGGCCGGAGACAGCGCCAATGTCACTGTGTTGCCCCCACAGCCTGGGTTCTCAGAGGAAAGCACCTCCACAGTACTGGAGCTCAGCATACCTGGAGTGGAAAGACGGGTCTTTGCATCCAGTGGTCAACAATCCTGGTCCTGGAACACAACAGGGTGCGCCCACTTTTGTTCCTCTTCCAGCTTAACAGTTGCTGATTACAAAATACATGAGTTGAATTCACAGTTTTAGTTGTTTTTGAAGTGATATTATCACAGTCAAATATGAACTTGAGGTCACTAGTCTTTAAGATGCAATATTTTGGGGAAATTTGGTAGTCTACCTGGTAAATACAGATTTGTTATTTTTAGGTAATGATATAATACAAATACAAACTGGTCATGCGAAAGACATTCAGCTATTCTATAAAACCAACATAAGTACCTACAAGCTGTATTACAAAGCTCTCAGGTTGAGGGTCATATTATCCAACATAAAGCCCTGATGGAGAGAACAGGCACCATATAACACCATCACACCATGAGAGCTGAGTTGAACAGTGGGATATTGTACTAATCTCTATTCAGAGCCTAAATGTGCTGCCTGCTCATGTAACAAGTGTTGTATTTCATGTCATATCATTACACAAAATCTGATCAGTTCCCATGCCTGATATTTGTGTACATTCCTTTTGTTGGTATAAGTGCCCTTTTTAATGTCGCACACTTCCTTCTCCTTCTGTGTTTCCCCTCATAAACATCCCCTGCCCCCTTACCTCTTCCCGTCTACCGTACACTGTCGTGGAAGAGGAAGGTTACAGTGAAATTATCCCATGTATTTCATAACCAAACATTCATAATATTGAGTTAAACCACCTCAACCTCTGAATGTTCTGCTATGAAAAGCCAACTGACATTTACTCCTGAGGTACTGACCTGTTGCACCCTCTACAACCAATGTGAATATTATTTGAACATGCTGGTCATTTATGGACGTTTGAACATCTTGAAAAACAATCTTACCTTGTTGCAATGTACTCCTATAATTTCCATCCGGCACAGCCAGAAGAGGACTGGTCACCCTTCAGAGCTTGGTTCCTCTCTAGTTTTCTTCCTAGATTCCTGCATTTCTATGGAGTTTTTCCTAGGCACTGTTCTTCTACATCTGCATTGCTTGCTGTTTGGGGTTTTAGGCTGGGTGTACATCTGCTGATGTAAAAAAGGCTTTATAAATACATTTAATTTGATTTTGCTCTCAGAACTGCCTCAATGTTTCCCACAGTTGTGTCAAGTTGGCTGGATATCCTTTGGGTGGTGGACCATTCTTGATACACATGGGAAACTGTTGAGCGTGAAAAAGCAAACAGCATTGCAGTCCATGACACACTCTTGGTGCTGGAGGAAACAGGTACAAAAGTATTTATATCCACAGTAAAAACGAGTCCTACATTGACATAACCTGAAAGGCCGCTCAGCAAGGAAGAAGCCAATGCTCCAAAACCGCCATAAAAAAGCCAGACTACAGTTTGCAACTGCACATGGAGACAAAGATCGTACTTTTTTGAGAAATGTTCTCTGGTCTGATGAAACAAAAATAGAACTGTTTGGCCATAATGACCATTGTTATATTTAGAGGAAAAAGGGGGAGGCTTGCAAGCCGAAGAACACCATCCCGACCGTGAAGCACGGGGGTTGCAGCATCATGTTGTGGGGGTGCTTTGCTGCAGGAGGGACTGCTGCACTTCACAAAAGAGATGGCATCATGAGGAAGGAAATTATGTGGATATATTGAAGCAACATCTCAAGACATCAGTCAGGAAGTTAAAGCTTGGTTGCAAATGGGTCTTCCAAATGGACAATGACCCCAAGCAAACTTCCAAAGTTGTGGCAAAATGGCTTAAGGACAACAAAGTCACGGTATTGGAGTGGCCATCACAAAGCTCTGACCTCAATTCAATAGAGAATTTGTGGGCAGAACTGAAAAAGCGTGTGTGAGCAAGGAGGCCTACAAACCTGACTCAGTTACACCAGCTCTGTCAGGAGGAATGGGACAAAATTCACCCAACCTATTGTGGGAAGCTTGTGAAAGGCCACCCGAAACGATTGACCCAAGTTAAACAAATTAAAGGCAATGCTACCAAATACTAATTGAGTGTATGCACACTTCTAACCCACTGGGAATGTGATGAAAGACATAAAAGCTGAAATCTCTGTCACGCCCTGACCTGTATGAGCCTGTTTATGTCTCTTTTTGGTTTGGTCAGGGTGTGATTTGGGGTGGGCATTCTATGTTCTAGTTTTTCTATTTCTTTGTTGTTGGCCGGGTAGGGCTCTCAATCAGGGACAGCTGTCCATCGTTGTCTCTGATTGGGAGCCATACTTTAGTAGCCCCTTTTTCCCTCCTTTCCTTGTGGGAAGTTGACTTTGTTTTTGTAGGTGGTTATGCGCCACACAGTGATTGTCCGATCTCTGTTTTTGTTGGTTTGTTTCTGTGAGTTAACCTAAATAAACATGTTTAACTCAACCCGGCACGCTGCGCCTTGGTCTGTTCATGGAGATCGTGACAATCTCTCTACTATTATTCTGACATTTCACATTCTTAAAATAAAGTGGTGATCCTAACTGACCTAAGACAGGGCATTTCATGTATATATATATTTGTTTTATCTTGTAGTCTATGAATATCGTACAAGTTAGCTAGCTACTGTACATTTTACTATACATGGCGTCATTGGGCTAGCATGTGTATTCATGTCCCCTTGTTAATTTATACTTTTCAGAGGAATTAGTGTACTGTATATGGGCAGCACAGTATTTGTTTATGGATGTTTTTATTTTCCTTATCAGGTATGTCATGTGCTATGCTTGTTAAAGGTTTTTATCTCAATATCAAAACAATTTTGAGTAACAATTACTTTACTGTGATTGTTTTCAATTAAAATGGTCAAAAAGAAACAAAGCTTTTTAGCAAAATGACATTTCTCAAGCAAGAACTGTTCTAGTACTGACTGGGAGTGGTCTGAGTGGGGAGGTTAGCTGTTATTGGCAGAGAGGTTTGGAACTCTCTTTCTTATTGGTCTATTCAGTAAGTTAAAGCATTGTGATGTCACCATTGAAGGCAAAAACTACATCCCAGCAAAACAGGCTGAAATGTCTTTTTAAACAGCTCTTACATTTAAAGGCATTATCATAATTTTCACAATTTCATAGTATTATACCAACCTCAGTGTCAATATATACAGTTGTGGCCAAAAGCTTTGAGAATGACACAAATATTAATTTTCACAAAGTCTGCTGCCTCAGTTTGTATGATAGCAATTTGCATGTCATGAGTGATCAGATGAATTGCAATTAATTGCAAAGTCCCTCTTTGCCATGCAAATGAACTGAATCCCCAAAAAACATTTCCACTGCATTTCAGCCCTGCCACAAAAGGACCAGCAAGCGCCAGGACCATCTCCTAAAGTTGATTCAGCTGCGGGATCGGGGCACCACCAGTACAGAGCTTGCTCAGGAATGGCAGCAGGCAGGTGTGAGTGCATCTGCACGCACAGTGAGGCGAAGACTTTTGGAGGATGGCCTGGTGTCAAGAAGGGCAGCAAAGAAGCCACTTCTTTCCAGGAAAAACATCAGGGACAGACTGATATTCTGCAAAAGGTACAGGGATTGGACTGCTGAGGACTGGGGTAAAGTCATTTTCTCTGATGAATCCCCTTTCCGATTGTTTGGGGCATCCGGAAAAAAGCTTGTCCGGAGAAGACAAGGTGAGCGCTACCATCAGTCCTGTGTCATGCCAACAGTAAAGCATCCTGAGACCATTCATGTGTGGGGTTGCTTCTCAACCAAGGGAGTGGGCTCACTCACAATTTTGCCTAAGAACACAGCCATGAATATAGAATGGTACCAACACATCCTCCGAGAGCAACTTCTCCCAACCATCCAGGAACAGTTTGGTGATGAACAATGCCTTTCCAGCATGATGGAGCACCTTGTCATAAGGCAAAAGTGATAGCTAAGTGGCTCGGGGAACAAAACATCAATATTTTGGGTCCATGGCCAGGAAACTCCCCAGACCTTAATCCCATTGAGAACGTATGGTCAATCCTCAAGAGGTGGGTGGACAAACAAAAACCCACAAATTCTGACAAACTCCAAGCATTGATTATGCAAGAATAGGCTGCCATCAGTCAGGATGTGGCCCAGAAGTTAATTGACAGCATGCCAGGGCGGATTGCAAAGGTCTTGAAAAAGAAGGGTCAACACTGCAAATATTGACTCTTTGCATCAACTTCATGTAATTGTCAATAAAAGCCTTTGACACTTATGGAATGCTTGTAATTATACTTCAGTATTCCATAGTAACATCTGACAAAAACATCTAAAGACACTGAAGCAGCAAACTTTGTGGAAATTAATATTTGTGTCATTCTCAAAACTTTTGGCCACGACTGTACACTGTGTATTTATTTTTAACATCCTCACTCACTCATTCTATATGCTCTCCACTGCCTCCTCTCCCATTCTCTTTGTCCCCCTCCTAATCCATGCTTTGTCCCCCTCCTCTTCCATTCTCTTTGTCAACCTCATCTCCCATTCTTTGTCCCCCTCCTCTCCAATTTTTTGTCCTCCTCTAACATTCTCTTTGTCCCCCTCCTCTCGCATTATATTTGTCCCCCTCCTCTCTTATTCTCTTTGTCCTCCTCCTCTCCCATTCTCTTTGTCCTCCTCTTCTCCCATTCTTTGTCCCCCTACTCTCCCATTCTTTGTCTCTCCTCTCTGATTCTTTGTCCTCTCCTTTCCCATTCTCTTTGTCCCCCTCCTCTCCCAACCTCTTTGTTCCCTTTCTCACCCATTCTTCTTTCTCTCTCAGGCCAATCACCTGCCCCTCCATTCCAGTCCAGAGTTGGTCTGATGTTGATGGGCCTTGTAGCTCTCTCTCTGCCTCTGATCAGCCAGTGAGACCACCACAGTATGCACACTGCACGTCTGCTGACTGAGAGCCAATCACTCCCTTCCCTCTACCCTCACTGACTCCCCTCGCTGATCTGAAAAGGACTGGATAGAAATAAGTGGTATTGTCGATATTGTAATTGCCCCATCTTGCCACCATAGGGCTGGGTTTAGTATGCTCAGCTCCTTTCCAATGCTTTTAGAGAGAGTCAACAAGAGGTCAGATGGGAGGGGTCTATCCCTTTAGAATAGAACCCACCTCTACAATGTGTTTTTATGTCAATCATCTGTATAAACTGATATTCTTTTTAAAAACAAAAAAAGCTTGTAAATCCTCAGAGGCTTGTGCTGTTGTCTTATGTTTATATTTCCTCTTCTCTTTTCACCCATGTCCTATTGAATGGTGCAATCTTGGATGATTTCGCTGTGTACAAATGTGGATTTAATGAAGTAGTAACAGAGGGATTTAGAGTGGCACAAAAAACGTAAAAGGAAATTGTAATGAACATGAAGGGAAACAGAGAGCTGGTTTCAAGTGCAGGGTGCAGCAGGTGTTTATTGCAATGGACCACAGGAGGAGGCAGGTAGCTTCGTCCAGGGGCAGGCAGAAGGTCATACACACACAGGGGGTCCAAAAGGGCTAAAGTACAGGCAGGGAATGGGCAAAAGGCGTCGGAAGTGAGGCAGGCAAAAACTATCATACACGGGAGGAGTAAATCACAGGAAAAACAGAGCTCCGAAAGAAGTGTGTCACAAAACAAACAATACCTCACAGTGATGGGGTGCAAAGAACTGAACTAAATAGGGTGTGATATTGACATACAGGTGTGTGAACAGGTGATTAGAATTCAGGTGATTGGGATCTGGAGAGTTGCGTTCAGGGGATCTATGTGTTTGAGAGTGTGAGCTGGAAAGTGAGCTGCATTACGGGGATCTACGTGTTTGAGAGTCTCTCGGTCCCAGCTTTGATGCACTTGTACTGACCTCACCTTCTGGATGATAGAGTGGTGAACAGTAAGTGGCTTGGGTGGTTGTTGTCCTTGATTATCTTTTTGGCCTTCCTGACAAGTAGTGTAGGTGTCCTGGAGGACAGGTAGTTTGACACCGATGATGCATTGTGTAGACCGCACCACCCTCTGGCGAGCCCTGCGGTTATGGGCAGTGCAGTGCTACGGGTCTGTAGTCATTTAGGCAGGTTGCCTTAGTTCTCTTGGGCACAGGCATATGGTGGTCTGCTTGAAGCATGTTGGTATTACAGACTCAATCAGGGACATGTTGAAAATGTCAGTGAAGACACTTACTAGTTGGTCAGCACATCCCCGGAGCACACGTCCTGGTAATCCGTCTGGCCCCACAGCCTTGTGAATGTTGATCTGTTTAAATGTCTTACTCACGTCGGCTACGGAGAGCGTGATCACATAGTCGTCCGGAACAGCTGATGCTCTCATGCATGCCTCAGTGTTGCTTGCCTCGAAGCGAGCATAGAAGTGATTTAGCTTGTCTGGTAGGCTCGTGTCACTGGGCAGCTCGCAGCTGTGCTTCCCTTTGTAGTCTGTAATAGTTTGCAGGCCCATCTGAGCTGGTGTAGTACGATTAAATCTTAGTCCTGTATTGGCGCTTTGTCTGTTTGGTTCGTCTGAGGGCATAGCAGGATTTCCCGCACCTTGAAAGCAGCAGCTCTAACCTTTAGCTCAGTGGGAATTTTGCCTGTAATCCATGGCTTCTGGTTGGGGTATGTACGTCCATCACTGTGGGGATGACGTCCTCAATGCACTTATTGATAAAGCCAGTGACTGATGTGGTGTACTCCTCAATGCCATCGGAAGAATCACGGAACATATTCCAGTCTGTGATAGCAAAACAGTCCTGTAGTTTATCATCTGCTTCATCTGAACACTTTTTTATAGACCGAGTCACTGGTGCTTCCTGCTTTAGTTTTTGCTTGTAAGCAGGAATCAGGAGGATAGAATTATGGTCAGATTTACCAAATGGAGGGCGAGGGAGAGCTTTGCACGCGTCTTTGTGTGCGGAATAATGGTGATCTAGAATTTTTTCCCCCTCTGGTTGCGCATTTAACATGCTGATAGAAATTAGGTGGAACTGATTTAAGTTTCCCTGCAATAAAGTCCCCAGCGACTAGGAGAGCCGCCTCTGGGTGAGCGGTTTCCTGTGTGCTTATTTCCTTATACAGCTGACTCAGAGCGGTCTTAGTGCAAGTGTCCGTCTGTGGTGGTAAATAAACAGCCACGACAAAAATTGATGAAAACTCTCTAGGCAAATTGTGTGGTCTACAGTTTGAGATACTAAAATATATATTAAAATCTAGAGACTTCCTCATATTTCGTTCACCAGCTGTTGTTTACAAATATACACAGACCGCCCCCCCCTCGTCTTACCATAGTGTGCTGTTCTGTCTAGCCGGTGCAGCGTATATCCCACACATTCAGTCGTCATTCAGACACGAGTCAATGAAACATAAGATATTACAGTGTTTGATGTCCCATTGGTTGGATATTCGTGATCGTACCTCATCTAAGTTATTGTCCAATGATTGATGGCAAGTAATATTGATGGTAAGGGCAGATTTCCCACTTGCCGTCTGCGGATCCTTACGAGGCACCCCGCCCTGTGTCCTCTGAACCTGCGTCTCTTCCTCTTGCCAATACCTGGGATGTTGGCCTTGTAGGGTGTCTGAAGTACATCCTGTGCGTCCTGCTTGTTGAAGGAAAAATCTTTGTCTAATCCGAGGTGAGTGATCGCTGTCCTGATATCCAGAAGGTCTTTTTTGCCGTAAGATACGGTGGCAGAAACATTATGTACAAAATAAGTTACAAATAACGCGAAAAAAACACATAATAGCACAATTGGTTAGTCGCCCGTTAAACTGCTGCCATTTCTTCCGGGGCCATCTATAAAATATGTCTGTATGACAGATATTTGTGTATAATGGATGTCTGTATGAGACGGCTATCTCTGTCTGCAACGCTTCATGAAACGCTCAAAACATCAGAAAGAAACAATAAAATGCATGTCTATAAGACTCCCTATGAATTATAAGCTAAATGTAGTTCTTTCACAGACACTTCAAATCATGCAGACCAGTAGCAGCTGTAATAAGTGTAACCTGCTGTAACTCACTGTACATGATAAAGCCTAATATATTCAACAGTAAATCAAACAGAATGTTCAGTACCTTACCTTGCCCTTGACCGGTGAATGCCAAGACACAGAACAGCAAAGCATCTTTATTCCCATTCCTATGGCCACAATATCCTTGTGAATGTGCAATAACCTCTGCAGCTACTACTAAATGAACAACTAAACTGCAGTTACTTCAGCCCTTTATATAGACGTCTCAATCTGAGATAATATGGGCCATGTTGTATGAAGCGTGTCCCCCTACCTACACCTGCCTTGTGTTATATACACCAAGCGTTTTGGAAAGAGTGGACATTGGCTAAAACTACACCTCATAGTGTTATTGATGAGTGAAGTCAGCCTGCAATGTGGATGAGGGCCCTTCATGATGTTGACCTGTGATAGACACTATGGCAAAACACTCTTCTGCCTTCATGGCTTATGTTCAATAAATAGACTTTCTTTCAGAGCAAACTAACAAATAACGTTCATTAAATAGAATGTTCACCTGAAAACTTGAAGGCCGCTTGAAACTGTCAACCATACACTGATTGTGTTTCCTTGGCAAACATTAAGACAATTTGTAAATATTCCTCTAGCAAAGCAATGAGGAAATAAAAGCATAATTGATTTGACAGGTCAAAATGCTGCCCAGATCATCATTCAAGTGATTAGAGCAAACTAAATGACAGTTTGTGTGAAAGAGTAAGAGAAGTTCTGTTTGCACAGAGTCAAATCTCACTTTGACTATCACAGGACATGAACATTCTTTCACAGCATAACAGGTTGGTGCTTTCTGGATTCCATTAATCAGTCATGGTATTGGGCTCCACACTGCTATGCTGGATTGGCTGGATTATTCTTCACCATGTCAATGAGATCTCTGAAGGCCAACTTAAAAACAGATATGTACACTTGGTCTCTTGAGCTTCCATTTTCGGCATGTTAGAAGCTGTAAGGTGGAACTGGTAAACAAATACGTCTTGACAACTGACACTGCCAACTAACCATCCAAAAGAGTGGGTCCAATGTCTCATCACAGTACTGTGTGTCACTAGACAGCTCTCTTGTGGTTCTCTGCTCAGGCAAAACTCAACACGTACAGGTACAGTATCTTGGATGTGCTCACAACATCACATGCAGGTATACAACTGTTTAGTCATCCCAATCCAATAAATCTATCCATTGTGGTGTTCCATGTGTATTCCCGCTAGACAATGGTTTGTGTACATTAAGCAATCAAACACACACACACAATGTTGACAAGCTACAGCTAAAGGCCTTTATTTTGGTTTTAAAACTTTTCGTTGCAGAGCCATCGTGCAGACACACATTAGTGGCTGGAAGCTGCAAACAAAGAAGCAATGTCCACACATACTGTAAGCTTTCATTGGTTTTAATGCATTGACATCACATATTCAGCTTTTCCACAATCAACATCCAATATCAACAGCACAACCATCGTCAAGTACGGAGGCTGGTAGGCCTACATACGCAGTAAATACAAACAGTCAAAGCAGCCTTTTATAGGGAGTCTTGGGTCTCGTGGGGTGACTGCCTTTGAATAAAGAGTGCAAGACAAGTATAAGCTAGCTACAACACATCCATACACACTGACTATAGTATCATATCCAAGCCAAATACCCACCAGTCTCAGCGCTACTTTGAAATGAAATGCCCTCATCGTTCACTCCAAATACACTTTACCATTCATTCTCCATATTTGTACAGCCAAAATAATACATATTCAGCCTAAATCTTCACAAGTAACAAAAAGCAACGGTGGTAAACAGATACTGGAAACAAGTAATGCTTTAACAGTGGAGCCAACTGATGCCTTGTTGCATCGTCACCGTAAATGGTCTCTGTCTAAACACATATGAGACACCATTTAAGGGATTTTAAATTATTTTATTAGTAACCAATCAGATCAATAGAACTGTAGATGTTTTGAAACGTGAGGAGAAAAAGACAGGAAATGTGGTTATTTTGACAGAGGAAACAAAACAAACGTTCATATGGTAGCTTTTCAGATTCTCCTAACCTTTCTGTGGGGAAGCTCTCATACTGTATCTATCAGCCAGAAGAGAGAGATCCTGAAATATTGTGCATCATAGCCATAATACAGCATGAGACTAAAGAGAAGGTTAATCTGTAAAATCAGCTCAATCAAATCTCAATTGGTGATAAGCGGTCAAATCTGACTAGCAACACAGTTATTTGATCCGATTAGTGCTTAGCGGTCCTCTACAAAGCCATTTTGATGGTAAGTTACAGTATGGTCCCATAGAATAGAGTAGTGCAGTGGTTACCGACCCTGGTTCTGGAAAGCCTTAAGTTCAAGCTTTTCTTCCAGCCCAGCATTCAAAACATTCAAAGTGATTCAACTAATCAAGGACTAGATCATTATTTGATACATGGGTTGGAACAAAAGGCTGTACTAAAATGTGTTCTAAAAGCAGTGAATGTGCTAAAAGCCTGTACTCTTGTGGCTCTCCGGGAACAGGGTTTTTACCTCTGATGTAGTGAGTGGGTCATTGGCCATCAGTTCTCCATCAGTTTTCAGCCTGTTTCTCCAGCAGGCCCTTGAGGTGGGCGTGTAGCGGCTGGCACACAGCCTGGTAGCCTTGAGGGGTGAGGTGGAGGTAGTCATACAGGTCCTGGTGGGAGATGCTGCTGTCTGAGTGCACAAAGCCGGGGTCTACGTTGATGAGGGAGGCGTGGGGGAGAGATGACACGGCCTCCTGAACCAGCTTGTTGACCTGGGCGTTCCTCTCCCGAAGGGGGTTGGGCATCTTACCCCTAGGCAGCACTCCCTGTGGTTGGAAACATACATGATAGCACAGGAGGCTGCTGAGGGGAGAACGGTTCATAATAACGTTCGGAATGGAGCAAATGGAATGGCATCAAACACCTGCAAACCATCTGTTTGATACCATTCCACTGATTCAGCCATTACCACAAGCCCCTTCTCCTCAATTAAAGTATCACCAACCTCCTGTGCATGATAGTCACTAGATTGCAATGCTAGAAAGGACAAACGTGTCAATATAGCTAGCAATGATAATGGAGTCGATAAAGTATGCAGGTTATCATAAAGGTTAATGGTTGTGAAAGGGATTTTCCAGGTGAACAAAAGGGAGAGCAGCCAATCACATTAATTTAAATTATTTCAGTTTATTACACAACTTCAGGGAGAACATCTCCAGAGCAGAAGCCAAGAGAAATGTCTAACAGGCTTCTCTGAGAAGGCACTTACAGCTGCAGTTTGAAGTTTACATACACCTCAGTCAAATAAACTGAGTTTAAATGTTTCACAATTCCTGACATTTAATCACAGTAAAAAAATGTTAGGTTGGTTAGGATCACCACTTTATTTTAAGAATGTGAAATGACAGAAAAATAGTAGAGAAGGATTTAGGATTCAGCTTTTATTTCTTTCATCAGATTCGCAGTGGGTCAGAAGTTTACATACACTCAATTAGTATTTGGTAACATTGCCTTTAAATTGTTTAACTTGGGTCAAACATTTCGGGTAGCCTTCCACAAGCTTCCCACAATAAGTTGAGTGAATTTTGGCCCATTCCTCCTGACAGAGCTGGTGTAACCGAGTCAGGTTTGCAGGCCTCCTTGTTCGCACACGCCTTTTCAGTTCTGCCCACAATTTTCTACAGGATTGAGGTCAGGGCTTTATGATGGCCACTTCAATGCCTTGACTGTTGTCCTTAAGCCATTTTGCCACAACTTTGGAAGTATGCTTTGTGTCATTGTCCATTTGGAAGACCCATTTGCAACCAATTTTTTACTTCCTGACTGATGTCTTGAGATGTTGCTTCAATATATCCACATAATTTTCCTTCCTCATGATGCCATCTACTTTGTGAAGTGCAGCAGTCCCTCCTACAGCAAAGCACCCCCACAACATGATGCTGCCACCCCCGTGCTTCACAGTCGGGATGGTGTTCTTCGGCTTGCAAGCCTCCCCCTTTTTCCTCCAAACATAACAATGGTAATTATGGCCAAACAGTTCTATTTTTGTTTCATCAGACCATAGGACATTTCTCCAAAAAGTACAATCTTTGTCCCCATGTGCAGTTGCAAACCGTAGTCTGGCTTTTTTTAATGGCGGTTTTGCAGCAGTGGCTTCTTCCTTGCTGAGCAGCCTTTCAGGTTATGTTGATATAGGACATGTTTTACTGTGGATATAGATACTTTTGTACCTGTTTCCTCCAGCATCTCCAAAAGGTCCTTTGCTGTTGTTCAGGAATTTACTTGCACTTTTCGCACCAAAGTACGTTTATCTCTAGGAGACAGAACGTGTCTCCATCCTGAGCGGTATGACGGCTACGTGGTCCCATGGTGTTTATACTTGCGTACTATTGTTTGTACAGATGAACGTGGTACCTTCAGGCGTTTCGAAATTTCTCCCAAGGATGAAACAGACTTGTGGAGGTCTACAATTTTTCCCCAGGGTCTTAGCTGATTTCTTTTGATTTTCCCATGATGTCAAGCAAAGAGGCACTGAGTTTGAAGGTAGGCCTTGAAACACATCCACAGGTACACCTCCAATTGACTCAAATTATGTCAATTCGCTTCCCAGAAGCTTCTAAAGCCATGACATCTTTTTCTGGAATTTTCCAAGCTGTTTAAAGGCACAGTCAACTTAGGGTATGTAAACTTCTAACCCACTGGAGTTGCAATACAGTGAATTATAAGTGAAATAATCTGTCTGTAAACAATTGTTGGAAAAATTACTTTTGTCATGCAGAAAGTAGATATCCTAACTGACCCTTCAAAACTATAGTTTGTTAACAAGAACTTTGTGGAGTGGTTGAAAAACGAGTTTTAATGACTCCAACCTAAGTGTATGTAAACTTCCGACTTCTACTGTATATATTAATCCCACAGTACCGAGTGTTGAGGAAACACCAGCCCGAGAGGCTTGTAGGAAGTCACAACATCAGCTGCTACAGAATCAGTGTCACAGAAACATTACCAGTGTGTCCTCTGCGAAGTCTGGCAGCAAACTTTAACCATAACATTCAACATTGGCAGACATTTGATTTTGCCAGTGTAAACAGGTCAAATGTAGGAAGATCAGTACTTAATAGCAGTAAATCACATACAGGAAAATGTTTAATCAAACATTTCCCATTTACAATGGTTTAAGTCACATGTGGTAGAAAATAGGAAAAACCCACCAGTACTAGAGTGTAAGCCTTCGGCAACTTGTCCTTGATGAGTTGGACTATGGCCATAATGCCTCCACAAATCTGTTCTGCAGTGTGACCGTGATTATTGGTGCCCACCCACAGCACCACAACCTGGTAGAGGCAGAGGCACAAACAGCAACTTGGTGGGCAGTTTCATTCATACCACTTGATTTACAAGCATGTTCAATGATTGATACTGAAAGTGATTTTTGCCCCAGGAACAGGCTTGGGATCATGGGTCTGTGCAGTCATTAGGGTTTAAATCTGAACAATGAGTAGTGCATGATCAACTCTAATGTAATGTACTAGCTAGCGTGTTGTCTGTGTATACATACCTTTGGGCTGATGTGGGCCAACTCTCCATTGCTCAATCTCCACAAGACATGCTGTGTTTCGTCACCACCCACCCCAAAGTTGAGAGCGTGGAGAGGGGAGAACAGCTCTCGCCACACCTGACAAAAACAAATTAACACAATACCTGTATGTCAACTAGCATAACATAGCAGCTAACATGTCTTCTTCTTGAAATGACAAGACTTGTAATCAGAAAATATTAAAATGTGCCAAATGATGTTAGCTTAAGTTTCAAACAACAAACATCACCAATGTTTGAAGTCCCATTACAGCCGTCAGGATAGAGAGATTACCTCAAACTGGTGCAGGAGCTGGACAAGAGAGTCTCCAACAAACAGGACATCTGGTTCCTTGTCCTTGCTGTTAGACACAAAGTGGTTATGCTGTAGGCAGAAGGAGAGCGGAAAGGGAACGGGGATACCTAGTCAGTTGCACAACTGAATGCATTCAAACAAAATGTGTAATCCGCATTTAACCCAACCCCTCTGAATCAGGACACGAGAGGAAATTGGCTATATATGCTACTGTTATTCTAAAATGGCAGCAGGATACACACCAAAGACATCCATCGGCCATCTCCCTGGATGTCCACACAAGGAGTGGGTGTGGCGGCGGGGTTGGATTCTCCTGAGCTCATCACTTTGTTTCTTTCTGGCACTAGACAGACAAAGTGAAAATCAAGTCTTGATAGATTAGAGCAGATGGTTGGATGCTTACTGTGTGTGAATCAAAAAGCAACTAACTACGGGTAGCTAGCTGGGTCAGTACAGTAGCATAGTGCAAAACAATTCCAAGTGAAATGTGTAACCTTATTCACAAATGGGCGTGCACTGGAACATATTATGGGGCCTAATAATAATAATAGTATAACGATTGCAGTAACTAATACTAGCACAAATACACGAGGATTCTAGTCATATGTCAAGCCAGGCTACACAGGAATAGTCAGCTAGCTATACAGTAGCTATCTAGCTCATCATAAGGTTAGCATAAAGTGCTACGAACCAATGATGCATTGGCAATGTGATGCATCAACGTACAGACTTTTTCATATTAATAGGTGAGGTCGCTGAATAGCTAACAGGCATTATTGTTTTACAATACCGTAATTGTGGTTCGGTCCGCTGATAGTTCCTGAAAGTAAAATTTCAAGTCACTACAGAATGTACCATTGACCACTCATAGGTGAGCTACTTCAGTAAAATATCGTTTTTTTCCCCAGTCTAGTGATATGTATATGCATACAAGTAGTAATGTGTATGAATACTTCCCTAAAACACGTATTTTCACTGTAAATTAAGGCTATCAAAGTGACTGCCAAAGGGAATTATAGTTGCGGATAAAATTAAGCTTACCTCCTCATTTCTAGCTATGGAATCGTCCGGTGTTTGTTCACTAGGGAAAGACACGCCGCGGTTACGCAGATTTTACATTTGAGTCACTTCGCAGAGGCTGTCATCCAGAGCAATACAGTGCTTAGATTGTCATACATTCTTTCGTACTTGTCCCCCGCGGGAGTCGAACCAACAACCATGGCGGTGTAAGCGCCACTAACTGACAGACCATGAGAGCTTCTCAACTTCTTCATTCAAACATATAAAACTTTACAAAAGACTCAGATTATCGATGAGCTCTCTCACGTCATGTCATTAATCAATCAAATCATAGTTCGTTTTACGTCTGGCCAATTTCAAATACGTCTATGGTTGTTTCATTGATCGTGACGAAGATTGTTTAGGAAAGTTTAGTTAGCTATTACGTTACTCTGTATATTACAGTTCGCACCAGCTAAAGCTGCACGTGCCACTTGAAGAAATTATGCCAATTAAATGTGCTATTTTACTCCGTTTGGTGAATATACCCTACACACACACGCGCGCGCAGTCGCATTGATTAACACATCACCTTTTCAATGTGATATTGGCGGCTAGTCCCGGACGTTGCTGGGCAACCAAACATTTTCAAACGCAAAATTAGAATGTGTTACCCCAACTTCCATTTTTTGATACTTAGCGAAATTGTAGATTACACGTTTTCTGTGTCTTGCTAGCTTACGTTACCATGATTTACCAGTGATATTATGTATCTTTCTTGTCTTGTTTAAATTTCGCCTTGATTTCCTGCACGTGTGCATAATTTATCCAGAAAAAAGTTGCTGGTGAGTGACTGCTGTTTGTTTACTAACGTAAACTAGCTAGCTAATCAGCAACATTATTTTGCTAATGTGTGCTGATTGAATACTTTTTGTTATGGTGAAATGTTTTGTCCTGGTCTTGCTTCTTGCTAGCTTGATAATGTTGGCCAGATATAGCTACTGTTACTAGGTTTGCTAGCTGGAGTTATTCTTCTGACAGTGTAACGTTAGCTAATGTTCCAGGTTTCATTAATTTGTATTAATGACCAAAAGTGTTCTGTTACAAATAATATTTCTGCATGTGAACCAACAGCCATCTAGAATTTTCTTTTATTATTCAGTCTTTTCTATGCACCTAGCATTCCACCTCATGATGAGCCATCTACATGTCAGAGCCTTGACAGACAAGCAGAATGTCCTGCATGTTTTTAGCAAGCACTTCAAGTCTACAGATAAAACCTGTAGCCCAAACAACAGATCCACTCCACACTGCTGCTCTTCAAGCCATACCAAGAACACAGAAGCACAAAACAGCCAGACGAACAAGACCAAACGACTGAAAACACGCAAGGAGAGGAGCCAGGTGAGCAGAGGAGGATCTAAAAGCAGATCCCACAATCACAGCCAGCACCAAAGCAGCCAAGAGAAGGACCACTGTCATGGTTGCTGCCAAAGCAGCTCTCGCCCTCCTCCAAGGAGAGATGCCCCATTAGCCCGCGTCTTCCCCGCAGGGCAAGAGCCTAGCATCATCACGAACAACCGTCTCATCGGCCACCATGGCCTGTTCAACCATGAGGTGAAGTCCATCAACATCGAGCGCCTGCTGAGTGAGCAGAGGAAGTTGGAGAAGCTTGGGCAGCGCGGGGGGCGAGGCAAGACCACTGCTACTCTTCCTCCCCTTCCACCCTCATCTTCCCTTCCTTTCTCCTCTCCTGGGCCTGATTCAGATGTGGGAGAAGTTGCTGTTCCTGACAATGTTGAGGAGGCTCCAGATAAAGGGAGAGTAGAAAGAGTAGTATTAAAGAGTAGTACTAAGGCCAACAAGCGTGATGAGTATAGGTCTAATTCAGAAAGCAGACTTTTTAAGTGTTCTCATGGGGATACACAAGAGGATTTCAGAAGAAAATTCACATCTATTCAGGTTTGTCTGGAGAAGAATGTAGCCAGTCACTCTAACAGCCAGGAGTCTGGTATCACACCAGGACAGACTCATCACAGCGGTCTGACATCATCAGAGGGTGACGTGGTTACCCTATCATCCACAGAGAGTCCCTCACGTGGGGTACGAAACAAGAGCAAGGGGCCCAGGCCTGTAGTCCGTGAAACACTGTTGTCACCCAATGGAAATAATGAAAATGAGAGACCACCTGACACAAAGGCCGAGGTTAAGCCTGCTGTCCTTACCTTGGAGCAGACCCCCAAAAACCATGGACCTATTCTCCCACACACACAGCCATTCAGGCCCAGTCCAAACATCACAGTGTCTTCCTTCCCAGCAAGAGTTGGAAGCAGTGAGAGCTCAGACAATCAGATGCAGCAAACTGTCACCAACCCTGTCAGTGTGTTAGCCACGCGTCTGTGCAGGTCTCTGCAGCTGCCACTGCTCCGCAGGAGACACCTGGTGGCGGAAAGTAGGGAGGTGCTGCTGCAGGCCCTACGGGAGAGGCACGGGCTCCAGCTGCAGGAGAACCTACTCAACGTGCAGCGACGTCTCAGCTTCGGTACAGGACCCACCACAACCAGGGCCGGCCCGGGGCAGAGCACAATCCTGGCCGGCGTAGATGCATATGGAGGCTGGCTTGCAGGTACAGTATATAATGTGATTGCGGTTGTGAGTGTTGGGTTGAGGACCGCAATAAGAAATGGAATCCTCTGTACTCTTGATCATATAATCATACTGTAACTAATCAGATCGTAAGTTGGCCTATCTGTATTGTTTGTCAAATGTTCTATTGTAGCATAACTGCATTTGGATATCGATAGTACTGTATTGTACACCAAAGTGGGGACTTTGAAAATGTCTTCAGTGGTGTAGTTTAGAATGATTTTTCAACTATGTCTTCCTGGATGGTGGTTTTGGAGAGAGCATGGTGGAACCTCCCTGCCTGGACTCCCAGAGGTCAGCCCCCAACAAGAGGAGGAGGAAGCAGCTATGCCCCATCAGGATGACCCCTCCTCAGCCCCTCATTGGGATGCAGCACAGCCTGGACACGGTACGAGCATAAGACATTAGGCTATCAGTCATCATCAGTCATATAGCCTAATAGTACATTAAAATTGTGAATTTACATCTAATATACAGTGGGGCAAAAAAGTATTTAGTCAGCCACCAATTGTGCAAGTTCTCCAACTTAAAAAGATGAGAGGCCTGTAATTTTCATCATAGGTACACTTCAACTATGACAGACGAAATGAGAAAAAGAAATCCAGAAAATCACATTGTAGGATTTCTTTATTTATTTATTTGCAAATTATGGTGGAAAATAAGTATTTGGTCAATAACAAAAGTTTATCTCAATACTTTGTTATATACCCTTTGTTGGCAATGACAGAGGTCAAACGTTTTCTGTAAGTCTTCACAAGGTTTTCACACACTGTTGCTGGTATTTTGGCCCATTCCTCCATGCAGATCTCCACCAGAGCAGTGATGTTTTGGGGCTGTCACTGGGCAACACGGACTTTCAACTCCCTCCAAAGATTTTCTATGGGGTTGAGATCTGGAGACTGGCTAGGCCACTCCAGGACCTTGAAATGCTTCTACGAAGCCACTCCTTCGTTGCCGGGCGGTGTGTTTGGGATCATTGTCATGCTGAAAGACCCAGCCACGTTTCATCTTCAATGCCCTTGCTGATGGAAGGAGGTTTTCATTCAAAATCTCACGATACATGGCCCCATTCATTCTTTCCTTTACACGGATCAGTCGTCCTGGTCCCTTTGCAGAAAAACAGCCCCAAAGCATGATGTTTCCACCCCCATGCTTCACAGTAGGTATGGTGTTCTTTGGATGCAACTCAGCATTCTTTGTCCTCCAAACACGACGAGTTGAGTTTTTACCAAAAAGTTATATTTTGGTTTCATCTGACCATATGACATTCTCCCAGTCCTCATCTGGATCATCCAAATGCTCTCTAGCAAACTTCAGACGGGCCTGAACATGTACTGGCTTAAGCAGTGGGACACGTCTGGCACTGCAGGATTTGAGTCCCTGGCGGCGTAGTGTGTTACTGATGGTAGGCTTTGTTACTTTGGTCCCAGCTCTCTGCAGGTCATTCACTAGGTCCCCCCGTGTTGTTCTGGGATTTTTGCTCACCGTTCTTGTGATCATTTTGACCCCACAGGGTGAGATCTTGCGTGGAGCCCCAGATCGAGGAAGATTATCAGTGGTCTTGTATGTCTTCCATTTCCTAATAATTGCTCCCACAGTTGATTTCTTCAAACCAAGCTGCTTACCTATTGCAGATTCAGTCTTCCCAACCTGGTGCAGGTCTACAATTTTGTTTCTGGTGTCCTTTGACAGCTCTTTGGTCTTGGCCATAGTGGAGTTTGGAGTGTGACTGTTTGAGGTTGTGGACAGGTGTCTTTTATACTGATAACAAGTTCAAACAGGTGCCATTAATACAGGTAACGAGTGGAGGACAGAGGAGCCTCTTAAAGAAGAAGTTACAGGTCTGTGAAAGCCAGAAATCTTGCTTGTTTGTATGTGACCAAATACTTATTTTCCACCATAATTTGCAAATAAATTCATTAAAAATCCTACAATGTGATTTTCTGGATTTTTTTTCCTCATTTTGTCTGTCATAGATGAAGTGTACCTATGATGAAAATTACAGGCCACTCTCATCTTTTTAAGTGAGAGAACTTGCACAATTGGTGGCTGACTAAATACTTTTTTGCCCCACTGTATAACTGGTAATGGTAGGGTTATTGTGATGGCATTTCCTAAACAAATTTACAATAGATTGTGCTACTATAATGCTACAGTACATTTTGTTAGTGAAATTGTCACAGAATGTTCTAAATGACAGTCTTCTTTGCAATACTTAGATATACTGTATGATAACAAACCAATTCCTGCCACACTTGCTTCTCTTTAGGCTGCTGCATGGAACACAAACCCCAGTGTGGAGCAGGTTGGGGAACTGATCGGGGAGCCACTGATACCCTCTTCCTCCTTGCAATTCCTCATGGACCTCCAGCCCTCTGGTTCCCCCTCTCGCCACCACGTCTTTGCCTCCCCTCTTGCCTCACCTTGGGCAGCTCAATCCGGTCCACCTCAGCCCTGGGATGACGTATTCGACAGGCAAAGCACGAGAGAGTCAACCAGGGTGGATCACTTTGAGAACTGGAGGTATGACCCAGATTTGAGTTTTCTAAACAAGACAGAGACGGTGAGAGAGAGAAGCAGTGGGCCTTTCTATCATAAGAAGAGTATGCAGTGTGTCCTGCAGTATC
This sequence comes from Brachymystax lenok tsinlingensis, assembly GCA_030435695.1. Lineage (NCBI taxonomy): Eukaryota > Metazoa > Chordata > Actinopteri > Salmoniformes > Salmonidae > Brachymystax > Brachymystax lenok. The sequence continues at coordinate 93,223,644 of CM059789.1, read as the reverse complement.
CCACAGGGCCACCAGAGGGACACAGAGACAGACACTTGCCACAGCTGCAAGATCCATACGACATTGAAAGAAGCCATTTTGGTGGTTCTTCCTCATCCTCATCTGCTCCTACCGACTATCCACTACTAGACAGTCATCAGCTCCACCCTTTCTATCGCTTCAACCGCCGCCCCCCAACCAGCCCTGTAATCTCCAGGTCCCACCTTCCTGACATGGCCTACTATCCCCCCTCCCACATGCTGGAGAGTGGCCTGTCCCCTCCTCTGCCCCCCGGGACCTTGCCTGCTTTCCACAGCCCTGAATGCTGGTCTTTCCCCCGGATGAGACTGTACTGATCCACATCCACTGTGCCTGTCCAGAGACTGCATAGAGATGCTTCTGTGTAGTAGAGTCATACATAAGCACAATGCTTAGGCTATATGCTATGTTGTTGAGTATTTTCCAAATGCATACCATAAAGTCTGATTGTTTACAATTACAACTGACTTGATTTATTTATTTATTGTTATTGAATACCATCATATGATGGGCAGTAAGACAAAGTGCCATCCAGGAAATGTTGTTTGTATATTTACATATATAAGTTAAATGTGTGAGAAAACATGATTATTTTTAAAATATGTTCTTTCATGTGTTTCACATACTCTAAAACGACTTACAGCCTGGACAGTAAAAACACAATTATGCTGTGGAAAAGTAACAGCAGCAGAATGTATTTTTAATGCATGAATACTTCTAATTGAAACATGTGCATGTAAAAACATACAGAAACCACTGTGAGAGAGAATGCATTGCAGAACTTATGCAGCATGTTCTTTACAGACAGCAACAGTGGACAATTGTTTTTCCTCATTTCTTTTTGTGGCCAATGGGCCTACTTATTATTTTTGACAAGCAGAATGCTTTAGCACAGATTATCAAAGACATGAATCAGCATGAATGCATTATGCAGAGGATTGTCTGCTGTCCAAGTGTAGATCCCAATTGCGTATTCCTCCCCTCTGATTTTTCTCCAATTGGTTTTGAGAAGGAGCAAGGACACGAGGAGTATACAATTCTCCCCCCTGTAAGATAGACTGAATAAAATGAAGCTGTGAGTAAATACTGTACGTAGTCACTCACTGTGTCTTATATTACAATCTAATAATAGATCATTAATTTACTTGTTTTAGTTTGTGTACTACTGATTGAGACAGTGATATTTTACAACAAGAAGTATACTCATAGAATATATAAATTGACTTTGCAACATGATTTGTCAAGGTAAATCTGATCATCTTATTTCCCATTTCCATTTTGCGTCTTTTAAATGTACATAAGTACTTAATAATATTGTAATACTTTATCACAACAGGATTGAGTTCGTTTTTTTCTATGAGAGCAAATTACAAAAGCAAACAAATTATGGCTTTAGCTTATTGTAGCAGTCAATCAAAGCATAAACAATGCTGGATTTCAAGCAAGTAGAACATTAAATCAAATGTTATTTGTCACATGCGCCGAATACAACCGGTGTAGACCTTAGAGTGAAATGTTTACTTACAACCCCTTAACCATTAATGCAGTTTTAAGAAAAAAAAAAAAGGAAAATAAAAGTAACAAATAATTAAAGAGCAGCAGTAAAATAACAATAGTGAGGCTATATACAGATGGTACCGGTACAGAGTCATGGCACGACAGGCACATTTACAAGGTATTTAGTTCCTTTCTATGTGTCTGGGTGTGCATAATTTCAGTACTTTTACTACATTGAACTTTGTTTAATATCCTGGAAGCAGGCTGCTGGCAGGGCAAAGCGTGTCCTCTAACCATTTCCTTAAGTCATGAAATAGTTGGTCTCATCTGTCAGTGTATTACTGATTTGAGACAGTGATATTTACCAACAAGAAGTATACTTAAAGAATATTAAAATTAACTTTGCAACATGATTTGTCAGGGTATGTCTGATCATCTTATTTCCATTTTCCTCTGCAACTTTTAAATGTACAAACAGTATTACAATATTATTTAGTACAGAACAGGATTCAATGAGGCTTTTTTCCATTAGCAAATTACAAAAGTTAAGCTTATTATAGCAATCAATCAAAGCATAGACGATGTTTGATTTCAAGCAAGTAGAAATCATGGCATGGAGGGCACATTTACAAGAGATTCAGTTCCTCTATCTTTGTGTGCATAATTTCTGTACTTTTACTACATTGACCTTTGTTTCATATCCAGGAATCAGACTGCTGCTAGGGCAAAGTGTCCTATAACCCTTTCCTTAAGGCATTAAGTATTAGTTATCATCATCAGTCGGTGGCTGATTGAAGTATTCCTCCCTCCACTCATCTTCCTCTTCAAACTTGCTGCTCCCGCTCCTCAGCGCCCTCCTCAGATGGTTCCAAAACAGTTCCTGGGCCTTGACCGGGTCCGTGCAGTCTGACCCCGGCCACTGCAGGTAGGTCTTCTTCAACATGACCTTTCTCATACGGTGGTAAGCCGACAGCTGCCTTTCAGGGATGGGTTCCAGGAAGATGAGCAGGAGCACATCCCGGAGCTCGTGGAAGAGCCTGTAGCTGGCAAGCTGGATCTCCAGGGAGCACCACTCGCTGCACAGGAAGTGTCTACTAACCACGCAGATGGTCTTGCGGCTGCTGTACACGGCAGAGACAATGTTGTCCACGATGTTGCGGCCCAGCTCAAAGTCACGGTGGTGCAGGCACAGCCGGAAAGAGGCTCCGTTGCCCTCCAGGTTGGGAAGTAGCTGGTCTAGTACCCAGGGCTCGTCCGCCGAGTTATAGGAGATGAAAGCATCGTATTTGCAGTGCTCCTCTTTCTCCCTCAGCCTGCGCCAGTGTTGGCCAAACCAGGAGCGGAACACATAATAGCTATACTTGAGTTTCCAATACAGCTTGTTGTAGAGAAGCGGGATTATAGTCAGCAGTAAAATCACAGTGGTCGTGGTAGCAAAAAGGCACTCTCCCAGGTCCAGGTAGCAAACATTGGTGTCAAAGTTGAAGAAGCTTTTTTGGAGTTTTTAATCTTGGCACTGTATAGTAAGACTAACTGGACTCTCTGGTTTTTCAAAGTCCAGTTCTGCAGGTCACTGTTGAGGCAGGTGCAACTAAGAGGAATGTTGCGCAGGTCCAGGTAGTGCAGTTTAGGAAGAGCCTCCAGCACATTCACATATAACGATTGCATCACGTTTTGGTTGAGAAGCAAGATCTGCAGTTCTGTCAGATTCCCGAAAACCTCATTTGAGAAGGACTGGATGCCCATGTTCCTTGCACTGAGCTTGCTCAATTTCCGCAGGTTTTTGAAGACGCCCGGCTGCAGCTGCATCACCCCGGCACAGGAGTTGTCCAAGGAGAGGAAAGTCAAGTTGGTCAGATCGTCAAAAGTGTCTGCTGCGAAACTAAAGATGTGATTGTCGGTGAGGTAGAGCGATTGGAGGGAGTTGAGACCACGGAAAAAGGCATAAGGCAGCATGTTGAGGCCGTGGGGCATCTGAGCATCTAGTTTGAGGTTGCGAAGTTTTGTTAGATTCACGAAAGGAGAGTTGGTACGTTTAGAGGAGAAGCTAACCTGATTCCCATGTAGATCAAGAACTTCAAGTGTGGCATGGAATGGTTTAAACTTGGAGCTGTCGATCTGTTTGAGATTGTTTCCATCAAGGTAAAAATTGGCCAGGTTAACGAGCCCCACAAAGGCTGCCTCTTGAAAATGAGTGATTTTGTTCCCTCCAAGATCTAAAATGTGCAGGTGTTTGAGTGAATGGAAAGTCTTGTTGAAAATAACAGCTATCTGATTGTTACGTAGGTTAAGTATTTCCAGGCTCTGCAGATCTTCAAAGCTATCCTTGTACAGATCGGTCAGGAGGTTATTTTCCAGATGCAGTGTGACAAGACTAGTCAGCCCACTGAAAGCCTTATGGTCAAGACAGGCGATTATGTTTATGTTGAGTTGTAGGGTCTTCACATTTGGTGTGTGGTGGAAAGCAAAAGAGTTGACATTGAGTATCCGATTGTAACGGTAGCTCAGATCTGTTATATTTGGAAAAGAAAGGTTCTGTCTGTTGCAGGACATTAGGGAGGTGAGGTGGTTTTTCTCTGCTGTGAATTTTTTTATTTGATCCTGTCCTTTGAGAAAGTGGAGGCATTTTGCCTTCCTCAACTGGTTGAAGGAAAGGTCCAATAAGCCTCGGATTGATGGACAGTTTGAAAGTGTGTTCTTTCGCAATGACAGAATCCCATTGCTTCCCAGACTCGGCTTTTTAACAAATTTGACCTTTGTACTCAAAAGGCTGCATAACTCCATGAGCAGATTGTGAGTCTTCAACCCCATACCAGAGAAGTCTATGTTTCCAGCTCTAACATTTCTGACATTCAAAAACTCTGGCATCGTAACATTGGTTGAACGCAAACGCGTGTAGTTTAGCTTCCGCAAGTCCACACCATGGAAAGCCTTTGAAGGGAGCTGGTCATTGTAGGAGAGATCCAGCAGTAGTACATGGCTGAGGAAGCCCCATTCACATGCTAAAGTGACTAGTTTGTTTTTACAGAGATAGAGGGTGGTGAGGGACTCCGGTAGGTCTGTATGGTTAGAATGATGGAGGGACGTTAGATAGTTATTGCACAAGTCTAGTTTTGTCAGCTTCGGTAAGTGAGTCACAGATTTTGCCACCGCAGAGAAGTTGTTCAGGTAGTTCTGCCGTAATATGAGGACATCCAGATTGGAGAGTGAGGAGAAAATACCTGGAGGGAGCATAATCAGGGAGTTATTATTTAGCGACAGGTTGACAAGGTGTTTTAGGTCTTGAAACACAGAGGAGCTGAGATTTGATATTTTGTTCAAGGACAGGTTTAGGCTCTTTAGTTGGCTCATGTTTTGGAATGCCTGGTTGTCTATGGTCTCCAGATGGTTATTGTCAATCTGAAGCGTCCTGAGGTTAGGAAGGTGATCAAAGGTATTGTCAGGTATGTGTTTTATCTGGTTTATGGAGATTATAATTGTGGTGGCATAGGGTGGCAGGTCACCTATAATGGCAGAAATGTTCTTTGCCTGGTGACGGATGCAAATGAATTTTGTGTGGTTTGAGATTGGATCCTCAGTGCAATTCCTGAAGCTATAGCCAACGGTGAACTGGGCAATGTGAAGGACAATTGCCACTGATACCAATATTTAATATTTTAGCCCGGCCATGTTGTCTGACGTGTGCAGCAGGAGAGGAATAAGGTGAGTAATGTTCTACATCTAGTCCAAAGGTTCTGAACTCTTTCCAAGGAGAATCTTGTCCTTTAAAATCACAGTACATTCATTTTAATTTCCAGGAAATGCATGCATTGGGAAAATAAAGCTGTTGATTTTCTTTCTTCAAAAGAGTTGTAAGGCTGTGATAATCATCCTGAATTGTACTCCTTTATTCTCCGTGGTTGAGAATGATGATAAGAAAGCTAGCTAAATGGGAGAAGGGAAAAACACATTTTAGCAACTTTACAATACATTTCTCAGTGACTTAATTGGAAAACAAAAGTCTCAGTTCTTGTGGCTTTCAGGTTCCTATTTTCCATTAGATACTTTCCTTCACCATATCATGATACACCTCAACCTCACCTCAGACATCTCCCAATGGGGTCTTTTAAGTCCAATCAAATTTGACAAATTTGAAATTTGCCCGGTTGGACAAAGTTCAGTTATTATGTATTTTTTTTTATGGACAGTGATAGTCGGAAATGTCGAGGGGAGGCAGATACAGAGAGGATGGGTTAAGAGGGAATTGTACCCACATCGCCAGGGTTATATGTGGCCCAGAGTCTTGGGTGCTAACCACTACACCAGACTGCCACAGTTCAGTTTTAGTGTTTTAAAAATTCGGGAAGCAATTTGAAATTCCAATGACATCATTTAAATGAGAATGTATCTCAAATGAATTGCACTTATTATACTTGCGTCCTTGAAAGTATGAATACTACTACCATTTGAACTGTAATTTCAGTTCATATCCTGAATGGCACTAAATTAAGTTGGAATTGACACCAATCCAGATAAATAAATGGATCATACAGCTCATGTCGTAGGTATGAATGCTGAAGGGGTTTTCTATAAATAGTGGGGCCCATGTTTAATATTGGGATCTAATCAATCCATTTATATAAATTGTGGGGCCCCTGGGCAGGGGTGCAGCCATGGGTGGGCCTGGCTTCCCAGTGGGTGGGCCAATGCCCTCCCAGGCCCACCCATGGCTGCACCCCTGCCCAGTCATGTGAAATCCTGACTCTCCACAAAAGGGCTTTATTACAGACAGAAATACTCCAATTGCACACTCCCTCAAACTAGAGACATCTGTGGCGTTGTGTGACAAAACTGCACATTTGAAAGTGGCCTTTTATTGGCCCCAGCACAAGGTGCACTTGTATAATGATCATGCTGTTTAATCAGCTTCTTGATATGCCACACCTGTCAAGTGGATGGATTATCTTGGCAGAGGAGAAATGCTCACTAACAGGGATGTAAACAAATGTGTGCACACAATTTGAGAGATGTTTTTGGTGTGTATGTTGGGACCAACACTTGACATGTTGTGTTTATATTATAGTCTGTACTACACAATGAGCATTACTGTGTTCAATCCGAGGCACAAAAACTTATGAAAACATGAACTCATTACCTTAATTCTTTCTCAATTAAATCTAAGGAGACCTTGCTGTAAATCAAGCAGACAACAACAGGTGATCAACATCAATTTGCTAGGAATATTAGATCCAACGTGGCTCTAGGCACAAATATCTTAACCTGTGTATCGAAGGGGGGAGTGAGGCATAATATTTGTCTCCTATCTGAGATATATACTGCAGCCCTCATCCTCCACATACAGCACCTGCGAGTCACATTCTGTTAAATGTCCCCAAAGCACACACATCTCTGGGTCTCCTCTTTTCAGTTCACTGCAGCTAGCGACTGGAACGAGCTGCAACAAACACTCAAACTGGACAGTTTTATCTCAATCTCTTCATTCAAAGACTCAATCATGAACACTCTTACTAACAGTTGTGGCTGCTTTGCGTGGTATATTATTGTCTATACCTTCTTGCCCTTTGCTGTTGTCTGGCCCAATAATGTTTGTGCCATGTTTTGTGCTTCTACCATGTTGTGTTGCTACCTTGTTGTTGTCATGTTGTGTTGCTACCATGCTGTGTTATGTGTTGCTACCTTGCTATTTTGTTGTCTTAGGTCATTCTTTATGTAGTGTTGTATCTCTTGTCGTGATGTGTGTTTTGTCCTATATTTGTGTATATTTTTTGTTTTATCCCAGCCCCCGTGTAACGTCCAGGCCTGAGTGTTCAGGCTGGAGTGTTTAGTTTTGTTTTGGTGTAGGGTTTCTTCTGTTCTAGGGTGTGTATTTCTATGTTGGGGTAATGGTTCCCAATTAGAGGCAGCTGAGTCTCGTTACCTCTAATTGGGAACCATATATATGTTTGGGGTTTTGCACTAAGGTTGGTGGGTTAATGATTGTAGTGTTTAGGTTCATGCCACAGTGTTTAGGTTCATGCCATAGTGTTTTAGTTTAGGCCACAGTGTTTGTTCATAGCTTAGTTAGATTCTTTAGTTCGGTTCCATGTCACGATCCTCGTTCATTGTTTTGTTCATTCAAGTTACGTTCGTTAATAAAATATGCACATTGGTCTGTCCCAAGAGGAAATCATGACACCCTGTCCCTGCAGGAGGCCTTTTTGGTTGGCCGTCATTGTAAAAAATAATTTGTTCTTAACTGACTTGCCTAGTTAAATACAAATAAATAAATATTCTGGACATACAGTGCCTTCGGAAAGTATTTAAACCCCTTGACTTTTCACATTTTGTTACGTTACAGCCTTTATTCTAAAATGTATTAAATAAAATTTAAAAAATCCTCAGCAATACGCCATAATGACAAAGCGAAAAGTTTTTTTTTAATCTTGCTAATATATTACAAATAATAAACATATACCTTATTTACGTAAGTATTCAGACCATTTGCTATGAGACTTGGAATTGAGTTCAGGTGCATCCTGTTTCCATTGATCATCCTTGAGATGTTTCTACAACTTGATTGGAGTCCACCTGTGATAAATTCTATTGATTGGACATGATTTGAAAAGGCACACCTGTTTATATAAGGTCCCACAATTGACAGTGCATGTCAGAGCAAAAACCAAGCCATGAGGTCGAAATAATTGTCCATAGAGTGCCGAGACAGGATTGTGTCGAAGCAGATCTGGGGAAGGGTAACAAAAAGTGTTGGTACACTTTAGTCAAGGGGTATAAATACTTTCCGAAGGTACTGTATGTCCAGAATATTTACTTTAATTGGTCACTCTGACAGAGCTCCAGAGCTCCAGAGTTCTTCTGTGGAGATGGGAGAATCTTCCAGAAAGACAACCATCTCTGCAGCACCACCAATCAGGCCTTTGTTAGTGGCCAAACGGAAGCCACTCCTCAATAAAAGGCACATGACAATTTGCTTGGAGTTTGCAAAAAGGCACCTACAGTAAAGACTCTCAGACCATGAGAAACAAGATTCTCTGGTCTGATGAAACCAAGATTGGAGGAAACCTGGCACCATCCCTACGGTGAAGCATGGTGGTGGCATAATCATGATCCTTGATGATAACCTGCTCCAGAGCTCTCGGGACCTCAGACTGGGGTGAAGGTTTACCTTCCAACAGGACAACGACCCTAAGCACACAGCCAACGCAGGAGTGGCTTCGGGACAAGTATCTGAATGTCCTTGAGTGGCCCAGCCAGACTTAAACCTGATCGAACATCTCTGGAGAGACCTGAAAATAGCCGTGCAGCAACGCTCCCCATCCAACCTGACAGAGCTTGGGAGGATCTGCAGAGAAGAATGGGAGAAACTCCCTAAATACAGGTGTGCTAAGCTTGTAGTGTCATACCCAAGAAGACGGGACACTGTAATTGCTGCCAAAGGTGTTTCAACAAAGTACTGAGTAAAGGGTCTGAATACTTATGTAAATGTAACATTTCAGTTTTTTGTTTTAAATAAATTAGCCAACATTTCTAAATCTGTTTTGCTTAGTCATTGTGGGGTATGGTGTGTAGATTGAAGGGAAAATAATCAATTTTAGCATAAGGCTGTAACCTAGCAAAATGTGGAAAAAGTGAAGGGGTCCGTATACTTTCCGAAGGCACTGTAACTTGTGAACACTGCATGTGCTATCACAACAGTTGTTTGTCACTTGACTATCATTCATAAATGTTCTTCCTGATAATGTGGGAAAATATCAAAATGTAGGATAATTGAACAGCTAGTACCCTAGTTTATAGAAAGACCCTCAACCACTGTGAGAAATCAAAGCATTGACTTTAATACTGCTGCATGCAGCAATTTTCCTAATCTGACAAATTTGTTGAATTTCATTTCACTCATCATAATCCATAGCAAATTTTACAGCTTTCATTTACCTATCATAATCCATAATAACATTTTATAATGGGTTATCAAACACATTTCAAGAGTTATTTTACCAATCACATTAAAATAAAGCAAAATCATATCTCAAGTCCTATTTGATCTTTAATTAAAAGCTTTGAGTTCAGCCTTACCTCCATTCTGGGGGCTGTATTATGTTGTCTGTATCATGTCCTTTCTGCTACATTATGAAAGCTTGTCTCTTAATCCCTGTTTTAATGACTGCCTCACTTTGGTTGTACAGAAAGAGGAAGGAAAGGGACAACAGATATGGAGTCATGGGACACAATCAAATGAAAGTTGTTCTCCATTTATTGTTCTTTATGTACACGGTGAGGGAGAGGAAACCCCAGGGACTCTAGTCAGCAATGCGCCAAACACATTATACACAGATTCAACACTACATACAATCTCCTTATTCTGCTGGGGAAGGTTTTCATTTTTAAAACTCAAGCAAATATTTGTTTATTGAGTAATTTCAAAATAACTGAAACACTATTATACACTAGAACGATTGATTGCAAAAGAAAGTGGGATGTCACAATATTTTACTGATAAGTTGTATCAAATAATGCATTGAGAGGGATGGGTCTTATTTCATATAAAAGCAAAGGTGTTCCTGATCGCCAGTTATACGACAATTCAAGTTTTTGTTTGTCGTATTTCTATTTTTTTTTTAATATTTCTATTTTTTTTATGTAATTCCTGTTTGTGTTTTTGTGGTTGGTTAGATTAACTGTGACCACCACACCGAGGTAGTGGGCTGAAGAGGGTGTGGCGGGTAGTCTGGGGGACCATGAACCTAATACAAACTTTATCAAAGAAAAAATTGCCAAAAGAAACTTTGGTAGAAGCTTTATTCACTCAGGTAATCAGGTAATTTTCAGACAAGCAAATACACACATTACTTAATTGAGTCATGATATAAAACAACACTATATAAAGTACATTAAGAAAGTAAACTGTAAACAGGCCATCTGACAGATTCTGCGGAGGCAGGCAGGTCGTGACTACCCACCAGTGGTGGAAAAAGTATCCAGTTGTCATACAGTACTTGAGTAAAAGTATAGATACCTTAATAGAAAGTTACTCAAGTAAAAGTGAAAGTCACCCAGTAAAATAGCACAAGTAAAAGTATTTGGTTTTAAATATACTTAAGTATCAAAAGTACATGTAATTGCTCAAATATACTTAAGTATCAAAAGTAGAAGTGCAAGTTTAAATCATTTCAAATTCCTTATATTAAGCAAAGCAAACTGCACCAATTTCTTGTTTTTAAAATGTACGGATAGTCAGTGGCACACGCCAACATTATTTACAAAACATGAATTTGTGTTTAGTGAGTCCGTCAGACCATAGGCAGTAGGGATGACCATGTGTTCTCTTGATAAGTGGATGAATTTCACAAATTTTCCTGTCCTGCTCAGCATTCAAAATGTAATGGGTACTTTGGGTTGTAAGGAAAAATGGATGGAGTAAAAAGTACAATATTTTCTTTAGGAATGTAGTGAAGTAAAAATATAAATAGTAAAATGCAGATACCCCAAAAAACTACTTAAGTAGTACTTTAATTAAAGTATTTTTACTTAAGTACTTTACACCACTGCTACCTAATCATCACGCACAGAACCCTGGGTAAAAACAAACAGGTTAACATAAATCATGACATCACACACAATGAAAACACTTACAGGTAAGGCCTTGACTTTTTATTGACTAAGTGACCTTAAAGAGAGACATCTCAGCCAGGCTGCAGTTTTAGGCTATAAATAAGGTCAGAATTTTCTTGGTCAGGTCATGTTGTTGGGAAATTCTCCTGGCCCTAAGATAAAGGAAGTTTATAAAGGAGGGCCGAAGACACAGAGACAGACAGACACTTGCCACAGCAGCAAGATCCATATGACATTGAAAGGAGCCATTTTCCTCATCCTCATCTGCTCCTACCGACTATCCACTAGACAGTCATCAGCTCCACCCTTTCTATCGCTTCAACCGCTGCCCCCCAACCAGCACTGTAATCTCCAGGTCCCACCTTCCTGACATGGCCTACTATCCCCCCTCCCACATGCTGGAGAGTGGCCTGTCCCCTCCTCTGCCCCCCGGGACCTTGCCTGCTTTCCACAGCCCTGAATGCTGGTCTTTCCCCCGGATGAGACTGTACTGATCCACATCCACTGTGCCTGTCCAGAGACTGCATAGAGATGCTTCTGTGTAGTAGAGTCATACATAAGCACAATGCTTAGGCTATATGCTATGTTGTTGAGTATTTTCCAAATGCATACCATAAAGTCTGATTGTTTACAATTACAACTGACTTGATTTATTTATTTATTGTTATTGAATACCATCATATGATGGGCAGTAAGACAAAGTGCCATCCAGGAAATGTTGTTTGTATATTTACAAATATAAGTTAAATGTGTGAGAAAACATGACTATTTTTTAAATACGTTCTTTCATATGTTTCACATACTCTAAAACGACTTACAGCCTGGACAGTAAAAACACAATTATGCTGTGGAAAAGTAACAGCAGCAGAATGTATTTTTAATGCATGAATACTTCTAATTGAAACATGTGCATGTAAAAACATACAGAACCACTGTAAGAGAAAATGCATTGCATAACCTATACAGTATGTTGTTTACAGACAGCTACAGTGGACTAGTCAACTATTGCAGAACAAAATATCCACAAATGTATCCCTCAGATTTTTTTGGGGCCACTGGGCCTACTCAAAGTAAAAAAATATATTATTTTTGACAAGGAGAATTCTTTAGCACAGATGATCAAAGACTTAAATCATCATGAATGCGTTATGCAGAGGATTGTCTGCTGTCCAATTGCATACTCCTCACATCTTCTCTTCTCAGAGGTCCCTCCCCTCTGACCTTTTCCTCTGGGTTTTGTGGAGGAGACAGGATGCGATTATGTAATTGAGATTCTCCCCATTTAAGATGGACCGAATAAGATGAAACCTGTGAATATAATACTAAACATAATAACACACTGTTTTATATTAAATCTAATAATAGATCATTAATTTATTTGTTTTATTTTGTGCATTCCTTATTGAGAAAGTGATATTTACCAACAAGAAGTGTACTTATAGAACATGTCAATTAACTTTGCAATATGATTTGTCTGATCATCTTATTTCCCATGACCATTTTCATTTTACTCTGCATCTTTTAAATGTACATAAGTATTACAATATTATTAAGTATTGATCACAACAGGATTAAGTGAGTTTTTTCCATGGCAGAAAATTATAAAAGCAAACAAATGATGACTAGCTTATTATTGCAATCGACCAAAGCATAAACAATGCTGGATTTCAAGCAAGTAGAACGTTATGGTAATGAAGGCACTTTTACAAGAGATTCAGTTCCTCTCTGTCTTTGTATGTGTGTGGGTGGGCATAATTTCAGTACTTTTCTACATGGAACTTAGTTTCATATCCTGGAATCAGGCTGTTGCCAGGGCAAAGTCTGTCCTCTAACCATTTTCTTAAGTCATTAAGTAATAGATCTCATCTGTCGGTGTATTTACCAACAATAATTATTATAGAATATTTATATTAACTTTGCAACATTATTTGTCAGGGTGCGTCTTATCAATTTAATTACCATTTCCATTTCCCTCTACATCTTTTAAATGTACATACAGTATTACAATATTATTAAGTACTGATCACAACAGGATTAAGTTTGTTTGCCAAGAGAGCAAATTAAAAAAAGAAACAAATTATGACTAGTTTATTATAGCAATCGATCAAAGCAAGTAGACGATCATTGTACCGAGGGCACATTTACAAAATACTCAGTTCCTCTCTGTGTATGTGTGCCTCATTTTGGTACTTTTACAACATTGAACTTTGTTCAATCAAGCGTGTCCTCTAACCCTTTCCTAAAGGCATTAAGTAATACTTAGCATCATCGGTCGGTGGCTGATTGAAGTATTCTTCCCTCCACTCATCTTCCTCTTCAAACTTGCTGCTCCCGCCTCAGCGCCTCTTCTCAGATGGTTCCAAACAGTTCCTGGGCCTTGACCGGGTCCGTGCAGTCTGACCCCGGCCACTGCAGGTAGGTCTTCTTCAACATGACCTTTCTCATACAGCTCCCTTTCAGGGATGAGCTCCAGGAAGAAGAGCAGGAGCACGTACTGGAGCTTGTGGAAGAGCCTGTAGCTGGCCAGCTGGAGCTCCAGGGAGCACCACTCGCTGCAACAGATGTGCCTACTAACCACGCAGATGGTCTTGCGGCTGCTGTACATGGAGGAAACAATGTTGTCCATGATATTTGCGGCCCAGCTCAAAGTCACGGTGGTGCAGGCACAGCTGGGAAGAGGCTCCGTTGCCCTCCAGGTTGGGAAGTAGCTGGTCTACAAAGCGGGATTATAGTCAGCAGTAAAATCACAGTGGTTGTGGTGACTGAAAGTACTCTCCCAGGTCCAGGTAGCAAACATTGGTGTCAAAGTTGAAGAAGCTTTTTTGGAGTTTTTTATCTTGGCACTGTAGACTGTATAGTAAGACTAACCTGACTCTCTGGTTTTTCAAAGTCCAGTTCTGCAGGTCACTGTTGAGGCAGGTGCAACTAAGAGGAATGTTGCGCAGGTCCAGGTAGCGCAATTTAGGGATTGCATTACGTTTTGATTGAGAAGCAAGATCTGCAGCTCTGTCAGATTCCCCAAAACCTCCTTTGAGAGGGACTGAATGCCCATGTTCCTTGCACTGAGGCTTGCTCAATTTCCACAGGTTTTTGAAGACGCCCGGCTGCAGCTGCATCACCCCGGCACAGGAGTTGTCCAAAGAGAGGAAAGTCAAGTTGGTCAGATTGTCAAAAGTGTGCTGCGAGTTGTAGGGTCTTCACTATTGGTGTGTCGGTGGAAAGCAAAAGAGTTGACATTGATTATGCAATTGTAACGGTAGCTCAGATCTGTTGGATTTGGAAAAGAAAGGTTCTGTCTGTTGCAGGACATTAGGGAGGTGAGGTGGTTTCTCTCTGCTGTGAATTTCTTGATTTGATCGTGGAGGCATTTTACCTTCCTCAACTTGTTGAAGAAAAGGTCCAATAAACCTCGGATTGTTGGACAGTTGGAAAGTGTGTTCTTCCGCAATGACGGTATCCCATTGGTTTCCAGACGCAGCATTTAAAAAATGTGACCTTTGTACTCAAAGGCTGCATAACTCCATGAACATATTGTCAGTTTTCAACCCCATAACAGATAAGTTTATGTTCCCAGCTGTAACATTGTTGACATTCAAAAGCTCTGGCACTGTGACATTGATTGAATGCAAATGCATGTAGTTTAGCTTCCGCAAGTCCACACCTTGGAAAGCCCCTTGAAAGGAGCTGGTCATTGTAGGAGAGATCCTCAGTGCAATTCCTGAAGCTATAGCCAACTGTGAATTGGGCAATGCGAAGGACAATTACTACTGATACCAACATAACTACTATTTGACAGTTCTTGCTGTCAAATATGGTGCATTCCACGAGGAGGAGATGCACTGCAGAACTTAATGCAGCTGGTGGCCACACCAGATACTGACTGTTACTGTTACTTACTGACTGTTACCCCTTTGTTCAGGGACACATTTTTTTTTTTCATTTATGTTAGTCACATGTCTGTGGAACATGTTTTTGTCAATTGTCAAAATGTTATGTTGGTATCAGTAGTAATTGTCCTTCGCATTGCCCAATTCACAGTTGGCTATAGCTTCAGGAATTGCACTGAGGACCCAACCTCAAACCACACAAAATGTATTTGTTACCCCACTCTTCCACCAAGGCACCTGCAAGTTCTCTGACATTTCTGGGGGGAATGGCCCTATCCCTCACCCTCCGATCCAACAGGCCCCAGACATGCTCAATAGGATTGAGATCCGGGCTCTTTGCTGGCCATGGCAGAACACTGACATTCCTGTCTTGCAGGAAATCACGCACAGAACGAGTAGTGTGGCTGGTGGCATTGTCATGCTGGATGGTCATGTCAGGATGACATGGTCATGGTCAGGTACCACATGAGGGAGGAGGATGTCTTCCCTGTAACTCACAGCGTTGAGATTGCCTGCAATGACAACAAGCTCAGTCCGATGATGCTGTGACACATCGCCCCAGACCATGACGGACCCTCCACCTAAAAATCGATCCCGCTCCAGAGTACAGGCCTCGGTGTAACGCTCATTCCTTTGACGATAAACACGAATCCGACCATCACCCCTGGTGAGACAAAACTGCGACTCGTCAGTGAAGAGCACTTTTTGCCAGTCCTGTCTGGTCCAGAGACGGTGGGTTTGTGCCCATAGGCAACGTTGTTGCCGGTGATGTCTGGTGAGGACCTGCCTTACAACAGGCCTACAAGCCCTCAGTCCAGCCTCTCTCAGCCTATTGTGAACAGTCTGAGCACTGATGGAGGGGTTGTGCGTTCTTGGTGTAACTCAGGCAGTTGTTGTTGCCATCCTGTACCTGTCCCGCAGGTGTGTTGTTCGGATGTACCGATCCTGTGCAGGTGTTGTTACAGGTGTTGCGAGGATGATCAGCTGTCTGTCCTGTCTCCCTGTTGTGCTGTCTTATGCGTCTCACAGCATGGACATTGCAATTTATTGCCCTGGCCACATCTGCAGTCCTCATGCCTCCTTGCTGCATGCCCAAGGAACATTAATGCAGATGAGCAGGGACCCTGGGCATCTTTCTTTTTCAGAGTCAGTAGAAAGACCTCTTTAGTGTCCTAAGTTTTCATAACTGTGACCTTAATTGCCTACCGTCTTTAATCTGTCTTAGAGACCTTTCCACAGGTGCATGTTCATTAATTGTTTATGGTTCATTGAACAAGCATGGGAAACAGTGTTTAAACCCTTTACAATGAATATCTGTGAAGTTATTTAGATTTTTTTTACGAAAGACAGGGTCCTGAAAAAGGGACGTTTCTTTTTTTCTGAGTTTACTTAAGCCACTCAAGTGTTTGCATGTGCGTGTTTGTGTGTTTAATGATGCATGTACAAGCCAAGGTTTGTGTTGTGCACACTCTCTTAAAAAATACATAGACTGAGTGATGATAATCAAGAGCGATGGCCATTAACAGACCCAAACGGCCCCATCCAAAATCAGAAATTGAACAAATTATCAGGGCAGCATCCCTACTGACAGGGCATTTTGGGGGCCCTAAGGGAGATTTGGTTGGGGGGCCACCCACATCGCAGCAAAACATTTTAGGGGCCCCCCTCTTGATGGTGGAGAGACAAATGCACATTTGAAAGTTTATATCCTGCAATTCTACACATTTTGCCATGGGGCGAAGATAATTGTTTTGCAATTTTGTAGAAAAATTCATGCAATTTTGCCATGGAACAGAGAAAAAATATATATATATATAAAATATATATGTTTTACAAAAATATATATGTTTTACATTTCATGCAATTCTACCCATTTTGGCATGGGGTGGAGAGACATTTTTGCAGTTTAAAAGGTCTCCCTGGCTATTGGCATTTGTGTGGTAGCTGTCAAGAAAACTTCATCTCACAATTAAATCTCATACTACCCACTGAGGTCATTTTGACCAAGAGGCATAGTTTGTATCACAGCCCAAAGGGGTTTATTTAATTCTTCAAAATGTTCATGACTTTGTCAATCAATTTGTCAATCGATTAGGCCTACTTCTAGGATGCCTTTTAAATTCGGAAAGGATGTTCGCAAAGTGTTCTTTTGACACCTTTCTGTTTTCTCAATGACATTCAAATCAGCATTGGAAAAAGGCCCAAGTTTAAATTTGTTCAGCCTGAGCGAGTCTGACCACAAGTCGGAGACCACTATGATGACACACCAAATGGGTTTGATGGATTGCGGGAAAAGAACAGGAATAGGCTTGCAGGCTACAGTCCAAGCTATTGTATGTCTTGCAATGGTGCGACTGCTGTTGGTATCCCAAGATTATCCAACTTGAATAAACGCTTGGAGGTAAAGACGACAGCGGTGGTGTAGCCACAGGCGATACGGATATCGCTTATTGATATCTACATAGCGCATTGATGTGAATCACACTTCTGCTCTCATTTAGCTTTTTGCGCTTTACAGATTGTGGTTGTTGTGGATGGCTTTTCACAAATTTAGACTATATGTGTATTTTAACCCGATAATGGTTGAATTGAAGAAGTTTAAGCTGCCTATCAAGCATTGTTTTTGCGACCAGTCGTCACGGATCCCTCCGGAACAGTCATTTAGCACACCTGGCCCCAATTGCCAATGATTTATGTTTGTATATATGTGCCCTTTGGTTCTCCATTGGGCTGTCGATTGTTGTACTATGTCCGTTGGTGCATGTGAGTACCTGTGCTGTGTGTTTGGGCTTTCGTGCCATTGTGGATTGCGCAGATGATTCCGGGCCTCGTCCTGTGTATTGATCATTGTGCTCGTCTGTATTTATTCCAGGTACTCCTTGCTCTTTTGTTTTGGGTTTCAACCCTGTGTTTTTTGTATACGTGTTGGTTTCGTTTTCATCCCCGTGCCTATACACGGCATGCCGTAATATGGGTATAATAAAAAAAACATATTACTCATTCCTGCGCCTCTCTCCCGACTCTTTATACCTACGTGACACCAGTGGACAGTCAGTGAAAAATGCAGCTGCATTTGGTGAAATGGTGAAATACAAGTAGTATCAATATTGATTGATACTGATTTTTTATAAATATTATACACAAAAAAAATCTAAAAAGATTTAGATACAGGGCTGTTATATTTCCCCACAATTTTCACAAATATGTTAACACTTTAAAGGACACTGGGAACTAAAACATCTTCCAAGGGTAGTCTAATTACTGTATAGGCTACAGTTGACAGGCCCATTGTGAGATTATAAACTATGTTACAATCATAAATATAGGTGATATGTGAATTTCAAAATGTGGTTTATTGCATATCCCGCTCCTACAGATAGTGGGGTCACATCCATTATTAACTGAAATTGGGATTATGTGCCTTGCTCAAGGACACAACCATTTTTCTGCACCAGGATGCAAAGCATCCACCTTCCGGCTACTGGACCATCTTTCTAACCTCAATGCTATTTTCCACCCCAAATGTGTAGAGAAGGGTGCAATTATGAAGAGGAAGTGAGACATGCCACTCCCTCATTTTATTTCTGGTTCTATGGAAGTCAATGAGCTAAGCCAAAGAGGATAGAGGACTCTAGTGGCCAAACGGCAGTTTAGCATGGGCAGTGCCATCAACAGCATTGTGTGGATAAAATCACTGGGGAAGCAAAGCTAGAAATAAATCCATATTACAACCTGTGTGTTTGTTTGCCCTATAACCCGCTAGTTCATATGCCTTTCCACTGTGATATATAGGCCTACAGCCGAGACAATAAGAAGACACAGTGGCAGAATAAATTCAACCACACCTTTATTTCATCACAAAACCGGAGAGCCACATCTTTTGGTGAAGTCCACAAAGCATTTTGCATTTAACAAACCGTTACATGACCTACAGCTTGGTCAAGCAAGTTAATGTTTCCGACATTTTCGGACTGCTAAACAACTATTGATTTAAAACCACAGAGTTACCGCAAGTTGCAAAGGAGCTGCCTACATTATTCCAGCACAATTTTAACTTCAACATTTCAACATCATCAAATCACCTACAGTATGCTTAGTCTAATACAGTGACAACTAAAATATAGTGGGGGGTGCAAGTAAAAAAAAACATGTTGACTCACCCTACTGGTAGAGAAACGCCAATGCCATCCTCTTCTCTTTCATGTTGACGAAACGGTCTATGACTTTGTCATACAGTACACGCTTTTAGTTTTTGTTGTCCTAGGCTACCTAGCTAAAATGCTTCCTCGCTAGCCTAACTTCCTTTCATGATCAACAATGAACCAGCTAGTCAACTAGTCAACCTACTACATCTAGCTAGCCTACATGTTGAACTTCCATCCTCTCAGGCCAGGGGCACAATGTATGAATTTACGGTTGGATCAGAATCGCCGTTATAATCATTGGCCAGTATTGAGAATGGAGTAAAACCACAAGTCCAAATCCCTATCTCCATCCATGTCTAATTTAGAAAAAAGGACAATTTTATCTAGCTAGCTAGCCACCAGAGAACAACGACAAAAGGAGATGCAACAATTCAAGTTTTTTCTGTCAATGACGTTTTGCTTTTAATGTGATTGGTCTGAAGCCTAATCCAAACTGGCTACTCCTGACACTTTTTTTTGGTGCTCACTCAGTTTAGCTCAATGCTGATTGGCTATTATTTTATACTTTTTTTAATCAAGGGTGGCCAAATGCTTGGTGGCTTCCATCGCATTCAATGCTACGGGCAGCCACAATGTCACACTCTTTTTGACCAGACAGCATGAGATACAATGCCTTCGGAAAGTATTCAGACCCCTTTACTTGTATTTATGTAAGGCCATTTTTCCTGGGCCCTAGGCTACTAAAAATAGTCCCCATGTGTGCAACTTCTGTAAGCGCCTCTACTCTACTTCTCCATGAAAACACGCAAATGGGATGACATGCATGCAATGTCTTATTATAAAGGTACCTCAGAGCACCCCAGGTCACCCCCATCTCGCTTCACTTTTTGTTCCAGCACCTCCCGATTAAAAAATTAAGCACTGAACAAGGTAGTCTAGACTCTAGCGAACCACCATTTACTAAAATATCCACACAAGCCACTAGCCAGCCAGCCATATACCATGAGTTAGAAGATTATGAATATTAGGCTATATTATGACATTAGTGAGCATTGAAGATAAATCACAATCAGTAAAAAAATAGCTAACTAGCAGATTCAAATCAGTCATTAACTTCTTAGGGAGCGGCAGGTGAGGTGAAGGTTTTGGAGAGTCTGCCGTGCCCAAAGCAAAATGCCTGCCACTCAGGCTCAGAAAATAGGATATGCACATAATTAGTACTATTGGATAGGAAACACTCTGAAGTTTCTAAAAGTGTTATCTTGATGTCTGTGATTATAACAGAACTCATTTAGCAGGCAAAAACCAGAGAAAAAATCATCCGGAAATCAGTTTCTGGTGACCTTTGGCTCTCTTAGACACACTCCCTATTGAATCCATGTGTTACCAGGACTGAGACTGCAGTACCTATGGCTTCCACTAGATGTCAACAGTCTATATATAAAGCCTCAGAGAGATTGGAGTAAGCAGGGCGAATAGGTACAGGAAATTGCATTGGGACCTCAAATGTCAACAAGTCTTCTCGGGCGTGAGTCTGGCTGGCGCGCCCCCACTTTATTTTACTTATATAAGGTATAGGTGACCATCCGAGTGAAATATTATCGCTAATATTCATAAAAGGATAGCTAAGGATGCATTTTAACTGGTATTTGATTTGTTTAGGAAAAGTTTATAGGTATATTTGAACGCGTTCTCTTCACGTTTCAATGGGCGATTCGACATTGGATTTTCTGAACATAACGGAGATTTATAGATAAAAGATTTATGGATATAATAAATGACTTTTTCTAACAAAAGAACCATGGATTGTCTTCGTTGGACACTTGGGAAGCCCTCAGCAGAAGTTCTTCAAAAGGTAAGGGATTTGTTTTCGCTGTGAAATGTGTTTTGTGTGAACCGCGATGGTTTATGAATTTATGCTAATGGCAAATATTGGAGGTGCTACCCTCAAACAATCAAATGTTGTGCTTTCGCCGTAAAGCCTTTTTGAAATCTGACAACGCTGTGATATTACCAAGAAGCAGAGCTTTTGATGACTATGCAACACTTGTATATTGATGAATGTTTAATAATTCAACTTTTGGATTTTGAATTTGGCGCCTTGCATTTCACCGGGTAGTGTCTGGAGTGGGCGCCCCACCACTCCCTAAGTTTTAACATCAATGACCAGCTTATAGCCTACCCCCTTTTCCCAATGTCAATCATGTCTTTAGGAGGCACTGTAACCATAGCAGTGGGAAGTAGAGGTGCTGAGGGTGCTACAGCACCCCTTGATTAATCAGAATAACATAAATATACATTATTTTTTTTTAGCGCACCAAATTAGTACACTGGGCCTTTATTACTGTCACGACTTCAGCCGAAGTCGGCTCTTCTCCTTGTTCGGGCAGCGTTCGGCGATCGACGTCACCATTTTTCATTGATACATTTGTTTTGTCTTGTTCCCTGCACACCTGGTTTTCGTTTCCCATTCATTACTGCATGTATTTATTCCTCTGTTCCCCATTATATCTTGGTGTGGAATTGTTTTGTGTTACGTGTCAGTTTCTATTTTTACGCGTTAGACTAGTGTGCTTTTCCGTGTTTGTATTCAGTGGTTTATTTTCTTACACTTTGTATTAGTGGATTTCAGGCCTTTTGCACCTTTGGACATATTTTATGGAGGCATTTGATGCAGTTATTTATTCTGTTTGTTTTTCCTCCGGTCTATTAAAGTGTGCGCCTGTTCACTACTCTCTGCTCTCCTGCACCTGATTTCACTCCAGTAAGCACACAATCTTAACATAATTCCACACCCACCATGGAGTCAGCAGGACCAACCTACCCCGGTCAGAGGAGTCGAGGAGCGCGTCCGGGAACATTCAGCAGTGCTGCGACATCTTGGTGCCATGATGGATCGCGTTGTCCAAACCATGGACCGTTGGGAGAGACAGGAAGTCTCTCCAGCGCCTCGACCAGCTCAACCGGGTTTACCTCTACCCGTCCTTCCTGGATCCAGTCCCAGTGGGATGCGTCTCTCCCTTCTCAGGGAGTATGATGGGACAGCAGCACGGTGCCAGGGGTTTCTATTACAACTGGACCTATACCTGGCCACCGTTCACCCAGCTCCCTCAGGAAGGGAAAAGGTGTCCGCCCTCGTCTCGTGCCTCTCGGGGAGAGCTCTGGAGTGGGCAAACTCTGTGTGGGGAGAAGGAGACGCGGCGTTGGACCACTTTGAGGACTTTTCCACTTGAGGCAGGGGACGAGGAGTGCACAGGAATTCGCTCTGGAATTCCGGACTTTGGCTGCTGGATCAGGATGGAACGACAGGGCCCTGATCGACCACTACAGATGCAGCCTGCGCGAGGACGTCCGACGGGAGTTGGCCTGCAGGGATGCCACCATCACTTTTGATCAACTGGTGGATCTTTCCATCCGGTTGGATAACCTGCTGGTCACTCGTGGACGTCCAGAGAGGGCTCTGTTGGTTCCATCCTCCAGTCCCCCTCCGGTACCCATGGAGCTGGGAGGGGCTGCACGTAGGGAGGCTGAAGGAGAAATCTTCACGTGCACCATCTGTGGCCGCAGAGGGCACACTGCCGGTCGGTTGGTTCCTCTGGGGGTCGAAACGGCAGGCAGGGCACTCTAGCATCACCCCAGGTGAGTTTGCACCACACTCATCCAGAGTCCTCTGTTGCTCAACTCTTTGTATTTGTTTGTTTCCCTGAGTTTTCCCCGCATTCTCAGCATAAGGCGCTCGTCGATTCAGGCGCGGCTGGGAATTTTATTGACAGAGCGCTCGCCCTTAGTTTAGGGATACCCGTTATTCCTGTGGTTAGACCTTTCCCGGTACACGCTCTGGATAGTCGACCATTAGGGTCTGGGCTAATCAGGGAAGCCACCATCTCACTGGCCATGGTGACACAGGGGAGTCACAAGGAGAGGATCAGTCTCTTCCTCATTGAATCATCTCCTGAGTTCCTGTGGTGCTAGGCATTCCCTGGTTAGCTTGTCATGAACCCACCATTTCATGGCAACAGAGGGCTCTCACGGGGTGGTCGCGAGAGTGTTCGGGGAGGTGTGTAGGGGCCTCCGTAGGTGCTACCACGGTGTAAAGTCCAGACCAGGTCTCTACTGTGCACATTCCCCCAGAATATGCCGATTTGGCTATCGCCTTCTGTAAAAAGAAGGCGACTCAATTACCACCCCATCGACGGGGGGATTGTGCGATAAATCTCCTGGTAGACGCTACACTTCCTAGGAGTCATGTGTATCCCCTGTCGCAAGCGGAGACGAGGCTATGGAAACATATGTCTCCGAATCTCTGGGGCAGGGGTACATTCGGCCCTCCATTTCACCTGCCTTTTCGAGTTTCTTGTTTGTGAAAAATAAGGATGGAGGTCTGCGCCCGTGCAATGACTATCGAGGTCTAAATAAAATCACGGTGAGGTATAGTTATCCGCTACCTCTTATCGCCACGGCGATTGAATCAATGCACGGGGTGCGCTTCTTCACAAAACTGGATCTCAGGAGTGTGTACAACCTGGTGCATATCCGGGAGGGAGACGAGTGGAAGACGGCATTTAGTACTACCTCAGAACATTATGAGTACTTCGTCATGCCGTACGGGTTGATGAATGCTCCAGCAGTCTTCCAATCCTTTGTAGACGAGGGACCTGCAGGGTGTAGTGGTGTATATCGATGACATTCTGATATACTCTGCTACACGCGCTGAGCATGTGTCTTTGGTGCGCAGGGTACTTGGACGACTGTTGGAGCATGACCTGTACGTCAAGGCTGAGAAATGCCTGTTCTTTCAGCAGGCCGTCTCCTTTCTAGGGTATCGCATTTCCACCTCAGGGGTGGAGATGGAGAGTGACCACATTTCAGCCGTGCGTAATTGGCCGACTCCTACCACGGTAAAGGAGGTGCAGCGTTTTTTAGGGTTTGCCAATTACTACCAGAGATTTATCCGGGGTTTTGGCCAGGTGGCTGCTCCCATTACCTCACTGCTGAAGGGGGGTCCTGTGTGTCTGCGGTGGTCGGCTGAGGCGGACAAGGCTTTTGGGCAACTGAGAGCTTTGTTTACCTCGGCTCCGGTGCTGGCCCATCCAGATCCCTCTTTGGCGTTCATAGTGGAGGTGGACGCGTCCGAGGCTGGGATTGGAGCCGTGCTCTCTCAGCGCTCGGGTACGCCAACGAAACTCCGCCCCTGTGCTTTCTTCTCTAAGAAGCTTAGTCCGGCGGAGCGGAACTTTGATGTGGGGGACCGGGAGTTGTTGGCTGTGGTTATGGCTTTGAAGGCGTGGAGACATTGGCTTGAGGGGGCTAAACACCCTTTCCTCATCTGGACTGACCATCGCAACCTGGAGTACATCCGGGCAGCTAGGAGACTGAATCCTCGTTAGGCAAGGTGGGCCATGTTCTTTACCCGTTTTGTGTTTACCCTGTCCTACAGACCAGGTTCCCAGAATAGGAAGGTAGACGCACTATCACGGCTGTATGACACAGAGGAGCGGCCCATGAATCAGACTCCCATTCTCCCAGGTTCCTGCCTGGTAGCGCCGGTCGTGTGGGAGCTGGACGCGGATATTGAGCGGGCGTTGCGTACCGAGCCCGCTCCCCTCCAGTGTCCTGTCGGGCGTAGGTACGTTCCGCTTGCTGTCCGTGACCAGTTGATCTATTGGGCCCACACGTCACCCTCCTCTGGTCATCCGGGGATCGGCCGGATGGTGCGCTGCCTGACTGGGTAGTACTGGTGGCCCACCTTGGCTAAGGACGTGAGGGTCTGTTTCCTCCTGCTCTGTGTGCGCCCCTCTCCTCTCCGGAGGAGAGGTGCTGGGTTCAGGTGGCGGATGTTTTGGACCCTGAACTGCTGCGGGAGTTCCACCGTCGTCGGCCGGATCACCCTGCGCCTCGTCCTCCGGGTCGTCCCCGAGGCCGGTGTCGGCGCGCCGCTGGAGCCGCGCGTCAAGGGGGGGTACTGTCACGACTGCAGCCGAAGTCGGCTCCTCTCCTTGTTTGGGCGGCGTTCAGCGATCGGCGTCAACGGCTTTCTAGCCATCGCCGCTCCATTTTTCATTGACACATTTGTTTTGTCTTGTTCCCTGCACACCTGGTTTTCATTTCCCATTCATTACTGCATGTATTTATTCCTCTGTTCCCCATTATGTCTTGGTGTGGAATTGTTTTGTGTTACGTGTCAGTTTCTATTTTTACGCGTTAGACTAGTGCGCTTTTCCATGTTTGTATTCAAAGTGGTTTATTTGCTTACACTTTGTATTAGTGGATTTCAGGACATATTTTATGGAGGCATTTGATGCAGTTATTTATTCTGTTTGGTTTTCCTCCGGTCTATTAAAGTGTGCGCCTGTTCACTACTCTCCTGCACCTGATTTCGCTCCAGTACGCACACAATCTTAACAATTACTCCTATATGAGCAGACAAAAATAGTCGTCAGCAGCGTGGGGAGAAAACATTCTACCAGCTTTCCACAGCACCCCCACCCCAAAATATCTTCCTTCTCCCATAACCGTAACTAGCTTGCTTACAATTAGTGATTGTGAGTGTGTTGTTGCAGAAATAAACAGTTCTTTGCTAAAAATAATGTAAGTAGCTTTTGTTTTAAATAATGGGGGTGCCCTTTTTTCATTTTGAGCACTTGCCCCCTGAGAGCAGGAGCATGTGGTGGCCTCTTTCATTCTCCCTCTGACTCATTCTCAATATATATTTTCGCTAAAAGGCTCTCTGTGTGGCCTTATCGGTCCCATTATTGTTTGTGGAGATATTCTGTGATGAAGGTCGACTGACCGAAAGCTCAGCTATAATTAAAATACACTTGACTGGAAGTGTGCAATGACTTAAGGATGTGAAATCTTATACTCTTGTGTGTGAAATGTAGTTGCTTTCTGGTTGGTTTCCTTAAACAAATAGTAGTCTATGTTGATACACTATTAAATCAAGCGAAAAGGTTTCTCTCAATTGGGCAGAAAAGAAACACCCAGTGAGAGCTTTAAAGATTTTCTACCAATGTTTTGTAACCTCTCCCTTCTAGACTGGGAGGGTTTTAAGTCTGGAGGTCGTAGCAAATCACTCACTGGGCAGAGTTTCAGTGGGGCAAACTTAGGTTTCTTTATTTATTATAAAGCAGGGGAAAGGGAAAACTGTAACTTAGGTAACTCTTCCTTCTTCTGGTTGCGCCTTGTGGCATCAGTTTACTCCTGGAAGGGAGGCAGAAGAGGTGTAGGATTAGTCAAGGTGGTTCATCTTACTCACGTCCTCTAGCGCCGAGAGGGTGGTTGGGTTCCGACTGGTCCAAGGCCTGGGCTGGGCTGGGCTGGGCTGGGCTGGGCTACATCCAACACTCTGTATCTGCGCTCTTCTCCTGCCTCTCCCTTTCTCTACTGTGGCTTCTTTGTTCTCTTTATGTGGCTACTAATTGGGCCCAACAGTCTGCAGCTGAGGCTCCCTGTCAGAGGGGAAATGGTGCACACCTGTGTTAGAGCTGTCCTTGGTCCTGAACACCACTGTTTAGCCCAGACCTTGTGTCATCCTCTGATGGTACTCTCCATGGTGCTGCAGGTGACTGTGCTACGTGGTGAGGGACTGGGTTTCCTTCTGGCCACCACAGTTTACATAATCCCTTTTAAACTTTACTTATGACTAATAACACCAACTAATTACCCATGCATTTAATAAGAAAGTTATTTCCCCATATACCTTGAATAGTTTACCAAAACATACTTTGTACATTATCTTACTCTCAATGCCCAACAATCTGTTGCTTTTTTCCTCTAACATCCCACCTCTAGTACAACCCTGTGAGTCACAGCGTGTAGAGGAAGGAAACAGCAGCTAGGAAGTTGCACAATAATAGTATAAGCCACCACTCCAAACAGTAACAACCTCAACGTGCTATAATGTCCCTCTCAAAGTCAGCCTTGTCTCTGCACTGCTTTAAAAAGAACAAGTTCTAATTTTGTGTATGCTATGTAAGGAGTTTTTATTAAGATTAAGAGCAAAGGTGTTGCAGGTATTTTCAGACCTTTGCTTCTTCCATTTGTGCTCTTGTTTAGTGCCTCTACATACCCCACCACCTTTGTAATATTGACCTCACAACCCAGAGTAAAAACTTTGTAGCGTCTTTATTCTTTAGGCAAGTGAATAAAGAAAACCTGACAGCTCCACCACCTAAAGTAATTTACCTGAACACCCATGACATCCATCCACATCTGAATAAACTGAATTGCACAAAAAGTATCTATGTGGATTGAGATCATTACCCTCAGTTAGGTGGTTGTTACACATGGTGACACGCTCTTTTGATAACCCAGCGGTGGTAAAATAAATACTTTTTTTCACACTGATGCTCACTACATGGTGTGGTTGTGGACAGAAGAAAAGGAAAATTTCCTTGCCCCTGTATAATAGTTGCTCTATGACTATTTACAAATCACACCATCTGAATAAGGCCAGATTCTAGATATTGCATGGGTGACACAGTGTGAAAGCACATCAGAGGTAACTCTGGGACCTGAAACAAAGGTACATTTTCTTCCTCACCTAACTGCAAGTGATAGCAAACCTGCTCAATCTCCTCAGGGGTCCAAGTCCTCAACACTCCGACAGAGAGCAGGTGAGAGGCGTTTACATCATTAATGATATAAAACAACATCTTTGCATTAATTCATGTGTAAAGACTAACAGATTGTTCTATGCTAGACACTATTTTTCTTGCAACGGTTCCACAGTGGGGAATATCTTTAGAATGATTTTCATGCTCTTGGAGACTGTATCGGGAGACTGTATCGCATGGCTGCAAGGTTGTGAAATAACTAGATATCAAAGTGATCTCAGAGAAATGCTTACAGAAATCAAAGCACGTCTGACTGTATCCATCCAACAGATTCATATCCACAAACAAAGCAAATGTTTGTCTGGTTTTAGCTACAATAGACAGGGTCGAATCTGAATAATACCACAGTACAGACAGTAAAAACACTCCCGCAAAACACAGATTTCACTTCCCCAGATGGGGCAAGTTCAAAACATTTCCCAATGTTACGTACGCCTCTTGGAGGAGGGAACGCAACTCCCTGCTGCTCTAAATTCCCCGCGGAGTGAAAGAGGTATGGGACTGTAGGTGCGAGTAAGGATGACAAAAGCAAAGAGCGGGACCGTTAACAAGGAATTTATTCCGTCACACGGTAATTTTTGGGAAAAGGGGCTGAACGGAACCAAAGCAGAGAAAGTAAAAATCAAAGCCCCCCTCTCCTACCTTACCTGCCTACCCACAACATACCTAACTTAGCACCACCTGGTGCACTAACCAAAATACAGGGGGTGGTCTGTCCAGGTCTTACCTAGTGTGCATAGACAGTAAAATACTACGGGTTATGTATGCCCGCAGGCCTCTTGCCTAAGCACTCCCTAGGTGCCTTCCCCTTCCCCCCTGGGAACAAACACAGAAAAATACAAACAATTTCAAATAATCAATACGGACCTTTTGATAGACACCAGCAGGACCGGTTACAATATACTACAAGAAGAACCTGTCTGAGCAACAACTATCAACACTTCATCTTCAGCCATAAACCTCATCAATCCACCTCCTCTCTCTCTCTGTCTTCTCTCTTCTGAGCAACAGAACACTGGCTTATATAGCTGGAGAAGGTGTCTAATGGGATACAGCTGTATCCTGACGAGGGGCCGGGGTCAGCTTCAATTAGTAATGGGGGGAATTCAGGAAGCCATCCTGAAACACACACATACAAGCAAAAGCACAACACAGAAACTGGGGAACGTAACATATGGGAACGTGTATCAGACATTCAGTCTCTCTGTACTGTTTTCTCAATGTTTTGTGTGTGTTTTGTCTTTGAATGTAGGCTAATGCACTGCACATAAAACATGCAGTGCATACGGAAAGTATTCAGACCCCTTGACTTTTTCTAAATCTTGTTACGTTACAGCCTTATTCGAAAAAGGATTAAATCGTTTTTTTCCCCTCAATCTGTACACAGTACCCCATAATTACAAAGCAAAAACTGGTTTTTAGAAATTTTAGCAAATGTATAAAAATATATATATATAATAATATCACCTTCATATAAGGATTCAGACCCTTTACTCAGGACTTTGTTGAAGCACCTTTGGCAGTGATAACAGCCTCGATTATTCTTGGGTATGACGCTACAAGCGTGGCACACCTGTATTTGGGGAGTTTCTCCCCTTGTTATCTGCAGATCCTTTCAAGCTCTGTTATGTTGGATGGGGAGCGTCGCTGCACAACTATTTTCAGGTCTCCAGAAATGTTAGATCGGGTTCATGTCCAGGCTCTGGCTGGGCCACTCAAGGACATTCAGAGACTTGTCCTGAAGCCACTCCTGCATTGTCTTGGCTATTTGCTTAGGGTCGTTGTCCTGTTGGAAGGTGAACCTTCGCCCCAGTCTGTGGTCCTGAGAGCTCTGGACCAGGTTTTCATCAAGGATCTCTTTGTACTTTGCTCCATTCATCTTTCCCTCAATCCTGACTAGTCTCCCAGTTCCTGCCGCTGAAAAATATCCCCAAAGCATGATGCTGCCACCACCATGCTTCACCGTAGGGATGGTGTCAGGTTTCCTCCAGACGTGACACTTGGCATTCAGGCCAAAGAGTTAAATCCTGGTTTCATCAGAACAGAGAATCTTCTTTCTCTTGCCATGCCATGTACCTTTTACTTAGGAGTGGCTTCCGTCTGGCCACTCTACCATAAAGGCCTGATTGGTGGAGTGCTGCAGAGATGGTTGTCCTTCTGGAAGGTTCTCCCATCTCCACAGAGGAACTCAGGAGCTCTGTCAGAGTGACCATCAGGTTCTTGGTCACCTCCCTGACCAAGGCCCTTCTCCCCCAATTGCTCAGTTTGGCCAGGTCGGCCAGCTCTAGGAAGAGTCTTGGTGGTTCCAAACTTCTTCCATTTAAGAATGGAAGACGTTTGGTGGAGGCAACTGTGTTCTTGGGGACCATCAATGCTGCAGAAATGTTTTGGTACCCTTCCCCAGATCTGTGCCTCGATACAATCCTGTCTCAGAGCTCTACGGACAATTCCTTCGACCTCATGGCTTGGATTTTGCTCTGACATGCACTGTCGACTGTGGGACATTATATAGACAGGTGCCTTTCCAAATCATGTCCAATCAATTGAATTTACCACAGGTGGACTCCAATCAAGTTGTAGAAACATCTCAAGGATGATCAATGGAAACAGGATGCACCTGAGCTCAATTTCGAGTCTCATAGCAAAGGGTCTGAATACATATGTAAATAGGGTATTTCTATTTGTTATTTTGTATACATTTGCAAACATTTCTAAAAACCTGTTTTCGCTTTGTCATTATGGGGTATTGTGTGTAGATTCCTGAGTTTTTGTTTTTAGTCCATTTTAGAATAAGACTAACTTAACAAAATGTTTAAAAAGTTAAGGGGTCTGAATACTTTCCGTACATATTGCCAATATAAGCCAGGAATAACAGCTAGAGATAGACAGAGAAATGTTTTTCTAGTTATGCAATGTCTATCTCTGTTGAGTCAGCCACATACATTTCGTTTTTTACCATTGATATGTCACAATCCCCTTTGGACACAGTCACCAGTTCCCAACAGCTATCTTTGAACAGATGTGCTTGGCTTCCTGAATTGCTAACTTCTCATTTTTAGTTGTTTCAGAGTTGGTTCAGAGTGGCAAAAAAGAAGAGAGGAACGTGGGTGAGACTACGAGAAGAGTGTCCTGAGTCTGTGAAGGTGTTTCAGGTGTTCCCGCTGTTTCGTTGGTAACAATGGATCACGTCAATGAATCCACAGATTACTATGTGAGTAACGGTCTTGTTATGCCACATACTGATGAATGTAGTTCTTTATGACTACAAGAGCAATAGATGCTGCAAGAAATAATTGGGAGTAGCAGACCAAAAAATATTAGCCAAATAAGAAATTATATTTTACAACAAAATGGTTAGTCAAGAAATTAACAGAATAAAAAAATATATGACAATGAAAAACAATCTGTACATGAATACTTTTATTTTAAGACAATGATTAGAGAGTCTGAGGCCATTTAAAATATTGTTCAAAATCATAGAAGCTACAAGTGTAGGATCTTAATTTGATCATGCTTTTGTTGCTGAGAATTTTCCTGCACCACAGGAAACACAGATAAGCTTTGTAATTTACATAAATGCACTGAAAACTTACACTAACACACGGTTATATTAACATTACTTTTCATGTAGACTACTTTTGTCCAGCTAATAGCCTAACCACCGATCAAGCAACATTATGGACTAAACGTTCATATCCGGTCGCTTCAGGACTATTTTGCTGTGACTATATAGGTCAAATTAAGATCTGTAACAGGTACACACATCTGGATGAATTTAGCACTGCATCATCTTGAGTTTAGTCTGAACACACGCATAGGACAGAACGCATAGGACAGAACAAATGCATTCTGTCCTATGCGGAGAATCCAGGGTCTTGTTGTACATTGTTGTAGTTAGCTAATTTTCCTTCCTCTCACTCTCTTTTCCTCTCCTATGTCTCCAGATGTATGAGGAAGACAACTACAACAATTTATCTGGAACAGGCAGTAGCCAATCCAGTGGCGTGCCCTGCAACCAGGATGGCATCATGGACTTCACCCGGAGCTACTCCCCTGTGGTCTACAGCCTGGTGTTTGTGCTGGCGCTGGTGGGTAACATCCTGGTGCTGTGTGTGCTGATGCGCTACCGCACCTCTCAGACAGGCGGGGCCTGCTCCTTCTCCCTCACCGACACCTTCCTGCTCCACCTGGCCGTGTCCGACCTCCTGCTGGCCCTCACGCTGCCCCTGTTCGCTGTCCAGTGGGCCCGCCAGTGGGTGTTCGGCGTGGCCGCCTGCAAGATATCCGGAGCCCTGTTCTCTCTGAACCGCTACAGCGGCATCCTGTTCCTGGCCTGCATCAGCTTTGACCGCTACCTGGCCATTGTCCACGCCGTCAGCACCGGCTGGAAACGCAACACCTGCCATGCCCAGATTGCTTGCGGCCTCATCTGGACAGTCTGCTTGGGCCTGAGTGGGGTGGACATTGCCTTTAGACAAGTGGTGGAAGTGGGGCGCTCGGGGGATCATCAGGGCCTGCTGGTGTGCCAGACGGTGTTCCCCCACAGCTCAGTGCAGTGGCAGGTGGGGATGCCGCTAGTCAACTTGGTGCTGGGTTTTGGGCTGCCCCTGCTGGTCATGCTCTACTGCTACATCCGTATCTTCCACTCCCTTTGCAACGCCTCGCGCCGCCAGAAGAGGAAGTCCCTTCACCTTATTGTCTCCCTTGTGTCCATGTTTGTGCTCTGCTGGGCGCCCTACAACTCCTTCCAATTGGCCGAAAGCCTGAAGAAGCTGGACATGATTAGTGGAGGCTGCCAGTTTGGCCGCACGGTGGACATCGGGATCCTGGTGTCTGAGAGCATGGGGCTGTCACACTGTGCCTTGAACCCGCTGCTGTACGGCTTTGTGGGGGTGAAGTTTAGGAGGGAGCTGACCAGAATGTGTAAAGGGCTGCTGGGACAGAGGTTCTATCCAGGGATGGAGGGATGGGGAAGACAGAGGAGAACACGGAGGCCCATTGGGTCCTTCAGCTCAGCAGAGAGCGAGAACACCTCCCACTTCTCTGTCATGGCGTGAGCCAGCCACGTGCACATTTAGGGGTCTACCTGTGCCCGAGCACCTTGCTGTTCTGAACCCACAAGTCATCGTAAAGTCATCGTAAAGTTCACCACCCCACATCCCGTCCATTGGATAGCAGAAACACAGGTAGTCTAGACTTTAGCTAACCACCATATACTAAAATATCCACACAAGCCACCAGCCAGCCATATACTGTAGCATGAGTTAGAAGAGTATGAATATTATAGTATATTATGAAGTTATTATTGATGCATTGAAGAGAAATCACCAAAAATGCTAGATAACTATCAGATTTACATCAATCATCAACACAATGATCAGCCTATCCTCTTTACCCGATGTCAGTCATGTGTTTAGGAGGTACTGTAACTAGCATGCTTACAATTTCTGATGAGTGATTGTGTTGTTGCAGAAACAAATAGGTTTATGTTTTTGAATTTTTGTATCCCTACAAAGGCAGGTGGTATGTTAGAAATTTAGAGATAAAATAACATGAGCTGGTGCACACCCAGAACAAAGTTTGTGTGGAGGTGCTGACTAACGGCGAATAAACTATACACTATCAAAATAAAGAAAGTCACACACTACATATATACTCTCCCAACAGTTTAATGGGTATTTACCAACGTTTCGGCATCACTGTGCCTTCCTCAGGGTGATGTCATACATATTTGAACCAGGTTATATAGACAAACAGTGCAATTAGTGTAATCAATGACAGTGGTGACCGGTGTGTCGTATTGATAAAGTTAATTACAATTAATTAGTGACACTGTTTAAAAATATTATATAGTATATGGCATATTAAATATATTATTCTATTGTTATCATATAGAAACATAATGGAATATTGTACATCATATTGGCATTAACATACATTGTTTCATTCAATTTCACATAATTTTGTATTCCATTTTTGTTACATATAATAATGGTTCAACCTTGATATATAACGAACATCATCAACAGGGGGAACATATTGGGTATATACTTAATAATCTGTAAAAAAAAAAATGTATATATATATTTTTTTTATGTATAAGACTTGTTCATGATGGAAAGAATGTTCATAAGAAGGGCCTGAGATCAAAATCAATATTCAGACCATTAGGGGTCAGTGTTTTTAGATAGAATATCCAGTAGGCCTCTCTTTGTAGTAGTAGGATCTCAATGTTACCTCCTCTTCTCGGTAGAGCAACATGCTCAATGCCTATGTATCTCAGGGAGGATACAGGATGGTTAGCCTCAACAAAGTGAGCTGCTACTGGATAGTCAATGTTCTTACACCTGATTGAGCTGCGTTGTTCAGCTATGCGCTGCTTTAATTGTCTCTTTGTTTATCATACATAGGCTTTGCCACATGAACAGGTGATGAGATAGATTACTGCCTTGGTCTTACATGAGATGATACCCCTCACAGGGATCTTTCGACCTGTATGTGGGTGTGTAAAGAAGGATGTTTTTTTGGTGCTATTACACTGTGCGCATGAGCCACATTTGTAGTTTCTATTTGGGATAGGTGACAAGAGTGTCTGAGTAGGCTCAGGGGGCATGTCAGATCTCACCAAACTATCTCCAATATTGCGACCACGCTTATAGACCACCATTGGGGGTTCCTTGAAGAGGTGTGCAATTTTTTTGTCTGATTGCAGAATATGCCAGTGTTTTTTCAGGATTGCTTTCATTTTCTCCGAACCTTTGGTGTACTTAGTACAAAAGACAGTTGCGTTGTTTTTCTTCTTTGGTTGATTTTTTAGTAATTCCTCTCTTGGTTTTTGAGATATTTTCATCATTGCCGCATCAAGAGTTTTGTCCTTGTAGCCTCTCATTTTCAATTTCTCTGTCATTTTTTTAGCATTGCTGTCAAAATCTGACTGGTGGCCACAGATTCGTTTAACTCTGCATAACTGACTATATGGTAGACCATTCTTGACAGGAAGGGGATGCATACTATCCGCACATAGCAAGGTATTGCGATCTGTGGGCTTTGTGTATAAGTCTGTGTGTAATGCATCATTCTCTTTGATAAGTCCAGGTAGTTTATTTTTCTCTCATCAGTCTGCATGGTGAATTTGAGGTATTCAGAGCTCTCATTTAGTAGAATTTCGAATTCATTAAGTTCCTGCTGACTTCCTTCCCAGAGCACAAAGACATCATCTATGTATCACTTCCATAGGAGTATTTTTTTAAGTAAGGGGTGTGTGTCTGTTTTAAAAAGGAATGTTTCTTCAAATTGTCCCACATACAGGTTTGCATAGTTGGGGGGAAAAGGGGATCCCATGGCTACACCCCGAATTTGAAGGAAAAAGTCTGACTCAAAGACAAAATAGTTATGGGATAATACCAGTTCAGTAAGTTGTAAGATGCAATCATTGGATGGAGCAAGGGTAGAGTCTCTCTGCTGAAGGAAGTGTTGCAGCATCTGCAAGCCTCCAGTGTGTGGGATGTTAGTGTACAAGCTCTCCACATCAAAAGTGGCCAACAGGGTGCCCTCTGGTATCCTTCCTCTATCAATGAGATCATGTGACTAGTGTCTTTGACATAAGATGGAAGATTCTCAACCATCGGTTTAATGTGGTAATCCACAAATTTAGAAATGTTGGATGTCACAGAGTCGATTGCTGCTACAGCCGGTCTACCTGGAGGAGGAGATACTTAGAGATATACATTTTTTTAAGGTGGTTGTCACTAGTTACCACAGCCACAAAGTCAAAATGTCTCTAATGTAAAAATTCATGAAAACAAAAATTTGCTTTTAGGTCTTAATTTAAGGGTAGGGTTAGGCATAAGGTTAGCAGTGTGGTTAGGGGTAAGGTTAGGTTTAAAATCAGATTTGAAGAAGAGAAATTGTAGAAATAGGGATGGTCTAGCCATAATTATGACTTGTGGCTCTGGTAACTAGTGATGACTGTGCAAGGTCTGTGCATCACGGCCCTGGTAAGAGCTTGGAGAGAGGGAGAAAGAGAGAGAGAGAAAGAGAGAGAGGGAGCGGGGGATGTGGAGACTGACAGAAAAAGAGAAAGGAATAGAGAATACAAGACAAAAGGGGGACAGGGAGTCATGAACTAGTGGGTGCTGAAAAGAGGGAACAGAAATTGGAATTGTTGAATGATTGTGAAAATGACAAAATGGGGAAGAAATACAGATGTGCACATTGTGTCAAAGTGAGGAAAAAATGAATGTTATTTTGTTGTGATTCGTTCCTCTGGTGCTTCCTGAGAGTGGCTTTGCTCCTACTGTAGTAGCTCAAAATTATGGTGCTTTTAAAGACCACACATTCTCAGGGAGGGGCATTTTTCATATAGTAGCCTATTTTCGCTCTCTTCTTGTAATTGTTGTTATAAATCAGTCAGCACAACAGATATGTACATATGTACATAGGATTGTGTACATGTATTTCTATGTTGTAGAAATTTGAGGAAGTAGAATAAAACATTGGGTGAAATGTACTTTTGATATATCAATAAATGAATGATATGCAAATATATTGTTACATCTCTAAATATTTTTGGCATTTCAAGGTTAATTTACCTGCATTAATGTAACAAGTAGTATCAGGAAACGTTCAAGTAGTACTTACAAAAAAAGGCCAATCTCGCCATCTGGTGGACAACGCATAAGAAATGTATGCTTTATTCCTTTCCTTATCCTCTTAATCTGTAGGATATTTTATCTCTACTTCGAAACAACTTGGCAGGTGAAAACAAATTCTCAGGCCATTCAACCTGGTCTCAGAGCATTTCGATTTATTCTGTATTTAATTCCGAGACACTCCATTTAGTATGATATTTTATGTTTGGTATGGGTACCAGTGGAGGCTCCTCAGAGGAGGAAGGGGAGGACCATCCTCCTCAGTGAATTTCATGCAAATAAAACATTTCAAAAGTTGTCCTTTTTAGATAAAACTATACTAAATATACTCACATGTCAACATTGCATTGAAAGTCTACAGTATCCTCAACAGCACTCTGTAGGGTAGCACAATCGTGTAGCCAGAGGACAGCTAGCTTCCGTCTTCCATGGATTTACACAGTAATAATGACAACTAATGGAGGATGTCCTCCAACCTATCAGAGCTCTTGCTGCATGAACGAGAAGCCCCTGACTGCAGTGTGCAGTTCGGGGCCGGGCTCAATGTGGGCGGAGTCAAATGTCGGGGCCGGGCTCAATGTGGGCGGAGTCAAACGCGTTCAACCTGAACCCTACCCGTCTCCTTCAAGGTCACCCAAGTTGAGGTAAACGTCGACGGTATCAACGTAAGCGATTCTTAATCGAACCTAACCTACATGGATAAAAATTTAAACCATGGCAATAAGTGAGACTGTCATTATGCATAATGTCATTGTAATATTCATGTTATACCAGTGCAGTGGTATATTTTTACATGACCAACTACCGCACTGATGTTAGCATAGCGTTAATTAGCACCCATTTTTACGTGAGCTAGCTAATTGCTCACAATGAGGGAATATTATTTGGACAAATTTGCCTACTTGAGCACTAAGCCTAGGTTTACATGTACAGCTATGTAATCAATTTGATAGTTTTTTGTGTTTCTTCAATGTATGCCTTGTTGTGTTTGGCTGGCTCTAAATGTGTATCGTTGATGCCATTCCCTTAGTTACACATAGCGAGTCTACACAGCCTACACATAGTATATACAATAATGAAATCACCTGGTCCCAACATACATGGCAAGTCAAGATAAGTCATTTTAACTTGTCTACACTGCAAACTGAAGTTAAATAAGAAAAACTTCAAAACACGTTTACAAAGAAAGCATACACATTGCCTTGAAACAGTGTCCAAGGAAAGATTTTTGGCATGTGTGCATTGATGTGAGAAATGGTGTGTTTGCAGTCGAAAATACATTTTCTGGTCCAGCAACACCCATACATGTTGTGAAAAATACTTGGGCTACTTCAGTTCCAAGTGGTCAAAACTGTTATGCATGCTGGAGTGTAAAAAGCGGTTGAATTGAATTGTACTTTTTCTTTACTTTCAAATACACTGTGTTCACAGAAACATTGCTCGGATCTTGTTTCCTGGACCTTGGACGACTTTTGGTGTGGATGATGTTCAGGTTAGATATTCCTTTAAATTATTCCACTGAACTGTACCATTTGATTGTCATTAATTTATTGAAAATTGAACCTTGTTCACACTACAGGGCCTACCAAAGAAAGGTTTCTCAAACAACTGTGGGGTGTTTGTTTTAAAGGTAATATGCTGGCTATTCAGTATATTATATTAGTCCCACTTTCTGTTATAACATATGAAAAGTTATTATTATTTCTGTGCTTGCAACATGCAAAGCACACTTGTTATTGCTAATACTTTTTCTTGTTTATTATTCTTGACACTTTTTGGGACCTATTTCCTACAGTTTTTACACTACATACACAATTCATCCATCAAACTCCTGCAGAGCTGGACGCTGATGTGACATGCTGTGACTTCCTGGGGGGGATGTCTTCTACTTCCTGAAATATATTCCTGGGGAGGTGGTATTATTATTTACTATTATCATTATTGTTGTTATCATAACTATCAAACTTAACAACCTACTGTTTCTTAACTTACAGTACGCTCTGTACATTACAATGGAAGCACAGTGTGATTTCACTGAGGTATGTATGAAATTCTCATCAATAGTGGATATAATGTTTTTTGGGATACCCATCCGATTACGGTGGTACCTGGTTCTCCTGCAGAACATGAACTGACATGTTGTCCACCCAATCAAAGGATCAGATAATGAATCTAGTACTGAAGGCATAAGCTACAGCTAGCTAGCAGTGCATATAATGTGGTTAGTAGTTGACTCAAAGAGAGAGTAAGACAATAGTTTCACAGTTTTGAACAAGTTAATTTCTTCCAACATGGAGGAGAAGCAAGAGAAAGCTAGACATTTCCAGATGTTTTTTCACTTTCTGTTTCACTTACTTAGCTAGCAAATTCAGCTAGCTAGTTTAGCCTACACAAACACCCTGTTCAAATAGAAGGATGCTCTTCCAAGTCAAGGTAAGCTTTTTGTTTTACATTTTTTTTGCTACTGGGGCTCGCTGGTGTAAGTGCTAAACTGCTTACTGACTGTATGATTGTAGTAGGTTTAATGTGTTAGTTCTAGTATTAGCTATGCTGACTATTACGTTATTTTAGCCAATATGGTAACAAGGCTGTAGGCCGTATGTAGGGGTTATGATATTGTTTGGTTGTAAAGGTTTTTTTCGCCTTGTAACATACAGCTGGTGTGTAGTGCTTTGAAGTCCACAAGGGAAGGGAAACAGGGATAGGAGGGGTGCGCTTAGATGCGAAAAGGAATACAAAGTGGCTGCTATAAAAGTAAACCATGTTTACGCGTGATCTGTGGGTATATTAATTCTGCCGATTATGTGGAAAAAAAGTTTCTTAAACAGAAGCAAACATACCTGAATTTGTCTAATATAAACTGCCGTTTGCAACTGTTGGACTAATGATTACACCCTAGATCAGCTAGATGCCGGCAAGAAGAGTGTGCAAGGCGATATTGAATGTGTCGCTGTCTGACACCAAAAAAAATATCTCGGACCGTGTGCACCTACGTTGTAAACTTTCATTCATAGGCTAAGTTGTAGCAACCTCATGATGGGTATAGTGAAAATTACAGAATCATGTAGTAGCCTAAACCTATCACTGTCACATTGAACTGGATGAATGGAATATGAATGACAGTCATCCATTGTACTGTAATAAAAAAAAGCTATTCTCATGAAAAGTAAAAATTGTCCTCCCTCATCTTAAACGGCACCGACCGCAACTGAAGGGTACATAAGACAGACGGTTACTTTAGGGTGGTTGGTCAGGGTGGATTGGTGGGTGAATTTGAAACTCATCACAGACAACTTTAGCGTTTTAGTTAACCCTCCTGTTGTGTTTGTTTCATGTTAATTCATTCTGTGTTCCCGGTCCAAAATGACCGCCCATTGTAGCTGATTATAAATCCATAGCAATAGATATATGATCACCTAATGTTGTGTTAGATCTTTTTATCAACTTAAGTTCTTGTGAACATTACAAGTTTTGAACTTCTATTTGCTATTCATGGCCTGTAGGCCTCATTGACCTGAGCTCATACAACTCGTTTTTGTGTAAATAAAGCATCATGTATGGATTATTTTGACTATAACAAATACTCAGATGAAACATATTGTGCTATTTATCACAGACTACTTTGTGTCAAAGTTTAACAAGGACTCTCTCCTCCTCACCAGTGTCATGATCAAAGATATGATCAAGAGCCTCACATCCAGTATATCGTTTGGTCTTTATGGTGCCACAGAATGAATTGTGAGCAAGGCCTCAAAAAAGCTTAATATACCAGAGCTGCAAGAAAAGTTCTATATATTATTGAAACAATGTTGCAATTGTTTGTGGGAATGCCAACAGGTGTGGTTCTGGTGAGGGAAAGATTCTATTGGGGAAAGGTTCCCGTGGGGGTTGCCATGGAAGCCATGT
The DNA here is from genome assembly GCA_030435695.1 of Brachymystax lenok tsinlingensis. NCBI lineage: Eukaryota > Metazoa > Chordata > Actinopteri > Salmoniformes > Salmonidae > Brachymystax > Brachymystax lenok. Next base: position 93,183,319 of record CM059789.1, on the reverse strand, counting down.
TTTTTACCTTTATTTTACTAGGCAAGTCAGTTAAGAACAAATTCTTATTTTCAATGACGGCCTAGGAACAATGGGTTAACTGCCTGGACTAGTAACCGAACTGCCTTTCGGTTACTAGTCCAACGCTCTAACCACTAGGCTACCCTGCCTACCCTGTGGGGTATGGGAGAGAAACATGACCGAATACAAACAGTGTAGCTATTCCCTCTGCAAGGCAATCAAACAAGCTAAGCGTCAATATAGAGACAAAGTAGAGTCGCAATTCAACAGTTCAGACACGAGACGTATGTGGCAGGGTCTACAGACAATCACAGATTACAAAAAGAAAACCAGCCCCGTCGCAGAGACCAATATTTTGCTCCCAGACAGACTAAACAACTTATTTGCTCGCTTTGAGGACAATACAGTGCCACTGACACGGCCTGATACCAAAATCTGCGGGCTCTCCTTCACCGCAGCCAACGTGAGTAAAACATTTAAACATGTTAACCCTCGCAAGGCTGCTGGCCCAGATGGCATCCCCTAGCTATGTCCTCAGAGCATGCGCAGACCAGCTGGCTGGTGTGTTTACGGACATATTCAATCAATCCCTATCCCAGTCTGCTGTTCCTTCATGCTTCAAGAGGGCCACCATTGTTCCTGTTCCCAAGAAAGCTAAGGTAACTGAGCTAAATGACTATCGCCCTGTAGCACTCACTTCCGTCATCATGAAGTGCTTTGAGAGACTAGTCAAGGATCACATCACCTCCACCCTACCTGACACCCTAGACCCACTCCAATTTGCTTACAGCCCCAATAGGTCCACAGACGACGCAATCGCAATCACGCTGCACAATGCCCTAACCCATCTGGACAAGAGGAATACCTATGTAAGAATGCTGTTCATTAACTACAGCTCAGCATTTAACACCATAGTACCCTCCAAACTCATCATTAAGCTTGAGACCCTGGGTCTCGACCCCGCCCTGTGCAACTGGGTCCTGGGCTTTCTGACGGGCCGCCCCCCCAGGTGGTGAGGGTAGGTAACAACATCTCCAGCCTGCTGATCCTCAACACTGGGGCCCCACAAGGGTGCATTCTCAGCCCTCTCCTGTACTCCCTGTTCACGTGGCCAAGCACGCCTCCAACTCAATCATCAAGTTTGCAGACGACATCAGTGGTAGGCTTGATTACCAACAGCGACGAGACGGCCTACAGGGAGGAGGTGAGGGCCCTCGGAGTGTGGTGTCGGGAAAATAACCTCTCACTCAACGTCAACAAAACAAAGGAGGTGATCGTGGACTTCAGGAAACCGCAGAAGGAGCACCCCCCTATACATATCGACGAGACAGTAGTGGAGAAGGTGGAAAGTTTTAAGTTCCTCTGCATACACATCACGGACAAACTGAAATGGTCCACCCACACAGGCAGCGTGTTGAAGAAGGCGAAACAGCGCCTCTTCAACTTCAGGATGCTAAAGAAATTTGTCTCGTCAACAAAAACACTCCCAAACTTTTACAGATGCACAATCGAGAGCATCCTGTCGGGCTGTATCACCGCCTGGTGCAGCAACTGCTCCGCCCACAACCGTAAGGCTCTCCAGAGGGTAGTGAGGTCTGCACAACGCATCACCGGGGGAAAACTACCTGCCCTCCAGGACACCTACACCACCCGATGTCACAGGAAGGACAAAAAGATAATCAAGGACAACAACCACCCGAGCCACTGCCTGTTCACCCCGCTATCATCCAGAAGACGAGGTCTGTACAGGTACATCAAAGCTGGGACCGAGAGACTGAAAAACAGCTTCTATCTCAAGGCCATCAGACTGTTAAACAGCCATCGCTAACATTGAGTGGCTGCTGCCAACATACAGACTCAAATCTCTAGCCACTTTAATAATAACAAATTGGATATAACAAATGGATCACTAGTCACTTTAAACAATGCCACTTTATATAATGTTTACATACCCTACATTACTCATCTCATATGTATATACTGTACTCTATACCATCTACTGCATCTTGCCTATGCCGTTCGGCCGTCGCTTATCCATATATTTATACGTATATAATCTTATTCATCCCTTTATACTTGTGTGTGTATAAGGTAGTTGTTGTGAAATTGTTAAGACTACTTGTTAGATATTACTGCACGGTTGGAACTAGAAGCACAAGCATTTCGCTACACTCACATTAACATCTGCTAACCATGTGTATGTGACCAATAAAATGTGATTTGATTTGAAAGTGTGTCCATCTGATGAATGGTCATGTGCCTGAACTAAATTTTATACACTCATTGTTGTCTCACCCATTCATTTCTAGTGACCGGTTATTTTTGACCGGGAACACCACAGGTGTTAAATGAAACACCCAAAATGTAATGAAAATCATCAACATGTATTATGTGTGTTCAGATGCCCTGTGTGGACAAAGTCATGGAACCTTATGACAATCAGATTTAAATGAGCTACTTTGCAACTATGTATAACCCAAATGTCTAGCAACCCAAAGGTTGTGAGTTTGAATCTCATCACGGAAAACTTTAGCATTTTAGCTAATAAGAAACTTTTCAACTACTTACTACTTTTTAGCTACTTTGCAACGACTTAGCATGCTAGCTAACCCTTCCCCTAACCCTTTAACCTAACTCCTAAACTTAAGCTTAACCTTAACCCAAACACTAACCCCTATCCCAGCTTACATTTGCAAGCTAGCTTACATTAGCCACCTAGCTAGAATTCGTAACGTATCATAACTTATTTTACATTTTGCAAATTCGTAACATATAATAGGATATATAATAATAATATTGTAATTCGTAAGATATCATACAAAATGGGAGATGGACATCCGTTAAGCGCCGTCAACAGGGTATGGCATGGCGTTGCAAAATGAAGTGATAGCCTTCCTTCTTCAAGATCCCTTTTACCCTGTACAAATCTCCCACTTTACCACCACCAAAGCACCCCCAGACCATCACATTGCCTCCACATGATTGACAGATGGAGTCAAGCACTCCTCCAGCACCTTTTCATTTTCTCTGCGTCGCACAAATGTTCTTCTTTGTGATCCGAACACCTTAAACTTAGATTTGTCTGTACATAACACTTTTTTCCAATCTTCCTCTGTCCAGTGTCTGTGTTATTTTGCCCATTTTTTATATTTTCTTTTTATTGGCCAGTCTGAGATATGGCTTTTTCTTTGCAACTCTGCCTAGAAGGCCAGCATCTCAGAGTTGCCTTTTCATTGTTGAGACTGGTGTTTTGCGGGTAATAGTTAATGACGCTGCCAGTTGAGGACTTGTGAGGCGTCTGTTTCTCAAACTAGACACTAATGTACTTGTCCTCCTGCTCAGTTGTGCACCGGGGCCTCCCACTCCTCTTTCTATTCTGGTTAGAGCCAGTTTGCGCTGTTCTGTGAATGGAGTAGAACACAGCGTTGTACGAGATCTTCAGTTTCTTGGAAATTTCTTGCATGGAATAGCCTTCATTTCTCAGAACAAGAGTAGAGTCTGCTGGCTGGGCAGAGTGGGCCATAGCTCTAGGCTAAATATGAGGTGACGAGTAGAATCTGATGCTCCAGAGTTTCAGAAGAAAGTTATTTATTTCTGGCCATTTTGAGCCTGTAATCGAACCCACAAAATGCTGATGCTCCAGATACTCAACTAGTCTAAAAAAGGCCAGTTGTATTGATTCTTTAATCAGAACAACAGTTTTCAGCTGTGCTAACATAATTGCAAAATGGTTTTCTAATGATCAATTAGCCTTTTATAATTATAAACTTGGATTAGCTTAACTTGGTTGCTGATAAAGGGCCTCTGTACGCCCATGTAGATATTCCCCCAGAAAACTGCAGTTTCCAGCTACTGTAGTCATTTACAACATTAACAATGTCTACACTGTATTTCTGATCAATTTGATGTTATTTTAATAGACAAAACATTAGATTTTCATTCAAAAACAAGGATATTGACCCCAAACTTTTGAATAGTAGTGTATATATAAAAAGAAAATGGGGAGTGCTTGGAAGTTTTCCTCTCTGTCCTGCAGTTGCCACGCCCCATTTTCTTTGTCAGTTCCCCATGCAGTTCACCACACCATCAACTAATTAGCTCAATCAGCCACAGACTTCATTAGACAGCACCTGTATACACCGCCACTTCCCTTTGTTCATTCCACTTGGAGGAATCCTTATGTGTTGCTGTTGGAAATGCTGTGTCTCCTGCCTTGTGTGCGTTATTGAACTATGTAAGTTCCATAAGTTTCTCCTTTGATGGTATGTCAAGTTAATTATGAGAAAGTGAGCATGAATCTTGCATTCCTTTCAGTTTGTCTGTTTAATGTACTACTAGATTGAACAGTTTAACTTAGTTTATATTGCTCATGTGACTCACTGTGGTAATTGTAAGAATATGTGCATCTGAGCATTTATAGGCCTTATCAGTATGAATTACGGGGCAGAGAATTTGTAGTGACTTGTTTGTAGGCTACCTAGCTAACATCCTGCATTTTAAGTTATTGTACAAATGTTTGATTGTCATTCAAATGTATTGTGGCATTATGTAGCTAATTGTATCCCATATCCTTTTCCCTCCTAGAAACCACACACCACACGCACACACACACCCACACACACATACCTAAATAAAGAAAGACATTGTGCAATTAAAGTGACTGGACAGGACTGTTCTTACCGACACCTCCACTGGTCTCAAGCCAGCCACCTACACATCCCTCTCAAACCCTCCTTGTCATGGTCCTTCGAGCTGGATCCATTGACGACCAGTGGAGAGTCCAGTCACTCCTTGCCTTCGTTACTTCAGCGTCCTCAATGCCAAGCCACGCGTCCTGTACGCTATGATGACTACGTCATGGAATATGGTCAGCAGCCACGACATCCTGCTGAAGCACCAGAGCCACCACTGCTTCACTCTGTGGTGTTGGACCTCAGCATCAACCACAGTACAAGTCTGAGGAGGAGGAAGAGCCACCTCAACTACCCAGCGAGGAGGATGAAGAGCCGGAGCCAGCAACAGACACTTCCTCACCTGTCTCTTCCAGAATAGCCCTAGCCCCACACGACTCATGTAGCCCCAATTCCTGACCCTCAAACTGAGCTCTTACAGCAGTTACTAGAAGAAGTAAGGAATCAAAGTAGACTAATCCAGCGATGTATGCTTGGTAAAGGCCACTCCTCACGGTCTCGTTCAGTACCATTCCCTGAAAACCTTGGCCCTCAGTTAGTAGCATCACAAGCCCAGCATACTGCAATGCTACCACAAGTGACTATAAGCCCCCTTCTTCCCCACCTCGGCAGCAGCTTCCTTATCCACCTCCTGGAAGCCGTGCCCCTGCCATTCAGCCCTTAGCTCAGTCCTGGCAGCACACGAATCCTTGAAAAGCCAGTATATGATGTTAAAGATGGCCCTATCCAACCTGTTGGACCCAGGAGAGTCGGAGCAGTATAAATATCACATCTTACTGGATCACTTAAAGGTAGATCAGGCGAAGCGGCTTGCCTTAATTTATGTTTATGCCCAACATCCCTACACCTACGCTATTCGGGCCCTAAATGAGCGTTATGGCCAACCCAGACAGATTGCTCTAAGAGAGCTCCGGGCTATAATGGAGACGCCTGCTATCCGGATAGGTGATGGTAGAGGCCTCGATCAGTTCTCCCTTAGAGTACAGGCCTTAGTGGGTCTCCTCCAGTCCATGGGCCGTGACGGTTTCTCCGAGCTTACATTTGGCTCCCATGTAGAGCGGCTACTAGAGAAACTACCCAGTGAGCAATTTTGTCAGTTTAAGAGAAGCCTGAGTTTGAGCAGACCAGGTCCCCTTTCCTATAACCTCCTAGATTTCTCCTCCTGGCTGCAACAGGAAACCCGCTGCCAGCCCAGAAGGGAGAGAACCCTTCAGCCTGTTCGACCAAGGCCACCACCCTCTCAACCATTCAGAGCTACAGCTATACTCCATGGTAGCGTGACCTCCCCTAAAGTCCAGATAGCTCCTCTTTAGAGCCAGTCAGCTTCCCCCCAACACCACATCCACACGCTGTCCAGTGTGTGTTTACTGTAACTCCCCTGAACATCATGTCAGTAAATGTGATGACTTCCTCCAGCTCACTGAAGATCAGAGAACTAGTTGGATCAAAGGACAGAAACGCTGCTGGCGGTGTGCACAAGCCCACTTTGCAAATCAGTGTGATCTGAAGGGACGTTGCAACCAATGCAATGGGAAACATTTGCAGGTCCTATGCAACAACAACCATAGGCAAGTGCAGACCATCCTAGTGATTGCAATAAAGTGCTGCTGAAGGTAGTTGAAGTAACCCTGCGTAATGGAAACCTTAGTCCTTAGACACGTATGCCATATTGGATGATGGGTCCGAACGTACGATCCTCCTGCATCCTGCCGCCCAGAAACTCCAGTTGGTAGGAGAGTCTGAGAGCCTGAAACTGAGGACTGTGAGACAGGATGTCCAGACTCTAAACAGTGCCGCCGTGTCCTTCACCCTCATTCCAAAGGCTCATCCAGATAAATCCTATGCCATCAGGCATGCCTTCACTGCTGATCAGCTTTCCTTGTCCGAACATTCTCATCCTGTGACATCCCTCCAGCGGCGCTACACTCATCTCCGGCAGATTCCCTTGAAGCAGCATGATAATGTAAGCCCCCTTCTACTCATAGGAGCTGATCATAGCCACCTGATCTCTCCAACACTGCCTGTAAAGTTAGGCCCCCCCGGAGCCCCTGTAGCAATCAAAACCCATCTCGGCTGGACATTACAGGGCCCTGCTAGAGATATTGTTAGCTCTCCCTCCACCAAGTGTAACTATATCTCCTTTAAATGCCCACCTGATGACATCCACCACAATGTGCAAAAACTGTAGCAGCTGGACACAGTACCTCCGAGGAACACAAAAATGGTTGTCCGCTCTAAACAGGACCAAGATGCAATTCAACAGCTGGAGACTCAAACCATCCGAATTCCTGTTGATGATGTCCTACGGTATGCTACACTTCTCCTCCGAGCAGATCCCTGGCCCCCCCTGGCCCTAAAGGAAGCAGTTATGTCTCGTCTTCGCAGCTGAGAGGCGACTGCTCCAAAACCCTCCACAGGTGGAGACCTATACGAGAGAGATCCAGAAGTTAGTTGATGCTGGGTATGTCAAGAAGTTAACCCTATCTGAAGTAGCAGATGCTCCTGAGTCTTGGTACATACCTCACCACATTGTGCGCCATAATGGAAAGGACCGCATTGTATTTGATTGTTCTTTCTCCTATCAGAATCAATGCCTGAATTCACAATTGCTCCCTGGTCCAACCCTTGGGCCTTCCCTCCTTGGAGTTCTCCTCCGTTTCAGGCAGCACAAGATTGCCATCAGCGGAGACGTTAAGTCCATGTTCAACCAGGTGCGCCTGCTACCCCGAGATAAACCCCTCCTGCGCTTCCTCTGGCATGACCTAGACAGTAGATCCCCTCCAACTGTATATAAATGGCAAGTCATTCCATTTGGCACCACCGCCAGCCCATGCTGTGCCATTTATGCCCTCAGAGGATCGTCAAGAGATGCACAGAGCAGATGAGTGCGTTACCTATTCCATACAGCATTGTTTCTGTGTGTGGATAATTGCCTTCAAAGTCTCCCCACACCAGAGGAAGCTAAGGACCTCCTTCACTACATGCGTGCAACCCTCTCCTCTGGTGGCTTTGAGATTAGACAAGGGGCCAGTAATGACCCCAAGGTCATCTGTGATCTCCTCCCGATGCTAGGTCAGACCAGGCAGAGCTCTGGCTGTCACACCATCCTTCCCTTGATCCCATGGAATCTACTCTAGGCCTATACTGGATTTGCCATACGGACACCCTGAAATACAGGCACAGATCTATTGACGCTACTACTCCAACCATGCGTCACATCTACAGAGTTCTTGCGAGCCGGTACGATCCTCTTGGCTACATCCTCCCTTACACAACAAGAGCCAAGATCATTGTCCAGCACCTGTGGGCAAAGGCAAGAGAATGGGATGACCCAAACCTTCCCCACAACATCCTAGAAGCCTGGCTATCCTGGCTAGCCCCGTTGTCTTATAGACACCCCCTCAGCCATCCAAGACCTGCACATCTTCTGCGACGCGTCAGAGCAGTCTTATGGCGTGATGCCTACATGCACACTGAAGATGGTCAACAGGTGAATGTGTCCTTCCTAATGTGAGGTCCACGTGTTGTGCCCCAAAAATAACTATCTATCCCTCGACTTGAAATGTGCGCAGCCCTCATTGGAGCTCAACTGTTCAACCTCCTCCAAACAGAGCTCACCCTCAACATCAGACAGGCTACTTTATGGAGTAACTCTACCACTGTCCTCTATTGGCTTTTCTCAGACTCATGCAGCTATAAGGTCTTTGTTGGAACCAGGGTGGCTGAAATCCAGGAACTCACCAAAAAGCCAGGAATGGCGCTATGTGGATTCCCAGAACAACCCAGCTGATGATCTGACTAGAGGGAATCGGCTGTCTAATCTAAGTAACCCTTGCAGGTGGAACCAGGACCTGCCTTCCTCCTGCAACCCTGACCTGTGGCCAACTTACCCCCACAATAGCTCAGGCCGAAGATCCTGTAGAGCTATGTAAGCCCAGTTTCTGTGGTGCAGTATTTCTTGGCCAAAATCCCTCCATCTCTGACCCTACCCAGTTCACCAGCTTTCAGGATCTCCTTGACTCTACCGCTGCCTCATATAATGGGGTGGCAGAGCCTCCTGCAACACCATCGGCAGCAACCTACCTCGATGCAGAGATTGCCATCCTATGACAGACCCAGCTGGATTCATTTGGGAATGATCTGGCATTCCTTCAGACCCACAAACCCCTCCCACATTCCAGTCGTCTTCTCTCCCTTGCTCCGGAACTAGATCCAGTGTCAGGTCTCATTGAGTAGTTGGCGGAAGGTTCACGACAAAGCAGTGACCTGCCCCCTGATGCCATACATCCAGTTGTCCTGGACCCTGCCCATCCGATCACAAAGCATTATAATTAAAGATTGTGATGACCACCTACATCATTCTGGTCCCGAGAGGCTATTCGCTGAACTGAACTGGCGATTCTGGATCCTGAGGGGTCGTGAGGCTGTCAGGAAACATCAGCACAGGTGTGCTAAGTGCCAGCAGTCCTGTGCCAAACCCCCTTATTCCCCAAATGGCGATCTCCCTCTTGCTCGCCCTCGCCAAACCTCCCTTCTATTCCACCGGGATAGATTGTTTTGGGCCCTACACTGTGAAAGTTGGGCGGCTGGTTGAGAAAGGTGGGAATTATTTTCAAATGCCTGACAACTAGGTGTGTACATCTAGATCTACTCAGTCACATGGATACAGATAATTTTTGAATGGCACTAAGGCGCTACTTTATGGCTGAGAGGCAAACCTTTGAGCTGCTTGACAGGTACCAACTTCATCGGAGGCAACAGAGAGCTACAGGAAGTCTACCGATCTCTGACCCCTGACCTCCAGGCAGTCCTGGCCAAACAGAGGATCTCCTTCAAGTTCAACCCCACACACCCACTTGGCGGGGCGTGGGAGGCGTGAAATCGTTCCATCAAGATTGCCCTGCAGACCACCCTAGGTGCTCAAGCTGTCACTGAAGAGGTGCTACGCACAGTGATGCTTGAAATCGAAGGTATCCTCAATTCAAAGCCCCTGGGTTATGTCTCTTCTGACGTTGCGGATCCTGATCCGGTGACTCCTAACCTGTTGCTCATGGGGCGGCATGAGCAACAGGTAACGTATCCTGACTCTGAGCTGCGCGTCCGCCGTCAGTGGCGCACTACCATCAAAGGAGAAACGTATGGAACTTACATAGTTCAATAACGCACACAAGGCAGGAGACACGGCATTTCCAACAGCAACACAGAAGGATTCCTCCAAGTGGCATGAACAAAGGGAAGTGGCTGTGTATACAGGTGCTGTCTAATGAAGTATGTGGCTGATTGAAGCTAATTAGTTGAACTTGTGGTGAACTGCATGGGAACTGAGTGGCAAAAGAAAATGGGGCGTGGCAACTGCAGGACAGAGGAAAACTTCCAAACTGCCGCCCCCATCATAGTCAGATTCTTTCCACGATCAGTTTTGGGCCCACTTCCTCAGAAATTATCTTCTCTCCAGTCTAGACACACTGATAAGTGGCACACTGATAAGCCTAACCTTCAACTCAGTACTGTTTTCATTCTTGACCCTCAGCTCCCCGATCCCTCTGGCCAGTAGGTAAAGTGATTTCCCTCCATCCCGGCAAAACGGCCCGTTGTAGGGTAGCAGATGTCCAGGTGGGGGACAAACAGTACACAAGACCGTTGCCCGCCTCATCCCACTCCCTGACCTACCTGAACCCCATGACCTTCCACTCTAGCAAATTAAGTCCTTAGTAAGGGTAGACATCCAAAATTTCAGCCCTTTGGGTCCTGCCATTTAGTTATATTACAAGTGCCCTTCCAAGAAAGCTCAAGGTCATTGGCCACAGATAAACCACATTCCTGGTTAAATAAAAGTTTAAATGACATCAAATCACGTTATATGTGCAGTAGCTTTGATTATACTGATCATGTCAACATCTTACTTTCAAAGTCTTAGCTAGCAGTTATCATCATGAATCAAGTCGACAATCTACTGGCAAATCCTTTTAATCCTTGTCATATAAAAATAAATAAGAGAAATTATAGATAAAACGTATTGGTAGTCATTGGACATAAAAGATTACACAAGTTGGAAATTGCAAATTCAACAATGAGTCAATGGTCTCTTTTCTGCTTGGTATTCTAAACACATCGTTAAGTGGCCTGGTGTGTGTTTGTTGGCCAACTTTTTTTTTTTTTTTTTTGTACAGCTTTAAGTGCTTCTGATAGTAGTGGTGGCGCTTGGCTTGCGTGCAAATTCAGCACACAACATTCTATAATAGAATGGTGTTACTTAACATGTCAAATGAAACGTTTATTTGTCGTCAAATAGTGTTATAGCGTTTATCTTTTTGACATAAAGACCCAAGCGGCATTCAATGTGCTACACCTAATAATTTAGTCTATTTTCACCTCTTAATTTCGCCTACTGTTCTAACTTGCAGCACATGTAGCCTATAACCTGTTTTAGAAATGTAATCATTTGAATATTGTAAGAGCTTTCATTGTCTGTTTATATGCCCGCTTTATTTATCCTACGGTTCTGACTTGTTGTACAGGGAGTACACTGTAAGAACAGCCCATTCTCGGAATTCTGTCGCTGTACATTTCGAAAGTGCTGAACAAATAGTTCTATTGACTACATCCGTTGTCGCTCGCTCATTAATGTCTTATTCGAAATTATGGATTGCCTCTTATCCGCTTGTCATCCCCTTATGCCATAGTTTTGTACATCTCAATTGTCAGTAGAAACCACATTTGTTTAAGCAAGTCAGCCATATCAGCTATGTTTTTTTAAAAGGCAGTAAATGAGTTAACTGTTTCTCTGCCAGTCAAGGCTTCGCTGATAGCCAGGTGTAGCAGTGGTAGGCGTTGGGACTGTTGTTGGGACTCTGCTGTTGGGGGCAGCTTTATGTAGGCCTAACAGTTTGTAGGGCACCGTTTGTCACCATTATAGTGCAATTAATGTATTGTTTAGTGTTGTGTAGTGGCTTTGCTGGCATCGTCCCACAATTATAGGGTTTTTGCCCCACCAAGATCTACATGCTAAAATTGACAGTGACCATTCTAAGCGTAACATATCAAACTAAATTTAATCTCTCAGAATTACTTATAGAATAATACGAAATGCTATGAGACCAGGTTGGGTCATAGGAAATGTAATGTATGTATGCAAAACCCTATTGCTTTTAGTCGGCTAATCTTGTGTCTTCAGATCAGTGGCGGAGAAGAGGCTGAGAGATGAGATTAGGGCAGGAGGTGTTTTTAGTCTAAACTATTGAGATGGACTTGCACCATGAATTTAATATAACTGAAGCACTATTTTGTCAGGCCCGATGTAGCACAACTACTGCGGTTGAAGCTTAGGATATGCATGCAAACTAGAACTGTCTCCAACACCTCGTGTTGCTCATATGTATAGCAGCAGCACCATACCAATACAGAAGTGGATAAAGTTTCCCTCGAAGTAACCACAGCTGCTCAGACCAGCACTATATCTTAACCTGGTCTCAGAGCATTTTGTATTATTCTGTATGTACGAAAGCACTCCATTTATGATTTGTATTTATTTTATTTTTATTTAACCATGTAACTAGGCAAGAATAGCCCTAGCCCCACACGACTCATGTAGCCCCAATTCCTGACCCTCAAACTGAGCTCTTACAGCAGTTACTAGAAGAAGTAAGGAATCAAAGTAGACTAATCCAGCGATGTATGCTTGGTAAAGGCCACTCCTCACGGTCTCGTTCAGTACCATTCCTGAAAACCTTGGCCCTCAGTTAGTAGCATCACAAGCCCAGCATACTGCAATGCTACCACAAGTGACTATAAGCCCCTTCTTCCCCACCTCGGCAGCAGCTTCCTTATCCACCTCCTGGCTTGCGTGCCCCTGCCATTCAGCCCTTAGCTCAGTCCTGGCAGCACACGAATCCTTGAAAAGCCAGTATATGATGTTAAAGATGGCCCTATCAACCTGTTGGACCCAGGAGAGTCGAACAGTATAAATATCACATCTTACTGGATCACTTAAAAGGTAGATCAGGCGAAGCGGCTTGCCTTAATTTATGTTTATACCCAGCATCCCTACACCTCGCTATTCGGGCCCTAAATGAGCGTTATGGCCAGCCCAGACAGATTGCTCTAAGAGCTCCGGGCTATAATGGAGGCCTGCTATCCGGATAGGTGATGGTAGAGCCTCGATCAGTTCTCCCTTAGAGTACAGGCCTTAGTGGGTCTCCTCCAGTCCATGGGCCGTGACGGTTTCTCGAGCTTACATTTGGCTCCCATGTAGGCGGCTACTAGAGGAAACTACCCAGTGAGCAATTTTGTCCAGTTTAAGAAAGCCTGAGTTTGAGCAGACCAGGTCCTTTCCTATAACCTCCTAGATTTCTCCTCCTGGCTGCAACAGGAAACCCGCTGCCAGCCCAGAAGGAGAGAACCCTTCAACCTGTTCGACCAAGGCCACCACCCTCTCAACCATTCAGAGCTACAGCTATACTCCATGGTAGCGTGACCTCCCTAAAGTCCAGATAGCTCCTCTTTAGAGCCAGTCAGCTTCCCCCAACACCACATCCACCACGCTGTCCAGTGTGTGTTTACTATAACTCCCTGAACATCATGTCAGTAAATGTGATGACTTCCTCCAGCTCACTGAAAGATCAGAGAACTAGTTGGATCAAAGGACAGAGCGCTGCTGGCGGTGTGCATAAGCCCACTTTGCAAATCAGTGTGATCTGAAGGGCGTTGCAACCAATGCAATGGGGAAACATTTGCAGGTCCTATGCAACAACAACCATAGGCAGAAGTGCAGACCATCCTAGTGATTGCAATAAAGTGCTGCTGAAAGGTAGTTGAAGTAACCCTGCGTAATGGAAACCTTAGTCCTTGAACGTATGCCATATTGGATGATGGGTCGAGCGTGCGATCCTCCTGCATCCTGCCGCCCAGAAACTCCAGTTGGTAGGAGAGTCTGAGAGCCTGAAACTGAGGACTGTGAGACAGGATGTCCAGACTCTAAACAGTGCCGCCGTGTCCTTCACCCTCATTCCAAAGGCTCATCCAGATAAATCCTATGCCATCAGGCATGCCTTCACTGCTGATCAGCTTTCCTTGTCCGAACATTCTCATCCTGTGACATCCCTCCAGCGGCGCTACACTCATCTCCGGCAGATTCCCTTGAAGCAGCATGATAATGTAAGCCCCCTTCTACTCATAGGAGCTGATCATAGCCACCTGATCTCTCCAACACTGCCTGTAAAGTTAGGCCCCCCCGGAGCCCCTGTAGCAATCAAAACCCATCTCGGCTGGACATTACAGAGGCCCTGCTAGAGATATTGTTAGCTCTCCCTCCACCAAGTGTAACTATATCTCCTTTAAATGCCCACCTGATGACATCCACCACAGTAATGCAAAAAACTGTAGCAGCTGGACACAGTACCTCCGAGGAACACAAAAATGGTTGTCCGCTCTAAACAGGACCAAGATGCAATTCAACAGCTGGAGACTCAAACCATCAATTCCTGTTGATGATGTCCTACGGTATGCTACACTTCTCCTCCGAGCAGATCCCTGGCCCCCCCCTGGCCCCTAAGGAAGCAGTTATGTCTCGTCTTCGCAGCTGAGAGGCGACTGCTCCAAAACCCTCCACAGGTGGAGACCTATACGAGAGAGATCCAGAAGTTAGTTGATGCTGGGTATGTCAAGAAGTTAACCCTATCTGAAGTAGCAGATGCTCCTGAGTCTTGGTACATACCTCACCACATTGTGCGCCATAATGGAAAGGACCGCATTGTATTTGATTGTTCTTTCTCCTATCAGAATCAATGCCTGAATTCACAATTGCTCCCTGGTCCAACCCTTGGGCCTTCCCTCCTTGGAGTTCTCCTCCGTTTCAGGCAGCACAAGATTGCCATCAGCGGAGACGTTAAGTCCATGTTCAACCAGGTGCGCCTGCTACCCGCGAGATAAACCCTCCTGCGCTTTCCTCTGGCATGACCTAGACAGTAGATCCCCTCCAACTGTATATAAATGGCAAGTCATTCCATTTGGCACCACCGCCAGCCCATGCTGTGCCATTTATGCCCTCCAGAGGATCGTCAAGGATGCACAGGCAGATGAGTGCGTTACCTATTCCATACAGCATTGTTTCTATGTGGATAATTGCCTTCAAAGTCTCCCCACACCAGAGGAAGCTAAGGACCTCCTTCACTACATGCGTGCAACCCTCTCCTCTGGTGGCTTTGAGATTAGACAAGGGGCCAGTAATGACCCCAAGGTCATCTGTGATCTCCTCCCGATGCTAGGTCAGACCAGGCAGAGCTCTGGCTGTCACACCATCCTTCCCTTGATCCCATGGAATCTACTCTAGGCCTATACTGGATTTGCCATACGGACACCCTGAAATACAGGCACAGATCTATTGGCGCTACTACTCCAACCATCGTCACATCTACAGGATTCTTGCGAGCCGCACGATCCTCTTGGCTACATCCTCCCTTACACAACAAGAGCCAAGATCATTGTCCAGCACCTGTGGGCAAAGGCAAGAAGAATGGGATGACCCAAACCTTCCCCACAACATCCTAGAAGCCTGCTGTCTATCTGGCTAGCCCGTTGTCTTATAGACACCCCTCAGCCATCCAAGACCTGCACATCTTCTGCGGCGTCAGAGCAGTCTTATGGCGCAGTAAGCCTACATGCACACTGAAGATGGTCAACAGGTGAATGTGTCCTTCCTAATGGCGAGGTCCCGTGTTGTGCCCCAAAAATAACTATCTATCCCTCGACTTGAAATGTGCGCAGCCCTCATTGGAGCTCAACTGTTCAACCTCCTCCAAACAGAGCTCACCCTCAACATCAGACAGGCTACTTTATGGAGTAACTCTACCACTGTCCTCTATTGGCTTTTCTCAGACTCATGCCGCTATAAGGTCTTTGTTGGAACCAGGGTGGCTGAAATCCAGGAACTCACCAAAAGCCAGGAATGGCGCTATGTGGATTCCCAGAACAACCCAGCTGATGATCTGACTAGAGGGAATCGGCTGTCTAATCTAAGTAACCCTTGCAGGTGGAACCAAGGACCTGCCTTCCTCCTGCAACCCCCTGACCTGTGGCCAACTTACCCCACAATAGCTCAGGCCGAAGATCCTGTAGAGCTATGTAAGCCCAGTTTCTGTGGTGCAGTATTTCTTGGCCAAAATCCCTCCATCTCTGACCCTACCCAGTTCACCAGCTTTCAGGATCTCCTTGACTCTACCGCTGCCTCATATAATGGGGTGGCAGAGCCTCCTGCAACACCATCGGCAGCAACCTACCTCGATGCAGAGATTGCCATCCTATGACAGACCCAGCTGGATTCATTTGGGAATGATCTGGCATTCCTTCAGACCCACAAACCCCTCCCACATTCCAGTCGTCTTCTCTCCCTTGCTCCGGAACTAGATCCAGTGTCAGGTCTCATTCGAGTAGTTGGCGGAAGGTTACGACAAAGCAGTGACCTGCCCCCTGATGCCATACATCCAGTTGTCCTGGACCCTGCCCATCCGATCACAAAACGTATAATTAAAGATTGTGATGACCACCTACATCATTCTGGTCCCGAGAGGCTATTCGCTGAACTGAGGCGATTCTGGATCCTGAGGGGTCGTGAGGCTGTCAGGAAACATCAGCACAGGTGTGCTAAGTGCCAGCAGTCCTGTGCCAAACCCCTTATTCCCCAAATGGCCGATCTCCCTCTTGCTCGCCTACGCAAACCTCCCTTCTATTCCACCGGGATAGATTGTTTTGGGCCCTACACTGTGAAAGTTGGACGGCTGGTTGAGAAAAGGTGGGGAATTATTTTCAAATGCCTGACAACTAGGTGTGTACATCTAGATCTACTCAGTCACATGGATACAGATAATTTTTGAATGGCACTAAGGCGCTTTATAGCTCGCAGAGGCAAACCTTTTGAGCTGCTTTCTGACAGAGGTACCAACTTCATCGGAGGCAACAGAGAGCTACAGGAAGTCTACCGATCTCTGACCCCTGACCTCCAGGCAGTCCTGGCCAAACAGAGGATCTCCTTCAAGTTCAACCCCCCACACACACCCCACTTCGGCGGGACGTGGGAGCGTGAAATACGTTCCATCAAGATTGCCCTGCAGACCACCCTAGGTGCTCAAGCTGTCACTGAAGAGGTGCTACGCACAGTGATGCTTGAAATCGAAGGTATCCTCAATTCAAAGCCCCTGGGTTATGTCTCTTCTGACGTTGCGGATCCTGATCCGGTGACTCCTAACCTGTTGCTCATGGGGCGGCATGAGCAACAGGTAACGTATCCTGACTCTGAGCTGCGCGTCCGCCGTCAGTGGCGCACTACCATCAAAGGAGAAACGTATGGAACTTACATAGTTCAATAACGCACACAAGGCAGGAGACACGGCATTTCCAACAGCAACACAGAAGGATTCCTCCAAGTGGCATGAACAAAGGGAAGTGGCTGTGTATACAGGTGCTGTCTAATGAAGTATGTGGCTGATTGAAGCTAATTAGTTGAACTTGTGGTGAACTGCATGGGGAACTGAGTGGCAAAGAAAATGGGGCGTGGCAACTGCAGGACAGAGAGGAAAACTTCCAAACTGCCGCCCCCATCATAGTCAGATTCTTTCCGATCAGTTTTGGGCCCACTTCCTCAGAAATTATCTTCTCTCCAGTCTAGACACACTGATAAGTGGCACACTGATAAGCCTAACCTTCAACTCAGTACTGTTTTCATTCTTGACCCTCAGCTCCCCCCGATCCCTCTGGCCAGTAGGTAAAGTGATTTCCCTCCATCCCGGCAAAGACGGCCGTTGTAGGGTAGCAGATGTCCAGGTGGGGGACAAACAGTACACAAGACCCGTTGCCCGCCTCATCCCACTCCCCTGACCTACCTGAACCCCATGACCTTCCACTCTAGCAAATTAAGTCCTTAGTAAGGGTAGACATCCAAAATTTCAGCCCTTTGGGTCCTGCCATTTAGTTATATTACAAGTGCCCTTCCAAGAAAGCTCAAGGTCATTGGCCACAGATAAACCACATTCCTGGTTAAATAAAAAGTTTAAATGACATCAAATCACGTTATATGTGCAGTAGCTTTGATTATACTGATCATGTCAACATCTTACTTTCAAAGTCTTAGCTAGCAGTTATCATCATGAATCAAGTCGACAATCTACTGGCAAATCCTTTTTAATCCTTGTCATATAAAAATAAATAAGAGAAATTATAGATAAAACGTATTGGTAGTCATTGGACATAAAGATTACACAAGTTGGAAATTGCAAATTCAACAATGAGTCAATGGTCTCTTTTCACCAACGCGCGGTATTCTAAACACATCGTTCGTGGCCTGGTGTGTGTTTGTTGGCCAACTTTTTTATTTATTTTTTGTACAGCTTTAAGTGCTTCTGATAGTAGTGGTGGCGCTTGGCTTGCACGTGCAAATTCAGCACACAACATTCTATAATAGAATGGTGTTACTTAACATGTCAAATGAAACGTTTATTTAATGCGTCAAATAGTGTTATGACGTTTATCTTTTTTGACACGCAAAGACCCAAACGGCATTCAATGTGCTACACCCCTAATAATTTAGTCTATTTTCACCTCTTAATTTCGCCTACTGTTCTAACTTGCAGCACATGTAGCCTATAACCTGTTTTAGAGAAATGTAATCATTTGAATATTGTAAGAGCTTTCATTGTCTGTTTATATGCCCGCTTTATTTATCCTACGGTTCTGACTTGTTGTACAGGGAGTACACTGTAAGAACAGCCCATTCTCGGAATTCTGTCGCTGTACATTTCGAAAGTGCTGAACAAATAGTTCTATTGACTACATCCGTTGTCGCTCGCTCATTAATGTCTTATTCGAAATTATGGATTGCCTCTTATCCGCTTGTCATCCCCTTATGCCATAGTTTTGTACATCTCAATTGTCAGTAGAAACCACATTTGTTTAAGCAAGTCAGCCATATCAGCTATGTTTTTTTAAAAGGCAGTAAATGAGTTAACTGTTTCTCTGCCAGTCAAGGCTTCGCTGATAGCCAGGTGTAGCAGTGGTAAGGCGTTGGGACTGTTGTTGGGACTCTGCTGTTGGGGCAGCTTTATGTAGGCCCTAACAGTTTGTGGGCACCGTTTGTCACCATTATAGTGCAATTAATGTATTGTTTAGTGTTGTGTAGTGGCTTTGCTGGCATGCGTCCCACAATTATAGGGTTTTTGCCCCACCAAGATCTACATGCTAAAATTGACAGTGACCATTCTAAACGTAACATATCAAACTAAATTTAATCTCTCAGAATTACTTATAGAATAATACGAAATGCTATGAGACCAGGTTGGGTCATAGGAAATGTAATGTATGTATGCAAAACCCTATTGCTTTTAGTCGGCTAATCTTGTGTCTTCAGATCAGTGACGGAGAAGAGGAGCTGAGATGAGATTAGGGCAGGAGGTGTTTTTAGTCTAAACTATTGAGATGGACTTGCACCATGAATTTAATATAACTGAAGCACTATTTTGTCAGGCCCCGATGTAGCACAACTACTGCGGTTGAAGCTTAGGATATGCATGCAAACTAGAACTGTCTCCAACACCTCGTGTTGCTCATATGTATAGCAGCAGCACCTACCAATACAGAAGTGGATAAAAGTTTCCCTCGAAGTAACCACAGCTGCTCAGACCAGCACTATATCTGCCAACCTGGTCTCAGAGCATTTTGTATTATTCTGTATGTACCGAAGCACTCCATTTATGATTTGTATTTATTTTATTTTTATTTAACCATGTAACTAGGCAAGTCCATTTAGAACAAATTCTTATTTACAATGACGGCCTACCTCGGCCAAACCCAGACAATGCTGGGCCAATTGTGCGCTACCCTATGGGACTACCAATCACGTCTGGATGATACGTTTCGTATGGTATCTATTAATTTGTGGATGTCCATCACCAATTTCTTATGATACGTTACCAATTGCAAATCCTATTATGTTACGCATTTGCAAAACGTACAATATATTATGGATTTGCAAAAGTATGATATGTTACGAATTTTGGCTAGGTGGCTAACATTAGCTTGCTGGCTAACGTTAGCTAGGCTATGGGTTAGGGGTTAGATTAAAGGGTTAGGGTTATGGGAGGGGTTAGCTAAAAGGGCTAAGGTTAGGGTTAGCTAACATGCTAAGTAGTTGCAAAGTAGCTCAAAAGTAGTAAGCAGTTACTAAAAGGCTAAATTTGTCAATGATGAGATTTGAATTCACAACCTTTGGGTTGCTAGACGTTCGCGTTAAATGCCGACTCCAACCAACCACCATACTTTAGTTTTTTCCTTAAGTAACCCTCTGTCTTATCTAACCATACCAAATGTAACATATCGTGTACACTTTTTTTTTCACGGATCCGGATGGACATTTACTATGTTACGTCTTGTCTATGAGACCAGGCTGCAACATCGACACAACACGTTCCAACAAATCCACTCTCGCCAGATCGCGACTATGTTCACACTGCGCACAGCACAGCTTTTGTGAGCGCAAGCCCCACCAAGTACATGTTATTGACCAACAATCGGCAGCTGCGGTAGATGTTACCTCTCTTCTGCAAAGCTCCCAAAATACAGGCGCTGGTTCTCTGGGTGTGATGTGTATACTGTACAACTCTGCTCACCGTGAGAGTAGAGGACTATAATTCCTTTCAAAAGTCATGCATCATCCCCATGACCTCCTTCAATTTTGTTTTGTGTAAACTGTTGAAGTTGTCTCTCTTTCCCCTCTTCCTTTAAGCTCATGTCTGTTCTGCTTCTTTAAGTGCTTAGGGGATGAAGCCATTCAAACAAACTGACTGTTCTCTTCTGGCTTATTTATAGTGTAAGCAAACAGCAGTGTTTGTCTCTAGTCTCTCCAATGCTACTGGGACTACTAAATTATCGGTTATAGAACACGGCTAATGTGGTGAGTACATTTCTCGTTTCAAACCCCTTCTACTGTCTAGGTGTGTTCTCTTTTCTCCTCGTCTGTGGTCTGTCCCACACAAGTTCTCTTTACTCCACTTATGTCTTTCATGCTGTTTGAATTTCTTTGTTTGTATGCATATGTCTGTGCATCCATACGCCCATGTTTCCCAGGAGATGTTCTCTGTCTCTCTCTCTCGCCATCTTCCACCAGTCTTGTTTAACAGAAAATTAGATAAGTACAGAATACCTACAGAGGGGTTATAGAGTGTGGTTCGAGCACAACGAGACAAGCTCCCATAGTGTGTCAATGGCACCATTCAGATGGTCTGCAGTGCAGTGGACAGTCCCCGTAAGGAGAACAGTACTTTCCGCTCTTACTATGCTGTGTGTGGTGTTGCCTCTGGACTAGTGTGGAGTGGTGTGGTATATGATGATGGGGGGTACTGTTAATGGGCTCTTCCTCTGAGTCCATAAATAATCTGTCAACATTTCTGGGAAAAGAGGAAGTACAGAAGAGGAACACAGCTGTGTCAGCTTAATTTTCATTCCAGCCAAGATCTTTCAAGTTTCTCTCTCTCCTCAGATCAACTTTTACTGTACTATCTTCCTGCTGGCCTGCATCAGTCTGGATCGCTACCTGTCCATGGTCCACGCGGTCCAGATGTACTCTCGCAGGAAGCCCTGGATGGTGGAGGGCCGTCCAGGTCATCCTGGCCCTGGTGCTGGTCTTCTTCCTCTGCTGGACGCCCTACAACATAATCCTCATGGTGGACACTTTTCAGGGGAGGCCTGGGGAGCCCGTTTCTGGGTCCTGTGAGAATGGGAGGACAGCCCTGGAGAATAGTCTGGTTGTCACGTTCACTCTAGCCTGCCTGCACGCTTGCCTCAACCCAGTGCTCCATCTTGGCCTGTTCTGCCTGCGGCTATGGAACCCTGACCTGTTCACCAGACATGCTACCTGTCCCAGACCTGCTGTTTTCAACTCTCTAGAGGCAGCAGGAACGGTAGAGATACTCTGAATGACCCGTATGAAAAGCCAACTGACATTTACTCCTGAGGTGCTGACCTGTTGCACCTTCGACAACCACTGTGATTATTATTATTTGACCCTGCTGGTCATCTATGAACATAAAAAAATCTTGGCCATGTTCTGTTATAATCTGCACCCGGCACAGCCAGAAGACGACTGGCCACCCCTCAGAGCCTGGTTCCTCTCTAGGTTTCTTCCTAGGTTTTGGCCTTTCTATGGGAGTTTTTCCTAACCACCGTGCTTCTACACCTGCATTGCTTGCTGTTTGGGGTTTTAGGCTGGGTTTCTGTACAGCACTCTGTGACATCAGCTGATGTAAGAAGGGCTTCATAAATAAATGTGATTTGATTTAGAAACTTCCGGCGACGTATGGTGAGGTGTGTTGGGGGGGTGCAGGACGATCCGAAACGCTCACTGTGGGATGCAGGTGTGGTTGACCAAGCTGAGGAGAAGGGGACGTTGAACCTAATGACAACCTTGGGACAGGTACAGTCCACCCAGAACTGATAGGTAGGAAGAGGATCCTAATTATTAATGTAGTATTTCTTCCTGCCTTGAGGGGAAGTTGATGTCTGGGGATTGGTGGATGACTAACCTGTGTCATGAGAGAAAGACATGCATAGTAGAAAGCCCTTTGAGGACTGCTTCCTTTGAATTGCACTTTAATGGAAAACGCTCAGAATTAATGTATATTTGTATAAAGTCAGCGGGTTGTCTGCTCTTCACGTTTTACCTATCGATGTCGTCCGGCTCTGTAGAATCTGTTGGAAAGATTCATGCATTAATTATTCAAACCTACATCTATTGTATTATTATTTGTACAGAGCACTTCCCTGAATGCAATGGATTTCAGAGTAAACCTCGTTCTCAGCAGACACATACATCATACATTTAGATTGTTACACTCCCCTACATATTTATTTGGGAAGTGAAGCTAAGACTTTTTATTGTATCTATACTCCAGCCTTTTGGATTTAAGATCAAATGTGTTATATTAGGCGACAGTACAGAATGTCACCTTTTATTTAAGGGTGCTTTCATACATATCGGTTTTACTGTTTAGAAATTAATGCATTTTATGTATCTAGGCCCCCCATTTGAAGGTGTTATAAGTATTTGGACAAATTCACTTATAGTGTATTCAATTTAGTCAAAAGTTCAGTATTTGGTCCCATAATTTTAGCATGCAATGACTACATCAAGCATGTGACTCAATAGAAATTAATAATAAATTATGTATTGTCATTTGAGTCCCTTTGTATTATAAATAAGAATATAATATGTTTTCTACATTAAAGTGTCTACCATGATTACGGATAATCCTGAATCGGTCGTGATTATGAGTGAGAAATGTACAGATGCACAAAGATCATGCCTCCAAGACATGGTAACCTCTCACCATTACCAATAACAGAGGAGTGTAGGATTTCTTTAGGAGTATGATATTTATATATCTAACTTTCTCACTCCAATATTATTCACGATTCATTCATAATTATCTGTATGAAGAAATCACAAACTTTCCTCACATATTAAAGTTTTAGTAAGACTTGTGTATGTTACTGTACTATTGTGTAAGTGTAATGTTATAGTTTACAATTATATACTGTTATTTAATTTATCCATTAATGTATATAATCAATGAATAAGTGTTTCACTTTTGATTTTCTCAAGTCGGTGTAACAATATCCTGTAAATTGATCCACCCTGGGGAAGCCCAATGTTTTTACCCTGTCTACAGGTTGGTTTTACCCTAACAGCAGCATGAGACAGGGTTTCCCACTCCGTCCCATGCTTGAGTTAATTTCTTTGTTGCAACAGGCTGTTTAGGCCCTTGGCAGGCCTCATGTCACACACAACCATGGTTAGTCGATATCCGTCTGAATACTCCACTATTTAGCCTAGTGGTTATTTAGCCACTAGGTAGCCTAGTGGTTAGAGCGTTGGGCCGGTAACCGAAAGGTTGCTAGATCGAATCCCTGAGCTGACAAGGTAAAAAGCTGTCGTTCTACCCCTGAACATGGCAGTTAACTGACCCGGCAAGTCAGTTAAGAACAAATTATTTACAATGACACACTTAACCAACATGGTGTTCCTAGGCTGTCGTTGTAAATAAGAATTTGTTCTTAACTGACTTGCCGAGTTAAATAAAGGTAAAAAAAAAAAAAAAATAGATATATTAAAAAGCGCAAACGGGATGGCGTCTCGCTGTGGTAGCCATGTTGGTTAAGTGTGCCTTGGATTCTAAATAAATCAGTGTCACCAGCAAAGCACCCCCACACATCACACCTCCTCCATGCTTCACTGTGGGAACCACACATGCAGGGATTCTGTTCATCTACTCCACGGTTCACAAAGACACAGCGGTTTGAACCCAAAATCTCAAATTTGGACTCATCAGACCAAAGGACAGATTTCCACCGGTCTAATGTCCATTGCTCGTGTTTCTTGACCCAATCAAGTCTCTTCTTATTATTGGTGTCCTTTAGTAGTGGTTTCTTTGCAGCAATTCAACCATGAAGGCCTGATTCACACAGTCTCCTCTGAACAGTTGACTTTGATATGTGTCTATTACTTGAACTCTGTGAAGCATTTATTTGGGCTCTAATCTGAGGTGCAGTTAACTCTAATTACCTTATCCTCTGCAGCAGTGGGTATTCCTTTCCTGTTGCGGTGCTCATGAGAGCCAGTTTCATCATAGCGATTGATGGTTTTTGCGACTGCACTTGAAGAAACTTTCAAAGTTCTTGAAATGTTCTGCATTGACTGACCATGTCTTAAAGTAATGATGGACTGTCGTTCTCTTAACTTATTTGAGCTGTTCTTGACATAATATGGACTTGGTCTTTTACCAAATAGGGCTATCTTCTGTATACCACCCTTACCTTGTCACAACACAACTGATTGTCTCAAACGCATTAAGAAGGAAAGAAATTCCACAAATCAACTTTTAACAAGGCACACCTGTTAATTGAAATGTATTCCAGGTGACTACCTCATGAAGCTGGTTGAGAAAATGCCAAGAGTGTGCAAAACTGTCATCAAGGCAAAGCGTGGCTACTTTGAAGAATATCAAATATAAAATACATTTTGATTTAACACTTTTTTGGTTACTACAGGATTCCATATATGTTACTTCATAGTTTTGATGTCTTCACTATTATTTTTACTATTTTCTACATTGTATAATAAAGAAAAACCCTTGAATGAGTAGGGGTGTCCAAACTTTTGACTGGTACTGTATATATATGTGATTCGGAATAAATGTGACATGGAATGGAACAGAAGAACTGACCTGGAATATTCATGACAGAACTTGACCCTATTTGTATTTTGGTCTGGTTTCCAATGTTTTACCACAAAACACCATTTTAACCACTTTTCCTCCTTCCTGTTTTTGCTCATGAACATACATGTTTTGGTTTTGTTTCACTGTGTGATATGTCACCTCTTGTTTTCTGTGAGATATGGAGGACAGAGAAATCATGTGGCAGTAGCAGCAACACACCAAACTCGAGATATGACCTGCTTCCTGTTTCTCTTCCTGTTTCAGCTAAAGTTGATTATACTTTTCTCTTCTTGCTAAAAGGTGGTAGAGGCAAGTTGTTCAGTTGGACTGAGTGATGCTGTCCGTTAAGTCTTGTCACTCAATATTATTGATGATTAAGGAAAGCTAACTAAAGGCTGAAGTGCTTATTAAGCTCTTGAATGGAACAAGTAATGAGAGAAAGATTAGAGAAAGTTTTTGTTGCTACTGTATGTCCTTCTAGAATAAACCTTTAGGTGCACCGATGCTGTAGTGAAGCAGAGAAGGGACAGGAAGAGAGGCAGACTGTCTCGTCGTCATCTTGGGTGGGGACTTCTCATATCGCTCTTTTTATCATTTTTCTTTCAATTGTGTGCTAAGCTTTGTCACCCCATGTTGGTAAGCTTTACTTGGCTTCCTGCCACAGTAAAAGTATGTGTTTTTCATCTGAAACCACAGAGAACCTGGGTAATTATGTTATCTTTTTGCGGACACTCTTATCCAGAGCAATTATGTGCCTTGCTCAAGGGCTCGTCTGCCGATTTCATTTTTGGTGTACAGCATCTATTAACCAACCATTAAAAGACAGAGATTCTGAACGATAGTATAAAAAATATAACTTTATTCAGTATTTCACTATGTTTCCTTGAAATGTTAACCTGTCATTGGATACTGTGCAATTCTGTTATGAAAAAATATATGTCAAATGATTGCATGAGTCAGTAATAACAAATGCATTTGTTAGAGCTTTAATGCCAGCTATCATTTAACAAAACATGAAGCAGGTAAGAAAAATGATAATGACAAGCTTAAAACTTAAAAGGTATTTTCATACTCAGAATAGTTTTATATATTTATTTTTATAGTGGAAATATAATTTTTGTAATCACATTATTATTTTGTAATATGTAATATGTATGTACAACTGATTAATTTACTTATGTGTAACTTCATTATAGACTCCATTCTTTACAAATAATTTCTTTATTAGGAAATAATTCTACGCGCTCTTTTGGGAAAAGATGATGGTGAAACCCGGTGGCTCTAACAACCTTTCTTCCAGTCCAAATCTACTGGAGGGGAAGCTGGAGTGGGCTAAAGGTCACATTGATATACACCAAGGGGTGCACGTTTTGGTTTTCGCCCTAACATTACACAGCTGATACAAATAATCAGTTAATCGTCAAGCTTTGATAATTTCTATCAGATGTGTAGTGCTAGGGGGCAAAAATACAAAACATGCACTCTTTGGGGTCCTTAAGACCTAGTTTGGGAAACCTTGGGATAGAGAGATAAGTCCTTAATAGATGGCAGAGGTGTGGGAGGTGTCTCCAGACTCAGACCACATGGAGCTCCTCCGGCTGGCAGTCTGCAGCCTGGCTCCACTCTTCAGTTTGCAGCCCAGGGACCTCAGCATGTCCAGCAGGTGGCGCCGGAACTTCACCCCCACGAAGGCGTAGAGCACAGGATTGAGGCTGCAGTGCAGGTATCCCAGAGAGGAGGTGGCTGTCAGGGAGATGTCCAAGGCCTTATGGGTCTCGCAGGTTTCCACAAGGGTGTTGTTGGAGTAGAGGGTGTCCACCATGAGGGTGATGTTGTAGGGCGTCCAGCAGAGGAAGAAGACCAGCACCAGGGCCAGGATGACCCGGATGGCCCTCTTCTTCTGGAGGCCCTGGGAACCGCGTTGCAGCCGCAGCAGGATGCAGGAGTAGCAGAAGAGTAGCACGGCAGAGGGGAGGAGGAAGCCCACCGTGTGGTAGAGCAGGCGGGAGGCCAGGCGCCAGTCAAACCAAGACTGGGAGAGGGACGGGTAGTTGTGGACACACTCCACTTTGTTTCGTCTGGTGTCCCTCACAGACTCCAGGAAGTACCAGTCGGGGATGGAGAGGAGGAGGGAGAGGAGCCACACGGACAGGCAGCTGGCCTGCACCATCCAGGGCTTCCTGCGAGAGTACATCTGGACCGCGTGGACCACGGACAGGTAACGGTCCAGACTGATGCAGGCCAGCAGGAAGATGCCACAGTAAAAGTTGATCTGACGAAAGAGTTAAAGAAAAAAGGACTGTTATAAAACTGTTGCAAAGTTCAGACAAAGAGTACGTTTGTAATTGGGTAAAACATATTGACGACAATTGTATTTCACTTGCTATTGAATTCCTCAGAAATGTAAACTAAACTCAACAGTTTATTTATTTCATCTGTATAGTCCTTACTGTAAATATGGCTCCAGTGATCTTGCAGAGGGGTGTCCTGAAGCTCCATTCCCCAGCGGCCTGAACAGCCCAGAGGGGCAACGTAAGCAGCAGCAGAGTGTCGGCCACGCCCAGGTGCAGGATGAAGGTGTCCGTCACGCTCCAGCTTCGCCTCCTCTGTACCAGAACCAATAGTACCAGCCCGTTGCCCAGCAGCCCAAGAACCAATGTCAGGGAGTAGAACATGGGGAGGAACACAGCGTCAAAACGCATGCCCTCCTCCATGCTGCACACTCCCCCAGTAGAACAGCACGTGTCACTGGAGGTCTCATTATAATCCCAATCATAATCACCAGAGAAGAGGTCAACTCCGGTAAATGTAAACTTTTCACCGCCGGCCCTGAGGGAATCCTGTAAGTGAAACAGAACTAATTGTCTTTGACATTTAAGCATAATAAGGCATCACAGTGTGTGAGTAAAATGCAATGGCAGAAAAAGTGGCAAATGTTGTTTTTCCTGAGTCTTTCACTTGTATGATTTCTATGTGTGATATGTGGCTATTTTACATTTTGGAGGGTTGATTTTTCAGATGACTGGGACTGTAATTCAGATTATGATATCTTAATGTCAATTGATCATACAGACTGCTCTATTGTGCACCCATGGGGGCGCTGTCTACTCACTGACACAGAGGTAATAGAGCTTGCCAGCTTGTAGTCCTAAAGACCTGAAAGGAGTTGGTTTCGTTCAGCCATTCCTATAGAGTACCACAGTATGATGTTTTGATAACCGTGTAAATCTCTCTAGGACAAGGTGACTTACGCTAGGGTAAGCCTACACAAAACACAGCCCTTATTTTAAGGGTTTTTAAAAAATGTATGGTTTAAAAACTACCGGAACCATTTCCCTGTTTGACCGCTAGGTTTTATGGATATTATGACACCTCCACTGTGGGGCTCTATGGGGGAAATTAATGGAGAAACAATGGGGTTCAGGGATAAACGCTGAAAATAAGGTCTGAGGCTAACACAGGCTTAGGAGATTTTATATGTTTTGCTCTCTGTGATAATATCAGTCAGTTAACATGACCTTTATGAATTATGAAGCCAAAACAACAGCTATGTGGTTGTCGGTTATGGCTGGTTAATTCTTGATCTGATGGAATCTAGGTCTTAAAGTGAATTTACACATAACACGATCATTTGGATAGCCATGCTAGCTTCGCCCCTAGCAAGCAGGCTAGGTAGTGCTAGGTATCAACAGCTGTCACAGTGCATTTCCACATAACATGATGGGGTCAGTGAAACAACACAGCCCCATTCATTTTCAATGAAGGGAAGTTAAGTGGGTGGGGGAACCATTGGGCAAGCATAGATGAGGGAGGATGAACAGGGCGGGACCAAAGTTTTTTTGCTTCTCTTCCATTTGGATATGAATGGCTTTCTGTAGTTTCATCGCCCAAATTGTCTTCAGTTAAGAGGCACTGTTAGACAGTAAAAGATACAATAGGGTGATTCCTGGACAAACTAACACCTTTTCTGCAAGGAAAAGCATGTGCAACCACGACTGTCGCTGTGTGAGGTTTTTTATGTCTTAGTTTTCAACCAGGCGCCCATGTGTACTGTATGATGTACTGTGACATATTAACCCTATCAGTCCAGAGACCCAGGCAAAAAGGCCCTTATATTTAGCCTCACAATTAAGTGTTTTAGCATTTTATTTTCAGGACAACAAGGGCTACAAGTAGAACACAAAACAATTGTACATAACCAGTTGCACTCATTAGTTTATTGACACATTTTAATAAAAAAAAAAGCTGTAAGTATAGAAATGTTTGCTCACTGGGAAATGAATATCCAACTAGTCAGTAACAACTGTGTGACAGCAACTATGGTGGCTTATTACAGTATTATAGACACTATGTCCTGGGATTTCCAATGATCTTCTATGTAGAGTAACCCCTTACCTTCTAACAACTCTTGTGTAGTTTGTGAGAATCATAGAGCAACACATGTTACATGTGCATGTTCATGAGAATCTCAGCTTTTCATAGGTAGCTTTTAATAGTAAGTAGCGCAAGCCATTCGGACTCTACATTTTTGTAAAAAGACTCAGCCCCGGGCCCCTTAAAGGACACCACTCAGCCCTCATTAATCACACAGACTAATGGTTGGTATCTATGGACAAATCCAATGGTACAACACAGAAGACTTTAGCTCTGTTTAAAAGGGGTTAGAAGTCCAAAACATACTAGGAGAAGGAAGGAGAATATAGTCACAATAATGCTCCCCGGTAATGCAACTGTGAGTCAAAATATTGGTGTGTTATTGTGGAACATCTGAATATCTTAACAAAATGTGTGGGTACTGTCTTTCTTTTCACACATTTTTTATATACCCGGGACTGCACCTGTGAAATATGTTAGATGAGACGTTGGCACACTACCTACAGCCCTATCTGAGTTTTAGTTCCTCTCAACAGGTTTCAAATGTCAATAACGTATTCTTTATCTGTCGAGATTCTGTCATTTCAGACAATTCATTTGACTATTTCAAAGACTGTTCACACCTACACTTAATGTAAAGGTGCTTTTCTTAGGTCTGACTCAAGTTTAGGACATTTTTGCAGTGCATGTAACAAATTAAAAGCCTATTATTATTATCAATTTGCATTGTGAAAAGTTATGTAAAATTGCTTATAATACCATTAATACTCCCAACTGTTATTTTTTTTAAAATAAATAGACAAATAAAATTCTAAGTGTACCCATTTTTACAAAATCAATGTTGTTATTCAATATGATAGTGATTATTCTGTATATGCAGTTATGTGTGTATAGGGACACTTACCATGCCTTTGAATGGTATTGATTCTGTCTGTCAGTTTCCACAGAGAAGGTGGGCTGGCGCTGTTGTGAGCATGATGTCAAACAGAACTGCTATTTTCAGTAAATGGGGAGGAACCAATAGAGAGGAAATAAGTTTAAAGGCATTCATATTTAATCATATGTAATACTTCTACAGGCCCAATGTTGATCACAGATTTTTTTATTTTATTTATCTAGGCAAATCAGTTAAGAACCAATTCTTAATTACAATGACAGCTTACCGGGGAACAGTGGGTTAACTGTCTTGTTCAGGGGCAGAACAGCAGATTTGTACCTTGTCAGCTCAGCGATTTAATCAAGCAACCTTTTGGTTATTGGCCCAATGCTCTAACCACTAGGCTACCTAGTGGTCAGATTTATTTTATGAATGAGCATTCATTTGTATTTATTATATTCCATATATCTTGTTTTCCTGTCCTTTGTAATAAATGTGTTATTACTTAATAAACACATTGTTGAACGCCATAACATAAAGAAGAGAGGTGAGAGTTGAAAAAGTCAACATTGTTAGCTTGCACATTATAACACAAAGGTGAAGGATGATAAGACCCTCTGCTAAGGCTGGCACAATTAACCACATAGTCACACTGAACACATTACATATCACTGCCCAACACTTTCAACTCTCTCTCTCCACCTACCCCAGAGTGTGAATTATGGGGGACTAAACCCCCCTGAATGAGAGATGAGCATCCCTA
This sequence comes from Brachymystax lenok tsinlingensis, assembly GCA_030435695.1. Taxonomy (NCBI): domain Eukaryota; kingdom Metazoa; phylum Chordata; class Actinopteri; order Salmoniformes; family Salmonidae; genus Brachymystax; species Brachymystax lenok. The sequence goes on along the minus strand of CM059789.1, from coordinate 93,152,359 downwards.
AATGCAAAGTTTGGAGGGTCTCTAAGTAACGCTAATTTAACCATTCTCCTATTTGTTTAAAATGCAATTTTGTACTGCTACAGTGGTAAATGTCCAAATGAAATGAACACCCCCACCTCTCTGCCATAGTTTAAACATTGATTTTTCCCATGTAGCTGCAGTTGTCATCCCAGGAGAGTCCCGTATTTCAGTCCCTTTTCAGGTGGCTTGGGTTATTAGATTTTTTTAAAAGGTAAATTTATCAGCAAGATGCATCAGTTAATTCAGGCTATAAAACTGTGGACCTAATGACAATCGCCAAATGTGACTTTTTAGCAATTTGTAACAGTTGTGCCTTTGCGTTCATCAGTTGAAGTCGGAAGTTTACATACACCTTAGCCAAATACATTTAAACTCAGTTTTTCACAATTCCTGACATTTAATCCTAGTTAAAATTCCCTGTCTTAGGTTAGTTAGGATCACCACTTTATTTTAAGAATGTGAAATGTCAGAATAATAGTAGAGAGAATTATTTATTTCAGCTTTTATTTTTTTCATCACATTCCCAGTGCGTCAGAAGTTTACATACACTCAATTAGTATTTGGTAGCATTGCCTTTAAATTGTTTAACTTGGGTCAAACGTTTTGGGTAGCCTTCCACAAGCTTCCCACAATAAGTTGGGTGAATTTTGGCCCATTCCTCCTGACAGAGCTGGTGTAACTGAGTCAGGTTTGTAGGCCTCCTTGCTCGCACACGCTTTTTCAGTTCTGCCCACACATTTTCTATAGGAATGAGGTCAGGGCTTTGTGATGGCCACTCCAATACCTTGACTTTGTTGTCTTTAAGCCATTTTGCCACAACTTTGGAAGTATGCTTGGGGTCATTGTCCATTTGGAACACCCATTTGCGACCAAGCTTTAACTTCCTGACTGATGTCTTAAGATGTTGCTTCAGTATATCCACAAAATGTTTCTTCCTCATGATGCCATCTATTTTGTGAAGTGCACCAGTCCCTCCTGCAGCAAAGCACCCCCACAACATAATGCTGCCACCCCCGTGCTTCACGGTTGGGATAGTGTTCTTCAACTTTTTCTTCCAAACATAATGATGGTCATTATAGCCAAACAGTTCTATTTTTGTTTCATCAGACCAGAGGACGATCTTTGTCCCCATGTGCAGTTGCAAACCGTAGTCTGGCTTTTTTATGGCGGTGTTGGAGCAGTGGCTTCTTCCTTGCTGAGATGCCTTTCAGGTTATGTCGATATAGGACTCATTTTACTGTGGATATTTTCCCATGATGTCAAGCAAAGAGGCACTGAGTTTGAAGGTAGGCCTTGAAATACATCCACAGGTACACCTCCAATTGACACAAATTATGTCAATAAGCCTATCAGAAGCTTCTTAAAGCCATTACATAAATTTCTGGAATTTTCCAAGCTGTTGAAAGGCACAGTCAACTTAGTGTATGTAAACTTCTGACCCACTGGAATTGTGATACAGTGAATTCTAAGTGAAATAATATGTCTGTAAACAATTGTTGGAAAAATTACTTGTGTCATGCACAAAGTAGATGTCCTAACCGACTTGCCAAAACTATAGTTTGTTAACAAGAAATTTGTGGAGTGGTTGAAAAAACAAGTTTTAATGACTCCAACCTAAGTGTATGTAAACCTCCGACTTCAACTGTAGCAGGTGCACACAGTGCACTGTTTGGATGCTGGAATGATTTTGGAGTGGATGAACTTGCGCAGGTCGATTTTTTAAGTCATTTGTTTGACAATCAGATGAAAACATCATGACTGGTTGTGTTCATGCCACATTAAAAGGTCATACATTTTTACAGTAAAATTACGTCTTTCCCATTTTTTCCCATGAGAAAAGAGATATAATTTGCACTTTGCCCTACCCTTTCTCTTTCTCTCGCTCTTATCCCCTCTCACTCTTGCTCTAGTTTCAGTGAAATTGGGATAAAGGTGTGAAGACACCCTTCCTGTATGTGTCTGTCTCTGACACTAACATATCTATCTGCATGGTGGTGTGTCTGTGCTATGAATCTGTGAGTACCTAATTGTCTGATTGTGTGCAGGCAATACCTGATTTCTAAATCTGGACCCAAAGTACATTATGACAAGTAGGGCCAGGAGTTGTTTCAAGTTATAGGCTATAAAAGGTCACATGGCCAAGATACCTCTGCAACAGACATATGGCATCTTAAATGCGGAACTAGTATTATGACATTGTGATCTCTAAGGTTTTCATTATGAATGAACCAAATGTTCTTTATCTTGATTTAAACGTATTTGTTTAAACAAATCTTATCTTACTTTCTAACCCTCTTTACATCCTGTTTCTACTACTTTCTTTCATGTTGTGATCCCCACCAAAGCCATCAAACCACATCACCTTTCTCTCAGAGACACACACACACACACACACACGTCGGGTTTGTTTCAGTGTCTGTCTCAGTTCTTCTTGTCTGGTCTGTGCACATGGTGTAGTTGCAGTGTTTTTTTCACACCTTTGCAGCGTCCGGTGCAGCTGTGGTATGTCAGGTGAGCTATGTGAGGTGAGAACAAGCTGCATGTGGGACACAAAAAGATATATCTTATCTTTATATCTGTGCCATTATAGCTTCTGTGACAGCATGGCCAGTGCATAGTGGAAGCCCTCAATGGCAATGTTCATGCTAAAACAGGTTATATATACACATGATGAGTCCTCTATATATTTCTATAATGGGCCCTAAACTCTGCTCTTCTCAGCACTGTTCACTTGCAAAGACACCCAACACCCAACACCAACCCCAACACACACACACACACACACAGATGCACACATATACAGGGATGCACACACACACAGGATGCACAGATGCACTCACGAAATTGGATATCAATGTATTCTAAAAAAAATTGTGGATTGATCTATTATGAGATATTAGAGTAAACAGGAAGTAATGTGCCATTGGTCTGCCATTTGAAATGTGAAGTACAGTTAGCAGGCAGCCCACTTCCACTCTCACTACCCTTCACTGTAGGTGAAAATTCATGAATATGGTTGATTTTAAGTAACCTATACTGTTCTCTTTGAAGTAGAAAGAAGAATCGATATTAGTTTAAATATTAGACATGTGTAAGCAGAATGAAGGCTAAGCCCATGTGTACAAGGGTAAGGGTAAGACTGTATAAAATCTAAGCACTAAGAATGAAGATTCAGTTCTTTCCATGGAAAGGCTCGGCTTCTGTTACTTGTGTAATTAAAGTCTAATTTAATTTACAAGCTCTGGTATCTGAGAAGTATTTGATTTAATATTTTTCCACAACATCACCCATTCAAGATCGGTTTTATTAACAGAAACACAGAAATTGAGTTGAAAATATGACCGAAGCACATGATCAGTAATTGTGAAGAGAAACAGCGATTGTTTTTTCCAAAATAATCTTTCCTCTTTATACTGTGTAGCAAAGTACTGTGATTCACAATGTTATTGTTCTGGGCTGATTGACAGTTAAATACATCCTCACCATAACATGAAATGCCCTCATGAATAAGTAATACTGAATTACTACACAAAACCTATTTGTGCATTTGTGGCTATTTAGAGACTTGTAGGGATTGTGTAGTGAATGTGTAGTTTATGCACTACTCAAGATACACAAGTAGAGTTGTGTAGTGTTTAGTAAGAAAACAGTAGTGTTTCCAGTTGTAATCAGGGTAGAGATTTTTACAACTTGATGTCGGTAGTACATAACTAGCCAAAACACCACTGCTTTACTAAACAGTCTTTTCAATATTAATCAGGCAGAGTTGTTACTACTTGATGTTGGTAGTAAATAAGTATTACAACACTATAGACAGACTAAACTGTCTATGTAATCATCTTCCATTCTTTATCATGCTGTCTTTGATAGCCCTTATGCAGGCACCATCTGTAAGTTTAACTTTCCTTTGTTTTATGAACACTTTCATGTCGTTGTTTAGCCCTTTCTATAACATTTTAGATTACTAGCCAAAATGGTATTAGCCGTTAGCCGTTGTCATAAAGACGTATTGAGTTTAGCCTATATGTTTGCTAGCCCCATTGAAATGTAGCCATGTAGCCTCTGTTTTTGTCACGCTAGCTAATAAGTGTGTGTGTGTTTGTATGCAAATGTACAGTATGTTCCCATTGGTATACTTACCCATTCTACTTATATCTTTTAAGCTTTTGCCAAGGAGGCCCTTAACATACAGATGTAGGATCTTGATTTGATCACTCTTTTATTTCTGCGAAGTGTCATGGACAACAGGATATTCAAACTTGTAGTGTATTTGAGGCTTAAAAAAAACATATCAAGTTTGGATTTCCACTTTTAAGTTTCAGACTTGATTTGCCCTTACGAAAATGTATGAACCCCTACACAAATGTCCATTAATTATAATCCACATAAAAATTCACATTTCCTGTTGCTGCAGGAATATTTTCCTGCTGTAGCAAACTGGCTCAAATTATGATCCTACATCTGTAAGAAGACTGGAGGCCATTGGTGGTAAGATTAACATTGTTTATCAAATGTTGTTCTGTGTTGTATTATGTTTACTTCTGTTAGCAGATTATTGATAATGGCTTATAATTTTTTTTAAATGGTGTGATTTTCTTTATTTTCTAAAAAGGTTACATGGTAGAGAAATGTTGCTGCAACAAAAAAAGGATCTGAATGTCACGTTGATATAGAGGGTTGGGAGACAGGCGCGTTACAGCGTGCCATGTAAAGGCACGGGGACGAAGACCAAACAAACATGTATACAAAACACCGGGTTGAAACCCAAACACAAGAGCGAGGAGTACCTCGAATAAATAACACAAGCGCACAATGATACCACACGGGACGAGACCCGTAATCATCCGCGCAATACAAGCGGCACAAAAGCCAAAACAACACAGCACAGGTACTCACAAGACCAACGGACTTTGTAACAATAATCGACAGGACAAGGGTTAACAAAGGGCACACTTATACAATTACTAATCAAAGGGAATAGGGACCAGGTGTGCGTAATGACAGTTCCAGAGGGATCCGTGACACTGAAGATAAAAGCTGAATGAAAACAAGGCCTCAAAGGTACTAACAAAAAACAAAAACAACATTTTCATTTGTAATGAATTTATTGAATACAAAAGTGCTATAAAGTTTGTAAAAGCGTATTATTTATTGTTTGATGATATAATTACAGTTAGAAACTTGAGGAAATAACATGTGCACCAGTCTAGTAGTGACACAGTACTGAAACAAGATGTCAATAGGGATTTTGAATAAGCAAACAGTAGTAAATGTTTTCAATATTAATTCAAAAGGGTTTATTTCGAAAATGAAAAAGGATCAGGAGCAATTCAGAAGTGGTCAGTAGTGAAACAACACTACACACACAGATGGCACTGGCAGTAGTATCAATAGGGATTGAGTAGGCATACAGCAGTAATGTGTAGGCATTGTGTAGTAATTCAATAGTTAACATGTAGGAATTGTTTAAGTATGTGTAGGTTTTAAGTATTAGATACCCAAAAGCTCATTAGTTACACAGTAGTCATTAAGGGAGAAATATGTAGTGATTTAAATAGGAAATATGTAGGGTTCACCAGTAGTAAAATGTCCCAATTTATCACTCATTACTACCTAAATTACAACATAAATCACTACTGGTTTACTACACATCTCAGTAGCAATCAAGTAGTAAAACCGGTAGGTTTTGTATAGATCTTGTGTAGTACTTTTTCAGGAGGGAGATGCTGCAGCTTGTTTAAAATGGTGGAACATGTGGCTGCTGGACACTGTGTTTCCCATGGGACTGGAGAAGCTTACTGAAGAAGTAGAGGGGTAGTCTGTGTAATCAATGTCATGTGAGGACACATACTGGTATAAACCACCTGAATGACTGGTGGTGCTAGTTGTGTAACCCACTTACAAATGCTGCCTGCCAACGATTGTATGAATGTGTTAAGGGTCAAAAGTGTTGAGGGTAAATGCCTCTGCAGTCAGCAACTGGTGGAAATATGGTTGACTTACTCTGTTTATGGCAGAGGTCATGTATGCCTTGGAGAGGTGTGAATGGGCCTAGTCACCATCAAACAAAAGGTTTCACTCAAATCCATTTAGGCAAATTAATGTATCAATCACAGGATTTCTGATTAGTTGAAACAATAAAACTTGGCTTCATCATTGCTGATGAATGCATTTGGCTCTCAATTGTTTTTGTTTTCTTTCCCACCCAAAACATGGATATCCATGATGTTACACCTGTGTTCACAATAGTGACACTAAGCTTGACCAGCAAAAAAAACATATCTACAACCACACAAATAATAGGACAAATCATAGATTTTATGCTGGGAGGTAGATGGTAGATGTTCATTCCCCCTGTCCTCAGCTTTTCTCCACAGAACAAAAAATAGGATGCCACTTATAACCCCCCACCCTAGCCAGGGGTTGACCAATCAGAAGTCCTTGCAGTACAACTGGGCCAAATAACAAGTATCTTGCTCCAGACTCAACGTACAGACCAATGAAAACGTGGCACACGTAGCTCTGAGTTCAGGACTGACATTCCACAGATTCTAAACAGATGTTGAACTGAACCAACTATTTCAATTGACAATTCCCTATTGACCATTAGTACTCTATTTAGTTGTTAGTACTCTCGTCCTCTCATGCTCTGCGATGTGTATTTATCTTCAAAATATTCTTATACTACCCCCAGACCATTTTAAAAAGAAATATACTTAACATTTACTTTTAAAAAACATGAAAAATAGACAGAATAAAAACGTCAGCAGTAAGCATAAAATCATTCACATTAAACACCTTGCATTCCTATAAAACACAAAAGGCATATTTTACCTGCCGTTGCAATAAGAAATAGATTGCACACAAAGTTATAGAAAAGAGGTATTAACAGGTGTGATACCACATCTGAGAGAGCATGGTTCGTTACAGCACTGAGGACAGTTACCACGGACATATTGACCACAATCATGAGGCTTGGTGTGATGAGGAAGATCCTTGTGATCCCCACCACATTCTTGTGAACACCACTGACACCCATCTCCAAAAGGACACGGTTGATGAATCTTATGATATCCTCTATCACGTAACCATTGGATTTTAGCAGACAAACATAGCAAAAGCACACTTGATAACCTGGATGAGGATAATAAAAATAACCACAACTCCCACTATTGGAAGTATCATGCTCACCAAAAAACTTCCCCATGTCCCGAATGTGGAAGACAACCACATGACTAAGCCTAAATCATCTGGATTGTAATCATGATATTTAGCGCCCTCAGTCCTGATCTTGTGGATTAGGTCAGTTATTTCCTCAGAATTATCAGGAATGTAAGTACAGCATTCAGCACCAATAACAGCACATGTACCCCCTTGAGCAGACAGAAGATAATCAAGGGCTAAATGATTTTGCATCGCCACAGTCCGAATGGCAACCATCTCAGCAGTAATTAACTCAGCTGTTCTATTAGCTAGGAGTTCTAAAGAATTAGCCATATTAATAACTTCCCGTGCTATTTTAGAAATACCATAAGAGGGAAAAGCAATTGCAAAGAATCTCTCAATTTCTGTAATCACACATTTATGACATGTGAAAAAGGAAAATTCACAGAATGTCTTACTACATATCCCAAATAACCCACAACTTTGGTAACCAGGAATAGGCATAGGAGCCACAGATAAAGTAAGTCCCATCAGGAGCTATCATACCATTATTGATGATATTACCGAAGGTATTGACACAAAATGAGGTCCTAGTGCCATTACTGAGAGTCAATTCAACAGTTATTAGACATTCCACAACCATAGTACCGTCACAGGCAGATAGATAGATCTGTTGTCTGATCACATTTACTCTGTCCTACTTTGACAAACGCGTCCTGGTGCAGTTGAGATAAGTTCAGAGAGAATTACCTAGTAAAACATAACCACCAAACAGGGGCATGTGTAATAACTACAGTTGAAGTCAGAAGTTTACATACACCTTAGCCAAATACATTTAAACTCAGTTTTTCACAATTCCTAACATTTAATCCTAGTAAAAATTCCCTGTCTTAGGTCAGTTAGGATCACCACTTTATTTTAAGAATGTGAAATGTCAGAATAATAGTAGAGAGAATGATTTATTTCAGCTTGTATTTCTTTCATCACATTCCCAGTAGGTCAGAAGTTTACATACACTCAATTAGTATTTGGTAGCATTGCCTTTAAATTGTTTACCTTGGGTCAAACCTTCAAGCCTTCCACAAGCTTCCCACAATAAGTTGGGTGAATTTTGGCCCATTCCTCCTGACAGAGCTGGTGTAACTGAGTCAGGTTTGTAGGCCTCCTTGCTCGCACACGCTTTTTCAGTTCTGCCCACAAATGTTCTATAGGAATGAGGTCAGGGCTTTGTGATGGCCACTCCAATACCTTGACTTTGTTATCCTTAAGCCATTTTGCCACAACTTTGGAAGTATGCTTGGGGTCATTGTCCATTTGGAAGACCCATTTGCGACCAAGCTTTAACTTCCTGACTGATGTCTTGAGATGTTGCTTCAATATATCCACATCATTTTCCTTCCTCATGATGCCATCTATTTTGTGAAGTGCACCAGACCCTCCTGCAGCAAAGCACCCCCACAGCATGATGCTGCAACCCCCGTGCTTCACGGTTGGGATGGTGTTCTTCGGCTTGCAAGCCTCCCCCTTTTTCCTCTAAACATAACGACGGTCATTATGGCCCAACAGTTCTATTTTTGTTTCATCAGACCAGAGGACATTTGTGTGCAGTTGCAAACCGTAGTTTTTTATGGCGGTTTTGGAGCAGTGGCTTCTTCCTTGCTGATCGGCCTTTCAGGTTATGTCGATATAGGAATCGTTTTACTGTAGATATAGATACTTTTTTACCTGTTTCCTCCAACATCTTCACATCGTCCTTTGCTGTTGTTCTGGGATTGATTTGCACTTTTCGCACCAAAGTACGTTCATCTCTAGGAGACAGAATGCGTCTCCTTCCTGAGCGGTATGATGGCTACGTGGTCCCATGGTGTTTATACTTGCGTACTATTGTTTGTACAGATGAACGTGGTACCTTCAGGCATTTGGAAATTGCTCCCAAGGATTAAACAGACTTGTGGAGGTCTACAATTTTCTTTCTGAGGTCTTGGCTAATTTCTTTAGATTTTTGATGATGTCAAGCAAAGAGGCACGGAGTTTGAAGGTAGGCCTTGAAATATGTCCACAGGTACACCTCCAATTGTCTCAAATTATGTCAATTAGCCTATCAGAAGCTTCTAAAGCCATGACATAATTTTCTGGAATTTTCCAAGCTGTTTAAAGGCACAGTCAACTTAGTGTATGTAAACTTCTGACCCACTGGATTTGTGATACAGTGAATTATAAGTGAAATAATCTGTCTATAAAAAATATTTGGAAAAATTACTTGTGTCATGCACAAAGTAGATATCCTAACCGACTTGCCAAAACTATAGTTTGCTAACAAGAAATTTGTGGAGTGGTTGAAAAACAAGTTTTAATGACTCCAACCTAAGTGTATGTAAACTTCCGACTTCAACTGTAGGTAAGGTGGTCGCTGATTAGTGTCATTGGTAACCTCAAATGAAGGAAGGTACCTATCACTCCAGGATGTCAGCTCCACCCCCAACTCATCCACATGTTATTGAATTGACACACATCCAGGAGTATCAGGCCTCCTCCAGCACCTATCTGCAGAACTAGGTACTCTCGCATGTTGATACTCAACATTCTCACCCCAATTAGTACCAATAATCACCTTATACCAATTAACATCTCTCCATATACCCAACATTTTACTCTGGTTAAAAGGAAAAGCCCTTAATGGAATACCTGCCCTTGATGTGAATGGAGCATACATACCCAACAACTCCTTTGATTGACTACTGTGGCATAGTGTAGAGAGAGAGCTAGAAACGTATTGACACCCGAGTGTCCCTCATCCTTCGGATGCAAGTTTGTGTTGGAAATGGAAACACCACCCACATCCTGTATTAGGAGGAAACTCACAAGGAAAATAATTTCAAACATTTTTCACTTGTCTGCAGGACAATAATATTCAATCTTCCTATTGGCAAGGTAATCATTCACAAAGTCCTTTAAAGGTGACCAGCTCTTCCACACTGGTATCAGTCCCACATAGATAACTATTTGAAATTATGTTCTGACAGTCTGCCGGTAGTGAGGAATTCTTCTTCCGTTCCACTGGTGGTTGCACTTCACCAGTGATCTTGTATCGTTTCAGCTACAGTTCAGGTACAGTCAGCCTCAGACGAAGGAAACAAAAAAGTGAAAGTAACATGTCCTGGTTTCAATAGAAATGTATATTTCACATAGATTTCCCTAAGTAAGCATGTCCCGATTTTCATCTTACTATGCTTCCTCACCCAAGTTTGGCCCCCCACTGTTAATCAATCAGTTCTTTTCTCCAGGCTCCGCTTTGTCATTAACATGGACAACCTTGCAATGAGTGACATGTATCCATTGTGATTTTCCCTGGACTTTTGCTGCTGACCTCGTTATGTGCAAAACTTGACTTTCCCATTTTGCCCTATTGTGTGTCACATATTTATTTTACCATCACCCACTGTCCTGGCACTACATCATGTCCCCCCTCGGGAGTTATTCCCCATTAGAGAGTTGTCTACAATAGTTAAGCATTGTGTCACTCATTAAATAAATGTCTGCTTTCCTCAAATCTAACGTGCCTGGTATTATCACATTGTCCATTGTAGTAACTGCCCAGCCTACCTTCCTCACGACCCCCTCCACAATGCTTGAACCATCTGTGTATAAGATAAACTCAGGGTTTTCCAACGAATGACTCTATAAACCCATCAGAGAGCTGATCCAAAACAACTCATAACAGTCGTGTTCAAGTAATGTGGTATCTATAGGATACATCAGAGTAGCTGGATTACATGGTGTCTTTTCAACTATACCCATGACTCATAGATCTTTATTCACTACTTTAGTAGCGACCATATCTTCCTTGCTAATGGGATATTGTTTTGTGCAAGGTGGGGCAACACCACACTGGTTCCATATCCAAAGTTCCACACTCATTTTTCTTCGTAGTCCAAATAGCATGGTTCTGAACTGTAGAGCCCTGGATCAATCTTCATTGGACCAATAGAAATTGATAATGGTTTGGTCTGTTTCATATCTGTCTCTCCCCCCCACTCCTGTTGCTCTCATCTTCTTGCCCGTGTACTGAGGACATATGTTTTGCATAAGATATGGGCAATACAGTAACTTCAGCACCCATATCTACTAAAAAAATCTACTGCAAAGTTATTAACCATCATGTTCACATATAATCCATCCGATTTCATATGTACATCAGCTGAGATGGAACGTAAGAGGGAGTCTGTTAGTTTACCTCCACAGCATCCAGCAAGCTCTGCTGATGAGCCGGAGAGAGCTTCTTAAATTTCTGCATCAGCATTGTGTCATTGGGGCTGTTGTCTTGATTGCATTTCCCTTAGACGTACCCTTCTTCTCCTGGCAACTTCTCATAAAATCTGGTTTTCTTTTCCTATTCATTCTCGTTGCCAGTGACCAGAAATCCCGCAATAATGACATACACCAGGTTCATTTTTGCTGAACTAATAATGTTGTTGGTTTCACTCGGAACCTGCACAACTCTGATATCCACATCTTGTGGATGCTTAAAAGTTTTTGACCATTCATCCAACTGTTTTGAAGATTCTGATTTCCGTGTTATTACTGTCACTAGAGGTTTATCTTTACTATCTATTACAGCCTGTGTTCTGGTTGGCCTAAGACGTCGTTAGTCACTGCTGTCAATATCTGTTGCCTCAAAGCAAGGCAGTGCTGACCAGGTGCTTGAAACCTGATCTGTCTTGCACAACTCAATGTGAGGATAGATAGAGGGAACAGAGAGGCCACAGGTGGGGGTCACGTCTGACTTTTTTACCCGTGTCTCCTCCTCTACTTTGAAGTGGTTCTTTATATCACTAGACAGTGAATTTAAAATATTTTATATGTTCACATCCGGAAGAGCTGTTCAGCCCTTTTCCAGAGTGGTTTTCTCACTTAACAATGACATTACATTAACATCAAAAGTTGTATCATATATCTCTATGTTCATATATCCATTTAACCCCAATATATCTACAGTTGAAGTTGGAAGTTTACATACACTTAGGTTGGAGTCATTAAAACTCGTTTTTCAACCACTCCACAAATTTCTTGTTAACAAACTATAGTTTTGGCAAGTTGGTTAGGACATCAACTTTGTGCATGACACTGGTTCCATATCCAAAGTATACAAGTAACTTTTCCAACAATTGTTTACAGACAGATTATTTCACTTATAATTCACTGTATCACAATTCCAGTGGGTCAGAAGTTAACATACACTAAGTTGACTGTGCCTTCAAACAGCTTGGAAAATTCCAGAAAAAGATGTCATGGCTTTACAAGCTTCTGATAGGCTAATTGACATAATTTGAGTCAATTGGAGGTGTACCTGTGGACGTATTTCAAGGCCTACCTTCAAACTCCGTGCCTCTTTGCTTGACATCGCGAGAAAATCAAAAGAAAACAGCCAAGACATCAGAAAAAAATTGGAGACCTCCACAAGTCTGTTTAATCCTTGGGAGCAATTTCCAAACGCCTGAAGGTAGCATGTTTATCTGTACAAACAATAGTACGCAAGAATAAACACCATGGGACCACGCAGCCGTCATACCGCTCAGGAAGAGACGCGTTCTGTCTCCTAGAGATGAACGTACTTTGGTGCGAAAAGTGCAAATCAATCCCAGAACAACAGCAAATGACCTTGTGAAGATGCTGGAGGAAACAGGTACAAAAGTATCTATATCTACAGTAAAAACGATTCCTATATCGACATAACCTGAAAGGCCGATCAGCAAGGAAGAAGCCACTGCTCCAAAACCGCCATAAAAAAGCCAGACTACAGTTTGCAACTGCACATGGGGACAAAGACTTTTTGGAGAAATGTCCTCTGGTTTGATGAAATAAAATTAGAACTGTTTGGCCATAATGACCATCGTTATGTTTGGAGGAAAAGGGGGGAGGCTTGCAAGCCGAAGAACACCATCCCAACCGTGAAGCACGGGGGTGGCAGCATCAAGTTGTGGGGGTGCTTTGCTGCAGGAAGAACTGGTGCACTTCACAAAATAGATGGCATCATGAGGAAGAAAGATTATGTGCATATATTGAAGCAACATCTCAAGACATCAGTCAGGAAGTTAAAGCTTGGTTGCAAATGGGTCTTCCAAATGGACAATGACCCCAAGCATACTTCCAGAGTTGTGGCAAAATGGCTTAAGGACAACAAAGTCAAGGTATTGGAGTGGCCATCACAAAGCCCTGACCTCAATCCTATATAACATTTGTGGGCAGAACTGAAAAAGCGTGTGCGAGCAAGGAGGCCTACAAACCTAATTCAGTTACACCAGCTCTGTCAGGAGGAATGGGCCAAAATTCACCCAACTTATTGTGGGAAGCTTGTGGAAGGCAACCTGAGACGTTTGACCCAAGTTAAACAATTTAAATTAATGCTACCAAATACTAATTGAGTGTATGTAAACTTCTGGCCCACTGGGAATGTGATGAAAGATATAAAAGTGAAATAAATCATTCTCTCTACTATTATTCTGAAATGTCACATTTTTAAAATAAAGTGGGGATCTTAACTGACCTAAGACCGGGAATTTTTACTAGGATTAAATGTCAGGAATTGTGAAAAACTGAGTTTAAATGTATTTGGCTAAGGTGTATGTAAACTTCCGACTTCAACTGTATATATAAAACCCCTTTCAAGGACTCAAACCTCTTATCTTCTCGAACAAATTGTTTCTGTAAGGCCTGGTTACATAACGATATGTATAATTATATATTTTTCTTTACAAAAGTAGTGCACTGGGCCTTTACTAGTTCTGTATTAGCTGACCGGATATAGCCGTCAGTAGTGCGTGCAAAACATGTTTTCCTGTGCCTATGCTATAACTACACTCCCACCTGTTCACTGAGCTCCTCTGACACTAATCATCCCTCAAACCAGGCTCCGCTCCAATGGAGACCGGGCATTTAGCCAAATCTGGAACTCCCTCTCCATGTGAGAGCATCACATTCCATACACATATTCAAGTCCAACACTTTTAGAAAAAAAGGGTTCTTCAGCTGTCCCCATAGGATAATAATTTTTGGTTCCAGGTAGAACTTTTAGTTTCCATGTAAAACCCTCTAGGGAACAGGTTCTACATGGAACCCAATAGGGTTCTACCTGGAACCAAAAGGGTTATACCTAGAATCAAAAAAGGTTATCCTATAGGGACAGCCGAAGAACCCTTTTAGGTTCTAGATGGCATCTTTTTTCCATTAGACACACCTCTTCACACAGGCTTACCCGGATTCTCTGTTGTCTTAGAATTTATCCTCTGTAGTTCACTATCGTGGTTAGTCTGTCATCATGTTCAGTGTTCTCCCTGGTTAGTCTGTCATGATGTTTAATGTTCTCCCTGGTTAGTCTGTCATCATGTTTAGTGTTCACCCTGGTTAGTATGTCATCATGTTTAGTGTTCTCCCTGGGGAGTCTGTTATCATGTTTAGTGTTCTCCATGTTTAGTATGTCATCATGTTAAGTATTCTCCATGGTTAGTCTGTCATCATGTTTAGTGTTCTCCCAGGTTAGTCTGTCATCATGTTTAGTGTTATCCATGGTTAGTCTGTCATCATGTTTAGTATTCTCCCTGGTTAGTCTGTCATCATGTTTAGTGTTCTCCATGGTTAGTCTGTACTCATGTTTAGTGTTCTCCATGGTTAGTCTGTCATCATGTTTAGTGTTCTCCATGGTTAGTCTGTCATCATGTTTAGTGTTCTCCATGGTTAGTCTGTCATCATGTTTAGTATTCTCCCTGGTTAGTCTGTCATCATGTTTAGTGTTCTCCATGGTTAGTCTGTACTCATGTTTAGTGTTCTCCATGGTTAGTCTGTCATCATGTTTAGTGTTCTCCATGGTTAGTCTGTTATAATTTTTAGTGTTCTCCATGGTTACTATGTCATCATGTTTAGTGTTCTCCATGGTTAGTCTGTCATCATAATTAGTGTTCTCCCTGGTTAGTCTGTCATCATGTTAAGTATTCTCCATGGTTAGTCTGTCATCATGTTTAGTGTTCTCCCAGGTTAGTCTGTCATCATGTTTAGTGTTATCCATGGTTAGTCTGTCATCATGTTTAGTATTCTCCCTGGTTAGTCTGTCATCATGTTTAGTGTTCTCCATGGTTAGTCTGTACTCATGTTTAGTGTTCTCCATGGTTAGTCTGTCATCATGTTTAGTGTTCTCCATGGTTAGTCTGTCATCATGTTTAGTATTCTCCATGGTTAGTCTGGCATCATGTTTAGTGTTCTCCATGGTTAGTCTGTCATCATGTTTAGTGTTCTCCATGGTTAGTCTGTCATCATGTTTAGTATTCTCCATGGTTAGTCTGTCATCATGTTTAGTGTTCTCCATGTTTAGTATGTCATCATGTTTAGTGTTCTCCCTGGTTAGTATGTCATCATGTTCAGTGTTCCCTCTGGTTAGTCTGTCATCATGTTCAGTGTTCTCCCTGGTTAGTATGTCATCATGTTTAGTGTTCTCCCTGGGGAGTCTGTTATAAGTTTTAGTGTTCTCCATGGTTACTAAGTCATCATGTTTAGTGTTCTCCATGGTTAGTCTGTCATCATAATTAGTGTTCTCCCTGGTTAGTCTGTCATCATGTTAAGTATTCTCCATGGTTAGTCTGTCATCATGTTTAGTGTTCTCCCTGGTTAGTCTGTCATCATGTTTAGTGTTCTCCCTGGTTAGTCTGTCATCATGTTTAGTGTTATCCATGGTTAGTCTGTCATCATGTTTAGTATTCTCCCTGGTTAGTCTGTCATCATGCTTAGTGTTCTCCATGGTTAGTCTGTACTCATGTTTAGTGTTCTCCATGGTTAGTCTGTACTCATGTTTAGTGTTCTCCATGGTTAGTCTGTCATAGTGTTTAGTATTCTCCATGGTTAGTCTGGCATCATGTTTAGTGTTCTCCATGGTTAATCTGTCATCATGTTTAGTATTCTCCATGGTTAGTCTGTCATCATGTTTAGTGTTCTCCCTGGTTAGTCTGTCATCATGTTTAGTGTTCTCCCTGGTTAGTATGTCATCATGTTTAGTGTTCTCCCTGGGGAGTCTGTTATCATGTTTAGTGTTCTCCATGTTTAGTATGTCATCATGTTTAGTGTTCTCCCTGGTTAGTCTGTCATCATGTTCAGTGTTCCCTCTGGTTAGTCTGTCATCATGTTCAGTGTTCTCCCTGGTTAGTATGTCATCATGTTTAGTGTTCTCCCTGGGGAGTCTGTTATAATTTTTAGTGTTCTCCATGGTTACTAAGTCATCATAATTAGTGTTCTCCCTGGTTAGTCTGTCATCATGTTAAGTATTCTCCATGGTTAGTCTGTCATCATGTTTAGTGTTCTCCCTGGTTAGTCTGTCATCATGTTTAGTGTTATCCATGGTTAGTCTGTCATCATGTTTAGTATTCCCCCTGGTTAGTCTGTCATCATGTTTAGTGTTCTCCATGGTTAGTCTGTACTCATGTTTAGTGTTCTCCATGGTTAGTCTGTCATCATGTTTAGTGTTATCCATGGTTAGTCTGTCATCATGTTTAGTATTCCCCCTGGTTAGTCTGTCATCATGTTTAGTGTTCTCCATGGTTAGTCTGTACTCATGTTTAGTGTTCTCCATGGTTAGTCTGTCATCATGTTTAGTGTTCTCCATGGTTAGTCTGTCATCATGTTTAGTATTCTCCATGGTTAGTCTGGCATCATGTTTAGTGTTCTCCATGGTTAGTCTGTCATCATATTCAGTATTCTCCATGGTTAGTCTGTCATCATGTTTAGTGTTCTCCATGGTTAGTCTGTCATCATATTCAGTATTCTCCATGGTTAGTCTGTCATCATGTTTAGTGTTATCCATGGTATGTATGTCATCATGTTTAGTATTCTCCATGGTTAGTCTGTCATGTTTAGTATTCTCCATGGTTAGTCTCTACTCGTGTAGTATTCTCCCTGGTTAGTCTGTCATCATGTGTAGTATTCTCCCTGGTTAGTCTGTCATCATGTTTAGTGTTCTCCATGGTTAGTCTGTCATGATGTTTAGTGTTCTCCATGGTTAGTCTGTCATGATGATTAGTGTTCTCCATGGATCGTCTACTTTTATATACTGACCTATTTTATGCGTGATTGTATTGCTTTTTATTCTGCTGATTATCTTGTGTCTGTAAAGTGACTGGGTGTTGTGAAAAACGATTAAAATAAAATGCATTATTATTATTCTTCATGTCAAAGATGAGTCATAAGGGAACCTCTCTCTCTCCCCCCTTAGTTCACTCTGAACCACTGTGCCGCTTAAAACCCTAAACTTGCCCCTCTTCCTCCCCCTTTCTTTCCACTGCCGCCTGCCTGCCTGTCATCTATCTTTCCAGTTTCACAGAAAACCGTAATATTAGGTTCTCAAAACATATCAAAAAGGCAGTTGTTACACATGTAACAAGTTTGACTGAGTGCACTACTTCCACATGGTACAGGAACTGAAATGTACTAATAGTAAAAAGGAAACTCTTTTATAGATGTTGTGGTTCCAGGTACTGGTACCACAAAATGCATGAGCTGTGATTATACTTGAGCAGCAAACAACACAAATATTAGGACTGAATTTGACCAAGTTGAAAAGGTTATTTAATATCTTCTTAGTGTACACACCAACTTGTGTTTTCTGAGAAAAATAGTTTATTTATTTTAATACCAGAGTTTTACCATTTGCACTGAAGATATGACTCTCGTAAAACCACCCTTTTCTCCCTCAACTCTAAATTTTTCTGTTTGGTGGAAGATAAAGTCGAAGTATCGGAGGTGGTATGTGTGGTGAAGTTCTCGGACCCCACATTTTATTTGTCACATACACATGGTTAGCAGATGTTAATGCGAGTGTAGCGAAATGCTTGTGCTTCTAGTTCCGACCATGCAGTAGTATCTAAAAAGTAATCTAACAAATTCACAACAAATACCTTATACACACAAGAGTAACGGAATGAATACGAGTATGTACATATAAATATATGGATGAGTGAGGCAAGATGCAGTAGATGGTATGGAGTACAGTATATACACATATATGAGATGTAAACATTATGTAAATGGCATTGTTTAAAGTGGCTAGTGATACATTATTTCATCCAATTATTATTAAAGTGGCTAGAGATTTGGGTCGATGGCCGAACGGCATAGGCAAGATTCAGTAGATGGTTTAGAGTACAGTGTATACATTTGATATAAGTATGTCGTATAAGTAAACATTATATACAAAATTGTTTAAAGTGGCTAGTGATACATTGTTACATCCAATTCCTATGTTTAAAGTGGTTAGAGATTTAAGTCAGTATGTTGGCAGCAGCCACTCAATGTTAGTGATGGCTGTTTAACAGTCTGATGGCCTTGAGGTAGAAGCTGTTTTTCAGTCTCTCGGTCCCAGCTTTGATGCACCTGTACTGACCTCGCCTTCTGGATAATAGCGGGGTGAACAGGCAGTGGCTCGGGTGGTTGTCCTTGATGATCTTTTTGGCCTTCCTGTGACATCGGGTGGTGTAGGTGTCCTGAAGGTCAGGTAGTTTACCCCCGGTGATGCGTTGTGCAATCCTCACTACCCTCTGGAGAGCCTTACGTTTGTGGGCGGTGCAGTTGCCGTACCAGGCGGTGTGATACAGCCCGACAGGATGCTCTCGATTGTGCATCTGTATAAGTTTGTAAGTGATTTTGGTGACAAGCCGAATTTCTTCAGCCTCCTGAGGTTGAAGAGGCGCTGTTGCGCCTTCTTCACCACGCTGTCTGTGTGGGTGGACCAATTCAGTTTGTCCGTGATGTGTACGCCGAGGAACTTAAAACTTTCCACCTTCTCCACTACTGTCCCCTCGATGTGGATAGGGGGGTGCTCCCTCTCCTGTTTCCTGAAGTCCACGATCATCCCCTTTTGTTTTGTTGACATTGAGTGAGAGGTTATTTTCCTGACACCACACTCCGAGGGCCCTCACCTCCTCCCTGTAGGCCGTCTCGTCGTTGTTGGTAATCAAGCCTACCACTGTAGTGTCGTCAGCAAACTGGATGATTGAGTTGGATGCGTGCTTGGCCACGCAGTCATGGGTAAACAGGGAGTACAGGAGAGGGCTGAGAACGCACCCTTGTGGGGCCCCAGTGTTGAGGACCAGCGGGGTGGAGATGTTGTTTCCTACCCTCACCACCTGGGGCCGGCCCGTCAGGAAGTCCAGGACCCAGTTGCACAGGGCTGGGTCGAGACCCAGGGTCTCGAGCTTAATGACGAGCTTGGAGGGAACTATGGTGTTAAATGCTGAGCTGTAGTCGATGAACAGCATTCTTACATAAGTATTCCTCTTGTCCAGGTGGGTTAGGGCAGTATGCAGTGTGATTGCGACAAGGCTGCCTGTGGACCTATTGGGACGGTAAGCAAATTAGAGTGGGTCCAGGGTGTCTGGCAGGATGGAGGTGATATGATCCTTGACTAATCTCTCAAAGCACTTCATGATGACGGAAGTGAGTGCTACGGGGCGATAGTAATTTAGCTCAGTTACCTTAGCTTTCTTGGGAACAGGAACAATGGTGGCCCTCTTGAAGCATGTGGGAACAGCAGCCTGGGATAGGGACTGATTGAATATGTCCGTAAACACACCAGCCAGCTGGTCTGCGCATGCTCTGAGGACACGGCCAGGGATGCCATCTGGGCCGGCAGCCTTGCGAGGGTTAACACATTTAAATGTTTTTCTCACATTGAAGGAGAGCCCGCAGGTTTTGCTAGCAGGCCGTGTCGGTGGCACTGTATTGTCCTCAAAGCGAGCAAAGAAGTTGTTTAGTTTGTCTGGGAGCAGGACATCATGGTCCCAGACATGGTCCGAGGCTTGCACCGAAGGTCAGGATAAAGAAGATTCTGACAGTAGGAGTGACATTTTTGGAATAAGTGGACCCTTGATTTTTGGCTGATCCATTTGTGGTTTCAGGGTGGGTGAAAACAGAGTTGGGTGCTGCGAAATCAGTGAGGGTAACCAGAACTGGTCTTGTGATAATTGTTTGTGTTTCTGCTGGTCAGATGGAGAAGGCGCTCCGCGTTAAACAGATGGGGGCAAGAAATTTTAATAATTTTGCTCTCAAGAAAAGGGCGCCATTGAAAGGAGTGATTACTGGGGTAGCAGTAAATGTAAAAGTTGAAGATTCCCGAGGTTTTTGATGCTTTTCGTTGGTGTGACGCAGACAGGGTGGCGTGAGTGGTGAAAAAGAAGAGTCAGTGTCTGTTCTTTTGAGTTTTGATGTTGAGTCTTTGTCCGACAAAGTGATGTTAGGATATATAAGTTATCCTGTACGAGCTTTTGTGTTGAATACATTACGTTGTTACAGGTGTCAAGCTTAAGGGCATGTGGCAGCAGTGTGTAGGAGGGAGGTTCCTAGGTGTGAGAAGTGTGCAAAGGGCATGAGACAAAGGAATGTGTAGCATTGGGGAAAGTAGTGGTATGTGTTAATTGTAGGGGTGCCCATGGAGCTGGGGAAGATAAATGTCCCGTGCAAGAGAGGCAGGCTGAGGTTTCCAGGGTTAGAGTAGTGCAGAAGGTGTCATATGCTGAGGCAGTGAAAGTAGAGGAAGATGGGTCAAGGGGGAGGGATCCTGAGAGGAGTGGTGTGCGTAGTAGATCTGTACCGGTACAGAACGATAGGGCAACAAGTGATACAGTGAGGGAAAATAGTATTTGATCCCCTGCTGATTTTGTACGTTTGCCCACTGACAAAGAAATGATCAGTCTATAATTTTAATGGTAGGTTTATTTGAACAGTGAGAGACAGAATAACAACAACAAAATCCAGAAAAACGCATGTGAAAAATGTTATAAATGGAATTGCATTTTAATGAGGGAAATAAGTATTTGACCCCCTCTCAATCAGAAAGATTTCTGGCTCAAGTGTCTTTTATACAGGTAACGAGCTGAGATTAGGAGCACACTCTTAAAGGGAGTGCTCCTAATCTCAGTTTGTTACCTGTATAAAAGACACCTGTCCACAGAAGCAATCAATCAATCAGATTCCAAACTCTCCACCATGGCCAAGACCAAAGAGCTCTCCAAGGATGTCAGGGACAAGATTGTAGACCTACACAAGGCTGGAATGGGCTACAAGACCATCGCCAAGCAGCTTGGTGAGAAGGTGACAACAGTTGGTGCGATTATTCGCAAATGGAAGAAACACAAAAGAACTGTCAATCTCCCTCGGCCTGGGGCTCCATACAAGATCTCAACTCGTGGAGTTGCAATGATCATGAGAACGGTGAGGAATCAGCCCAGAACTACACGGGAGGATCTTGTCAATTATCTCAAGGCAGCTGGGACCATAGTCATCAAGAAAACAATTGGTAACACAGTACGCCGTGAAGGACTGAAATCCTGCAGCGCCTGCAAGGTCCCCCTGCTCAAGAAAGCACATATACATGCCCGTCAGATGTTTGCCAATGAACATCTGAATGATTCAGAGGACATCTGGGTGAAAGTGTTGTGGTCAGATGAGACCAAAATGGAGCTCTTTGGCATCAATTCAACTCGCCGTGTTTGGAGGAGGAGGAATGCTGCCTATGACCCCAAGAACACCATGCCCACCGTCAAACATGGAGGTGGAAACATTATGCTTTGGGGGTGTTTTTCTGCTAAGGGGACAGGACAACTTCACCGCATCAAAGGGACGATGGACTGGGCCATGTACCGTCAAATCTTGGGTGAGAACCTCCTTCCTTCAGCCAGGGCATTGAAAATGGGTCGTGGATGGGTATTCCAGCATGACAATGACCCAAAACACACGGCCAAGGCAACAAAGGAGTGGCTCAAGAAGAAGCACATTAAGGTCCTGGAGTGGCCTAGCCAGTCTCCAGACCTTAATCCCATAGAAAATCTGTGGAGGGAGCTGAAGGTTCGAGTTGCCAAACGTCAGCCTCAAAGCCTTAATGACTTGGAGAAGATCTGCAAAGAGGAGTGGGACAAAATCCCTCCTGAGATGTGTGCAAACCTGATGGCCAACTGCAAGAAACGTCTGACCTCTGTGATTGCCAACAAGGGTTTTGCCACCAAATACTAAGTCATGTTTTGCAGAGGGGTCAAATACTTATTTCTCTCATTAAAATGCAATTCCATTTATAACATTTTTCACATGCGTTTTTCTGGATTTTTTTGTTGTTATTCTGTCTCTCACTGTTCAAATAAACCTACCATTAAAATTATAGACTGATCATTTCTTTGTCAGTGGGCAAACGTACAAAATCAGCAGGGGATCAAATACTTTTTTCCCTCACTGTATACAGTACCAGTCAAAGGTTTTTATTTTTTAGACATCAAAACTATGAAATAACACATATGGAATCATTTAGTAAACAAAAGTTAAGCAAATCAAAATATATTTTATATTTGAGATTATTCAAAGTAGCCACACTTTGCCTTGATGACAGCTTTGCACACTCTTGGCATTCTCTCAACCAGTTTCATGGGGTAGTCATTTGGAATGCATTTCAATTAACAGGTGTGCCTTGTTAATAGTTAATTTGTGGAATTTCTTTCCTTCTTAATGCATTTGAGACAATCAGTTGTGTTGCAAGAAGGTAGGGGTGGTATACAGAAGATAGCTTTATTTGGTAAACAGCAGAGGGAGCAAGGGGGCCGAGGGAGCAGAACCCCCCCCCCATCCACGGGACAGTAGTGGAGAAGGTGGAAAGTTAAGTTCCTCGGCGTACACATCACAGACAAACTGAAATGGTCCACCCACACAGACAGCATGGTGAAGAAGGCGCAACAGCACATCTTCAACCTCAGGAGGCTGAAGAAATTTTGCTTGTCACCAAAAACACTCACAAACTTTAACATATGCACAATCGAGAGCATCCTGTCAGGCTGTATCACTGCCTGGTACGGCAACTGCTCTGCCCACAACCGTAAGGCTCTCCAGACGGTAGTGAGGTCTGCACAACGCATCACCGGGGGCAAATTACCTGCCCTCCAGGACACCTACACCACCGATGTCACAGGAAGGCCAAAAAGATCATCAATGACAACAACCACCTGAGCCACTGCATGAAACTGGATCTCATAAGGACTGCAACAGGAAAGGAAGACCCAGAGTTACCTCTGCAGCAGAAAATAAGTTCATTATAGTTACCAGCCTCAGAAATTGCAGCCCAAATAGACGCTTCACATTGTTACTTGAACTGACACATCTCAACATCAACTGTGCCTGGCCATGACTGCATGGCCAAGCACGACTCCAACACCATCATTAAGTTTTCAGATGACACAACAGTTATGCCTGTTCACCAACAACGACGAGACAGCTTATAGTGAGGAGGTCAGAGCCCTGGTCGTGTGGTGCCAGGACAACAACCTCTCCTTCAACGTGATCAAGACAAAGGAGATGATTGTGGACTACAGGAAAAGGAGTGCCGAGCACGCCCCCATTCTCATCGACGGGGCTGTAGTGGAGAAGGTTGAGAGCTTCAAGTTCCTTTGGATCCACATCACCAACAAACTATCATGGCCCAAACACACCAAGACAGTCGTGAAGAGGGCACGACAAAGCCTATTCCCCTCAGGAGACTGAAAAGATTTGGCATGGGTCCTCAGATCCTCAAGTTCTACAGCTAAACCATCGAGAGCATCCTGACTGGTTGCATCCCTGCCTGGTATGGTAACTGCTCGGTCTCCGACCACAAGGAACTACAGAGGGTAGTGCATACGGCCCAGTACATCACTGGAGCCAAGCTTCCTGCCATCCAAGACCTCTATACCAGGCGGTGTCAGAGGAAGGCCCTAAAAATTGTCAGACTCCAGCCACCCTAGTCATAGACTGTTCTCTCTGCTACCGCACGACAAGCGGTACCAGAGCGTCAAGTATAGGTTCAAAAGACTTAACAGCTTCTAGCCACAAGCCATAACACTCCTGAACAACTAATCAAATGGCTACCGAGACTATTTGCATTGCCCCCCCGGTGGTACTCCTCACTGTTACTATCTATACATAGTCACTTTATCTCTACCTACATGTACATATTACCTCAATTAACCGGAACCCCTGTATATAGCCTCACTATTGTTATTTTACTGCTGCTCTTTAATTATTTGCTGTAAAGAAACCACTACTAAAGAACACCAATAAGAAGAAGAGACTTGCTGGGTCAAGAAACCCGAACAATGAACATTAGACCGGTGGAAATCTGTCCTTTGGTCTGATGAGTCCAAATGTGAGATTTTTGGTTCCAACCGCGTGTCTTTGTGAGACACAGAGTAGGTGAACGGATGATCTCTGCATGTGTAGTTCCCACTGTGAAGCATGGAGGAGGAGGTGTGATGGTGCTTTGCTGGTGACACTTTCTGTGATTTATTTAGAAATCAAGTCACACTTAACCAACATGGCTACCACAGCATTCTGCAGCGATACGCCATCCCATCTGGTTTGCGATTAGTGGGACTATCATTTGTTTTTCAACAGGACAATGACCCAAGCAAAGCAATTAAAGATGCATCATTATTGTTTTATATCAATAAGTTTAAAGTCTTGAATTGTCTATTTTTGAAGTAGAGGACAGGGAAGCAGATGTAGGAGTTTTAGGTGAGAAAAAGAGAACAAGAGAGTGAAGGAGAGCGTAGACCCAGCTCCAGCAGAGGAAGCAGCAGATGTTTAATTTAGTTCAGGTGGTCTGCAGGAGGTGGCCTGTCAGGTGACAGAAGGCTTCCTCAGAAGCATACAGGAGGCGGCTCAGGTGACAGAGGTGGCGGAAGGAGTCTTCCTCGCCAGCATACAGGAAGCAGCATGTAGCACAGGTGTCATGCAGGAGGAGGCCATCATCCAATTGAAGGAGGTCTATAGTATAATAATAATCCCACAGTGATTAATTGCACACACGTTGAAACAAAAATATCACTAAGTTAATCTCATACAGATGTTACTTTAATAAGATAATACAGCTCCGGGAAAAGAAGCTGTCAAAATCACCAAAAAACAACAGGCAAATGCAAAGTAGGCATGCCGCAAGACTAAAAGCCACCAAAACCAAGTACGTCGTCATCTTATAGATTAGAATAACCGAAATGGAGGACATAATTGACAAAAATCTTATCAGTCCTTTTACTTAGATCTAGTGCCTTTGATTGCATCCTAGAAGGCCATGTAGAGCATGCATACCCCCTCATAGAAAACATTATAAATAAATGCACCATGTGTAGAATGTGAGTGCAGCTTAGAAAAATAAATGGTGAAGTTAACGAAACACACAGAGAAAACTGAAGTGTTTCACCGGATAGTACTTTTCTTTTTGGTGCCTGGACTTCCCCCCGTCTCACTATCCTGGTGAAGAGAACAAAAACAAACAGAGGAAGGGGGGGTCATCCATTCCCATTATCCCAGGGATCATCAACTAGATTCAGCAGATGGTTGGGGGGCAGGAATGTAATTACAAATCATTTGTAGACTGAAAATTGACTGGAAGAAGCCCGAACAAATATAATGTTTAAATAATAATTCAAACCTTGCATAAATTTGTATACGAGTAGGTGTCTCTTTTGCATGGGAATACATTAATAGATTCTTAAATAAAATCACTTGGAGCTGATTTCCTGGTGTTCTTCCAGTCTTTTTACGTACAACAATAAAAAACATTTTAAATTGCCTCTGAAAACTTTAGGGGCCAAATAAAACCACCCATGTGCCAAATTCTCCCACCAGTTGGTGGAACAGTGCTTTGTCTGGAATTGGTTCTGTTCAAAACAAAACGACTAAAATAATTTGTTCCAACACCTGGTTGTAGCCATTTTGAGGTGTAACAATGCAGTACTGTAGAGAGTACATTAATTCATAAACATTGTTCATCCATGCTCATCCATTTTCTAGCTGTTTCTAGCTCTTCGAGTAGGCTGGACAATAGAACGAGTCAAAATTCACTCAAGGCTGAAAAACAGAAATAGAACATTGGCTAAGCAGGAACACTAGCGCGAGCCCATAGCACAATTGTTTTTTACCCTTTTCATATTTCCACTACAATTTGTTCTTAGGACAAAACTGAAGAAAAGAAACGTGTGTAGAAAGTAAACATACTCACCTCGATGGTGTCAACTGTGCTTATGTCTGTGTAGCGTGGTTCGTTCTGCGTGGTGTAATTTATTGATTAGGACACTGCCACAACTGGAGGTCTGCTGGTTGGATTATTTTTATTTGCCCTGCACACAAAGAGACAACAAACAATATGTTAGCCCTTGGTACAGTCACAGCTCTCGGGCACCTTGCTAGTTGAAGGTCAGGCAAAAGAGAACAAGAGTGTACGCAAATACAGATAACCCGCGATGGACCAAACCAAAATATACAAAACTTTTACAATCAGGCGTATTTACAATATAGATATGAAAAAGTGTTTGTACACAAAAAAAATTACATTAGCTATGTAGCTGTAATTAAATTTTAAAAAACACATTGAATTATTATTATCAAATTATTAACATCCCCTCTTGACCTGGCCTATTTGATCTGGTCCTTGTGTGCAACTTGGTGCATAATCTAGGGGAACAACATCACACTGCTACATTCACCCCCACTGTTTTACACTAGATTATAGGCACAAAACAAAACACATTATCTCGAAGGTAACAAAGCAAATAAAGAAAAAAAACATTTCACACCCACAGGGTGACAGAGTAACCCAGTGTAGTCTCTTAATTCTAGACCCACAAATGGTCGATCAGCTGAAAAGCTATCCCGTGAAGGATTAGGAAAAATAAGATATTATTTTTTTATTTTTTTTTTTCAACCGTATACAAAAAATGCCAAATACATTTTATGCTGATGAACTACACACAACGTTACATGAATTGTCAAAGATATTAGACAAACCCACAAATCATTCTAAGACACGCTTAGATTACTACATATATACAAAAAGAAAAAGGTAGGCAACATCCTACCGTCACTGAGAAATCAAGAACTGTTTTATTTCCTGTGTAGACATAGTTTGGATTAGCCTATTCACTGGCTTAATAAATCTACCTAGTCTAGTCCGAACACCCTCACCCAAAAACCTAGCAGGAATGTCACGGACAGCACTAACCGTGCTCAGAGGTCTAACCTCAGGATGGGGAGTACTACAGATCGATATATCCGGAGCCAGCACACTTTCAGTTACAGAATCAACACTAGTAGAGTCAGACGACTGATCAGAATCCTGGTAGATTGTCACAGACCACACTGACGAAGCATCTTCAACCAATGTAACATCATCTGTCACAGCATCATCCACACTGGAGTTTCGCTATCAGAACTCTTGTAGGCTTCAGGGATATCTCTCTGGTGTACTTCTGCTGAGCACACCTCACTCAAGGGGACTTCATACGGTTGTTCCACTTCACTTCCATCAGCTGGAACTTCACCATCCTCTTGGAGTATCCTCCCAGAAGACTCAGGAAGGTATGCTACCCAGTGGACAGTCCTGGCGTCACTCCCATCCATTTGGCTGGACTCTGCAGACATCTCAGAGATCACGTCGCCACTCGATAGAGATCCGTGACCCTCAGGTTCCTCCCAAGAAGGCAAAGGCAGAAAGTTTACTGGCATAATCAGGTTCCTATGCACAGTTTTGATGCGTCCAGTGGTAGGGTGTTGGATACGATATGTGTTCAGTTAGCTGTTCTTCGCAACAACTATGTACACCGCACTGTCCCAGCAATCAGCCAGTTTCTTCTTGCCCCTCTCTCCCTTGTTAGCAAGTAGAACTCTGTCTCCCTTCTCCACCGAATGACCGTCTGTTGTAGACCTCGGCTTGTCTCTTTTGTTGCTTACTGGCATGCTGCTGGGCCAATGTCATGGCCTCTCTCAGATCCTCACCCAGAGACTGGACATACTTATCCACATCTACTGTGTCCCTATCCAACAGCACACTTTCAAACATAACATCTACCGGCAACCTAGGGGTGCGTCCAAACATCAAGAAGAAGGGCGGAAACCCAGTAGTCTCGTGAACAGCGCAGTTATAGGAGAATGTCAATGTGTTTAACATCTGAGGCCATTTAGCCTTGGACCTAGCCGGCAGAGCTCTAATCATCCCACCCAGTGTGCGATTCAGACGTTCTGCTTGACCGTTACCCATGGGATGATAAGATGTGGTGTGGGACACCAGATAACTGAAGTAATTCTGCAATAAGTTCTCACCCCTGTCAGAATGGATACAATCAGCAAACCCATAAATGCAGAAGAAATTATTCCAGAGAACACGAGCAACAGTCTTAGCAGACTGGTTTGGACATGGATACGCACAGGCCAGCTTAGTAAAGTGATCAGTCACTACTAACAC
This sequence comes from Brachymystax lenok tsinlingensis, assembly GCA_030435695.1. Lineage (NCBI taxonomy): Eukaryota > Metazoa > Chordata > Actinopteri > Salmoniformes > Salmonidae > Brachymystax > Brachymystax lenok. The sequence continues at coordinate 93,123,894 of CM059789.1, read as the reverse complement.
ATCAATAGACTTGTTGTTTGAATCTTCTGCAGTCCAGAAATCAATACACACAAGTTCTAAAGGTGCCGTTGTCACAATGGAGACAAGTGGAGGTCTTGCTTCAGGCTCAAGTGCTTTACTCAACACACATCTCTTACAGTGGGCCACGTATTCTTTGACATCCTTTTGCATAGAGTCCCAGTAAAACCGTTGTCTCGTGAGCCACAATGTGCGCTGCTGACCCTGATGACCAGCATCATCATGAACGCCCTTCAACACGAGGCATCTCAAAGACACAGGTACGACATACTGGAATATTTTCTTCTTACTCACTGGGTGTTTTGAGACATGATACAGAATCCTTAACCGCGTGGTGATTTTTCCTCACTGTCTTAGAGTGTAAACTGTCTCTTTAGCCTCAAGGACTCGCTCTCTCCTAGATGGGCGTCAGCCTCTATCTACAAAGAACATGACTCTGCTGATGACAGGATCCAGTGATTTGGTTATCATACAGCTCCTTGTGTGTAAGGACAGGCAATGGGCTCTGACCCATGGACATCAATTTCTCAAGGTGCTGCACATGTGAAACGGCCCTCACTGTGGCACCATCATCCCATCGGTGGTGAGCATGGAGGACAGCAGACACCTCTTCACAGGAAACCAACCCACTGACATCGTCTCCAGCTCTACTCAACTCACTCCCAGGAGCCATAGACGTTCTACAGCCAGCCTTGGGCTGCTCACAGGAGGCGGAACATGTCTTGAACATCATCCACTCGAAGACCTCTGGCTTCCTCCAGCAGGACATCATATGGAATCGGTGCAGTCGGTGCAGAACTTCTGAGCGGACAAATGGCTCTCTGCTCAAAGCATCAGCCACAACATTCTTGGGCCCTGGTATGTACTGGATATCAAAATCAAAGGGTGCCAGCTTTGCAACCCATCTCTGTTTGCATGCATCAAGTCTCGGCTTTGTAAGAATATACTTGAGAGGATTGTTGTCAGTCCACACAGTAAACTTGTGCCCTCGCAGCCAATGGCTGAATTTATCATGAATGGCCCATTTCATGGCTAGAAATTCCAGTCGGTGAGCAGGATACTTGGATTGTGCATGATTAAGAGATTTACTAGCAAAAGCTATTGGCCTGGCTATGGCCTTCCCATCTTGCACTTGGGATAGTACAGCTCCCAAACCACTAGTAGATGCATCAACAGAAAGTAAAAATGGCTGAGAAAAATCTGGATGAGCCAGCAGTGCCTGGTCAACTAGTGCTGCTTTCAAATCTTCAAAAGCGAGTTGACATTCAGCAGTCCAGTCTGCAGCAGTGAGCCTGCGAGAGGGACCAGGCCTCAAACCACAGCGCACGCGAGCCCGTGAACGCGCATCCTCTTCTGTTTACATCCGATGACCACTTCGAAATTCTTCTTCTATTACCATCCAGAGCAACCTAACATCATCAAACACTGTCTAGAGACTGTTGACATCCAGTGGAAGCAATAGATACTGCAATCTTACTCCTATATATGTCTGTTTTCAATAGGGAGGGGTTCAAAATGAGGCAATGTGTCAAAAACACTTTTTCCAGGACAGAAATTCCTCGGGTTTTCTCCTGTTATATCAGTTCTGTTATACTCACAGACAATATTTTACCACTCTTAGAAACTTCAGAATGTTTCCTATCCAAGTGTTTCCTATCCAATAGTACTAATTATGTGCATATCTGATTTTCTGGGCCTGAGTGGGAGGCATTTTACTTTGGGCACGCCAGACTCTCCAAAACCGTCACCTCGGGAGCCGCTCCCAAAGAAGTTAACTTCCTGATTGATGTCTTGAGATGTTGCTTCAATATATCCACATAATTTCTTCCTCATGATGTCATCTATTTTGTGAAGTGCACCAGTCCCTTCTGCAGGAAAGCACCCCCATAACATGATGCTGCCACCCCCATGCTTCACGGTTGGGATGGTGTTCTTCGGCTTGCAAGCATCCCCCTTTTTCCTCCTAACATAACGATGATCATTATGGCCAAACCGTTCTATTTTTGTTTCATCAGACCAGAGGACATTTCTCCAAAAAGTACAATCTTTGTCCCCATGTGCAGTTGCAAACTGTAGTCTGGCTTTTTTATGGCGGTTTTGGAGCAGTGGGTTCTTCCTTGCTGAGCAGCCTTTCAGGTTATGTCGATATAGGATTCATTTAACTGTGGATATAGATACTTTTGTACCCGTTTCCTCCAGCATCTTCACAAGGTTCTTTGCTGTTGTTCTGGGATTGATTTGCACTTTTCGCACCAAAGTATGTCCATCTCTAGGAGACAGAACGCGTCTCCTTCCTGAGCGGTATGACGGCTGGTCATACCGCTCACCATGGGTGGTCTTGCGTACTATTGTTTGTACAGATGAACGTGGTACCTTCAGGCGTTTGGAAATTGCTCCCAAGGATGAACCAGACTTGTGGAGGTCTACAATTTTTTTTTCTGAGGTCTTGGCTGATTTCTTTTGATTTTCCCATGATGTCAAGCAAAGAGGCACAGAGTAGGCCTTGAAATACATCCTTTGTTAAAACAAGTCAAAATACATTTCTATTGACTCCTCAGATACCCTAAAATGTAATCAAACTATAATATTTCATACGGGAAAAGTATGTTCAATAGGAAACCGATAATAGCAGGTGCGTCGTCTTCATCGTGCGCGCATACACGAATTTCCAATAGTGTGTCCCAGTACTAAAACTCATTATTCTTACTCGTTTTGGAAGAAACAAGCCTGAAACCTTGAACAGAGTGCTGACATCCTGTGGAAGCCATAGGAATTGCATACTGGGAGCTAGATTTAATTATTTCCCTATACTTTCCATTGTAAGAGCATGGGCTCTCAAAAATATAGAATCTGGTTGGATTTTCTTTGGATTTTCTCCTACCATATCTATTGTGTTATAGTCTCCTTCATTATTTTAACATTTCTAAACTTCTACGTTTTTTCTTTCCAATGGTACCAATTATATGCATATCCTGGATTCAGGCAGTTCACTTTGGGGAGGTCAGTCAGTCGGAAATTGAGAAAAAAGGACCCTAGCCCTAACAAGTTAAGGGGGTGTTACTTTCGCAGATAATGTCACCCATCTAAATAAATCGTTTTTTTTTTGTTTTTTTTTATAATTAACCAAATGTATGGTGTTTATGTCAGTTTCATTGTTTGTTATGGTTTTAATGGTTATTTATGTTTGTAAGTGATAAAATGAACAAGAAAATTGTATATTTTGCAATCCTGAGTAATTACTACTTTAGTAAGGATATACAATTTATTCAGTACTACTGCAGTTGCTAAATAATTCCAATAGATTGCAGCATAAGATCACAAATGAAATTTCAGAAGATTAGTTCTCTCCCTGGATACACCACCCCTTTTTTCTGTTTCTTTCCCACTGCTAACGCAAGAGAAAGGGCTGAAAGGGCATTTAACAGATTACTGTGAAGTAATGTAATGATTCATGTTTATTGTTATGTTTTTATGCTCATGTTTTGAAATTATTCTTCATTACTATAACGATTATCAATAAACCTGAACATTAATTAAGTCACCTCTGGTAGTCAAAAACGTACTTTCCTAGTACAATCATTGTCAAATTCGTCAACCAGCATCGACCCACTCTGCCTTCTCGCAAAAGTAGCCAACTCAACAAGCCCCGCCAAAAGCTTGTGCGGTCAGCGGCAGCGAGCACTCTGCCTACTCGCGCAAGCATGTGGAAGTAAATTTGCTAAATGCAAGCTTTTTATAATGCATGTATACTAGGTTTGAGGTTTAGCGCATCTGTCTAGTGATTATTTGGCCGGCGCCAAACAGGCCTAATACGAGATAAATAGCTACCTGTAAAGTAATGAGTGACCATTTTAGAAAATCATTGGACATATAGTCTTTGGTTGCATGATATTTTACGACAAATCATATTGCTGCTATAACCTATAATTGATGCTTCGTGGTCTTATGCTGCCATCTATTGTAAATATTTAGCAATTAAAAGTTATTAATTCACATGTAAGGCATTGGTGAAGCAGCTGATAAATAAATTGTATTTTTCTTATTAATTGCTGAGATCAGTCTCAATCCTGCCCCACCTATCCTAGCCAATTGCTGGACTTTCACATGTAGGTTACTAGGTCACACCCAGTTCAAACCACATTTAGGTTACTAGGTCACACCCAGTTCAAACCACATTTAGGTTAATAGGTCACACCCAGTTCAAGCCACACTTGTTTATCAAGTGTTCTGCCTTGCAATAACTAATAAAATAACTAATAACAAAAAATAGCAAAATGCTTGCATAGGTTTTGATTATTAATTTTTTTATCAAAATGTTATTTAGTACTATAATGGTACTTACTAACATATTATTACAAAAATTGTTTTTAAAAGTGTTCTAGGCTACCCTACCTAAGAATTAGGGTTAAGGCTAAAATAGGTTATACCTAGGGTTAGTTAAGGCAAAAAACAGTATAGGTTTATAGCCTTCTTGCTCCTCCCTGTGGCCTTCTGTGGGTACTACATAACTCATTCGTGACACTTGCTAGGCTCATATTCTAAAGGTAGCAACAGATCTACAAATCAATGAGCTAGACCTATCCATTTCATTTGCAACTCTGAACGCAGTTATTCGCTCCATTCGATGCCTACTAACAAACAGATTGACGCGTATCAAAAATACTCAGCAGCTATTTAGAAACAACAAAAAGTCCCCCCAAAAAAAAAAAAAGGTTATTTCTTAATTTAAAAATGTCTTAGGGCTGTTTAGATCGGCCACATCTTGAAAAAGAGGACAAAGACATGCGTCTTGTTTAGGTTTACACCTTTTTCTGAAAGAAAAATATGGTTAACCATGACCAGAAAATGTTTAACGTTTGATGATGGCTATGCGCCAGCCATCGTAAGCGCTGTGGGTCACAACAACGTGTACCCAGGCGAACAGTGATCTTAATGTTAACCTTGTTAATAATACATTACTTGATGTAAACCTACGAGTTTAACGTGGGAATGTCTCATTGCCAACAATAGCGAATAGCATTGTGACGTAAAACAAAGGGCTGGGAATATAACTTTAGGAAGGCGAGTTGGTGCTCAACAGAATGCCCTAAAATAAAACCAGATTTTTCGCGATTACTACAAAACTACCGTAAGCAGTTGGGACAGATGGTAATATTATGAAACTGGGCTCCACGGCGGATGCAATGAACTACTTATCATAAAAAAAAGCCCACTACAAAATCTTTCAATATCTAATTTATATTGTAATTAACAGGCACGGAAGTAGGTCTCGAACCCTCGACCTTCTAGCCTGAGCGCGCTATCGACTGTGCCGCAAAAGCATGCTCAAGCCGCAGAGTCGATATCTGCGCTTATAAACCCAGGGTCGTTACAATATGTTAACGTTAAACTATATATTTATAACTGACTTTTCTATCTCGGTGGCGTTATAAAAGTCTCAACAACGAATATTTACTTAACGTTAGCTACATTAAAACAAGCGTTGAAGTCCTTCTTCTCCAAATCCCCTCCAGTCTAACGTCTGCAGCTCATTCTGAACCTAATTTGAATATGATGACGATCTATTTTATTGACGTTACTAAGCCATCTGACTGACATCTGCTAGACCAATGAACGCGACTTTGAAAATCCCATCTCGACACTTGATCCCACCTACTCGGCTCACTTGCCTCCCATTGGAAATGGCAGGATGTGGTCTATCTTACTAGAACATCGTTGGTTGTGCACCATATTAGTGAGTGTAGTGTTAGATAGTGGGGTATTTATTTATTACATTTTTATTTTTCAAGCAAAGTATAAGGGAATTGTACTCCAGTCTAGTAGGTGGCGGTAAGGCATCAAATTGGATGCCAACCGTCAAACCTCAGAAGAAGAAGATTGCACACCATACACACACCCAATCAATTGAGGAAGGAAGTCAACGGCTCTACAAAAAGGCATTTTACCTGTTTACAAACTAAAGTTTTGTGTTGGCGTCAACAAATCTACAAATAATAAATGTAAACCGTCAATCAGAAAGGAAGAGTGTCTCTGGACAACTGTCAGCGTATAAAAAGGAGCATTTTGAAGAAAGCGAAAGTATAAACTTGACGCGTTTTCTGAAGAGGCCTGCAGATCCGACAGCGACACCATGGCTGAATGTGGTTGGGATGAGGAGATGTCAGAGGGTCCATCCCTCCTTCAGGAGGACCTGACCTGCCCTGTGTGTAAAGATCTTTACCGGGAGCCCGTGCTTCTTTCTTGCAGCCACAGCTTCTGCAAGGAGTGTTTGGAGAAAAGCTGGAAGGGGCTGGGGCAGAAGTGTCCCGTGTGCAGGAAGAGCTGTGACGGCGAGCAACCAATATCCAACCGGGCGCTGATGGATGCGACGGAGTCGTTTCAGAAGGAGAAGCGCTGGCGGGGACCGAACGCAATCAGTAACGTGCCTCTTTGTAACCTGCATCGTTTGTCGTTTCAACTTTACTGTGTAAAGGACGAGGAGCCCGTGTGCGTCGAATGTGTCCCTCTACATCGGGCTCATGATCTGCTGCCACTCAACGAGGGGACGCCGTTGTGTCAGGTGAGAGTGAGGAGATTCGATAGTCTGGGCCTGGTTTCCCAGGTGGGAGGAGTTTGTGGGTGAAAGGTGGTTTAGCTCCCTGGCTTGAGCCATATGCCCCGCTCTGGCCGACGGCGAAGTCAGCTCAAAACAAAAGTGACAGGTTAAGCACGCGGAGTATTAATATAATGCAGTGTTTTGACATGCAAAGTGATTGCTTTTTTTATCTGCCTTCCCAATGAAAACTGTATGTTTCTGAACAATGCACCATGCTGCCTTGTTATAGGTGGTTTGAAGTCCGATACAAATCTGATTCCTGGCCATGCGACTTGTGTCTGAACTGCTGTGGCTAGACAAAAAGTTGGATAATGTTATCCTTTGAGGCTTTAAGTGTTCTTCTTTGTACATTCAAAGCAACTGGAAAACGTCCATGGCAGGCCTTTTTCTTATTTTTCAAGATTTTATTGGCGGACTACATCCAAAAGGTGTATTGTCGTCACCTACTGGGTGGGGTAGAACTGAGATAAGAGAACATTTAATAATAATACACAATAAAACACTCATTATTCTCAAAAGTCAATGTACTCCTTCACTTAGTCAAATGTACTCAGATCCCTACACCGGTTCTGGGGCCTGAGGGGGAAGCATTTCAGACATTCCCTGCAATGTTTCAGATGTGAAATCCTGGAGTTCTAAGAACCTTTTAGCTGCTTTCACAATGATTTCTTCTATTATTGTTATTTTTATTGTTTGGTTTGTCCTGTACAATTAAACACCTGCGCAATGAACACAACAAAATCAACATTCTTCACGATTAGTGTTTCAGGATCTTTCAACTGACTGACATCCACAGACTGTTGGGCATCCACTGCCATTGCCATAGCTTCATCTCTACTCGCTGCTTCAACAATTTTCACTGACTGCATAGGGGACCATCTCAACAGCCCTGTTCCTTCCTACTTCGACCTCCTTCATCCTAACAGGGCACACAGGGAACTCTGGAATGTGATTCCCATCACAATGACAACATTGTGCATCCTCAGACTCTTCAACAATGATATTCCGTTTGCAAACATTTGACACATGGCCAAACTTTTTACAGTTATGACATTAAAGTTGCTTTTGTATATAAACTCGCACCACATATCTCATATATCCCAGCTTTACATGGGTTGGGAGAAATTCTTCATCAAAAATCAAATAACACAAATGCTTTCCTCCTTTTCATTCACTGTGCGGGTTAAGCGACATGAATCAACTATTCCTGGCATGTTAATCTTAAACCATGAAGCCTCAATATCCATAGAGACGCCAGATATGACACCTTTTATTGGTGACCTACTCTGATAATCATAGCATTCCACTTTGTGCGTCGATAATTTGTTCTTTTGACACATGAAATCAACATCATACCACTCCTGTCACTGACTCCACTTCTCCCAATGCATCCTTCACCATCTTTGTGACCGCAAACGGGTTTCTCCCAAAAACATCCTTGCTCATGAATCGCACTCCAACAACAAATGAGGCATTATCATACCGAGGCTTATCTTGCGTTTAACCCTTTTTAGCTCCATTCTTAGATGAAATTATTGGAATACTGAAATATCTATCTTCACTCGCACCAACAGGATCAAGCATTGCTTCTGGTTCCACCATTGCTCTCCCTCCACAAGTTAGTGCTGACAGCAATAAAACTTTCCCGGCAGGCATTGTTGTCACGTTAGCTTGCTATATAACTTCTGAGTGATAGGAACCACGAGCACCACCACCACCAGTCAGCCAACACCATTGTGGACACATCCATCGTTACTACGACAGCTAGTGTAGCCATGTCAGCTAATGACTGCTGTCTGAACACGCATCTGATTTGGTCACTTGTAACTTGGTGTTTGGACAATCAGTATTCCAAAACAGACTTGAGCATTAAGGTCTGCAGTGTGAACAAGGCTTTATTGGCCTGAGTCCCTTAGTCAACACCCAATAGCTTAGGACCTGAAACAAAACTGCAAATCAGTTGCTGTATGTTCTTTATAATCTGGTAGTCACTAGATCACAAACAAATATGCATATTAATTGTGTTTTATGTGTTTTTATTGCAGGAAGAACTGACCATTAAAGTCAACATATTGGAGGAGAAAGTGGAGACCTTCAAGAGTATGAAAAAGAAATACTCTAACACAGTTGATTTCATGAAGGTACTATAATACTGTATCTGCTTGACCTGCTGACATCTACACTGTAGGGCCTATCCATGACCATGACTAATGCCCGCGTGTCAATGTCGTGGACAGATCTTGGTGACTGTTTTGTGTAAGATAATGGGATTTGTTAGAGCTCTTGATGCCCTCACTAGTTCTGTCTAGATGTGTGTAGCCTATCCAGAGCCCAACAGTTTGATGTTCATCATTGTTCTGTAATGAGATATGTGAACCAACCTGTTGGACTGGTTATGAGTAGGGACAGACTGAGATTCCTTGAGCCTCCAGAAAGAATTGGAAATAAACAAAATAGTTGACTGTAGATCAAACCTAGGGCCTGGAGTCCTGACAAGGAAAAACTCAAAGAAAGCCTCTAGAGGAAACTATAATTATAGCCTACAGATAAGTAATGTTGTGTGAGATATGAATGGCAACAGGTATGTCAGTATCATTACAAAATGGCACTCTTCCTCCAACTTCTCTCGTACCCAGAGCCAGGCCGAGCAGGCAGAGAAGCAGATCAAGGCAGAGTTTGAGAGGCTCCGTCAGGTGCTGTGTGTAGAGGAGGCTGCCAGACTGAAGGCCCTGGCAGATGAGGAGGAGGACAAGAGATCCAGAATGGAGGACAGGATCAGCTCCTTGACCAGTGACATCGCTGCCCTCACTAAGCTGGTCCAAACAGTAAAGAGGGAGATGGGGGCGGAGGATTTAACTTTCTTGCAGGTAAGCAGGAGGGGTCTCCCTCATCCTAACTGTACATTGTCACTATACATGACAGTGAGACCTTTTTGACAAATGCTTGCATTCAATCCTATTCACAATGAACTAATAGATTAAATTGTGTTGTTTTTCAGAACTTCCAAGCCTTAAAGAAAAAGTAAGTACAGTAACACCTATCCGTTGCCCTACAGTTCGTGTACCCTCCCTCTAATATCATGGTAATCTTCTATGATGTCATGTTTTCACAGAGCCCAATGGCATTGTGAAGACCCCCAGAATCCCTCAGATGCTCTCCTGAACATGGCCAAGCACGTGGGCTCTCTAGGCTACAGCATTTGGAAGAGTATGCAGGCTCACGTCACATGCAGTGAGTACATGTACTAAAGGGTTAGGTTAGGGTTCTAACTTGCAACATAAGTTATGACACACAATAAATTGAGCGTGGATGGCTATATAACGTGTAATGGTCAATGTTTTGAATGAAGGGGGAAACACTTTGAGCAACAGTTACGCTTCAATCATAATGTTTTGTAACACGTCTCTCTCGCTCTCTCTCCAGTCCCAGTGGTGATGGACCCTAACACGGCCTCTCCCTGGCTTTCCGTGTCCCCAGACCTGGCCACCGTACGGGACAGCCCAGAGCGCCAGTCCCTCCCGGACAACCCTGAGCGCTTCGACCCCTGTGTCTTTGTCCTTGGAGCTGAGGGCTTCCACTCCGGCAAGCACCGCTGGGAGGTCCATGTGGGAGACAACCCCAAGTGGATCCTGGGAATCTGTAAGGAGTCTGTGGCTCGCAAGAGGAAGTTCACCGTGTCCACAGACAGGGGCGTGTGGACCATCGGGCTGAGCAAAGGAGTGTACAACGCCCTGACAGGCAAACGCACAGTGCTGACCGTTGAGAGGCGGCCAGAGAGGGTCTGTGTCAAGCTAAACATGGATAAGGGGGAGGTGTCATTTTGGGACGCAGGCAACAGTGGGAAGCACCTGTGCACCTTCACACACAAGTTTACAGAGCGAGTGTTCCCAATATTTGGTCCTGGGCTCCACACCACTCCGATGGAGGTTAACCCGGCCAAGGTGACCATTCATACTGCGTGACAGGGAAGTGTGACAGTCACTACAGCTTGCTAAGTGTCTGGTTCAATAGCCGATAGGTAGTAGTCGTAATCGCTTGGATAGAGGTCACATGTTATGGTCAGAAGGAAGCCTAATATGTGCACTTGAATAGATGGGGCCTTCCGCTGTTTAAGCTGTCAGGGTGGCGTGGTTGTATTCTAGAAGTTTTACTGTGGCTATAGGTTTGGATCAAGGCCTTTTTGTATGGTCACAATCATATTTGAAAACATGCCATAGCAGTATTCCTATGCTTTTCATTGGGTGTACAGTATGCAGGCATTTATTACATGAGGGATTTTTTGTACACTGATTTTCTTTAACTGGTATGTTTAGATTGCTGAGCTATTATACATAGGGATTTTCTAGGACTAGAGGGGATCCAGTGGTAAGAATGTATTTTCTGTCAACTTTTGCTGCGTTCTGAGATTTATTGATATGTTTACTGATTTTAATTATGTATGGAATTATGTGAAAAAACTAATCAAATGTTATGTCACATGCGCCGAATACAACTGGTAAAGACTTTACCGTGAAATTCTTGCTTACCAGCCTTACAACAATGCAGAGTTTAAAAATCAAAATAAAATGGTAACACAAGGAATAAAATACAAGATTGGAGCTATATACAGAGAGTACCAGTAGCAGATCAATGTGCAGGGGTATGAGGTAGATATGTACATGAAGGCAGAGTAAAGTGACTAGGCATCAGGATAGATAACAGTAAAATAAAGAACAGAGCAGCAACAGTAAATGAGTGTGTGTGTTTGTGTTGTCGGTCTGTGTGTGTGCGTATGTAGTGAATGTGTGGGAGTGTCAATGTAGTGTGTTTGTGGAAAAATATATAAAAATATACAGTGCATTCGGAAAGTATTCAGACCCCTTGACTTTTTCCACAATTAGTTACGTTACAGCCTTATTCCAAAAATTTATTAAATCATGTTCCCCCCCTTAATCTACACACAATACCCCATAATGACAAAGCAAAAACAGGTCTGTAGAAATCTTTGAAAAATGTATTAAAAATTAAAAACTCACATTTACATAAGTATTCAGACCCTTTTGCTCAGTACTTTGTTGAAGCACCTTTGGCAGCAATTTCAGCTTTGAGTCGTCTCCTTTCGTATGACGCTACAAGCTTGGCACACCTGTATTTGGGGAGTTTCTCTGCACAGCTATGTTCAGGTTTCTCCAGAGATGTTCGATCGGGTTCAAGTCCAGGCTCTGACTTGGCCACTCAAGGACAGTGATACTTGACCCGAAGCCACTCTTGCGTTGTCTTGGCTGTGTGCTTTGGGTCGTTGTCCTGTTGGAAGGTGAACCTTCACCCCAGTCTGAGGTCCTGAGCGCTCTGGAGCAGGTTTTCATCAACAATCTTTCTGTACCAGTCCCTTCCGCTGAAAAACATCCCCACAGCATGATGCTGCCACCACCATGCTTCACCATTGGGATGGTGCCAGGTTTCCTCCAGATGGAACGCTTGGCATTCAGGCCGAAGAGTTCAATCTTAGTTTCATCAGACCAGAGAATGTTGTTTCTCATTGTTTTAAGAGTCCTTTAGGTGCCTTTTGACAAACTCCAAGCGGGCTGTCGTGTGCCTTTTTATTGAGGATTGGCTTCCGTCTGGCCAATCTACCATAAAGGTCTGATTGGTGGAGTGCTGCGCAGATGGTTGTCCTTCTGTAAGGTTCTCCCAGCTCTGGAGCTCTGTCAGAGTGACCATCAGGTTCTTGGCCACCTCCCCGACCAAGGCCCTTCTCCCCTGATTGCTCAGTTTTGGCCGGGCGGCCAGCTCTAGGATGAGTCTTGTTGGTTCCAAACTTCTTCCATTTAAGAATGATAGACGCCACTGTGTTCTTGGGGACCTTCAATACTGCAGAAATGTTTTGGTACCCTTCCCCAGATCTGTGCCTCTACGGACAGTTATTTCGACCTCATGGCTTGGATTTTTCTCTGACATGCACTGTCAACGGTGGGACATTTGAATAGACAGGTGTGTGCCTTTCCAAATCATGTCCAATCAATTGAATTTACCACAGGTGGACTCCAATCAAGTTGTAGAAACATCTCAAGGATGATCAATGGAAACAGGATGCACCTGAACTCAATTTTGAGTCTCATAGCAAAAGGTCTGAAGACTGATGTAAATAAGGTATTTCTGTTTTTCATTTTTAATAAATTTGCTAAAAGGAAAAAAAAAAAAAGTTTTGCTTTGTCCTGATGGGGTATCGCGTGTAGATTGAGGACATTTAAAAAATAAATAAATTAATTATATTATAGATAAATGTGGGGTCTGAATACATTCCGAATGCACCGTGTGTGTGTGTGTGTGTGTGTGTGTGTGTGTGTGTGTGTGTGTGGGGTCAGTGCTGGTTGTTTGGGTACCATTATTTTACTAATTAGTCTATGCCAAACTGTCTTAGTCTTTGTATAAGCCTATTCTATATGATGCTTTATTTGCTCATCTAATGTAAAAAAAAAATATCTAGTAAGGCATATGATTGCATATTTTCTTGATGGTGTTGTATGATATTTTATTGACTTGATGTAATGTTTCAAAGAAAAATCTAAGTGACAATTAGATCATATGACATGAAGTAATGCATTATGATAATTTCTTACTTTTCATTTTCTTAGGTTTGAGTGAATGCTGAAGTGTTTTGCTCTCAATCAAATTGATTGTATTTATGTTTAATTTATTATATATTTTTAAACACTATGGGAAAGTAGAGTTTGTATTTTTATGTTTAATTGTTTTTTAAAAACTATATAAAGCTGTTGAATCAGTCAAGATCTGGGAGATGTTCAGACACTTCAATGTTTGTTTAACCACTAATCTATGTTGCATTAAGTTGTATGTGCTGATACTGATTTTGTAAAATAATGATGAATAAATGGATTGAGTGTTTTGACATCTACATACACCAGATTCACCACCAATGCACTTGTTAGGTAATGCACAGCAGCTATAGCTATGGTACTAAAGATTTAGCTGGTAGACACTACAGCTGATTAGAAATCCGAACTACCACACTTGGCATTACACCGTTTCTATTTGTCAATATTCATATTTTCTCAGGTGAGTTTCTCTGACGCAATTACCAAACATTGCCACTAGAGGGCAATGTTGAGGTTTACAATTTTAGTGATAGAGACATGGCGAAGAGCCTTTGAGGTTGCGGTGGCCAGGGTCAGAGTAGTGCAGAAGGTGTATATTGAGGCAGTGAAGAAAGTAGAGGGGTCAATGGTGAGGATCCCTGTAGTAGTAAATGATTCACACTGCAGTCCAGTTGGTGGTGGTAATGCACTTGTGATTGCCAACTGTCATTTAAAAACGGAAGAAGAAGAAAATTGTGGATGCATTGGATGAGGTGTCGTAGATGAGAGTAACGGGAACGATTTAGTTTTTTTGTATATCTGTCAGTGGAGGCTGCTGAGGGGAGGACGGTTCATAGTAATGGTTGGAATGGAGTCAATGGAATGGTATCAAGCACATCAAACACGTGGTTTCTATGTGGTGGAAGCCATTCTATTGACTCCATTCCATCCATTATCTTGAGCCATCCTCCCCTCAGCAGCCTCCACTGATATCTATGGAACAGAAGGAGCATGCTCTGCGACTCAAAAACATAGCGGATTGATTGGCATGTAGATCTTCGAATTATGTCGCCAATCAAGGGTGTTATCTGTGGGGTGGCGCTAAAAGTAAAAGCCAAGAGTATATGGGAAGATTTGGATCAAGTGGTTGGTGCGCACTGACTGACCTGCATAGTGGATGGAGTGAGGAAGCCCACTACATCCATTCTACTGTTTTCTGATGAAGAGGCTCTCCCTTCTCACGTGTATTTGGTTTTTATGAGATTCCCTGTGAGAGCCTTCGTGCCCAAACCCATGCAGGGTAATAAATGCAAATTATTTGGTCATGTCAAGTGTATGTAGACGGGAGGGGTGTCATATGCCAGCTGAGCCTAAATATGGCAATTGTGAACATGCACCTGAATTTCGGAAGTGTCCTGTTAGGGTGAAGGAGACAGAGGTGGCAAGAATCAGGGCTGTCCAGCATGTCTCCTATCCGGAGGCGGTGGCAAGAATAAGGGCTGTCCAGCATGTCTCCTATCCGGAGGCGGTGAGAAGAGTGGAAGAAAGGAGTGAAGTTGAGGAAGTAATGGTAGTAGGAGTAGAGACCCCAGAGAATATTCCTTGTCAACAGAGGGATCCTGACATGTTGCATTTTAATAATCTCTTAATTTTTTCAAATTTTCTCCTAAAATGTTGCTTAGGACCTAAAGTAAGGATATGCATATTTTTGACACCATTTGAAAGGAAACACTTTGAGGTTTGTGGAAATGTGAAATTAATGTAGGAGAATATAACACATTAGATCTGGTAAAAGATAATACAAAGAAAAAAGCATATTTCTTTTGTTTTTTTTTGCCATCATCTTTGAAACGCAAGAGAAAGGCCATAATGTATTATTCCAGCCAAGGCACAATTTAGATTTTGTACACTAGATGGCTGCAGTGTATGTGCAAAGGTTTAGACTAATCCAATGAACCATTGAATATCTGTTCAAAATGTTGTATCAAGACTGCCCAAATGTGCCTAATTGGTTTATTAATACGTTTTCAAGTTCATAATTGTGCACTCTCCTCAAACAATAGCATGGTATTCTTTCACTGTAATAGCTACTGTAAATTGGACAGTGCAGTTAGATTAACAAGAATTTAAACTTTCTGTCCATATCAGATATGTCTATGTCCTGGGATTTTTTTTTGCTACTTACAACCTCATGCCAATCACATTAGCCTACGTTAGCTCAACCGTCCCGCTGGGGGACCAGTAGAGGTTTAAGAAGGTGGACTTTGTAGTGTTCATTTCATTGGTTATCAACTGCACAGCGCAAACAGGGAGGAAATCTGTGACTGGGATGTTTTTTTTTTGTATTTTGCATGATGTCGGTCACACACCCCCTTTCCGGCAATGGAATGTGTTTTGTTTCAACACCCCGTACAGTAGGTGGCGGCAATACACCAATAGGTGTAGTCTGCAATAAAACATAAAAAAAGAAGAAGAAGCAGCGACTACAATGGAATATTTTTTGTTTTTGTTTCAATACCCTGTACAGTAGGTGGCAGAATATGTGTAGTCTGCCATAAAACTTTAAAGAGAAAGAAGAGGAGCATTTTGTGTGGGAGGCTGCCATGTACAAAAACAACAAACATTAAGTAACATTTCATGCTGGCCAGTGTGCTAGGGCGTAACAGCATCATTTAGGCAAATTCACGAAGATGTGTTTGAAGCTGTGACAGATATATTTCATGATTATTATTATGATTTAGCTAACCATCATTGAATAGATGGCTGCGCTTTTGCATCTGGAATTGGCTTGCTCGCATACTGGCTAGCAGCAATCCAGTACGCGCTAGCCCCCACGGAGGGTGGTTTGTGTCCTTTGATTAAGGACGCCGGGGACTGGGGTCCAGTTGAGTCCGACGACCCTTTTTGGGAACCTCTGCTAGCTAACGTTAGCTATCTCACAAGCAGTTTTGCGTTGTGTCGATCATAACTCACTGACAATGTAGAATATCATAGGGACGGAGACACGGGATCTGGTGAGTATTACAAATGCATGGGAAGGCTAAACTAACGATCCTCTGCTAGTGTGGTAACTTATTTTTTTTAATATTTGTATTTATTTAACAAGGTATCGCTTTCAAGATAACAGAAAATCCCGCTACGCTAGCTAACGTCCAATACTCGCTTGCTAGGTGGTTATAACCAACTAGCTACTAGCAACGTTTGTATTTAGCTATCCTGTTTACTTTAGCCAACTAATGATATTACGTTAGCGAGCCTTAGCAATAACCGTTAACGTTAGCTAGCTATTCATGGTTTGTCTGCGGATAGTTAGCATTGTTTTGATAGTGGTTAATTTATTAGTAACGTTAGCTAGCTGCTCGCTCACTGTTTCCTGCCATTTAGCTATATATGCGTTTATTTTTCTCTAAAATTATTTGCTAAACATGGTTCAATTGAGATGGTTGCGAATTAGTAAGCAAGATTATTAGCTATGAATATCTATATAGAGAACGTCTTAATGTTTTGAAAAGTGTAACTAGTAACTATTTGTACATGTCTGAAATTCAAATGAATCAGATTCTGTCATATTGACAGAAGCTGAATCTTCTACAATGTGCGGGGGACACCATGTCAGTTTACAACATCACCTCTGGCTCTGACTGTTGTCACTTGACAAAATGTGAATCATTAATGAACCTTTCTTAGAGACAGAAATAATTGGAACAGTAATAACACTAGTCTCATATGAATAGCACATTCCTTAAGTTGTCACCGTGCCATCAAAATAAATGAAAGAATATGTTCTCTGCCTGCCAGCACAGATTTTTGTACCATGTTTGGTTACTTCTGTATGTGACTGCAATATATATTTGGCTGTTTGATTGGAAGTTATTGCCTAATGCCTATCTTGCGGAGTTTTAGATTTCTGACTCTGTAAATATGGTGCTGTAACCAGAATGCAACACTGATGTGACATATAGGCAAAACTAGAGCATCTTTCATCCTATGTTGAAATGTAACTTCTTTGTAAAATATTTTTTGCATATGTAGTCCATCTCACTGAAGTTGCATTGCTTGTTTGAACCATTTCTAGGTTCCCGGCTTGTGAGCGAGGTAATCGGACAACCCCATCTTCTTCACCTCCTCCACCTATTCCAGGTGGGGGAGAGGATGGCCTCCCTCCTCCATGTCCCCCTGCTGGGGTTGCTGCTGGTGGCTGTGGCCCCTGGGTGTTGGACAGGAGACTGTAAGGGCCACAGACAGGTGCTCAGGGGCCCCCCAGGGTACGTCACAGACGGGCCAGGGAACTACTCTGTAAACGGGAACTGTGAGTGGTTAATCAAAGGTGAGTGAGACAGTGGTAGGAAAACCGAGTGCTGTGATGACAGTGTGTGTTGATCGATTAGATGTCATAGTTGATTGTCATACATGGGTCTCAAGATATGCCAAGGTAAATCCTGTGTAGAGCAAATTAAGTAAACTCTAAATTATATCAGACTGACGTTTCTTACCTGTATTCTCTCCAAGCCCCCAGCAGCAATTACCGTATCGTCCTGAACTTCACCTTCATGGAGACAGAATGCACCTATGATTACCTGTTCGTCTACGATGGAGACTCCTACCAGAACCCTCTACTGGCCAGTCTGAGTGGCACCACCCTGCCGCAGCCCATAGAAGCCAAGTCTGGCAAGGTAACCGCATCATTATCTTTGGAAGGCAGGACTAGACATGTTCTGAGTTGTCGGATATCAACCTCAGACTGCTGGGGATTTGGGTGGGGAAACTTTTCATACCAGCATTAAGTGGATAGATTTATTGACGGGTTTCCATGGCCTCAATTTGATTTCAGCACAAAATTCAGAGTGACAGCTGGACTTTTCTGACTCGACGGGCTGGATGGATTACAATATCATGGAAAAAATGTAATCCAGTTGTTTATTTTCCCCTTCACATACTTTCTCTCTTCTGTCCTCCTTCCAGATGCTGCTCCACCTCTTCAGCGATGCCAACTACAACCTCCTGGGCTTCAATGCCACCTACTCATTCTCTGTGTGCCCTGGGGCCTGCGGAGGTCACGGGCGCTGTGACACGGCCTCGTCCCTGTGCCAGTGCCACCTGGGCTGGGGAGGAGCCGACTGCAGCACCCCTCTATGTCCCCAGGCCTGCATCCTGCACGGCACCTGTGACAAGGTAAGAAGAGGAAGGGAGACTTTATTATCCACATTGGAAACTGTGCAGTCTTTAGACAACGTACAGACAACATATTGGTTTATTAGAGTGCAATAAAACAATAGTTGGGATGATTTTTATTTTTTTTTAAATTTTATTTCACCTTTATTTAACCAGGTAGGCTAGTTGAGAACAAGTTCTCATTTACAACTGCGACCTGGCCAAGATAAAGCAAAGCAGTTCGACACATACAACAACACAGAGTTACACATGGAATAAGCAAACATACAGTCAATAATACCGTAGAAAAAATCTATATACAGTGTGTGCAAATGAGGTAAGATAAGGGAGGTAAGGCAATAAATATGCCATAGTTGCAAAGTAATTACAATATAGAAATTATACACTGGAGTGATAGATGTGCAGAAGATGAATGTGCATGTAGAGATACTGGGGTGCAAAGGAGCAATATAAAAGAAATACAGTATGGGGATCAGGTAGTTGGATTAGCTATTTACAGATGGGCTATGTACAGGTGCAGTGATCTGTGAGCTGCTCTGACAGCTGGTGCTTAAAGTTAGTGAGGGAGATATGAGTCTCCAGCTTCAGTGATTTTTTGCAGTTCGTTCCAGTCATTGACATCAGAGAACTGGAAGGAAAGGCGCCCAAAGGAGGAATTGGCTTTGGGGGTGACCAGTAAAATATACCTGCTGGAGCGCGTGCTACGGGTGGGTGCTGCTATGGTGACCAGTGAGCTGAGATAAGGCGGGGCTTTACCTAGCAAAGACTTGTAGATGACCTGGAGCCAGTGGGTTTGGCGACGAGTATGAAGCGAGGGCCAGCCAACGAGAGCGTACAGGTCGCAGTGGTGGGTAGTATATGGGGCTTTGGTGACAAAACAGATGGCACTGTGATAGACTGCATCCAATTTTCTGAGTTGAGTGTTGGAGGCTATTTTGTTAATGACATCGCCCGAGGATCGGTAGGATAGTCAGTTTTACGAGGGTATGTTTGGCAGCATGAGTGAAAGATGCTTTGTTGCGAAATAGGAAGCTGATTCTAGATTTAATTTTGGATTGGAGATGCTTAATGTGAGTCTGGAAGGAGAGTTAGGCGAGGATTGAAAGTGGACAGCCAACTGAGATGCTGGAGACCGCTAGCTGAGGGAACCTATGTATAAGGCTACCTAAGAAGTTAATTATTAAGCAGGGTGTACATTTGAGATGAAAAACATAAGGGAAAACCAGCGCAGCAACATAAATAAGGGTTGAATGACCCTCCATTCCTTTACATATTGTGATATAGTTGATTGCTGATTTCTCGCAAACTTTCTCCTTCTCTCTCTTTCTCCTTCTTTCTCTTCCTCTCAGAGAGGAGAGCGTTGTCTCTGCAGCTCAGACTTCCTGGGCCAGAGCTGTCAGCTGGGTCTCCGGGATGACAGTGGGGTGGGGCAGTGGTGGCAGGTGAGTGGGGGCGACCCCTACACGCCCCCCCGGACCGGCTCTGCTGGGGTCTACCTGTCCTCCACTGGAGCCATGTACCTGTTTGGAGGTGAGAGATGGAACACTGAACAACTGTTTTCCTTTTTTTTATATAGTGGTGGATCCCATTGTACATTAAACAAGTATTATACATGCCCAAGTTATACCAATACTGTAAACAATTCTAATTCAGGGGTTGTTAGTTAGGGTTGTTAGTTAGCAGGGTGTTGCTAGTCAGGATGTTAGGATTGATTTGTTTTCACTTTATGTGCTGATTCATTGTCTAACTGGACCCAGTATCGACCCAGTCAGGAGTATTGTTGGGCTTGGTTAACATTAACCCAGTTTAAGCACATGGCTTCACAGAAGACCTTGACATTATTTCTGTTGGATAACTGGCTCTGCATAGTAATAATTATGGCTTTCAATGTATGTCATGATGTAATTGGTTAACTGGTTCTGTATGGTTGGGGCTTGTTTGATATTTCAGGGTTTGACTTGAACCAAGCTTTGGGGGACCTGGTTAAATACAACTTCAGCTTGAACCAATGGGAGAACAGATCTTATGGACACTCCCCAGTAAGTGCCTGCCCGCATGCCAGAAATGTTATCTTAATAAAATATGTCAAAAACTGTTATTTTGTTTTTCTTTCCTGTGTTTATCTTGTGCTTTGATATTTTATTCAAGATCCCAGCAAAAATAGGCTTTTAATTTATCTGACTTTCAGTAAACTACATGTCCAGCCCTTCTATTTAGCCTCACAATAAGGTGTTTTACAATTTTCTTTTCAAGACAACCAGGGCTACAAGTATAACACAAAACAATTTGACATAAACAGTTGTGTTCATGAGATTTATTGACAAATGTCCATTAAAAAATAAGGTCTGCCAAAGCAAAAACCTGATAAATGATTTCATGTGAATGCTGTAAGTACAGAAATTGTCAGTGACAACTGTTTGGAGTTTGTGACAGCAACTACAGTATGTGAGCTTATTACTGTATTATAGACACTATGTCCTGGGATTCACTTTGATCTTCTATGTTGAAGAACTCCTTATGTTTTAACTACTCTTATGTAGCTTGTGAGCGTCATAGAGCAAAATATGTTACATGTGCGTTAGGGTGCATCAAATTTCAATGGGACATTTTTATTTCAAAATATCAATTTGGCTGCCATTGCATTTTGTTCAAATTTACATAAAAAGGACTTTTGCAAAGTTTTGAGAAATTCCATTGAGATTTAGGGGTGCCACCTAACACATGAACACGCGAAATTTCAAAAAATGTGAAATCTTTTGTCTAATTGCCATAAGGTTGACCTGGAAATGTTGAGTACAGTTAACTTTTATACAGTAACATGTTCTATAGGGTTATCAAAGTAAAAGTTGTTTGTTTGCCCTTTGGGCAACTTGGGCATTTCTCAGAATTCAACTTAAGATTCTCCATTCATTTGTCCTATAGACAAAATGAATAGAGGTCAATGGGACATGTTCACGTGGCCTTACCCTGAATTTTGTGCAGCAGTGATGGATGTCGGACACACATATAAAGTTTAATTGACTTTATTGTTAAACACAAGGGGCGATACTGACACACTTAAAAGAACAAACCCTCTCTAGTGGCTAACTCACTGGCAACTAACAGGGCCTAATGGTAAGAGCTGACACTAACTAAACTTCAAACTTAATTGCTCAGTCTGTGCCAGAGTCTGCTCCACTGAGCAACATCACCAGGGAGAAAGAGAGAGGAAATTGAACCTGAACTCTGAACCTAGCCAGTGCGTCTCCCCCCCCAGATATGTCTCCCCACCCGCCACCCAAGAGTAACCGTCCTATTCAGGGATTAGCTTGCGTTTGCAGCGGCGAAGGTTTGGCTGTTGGTTGCGGTCATGTTCAACTGCCTGCAGCACATTCTGCAGGTGCTGCTCCTTCCTTGCCACTGCGACGAAGTCGGATGTGAGCTTGACGCCACGCTCGGCACAGTCATTGACCACGTTCATTGCACGTACATTGACCTCACTTTTTTTTAACGCAGCATTGGTCGCCCATTCCTTCACATCGAGAGACATAAATTCTGGATCAATGTGCAGCTGGTGCATCCCAAACCAGCAATCCTTATTGGCGAGGTCAGCCAAGCTGGTGGTTTGCAAGAGGGTGGGGAACTTTGGCTTGCCAAAGCCAGTGCCAAAGCGCTGCTCAGGGATGTGCATGGGGAGATCAGCGGGCTTGTGCTCCAAGATCGCTCTGGCAAGTGCACGCTTGTCATCATTGGGCACCTTGCTGCTGAAGAGAGCCAGGGGTAGCATCTCACCTGTCAGGTACCAGCGATGCCTCTCCAGCGCCTTGATCGCTGATGCTGCAATGCCCTCATCTACAGCCTTGTATGCCTGCAGGTGGTGGTAGAGTGTCAGGTCATTCCAGGCAGCATCTACAGCTTTCTCGCAGGTCAACCACCACTTTGCATAGATGTGTGTAATGAAAATGGCAAATGCCCGCTGCAGGCTGCTGTGAGATGGCCGGTGTTTGACACAGTGGTGTCAAATGCCATGTTGACAACCTGGTCAGCGCAGCACCAGTCCTGCAGCAACTTGCATGTCAACCGGGCAATGATCACTCCACATGCCTCATTGGTCTGCTTCTTATACGCCGGGACACCAAGCAGTTTCAGCCGCTCTGCATCTCCAACCACCACTGTCAGACGCTCCTCCAACTGGCGCACATTGCTGAGCATCGGTGTTAACTTGCTGTCCCAGTGTAGGGTGCACAATGGAGGTGGTGTCCACTGCTTGCGCTGTTCCTCACTGATTGTCTCCAGCACTTGGCGTCTTGCTCGGTCAGCTGTTGCATAAGATGCAGAGAGATGTGTACATTCACCACCTGACTCTGCAACAAGGCCATGAGTGAAGGCAGCCTGTTGCATTGGTGACATCTTCAACCTTGTAGCCAGTGACACGACACTTGGTCGGCTAAGGATGTCATGTGGAATGAAGACGTTTGTTCCAGTCTTCTTATGCTTGTGGGATGGTTCGCCCTCAGATCGTGGATAGACTGTGTTAGTATCCTCATCTGACTCCTCATCACTCTCCGACTCCAAGCTGGACATTGCCGTCACCTCCTCCAGCTCCTTTTCACAGCGGGACTGTCTGGCTGCTGCGGCAATAATACATACCCAACACAGAAAGATCACCTCAAACAGAAAGATCACCTCAGTTTTCTTGAGCTGTAGTATTGTTTACCTCAGATCTCCATGGCGACCATTGAGCACTGTTAACCACTTTATCCAACAAAAACAGATGTGCGGTGGCACCCCTAAATCATCATGTACTGGACAAATATTTTGCATGTGTTGTTTCTACATATATTGGAACACTTTTAGCACCCAGCCATATCAAAATTCAAGAATTGTGTTTTTTGATGCACCCTAATGTGCGTGTTCATGTGACTCAGCTTTTAATAGTTTGTAGCTCAAACCATTCGGACTCTACAGACGTTTTTGTATAAAAGAACCGGCCCCGGGCCCCTTCGGGATCCGCCCTTGTCTCACGAACACCACTCTAGCTTCGCCCCCATTAATCACACAGACTAAAAGGGATTAGTTCAAAACGCACTGGCGATGCGATGGGACTCATTGGACTTAACCAATGATCCTAAAAATATCTCTTTCCCTCCCGCAACCCATTTCTACAACTCTCCCTATCTTACTGCCTCACTCTTATCCCTCCCTTTTCTATTTCTTCTTGTTCCCAATTCCGCTCATCCTTCCCTTCCTCCTGCCCACCCTATCCCAACTGTCGTCTCTCTTCTCATCATCCCCCTCCTCCTCTCTCCCTTCTTTCTTTTCCCCCTCCCTCTGTCAGGCGGCTCGTCACTCCCACACGGCAGTAGAGTGGGAGAGGAACATGGTGATCTTCGGAGGAGAGCTCGCGAGTGGCGCTTTAGCCAGCGACGTCTGGATGTACCGCCCAATCCAGGATGACTGGCAGCAGCTCGGACAATCCCATTCGCCCGGGGCACCGAGAGTGGCCAACCATGCAGCAGCTGTAGTGGACAACTATCTCTACATATTTGGAGGTAAATAACTTATTGAAATGCAATGTTGTTACCTGAATTTGTAGAATATGTTTTCACTGCAAATATTACCTTACAGGTGTGTGTATATATGCAGTGAAAACTTCTTTCAGAATATGTTTCTAAACACTTCTCCATTAATGTGGATGCTACCACGATTACGGAATATCCTGAATTAATCGTGAGTAATGATGTTATAGAAATTTCGTTCTCAATGTTCATAAACTGAACTTCAATTAAATAAACTCTGTCTGTTACCCAGTATTTGTAAGATACTGGTTGAAATGAGACAGAGTCCCAATCTATAATGATCAAATGTGGATTATTTATTCATGGGAGAGCTCTGAGCTCCAAAAGGTGTACACAGTCTTTTATATGGTACAATGTTGAAATACAAAGATACAAAATTCCCACCACTTCCCCCACCCTTTCCAAGGAAATAGTGTCTTCCCACAGTACCCATTCATTCCTTATCACAATCTTCGAAGTCAAACTTGGGAGTTCTGTTAACTATCTCTCGAGTATTTCGCCTGTGTCTGGTAGAATCAAAGAATTCTTTGTTCTCCCAGACACCCCCTAAATGAAGTCATACCAGCTTGTTTGCCCTTCTGCACACCAAGTTAATATCTAGACACACACACACACATTAATTGGACTACCATTTGTCTTGTAACCCTATCTCTATTGCATACATTTTCAGAATGGAATGTTCTTAGTATTAAGTACAAACATTTAGTCATCAAAACATAAAATCTATAACAAATGATGAGTGAGAAAGTTAGAGGCGTAAATGCTAACCTCCCCTGTTATTGTAATGGTAAGATGTTAGCATGTCTTGGGGGTATGATATTTGCGTCTGTAACTTTCTCTTTTACGCTGTGCTGTTAAATTTCAGATTCCGAAAAGCAAGTCCTGCAGGCTCTACTTTTGTCTTCTCTTGATTATTGTCCAGTCATGTGGTCAAGTTCTGCAAAGAAAGACTTAGTTAAACTGCAGCTGGCCCAGAACAGTGCCATGTCTTGCTCTTCATTGTAATCAGAGAGATAATATACAGTGCATTCGGAAAGTATTCAGACCCCTTGACTTTTTCCACATTTTGATACGTTACAACATTATTCTAAAATGGATTAAATTAAAAAGTGTCCTCATCAATCTACACACCCCGTAATAACAAAGTTAAAACAGGTGTTGAGAATTTTTTTCTAATATATTAAAAACAGAAATACCTAATTGACATAAGTATTCAGACCTTTTGCTATTAGTCTCGAAATTGAGCTCAGCTGCATCCTGTTTCCATTGATCATCCTTGAGATGTTTCTACAACTTGATTGGATTCCACCTGTGTTAAATTCAATTGATTGGACATGATTACTACAGACACCCTGGTTCGAATCCAGGCTCTATCACAACCGGCCGTGATTGGGAGTCCCATAGGGCGGCGCACAATTGGCCCAGCGTTGTCCGGGTTTGGCTGGTGTAGGCCATCATTGTAAGTAATAATTTGTTTTAAAATGTCTTTCCTAGTTAAATTAAACTTTTTTTTATTATTATTATTTTTTATTGGAAAGGTATACACCTGTCTACAGTCGTGGCCAAAAGTTTTGAGAATGACACAAATATACATTTTCACAAAGTCTGCAGCCTCAGATTGTATGATGGCAATTTGCATATACTCCAGAATGTCATGAAGAGTGATCAGATGAATTGCAATTCATTGCAAAGTCCCTCTTTGCCATGCAAATGAACTGAATCCCCCAAAAACATTTCCACTGCATTTCAGGCTGCCACAAAAGGACCAGCTGACATCATGTCAGTGATTCTCTCGTCAACACAGGTGTGAGTGTTGACAAGGACAAGGCTGGAGATCACTCTGTCATGCTGATTGAGTTCGAATAACAGACTGGAAGCTTCAAAAGGAGGGTGGTGCTTGGAATCATTGTTCTTCGTGGTTACCTGCAAGGAAACACGTGCCGTCATCATTGCTTTGCACAAAAAGGGCTTCACAGGCAAGGATATTGCTGCCAGTAAGATTGCACCTAAATCAAACCATTTATCGGATCATCAAGAGCTTCAAGGAGAGCAGTTCAATTGTTGTGAAGAAGGCTTCAGGGCGCCAAAGAAAGTCCAGCATGCGCCAGGACCGTCTCCTACAGTTGATTCAGCTGCGGGATCAGGGCACCACCAGTACAGAGCTTGCTCAGAAATGGCAGCAGGCAGGTGTGAGTGCCTCTGCACGCACAGTGAGGCGAAGACTTTTGGAGGATGGCCTAGTGTCAAGAAGGGCAGCAAAGAAGCTACTTCTCTCCAGGAAAAACATCAGGGACAGACTTATATTCTGCGAAAGGTACAGGGATTGGACTGCTGAGGACTGGGATAGTCATTTTCTCTGATGAATCCCTTTTCTGATTGTTTGGGGCATCTGGAAAAAAGCTTTTCCGGAGAAGACAAGGTGAGAGCTACCATCAGTCCTGTGTCATTCCAACAGTAAAGCATCCTGAGACCATTCATGTGTGGGGTTGCTTCTCAGCCAAGCGAGTGGGCTCACTCACAATTTTGCCTAAGAACACAGCCATGAATAAAGAATGGTACCAACACATCCTCCGAGAGCAACTTCTCCCAACCATCCAGGAACAGTTTGGTGATGAACAATGCCTTTTCCAGCATGATGGAGCACCTTGCCATAAGGCAAAAGTGATAACTAAGTGGCTCTGGGAACAAAACATCAATATGTTGGGTCCATGGCCAGGAAACTCCCCAGACCTTAATCCCATTGAGAACTTGTGGTCAATCCTCAAGAGGCGGGTGGACAAACAAAAACCCACAAATGACTACTTCCGGCGCCGACAGAGATGGCAGCCTCGCGTCACGTTCTCAGGAAACCATGCAGTATTTTGTTTTTTCATGTATTACTTCTTACATTGTTACCCCGGGAAATATTAAGTTTTATTACATACAACCGGGAGGAACTATTGGATATAAGAGCAACGTCAACTTACCAACATTACGACCAGGAATACGACTTTCCCGAAGAGGATTCTCTGTTTGTTAACCCAAGCAGGACAATAGACTGGATAGCACCCGCGACTCAAAACAACGGCGGCGCCGGAGAAGAGGGAAACGCGCCAGTCTTTTGGTCAAGCTACGTCGACGGGCGCATCGTGCACCTCTCCCGAGTATTTTAATCGCCAATGTACAGTCTCTTGACAACAAAGTAGACGAAATCAGATCAAGGGTTGCCTTTCAGAGAGACATCCGAGACTGCAACGTTCTTTGCTTCACGGAAACATGGCTCACTCAGGACACGTTATCGGAGTTTGTACAGCCACCTGGTTTCTCCACGCATCACGCCGACAGAAACAAACTTCTATCTGGTAAGAAGAAGGGTGGGGGTGTGTGTCTTATGATTAACGAGACGTGGTGTGATCATAACAACATACAGGAACTCAAGTCCTTTTGTTCACCTGACATAGAATTCCTTACAATCAAATGCAGACCGCATTATCTACCAAGAGAATTCTCCTCGATTATAATAACAGCCGTGTACATCCCCCCTCAAGCTGACACATCGACGGCACTGAAAGAAATTCATCGGACTCTAAACTGGAAACCACATATCCTGAGGCTGCATTTATTGTGGCTGGGGATTTTAATAAGGCTAATTTAAGAACAAGGCTCCCGAAATTTTACCAGCATATCGAATGTGCCACCCGGGCTGGTAAAATCCTGGATCACTGTTATTCCAACTTCCGTGATGCATACAAGGCTATTCTCCGCCCTCCTTTCGGCAAGTCTGACCATGACTCCATTTTGTTGCTCCCAGCCTACAAACAGAAACTAAAACAGGAAACGCCCGTTCTCAGGTCTGTTCAACGCTGGTCCGACCAATCTGATTCCATGCTGCAAGATTGCTTCGAGCACGTGGACTGGGATATGTTCGGATAGCATCGGACAACAACATTGATGTATATGCTGATTCGGTGAGCGAGTTTATTAGCAAGTGCATTGGTGATGTTGTACCCATAGCAAATATTAAAACCTTCCCCAACCAGAAACCGTGGATTGATGGCAGCATTCGCGCAAAACTGAAAGCGCGAACCACTGCTTTTAACCAGGCTAAGGCTACCGGAAACATGACTGAATACAAACAGTGTAGCTATTCCCTCCGCAAGGCAATCAAACAAGCTAAGCGTCAATATAGAGACAAAGTAGAGTCACAATTCAACGGCTCAGACACGAGGAATTTGGCAGGGTCTACAGTCAATCACGGACTACAAAAAGAAAACCAGCCCCGTTGCAGACCACGACGTCCTGCTCCCAGACAAACTAAACTTCTTTGCTCGCTTTGAGGACAATACAGTGCCACCGACACGGCCCGCTACCGAAACCTGCGGGCTCACTTTCACCGCAGTCAATGTGAGAAAAACATTTAAATGTGGTAACCCTCGCAAGGCTGCCGGCCCAGATGGCATCCCTGGCCGTGTCCTCAGAGCATGCGCAGACCAGCTGGCTGGTGTGTTTACGGACATATTCAATCAGTCCCTATCCCAGTCTGCTGTTCCCACATGCTTCAAGAGGGCCACCATTGTTCCTGTTCCCAAGAAAGCTAAGGTGACTGAGCTAAATGACTATCGCCCCGTAGCACTCACTTCCGTCATCATGAAGTGCTTTGAGAGATTAGTCAAGGATCATATCACCTCCATCCTGCCAGACACCCTGGACCCACTCCAATTTGCTTACCGTCCCAATAGGTCCACAGACGACGCAATCGCAATCACACTGCATACTGCCCTAACCCATCTGGACAAGAGGAATACTTATGTAAGAATGCTGTTCATCGACTACAGCTCAGCATTTAACACCATAGTTCCCTCCAAGCTCGTCATTAAGCTTGAGACCCTGGGTCTCGACCCAGCCCTTGGCAACTGGGTCCTGGACTTCCTGACGGGCCGGTCCCAGGTGGTGAGGGTAGGAAACAACATCTTTACCCCGCTGATCCTCAACACTGGGGCCCCACAAGGGTGCGTTCTCAGCCCTCTCCTGTACTCCCTGTTTACCCATGACTGCGTGGCCAAGCACGCATCCAACTCAATCATCAAGTTTGCTGACGACACTACAGTGGTAGGCTTGATTACCAACAACGACGAGACGGCCTACAGAGAGGAGGTGAGGGCCCTCGGAGTGTGGTGTCAGGAAAATAACCTATCACTCAATGTCAGCAAAACAAAGGAGATGATTGTGGACTTCAGGAAACAGGAGAGGGAGCACCCCCCTATCCACATCGAGGGGACAGTAGTGGAGAAGGTGGAAAGTTTTAAGTTCCTCGGCGTACACATCACGGACAAACTGAATTGGTCCACCCACACAGACAGCGTGGTGAAGAAGGCGCAACAGCGCCTCTTCAACCTCAGGAGGCTGAAGAAATTCGGCTTGTCACCAAAATCACTAACAAACTTTTACAGATGCACAATCGAGAGCATCCTGTCGGGCTGTATCACCGCCTGGTACGGCAACTGCTCCGCCCACAACCGTAAGGCTCTCCAGAGGGTAGTGAGGACTGCACAGCGCATCACCGGGGTAAACTACCTGCTCTTCAGGACACCTACACCACCCGATGTCACAGGAAGGCCAAAAGATCATCAAGGACAACAACCACCCGAGCCACTGCCTGTTCACCCGCTATCATCCAGAAGGCGAGGTCAGTACAGGTGCATCAAAGCTGGGACCGAGAGACTGCAAAACAGCTTCTACCTCAAGGCCATCAGACTGTTAAACAGCCATCACTAACATTGAGTGGCTGCTGCCAACATACTGACTTAAATCTCTAGCCACTTTAAACATAGGAATTGGATGTAACAATGTATCACTATCCACTTTAAACAATTTTGTATATAATGTTTACGTATCCGACATACTCGTATACACTGTACTCTAAACCATCTACTGTATCTTGCCTATGCCGTTCGGCCATCGACCCAAATCTCTAGCCACTTTAAGAATTATAATTGGATGAAATAATGAATCACTAGCCACTTTAAACAATGCCATTTATATAATGTTTACATATCCTACATTACTCATCTCATATGTACAGTGGGGCAAAAAAGTATTTAGTCAGCCACCAATTGTGCAAGTTCTCTCACTTAAAAAGATGAGAGAGGCCTGTAATTTTCATCATAGATACACTTCAACTATGACAGACAAAATGAGGAAAAAAAATCCAGAAAATCACATTGTAGGATTTTTAATGAATTTATTTGCAAATTATGGTGGAAAATAAGTATTTGGTCACATACAAACAAGCAAGATTTCTGTCTCTCACAGACCTGTAACTTCTTCTTTAAGAGGCTCCTCTGTCCTCCACTCGTTACCTGTATTAATGGCACCTGTTTGAACTTGTTATCAGTATAAAAGACACCTGTCCACAACCTCAAACAGTCACACTCCAAACTATCGCCAAGACCAAAGAGCTGTCAAAGGACACCAGAAACAAAATTGTAGACCTGCACCAGGTTGGGAAGACTGAATCTGCAATAGGTAAGCAGCTTGGTTTGAAGAAATCAACTGTGGGAGCAATTATTAGGAAATGGAAGACATACAAGACCACTGATAATCTTCCTCGATCTGGGGCTCCACACAAGATCTCACCCGTGGGGTCAAAATGATCACAAGAACGGTGAGCAAAAATCCCAGAACCACACGGGGACCTAGTGAATGACCTGCAGAGAGCTGGGACCAAAGTAACAAAGCCTACCATCAGTAACACACTACGCCGCCAGGGACTCAAATCCTGCAGTGCCAGACGTGTCCCCTGCTTAAGCCAGTACATGTTCAGGCCCGTCTGAAGTTTGCTAGAGAGCATTTGGATGATCCAGATGAGGATTGGGAGAATGTCAGATGAAACCAAAATATAACTTTTTGGTAAAAACTCAACTCGTCGTGTTTGGAGGACAAAGAATGCTGAGTTGCATCCAAAGAACACTATACCTACTGTGAAGCATGGGGTGGAAACATCATGCTTTGGGGCTGTTTTTCTGCAAAGGGACCAGGACTGACTGATCCGTGTAAAGGAAAGAATGAATGGGGCCATGTATCGTGAGATTTTGAGTGAAAACCTCCTTCCATCAGCAAGGGCATTGAAGATGAAAGCGTGGCTGGGTCTTTCAGCATGACAATGATCCCAAACACACCGCCCGGCAACAGCGAAGGAGTGGCCGAAGAAGCATTTCAAGGTCCTGGAGTGGCCTAGCCAGTCTCCAGATCTCAACCCCATAGAAAATCTTTGGAGGGAGTTGAAAGTCTGTGTTGCCCAGCGACAGCCCCAAAACATCACTGCTCTAGAGGAGATCTGCATGGAGGAATGGGCCAAAATACCAGCAACAGTGTGTGAAAACCTTGTGAAGACTTACAGAAAACGTTTGACCTCTGTCATTGCCAACAAAGGGTATATAACA
Organism: Brachymystax lenok tsinlingensis; assembly: GCA_030435695.1. Taxonomy (NCBI): domain Eukaryota; kingdom Metazoa; phylum Chordata; class Actinopteri; order Salmoniformes; family Salmonidae; genus Brachymystax; species Brachymystax lenok. The sequence goes on along the minus strand of CM059789.1, from coordinate 93,092,555 downwards.
AAGTATTGAGAGAAACTTTTGTTATTGACCAAATACTTATTTTCCACCATAATTTGCAAATAAATACATTAAAAATCCTACAATGGTATTTTCTGGATTTCTTTTTCTCATTTCGTCTGTCATAGTTGAAGTGTACCTAAGATGAAAATTACAGGCCTCTCTCATCTTTTTAAGTTGGAGAACTTGCACAATTGGTGGCTGACTAAATACTTTTTTGCCCCACTGTATATATATGTGTATATACTGTACTCCATTCCATCTACTGCATCTTGCCTATGCCGGTCAGCCATCGCTCATCCATATATTTATATGTACATACTCGTATTCATTTCCTTTACTCTTGTGTGTGTATAAGGTAGTTGTTGTGAATTTGTTAGATTACTTGTTAGATACTACTGCATGGTCGGAACTAGAAGCACAAGCATTTCGCTACACTCGCATTAACATCTGCTAACCATGTGTATGTGACAAATAAAATTTGATTTGATTTGAAATTCTGACAAACTCCAAGCATTGATTATGCAAGAATGGGCTGCCATCAGTCAAGATGTGTCCCAGAAGTTAATTGACAGCATGCCAGGCCGGATTGCAGAGGTCCTGAAAAAGAAGGGTCAACACTGAAAATATTGACTCTTTGCATCAACTTCATGTAATTGTCAATAAAAGCCTTTGACACTTATGAAATGCTTGTAATTATACTTCAGTATTCCATAGTAACATCTGACAAAAATATATAAAGACACTGAAGCAGCAAACTTTGTGGAAATTAATATTTGTGTCATTCTCAACTTTTGGCCACGACTTTATAAGGTCCCACAGTTGACAGTCCCTGTCAGAGCAAAAACCAAGCCGTGAGATCGAAGGAATTGTCCGTAGAGCTCCGAGGCAGGATTGTGCCGAGGCACAGATCTGGGGAAAGGTACAAAAAAAATGTAAACAGCATTGAAGGTCCCCAAGAACACAGTGGCCTCCATCATTCTTAAATGGAGGAAGTTTGGCACCACCAAGACTCTTCCTAGAGCTGGCCACTCGGCCAAACTGAGCAATCGGGGGAGAAGGGCCTTGGTCAGGGAGGTGACCAATAACCCGATGGTCACTCTGACAGAGCTCCAGAGCTGGGAGAACCTTACAGAAGGACAACCATCTCTGCAATACTCCACCAATCAGGCCTTTATGATAGAGTGGCCAGACGAAAGCCATTCCTCCAGTAAAAGGCACATGACCGCCCACTTGGAGTTTGCCTAAAGGAACCTAAAGACTCTCAGACCATGAGAAACAAGATTCTCTGGCCTGAATGCCAAGTGTCACGTCTGGAAGAAACCTGGCATCATCCCAACGGTGAAGCATGGTGGTGGCAGCATCATGGTGTGAGGATGTATTTTAGCGGCAGAGACTGGGAGAATAGTCAGGATCGAGGGAAAGAGGAGCAGAGCAAAGTACAAAGAGATGATGAAAACCTGCTCCAGAGCGCTCAGGACTTCAGACTGGGGCAAAGGTTCACCTTCCAGCAGGACAACGACCCTAAGCACACAGCCACGATATCGCTGGAGTGGCTTCGGAACAAGTATCTGAATGTCCTTGAGTGGCCCAGCCGGAGCCTGGACTTGAACCCAATCAAACATCTCTGGACAGACTTGAAAATAGCTGTGCAGCGACGCTCCCCGTCCAACCTGACAGAGCTTGAGAGGATCTGCAGAGAAGAATGGGAGAAATTCCCCAAATACAGGTGTGGCGTAGCATCATACGAAAGAAGATTCGAGACTGTAATCGCTGCCAAAGGTGTTTCAACAAAGTACTGAGTAAAGGGTCTGAATACTTATGTAAATGTAATATTTTTTAAATTTAAAAACCTGTTTTTGCTTTGTCATTATAGGGTATTGTGTGTAGATTAATGTGGGGTAACTATTTAATCCATTTTAGAATAAGGCTGTAACATAACAAAATGCGTAAAAGGTCAAGGGATCTGAATACTTTCCGAATGCACTGTATGTCGTGTTTTGTGTGGACGCCCGGAAGAGTAGATGTTGCTTTTGCAACAGCTAATGGGGATCCAAATAAAATACCACATTATTTGCGATTCATTCAGGACTATGAGTAATCATGGTAGCATCCACGTTCATGTAGAAGTTTTTTTTAGAGACATTATATTCTTATTTACATTAAAAGTGACTCCAAAATGACACTACATTAATTACCATTCATTTAATTTGGGCGCACAATCTGAAACACAACCAAAACAAACAGCAAATGCATCCAACAATTTTGTAGAGTTACAAGCTTGATGTAATCATTGTGTACTAGGAATATGGGACCAGATACTAAGCTTTTAAAGTCTTTAATACACACAATGGAATTATGTACAAAAAGTGCTATCTAAACAGTTCACCCAATATGGATTAAAATACCCTCAAATTAAAGCTGACAGTCTGTACTTTAACCTCATAGTCCATTGTATCATTTGAAATCCAAAGTGCTGTAGTACAGCACCCAAAACAACAACAAACGTATCACTGTCTTAATACTTCACTCTATCCTAAGATTGTGCCTATCCGTTGTGAATTACTCTTGTACTCTTTCTCTCCTCCTCTCCCCTCTGCAGGTCGTACGGAAGAGGACATGTTCTCGTCATCTCTGTATCGGTTTGGTCTGCGGGGGTCTGGGGTGTGGGAAGCGGTGCAGCCCACCGGGGGGAAGCCCCCTGCCACAGCAGGCCACTCCATGGTGTTCCACCCCCCGTCCCGGGCCCTGCTGGTTTACGGGGGCCACAGGCCTACCACTGCCAGGTACAGTTGGAGGAGGGGATTGTGGGACTGATGGTGATGTGTGTTTATTATCAAAGTTAAAGTACACACTGAGAGTACACATTGTGTTGTGTGTGTTTGATGCTATTTGGTAATGCAAGAACAGGTTCTCGCTAGGTTCTTGGCATCTGTGTCAGTGTCTGTGTGATTCCCAGTAGTGTTTGGTATCTATTTGTGTCTCAGCAGGTGTCTGTGTTAACGTTGGGAGTGTTTCTATTGTCTCAAATCATCTGCCTCCTTCCTGCCTCTCTCTTCCCCCCTCAGGTTCAGTGTACGTGTGAACTCCACAGATGTATTCCACGTGGACCGGAGGTTCTGGACCTCGTTCCGCTCCCGTTTCCCAGCCACAGGCCCAAGGGAGAGAGCCTTCCACTCAGCCACCGTCATCGGAAACTACATGGTGGTCTATGGTGAGGGGACGTATGGTAGAGATGGTGATCACAGAGAATATAGGATAGGGATGGACACCTCTTGAATGAATTCATACAATTGTTTGCTGTCCAGCCCCTTTTCCCTCTAATATCGCTCTTATTATCCCTATTCCCCTCTTACTTACTTACTTACTTTATTGTCTCCATGGGGAAATTTTGTTGCAGTGTCATGTACACATTTCTCCCCCCCATCTCTCTCTCGCTCTCTCTCTCTCAGGGGGGAATGTGCACATCCACTACCAGGAGGAGAAGTGTTATGATGAGGAAATCTTCTTCTACCACCTGGGGTGTCACCAGTGGGTGTCTGCTGGAGAGAGCCTCCAACACAGTGAGTCCCTACACACACACACACACATTCTCACTCGCTCATACACAGACATATTCATGTTGCTTTATGTTGCATAATCTCTGTTTCCCTTCAGGAGGAGAGGCTGTGAGAGGGCGGTACTCACATGTAGCTGCTGTGATGGAGGGCAGGGTGCTGCTGGTTGCCGGGGGTTACAGTGGTATTGCCCGTGGAGACCTGGTGGCATACAAAGTTCCACTGTTCGTGAGCAGCGACCCAGGAGACCGGGTGAGTCAAGAAGTAAGGAGGGGGAGGGATGGAGAGTTTATTAAGTAATATTATTGCATGGTGGACAGGGGCATAATGAAAGGGGGAGAGGTGGATGGTTGAAACTGCAATGCCCTCATCTCCTGAAGAACAATGTTTTTCAGTGATAATGTTTTTTGTGGGTTGAAAGCAGGACTTGTAAACATTGTATTTCTTGTGCACCATTTTTGGGTAGTTCACAGTATAGTGTGGTGCAGGGCTCTCCAACCCTGTTCCTGGAGAGCTACCCTCCTGTAGGTTTTCGCACCAACCCCTCATTTTATCAACCAGCTAATTATTAGTATCAGATTATTAGTATTAGGGTTGGAGCGAAAACCTTCAGGACGGTAGCTCTCCAGGAACAGGGTTGGGGTGAAAACCTACAGGACGGTAGCTCTCCAGGAACAGGGTTGGAGTGAAAATCTACAGGACGGTAGCTCTCCAGGAACAGGGTTGGGGTGAAAACCTACAGGACGGTAGCTCTCCAGGAACAGGGTTGGGGTGAAAACCTACAGGACGGTAGCTCTCCAGGAACAGGGTTGGAGTGAAAACCTACAGGACGGTAGCTCTCCAGGAACAGGGTTGGAGCGAAAACCTACAGGACGGTAGCTCTCCAGGAACAGGGTTGGAGTGAAAACCTACAGGACGGTAGCTCTCCAGGAACAGGGTTGGAGCGAAAACCTTCAGGACGGTAGCTCTCCAGGAACAGGGTTGGGGTGAAAACCTACAGGACGGTAGCTCTCCAGGAACAGGGTTGGAGCGAAAACCTACAGGACGGTAGCTCTCCAGGAACAGGGTTGGGGTGAAAACCTACAGGACGGTAGCTCTACAGGACGGTAGCTCTCCAGGAACAGGGTTGGAGTGAAAACCTACAGGACGGTAGCTCTCCAGGAACAGGGTTGGGGTGAAAACCTACAGGACGGTAGCTCTACAGGACGGTAGCTCTCCAGGAACAGGGTTGGAGTGAAAACCTACAGGACGGTAGCTCTCCAGGAACAGGGTTGGAGTGAAAACCTACAGGACGGTAGCTCTCCAGGAACAGGGTTGGAGTGAAAACCTACAGGACGGTAGCTCTCCAGGAACAGGGTTGGGGTGAAAACCTACAGGACGGTAGCTCTACAGGACGGTAGCTCTCCAGGAACAGGGTTGGAGTGAAAACCTACAGGACGGTAGCTCTCCAGGAACAGGGTTGGGGTGAAAACCTACAGGACGGTAGCTCTACAGGACGGTAGCTCTCCAGGAACAGGGTTGGAGTGAAAACCTACAGGACGGTAGCTCTCCAGGAACAGGGTTGGAGTGAAAACCTACAGGACGGTAGCTCTCCAGGAACAGGGTTGAAGTGAAAACCTACAGGACGGTAGCTCTCCAGGAACAGGGTTGGGGTGAAAACCTACAGGACGGTAGCTCTCCAGGAACAGGGTTGGAGAGCCCTGCTGTGGTGTGTGTATCTTTGTTTGACTGTGCGTTTCTGTGTGTGTCAGGACGCTGTGTGTGCCGAGGCACCAGACGAGAGCATGTGTCTGAAGAACCCAGAATGCAGCTGGTGTGAGGGCCGCTGTCGGGAGTACCAACCCACCAACCCGGTAACACACCTATCCAACACCCTGCTTTTTCCATCTTTTTTTCTCCATCTTCAACCCAAACCTCATCCATCTGTCCTCCCTATCCACCTTCTAAGAATCTAACATGACCATGGATAAAAACAATGTTTAACTGTCTCTCTCCAGTGTGGCAGCACAGGGTGCCTGGGCCTGGCCCGCTTCCTGTCTGACTGCCAGTCCTGCCTGGTGTTCAGTGGGGCTCCAGGTTCCCTGCCCCGCGCCCCCGGTGACTTCGGCTGGTGTGTCCAGAACGAGTCCTGTCTACCTGTGTCAGGTGAGATGCACAGAGGGAGGAGGGGAAATACAAATATCAAAAGCTAAAATGCATAGGAGAAAAATACACGAGGGACCATGAATTGGGTCTCCCCCCTAGATACACCTACTGCAGCCCTCATTCTCCACATACAGCACCCATCTGCCAGTCACATTCTGTTAAAGGTCCCCAAAGCACACACATCCCTGGGTCGCTCTTCTTTTCAGTTCGCTGCATTTTATCTCCATCTCTTCATTCAAAGACTCAGTCATGGACACTCTTACTGACAGTTGTGGCTGCTTCGCAGGATGTATTGCTGTCTCTACCTTCTTGCCCTTTGTGCTGTTGTCTGTGCCCAATAATGTTTGTACTATGTTTTGTGTTGCTGCCATGCTGTGTTGTCGTTTCTAGGTCTCTCTTTATGTAGTGTTGTGGTGTCTCTTGACGTCATGTGGGTTTTGTCCTATATTAGTTTTTTATTATTAATCCCAGCCCCCTTCCCCGCAGGAGGCCTTTTTCCTTCTGGTTGGCCGTCATTGTAAATAAGAATTTGTTCTTAACTGACTTGCCTAGTTATATTAAAGGTTAAATAAAATAAAAAGTATTATAAGATTGAGGTCTGGTACTGTGTGTGTTGTTTAATGAGCTCTCCCTCCCTCTCGGTATTGCAGATCAAAGTGCTTGCCGTGTGGACCAGATCTCAGGGGCGTACGGCTGGTGGGGGGAGCGTACCCGTTTCCTCACCTCACTCCTTTCCTGTCGCACTGAGAACTATGTCCCGGGACTGCACCTGCTCACCTTCCAGCACCCCTGCAACGACTCCCAGCCTGACAAGGTACAGAGGCCCCCCAAGTAGGGTTGTCACGTTACCAACATTGCAATACTACTATAACTGATTTTCCATGGCAAAAAGGAAAACACAAAGCAGACATAACTCTTTGGTCTTTTAGAAAACCTACTGTATGTAGATTATTGTGTGTTATAGCTTGGAAAATAAACTGAATTCTGGGTGACATCAGGCTGCTTGTTTCCAACATTAGAACTGTTTCCTCAGAACATTTACTCTGCTTCATATTTTGTTTCATGCCACAATACCTCTGAGTATCAGTGTACTGGTATCGTGACTATCCTACCGCCAAGTATTGTGGTCCTGTGTGGCTCGTGGGTTCGATTCCCTCACAAACACAACAAGTCATGATGTTTTCATCTGATTTGTCAAACAATCACTTCAAAGGGCTCCTTTTACTAGGCTATCCAGACACATTCATCAACTCTCAACATAGTTCCAGCCTCCAAACAGTGGTGAATGGAAAGCGACATCTTTTACACAAAACACCAAAAAGTGTAATGACATTTGGCGAATATCATTAGGCAATAATTTATGCGTCCACTGCTGTCCTCGCGTCCTAGTGTCGGCCACTAAACTCTGGCTTGGCAAAATGTCAGTGTTCTCGTCAAACCACATCGCATTTTGGAGTGTAGGCTAATACCACCCATTTATTTTCATGCCTCTGACGTGGTAATGATAAATAATGGTGTAGAAGCCTACAGTATTCTTGACATTTTGTTTTAATTATTATGATAGGCCGTGTTTTACCGGGTACGGCGTACCCCCACTTTCTTTTGCCGGGACACCGTACCACCTTACTTTCACCCCCTGGTATTACCTCTACTTCTATCTATACTGCGTCTCTCCTCTAAGTACTTACCCTCCTCCCTCCCTGCTTAAGATAATGTGGGCTTCCCAACTCTGACTGTAACGCTGCTGACTTCTGACATGTTGTACCTTGCTGTCATTTGTTACACCTCCATCCAATCCCTCTTGAACCTCCACCCCTTCAGGTGTCCATCCTGCGCAGCACCTCCATCATCCTCAGCCCCACCACAGAGATGGACGTCACCCTGCAGTTCCGGGGCTTCATCCACCCCTTGTGGGGCGCCCCTCCACCTGCGCCCCCTCCCACCGAGACAGTTTCCATGTGGGCCCGGATACAAAGGCTACACTTTGAGGCCCGCATGGCTGCTGGACCCAACTCCCTGCAACTGGTGAGAGAGGGAGAGAGAGCGGGAGATGGGCGCTTACATTACACCTTTTTTGAGAGATACGAGTAGATCCAGACAGTAATTTGTTTTACTGAACTCTCTCACTCCCTCTTCATCCTCCCCTCAGAAGGAGGTGGTAGGTCGCTGGGCAGCTCACCAGGAGAAGGAGACAAAGCTGCTGTCCCGTCCTGACATGGGTCGTCTGTTTCCCAACCTGACCCGAGGGAACCGCTACCTGGTCCAGGCCGAGGGATACCTCAACAACTCAGGGTCTGGACAGACCAGTGAGATGGCCCTGACATGGAACAGAACCACCCTGCCCGGCGGAAGTGTCAGTACCAGCTGACAATTACACATTTTATAAACAAAAGGTTTTCACTGTAATACTAAGGCTCAATACCCTTAACATAAATATTGAAGATGTTTGTTTCTCCCACTGTCTCTCTATCTCTTTTTTTGTTTTGTTCTCCTTTCTTTCTCTCTGTAGGAGATTTCCTTCCTGTTCTTGGAGCCGTACCGTTCTGGATCTTGCTCGGGGTACCAGTCGTGCTTGGCGTGTCTGTCAGACCAGTCCTGTGGCTGGTGCCCGTCTCTGGGCCGCTGTATGTTCCGTGCCCTGCCTGACCTGGAGCCCTGCCCGGAGGACCAGGGTGGAGGGGAGCGCCACCTGCTGCTGGCACCGCCACAATGCACCCTCTGTGAGGAGTACAGGGACTGCTCCGCCTGCACTCAGGTATTTAACATACAGAACACCTCACTGCCATTAGCTTCATAAAATATTATACTCCCCTTATAGATCTTGTAGACCTTTGACTTTTATGATCTTTGGCCGACAGGACCCCTACTGTGAATGGCAGATCAACTCCAGCAAGAAGGGTGACTACCAATGCAGCCGACGGGGGAGACTGGATGGATCCATTCGCGACCCAGAGGGGTGCCCTAAAGTCTGCAACCAGTGAGTACCCACTGTCAGGCTCATCCTAATATAATGTTGTTTGGGGCAATTACTTCTACAGTATGCAACTCTTTCACACACACACTCGCTCTCCCCCCCCGTAACAGGAGGAGGACGTGTGGGGAGTGTCTGTCTAACTCCAGTCAGTGTGCGTGGTGTGAGTCGGCCCAGGCCTGCTTCTACTTCGCTGCCTACCTCACCAAGTACCCCTACGGAGAGTGCAGGGACTGGTATGACAGGTAAACCATTAGAACCAATGAGCTGAACTCCTGTAGTCAACAGTTTAAAATGGAGGTTTAATCTTATTTCTCTTACCTATTTGGAATCTATTATGTACCAACAACGTGCAATAAACTTTTCTGTCTCCCTCTCCCTCCTTCTCCCAATCCTCTCTCCATCCCTTCCTCCATCCCTCTCTCCCCCCACTCCAGTGTTCACTCAGTGCCCCAGTGTAAGCAGTGCTCAGCTCTGCTCAGCTGTACAGACTGTCTCCAGATTCCAGTGTGGCTGGTGTGGAGACTACAACAACCCCACCATCGGTAGGTGTCTACGTGGAGACTGGGCAGGGATGGACGACTCCTCTGTGTATAACTGCAGTGTGGCCGTGGATGAAGTACGGGCTTCCAGGTATGATGACCAGCAAACTACCACACTTCAAAATGCTTACTTACCCAGGTTTGACTTCAACTGAGGACAAGCCCACAAAACAGGCTGTGTTGATGGAAAAAATTATCTGAACAGGTCCAGTGTAGCCAATGCCTACGTACACTTGACCTGCCTGTGAAGTTACCATGTCAATACCAGACCACGTCTCTGCATTAGGAGGTAATACTGAACCTTGTTATTCCTCCTCCCCCTCTAGTCCTGAGCCCCAGACCTTGGCCCCCACGCGGCCCATGGAGATGGAGATGGAGCTGGAGCACCTGGAGGAGAGGGAGAGGGACGCAGTCTGGTCCTACCCCACCTGTCCCGATGTGGAGGAGTGCAGGCTGGGCCTCCACAGCTGCCACCCCTTTGCCACCTGCGTCAACACCCCCACCTCCTTTGAGTGCCACTGTGAAAGGGGCTACACCGGGGACGGCACCCTGCACTGCAACCAGACGTGAGCCTCTCTCTCTCTCTCTCACTCCCTGTCGCTCTTTCTTTTTCTCTCTCCCTCTCATCCTCCCTATCATGACAAGCCCTTTTCCTGTCCACTAGCTTTTATAAATGTCTCGTTCTCTGAATAACTCCATTCTCCTAAAGCTGACCTCTCTCTCTCTCTCTCTGCTCCAGTTGTTATAATGAGTGTCGTGAGGGCCAGTGCAGCGGCAGCCCGCGGTTCGAGTGTGAGTGTTCCCTGGGCTGGACATCTGACCCAGCCACCTTGGTGCTGAGTGGGGTGGAGTGTGACGTGGACTGTGGCTGTAACTTCCACAGCACCTGTATCACCGCCCCAGGCATCTGTGACCACTGCCAGGGTGAGACAGACATAAATATCAACCCAATTCATCCTTCCAAAAAATGGAAAATTAAAGCAACACCCCAAGATGACCAGAAAAACAACATATTTTATTTATAGTTCATGTGCTCTCCGTTCTCCCTTTTCCTCAGATTGGACAATGGGTCTCCAGTGTGAGCACTGTCGACCAGGGAGTTTTGGTTCTGCGCTGGCCGGGGGCGGGGGCTGTGTGCCCTGCCAGTGTAACGGCCATGGAGGCCCCCTCCAGGGCTACTGCCACAATCAGACAGGCCAATGCTACTGCACACACCACACCCAGGGACCACACTGTGAATCCTGCTTGCCCGGATACTATGGAGACCCCAGGTGAGGGGGACAGACAATAGACTCTGGATGGATGGATTTATTATCCCCAGTGAGGAAATTAGTTTTGCAGCATTACAAGGGGCAAATAATAGGCATTCTGTAAAGGTTTTATAGAACAGTGTGTGTACTCTGCATCAGCAGCTAGTTGCTATGTGCTCTGTAATTAAGAACCTGCTTAACTATACATTTGAATGTTTGAATTTCTCTCACTTAATTCATATCACTTATACAACTCTCTTCCTCAGGAATAATGGCACCTGTTTCCGTCAGTGTCAGGGGCGCTCTGTGATCCTGTCTCACCAATCACCCCTCTCTGAGCTCCCCATCTCGTCCTCCCTTGGGTGGCGAGGGGGCGTCGGGGGGAAGGGGGGACTCTCCCACTGTCTGTGGGTCCTGTCTGTCTCTGAGAACCTGGCCCCCTGTGTGCCGGGCGACCTGTGCCCTCCTGTGGCTCTCACCCTGCACCCAGACTCCCACACACAGTGCACTGTGAGTACTAAACACACACTCTCCTACAACACAGACTGTGCTGTAGTGATCAGAGCCACCAGCATTCCCATGGCCTGAGATGTCTTTCCTGTGTCTCACACACAGAGCTCCTACGTTTACGTGTTTGACGGCCTGCCTCATTTCTTGAGCAACGGGGTGGTGCACTCGGACCACAACCTGATTGGCGCGTTCTGTGGGACGACCCGGACTCAGCCAATCACTGTGGAGGCCACTTCAGGTTAAAACTTCTAGTCATTTTCAAAATGTTTTAAATAAAGTTTTTCTCCTACTTATTTTCTGACTGTAAATATCATGAGCAGTATTGAAAGATTCCCTCTCTGATCAGTCTGTTTTTTTTCTCTCTCCCAGGTGTGATCTCTGTGTACTTTGAGGCCAACGTCTCGTCCGACCGCCCTCAGGGTTTCAACGCCTCCTTCTGGGTGCGGCGCTGTCGCCAGGGTTCTGAGGCGGGGGAGGATGGGTCACCCGTATGCCAGGGAGGGGCGCAGTGCAGCGGGGGGCTGTGCCAGTGTACTCAGGGGTACGGGGGGACCGTACTGCGACAGGCCCCTCTGTCCCGAGGGCTGTGGGCTAGCAGAGGGCCGAGGCTCCTGCAACTTGGTGAGAGGGACTGAACACTAGCACTGTTACTGCAAGACAGTGTGAATGCTCATTGTTGTTTTGTTGGTGTTTTGATGTTTTCCTCTTTGTTTATCCTGTTCCTATATATTGCAGTCTCTTGTGTGTCTCTAATGTTAACCCTCTCTCTCTCCTCACTCTCTCTCCTCTCTCTCTATGTGTGTGTTTTAGTCTCTGGGAGTGTGTGTGTGTGCAGACGGTTGGGGCGGCTCTGACTGCTCCACTCCTCTGGACTCCAGCAGCCTAGTTTGGGAAACCCTACTGGACACACAGCTCACAGCGGTAAGAACCAGGACACACACATATAAAAACACTCCCACCACAGAGTGTCAGTGTTAAACTTCCCCGTCCCTCCACAGAACCAGGCCCACAGGTTCCTCCACCGGATGGGCCATTCTCTAGTGTCTGGACCCCAGGGGAACCTCTGGATGTATGGAGGCCTCTCTCTCTCAGAGGGCATCCTGGGAAACGTCTACAGGTGGGGGGGATGACTTTAATGGTGGTGTTTTTATTAGCGTTCATTTAAAGATGCCTTTTATGAGACAGCGATTAAAAAAATAAATTGTAATTGTTTGAAATGACCAGTAACTCATATCAGTTAGTTTCTCTGTATGTCTCTCTTCCCTCTCTGTGCTGATTGGTGGGTTCAGGTACTCTGTGTTGGAGCGGCGCTGGACTCAGATGCTGACCAGCTCAGTGGAGGAAGGCTCCACCCCCAGCCCCCGCTACCACCACGCCTCTGCCCTTCTGGCCAGTCATGAGCCTCTCTCCGACGCCCAGGGAGCCACTCACAACATGCTGGTGGTGGGCGGTGTCACGCAGAAGGGCGTTGCCATGGACACGTGGAGCCTCAACCTCAGCAGTCTGGTGTGGAGACAGCACAAGGTCAGAGTTGGTTTGTTTCGTTTTAGCAATCCACCATCTTGCCTTACTTAGAAAAAACAAAAAAACACTAAACATCAAATATTGGTAGTTAACTGTCAGCCTACACCCCACGATTCAATTTACTATGGACTATGTAACCACTTAGTCTGTGTCCTCTTCCCCCACAGAGCTCAGTGCTGCCACCGGTGGCAGGTCATACTCTAACGGTGCGTCGGGACTCCTCTATGCTGCTCATCGGAGGTTACTCTCCAGAGAACGGCTTCAACCATCACCTGCTGGAGTTCAACATCCACTCTGGCAACTGGACCATCGCCCCCCACACCGGCACACCTCCTACAGGTCAGAAGGACCTATCTCCACCTGCACTCATTAACTCACTTAGTATCTGCCAATCTGGAAAGTCCCTACTCAGTTTTCGTGGAACCTCTCCCACTAAGTATGTATAGAATATAAAGATTGAGGTGCATCCATTATGGTTGGAGCAAAGAGTCATTTCTGACACCATGAACCGCAAACTGCTGTCCCTTATGATGTTGCAGAATTTACCAGTCTGTTGATTAACCCTTAACCCTCCCATGTTGCCTCTTGACTGACTCCTGTGTGTCCTGTCCTCTCTTCAGGTCTGTATGGCCACTCGGCTGTGTACCACGAGCAGACAGACGCCGTGTACGTGTTCGGAGGCTACCGCTTCCACGTGGAGACAGTGGAGCCCTCAGGAGAGCTCTACAGTCTCTACTATGCCAACCTCACTTGGTCCCTACTGGTCCCCTCACAGGGGAATAAGGTAGGTAACAATTTTTCTTATATTAACAGTCTTTTTTTTTTATTTTTCTCACTTTCTCCCTCTCTCTCCCCAGCCCCTGTCTCGTTTCTTCCACGCTGCAGCCCTGATAAAAGACACCATGGTGATCGTGGGAGGGAGGACAGGAGTGGAGGACTACAGCAACACAGTGTCTCTGTACCAGATCAACTGTAACACCTGGATACAGCCAGGTAACTGTGTGACTTGACACTACATGTGGCTAGCCAAAACACTGCATATATGCTCAGTTTGATGATGATGTGGAGATTATCCTAACGTTTCTCCCTTCCTCTCCCTCAGACTCGGCGGTGGGCGAGCCGGTTAACCGTTCAGTGTCTCTGGCCATGGCGGGCTGGGGTGGGCGGCTGTTCCTCTCTGGGGGGTTCAACGGGGTCACCCTGGGGCGTCTTCTCACCCTGACCCTTCCCTCTGACCCCTGTGCCTTGCTGCCAACACCTGAGGCCTGCAACACCACCACAGGCAGCTGTGTCTGGTGCAGGGGCACCTGCGCCGCCTCCGATACCGCTGAGAGGTACAGCTATGGTTGTCATGGGAATGATGCTTTTTTCCAAGTTGTTGACTGTGTCTTTTATTTTGGAGGTGTTTCTTGGGGTTGTCACTTTTTGTAATCATGTTTATTCTTTCCCTATCTCAGAATTAGTGACAAACTATCCCTTCTCTCCCTCTTTATGGTGTGTTATCCCTCTCTCTCAGACTGGGCTGTTCCATTGGTCAGTCTCCCTGCTCCCCCACTCCTCGTCTACCAGACCAGTGTCGCAGACTGAAGACCTGCAGCGAGTGTCTAGCACGCCACCCCAGGACCTTCTCTAGCCCCTCACAGGTAATACACACATGCAAACGCACACAAACACCAGCTCAGACAGTACACACAGTGCTAACCTCCCCCCTCTCTGTAAGTCCCTGTCTGCTCTGCAGTGTAAGTGGTGCACCAACTGTCCAGAGGGAGCATGCATCAACAGTACAGTCAGCTGCACCTCAGAACACGACTGCAGAATCAACCAGAGAGAGATCTTCCTGTCCAGCAACTGTACTGAGACCAGCTGTGAGGCCTCCGACTGCCCCAAGTGCACCGCCTCAGGGAAGTGCATGTGGACACGCCAGTTCAAACGCACCGGTGAGAGACACCTCCATTCACCTTCTATTGCTCGGGACAGGAGTCTTGGGTTGACCACTAGACTAAGTTGTGGCTGGAATAACTGAGAACCACTCTCTTACATCTTGTGTTGCGGTTCCTCCAGGCGAGACCAGGCGCATCCTGAGTGTGAACCCCACCTACGACTGGACGTGCTTCAGCTACGCCCTGCTCAACGTGTCCCCCATGCAGGTGGAGTCCTCCCCCCCCCTGCCCTGCCCGCCCCCCTGCCACCACCTCAGCACCTGCAGCCTCTGCCTGGGCTCCCGGGGCTCAGACGGGGGCTGGCAGCACTGTGTGTGGAGCATGGCACTGCAGCAGGTAAGATGGAGACAGACTGTGTGTGTGTGGGTGGCAGGGTAGGGGCATATCTGTGTCTATTTTTTGCTAAAAACATATTTCTGCATTGTAGCTTGAAAAATGAACGAGACTATATTTCTGCCATCCCTTCTTCCTCTCCTCTCTTCCAGTGTGTGAGTCCGTCCTTCGTGCCTCTGCGCTGTGAGGCGGGTCAGTGTGGTCGTCTGCTGTCTGGCGGGGACTCCTGCTCCCCCCAGTGCGCCCAGCTCACACAGTGCTCTCAATGCATAGCCTGGCCCCAGTGTGGCTGGTGTGCTTCCCGGGGGGGCAATGGGGCTGGACGCTGCCAGCAGGGAGGCCTCGACGGTGAGGGGAACAGAATTGAGTAGACCTTTAGAATATCCTTTAATAGGATAGAATAATAGAGCCTAATCCTGTGTGGTGTATGTGTATGAATGAAATATAAGAGCTTTATAGAATACACCTTTATTGTCCAACATTTAGTGTTATATTCTCTACTCCCAATAACTATTTCAAGTTACCGCTTCTCCTCACTTTCCCGTGTGTGTGTGTGTGTGTGTGCGTGTGCGTGTGTCAGGTGTGAGTGAGGGAGTGTGTCCCCAGAGGAACAGCAGCTGGTCCTTCCTCCACTGCCCAGAGGAGGATGAGTGTGCCAACGGCCACCACCACTGTAACATCACCCAGGACTGCCATGACCTGACCCAAGGATACCACTGCACCTGCAAGCAGGGCTACGTTCTCAGCCGGTAGGAAGGCACACATCACAATCATCATTAACGGCAGAAGAAGTAGCACTTGGATACCTCCGCAGCTATACACACACTACCTCATCATCATGACATCATCACAATCATCAGTACTACCACTCCACCTGTCCTGCAAACATGGCTACATATTCAGTTGGTATACATGCATAGTATCCTGAAAAGGTTCTACAGCTGTATCATTGAGAGCATCTCGACTGTCTGCATCACTGCTCGGTATGGCAACAGCACCGACCTCGATCGTATGGCACTACAAAGGGTTGTGTGGACAGCCCAGTACATCACTGGGACCGAACTCCCTGTCATCCAGGACATCTATATCAGGAGGTGTGGAAGGAAAGCCCGGAAAATTGTTAGACTCCAACCATCCAACCATAGACTATTCTCTCTGCTTCCGCACAGCAAGCAGCAAGCAGCTTTCCACAGCAAGCAGTACCGAAGTCTGACACCAACAGGCTCTTAAACAGCTTCTATTTACAAACAATAAGACTGATAATTATCTAACAGAATAACTACACAGACTGAGTTTGTCTTGTATCTTCATTGACCTTTAATTTCAATATTTGCACCGTCTCTATGCACAGTCACAGGGCCCTACACACACTCACACACACTCACAGGGCCCTACACACACACTCACACACACACTCACAGGGCCCTACACACTCACACACTGTCACTCCAACACACACACACAGGGCCCTACACACACACACACACACTGTCACTCCAACACACACACACAGGGCCCTACACACACACTCACTGTCACTCCAACACACACACACACACACAGGGCCCTACACACACACACACACACACACACACACACACTCACAGGGCCCTACACACACACACACTGTCACTCCAACACACACACACAGGGCCCTACACACACACTCACTGTCACTCCAACACACACACACAGGGCCCTACACACACACACACACACACACACACTCACACTCACAGGGCCCTACACACTCACACACTGTCACTCCAACACACACACACACACAGGGCCCTACACACACACTCACACACACTCACAGGGCCCTACACACTGTCACTCCAACACACACACACAGGGCCCTACACACACACGCACACACACACACACACACACACACACTCACAGGGCCCTACACACTCACACACTGTCACTCCAACACACACACACAAACACTCACTCCATCATCTGCTCACTCACACATTATATGCACATACATTTATACTGACTCTACACACCCACACACCCACTTACATACAAGCTGCTGCTACTCTGTTTATCTTATATCCTGTTGCCTAGTCAGTCACCTTACCCCTATACATATCTACCTCCATCACTCCAGTATCCCTGTACCCTTACCCCTATACATATCTACCTCCATCACTCCAGTATCCCTGCACATGTAAATATGGTATTGGAACAGACTTTTTAAATATTTGTATATAGTATCCTTATTGCTTACTTTATTGTGTATTTCTTATTTCTCGTGTTTTTTTCTAGTAACACATTGATTGTGGCGGTGTTGGATTTTGAGTCTCTCTACTCCCTCTGCAGTGTGTCAGGCCAGTGTGAGCCGGTGTGTGCTCAGGGCTGTGTCAACGGGACCTGTGTGTCCCCGGGAGTGTGTCAGTGTCACTTTGGCTTTGTGGGGGACAACTGCTCGTCTCAGTGTCGCTGTAACAAACACAGCAACTGTAAAGGAGTGTCTGAGCCTGACAAGTGTCTGGAGTGTAAAAACAACACTATGGTGAGTGGGGCAGACACACACACACACACACATATATACACACACACACAGTATTTTAGCACATCAACTGTAAGATTATGCATGTCACAGCCCAATGTGTATCTTGAGTGCCAAAACACTAGTGACACACTGGTGCTGATCCCAGGTCAGATTCTCAGTTCATTCAGTGTATCATATACTGATGTTTGTGGCTGTCTCTCTCCTGTTCCAGGGTGATCACTGTGAGAAGTGTAAGCCCCTGTATGTGGGGTCAGCGGTGGGCGGGGGGACGTGCCGCCCCTGTCTGGAGTTCTGTAGGGGGAACAGCGCAGTGTGTCTGTCCCGGGACGAACACAAGAGGGCGCTAGACCACCCCCAAGACCACCCTCTGGACCCAGACAGCGTAAGTGACTCACTGTCTGTTTTACTTCATTTATATTTTCTTTCCAACTTGCTTTGAGTTTATTAATGGAATATTTTGGATCTGATCAACAACATCTTTTGTGGTCATATCAAATTTTATTAGTCACATGCGCAGAATACAACAGGTGTAGATCTTACAGTGAAATACTTACTTACGAGCCCCTAATCAACAATGCAGTTAAAAAAAATACAGATAAGAATAAGAAATAAAAGTAAACAGTAATTAAAGAGATTTATGTGCAAGCTAGAAACTCACTGTGTAGGAACAGGTTTACCATCTTGGATGTCATTTAACTACATTTCTCTTGTTGAACTCCCTCTCCTTTATCAGATTGTTCAGTGGGTGTCGGAGGGTCCTACAGAGGACTCAGCAGTTTGTGTGAGCTGCCAGAACAACAGCGTGGGTGACAAGTGTGAGAGCTGCCTCAGCGGCTACTTCCTACTGCAGGGGAAGTGTGACAAGTAAGTAGTGATTCCTTTCAAATTCCAGTGGTGGAAAAAGTACTACAATCTCATACTAAAAGTAAAAGTAAAGATACCTTAATAGAAAATGACTTAAGTGAAAGTCACCCAGTAAAATACTACTTGAGTAAAAGTCTGAAAGTATTTGGTTTTAAATATACTTAAGTATCAACAGTAAATGTAGTTGCTAAAATATACTTAATTATCAAAAGTAAAAGTATGAATAAGTTAACATTTCTTATATTAAGCAAACCAGATGGCACAATTTTCTTTCTTTTATTTCCGGATAGCCAGGGTCACACTCCAAACCTCAGACATCATTTTAAAAAGCATTTGTGTTTAGTGAGTCTTTCCGATCAGAGGCAGTAGGGATGACCAGAGATGTTCTCTTGATAAGTGTGCAAACTGAACCATTTTCTGTCCTGCTAAGCATTCAAAATGTAACAAGTACTTTTCAAGGGTCGGGGAAAATGTATGGAGTAAAAAGTAAATTTTCTTTAGGAATGTAATAGTAAAAGTTGTCAAAAATATAAATAGTAAAATACAGATACCACAAAAAAATACTTAAGTAGTACTTTAACTTCAGTACTTTACACCACGAAAGGGACATGGAGCCATATTTTGGTGTTCACACCCATCCGAATAAAATCAGTGTATTAGTCACGTGCGCCGAATACAACAGGTGTAGACCTTACAGTGAAATGCTTACTTACAGCCTCTAACCAACCGTGCAATTTCTAGGTAAAAAAATAAATATTAGGTGAACAATAGATAAGTGAAGAAATAAGTAAAAAAGGCAGTGAAAAATAACAGTATCCAGGCTATATACAGTAGTCGAGGCTACATACAGGCACCGGTTAGTCGGGCTGATTTGAGGTAGTATGTACATGTAGGTATGGTTAAAGTGACTATGCATATATGATAAACAGAGAGTAGCAGTAGCGTAAAAAGAAGGGTTGGCGGGTGGTGGGTGGCGGGACACAAATCAGATAGTCTGGGTAGCCAATGTGGGGGGGCACCGGTTAGTTGGAATGATTGAGGTAGTATGTACATTCATGTATAGGTAAAGTGACTATGCATATATGATAAACAGAGAGTAGCAGCAGTGTAAAAGAGGGGTTGGGGGAACACAATGCAAATAGTCCGGGTAGTCATTTGATTACCTGTTCAGGAGTCTTATGGGGGTAAAAACTGTTGAAGTCTTTTGGTCCTAGACTTGGCACTCCAGTACCGCTTGCTATGCGGTAGTAGAGCGAACAGTCTATGACTGGGGTGGCTGGGATCTTTGACAATTTTTAGGGCCTTCCTCTGACACCGCCTGCTGAGGGCACTCCCTTTGCCGTGCCCTCTTCACGATTGTCTTGGTGTGTTTGGAACATTCTAGTTTGTTGGTGATGTGGACACCAAGGAACTTGAAGCTCTCAACCAGCTCCACTACAGCCCCGTCGATGAGAATGGGGGCTTGCTCGGTCCTCCTTTTCCTGTAGTCCACAATAATTTCCTTAGTCTTGGTTACATTGAGGGATAGGTTGTTATTCTGGCACCACCCGGCCAGGTCTCTGACCTCCTCCCTATAGGCTGTCTCATCGTTGTCGGTGATCAGGCCTACCACTGTTGTGTCGTCTGCAAACTTAATGATGGTGTTGGAGTCGTGCCTGGCCACGCAGTCGTGGGTGAACAGGGAGTACAGGAGGGGACTGAGCACGCACCCCTGAGGGGCTCCAGTGTTGAGGATCAGCGTGGCAGATGTGTTGCTACCTACCCTCACCACCTTGGGGCAGCCCGTCAGGAAGTCCAGGATCCAGTTGCAGAGGGAGGTATTTAGTCCCAGGATCCTTAGCTTGGTAATGAGGGCACTATGGTGTTGAAAGGGCAGTGTGGAGTGCAATAGAGATTGCATTATCTGTGGATCTGTTTGGGCGGTATGCAATTCGGAGTGGGTCTGGGGTTTCTGGAATAATGCTGTTGATGTGAGGCATTACCAGCCTTTCAAAGCACTTCATGGCTATGGACGTGAGTGCTACGGGTCTGTAGTCATTTAGGCAGATTGCCTTAGTGTTCTTGGGAAAAGGGACTATGGTGGTCTGCTTGAAACATGTTGGTATTACAGACTCAATCAGGGAAATGTCAGTGAAGACAACTGCCAGTTGGTCAGCACATGCCCGGAGCACACGTCCTGATAATCCATCTGGCCCCACAGCCTTGTGAATGTTGACTTGTTTAAAGGTCTTACTCACGTCGGCTACGGAGAGCGTGATCACACAGTCGTCTGGAACAGCTGATGCTCTCATGCATGCCTCAGTGTTGCTTGCCTCGAAGCGAGCGTAGAAGTGATTTAGCTCATCTGGTAGGCTCGTGTCACTGGGCAGCTCGCGGCTGTGCTTCCTTTTGTACTGTAATAGTTTGCAAGCCCTGCAACATAAGGGGCTCGTAGTACGATTCTGTATTGACTCTTTGCCTGTTTGATGGTTCGTCGTAGGGCATAGCAGGATTTCTTATAAGCTTCCGGGTTAGAGTCCCGCCCCTTGAAAGCGGCAGCTCTACCCTTTAGCTCAGTGCGAATGTTGCCTGTTATCCATGGCTTCTAGTTGGGGTATGTACGTACAGTCACTGTGGGGACGACGTCCTCGATGCACTTATTGATAAAGCCTGTGACTGATGTGGTGTACTCCTCAATGCCATCGGAAGAATCCCGGAACATGTTCCAGTCTGTGATAGCAAAACAGTCCTGTAGTCTGCTTCATCTGACCACTTTTTTTATAGACCGAGTCACTGGTGCTTGATGCTTTAATTTTTGCTTGTAAGCAGGAATCAGGAGGATAGAATTGTGGTCATATTTACCAATTGGAGGGCGAGGGAGAGCTTTGTACGCTTCGTTGTGTGTGGAGTACAGGTGATCTAGAATTGTTTTCCCTCTGGTTGCACATTTTAACATGTTGATAGAAATTAGGTGGAACTGATTTAAGTTTCCCTGCATTAAAGTTGCCGGCCACCAGGAGCGCCGCCTCTGGGTGAGCGGTTTCCTGTTTGCTTATTTCCTTATACAGCTGACCCAGTGCGGTCTTAGTGCCAGCATCTGTCTGTGGTGGTATATAAACAGCCACAAAAAATATAGCTGAAATCTCTCTTGGTAAATAGTGTGGTCTGCAGTTTATTATAAGATACTCTACTTCAGGTGAGCAAAATCTAGAGACTTCCTTAGATTTCGTGCACCAGCTGTTGTTTACAAATATGCACAGACCGCCCCCCCTCATCTTACCGGAGTGTGCTGTTCTATCTTGCCGGTGCAGCGTATATTCCGCTAGCTGAATATCCATGTCATTATTTAGCCACGATTCCGTGAAACATAAGATATTACAGTTTTTGATGTCCCGTTGGTAGGATATTCGTGATCATACCTCGTCTAATTTATTGTCTAATGATTGCACGTTGGCGAGTAATATTGACGGTAACGGCAGATTTCCCACTCACCTACTGCGGATTCTTACGAGGCACCCCGCTCTGTGTCCTCTGAACCTGCGTCTCTTCCTTTTGCTAATAACTGGGATGTTGGCCTTGTCAGGTGTTCGGAGTATGTCCTGTCTTTGTCTAATCCGAGGTGAGTGATCGCTGTCCTGATATCCAGAAGGTCTTTTTTGCCGTAAGATACGGTGGCAGAAACGTTATGTACAAAATAAGTTACAAATAACACAGGAAAAAAACACATAATAGCATAATTGGTTGGGCGTCTGTAAAACTGCTGCCATTTCTTCTTGCGACATTTTTCTTCCGGCGAAATCTTCAGTTTTCCAGACTGTGCACTTTAGAAGAGTGTTCTTTATGAAGGTGTGATTCTGTAAAAATCACTTTGGAGGGCTGAATCCCACAGAAAGCTGAAATGCTATTTGTTCCTCCCACCTGCAGGTGTCAGTGTAACGGCCATGCAGACACGTGTAATGAGCATGACGGCACAGGCTGCCCATGTCAGAACAACACAGAGACCTCTTCCTGCCTCAGCAGCCCGCTGAGCGATAGGAAGGACTGCTACAGAACACAGGTATGGATAAGATGGTGCAGGCACTAGACACAGTTTACAAGCAGGTATACTGATACAGCAAGGGGAGTTCTGAATAAGGATACCTTGATTTTCCTGGTTGTAAAGACCACATCCATATATGGGCAATAAGCATAGTACTTACATGCACTTGTATTTCTTGTTTCTTCTCCCTATCTGGAATCTTTAACACAGTGCGCCAAGTGCAAAGACTCCTTCAACGGCACACCGGTAGACGGGCGCCAGTGCTACCGGCAGTTCAACGTGGACAATGAGTGCTGCTTCGACCCCACCTCCCAGACAAACTGCTTCCACGACCCCACCATCCGCAATCTGCCCAAGGGACGCACCGTCTTCTTCGCTGCCCAGCCAAAGTTCACCAACGTGGACATCCGGGTCACCATCGACGTGACCTTCGGGGAGGTGGAGGTGTACGTGTCCAACTCCCACGACACCTTCATTGTAGAAGTGGACCGCCACACAGGCATCCACGCCATCAAGATCGAGGACGAGTCGGCGGCCCGAGGTGGGGTGGGCGGGGGTGATAAGGAGACGCCTCCATCACCTATGAAGGTGTATGCCAACTCCTCATCCAGCCTGGGTGGGCCCATGCCCCCCAACACCCCCCTGCAGCTCCACGCCAAGCCCCAGGGGGCGAACAGGGAGGTACGAGAGGCCAAGACGGAGGGGCTCATCTCCTACATCACGGTGTGGAAGCCCCAGACGGTGCTGATTGTTCGAGGTGTCCGTGACCGCGTGGTCATCACCTTCCCCCATGAGATCCACTCCCTGAAGTCCAGCCGCTTCTACATCGCCTTGCGCGGGGTAGGCACAGAGGAGAGACAGGGCGAGTCCCAGGGCCTGCTCTTCCTCCGCCAGGACCAGGCCCACATCGACCTGTTTGTCTTCTTCTCTGTTTTCTTCTCCTGCTTCTTCCTCTTCCTCTCCGTCTGTGTCCTCCTCTGGAAGATCAAGCAGTTCATGGACTTCCGCCGAGAGCAGAGGCGTCATATCCAGGAAATGACCAAGATGGCGTCCAGGCCCTTCGCCAAACTCACTGTCTATTTGGAGCCAGAGGAGCCCCAGCTCATCTACCTGCCCTCCACAGGGGGTGGAGGGTTGGGGGGCAGTGCTGTGTCCCTGGCCCATGCACGCACAGGCAAGCTGGGGGGCATTGTAGTTGGCCAGAGGGGGCGAGCTGGAGCCATCTCCTACAAACACGAGCCAGGCTCCGGCCCCACCGTCCACCACCATCACCACCTTACCCTGGGCGGAGGGGGCAACAGTGGGCAGCACCTGCCCCTGCATTACCTCAACGCTCACCACTATGTCCCCACCACTGCCAACACCACGGCCTCGCACCACCACCACCCGTCCTCCCACAGCGGCTACCAGCACTTCTGCCGCTCCGACCCCTTCCTGTCCCAGCTCATGGGCTTCTCCTACTCCACCTTCAAGGTGGGGCCCATCACTCTGGAGCCCACGGACGACGGAATGGCCGGGGTGGCCACCGTCCTCATCCAGCTGCCGGGGGGCATCCTGGCCCCTAACCGTGCCTGCCTGGGGTCCGCCCTGGTCACACTGCGGCAGAACCTCCAGGAGTACTGTGGTCACGGCAATGGAGGGGGACACCCCGGGGTGGGAGGGGGGCGCAAAGGCCTGCTAGGGCATCAGCACCTCACCACCATGGCTATGTAGAGAAGAGGGGGTGGGGAAAGGAAAAATAAAGTGGGTAAGAGAGAGAGTATGTGGTGGGGTGGTAGTATCATGTTATGAGGTTAGAAGAGAGATGGGGAGTTACGTGAAAAAGGCCATAAAGGAGAAAGTTATATAAGAGCCTGTTGAAGTTGATAGGATCGTACCTGTATATACACTGTTTCAATATTGATTGTCTTTTCTTCCGTTATGTATTGCTATATTTCAAACGCTACACGTGACCACGCCAGCTATCTCTAGAATGCACTACAACTACACGTTATATCAGCTCAACCATTCAGTTGCATCCTGTCTGCGTCCGCTATCGAGGTATGAGTGCAGTCGACAACCAGAGAGACTTTTGCTGCACTGTCATTTTTTTAATGACCAATAAAAGTCGGTATGATAACTACTGCCATTGGAACCAACATGTGCTTTATACCCCAAAAAGTGACAATCAAACATTGCCATTAAAACAAGAGATGGAAGGCTCAGTCCACCAGGATGTGCAACATGGAATTGACAGGATAGGAAACATTTTAAAGTGATGCTTGTTTGTCAGATGTTTTTTATGTCATGGCATTAATGATGAGCGATATTAATTATAACTTAATATATGGCAGGCTTTTAAGCTACGTGTCTGTTTATTAACTCAAAACCCTAAGTATATATTTGTGCATGTTCATTCACAGGACCTGTTACATGGTTCTTTATTGGTTGCTGTTGTATTTGTTTCTCTGCTCGTCTGCCTCCGGTTCTTCTGCCTTTTGAACTCCCAGGCCTACACCTAACAATCCTGTTGTGTATCGTTTCCTATTGTGAGGCTTATGGAGCACATATTAAGCAAAGCAACACTTTTGACACATTTCATGTCTGTTTTAAATAGATTTTGTTACAAATGAAGGATTTAACTTGGTTGTAATGAGACTTCTGTCCCTGTAGCCATTTTATGAGTGGATAACATAACACACTATGTATTGTTTAGTTTCTAAGGATTTTATTTCAGTTCTTTGATATGAACTGTATGTTAACTTTTGATTTTGTTTTTGGCTCTCTCGATTGGATGATTGTATCAGCCAATGAGAGCTATGATTAGAACTTAATTCACTTTTTGGATTTGTCTTGTGACAAATGGAACAAGAAAACAATTAGTATGTGGAACAAGAAAACAATTACAGTTTGTGGAACAACATTTTTTTTATGGAAATTATATGTCAGATTATAGTGGAGACAAGGAAAGGGACAAAATATGTGCAAAGCTGCATCTTCCTGGTGAAAGGTAACATGAATGGGGAAAAAGGTGTTATTTTCAAGGAGGGTGTGTTCCATTTTTTGTTAATGTTTTTGCATTATTCTCATATGAATCAATACAAGATGAATCCCCCCAAGATAATCTGAATGATGCTACTGGATACACTACAAAAAACCATTAGGCTACAAAATGATTAGCCGTTCTCATTTACATGTATTTAATCAAATATATAACAAATAACAGCTTTCTTGTTTAGTAGCATTGCACCTATTTAAGGAAAAATGTAACACTATCTTCAGCTACGCTTAAGTCCAGTCACAAGCATTATTATACTGGTTACATTGTGCCTGTCTTGTATTTGTTTGTTTAAGTGTTTAACACTTTTTTTTTTTTACATTTGTAATTTTCTCTTCTTTTTTTTTAAGGGAACACCGCACTGGTGATGAGTAGGTGACAATATTAAAAGTGCAGGAACGATGACACTTCTTGTTGTGCATGTTGTATTTTTTAGTGGAAGGGAGACGACAGTTGAGATTGACTAGTTTTATTCTATTTTTATTTAACTAGGCAAGTCCGTTAAGAACAAATTCGTATTTACAATGACGGCCTAAGAACAGTGGGTTAAGCTGCCTTGCTCAGATCGGGATTCGATATATCAACCGATTGCTGGCCCAACGCTCTAACCACTAGGCTACCTGCCACACCTACTCATGTCAGTTCAACACAAAATTGAAATGGTGGCAAATTCCTTGGTTGAAGAACATTTTATCCTGTTACGTCATCAGTAGGGGAAGGCGTCCGTACTATAGTACTATAAAAACATTTAATGAAATTGTTGCCAGCAGCACAGTTACAGCCACCAACGCTCTGGATAACATGAAAACCGCCTAACCAGCTCTGCTAGGTCAAGTAAAATGGTTAGAGTGCGGTGTTCTCTCATTTATGTCTGGAAGTAACTAGCAAGCTAGCTTACTTTAGCCAGTTAGCTTGGGTGTTTGACTGCCGCTGTGAGGTCTAAAGGCTCGGATCAACCCTACTCCTCGGCCAGAGCGTCCAGTATGCACTCTAAACGCTCCGAGAGCGAAACACTCTGAAATTACGAACGCCCAGAGCTCACTCATTGGTACTCCAGGGTGAATTTACGAACGCACCCTATAATGGACACTCCTGGCCCGAAAACCGATAGGTTATTTAATTTCAGAATTGGTTACAATTAGGTTGTCAGTAGGTACAAGGTTTATCCAAGTAGGTTTATCCAAGTTTCACTAAAACCACGCAACGTGTTGTATTTTTGTAGATGTCTCGCGCGCCATTTTAAAACAAAGACCACATTTTCTATACCTGCTTGTAACTTTAACCGTAACTCAATTAAACGCCATTTGAAATAGCTGCCTGTGCCTTTTTAATAGCCGTTCAACAGCTAGGTCTAAATTAGTTGTTTTAAGTGGTTAAAATGAATTGTTTTACTTAGTTTAATGTTTTGATTTGGTACGTTTAAATTATTCAGTTGACTTGTTTTTTATCGCCAGTAAGAAACTGCTAGTTGCGAAAGTAATAACTGTATTTTCAAAGAGAATAATTATTTTTGTCAAGGGATTTTTATTTTATTTTGAGAACTGTTTCATCAGCTGTCCAGTAGCTTGTCTCAGACAATTCCGCAGCTGGATGTGGATGTCCTGGGCTTGTGTGGTTACACATGGTCTGCGGTTGTGAGACCGGTTGGACGTTGGAGGCAGATTATGGCAGAGAAATGAACGTTCCTGCAGTCAGCATGCCAATTGCAGGCTCCCTCAACTTGAGACACCTGTGGCATTGTTGTATGACACAGCTGCACCTTTTAGTGGCCTTTTATTGTCCCCAGCTCAAGGTGCACCTGTGTAATGATGTGTATTGTGGTTGTGCTGGGTGCTTTCAACGTCCAGGGTTGTGGGCTCAATTCCCACGGGGACCAGTACGGAGAAATAAACTGGGATAAGAGTGTCTGCTAAATGACTAAAATGTAAATGTAATCATGCTGTTTAATTAGCTTCCTGATGTGCTACACCTGTCAGGTGGATGGGTTGTCTTGGCAAAGGAGAAATGCTCACTAACAGGGATGTAAACAACATTTGTGCAACCTTTTTTTGAGAATCTTTTTGTACATATGGAACATTTGATCTATTATTTTAGCTCATGAAACATAGGACCAACACTTTTTTGCATTTATTTTTGTTCAGTGTAGATGACTTGATCAAATAGAAGCCTGTCTCTAAAAATGGCCTATTATGTAGAGTTATTTAAGAAAATAAATTCCTGGGACATTAATTTATGGTAATTTAAGATGACTAGCCTTGTTAGTTGAGTGATTCAACTTTTGGCTAATAATGCATAATTGTGTGTAATCATCATTGCCTAGCAGTGTTGGGTGTATAGGCTGTTATGGTCCCAGGATACACTATCAAAGTGCAATGAAAGGAAAGTGATTTTCGTTGCAGGTAAGGAGAGCATTTTCCTAACTTAACCAGTCTCCTAACCTGCTACGAAAAAGTCACAAAAATATTGAAGTGCCATGAAGAGTTTCCCTTATGGTCCCTGACCTAGTCTAGCTCGTCTTGGTAAGGCTGATGATCACTGAAACTCTGCTTCTGTTTTCACTCAGAATGTCAGTAAGGAGGATATTAGAGGCACTTTAGTCAACAAGATGATCAAACAACGTGAAAAAATGAAACCACTGCACAAAAAATCAAGGGGACTAAACACCATGGAAACCTGGGTATAACACAAACAGAACATGACCCACAGCCAGGTGATGACTCCGCCGGCAGAGAGGAATCAGATTGTACCCAAGCCCTCTCGAGGAGCACCAGTTCAAATCATTCTAGTCCACGCCACAAGGATCCTGTGGTAGTGCTAACCAGGTTGGCTGAGGTAAGTAGGATTGGTGTTTTCTAATGTGCCTAGTATTGTGGCAAGATCATTAAGACTGTTAATGCATACTTGTAGTTTCTGTATCTTTCTAATCCGTATGGTGGTGGGGGTGAAGACACGTCTGAGAGACATTAAAGTGTGTTTGGTGAAGGAGGAGACTGATGTCAGGAGGGATGAATACAACCATGGAGGTATAACATACTGTTTAACATACTCAGTCTACTCCCAACAGTGCAGTTTAAATGGGTGATGGTTACTGGAACATTCATATTAATATCGGCAAGAACTATTGAATGAGGAAAATTACATTTGCCATTATAGTCTCTTCCTTTCTTCCCTCTTATCATACCCATCTCTTCTCTCCCTCTAGCCATCAAACTCAGGTTCTTCTCCTCAGTTCTTTCCTTGTCACACTGCACCATCTCCTTTACTGACTGTTACTTCCTGGAGAACCACATCAAGAACAAACACCAGAAGCAGTACCTGGCCATGCTGAAAAGCCAAGTCTCAAAGAGTAAAAGAGTGTACGGCCCCACACACAGCTGTGTGCCAAGCTTGTAGCGTCATACAAGCTTGGCACGTACTGATGTACAAAAGATGGTTTCGTGACTGATTGTCCTGGTGATCAGAAGGCAATAATAAATTCTGAAAGATCTTCAGTTTTTTTTTGCTTTGTGTTTGTAGTGTATTCCTTGATCTGGAAAAATAGTTTATGTAAAGGTCACTCCCCTAGTATTGTTATAAACATATTTTTATCTAAGTTAATTAGATAGACCACATGACCACACTTTCTTTGTTTATTCAACCTTTATTTAACTAGGTAAGTTAGTTAAGAACAAGTTCTTATTTACATTGACGGCCTAATCCGGACGCTGCTGGCCAATTGCGCGCCGCCCTATGGGACTCCTGTTCACGACTGGTTGTGATGCAGCCCGGGATCGAACCAGCACTGCGATGCTGTGTCACTCGGGAACCCTGCACTGGTTGTGATTTATTGCATTACCAAACATTTGAACATGATTGACAAGCATAGTATTCTTTCTCTCTGTTTGTGTGTGTGTGTGCGTGTGTGTGTGTGTGTATACAGTGCATTCGGGAAAGTATTCCGACTCCTTCACTTTTTCCACATTGTTATGTTACAGCCTTATTCTAAAATGGATTAAATCGTTTTCCCTCAATTTAAACACAATACCCCATAACGACAAAGCAAAAACTGGTTTTTAGAGTTATTTGCAAATGTAATAAAAAAATGAAATTACATTTATGTAAGTATTCACACCCTTTACTCAGTACTTTGTTGAAGCACCTTTGGCAGCGATTACAGCCTTGAGTCTTCTTGGGTATGACGCTACAAGCTTGCCACACCTGTATTGGGGGAGTTTCTCCCATTCTTCTCTGCAGATCCTCTCAAGCTGTGTCAGGTTGGTTGGGGAGCATCATTGCACAGCTATTTTTAGGTCTCCAGAGACGTTTGATTGGGTTCAAGTCCAGGCTCCTGCTGGGCCACTCAAGGACATTCAGAGACTTGTCCCAAAGTCACTCCTGCGTTGGCTTGAAAGTGAGCTTAGGGTCGCTGCAGACATTTTTTTGGTACCCTTCCCCAGATCTGTGCCTTGACCAAATCCTGTCTCGGAGCTCTACGGACAATTCCTTCAACATCATGGCTTGCTTTTTGCTCTGACATGAACTGTCAACTGTGGGACCTTATATAAATCAAATAAAATTGTATTTGTCACATACACATGGTATGTGACCAATAAAGTGTAGCAAAATGCTTGTGCTTCTAGTTCTGACAGTGCATCAATATTTAACAAGTGATCTAACAATTCCACAACTACCAAATACACATCAATCTAAGTAAAGGGATGGAATAAGAATATGTAAATATATGGATGGGCCATGACCGACCGGCATAGACGAGATGCAATAGATGGTATAAAATACAGTTTATACATATGGGATGAGTAGTGGAAGATATGTAAACATCATTATTAAAGTGGTATTAATGAAGTGACTAGTGATCCATTTGTTAGTGGCCAGTGATTTCAAGTCTATGTTGGCAGAAGCCTCTCTGTGTTAGTGATGGCTGTTTATTAACAGTCTGATGGCCTTGAGATATAAGCTATTTCTCAGTCTCTCAGTCCCAGCTTTGATGCACCTGTACTTCCAAATCATGTCCAATCAATTGAATTTACCACAGGTGAACTCCAATCAAGTTGTAGAAACATCTCAAGGATGATTGTGATACAGTTGGTTGTGATACAGCCTGGGTTTGAACCAAGCCTGTAGCACTGAGATGCAGTGCCTTAGACCGCTGCGCCACTCAATATAGTTCAGACATAGGTCTACAGTGCAGACTAATAGCTAGCTTGCTACAGCATTAACAAAAAGGCCAGTGCCATAAAAGGCACTTCCTGACATGGTAGCAACCTGCAGCATTATGATCATGTTGGGAATAGATTTCCGCTATTGCTGGTGGTTTGTTTATAAATAGACTAGCTAGCTATTTACAATGACGGCCTACCAAAAGGCCTCCTGCGGGGATGGGGGCTGGGATTAGAAATATAGGACAAAACACACATCAGGACAAGAGAGACAACACTACATAAAGAGAGACCTAAGACAACAACATAACATGGTAGCAACACAACATGACAACAACATGGTAGCAGCACAAAACATGGCACAAACATTATTGGGCACAGACAACAGCACAAAGGGCAAGAACACACTGTATATAGATTTTTTTTTTCTATTTTGTTATTGACTGTTTGTTTGTTTATCCCATGTGTAACTGTGTTGTTTATGTCGCACTGCTTTGCTTTATCTTGGCCAGGTCGCAGTTGTAAATTAAAACTTGTTCTCAACTGGCCTTCCTGGTTAAAGAAAGGTGAAATAAAAAATATATATAAAAAAAGAAGGTAGAGACAACAATACATCACACAAAGCAGCCACAACTGTCAGTGTCCATGATTGAGTCTTTGAATGAAGAGATGGAGATTTTATCTATTTATTTTTATTTTGCCTTTATTTAACCAGGTAGGCTAGTTGAGAAAAAGTTCTCATTTACAACTGCGACCTGGCCATGATAAAGCACAGCAGTTCGACACACAACAACACAGAGTTACACATGGAATAAACAAACATACGGTCAGTAATACAGTAGAACATATATATATATATATGGCGTCGAAATAATTACAATATAACAATTAAACACTAGAATGGTAGATGTGTAGAAGATGAATGTGCAAGTAGAGATACTGGTGTGCAAAGGAGCAATATAAATAAATACAGTATGGGGATGAGGTAGTTGGATGGCCTGTTTACAGATTGGCTATGTACAGTTGCAGTGATCTGTGAGCTGCTCTGACAGCTGGTGCTTAAAGCTAGTGAGGGAGATATGAGTCTCTGGCTTCAGTGATTTTTGAAGTTCGTTCCAGTCATTGGCAGCAGAGAACTGGAAGGAAAGGTGGCCAAAGGAGGAATTGGCTTTGGGGGACCAGTAAAATATACCTGCTTGAGCGCGTGCTACGGGTGGGTGCTGCTATGGTGACCAGTGAGCTGAAATAAGGCGGGGCTTTACATAGCAAAGACTTGTAGATGACCTGGAGCCAGTGGGTTTGGCGACGAGAATGAAGCAAGGGCCAGCCAACGAGAGCGTACAGGTCGCAGTGGTTGGTAGTATATGGGGCTTTGGTGACCAAACGGATACCACAGTGATAGTTTGCATCCAATTTGTTGAGTAGAGTGGCGGAGGCTATTTTGTAAATGACATCGCCGAAGTCGAGGATCGGTAGGATGGTCAGTTTTACGAGGGTATGTTTGGCAGCATGAGTGGATGATGCTTTGTTGTGAAATAGATAAAACTGTCCCGTGAGTATGTATATATACTGTATATCTATGGTAGTATCATTCCTACATTTGACTACCATTTATTATGTACATGATTCCACGGGAATATTCCTTTAAGAATGCACACCCAATCAACAGCCTCTTAATCTTTAGCTATTACCTGATTGGCCAGTTGTCCCCGCTAAAGTAAATTGTCTTCTGGTTTTATTCTCGGCCAGTACGAAATCTAGCATGCTGTTTTATCCGTGAAGATTAACGAGAAACAAAAATTGTTTCTGGTGAATTTGGTAATTGTTGGGTGAGAAGGGTTAAAAGTTGTCTAACGTTAGCTTTCTTGCTCGCCAGTTTATAGCACTGAATTGTAGGTGGTGGGTGGCTGTTTTAGCTCTCTCTGTTCTCATCAACAAAGATCATTATTAGCTAGCTACCTAGCGCTAGCATTAGTCAATTTAGTGCAGACACAGGTCTACGGTGCAGTCTAGTACCTAACTTGCTACATCATTAGCAAAGAGGCTAGTGCCATAAAATACCATAAAAGGCACTTTCTGACATGGTAGCAACCCGCAACATGTGAATAGATCGCCTCTGTTGGTTTGTTTATAAGTAGACTAGTTAGCTAGTTCCGAGCTTCTGGCTCTTAGCAGGCTTCAGCATTTCGTAGTTTGGTTCATGCAGACTTTTATGGGTTCTTCATAATTCTGAAGAAATCATTTGATAATGCAGCCTAATGTTAAATTTTTGTGTTGGATGGGTGATGGCCTGGTCTAGCTCTTGAGTTCAGTCAGCTTGAGTCTTTTCCCCACGGAATTCAAATAAATATGAAGGTTAACCAGACCGAGGTACTCCGGTCAACTAGATGGAGAACAAACCTGGAGAAAGTTGAAATAACCAAGAGGACTAAACAGTCCAAAACGAATGGGGTTACTTTGAACTCCATCCAAATAAAACAGGAACCAAGAGATTTTGAGCAGAAGGATATTGGTGATGGTGACCGTTCCAAACTTTCCTTGCTGAAGAAGCATGTCAAGCAACATCAAACTACATCCAACCAACCGACCCTGTGTAGTCAGATATCATGGAGTCCTCTAGTGCTGTTAACAAGATTGTCTAAGGTATGAAGAGTTAGTCTTTCCAAACAGTGAAAGTTAATAACTAGACGAGTGTTTAGATAGTTGGTTAATGCATACTGTTTTCTTCATCTATCTAATCCATAAGGTGGTGGTTAAGACTCTTCTGAGAGATACTAAAGTGTGTTTGGTGAAGGAAGAGACAGATGCCAGGAGAGATGAAGACAACAGCGGAGGTAAGATATAGTGTTCATACATACTTAAGTCTACTCCCAACACTGCAGTTTAACCCTGTAAGAGTCCTAAACTCATGTCAAACACTACATAGTTAATCTGTGACCCAGATATAGTGCTGAGTGATTAGTGCTTTTTGAGGTCTGTTCTGTTTGGATCATTTAAAAAATAAAAATTAAATGCACCATGCATTATGTGGATTGAATGCTGTAACATAGAACATAACAATTAAGAAAGTCATTTGATGTCCATGACTGCTTATCACTTATTAACCATAATTTATTCCCATTACTTTACTTAAAATATTTGTGTATTACACTTTATTATGACTTTATTACATTCCAAGCCATAATTTCCTCTCTATAGAGCTGCTGCCTATTTTCTGACAAAAACACTATTTTAGTAGTTCAAAGTAAATAAGGCATACTTTTATGACTGCTGATTACCAACTATCAATCACTTAGATCATGTATTTTCAGGTAAAGATACTTCTCGAAGCAACTGCTCTCGATCGTGCATTCTAATGTCTCTTTTATATAGCAAGTGTAAAAGAAACGGACCGGACAAGTTGGCAGGCAATGGATTATGGTCATTGTAGCTAATTACTACTTTTTCTCTGCAAAACTATGTAGACTATTTGGAAACTCCATACTACATTGCACAGTTCGGGCTTGATCTGATTAATCTCTAGAGAAACTGCAATGTGTGCATTGAGCTCACATTAAAAAAATAAAAATAAGATGTTGAATAATTGAACCGACGTCGGTCATTTAGTTGTTTTAAAAAAATGAAAAATAACCAACATTTTGGTTTCTCTCAGCACTACCCAGATGTATTTCTTAGAAGCATTTGTGTCCTGTCGTCTCTAAGATGTAGTGATTATGTAGAAAACAAATGTTGCATGGGTGAATTAAATGGGTGGTGAATTACTCTACGGACAATTCTAACTTTTTTTTTTTATGAGGAAAATGACATTTCCCATTCTGTTCCCTTTCTCCCCTCTTATCATACCCTTCTTCTTTACCTTCCTTCCACCCATCTCTGTCCTCCCTCAGTCTTGTCTCCTCAGTTCTTTCCTTGTCCACACTGCACCATCTCCTTTACTGACTGTTACTTCCTGGAGAATCACATCAAGAACAAACACCAGAAGCAGTACCTGGCCATGCTGAAAAGCCAAGTCTCAAAGAGTAAAAGAGTGTACGGCCCCACACACAGCTGTCCCCACTGTAGCTGCATTTTCCATACATCACGACAGCTAGACATTCACACCCGCCAGGCCCACCCCTCTGCCCGTCCCCAGAAACCTGCCCATCCCCGCAGGGTTCCGGGGAAACTCCACCCCTGCCCGCAGTGTGCCCGCAGATTCCCTTACCTGGGCACCCTGCTGAAGCACTGCAAGAATTTGCACAAAATGGCCGTTGTTCGTATCGATGGACACCTCAGTTGCGCGGAGTGTGGGAAGAGCTTTGAGAATTGCTGGGGACTGGGGCCTCACCTGTGTCACGAACCAGAGGGCACTAAACCTGAGGACACTAAGCCTGTGATATGTCTAGAAGTCGGCTTCCATTGCTCCGAGTGTGGCAAGATCCTCACTACTCCTACGAGCCTGAATACTCACATGCGCATCCACACCGGAGAGAAGCCTTATGAATGCAAGGAGTGCGGCAAAAGATTCTCGAACGGCAGCAGTTTAGGCAAACACCTGCTGATACACAAGGGGGTCAAAGAATTCAAATGCCAGGATTGTGGGAAGGCTTTTGCCCAGGCAAACCTTCTCAGGAATCACATGACTGTTCACTCTGGTGAGAGAAAGTTCTCCTGCTCTCATTGCGACAAGCGGTATGCATACAGGGGTAGTCTGGAGCTTCACCTGCGCACACACTCAGGTGAGAGACCTTTCAAATGTACTGTGTGTGGTAAAGACTTTGCTGACAAATGTTATCTGAAAACACACCTGAATATCCACAACAACCAGAAAAACTACCATTGTGGCGTTTGTGGACGGAAGTTCATAAGGCTTGGGTTGTTGAAGTTACACATGCGCTCACACACCGGGGAGAGGCCCTACCACTGCACAGTTTGCGACAAGAAGTTTTTTAGACTCTCACACCTAAAGAACCATCATCTCACTCACACAGGTGAGAAACCATACACCTGTACTGAGTGCGGCAAAAGCTTCACTCAGTCTGGAGATCTGGCTAAACACAAGCGCCACCACACTGGGGAGAGGCCATTTGAATGCCCTGAATGCCACAGCCGGTTTATCTGTTCCGGTTCTCTGACCCTGCACATGAGGACCCACACTCACCGTGATATAAAGCCATACGCCTGCCAAGAGTGTGGGAAGAGCTTTTATGAACAGAGTCACGTTAAAGTCCACATGAAAATCCACAAGGGGAAACCGTATTCCTGCCCCCACTGCTTTTTTTGCTTTGCTCGCAAGAGCAACCTCTCCAATCACCTGCCTAGATGTCCTGAACTTAAATGAGTTAAACCTATGAATGAGGGGGGGGATTCGTTCCCTTTGATCAATGCTGGACCACAGTCGGGGTACAGTTTGCATCTGTGTATGGTAACTCCATATCACAGAATCTACCTAGGATGCCACAATGTCTTTAGCAATACTCCAATTTGTTCACATACATTAGATTGTTTTTGTTGTCTTTTAGTTGTTTTTAACCTGCTTTATATATAATTTGAAAATGTATATAATATTTTTTTTAAGGGGACAGTGATATACAGAAGATTGTTTGATGACTGATTGTCCTAGTGATTAGTAGGTGATAATGTTTCGAAAAGATGTTTATTTTCCTTTGTGTTTGTAGTGTATACCTTTTTGATTTGGAACAACCGGACGTGATTGGGAGTCCTATAGGGCGGCGCACAATTGTCTCAGCGTCGTCCGGTGTAGGCTGTCATTGTAAATAAAAATTTGTTCTTAACTGACTTGCCTAGTGAATTTTTTTTATTTTAAATTAGAATGACAAAGACCACTTGAACAGTTGGAACACATGATTTGTTTCAGTGCATAAGCAATCATTGGCCTGCATTGGTTGTAATATTGCAGTACCAAACTTATGAAGCCATACTTCTGCCAAGAATGTGGCAAAAGCTTCTATGAACTGAAACACTTTAGACGCCACATGAGGACACGCGGGGGAGAGATCGTATTCCTGCCCCCCTTGCTTTTCCACTCACAAACCAAACCTCTTGAAACACCTGCCTAATGTTGTAAATGATCATGATTTGCCTTTTTTATATAACACATATAATGAAACTCATTGTATTCATAGGTATCACTTGGCGATGACTCCTTTTTTTTTTTTTTCATTGCTTTTTAAATGATATACACAAGATTTGTATGCCGACTCTTGGTGAAGACTGACAATAAAGGTGACAGTTTGTGAAATAAGGCATGTCTGTTGTTTTGTGCTTAAAGGTAGACTGCGAAATGACGTTGCCACGAGCAGCACCACAGATATTGCGATGAGCGAGATGCAAGACTTTGCGCTCACACAGTATTTGAGCCAGTGGAGGCTGGTTGGAGAAGCTATAGGAAGACGGGCTCGTGAGAATGTCTGGAATGGAACCGAGTCAAACGTTTCCATGTTTTTGTTTTATACTGTTCCATTAATTCCATTACAATGATTCTGTCCTCCAATAGCTCCTCCCACCAGCCTCCTCTGATCTACACTATGTGCATGGGTCACTTCATACTATTACAGCGGGACCAAAACAGCAGAGAAATTTAGCCTCACACTTCAATGCACATAGTTCTTGCGGAAATTGACCCGCTATGTTGTTTACTTTGTGCATGTATGTCATATTGCTGAGTCTACCTTTAACGTAAATCCCCATGGATACATTAACCAACATCACTCCCAGAGTAATGTCAATTAAGTTGGGTTAACAGGGTTACCACTTCAACAGAACCACCCATCCTGTCATTAACTGATTTCTACCAGTCCATAAGCTAAGAACCATCATTGGCCTGTAGTGGTGTTGATATTACCTTGTCCTGTACAGTCTTGGTACTAGCCTAGGACCCCTGGGGGTACTTGAGAAGACTCAGACTCATGAGACTATAGGCCTACAGGTAAAATGCACATGATGGTATACTTCATGGGTACTCCAGGCAAAGTAAAATTTAGTTGGTGGTACAGTAACCAAAAACGGTTGGGAACCAATGCTGTACAGTATCGTTCCCACATTTTGACAGCAGAAGAGGCCTGTTATTATTGCAATAAAATAACTTTTTATTATCATAAACATAACACACTTCCAGTATAATTTATTTGGAGGAATATTGCTTTAAGAATCCACACCAATAAACCGCCTCCAAATCGTTGCATATCGAGGAGCCATTACCTGATTGGTCAAGGCCACGTGTAGTAGGTACTTTAAGGATATAAACTAGGAAGTGCAGCGTTTTTATGGCGTCGACAAAGGTAGGCGAGGTTGTATTGTCCCTTCTATCATTGAGCATTTACGAGATATAAAATAATACGTTAGCCTTTGCTGTATTATTCTCAGCAACAAAGACGAGACTACTCGTTAACGACTTCGGTGAAACTCCATATGATTATTGCATTTTCGCTTTCGTGTGTTGCACCAAAGATACAGGATACAACGACGAGATGCTTGTCTCCGCCCTAGCAGTGGGTATTCGTTGTCCACAGAGCATAACGGCGGGCTCCCCCCTATTCCTTTCGGTAGATACATCTCGTTTTTTGAATATTCTGCCGCCTGTAGACTGTCTCGAATTTTAACAGGGACAACTCTTGTATAACGTGTTTTTTCTCAAAGCTGCCGGGATGTCAGTGCATCACACGTATATCAGTACACTCGTAACAACCTAAGCATTACCAAACTTCTATTATATCAAATAAGCCACATGTATTAAATATAATTTCCTTTTTCTCTTGACTAAATTCAACACTCATTGCCCGACCCCATACAAAAACTCCTCACATAAATAATGATCTGCTTAACGTGGACAGATTTTGGGCAGAGTACACGCTCTCGCTTTGCCTCCTCCTATCTGGTTGCACTTGCATTCAGTAGCATATATGAATCACACGAGTACATAGTTCTTCCATTTGACGTCAATCCTAAGGACAGGATGGTTCCAGGGGCTATTCGTTACGCGGATTCTGTTGCAAAGCGTTTCTTTAACGGAAGCAAAAGGAACGAAACGGGGAGGGACCTATCTGAATTTGTCCAATAGAAACTCGTGGTTGGACTAATGATTACACCCCTGATGTTCTGAGATTCTCTCTGGTGTTTACAAAACAACTTCTGCTGTGAGATTATTATATGAGGATTCAAGGATGCTGCTAGGTTAGGATATCAGGACGTGTTTAAAGGCGTTACATGGTCAATCTAATGTTTGCGTTGGCCGTTCAGCATTTACTGCCATACGCCTCTGCAGAAGTCAGGGCATTTATACATATTGCGCTTTGCGGAGCAGCGCAGGTCTGCTGTAAAGGAAGTTGTCAAGGAATGAGTTTGTGTTTACACAGGACCTCCCATCCCAATTACCGTCACCCAACCATGTCAATGCGAAGGAGCTATATGGAGCCCTCCACATGGTTACAACATTTGGGAGGCGCACGGCGGTGCGGTATAGAGCTCAATTTGGCCTCTGCATGCCACCAGAGGCTCCGAAATAGCTTCACACCATCCATATTGAGCCTCTGACCACATTTTCCGATCAAGCATAAGTCGGCTTTTAGACAAAGCAGTAGAGCAAAGGATGGCACTATGTGGGAAATGAATGGCTGCAGTATTGCAGTTCTAATGACTACATTATGCATGGAATGCCAAGGCATAATTGTATAAAAGTGTGTATTCTAATTTAAAATGTATGTTCTGTCCTTGTGCTGTACCTATCTATTAATGTTATGTAATATGTTTTGTTTGGACCCCAGTAGGAGTAGCTGCTGCTTAAGCAGTAGCTAATGGGGATCCTAATAAAATACTAATACTAGCAGCTCAAGACATTATCTAGTTAGTTTAGGGATCCTGAGTGGTGCAGCAGTCTAAGGCACTGCAGCTCAGTGCTAGAGGTGTCACTACAGACCCTGGTTCGATATTAGTATGATCCCTGCCTGGTATTGCTCTCTAAGAGTGATGCTCAATAAAACCTGGTCTTTTTCCCACAGAATTCAAATGACGAAGCACTCCAGTCAACACGATGAAGAGAGAACCTGGGTAAAAGCAACACAACAAAACCAAGATGTCTAAACACCATCGAGACCCCATCAAAACAGAGTGTGGAACACAGTCAGATGATGTTGACTGCAGTAGAGAAGAACCAGACATTAGCCAAGCACCCTACATTACTAAAAGGGTTTATAACCGCTCCATCCAAATCAAAGAGGAACCAACAGACTTTGAACGCCAGGGAATGGGAGAGGAACCAAACCGTTCCGTTCCTTCCTTCCAGAAGAACCACATCAAACATCAAAATACATCCAGTCCTATGACCCGGTGTAGCCAGATATCAAAGAGTCCTGTGGTGATGCTAACAAGATTGTCTAATGTAAGAAGAGTTAGTTGTCTTTCCCAACATGTGACAGTAACTAGACAATAGTATTTAGACTTGGTTAATGCATACTGTGGTTTCTTCATTTTTCTAATCTATAAGGTGGTGGTTAAGACTCTTCTGCGAGACACTAAAGTGTGTTTGGTGAAGGAGGAAAACCCAGACGAGACAGATGGAGGTAGGGCATAGTTCATACATCCAGTCCACCCTCAACACTGCATTTGAAATGGATGATGGGATTACTTGAACATCATTTGAACATTAATTTAGCAAACTTTGAAATGAATATTCAACAAAAATATTTACTCAAGTGTTTTTTTGTTGAATGAGGAAATGTAGGAAATCACATCTGTGTTTTATTTCCTCTCTCCTCCCACTTTCTACCTTCTTTCCACTGCTCTGTCCCTCTCCCTCAGTCTCTTCTCCTCAATTCTTTCCTTGTCCACACTGCACCATCTCCTTCACTGACTGTTACTTCCTAGAGAACCACATAAAGACCAAACATCCGAAGCAGTACCTGGCCATGCTGAAAAGCCAAGTCTCAAAGAGTAAAACTGTGTATGCCCCCACACATAGCTGTCCCCACTGTAGCTGCATGTTCCATACCCCACGACAGCTACATGTCCACATCCATCAGGCCCACCCCTCTGCCCCGCTAAGGAAACTCCACCCCTGCCCTTATTGTGCCCGCAGCTTCCAGTACATAGCCAGACTGCATACTCACTGCAAGGTTTGGCACAAAATGTCTGTCGCTTTCACCGATGGATACCTCAGTTGCGCTGACTGTGGAAAGAGCTTCAAGAATTCCTGGGGACTGGGGCCTCACCAGTGTCACAAGCCTGAGGACACTAAGCCTGAGGATGGCCCTGTCTGTATGAACACGGGCATGCCATGCTCAGAGTGTGGCAAAAACTGCTCTAGTCCTCGGAATCTGCGCATTCACATGCGCACACACACCGTGAGAAGCCTTACGTCTGCAAGGAGTGTGGCAAGAGCTTCTCAGAAGACAGCAGTTACCGCAAACACATGATGATACACTCAGGGGTCAAGCCATTCAAATGCCAAGATTGTGGAAAGGATTTTGCCCGGATGGGGCGCCTCCGAGTTCACATGACTATTCACTCTGGCGAGAAGTCTTTCTCCTGCTCCAAATGCGACAAGCGTTTTGCATACAAGGACTGTCTGAAGCTTCACCTGCGCACACACTCAGGGGAGAGACCTTTCAAATGTACTGTGTGTGGTAAAGACTTTGCTTACAGAAATTATCTGAAGTTGCATCTGAAGATCCACAACAATGAAAGGAACTACCATTGTGGGGTTTGTGGGCTGAAGTTCATAAACAGTGCAGCATTGAAAACCCACCAGCGCACACACACTGGGGAGAGGCCTTTCCATTGCACAGTGTGTGACAAGACATTTTTCCGACATGAACACCTGAAGAACCACCAGCGCACTCACACAGGTGAGAAACCATACACCTGTACTGAGTGCGGTAGAAGCTTCACGCAGTCTGGAGATCTGACCAAACACAAGCGCATCCACACTGGGGAGAGGCCATTTGAATGTTCTGAATGCCACCGACGGTTTATCTGTTCTGCTGATCTGACCAGACACACGAGGATCCACAATAACTCACGGCCATATCCCTGCCAGGAGTGTGACAAGAGCTTCCGCTTGGCCAACCACCTTAAAATTCACATGAGGACCCACACTGGGGAGAGACCATACTCCTGCCCCCGCTGCCATCGCACCTTTGCTCGCACCCACCACCTCACCGGTCACCTGCCTAGATGTCGCTGAATTATATAAATAATAAAAACTATTTTACTCTTGTTGTAGTTATTTAATAAGGGAACAGTGATGTACAGAAGATGATTTTGTGCCCAACTATGACCTGGTAATGCTAATAAATGGTCATGTCAATTCTGTTGTGTAGTTGTGGTGTTTTTGTGTATGCCAACTTGATGATTGAGTTGGAGGTGTGCGTAGCCATTAAGAGTCATATAACATACATTTCAGTCTCCCAGTATTCATTGGCCTGCACTGGATAGTTTTGATATTGCAGCATGTCTGACTGTGCATATTACAAAATGCAAGCTATTAAAGGCGCTGCATGGTCAATCCCCATCTGCAGTGGCAGTATAGCATTTACTGATATGCAGCTGCCGCAGTAGTCAGAGCAAACAAACTTTTTAAGTAGGTTTGTGTTTATATCTTCCACCCCCACCTACCAATCATGTAAATGCTGAGCTATACGGAGCCCTCTGCATTGTTACAAAATGTGAGAGGCTCACAGCTATGCAGTACGAGCTTGATTTTACCTCTGCATGCCTCCGGAGTCTCGCGCCATACAAAGCCTCCGACCACATTTGCAGATCAAGGATAAATTGGCTTTTAGGCTACACTATCATTCCCACATTTTCATAGTCACATGAAGACCTATGAACATTCTCAATTGATTAGCTAACTCTTCCATCCTCTCCTTGCCTCCTTTTGAAAAAAGTCAAAGGTAATCAAGGAGAGGCGAGGA
Source organism: Brachymystax lenok tsinlingensis (assembly GCA_030435695.1). Lineage (NCBI taxonomy): Eukaryota > Metazoa > Chordata > Actinopteri > Salmoniformes > Salmonidae > Brachymystax > Brachymystax lenok. Next base: position 93,050,278 of record CM059789.1, on the reverse strand, counting down.
GAGGAAATGTGGAAACATTTTGCGTGTACACGCAAATTAAATGTGTAAAGTCGTAAAAAGTCATTTAGAATTGCTCGAATAGAAGTTGTGTAATGCTGAAGTGTTTAAAAGTGTACTGATATAAGTAGGACACCTGACATCCTGGTATAAAGATGGCTATGCATATTCTTTTCATGAGGCTTGTAGCGTAGCATCTCCGTTAAATACGGGTGGTTGATGTAAACAACCCTCATCGAATATTCAAAAAAGGATTACAATTATGAGATGCATTCATAAGAAAGGAAAGGCGGGAGCTAGACAGCCCGTTGTGCTGATTTGTGGACATCGACTCCCATTGTCCGGGCGGAGAGATGTGTATTTTGTCAGTATATCTATAATCTTTGGGTATAATAAGAACTGGAGACTGTGTCCAAGATTTCCGCCTCATGTTTTCAAGGTAATCTACTCACATTCGCATACGCTGATTAAAGGACCGTCTATATCTGGTTTATATGAACCAACATCACATGCGCACTAGCATTCAGTGTGCACATGGAGCAGTGATGACATATTCACGTCATCCAAAAACATGGCAGACATTGGATGAATATAAAATGTTAATATTTCGGCTGTGAGTGATTAAAAATTAATCGGACTCAACAATTACTTGAATAATTAAATGGATGTTTTGTGCACAAAGGCTATGACTAGTGTCTTATTAGGAATTTTCAAATCTGACCTCTATGTGGCCCTGTATAGACATTTTCTTTCTGGGCCGAGCGTCAGTTAAACTGTATTACCGAAGCTAAACTGTAGGAGCAGTCGAAACGGTGCTTCTAGACCAGAACCATGGCCCCTTGATTCTGCCCCATTCAGCAATGGTTAGTTCTATCTGTGATCCTTTGGACGTCCCTGCCCTAACCCTAACTGTAACCTTAACCCCTACCCCTACCCTTCCCCCTACCTTAACCATAACCCTTATTTAACCATACCTACCGTAACCATTTTACATTTCAACTTCAATGGGGTAAAGTCGGAGTTGGGATGTCCCAATGAACCTGGATACCATGGATCTTCAGCAATATTGAAGATTTTTAGAACTAACCCAAGATAGACCACAGCCTGTCATTTCCAAAGGGAACAAATAAGTCATAGTGGGCAGAACAAGCAAGGACGTGGGCAGAGCCAAGCACACGCTAGTGAGATCCTATTGGCGTGCTCTAGCAAGTATTTGCATATTTCCGTTAGGGACCGCCTTCTCTGTGCGGGTGTGCAATAACCCAAATAAAATGTGATTGGTCACATACATATATTTAGCAGATGTTATTGTGGATGTAGCGAAATGCTTGTGTTCCTAGCTCAAAGTGCAGTATTATTTAACAATTCACAACAATACACAAATCTAAAAGTAAAAGAAAGGAATTAAAAAATATATAAATATTTAGCACGAGCAATGTCGGAGTGACATTGACTAAAATACAGTAGAATAGAATACAGTATATACATATGAGATGAGTAAAGCAGTATGTAAACATTATTAAAGTGACTAGTAAGCATTTCACTGTAAGGTCTACACCTGTTGTATTCGATTTGATTTAGTGTTCCATTGTTAAAGTGACCAGTGATTCCATGTCTATATATATAGGGCTGCAACCTCAAAGGTGCAGGGTTGAGTAGCCGGGTGGTAGCTGGCTAGTGATGGCTTTTTAACAGTCTGATGGCCTTGAGATAGAAGCTGTTTTTCAGTCTCTCGTCCCAGCTTTGATGCACCTGTACTAACCTCGCCTTCTGGATGATAGCAGGGTGAACAGGCCGTGGCTCAGGTGGTTAATGTCCTTTGATCTTTATGGCCTTCCTGTGACATCGGGTGTTGTAGGTGTCCTGGAGGGCAGGCAGTGTGCCCCGGTGATGTGTTGGGCAGACCGCACCACCCTCGGGAGAGCCCTACGGTTTTGGGCGGTGCAGTTGCCGTACCAGGTGATGATACAGCCCGACGGATGCTCTTAATTGTGCATCTGTAAAAGTTTCTAAGGGTCTTAGGGTCCAAGCCAAATGTCTTCAGCCTCCTGAGTTTGAAGAGGTGCTGTTGCACCTTCTTCATCACACTGTCTGCATGGGTGGACCATTTCAGATTGTCAGTGATGTGTATGCCGAGGAACTTGAAGCTTCCCACCTTCTCCACTGCGGTTTCGTCGATGTGGATAGGGGCATGCTCCCTCTGCTGTATCCTGAAGTATACGATCAGCTTTGTCGCTTTGTTGACTTTGAGGGAGAGGTTATTTTCCTGGAACCACTCTGCCAGGACCCTCACCTCCTCCCTGTAGGCTGTCTCTTCATTGTTGGTAATCAGGCCTACTACAGTCGTGGCCAAAAGTTTTGACAATGACACAAATATTAATTTTCACAAAGTCTGCTGCCTCAGTTTGTATGATGGCAATTTGCATATACTCCAGAATGTCATGAAGAGTGATCAGATGAATTGCAATTAATTTGCCATAAGGCAAAAGTGATAACTAAGTGGCTTGGGGAACAAAACATAGATATTTTGGGTCCGTGACCAGGAAACTCCCCAGATCTTAATCCCATTGAGAACTTGTGGTCAATTCCTCAAGAGGTGGGTGGACAAACAAAAACCCACAAATTCTGACAAACTCTAAGCATTGATTATGAAAGAATGGGCTGCCATCAGTCAGGATGTGGCCCAGAAGTTAATTGACAGCATGCCAGGGCGGATTGCAGAGGTCTTGAAAAAGAAGTGTCAACATTGCAAGTATTGACTCTTTGCATCAAGTTAATGTAATTGTCATTATAAGCCTTTGACATTTATGAAAATGCTTGTAATTATACTTCAGTATTCCATAGTAACATCTGACAAAAATATATAGACACTGAAGCAGCAAACTTTGTGGAAATTAATATTTGTGTCATTCTCAAAACTTTTGGCCACGACTGTACTGTTGTGTCATATGCAAACTTCATGACTGAGTTGGAGGCGTGCGTAGCCACGCAGTCATAGGTGAACACGGACCACAGGAGGGGGCTAGCACGCACCCTTGTGGGACCCCTGTGTTGGTGATCAGCGAAGTGGAGGTGTTGTTTCCTACCTTCACCTGGGGGCGGTCTGTCAGGAAGTCCCAGACCCAGTTGCACAGGGCAGGGTTCAGACCCAGGGCCCCAAGCTTAATGATGAGCTTGGACGGGTCTATGGTGTTGAAGGCTGAGCTATAGACAATGAACAGCATTCTGATGTAGGTATTCATCTTTTCCAGATGGGATAGGGCAGTATGCAGTGTGATGGCGATTGCATCCTCTGTGGATCTATTGGGGCGGTAAGCAAATTGAAGTGGGTCTAGGGTGTCAGGTAAGGTAGAGGTGATATGATCCTTAACTAGCCTCTCAAAGCACTCCATGATGACAGAAGTGAGTTCTACGGGTGATAGTCATTTAGTTCAGTTACCTTTGCTTTCTTGGATGCAGGAACAATGGTGAACATCTTGAAGCTTGTGGGGACAGCAGACTGTGGTAGGTAAACACTCCAGCAACCCAATTATCCCTTCCACTCCTTCTAAACATTTTTTTTTTACTTTGGTTAAGAGGAAAATCTACTGAACTTAGTCCACTCTGTTCGTAACAGATTCTAGTTTTGGGAACAGAAAACTGTATTGAGATCAAACGTTTCATCAATGAGAACATTAGCATAATATAGGCCAAAATCCATCTCACTCCATATTCTCCCACTGCCGGCAGTGGTAGTGAGTGGAAACGCTAACCATATGCTTCACACTACATCCTGTGAAATATCTTGCTGATTATTCTACCTGTGGCAATATGGCGTAGCGCATTTCAAATTCGCCATTGGGAGTTTTCCATAAGAATGTGGATGACGTCAGCGCTATCCCTATCTAGTGATTTTAACGCTGTCTATGCTTCAATGAGAGGGGCAGTCTTTCTCCCTGGGTAAAGCGGTGGTTTGAAAATATGTTGTTGGCTTTGATACTCGTGCCCCCCTTCCCAACAAACGACTTCAATTATGGGAGTCTCAGACTAAAGTATGTAGCGAACGACAGAGCAGCGGAAGAATTTAGTGCAAGTCATCAGGCTCATTCTTATTATACTTCAGTGGCCAGGCTAGACCACTGGGCTTCTTCTCACCATATTTTGTGTGAAGTGGGAATTCCAACCAGATGCTTCAGATTTATACATCCGGTAAAACATCTGGTCCCTTGTTCTATGGTTTCCACTAGTTACCAAAGCCACAAAGTTAAAATTGGTTTCGATATAAGATTAGCAGTGTGGTTAAGGTTTAAACCCACATTTTTGAGAAATTGTAGAAATAGGTTCCGTGTGGCTCAGTTGGTAGAGCATGGCGCTTGTAACGTCAGGCTTGTGCCATCGATTCCCACGGGGGAACAGTACAAAAATGTATGCATTCACTACCGTTTATGAGTGTCTGCTAAATGAGGTAGAATGAAAAAAAGGCGGGGTTTAAGACTTTGACTCTGGTAACTAGTGACAACCTTGTTCTGTCTGTGGTGGAACGTTGCGGACATAGAGCAGGAAGTGCATCGTTTTATGGCGTCAACAAAGGAAAGGAAAGCGAAGCTGTGTGCCATTCTATCATTGAGCATTTACAAGATACAATGTAATTGGCCTTTGCTGTGTTGTTCTCATTTACAAAGACTAGGCTACTAGCAGCTCAAAACAGTAGCTAGCTAGTTGGCTGCAACAGTAAGTAGAGTGTGCTGCCTGTAATATAATCCTATAACGAGCTATGTTTATGTCTGAGGGAGTTGGTAGCAACATGAATGCTAATGTCATATTGAAGGGTTAGCTGACAACGTCACGGAAACGATGCTTCAATGGGGCAGAATTCCATGCGTTGTGATTCTGGATGGCCAACTAGCTAACAACAATGACTAGAAGCTGCCGTGTGGGGAATTGTTTTATCTGTTTCTTGATAACATGTTGTGTTTTGACTGTTGACACGTCATCTATGCAATACTAGCTAAATTCCGCTAGCTAGCTAACTAACAACTGTAACGATGTATTAGAGAGAAAAGTTCTCATTTAGCAAATGTATTTATGTATTCAATAAACGTTGGGGACTAAATATAGTTTACATGTTATCAACAATTTTAGACAACCCCGTCTGTTTTGCCCTAGTTGTGCTCGCGTAGGTTTTGTTGCTAAACAACCAACCCGTCTATAGGCCTATTATTAATGGTAGGTTGACTGAGAAACGTCTGCGGTTACATTGATTGTTCATACAGACTTGTGGTTTCTTCAATTACCAGATGATTGGTAAAATCAAATTGGATTGGTCACATACACATGGTTAGCAGATGTTATATTTTGAGTGTACCGAAATGCTTGTGCTTCTAGTTCCGACAGTGCAGCAATATCTAACAAGTAATATCTAACAATTACAAAACAAAAGCCTAATACACACACATGTAAGTAAAGGAATAAGAATATGGTTGAGGAATGTCAGAGCGGCATAGGCTAATGTAACAGTATAGCTTCCGTCCCTCTCCTCGCCTCAAACCAGGGACCCTTTGCACACGTCAACAACTGCCTCCCACGAAGCATCGTTACCCATCGCACCACGAAAGCTGCGGCCCTTGCAGGGCAAGAGAAAACACTACTTCAAGGTCTCAGAGCGAGTGACGTCACCGATTGAAACGCTGTTAGCGTGCACCCCACTAAGTAACTAGCCATTTCACACCGGTTACACTAAGATGCAATATATAGAATAGAATACAGTATATACTTATGAGATGAGTAATGCAATATGTAAACATTGTTAAAGTGGCATTATTAAAGTGACTAGTGTTCCATTTATTAAAGTGGGCAATGATTTCAGGTCTGTATATAGGCAGCAGTTCACCATGTGCTAGTGATGGCTGTTTAACAGTCTGATGGCCTTGAGATGTATGCTGTTTTCCAGTCTTGGTCCCAGCTTTGATACACCTGTACTGACCTCGCCTTCTGGATGATAGCAGGATGAACAGGCAGTGGCTCGGGTGGTTGTTGTCCTTGATTATCTTTTTGGCCTTCCTGTTACTTATAGTTTTGCATGGTTTATTAATATGATCACTGCCTGGTATAGCTCTCTAAGGGTGATGCTCAATAAAACCTGCTCTTTTCCCCACAGAATTCAAATGAAGAAGCACTCCAGTCAACACGATGAAGAGAGAACCTGGGAAAAAGCAACACTACAAAACCAAGAGGACTAAACATTATCAAGACCCCATCAAAACAGAGTGTGGAACACAGTCAGATGATGTTGACTGCAATAGAGAAGAACCAGACATTAGCCAAGCACCCTACATTGCTAAAGGAGTATGTATCAGCTCCATCCAAATCAAAGAGGAACCAACAGACTTTGAACAGCAGGGAATGGGAGAGGAACCAAACCATTATTTTCCTTCCTTCCAGAAGAACCACATCAAACATCAAAATACATCCAATCCAATGACCGGGTGTAGAAAGATATCATGGAGTCCTGTGGTGATGCTAACAAGATTGTCTAATGTAAGAAGAGTTAGTGGTCTTTCCCAACATGTGACAGTAACTAGACAATAGTATTTAGACTTTTGGTTAATGCATACTGTAGTTTCTTAATTTTTCTAATCCATAAGGTGGTGGTTAAGACACTTCTGCAAGACACTAAAGTGTGTTTGGTGAAGGAGGAAAACTCAGACGAGACAGATGGAGGTAGGGCATAGTTCATACATCCAGTCCACCCTCAACACTGCATTTGAAATGGATGATGGGATTACTTAAACATCATTTGAACATTAATTTAGCAAACTTTGAAATGAATATTCAGCAAAAATATTTACTCAAGTGTTTTTTTGTTGAATGAGGAAATGTAGGAAATCACATCTGTGTTTTATTTCCTCTCTCCTCCCACTTTCTACATTCTTTCCACTGCTCTGTCCCTCTCCCTCAGTCTCTTCTCCTCAATTCTTTCCTTGTCCACACTGCACCATCTCCTTCACTGACTGTTACTTCCTGGAGAACCACATAAAGACCAAACATCAGAAGCAGTACCTGGCTTTGTTCAAAAGCCACGTCTCAACAAGTAAAACTGTGTATGCCCCCACACACAGCTGTCCCCACTGTAGCTGCATGTTCCATACCCCACGACAGCTACATGTCCACACCCGTCAGGCCCACCCCTCTCCCTCTCTAAGGAAACTCCACCCCTGCCCGTATTGTGACCGCAGCTTCCAGTACATAGCCAGACTGCATACTCACTGCAAGGTTTGGCACAAAATGGCTGTTGCTTTCATCGATGGATACCTCAGTTGCGCTGACTGTGGAAAGAGCTTCAAGAATTGCTGGGGACTGGGGCCTCACCAGTGTCACAAGCCTGAGGATATTAAGCCTGAGGATGGACCTGTCTGTATGAAAATGGGCATGCCATGCTCCGAGTGTGGCAAAAGCTGCTCTAGTCCTCAGAATTTGCGCATTCACATGCGCACACACACCGGCGAGAAGCCTTACGTCTGCAAGGAGTGTGGCAAGAGCTTCTCAGAAGCCAGCAGTCATTGCAAACACATGATGATACACTCGGGGGTCAAGCCATTCAAATGCCAAGACTGTGGAAAGGATTTTGCCCGGATGTGGCACCTCCGAGTTCACATGACTATTCACTCTGGCGAGAAGCCTTTATCCTGCCCCAAATGTGACAGGCGGTTTGCATACAGTGATTCTTTGAAGCTTCACCTGCGCACACACTCGGGGGAGAGACCTTTCAAATGTACTGTGTGTGGTAAAGACTTTGCGGACAAAGGTTATCTGAAGTTGCATCTAAAGATCCACAACAATGAAAGGAACTACCATTGTGGGGTTTGTGGGCTGAAGTTCATAAACATTGCTGCGTTGAAAACCCACCAGCGCACACACACTGGGGAGAGGCCTTTCCATTGCACAGTGTGTGACAAGACATTTTTTCGACACGCACACCTGAAGAACCACCAGCGCACTCACACAGGTGAGAAACCATACACCTGTACTGAGTGCGGCAAAAGCTTCACTCAGTCTGGAGATCTCACAAAACACATACGCACCCACACTGGAGAGAAGCCGTATGAATGTTCTGTCTGCCATGGCTGCTATACCTCTTCAGGGGATCTGGGCAAACACATGAGGATCCACAATAACTCACGGCCATATCCCTGCCAGGAGTGTGACAAAAGCTTCCGCATGGTTGGCCACCTTAAAACTCACATGAGGACCCACACTGGTGAGAGACCATACTCCTGCCCCCGCTGCCATCGTACTTTTGCTCGTGCCCACCACCTCTCTGGTCACCTGCCTAGATGTTGCTGAATGATTAGATTATTTATATACAGTCAACTCTTTTACTCTTGTTGTAGTTATTTAATAAAGGAACAGTGATGTACAGAAGATGGTTTTGTGCCCGACTTTGTTGTGTTAATGACAATAAATGGTCATGTCAATAAAGGCCGCTATATTCTGTGAAAGATGGCATGCCTGTTGTGTGGTTCTGGTGTTTTTTGTAAGTTTTTTCTTTGAGCTGAAACAAGAGAGTCATATCACATACATTTCAGTCTCCCAGTAGTCTATTGGTAAACCATCATTGGCCTGCACTGGCTGGTTTTGATATTACAGCAAGTCGTACATTTCATATTACAATATGAAAGCTATTGAAGAGGATTGATTCAAGAATTTTGTCTATTTGTCTCTGGAATCCCAGACCTAGGGCAACATTGTTAGTGTGGGAGTCAACCTGTCTGCCTATAGAGAATCAACCTGTCTGCCTATAGAGAATCAGGACAATAAATTAAAAGGGTATGCTCTATCCTCTTTACAACAGGTGCTTTAGCCATACAATAACTATCTTCTTGCTATTACAATGACCACAATTCGTCCTTGATTAATAAGATTAGAGTCAGAACTGGCATAGCTACAACAATTGCTGATACAAAACTTATACTTTTGGCGAAAATTAATATTTATTTAAGAATGCACACCAATCAAAAGCCTCTACATTTTTGCACATAATCGAGGGGGCGTTGCTTGATTGGTCATGTACCATCACGGTTTAACAGCAGAAAAACAAAGCTTGTCTATTATGTTGACAAGATAGTCAAGTGACCGCTCTAGCAATGAAAATTACATGTCCTCCCTCAATGATGGAAGACAGGCAGTACCATTCTCGTCAATGAGTCGGTTTTCTCCTAGTTGCCGCAATGCCACGTGCATCCACTTATATCCGTACATTTGTAACAACCTAAACATTACGAAACTTCTATTTGATCAAAAAATACTCATGTAATTCGACACTCTCATAGACCTCCATACAACAACAAAACATTTATTTCGCGGACAGATTTTAACGAGAGTAAAGCCTCTCGCTTCGCCTCTTCCTCTCTAAGGAAACGCATAATTCTTCTGGTGGAGCGAAACTTTATTTTATATTCGTGAGTATTTGTACGATAAACAAAAACTTGTTCCTCTCATGGTTAATATCTTTACAATCAGGATTTGGTGAGTGATAGCTAGTCGTCAAAAGTAGTGAAGTAGCTGGCATTATCTACTATCTAACGTTAGCTAATCTTGCTTGCTAACGTTAGCCAGGCTAAGAGAGTCCATTTCTTACCCAGAAAGATATGCAACCTAGCTAACTTAAGTAACCTCCCAATGATAACGTAAAAATGTATTATGCTTTCAAATGCTCTCCTCTGCATGTTAAACCTCTGATTTGAAATAGCACCGAGTTTCTGTACTGTCTTTGATAGTAGTATGTACAGGTGGCCGTTGTAGAGTCCCCACAGTGAAGATGTCCTAACACCCATAGAACCTAGCGGTCAAACTGGGAAATGGTTCAAATCGTTTTTCCACCATACATTTTTTCCCATAGGGAATTGTAGAAACACTTAAAATAAGGGCTGTGTTTCGTGGAAGCTTACCCTGGCATGACGTTTTGATAACCATGTAAATCTCTTTTGGACAAGGTGACTTATCAATATATTCAGCTCTATTTACTCTCAATCCCAACATTTCTAATTGGCATAAAAGTAGATATGCAAGACTACAAATTTCATTTTGGAGGGGGTGAATATATTGGTAAAAGTCACCTTGTCCTCGAGAGATTCACATGGTTATCAAAACGTTACGCCAGGGTAAACCTACACGAAACAAAGCCCATATTTGAAGTGTTTCTAAAATGCCCTATGGGGAAAAACAATTGGAACCGTTTCCTTGTTTGACAGCTAGGTTTTATGGGTATTATGACTCGTACTGTGATGATAATGTTGTGCAATTAAGGTATGTCAAAGTAAACCGACTTCTACAGGGTTTTGTCTAAGGAAGAATTGTGTTTCCACCAGCCTAGTATTTTGTTTACTCTGTAGTATCTACCGTTGAAGTCGGAAGTTTACATACACCTTAGCCAAATACATTTAAACTCAGTTTTTCACAATTCCTGACATTTAATCCTAGTAAATATTCCCAGTCTTAGGTCAGTTAGGATCACCACTTTATTTTAAGAATGTGAAATGTCAGAATAATAGTGTAGAGTGATTTATTTCAGCTTTTATTTCTTTCATCACATTCCCAGTGGGTCAGAAGTTTACATACACACAATTAGTATTTTGTAGCATTGCCTTTAAATTGTTTAACTTGGGTCAAATGTTTCGGGTAGCCTTCCACAAGCTTCTCACAATAAGTTGGGTGAATTTTGGCCCATTCCTCCTGACAGCTGGTGTAACTACCTTGACTTTGTTGTCCTTAAGCCATTTTGCCACAACTTTGGAAGTATGCTTGGGGTCATTGTCCATTTGGAAGACCCATTTGCGACCAAGCTTTAACTTCCTGACTGATGTTTTGAGATGTTGCTTCAATATATCCACATAATTTTCCTCCCTCATGATGCCATCTATTTTGTGAAGTGCACTAGTCCCTCCTGCAGCAAAGCACCCCCACAACATGAAGCTGCCACCCCCGTGCTTCACGGTTGGGATAGTATTCTTCGGCTCGCAAGCCTCCCCCTTTTTCCTCCAAACATAACGATGGCCATTATGGCCAAACAGTTGTAATTTTGTTTAATTAGACCAGAGGACATTTCTCTAAAAAGTACGATCTTTGTCCCCATGTGCAGTTGCAAAGCGTGGTCTGGCTTTTTTATGGTGGTTTTGGAGCAGTGGCTTCTTCCTTGCTGAGCGGCCTTTCAGGTTATGTCAATATAGGACTCGTTTTACTGTGGATATAGATACTTTTGTACCTGTTTCCTCCAGCATCTTCACAAGGTCCTTTGCTGTTGTTCTGGGATTGATTTGCACTTTTTGCGCCAAAGTACCTTCATCTGTAGGAGACAGAACGCGTCTCCTTCCTGAGCGGTATGACGACTGTGTGGTCCCATGGTGTTTATACTTGTGTACTATTGTTTGTACAGATGAACGTGGTACCTTCAGGCGTTTGGAAATTGCTCCCAAGGATGAAACAGACTTGTGGAGGTCTACAAATATTTTTCTGAAGTCTTGGCTGATTTCTTTAGATTTTACCATGATATCAAGCAAAGAGGCACTAAGTTTGAAGGTAGGCCTTGAAATACATACACAGGTACACCTCCAATTGACTCAAATGATGTCAATTAACCTTTCAGGAGCTTCTAAAGCCATGACATCATTTTCTGGAATTTTCCAAGCTGTTTAAAGGCACAGTCAACTTAGTGTATGTAAACTTCTGACCCACTGGAATTGTGATACAGTGAATGATAAGTGAAATAATCTGTCTGTAAACAATTGTTGGAAAAATTACTTGTCATGCACAAAATAGATGTCCTAACCGACTTGCCAAAACTATAGTTTGTTAACAAGAAATTTGTGGAGTGGTTGAAAAACTAGTTTTAATCACTCCAACCTAAGTGTATGTACAGTTGAAGTCGGAAGTTTACATACACTTAGGTTGGAGTGATTTAAAACTAGTTTTTCAAAAGGGGGGTCAAAATCAAAAGTAAGTCAATGCAGCTGGTGGCCACACCAGATACTAAGTACTGCAGTGCATCTCCTCATGGACTGCACCAGATTTGCCAGTTCTTGCTGTGAGATGTTACCCCACTCTTCCACCAAGACACCTGCAAGTTCCCGGACATTTCTGGGGGGAATGGCCCTAGCCCTCACCCTCCGATCCTACAGGTCCCAGACGTGCTCAATAGGATTGAGATCCGGGCTCTTCGCTGGCCATGGCAGAACACTGACATTCCTGTCTTGCAGGAAATCACGCACAGAACGAGCAGTATGGCTGGTGGCATTGTCATGCTGGAGGGTCATGTCAGGATGACCCTGCAGGAGGGGTACCACATGAGGGAGGAGGATGTCTTTCCTGTAACGCACAGCATCGAGATTGCCTGCAATGACAACAAGCTCATGCTGTGACACACCGCCCCAGACCATGATGGACCCTCCGCCTCCAAAACGATCCCGCTCCAGAGTACAGGCCTCGGCTTAACGCTCATTCCTTTGACGATAAACGCGAATCCGACCATCACCCCTGGTGAGACAAAACCGTGACTCGTCTGTGAAGAGCACTTTTTGCCAGTCCTGTCTGGTCCAGCGACGGTGGGTTTGTGCCCATAGGCGACGTTGTTGCCGGTGATGTCTAGTGAGGACCTGCCTTACAACAGGCCTACAAGCCCTCAGTCCAGCCTCTCTCAGCCTATTGCGGACAGTCTGAGCACTGATGGAGGGATTGTGCGTTCCTGGTGTAACTCAGGCAGTTGTTGTTGCCATCCTGTACCTGTCCCGCAGGTGTGATGTTCAGATGTACCGATCCTGTGCAGGTGTTGTTACACGTGGTCTGCCACTGTGAGGACGATCAGCTGTCCGTCCTGTCTCCCTGTAGCGCTGTCTTAGGCGTCTCACAGTATTGACATTGCAATTTATTGCCCTGGCAACATCTGCAGTCCTCATGCCTCCTTGCAGCATGCCTAAGGCACGTTCACGCAGATGAGCAGGGACCCTGGTCATCTTTCTTTTTCAGAGTCAGTAGAAAGGCCTCGTTAGTGTCCTAAGTTTTCATAACTGTGACCTTAATTGCCTACCGTCTGTAAGCTGTTAGTGTCTTAACGACCGTTCCACAGGTGCATGGTTGTTAATTGTTTATGGTTCACAAGCATGAGAAACAGTGTTTAAACCCTTTACATTGAAGATCTGTGAAGTTATTTGGATTAATACGAATTATTTTTGAAAGATAGGGTCCTGAAGAAGGGACGTTTCTTTTTTTTGTTGTTGCTGAGTTTATAACGCTTTCTATTCAGGACAAAAACTATATTTCTTTGTCACATTTTTGGCAGTATTACTTAAGTATTACTTGCAAACAGGGTCCATGTTTTGGAATATTTTTAATCTGTACAGGCTTCATTCTTTTCACTTTGTCATTTACAGTGAGGGGAAAAAAGTATTTGATCCCCTGCTGATTTTGTATGTTTGCCCACTTACAAAGAAATGATCAGTCTATAATTGTAATGGTAGGTTTATTTGAACAGTGAGAGACAGAATAACAACAAAAAAATCCAGAAAAACGCATGTGAAAAATGTTATACATTTATTTGCATTTTAATGAGGGAAATAAGTATTTGACCCCTCTGCAAAACATGACTTAGTACTTGGTGGCAAAACCCTTGTTGGCAATCACAGAGGTCAGACGTTTCTTGCAGTTGGCCACCAGGTTAGCACACATCTCAGGAGGGATTTTGTCCCACTCATCTTTGCAGATCTTCTCCAAGTCATTAAGGTTTCGAGGCTGACGTTTGGCAACTCGAACCTTCAGCTCCCTCCACAGATTTTATATGGGATTAAGGTCTGGAGACTGGCTAGGCCACTCCAGGACCTTAATGTGCTTCTTCTTGAGCCACTCCTTTGTTGCATTGGCTGTGTGTTTTGGGTCATTGTCAAGCTGGAATACCCATCCACGACCCATTTTCAATGCCCTGGCTGAGGGAAGGAGGTTCTCACCCAAGATTTGACGGTACATGGCCCCGTCCATCGTCCCTTTAATGCGGTGAAGTTGTCCTGTCCCCTTAGCAGAAAAACACCCCCAAAGCATAATGTTTCCACCTCCATGTTTGACGGTGGGCATGGTGTTCTTGGGGTCATAGGCAGCATTCCTCCTCCTCCAAACATGGCGAGTTGAGTTGATGCCAAAGAGCTCCATTTTGGTCTCATCTGACCACAACACTTTAACCCAGATGTCCTCTGAATCATTCAGATGTTCATTGGCAAACTTCAGACGGGCATGTATATGTGCTTTCTTGAGCAGGGGGACCTTGCGGGCGCTGCAGGATTTCAGTCCTTCACGGCGTAGTGTGTTACCAATTGTTTTCTTGGTGGCTATGGTCCCAGCTGCCTTGAGATCATTGACAAGATCCTCCCGTGTAGTTCTGGGCTGATTCCTCACCGTTCTCATGATCATTGCAACTCCACGAGGTGAGATCTTGCATGGAGCCCCAGGCCGAGGGAGATTGACAGTTCTTTTGTGTTCCTTCCATTTGCGAATAATCTCACCAACTGTTGTCACCTTCTCACCAAGCTGCTTGGCGATGGTCTTGTAGCCAATTCCATTCTTGTGTAGGTCTACAATCTTGTCCCTGACATCCTTGGAGAGCTCTTTGGTCTTGGCCATGGTGGAGAGTTTGGAATCTGATTGATTGATTGCTTCTGTGGACAGGTATCTTTTATACAGGTAACAAACTGAGATTAGGAGCACTCCCTTTAAGAGTGTGCTCCTAATCTCAGCTCGTTACCTGTATAAAAGACACATGTGAGCCAGAAATCTTTCTGATTGAGAGGGGGTCAAATACTTATTTCCCTCATTAAAATGCAATTCCATTTATAACATTTTTCACATGCGTTTTTCTGGATTTTGTTGTTGTTATTCTGTCTCTTACTGTTCAAATAAACCTACCATTAAAATTATAGACTGATCATTTCTTTGTCAGTGGGCAAACATACAAAATCAGAAGGGGATCGAATACTTTTTTCCCTCACTGTAGGTTAGTATTGTGGAGTAACTACAATGTTGTTGATCCATCGATTCAACTCAGTAGCTGTTTTAAAATCACCATTGGCCTCATGGTGAAATCCCTGAGCAGCTTCCTTCCTCTCCGCAACTGAGTTAGGAAGGACGCCTGAATTTTTGTATTGACTGGGTGTATTGATACACCTTCCAAAGCCTAATTAATTACTTCACCATGCTCAAAGGGATATTCAGCATCTGCTTTTTTTATTTGTACACATCTACCAATTGGTGCCCTTCTTTGCGAGGCATTGGAAATCCTTGCTGGTCGTTGTGGTTAAATCTGTGCTTAAATTCATTACTCGATTGAGGGACCTTACAATTATCTGTATGTGTGGGGTATAGAGATGGAGTAGTTATTCAAAAATCATGTTAACTACTATTATTGAACACGGAATGAGTCCATGCAACTTATTATGTGATTTGTTAAGCACATTTTTACTCCTAAACTTATTTAGGCTTGCAATAACAAAGGGGTTGAATATTTATTGACTCAAGACATTTCAGCTTTTAATAAAACAAATGCCACTTTGACCTTATGGGGTATTGTGTGTAGATCATTGACACAATCTCAATATAATCCATAGAAAATGTAGTCTGTAACACAACAAAATGTGGAAAAGGTAAAGGGGTGTGAGTACTTTCTGAATGCACTGTATATGTTTCTGCAATAC
Organism: Brachymystax lenok tsinlingensis; assembly: GCA_030435695.1. NCBI lineage: Eukaryota > Metazoa > Chordata > Actinopteri > Salmoniformes > Salmonidae > Brachymystax > Brachymystax lenok. Next base: position 93,034,577 of record CM059789.1, on the reverse strand, counting down.
ACATAAATGAATTACACATAAAAACAGTAATTGGACTAAAGTGTCTTCTGTTGTGGGTAGTTTTTGTTAAGAGCAGTGACGCTCGGCCTGAACATTTGACACGCATCACTTACGGTTTTGGAACCACAAGGACCTTATCTTTAATATTAGCGAGAAATAATTTTCCAAAAAACAAAGATTAAATTGATACACACTTTTTTTATAGGGTTAGTGTTCCCCACATGGCCATATTTTCATGTTACAGCGCTTGTTTACGAAAGACAGTTGACTACCTGTGCTAATTAGCCTACAGTAAGTGTATATTTTGCATTTGTGAATTTTTTTTATGTGAGATGAAAGTATAGGGATTTATGTTTCTAGAACCGTACCACAATTATGAATCGATTCACGTTTATGAGTATTTGGCTGTTTTGGATTCCAGAGCCAAATCGCCCTTTAAACAACATGTAAGGTCCTTGGACTAAGGAGTAACGTTAGGCTCCTTTTTTCCAATATTGGGCTACAGTCTTGCTAGCTATGCAACTTAGCTAGCTAGCTCGCTTGCTATCTATTTATTCACCCAGCGATTAGCTATGTAAAAATGCATGTTGTAACCAAATGCTCTCCTTAGTATGTACCAGCCTGTTTGTTTTACTTTGGTGTTGGATAGGATGCTTGTCATGATGATTCCTGACCTGGTGTCTCTGCAAGGGTGATGTTCATTCAAATTAAGTCTTTTTTTCCACAGAATGCAAGTGAAGAGGAAGACGTAGACAATAACCAATCGACAAGATTAAGATCAAACCTGGGAAGAAGCAACGCAATAAAACCAAGATGACTAGAAGTCATCGAGACCCCATCAAAACACAGTCAGATGATGTTGACTCCAATAGAGAAGATTCAGACATTGGCCAAGCCCACTCTCTCAGCAGTAATGGGTTTACTTTCAACATCATCCAAATCAAAGAGGAGGAAACAGACTTTGAAGTGCAAGAAACTTGTGAGGAACATAACGGAATCAGATCAAATTATCACTTGGATTCTACAGCACTCCACCAGGATTCTTTAACCATCAAAACCAAGACTGAAACAGATTCTGTTTACATTAGCCAAGGAACGGCGAAAATTAAGACTGAGCATGATTCTGAAGTCAGAGTGGTTAAGACAGAGACTCTAGTGTACGCCCCCTCACACAGCTGCCCCCACTGCAGTTGCATGTTCCACACACCACAGCAGCTACTTGTCCACACCTGCCAGGTTGCGAATTCTGACAACATTGTGGATTTTTTGTTGAAGACCCCGTTTCATTCTTTGGAGTCCACGGAAAGGCTGCAAATTAAAACCGAGGGTCGACCTCTGCCTGAAATCAAGTACATAAGGAAGGATGACAAAGTGAGGAGGGCGTTCAATACCAACTGGTATAAAAAGTATCAATGGCTAACAGGGAGTCTTTCATCAAGCCGCTTGTATTGCTGGCCTTGTCTGCTCTTTGGAACGTTTGAGCCTTGGGCTAAAGGGGGGTTCAGTGACCTGAAGAACATTGACCGTTCAGCTAAACGGCATGACGAAAGCCGGGAGCATCTCAACTCCTACGCGAAACTCAAGCTTTTGGGACAGCCGAGTCATCGTGCCAATCACTCACTCAATGAAGGCCTGCGTATTCAAGCTGCGCAACACAACGAGAAGGTCCGAAGAAACAGGGATGTTCTCAAACGCCTCATTGACAGCATTGCGTACTTAGGCATGCAAGAGTTGGCTTTTAGGGGGCACGATGAGACAGAAAGTTCTGCTAACAAAGGAAACTACAGGGAATTGGCAGAGGTAATCGCACGGTATGATGCTTTACTTGCTCAGCATATGGAATCTTCAACTGTGTTCACTGGAATGTCAAGAACAATTCAGAACGACTTGATAACTGCTATTGCATCATCAATTAGAAGTGAGATTAAAAGCGAGGTTGACGCTGCTCCATTTTTCTCATGGCAAATGGATGAAACTACAGACCACTCGCAGTTGTCTGTCATTGTCAGGTATGTGGATGATCGGGGGTGTGTCCAGGAGCGTTTCTTGGGCTACTTTGATGTTTTAGCTGGGCGAGATGCACAGTCTGTGTTTGATCTAGTGAATTTGGAGATGTCAGAGTTTAAGTTTGTGGAGAAACTAGTCGCTCAAACATATGATGGCGCTGCTGTAATGGCTTCTGATTTAAATGGTCTGCAAGCAAAAGTAAGAGCTGTAGCTCCGAGTGCCACCTTTGTGCATTGCTATGCACATCCCCTCAACTCCGTATTAAGCCAGAGCGTGAAGTCTATGCCCAAGACCAAGGTTTTCTTTGCCACACTGGGTGGCTTTGCAACTTTCTTTTGTAAGTCCACCAATAGAATGCTGCTAGAAAAGGCAGCTTGTGCAAGTTTGCCAAAAAATGCACCAACACATTGGAATTTCACGTCCAGAGTCGTTAACACGGTGGCAAAAAACTTTGAGCATCTGTTGGACACATTCACAAGTATCACAGAGCATCCTAACATGGATGATGACACGATTTTTGATGCAAATGGGTTCAAGACACAGCTGGAAGATTTTCATTTTATTTTTTTACTTCTCACTTTTGAATATATATTTGCTTGCACAGATGTGGTTTTTGACAGTGTGCAACAGAATGCCATGGATGTAGAATTTTGTAAGAGGAGGATTGAGAATCTTATACTCAAGATAGAGGAGCACAAATCTGAAGAAGAATTTAGTGCTATATATCAGAAGGCTTCGAACATGACAGATGATCCAGAGTTGACGCACAGAAGGAAGCGGAGGCAGGGCACTCAGGATGTAATGCTGACGTACAAATCACTGTACGATTCAATCCATGACAACATCAAGACACAAATAGCACAGAGGTTCCAAAGCCTGGACAGCAGGAGATACATGGAGTTGTTAGATGATGAGAAATTTGAGTCATTCCGGAGTGAATTCCCTACAAATGCAATGGAAAGCCTGTCTCAGAGCTATGGGTGTTTTTTCAACATGGAAAAACTGAAAAATGAGCTGCAAGTGTTCTACTGTGGTGAGGAGCTTCAAGGGAACAGTCGAAAACTGTGTGACAGAATCTTGCATTTCAAGGGGTGTGGATTGAATGAAGTGATGCCTGAAGTGTACCGGCTCATGTGCCTAGTTGCAACTATAGGGGCAACATCAGCGGGCGTGGAGAGCAGATTCTCTCGTCTGAAGAGGCTGAAAAGCTACACAAAGAACACCATGGGACAAGAGCGACTCAAGAACCTGGCAATCCTATCCATAGAAAGGAGAATTCTTAAATCACTGCAGAAGAATCCTCACTGGTATGAGAGGGTCATTGACCAGTTTGCCAACCAGACTATGAGAAGAATGGACTTTATATTCAAGGTAACATTAATTAAAAAATTAACATTCATTTAAAACGTTTTTTTATTGCATCCATATGTGTAGTAGATTGTATATTTACGTAAATCATGTTTCTTTGCGGCCCAACTCTGTTTTGAATTGGTTTGTTTCCAACAGTGATTGAGACCGGATGGTGGAAACTCCCTGAACAACTGAGAGGGAGTATAAGGTCCCATGATGCCAGTAATGTATTAAAAGCAGCATGTAGCTCCTGTTTGTAAGCATGTGCACATGTCCACAACCTCTTATTCTTCCTCTGGAGACCTCAACCCTTCTCATGCACTGCAGTCAGCATTGACTAAAGCTATCAGTGTCATCGAGAGATGTCAGTTTGTTTGACCTCTGCTGCTGCTGCTACTTAAAGAACATTAAAACTAGTTTTGTGAATGCCGGTTTTCCTTTTCCAGTTTAAATGCCTGTTGGACCCTGCACCCAAATACTTATTTGAACTGTTAAGTTGAGCATGCCAATTCTTGATTTTGTGTTGTCTTTTGTAGTTATTATGGATCCCCATTAACTACTCTTCCTGGTCCAGCAAAATTAAGGCAGTTATAACATTTTTGTAGTTGATTAACAAGGGAAAAGTGATGCACAGATGATGGTTGTATATGCCCGACTTACTGTCTGGGGATGACAATGATTGCTGTGAATAAAGTATGTGAAAGAGGACATGTTTTTTTGTTTGGTAATTGCACATTAGACATGACTTTAAAATGAATTAAACAGTAATCACTTCAACAGCTGTAGAACAGCCTGTCATAACTGATTTGTGTCAGTCCATATGCCATCAATGGCCTGCACTGGTTTTGATATTGCACCATGTCTCACTTGCTAATAATCATACACGTTCATTCTATTGAAGATTATTGGGTCAAGCATGTAGGCTACATTGTCATTCCCACATATTGAGAGTGATGGTCTCTACCAATTAGAGTAGGGTTCCTATGCTATTTTCTCCATTCCAGCCATTCCAATGAGCCAGTCTTCCAATAGCTCCTCCCACCAGCTCTGCTGTAGTTTAGATATTGGTTACAATAACCGTCATCTTGCTAATCCAATGGACACGTTTCATCTTTGACAACAATATTACAGTAAGTACTGCTTTGATAAAGCTAGAAAATGAGAAGGGCGCAACTGCTACAAAACTGCTACCAAAAGTACACCAAAAGTATGTGGACACCCCTTTAGATTAGTGGATTTGACTATTTCAGCCACACACGTTGCTGACAGGTATATAAAAGTTGAGCACACAGCCATGCAATCTCCATAGACAAACATTGGTAGTACAATGGCCCGTACTGAAGAGATCAGTGACTTTCAACGTGGCACCGTCATAGGATGTCACCTTTCCAACAAGTCAGTTCATCAAATTTCTGTCCTGCTAGAGTTGCCCCAGTCAACTAAGTGCTGTTATTGTGAAATGGAAACGTCTAGGAGCAACACCGGCTCAGCCGCAAAGTGGTAGGCACACAAGCTCACAGAACGGGACTGCCGAGTGCTGAAGCACGTAGTGCGTAAAAATCGCCTATCCTCGGTTGCAACACTCATTACCGAGTTACAAACTGCCTCTGGAAGCAACCTCAGCACAATAACGGTTTGTTGGGAACTTCATGAAATGGGTTTCCATGGCCGAGCAGCCGTACACAAGCTTAAGATCACCATGCGCAATGCCAAACGTTGGCTGGAGTGGTGTAAAGCTCGCCGCCATTGGACTCTGAAGCAGTGGATACGCGTTCACTGGAGTGATGAATCACGCTTCACCATCTGGCAGTCCGATCAATAAATCTGGTTTTGGCGGATGCCAAGAGAACGCTACCTGCCCGAATGTATAGTGCCAACTGTAAAGTTTGGTGGAGGAGGAATAATGGTATAGGGCTGTTTTTCATGGATGGTGCTAGGCCCTCTAGCTTAAAGCTACTGCATACAATGACATTCAAGACGATTATGTGCTTCCAACTTCGTGGCAACAGTTTGGGGAAGGCCCTTTCCTTTTTTAGCATGACAATGCCCCTGTGCACAATGCGAGGTCCAAACAGAAATGATTTGTCAAGATCGGTGTGGAAGAACTTGACTTGCCTGCCCAGAGCCCTGACCTCAACCCCATCGAACACCTTTGGAACGCCAACTGCGAGCCAGGCCTAATCGCCCAACATCAGTGCCGACCTCAATAATGCTCTTGTGGCTGAATGGAAGCAAGTCCCTGCAGCAATGTTCCAACATCTAGTGGAATGCCTTCCCAGAAGAGTGGGAAGGCATTCCACTAGATGTTGCTGTTATAGCAGCAAAGGGGGAACTAACTCCATATTAATGCCCATGATTTTGGAATGAGATGTTCGACGAGCAGATGTCTACATACTTTTGGTAATGTAATGTACATTTAACTTTTCCCTTTCTGTGCTGATAACATAGAGATAGATAGAAGACTCGTCTTTGTATCTGTGCCATTACAGCAAATATTTTTTTATGACTAACCCAAGATAGACCAGAGCCTGTCGTTTCCAATGGGAGCAAATTAATCATAGTGGGCAGAACAAGCAAGGAGGTGGACAGAGCTAAGCACGAGCTAGTAAGATCCTATTGGCATGTTCTAGCATTTATTTGCAAATTTCCATTAGGGAACACCTACTCTGTGAAGTGTGCGTGTGTAATAACTCAATTCTCCCTTGCACTCCTAAACAATGCAATTTTGGTAAAACTTTTTGGCAAAGGGTAAAGTATACAAAATGCAGTCCACTCTGTTACAGATTCTAGTTTTGGAAACAGAAAACTGTATGGAGATAAAATGTTTAATCGATTAGAACATTTGCAGAATGTTGGACAAAATCCATCTCGCTCCATCTTCTCCTACTGCTGGCCACTGGGCTTCATCTCTTCACCATATTTTGTAGTGAGTAGAAATGCCGACCAGATGTTTCACGTTTATACATCCGGTAAAATATCTGGCTCATTGTTCTATCTGTGATTATAGTGTCTGTGACAGCATGGGCAGCGACATTGAGGTAATCTCCATTTTGAGGTAGTCAATTTTCTTCTTCAAAATTGTCTCATCCCTCCTGATGGCCTGGTTGGACATGACTGCAACAGGGTCTCCAGGAGGGCTCAGCCAATGAAGTTGTAAGTCCCACCCAGTTGGCTACATTAAAATGGTGGAATCCCTCAATTGTGCTGGCAATGCTATTTCGGCCTTTTGGCCACTAGAGGCCTCCACCATTCTCTATGGCAGATACTTTTTGGCGAGAATGAATCAGTCGCTTCATCTTTGCACATGACCCAGGGACCTTTGCCTGATTGGTCAAGTTTCATGACATTGACGATCAAGAAAAGGCAGCGTCTTTCCGGTTAAAGATGGTGGATAAATAAAGATGTCCCACTCAGGTGGTTGATCATTGAAATAAAATGGTCAGTTCCGGTCTGCTTAACGTGGTGGTTCTCCAATGCATTAGCAGTTTGGTCTGGCCTGCTTAGTTCATTGACTGTATACGAACCAGAACAATTAGGGAGTGGGATGTCTCGCTTCCTCTTCCGTCTCTGTTTCCAACGACAACAATCAGAAATAAGCTAGCTAGCAAAGCTATTTTCAAAGCTTTGCTATCTTGCTTTTTTATCCGTGAATATTTATACGAGAAACACAACTTTTTCCTCTCGTGGTTGTCTTCATAATCAAGATAGCTACATTTGGTGGGTGACAATCATACAAAGTAGCAAGGTAACGTTAGCTAACAGACGCGTTTAGCTATCTTGCTACAACTATGCAATCGTATATAGGTTACCAACGACGACGTAAAGATATAGCTAGTTAGGTTGTAACCAAAGGTTACTCTGCATGCTAGGAGGATGTCCAGTTGACCGTGGTAATGATTATAATGCGGGGTAATGAAGGGCTATGAAGTAGTAGGCTATTGAAAGTGTTACTAAACCAGACTTCAACATAGCTAATGCAGAATTGGGGTTTCTTACTTTTTACATGTTGGATGGGTTGTTATGATCCCTGGTAGCTCCGTAAGGGTGATGATGTTCAATCAAACCTGGTCTTTTCTCCACAGAATGTAAAGTAATGGGAAGGTGTTGACCTTACCAGAGACACACTAGTCAACAAGATGAAGAACAAATCTGTGAAAAAGCAACACAAAATCAAGAGGTCTAAACATTATCGAGACCCCATCAAAACAGAGTGTGAAACACAGTCAGATGATGTTAACTGCAAAAGAGAAGAACCAAACATTAGCCAAGCTTCCTCTCCCAACACTAAAGGGGTTATATCCAACTCCATCCAAATTAAAGAGGAACCAGCAGACTATGAAGTACAGAGTCATTGCTTCGATTCTAGAGCACTCCACAAGGATTCTGGAACCAAGACTGAAACAGATTCCGTTTACATTAGCCAAGGAACAGTAGAGATAAAAGCGGAGTATGATTCTGATTCTGAAATACATAAGGTGGTGGTTAAGAGAGAAACTCAAGTGTGTTTCATGAAGGAGGAGAATGTGGGTGAAGAAAACACAGATGAGGACACCCAAGATATGAGGGATACAGACAGCAACAGAGGTATGCATACACACCACCCTTAAAATCAGTGTCATCTTAAAATGCTTGAATATTTGATATTGACTGACTAGGCTAAATGGCTATTTAATATTGACTTTGAATTTAAGATTCATCATGAAAATATAGGTCTACTCTCGTTTACTTTTAAAATTATATTGTTTCTTATTTAACTTTATGCCCCTCTTCTGTAAATCAAATCACATTTTATTCATCACATACACAGTTTACAGCAGGTGTAAAAGGTGCAGTGAAATGATAATGCGCTAGCACCCTCAACTATGCAGTACATCAGTCAGTAGCAATAAAAAGAGTCAAGTCAAAAATAACTCTTCTTATTATAACCATCTAGTATTCTCCCTTTGTCTTTTTCTACCCCTGCTTCTACCACTCTCCCTCAGTCTCTTCTCCACAGTTCTTTCCTTGTACATACTGCACCATCTCCTTCACTGACCATTCCTTCCTGGAGAAGCACATCAAGTGGAACCACCAGAAGGAGTATCTGGCCATGTTGAGAAACAGTTTTTCGAAGAGCAGTGGAACAGAGACGGTCCCAACACACAGCTGCCTCCACTGTAGCCTCATGTTCCAAACCCCACGGCTGCTTAGCATCCACACCCGCCAAATCCACCCTTCAGCCACTCCCCGGAAACCTGCCCGTCCCCACAGGGTTTCGTCGAAACTCTACACCTGCCCACAGTGTGCCCGCAGATTCAGGTACCTGGGCAGTCTGCAAAACCACTGTGAGCTTTCACACAAAATGGCTGTTGTTAGCACCAATGGACACCTCAGTTGTGCCGATTGTGGGAAGAGCTTCAAGAATTGTTGGGGACTGGGACCTCACCAGTGTCAGGAACCAGAAGGCACTGAACCTCAGGACATTAAGCCTGTGGTTTGTCTGGATGTTGGCTTCCATTGCTCAGAGTGTGGCAAGATCCTCTGTAGTCCTCAGAGCCTGAACATTCACATGCGAATTCACACCGGAGAGAAGCCGTATGCCTGCAAGGAGTGTGGCAAAAGATTTGCGGAGAGCGGCAGTTTACGCAAACACCTGCTGATACACTCTGGAGTCAAGGCATTCAAATGCCAGGAATGCGGGAAGGATTTTGCCCGTATGAAGGGTCTCAGGAGTCACATGACCACTCATTCTGGCAAAAAGCAGTACTCCTGCTCCCACTGTGACCGGCAGTTTGGATACAAGTCTAGTCTCACCATTCACCTACGCTCTCACACAGGGGAGAAACCCTTTCACTGCACAGAGTGTGGTAAAGACTTCTCTATCAAGAGAAACCTAAGGCTTCACCTAAAAATCCACAACAACGAGAAAGGCCACCAGTGTGGGGAGTGTGGCCTGAAGGTGATAGACATTGGGGCGTTGAAGACACACATGCGCTCACACACCGGTGAGAGGCCTTACCACTGCACAGTGTGCAGCAAGCAGTTCATTCGACTGGAACATCTGAAGAACCACCAACGCACTCACACAGGTGAGAGACCATACGTCTGTTCGGAGTGCAGCAAGAGCTTTGCTCAGTCTGGAGATCTCACAAAACACATACGCACCCACACTGGAGAGAAGCCATATGAATGTTCTGTCTGCCATGGCTGCTATACCTCTTCAGGGGATCTGGGCAAACACATGAGGATCCACAATGGCTCACGGCCCTTTCCCTGCCAGCAGTGTGACAAGAGCTTCCGCTTGGTCGGCCACCTTAAAACTCACATGAGGACCCACACTGGGGAGAGACCATACTCCTGCCCCCGCTGCCTCCGGACCTTCGCTCGCACCCACCACCTCTCTGTTCACCTGGCTCAGTGTCGATGATTGATGATAATGATTTGCCTGGCTGTGTCGCGCCTTTCTCAAACTCATTGCGTTATGCTTTATGGGGATAACTCACCCTTTCCACTACTCCCAATGTGTAGCCCTTACCTGGGGGGGGCAGCCATATTGCATCAGAACACTGAGGGGGTATTTTGCTGACTATTACAGCGGACAAACAAGATGATGTAGGAAGCGTCAATTCAAAGGTCCAAGAGCTCCAGACATTGACACTCCGCTAGATACAGCTAGATGTTGGGCAGAGTTTTTAGTTTGCATGCAGTTTCAGATTGGTTTTCTGGACATTAAAGGGATAGTTCACTACAAAATACAAATGTATATAATTTCCCACTTACCATGGCTTTAGGTGTAGATGATTCATCAAAGCGTCAAGATGTGATTATAGCGCAATAAAGTGACTGAAATGTAAGATAGACGTCTATCATGTCAATTACTATTTTGAGTGAATTATCTCTGTTTGTACTATATCTAAAATCTAGACACTATTTTACTGAATGTATGATAACAATTTTTTTCTTATGAAGGTGTGCAGATTGGGTCTCTGCAGTACATACAAGAAACAAATACTCTTTATACAGCCTATGTACTGAATCTATAACCTACTTTAACTAATAGTGTTGTCTTGGTGTGCGTGATAAATAGTAGTGTTATCTTGGTGTGTGATAAATAGTGTTATAACTGATTAATTACTTCGTATTTATTCTAAATGATTAGGCAACTGTTATTATAAGAATGTGTCAATGACTTGATATCTACTAAGTCATTACATCGACTAATAAATATGAACAACAATGATAAGGCTGTTTAACCAAACCTTGCACAATGCAATAAATTATTTAAAAAAAAATGGTATATTGATATTATTTTATTAGGTAGATTTTGTTTTGTTTTGAAGCTTACCATTTCTGTACAAAGTAATTAATTAATTAATTCTGTAAAAGTAATTAATCTATTAATTCCTAATAGATGCTAGGAATTAATATAGCATGTACAATGCCTTCAGAAAGTATCCATACCCCTTGACTTATTCCACATTTTGTGTTAAGGCCTGAATTCACCATTGATTAAATATTAGTTTTTTCTCACCCATGTTCACACAATACCCCATAGTGACAAAGTGAAATATGTTTTTAGAACTTTTTGCAAATGTATTAAATGAAATACAGGAATATCTCATTTACGTAAGTATTCACACCCCTCAGTCAGTACTTTGTAGAAGCACCTTTGGCAGCGATTACAACTGTGAGTCTTTCTGGGTAAGTTTCTAAGAGCTTTCCACAACCATAGATTTAAGATGAAAACTGTAACTCGGCCACTCGGGAACATTCACTGTCTTCTTGGTAAGCAACTCCGGTGTAGATTTGGCCTTGTGTTTTGTGTATGTTCTTTGTATGCCATTTTAATATTTGAGAATTAACTAATGATATTAGGCCACACTTGGACATGATTACAGACACCTGTGTGTGTGTGTGTGTCTTTTGACACTATATAAACGAGTCCCCCGCAGTGTTTGTGATTATACCCTGATGAAGACAGCTTGCCTGTCGAAACGTTGGACATAACATTTTTGCATGTGAGCTCCTAGAGTGCGGCTCTCCTTTATTTTCTAGTTTTCCACTCCGCTAGCCAGCACCTCGCCTAAATAGGTGTGCGTTTCTTTTTCCTCTAGATTATTAAATTGTGGGAAATGTGGGGTATGAATACTTTCTGAAGGCACTATATATATGTTTATTTCTATTTAAGCAAAATACAAGATTAATCAAATCCCCAAATCACCTTATCACCATTGAGTTGCTGTCATTGTAAATAAGAATTTGTTCTTAACTGACTTGCCTAGTTAAATAAAGGTTATACATTGCCAGTGACTGATATCAGAGATCTGTATATAATGACAAGATGCTCATGTCTCTGCCCGGAGTAGTTTCCCAAAGGCGGGAAGGTAGGCGACATGCTTAAGCCCATAGAAACGCATTGGGCTTATTTTGGACAGATTTTGGTGAGAGTGAACCCTCTCGCGTCACCTCTTCCTTTCTGCTGATATTCATTGAGTATGCCAAACATTAGGAACACCTTCCTAATATTGAGTTGCACCCCCTTTTGCCCTCATAACAGCCTCAATTCGTCAGGGCATGGACTCTACAAGGTGTCGAAAGCGTTCTACAGGGATGTTGGCCCATGTTGACTCCAATGCTTCCCACAGTTGTGTTAGGGATGCTGGCCCATGTTGACTCCAATGCTTCCCACTGTTGTGTCAAGTAGGCTTGATGTCCTTTGGGTGGGGGACCATTATTGATACATACAGGAACTTGTGTTAAATCCACTCCTCAGGTCATTGAGGACCACAAACACTTTTGTCCCTAAAAGTATCCTATAGTAAGCCAGCCAGTCATCAGCCCTGAACATTAGTCACACATTAATTTACAGCCTGGATATGCAGCACTTGGACAAGGGTCCCAAACAAGCTTGTCTGGGTCAATTCAAAGGGAATTGCTCTATTATTTTTATGTCCGTGATTACGAGGACGTAGCTGTAACTACCACTCGGGCACGGATAACAAAGATGTATTTAGAGCTAAATAATATTGAGTGTACCTTTGTTTGAATCTGGAATCAATAAGTTTTAAACCGTGTCTATTATTCATTTAGCAGCGTCATGTCTGTGCAGAGGAGGGGCCGGGAGATGAATGGGCTGGATCTTCTAGTTCCCCTGTTGCCGTTACCATAATTGTTGAACAACCACGGTTTTTAAAGATTGGGCGTTAGGGGAGGCAGGCCACACAAAGAAAGTTAATAGATTTTGAAAATTGAGATGGATTGTGCAGCAGACATATTTGTAATGTTCCATTGGTTTGGCAGGAAGATGGACAAATATGATCAGGGGTTGTGGTGGGGGAATAAAACAGAGTACACGTACACACACACACACACACACAGGGCAGCAGCAGAGAATGCATCCTGCCTCACAGATAAAGGTGTTAGTGTGTAGATATGTTGAGTGAGTGTGTGTCTCTGTTATGGTTAGTACTGTAATGGCCGGATGTGTCATAGTTTGAAGTCCAGAACTGCCTTAATGCAGATGAGTTCACCCGTGAATTGTCACTGAAGGGTCCTAATTGACAAGCAGTTCCTGTCTCGGGGCAGCAGGGGGAAACCGCTAGCTGTCGATGGATGCTTCAGACAAGGAATACAGGAGGAAATCTCTCCGTCTCTGGGTTAGGGGCAAGCAGGAGGAAGAGCTTGAGTGATGTTAGATGGCACAAGCTAGAGACGGCAGTAAACAGACTTAGCACATTGTTTCAGATAAGCACAGAATGTTCTGAATCAGAATGTCTCTATTCCATTTGATAATGTATTCTTGTATCTATAGTGTTCAGCAGTGTTACATGTATTCTTGTATCTATAGTGTTGATCAGTGTCACATGTATTCTTGTATCTATAGTGTTGAGCAGTGTTACGTGTATTCTTGTATCTATAGTGTTGAGCAGTGTTACATGTATTACGTTATCTAGTGTTGAGTAGTGTTACATGTATTATGTTATCTATAGTGTTGATCAGTGTCACATGTATTCGTGTATCTATAGTGTTGAGCAGTGTTACAATAATACATGTATCTATAGTGTTGAGCAGTGTTACATGTATTCTTGTATCTATAGTGTTGAGCAGTGTTACATGTATTACGTTATCTAGTGTTGAGTAGTGTTACATGTATTATGTTATCTATAGTGTTGATCAGTGTCACATGTATTCGTGTATCTATAGTGTTGAGCAGTGTTACATGTATTATTGTATCTATAGTGTTGAGCAGTGTTACATGTATTATTTTATCTATAGTGTTGAGCAGTGTTACATGTATTATTTTATCTATAGTGTTGAGCAGTGTTACATGTATTATTTTATCTATAGTGTTGAGCAGTGTTACATGTATTCTTGTATCTATAGTGTTGAGCAGTGTTACATGTATTACGTTATCTAGTGTTGAGTAGTGTTACATGTATTATGTTATCTATAGTGTTGATCAGTGTCACATGTATTCGTGTATCTATAGTGTTGAGCAGTGTTACATGTATTATTGTATCTATAGTGTTGAGCAGTGTTACATGTATTATTTTATCTATAGTGTTGAGCAGTGTTACATGTATTATTTTATCTATAGTGTTGAGCAGTGTTACATGTATTATTTTATCTATAGTGTTGAGCAGTGTTACATGTATTCTTGTATCTATAGTGTTGAGCAGTGTTACATGTATTACGTTATCTAGTGTTGAGTAGTGTTACATGTATTATGTTATCTATAGTGTTGATCAGTGTCACATGTATTCGTGTATCTATAGTGTTGAGCAGTGTTACATGTATTATTGTATCTATAGTGTTGAGCAGTGTTACATGTATTATTTTATCTATAGTGTTGAGCAGTGTTACATGTATTATTTTATCTATAGTGTTGATCAGTGTCACATGTATTCTTGTATCTATAGTGTTGAGCAGTGTTACATGTATTATTGTATCTATAGTGTTGAGCAGTGTTGCATGTATTCTTGTATCTATAGTGTTGATCAGTGTTACATGCCACAAGTGGAATTACATGCCTTTTATTTAGCACTGTGTTTTTTCCATCTAAAATGGCTTTTAGAACCTGTAGAGAGAGACAACACAGCCAATGCTTTTTTGTTTCCTATTTTGGAACCAGTCATTGTGTCCAATGACAAACCTCTCTCTCCTACATTCTGTCCTATTTTCTGTAGTATTCATATAATTATGGCATGATGCATCTCTTCCATCCCTTCAATAATGTATTTTTTTCTCTATGGCTCTTATTTTCCATCCATTATCTTTCCCCAGCCTCAGATACATTGTATTTATGGTGCTCCAGTATACTCTATGAATGTCTGACTCTGCAATGACATATTTCATCAGTACAATATAGATGGTACTATTGCGGATACTACTGCAAATCATCAACAAATCGAAACATGAAACCAAACATTTATTTAGCCTTCGACATCCCAAAGACATACGGCAAAAGCATTTTCAATCTGTCCCCCTGACAGACAGTTGGTAGTCTTTTAGGTTGCAGTCTGAAAATTGAATTACCTCATATTGAATCCTATAAAAGTCCAGTTGGGGGGATTTTCTTTCTGTGATGTAATTTGAGGTATCCAATTTTCCTCGTATTTACTGTCTATATTTTTGTCAATTTGGCAGAGGAACACATTGTACGCGTTGGTGCTTCGATGTCACTGGTGTCGTCGCGGTACGGTGGTTTTGGCTCTCGTCGGCCCTGGAGGTCAGTGTGTGGGAAGAGAGGGTGGCTCTATGGGGGCTTTGGAGCCGCTCTCGGCCCGTCCCTTTGGGCACCACCAGGTCCGAATCCACTCCTCTCATTCATGAAGGGGTCAAAATACGGGTCAAAACATCCCGTTAGACTCTGGAGAGACGTGCTGGTGTGTAGGCGTAGATGAAACGGGTATTTGGGGGGGGGCTTTGGTATAGGCTGCAGCTGGTAACAGTTCTTTCGCCTCACTCTCTCACAAGTCCAAAGACGCCTAAAACTATTGGTTTACATAAAAGAAGAAGGAAAAAAACAACTCAGTTGTTTGGTAAAGAGTACAATGAGGAGGCTGATGAACAACGTGGGTATATAAGTGGGGTCGCGACCCAAAGTGGGCCACTGATATGTTAATGGTGGATCGCGACATGTCAGAGTAAAAAATATATATAACCTATATATTTTTTACATTTATTAGGAACTCCCTCTGGGCTCTCAACTTACGGTTGAGAGTTAGAATAGTAGAATACACAAGGTGAAATTTGTCGAGCCTCAGCAGTTTTCGTCTTATGTCAATTACTGACAGTCACTCATTTAGTCATGTCAGCGAAAAAATTTAGATGGGTAAATTAATCTAGCCAGTTTATCTACACTTTAAGTAATCAAGGCTGAACACCAACCGGGCATGGAGGGCACACTGACCCACAATGCTGACCCACAATGCTGTTTACTTTCTGCATCTACGTCATATCGCTGAGTCTACCTTTAAAACTGCAAAGATTTCACTACATCCCATGGCAAAATGATTAGAATTGCTGAAAATTGTTATTAAATTGCAAAAAAGGGCCCCCATAAGGGGGCATGTTTTCATGAGCTTGGGCCCATGGAAAACACTGAATTTCTCATTTCGGTCCCACCCAACAAAAGCTCAAGTTATGGTTTTATCTAATGTTAGGATGATAACAAAATGTATTATGTAAATTATTCTGGGAACTTTTAAAGAACAGAGGAAATTTGTTTTGGGAACATTCATTTTAACATCAGGTGAATGTTTTTTGCACCCTAAAATAATCAAACACACAACTGGTAGAATCAACCACACAACTGTACAGTTTTTGTAATTTGAGAACATTTATTTTGTGATATCCCCATAATGTGCTCACCAGAATGTTTCTATAGACCTAATGAAACATTCTGGTAACCTTTAAAAGAACAGATTAAATGTGTTCTAGGAAAATTCTTGCAACAGCCAAATGTTTTATATAAACATTCTATAATCATCAGATGACTAGACAGTTTTTATGTTATGAGAACATTTGCCACGACCTAACGAATGTTCTGGGAACTTTCACAGAAACAGTTTTGGTTTGCTGGGCAGGCTGAAAAAGTATAACAACCCCTGTCCTAGACAATTGCTGCCAAATATTTGTTTTACACCCTCTGGCATGTAGGCCTATAGATAGGGCCTGTGTTTTGAAGATCTGACCTAGAAAAACTCAGGGCCTTAGTTATATAGCCTATATGGTTCCAGAGGTTTTCCTAGTCAGTACATGTAGTGTATGTAGTGAGGACTTCCAGGGCTATCGCTAACAGGAACTGCTAACCACTTTCTCTTTGCTTGACTAGGGGCTTGTCCAGGTGTACCATCCAGCTAGCATCTGTCATGGCGGCTGCTGTCGTGGCTCTCTGACCGCGGCCTCCCTCCTCCTCCATCCTCGTGTAGCCTTTTGCTCCCTCTGTCTGTTTAGGGAGGGATAGAGATGTGGATGGCGAGAGAGACTGACAGTGTGCACTCCCCTGCTCAGTAAATATGAACTGCACCCGGCAGACAGACTCATTCATCACAGGGAAAGAGGGAAAGGGAGAGAGGGAGGAGGGGGGAGAGAGGGGCAGAATGGAGGGTAGAGGAAAGTAGCGAAGAGGAGAGGAAAGGAGCGAGCGAAGGAGCGGCAACAGAGAAGTGACTACCGTATAGCCAAAGAAGGGGAGAAAGTGGGAGAGGGGCAATTGGAGGAGGCAGATGGGGAGAGGACGAGAGGATTGAGGGATAAATAGAGGATAGTGGATGTATTTGGGGAAGCATGGGAAACAGGAAGACTGATGAAATGTAGAGGGACAGAGAATGGACTCTATATTGTTTGGGCTCTTACAAGTGTGAATCCTGACAATGTGAAGATCCTGATGTCATTCTAACCCTGAAGACAGAGACTTCGGATCTCAATTTTAGAGACTTATTGAACCTCAGACTTTGACCTTCAATCACTTCATTTCTTAAAGGGAAGTGTCTTGTAAGGGATTTCCACATCAACCAAACAAAACATATATTTACTGTGTTGTGGTTATTTTTCCTCCATACTTTTTACACTATTAACCCTAGTTTGGATTCCATTAGCATTATGTTGAGGCCTTTCCTACTGAATTAACTCAAACTAGCACACTAAACATTACCAAGGCAACTAGACTATGTATACATCATTAGGCCTATACCTCATATACCTTCACTTTCAAATTCCCCTCTTCTCCGCTGACCCTCCAACTCCTTCATTTAAAGCACCTTCCCGTTTCTTTCTCACCCCAAACCTCCCCCTCTCTGCCTTTCCCTCCATCTCTCCTTCCTCCACAAAGAAAGACAGGAGAGAGGGAAGATGGCGTTTGGCAGATGCCATATTTCGACTTTCTGTCAGTGTGATTAATATTGACACTGTGTGTTTCTTACCAGAGGGTTGTTGACTGTGTGTGTTGTTTTGATTTCATTATTCTGTGCTCAGGCAGTTTTTCTTAAAGATCATACAATAACAGATGTGGGGTCTGAAATAGAGACACAGATATCGGGATGGGTTGAGTGCACTGGTCATATCACTAGTAGAGACATCGGTCATCAGTCCTCCTATCTGGACATGTCTCACCCCCTCAGGGTGGGCTAAGCAGAGGCCTTATCAACTGTGACCCCCCCACCCCCCATGTATGTCTATGCCTGTGTTCATATTTCTAAAGAACTTCCCCTCTGGACTCGAGAGGGATTTAGGCTAATCATTCATTTCAGTGTGAACAGTTGAGTAGGAGGAAGAATCAAATCAATATCTAAATGTTGACTGCTGAGGAGAATAAATGAAGCAATGTGACAGAAAGGGAAAGGTTGAGAGACAGTAGAGAGAAAGAGGACGGGAAGGAAACAAGGAGAAACAAAGATAAACTTTTACGAATAAACAAATAAAAGGCGAAGCTGTGAAGAGAGTGGTAGATACGCAAGAGGCCGACGGGGGGAAACAGTTGTCGCTGGAGACTTGTATTGACTTTTCCCCCTCCTCAATCGCACGTGACTGGAGCCTGCGTGGGGGCTGAGAGAGAGAGACTGAAGGAGAAATGAGAAAATAAATTACTCTGGAAAGATATGACGATAGGCTACACGCGGCTTTAAATCTGAAAGGGAATTCGCGACACACTCGACCAATTTGTCACTGCGCTCTTTACCTTTTTTCATTTCTTATTTGTACTTTTCCCCCTATTATTTTCGCCCCTTCAACACCCCGATACCCCTAATTTACCCCACTTTTCCCGTCTATCCAATTCTTCTTCACCCCATCATGTTCCATCCATTCTCTTTACAAATTTCCCACATTGTATTTGTATTGTTTGGGCTACTATTTGCCTATCATTTGCATAAAATTGTATCTGTTTGTATTTTCTTTTTTGCATTAGGCTATTATGTATTATTAATAATAAGTTACCTGCCTACATTTAACCCATTATCAACCCATTTCATGATGCTACTCTCCGTGTGGGATCATGCTACTTTACCCATAGGCTACCCAAAACGAGTGTCTTTATTTGTGTCCGTTTATAATTTGACAAATCCATAAATCTATCAACCTAAACTACTTGTCTTTCAATAGGTATACCTTCATCTGTAACTACACTCAATGATATGTGCCCACTCTCCTCCCCAAACATATCAAAATCTAAGAGAGAGGGGGGAAATGAGATGCATCGAAAAAAAAAAAAAGAATGAGGGGAACCAACAGTAAAGGATGGTTGGAAAAATGGGTGGAAGAATGAAATGGAAAAGAGAAAAGCAAGAAAACGTAGACTTAAAGTATACCCCCCTCTTTTATTTAATTTAGACGCCAGGCGAAAATCGATCCTGCCATTCGATACGCAATCCGAATCAAGGCGAATTAAGCGGGCGGAAATTAACTCTGAAAATATTTTTGATGGAGTGGCTTGTAGTCTCTCGGCCAAATGGACTGCAAAGTGGAACAAATGACAGGGGCCTAGTGGTGGAGACAGCGCCGCTCCATCTTCCATTAGGCCGTAATGGGATAGGTCCAGCCCCCTAGCTCGACTCGGCTGCATTAATCAAAACAGCCGCTATATGAAGATTTATGGTTCTCCCCTCGTCTCCGCTCCACTCCAGCGCCGCCGAAGCCAGAGCCAGTTCTCGGTGTGTGTGTGTTTGAAGAAAGGAGGGGTTGATCTCTCTCGCTCTATCTCGCTTCCTCTCTTTCTCTCTCCCCATACCTTGCATATACACAAACAGAGTCGTGTGTCTCGCTATGTGCACATGCTCCTTTATCCCGGGGACTGTGTAATCATATCTTGTCATTTTTGTCTACATGCATGTCATAGGACCTGTTTCTTCGATTGGTGCCTCTTATGGAGCTAGAGTTGAAGTCGGAGATTACACACACCTTAGCCAAATACATTTAAACTCAGTTTTTCCTGACATTTAATCCTAGTAAAAATTCCCTGTTTTAGGTCAGTTAGGATCACCACTTTATTTTAAGAATGTGAAATGTCAGAATAATAGTAGAGAGAATGATGTATTTCTTTTCTTGTATTTCTTTCATCACATTCCCAGTGGGTCAGAAGTTTACATACACTCAATTAGTATTTGGTAGCATTGCCTTTAAATTGTTTAACTTGGGTCAAACGTTTCAGGTAGCCTTCCACAAGCTTCCCACAATAAGTTGGGTTAATTTTGTCCCATTCCTCCTGACAGAGCTGGTGTAACTGAGTCAGGTTTGTAAGGCCTCCTTGCTCGCACACGCTTTTTCAGATCTGCCCACAAATTTTCTATAGGATTGAGGTCAGGGCTTTGTGATGGCCACTCCAATACCTTGACTTTGTTGTCCTTAAGCCATTTTGCCACAACTTTGGAAGTATGCTTGGGGTCATTGTCCATTTGGAAGACCCAATTGTGACCAAGCTTTAACTTCCTGACTGATGTCTTGAGATGTTGCTTCAATATATCCACATAATTTTATCTATTTTGAGAAGTGCACCAGTCCCTCCTGCAGCAAAGCACCCCCACAACATGATGCTGCAACCCCCGTGCTTCAGGGTTGGGATGGTGTTCTTCGGGCTTGCAAGCCTCCCCCTTTCTCCTCCAAACATAACGATGGTCATTATGGCCAAACAGTTCTATTTTTGTTTCATCGGACCAAAGGACATTTCTCCAAAAAGTACGATCTTTGTTCCAATGCAGTTGGAAACCATAGTCTGGCTTTTTTATGGCGGTTTTGGAGCAGTGGCTTCTTCTTTTTCTTCTTTTTCTTCCTCTTTGCTTGACATCATGGGAAAATCAAAAGAAATCATTCAAGACCTCAGAAAATGTATTGTAGACCTCCACAAGTCTGGTTCATCCTTGGGATCAATTTCCAAACGCCTGAAGGTACCACGTTCATCTGTACAAACAATAATACGCAAGCATAAACACCATGGGACCACGCAGCCATCATACCACTCAGGAAGGAGACTCATTCGGTCTCCTAGAAATGAACGTACTTTGCTGCGAAAAGTGCAAATCAATAACAGAACAACAGCAAAGGACCTTGTGAAGATGCTGGAGGAAACAGGTACAAAAGTATCTATATCCACAGTAAAACAAGTCCTTTATTGACATAACCTGAAAGTCCGCTCAGCAAGTAAGAAGTCACTGCTCTAAAACCATAAAAAAAGCCAGACTACAGTTTGCAACTGCACATGGGGACAAAAATCGTACTTTTTGGAGAAATGTCCTCTGGTCTGATGAAACAAAAATACCAAAGACCATCATTATGTTTGGAGGAAAAAGGGGAAGGATTGCAAGCCGAAGAACACCATCCCAACCGTGAAGCACGGGGGTGGCAACATCATGTTTTGGGGGTGCTTTGCTGCAGGAGAGAGAGAGAGAGAGAGAGAGAGAGAGAGAGAGAGAGAGAGAGAGAGAGAGAGAGAGAGAGAGAGAGAGAGAGAGAGAGAGAGAGAGAGAGAGAGAGAGAGAGAGAGAGAGAGACTGACTGACGTGCTGGGAACAAGCCAAAAAACTTCAGCCCACTTTTGATTAAATGAGACTGATCGGCCCACCGCTGAGAGACACTGTTTGAATGTGTGTGTGATTGTAACAGGGAGCAGGACTGGAGGTCTCCCAATGGATGACCTCATGCCATTGTCCCTTATTTCCCAATCTCTCTCTCTCACACACACACACACAGTGACTCCTAACTTTTCCCAGCTCTCTCCTATTCTCTTCCCCCTACCTCTTTACTTCCTGTATCTCCTCTGTTTTCCTTTCTCTTTGGTACCCATTATTTCTACCTGTCCCGCCTCTTTCCCCTCTATATACTTCCCTATCTTTTTCCACTTTAGCCTATTCCCTTCGACCCCCATCCCCCGCCCCTAGCTCTCCCATGCGGATAACCAAACCAACATGGAGACATCTCTATATCCATCTATCTCTCATTTAATTTTGCCCTCCCTCTTTTCCCTTTTCTCTTCTTCTCTTTCTTTCACTGGTGTGTGGAGGGGAAGCTTGCTGCCAGTTTCAGTCTACCGAAGGGTTTATTTAAATTAGAAACGCTTCAATCTCCTCCTCCTCCTCCTCTTTCTCTCTGTCTCTCGTTCCCTCTCTCTCTGTCTCCCCTTCTTTCTCTCTCCCCCACCTTCCTGTTGAAGCCTCCAGAGTCCAGTCAACACTGGGCAACTTTGTTTGTAGATGGAAGGGAAAGAGTGGAGGACGGACGGGGAGGAAGGAAGTGAGGAAATTAAGGGTGGGAAGTAGAGGTGGAGAGAGGGAGTTAGAGAAAGGTCAGGGGAGACCTGCTAGTCAGTGTTTTTTAGTTCCTTCCTCCTCTCATGGCTCAATCCGCTCCGATTAGGCCCTTTAAACGTCCCCTTCACTTGACTCTGTCTGTAGGCTACAGCTCTGCCTCCTAGACATCCTATCATAGCACCCCTACCTTGTAGGCTACTGCTCTGCTTCCTAGACATCCTATCATAGCACCCCTACCTTGTAGGCTACTGCCCTGCTTCCTAGACATCCTATCATAGCACCCCTACCTTGTAGGCTACTGCTCTGCCCACTAGACATCCTGTCAGAGCACCCCTACCTTGTTCTCTTTTCCTCTCACTCTTTTTTTTTCTTCTGTCTCCTCTCTTCATATTTTCTTCTGTTCTCTTTTGGCCTCCCTATCTGTCTGCAGTCTCCCTGTTTCACAAGCTTGTTCTCTTACTATGTCTCTAATTCCTCCCGCGCTCTCTATCTCTTTATCTCTGGTATGTCTATCTGTCCATCATTTGTCTCTAGTGAGTGAGATGCATGGCATGGGTCAGTCAAGGCACCTAATCATCCCTGTAAATAATGACCCTGCCTTTTAAACCCTTCTTTCCCTCTCTCCCTCCTCCCCCTCTCCTCAACCCCCTCGCCCCCACCACTCTTTACCTATTAACGCACAATTATGTGAATGGGCCTCTTGGCCGTTGCCGACACCGGCATAAAGGAAACGAGGTGTGGAGAACATAGAGGCAAGTCTCTAATGGCTGACTGACATCAGACAAGCTCATAGATCACAGGATTATTAATAACACTGTTAACCGGCCCAGTCAGGACCACCATCATCAACACAGACAAGAGACTTAATGGACACTCTGATCATCTCTCATTCCCAGCATACAGCTCTATGGCCTGTCATGTAGGCTCTTGGGAGGTGGCACCCATTTCATTTGAGTCATTTAAATGATGCCTCTATAGATGTAGGATCTTAATTTGATCACCCTGTTGCAGGACATTTAAAACTTGTAATATATTTGAGGTTCAAAAAGGCTTCTGAAGTTTGTAATTTTCACTTAGAAATTTCATACTTGATTTTCCCTTATGAAAAAAATGTAAAATGTCCATTAAATTCTAATCCACATAATAAAATCCAGATGTTCTTTTTATAGAAACATAATAACATGAGGAATAAATACACAATGAGTAGCTATAACTATCTATATACACAGGCTACCAGTATCGAGTCGATGTGCAGGAGTACGAGGTAATTGAGGTAGATACTGTACGTGCATATGGATAGATAATAAGCAGTAGCAATCACATGTACAAGTTAAGCAGTTATAAGCACCATAAGTGGCCACATCTTTTTTTCCTCTCAATTTTCTTTTCTACAATGTCGTGGCATATTCCCTGTTACTTACAGGTAACGGAAAACACTCTCATTGAACGTGTTCTCTGTTTACAATTTGTAAAACTTATCAGCCTCATCTTATTTCTATCTTTCTGTTATTCCTTACTTCCTTATGAGTGAGTTGTCCCCATTTACTGGTGATGATTATGATGGTGTTGATTGGGTTATGATGATTACGAAGATGTTGATTGGGTTATGATGATTACGACGGTGTTGATTGGGTTATGATGATTATGACAGTGTTGATTGGGTTATGATGATTACGACGGTGTCGATTGGATTATGATGATTACGACGGTGTCGATTGGGTTATGATGATTACGACGGTGTTGATTGGGTTATCATGATTACGACGGTGTCGATTGGGTTATCATGATTACGACGGTGTCGATTGGGTTATCATGATTACGACGGTGTCGATTGGGTTATCATGATAACGACGGTGTTGATTGGGTTATGATAATTACGACGGTGTTAATTGGGTTATGATGATTACGACGGTGTCGATTGGGTTATGATGATTACGACGGTGTCGATTGGGTTATGATGATTACGACAGTGTTGATTGGGTTATGATGATTACGACGGTGTTGATTGGGTTATGATGATTACGACGGTGTTGATTGGTTTATGATGATTACGACGGTGTTGATTTGGTTATGATGATTACGACGGTGTTGATTGGGTTATGATAATTACGACGGTGTTAATTGGGTTATGATGATTACGACGGGATTGATTGGGTTATGATAATTACGACGGTGTTGATTGGGTTATGATAATTACGACGGTGTTGATTGGGTTATGATGATTACAATGGTGTTGATTGGGTTATGATGATTACAACGGGGTTGATTGGGTTATGATAATTACGACAGTGTTGATTGGGTTATGATGATTACGACGGTGTTGATTGGGTTATGATGATTACGACGGTGTTGATTGGGTTATGATGATTACAACAGTGTTGATTGGGTTATGATGATTACAACGGTGTTGATTGGGTTATGATGATTACAACGGTGTTGATTGGGTTATGATGATTACAACGGTGTTGATTGGGTTATGATGATTACAACTGTGTTGATTAAGTTATCATTCTGCAGTGCGCTGAGATATTCCCTGTGACTTGTAGATAATGGGCAGGGAAATGTGGCCTTTAAGGCAGTGAGGGCCCATCTAGGAAGGGGAGATTGAAAGGCAGCAGGGAATGAATGACCTGTCCATTTAACCAGCCGGGCTCAGAGAGATGGCAGGGGTGCGGGGCGTCCCTGGAGAGCAGGGTCTGGGGAAATCACACTTGCACTTGCACCACCAAACAACTGGATCCTATAGGACTGAGCTGAGGGAGCTATATACAGGCCAAGCTGATCCGTTCTCCATCCACTATCATGGGTTGTTTGTATACTGTAAAAGTGAATCACATTTGTGTTGTATGATTGAATGTGTGTGAATAATTTGAAATCACAGTCTAAAGCCAGTGACTCACAGTCAATGTTTGCTAGGCTTCTAATAAGGGACGTACAACAACTGACATAAATGAGTATACTTTATTCATCCCATGTTTGATCATAGTGTGTTATTTCTCCATTGGTCTGTCCAGAAGTCTCAGAGAGCCCTTAGGTGGTGTAGATTATTTACAATTCTAAAGGAAAAAAGAATAATATGGCTGACAGTCCCAGTCCATTGCCCTGTGGTACTGAAGGTTGTAAACTCTGAACACAGCTATCATCGCTGTCCATGGTTCTGAAATGTTAACATTAGGTATTCTGCAGGTGACAAAGTCACCACAGATCTCTTAGGAGATCGTTGGCCAATAGTGGTGTGGCTAATACCAGCTCATTGATCCTTCAACTGATTGCACTAATGAAATGCCTTCTATGAACTAGCATGACAATAGAACATGCATTAGTTTATTCCCCATTAGGTCTTAGGTCTGATGCCAAACTAATACACAATTAGAGCTTTCCTCTTTGTCTGGGATATAGGTTACCTTCAGGACATCACCCAGACCTTGACCCCTGTGACCTTTAACTCATTCCACTGACCCCTAAAACAACTGAAGTGGCAATTGTATCCAAAATTGTCGATGCATCATGTTTGATTATCTTTACATATCCAATGAGAGGGAGGAATGGGACTCTACTGCACCACAGACAAAGTCAGTACTTTCATATCAAAGGTGCTCTATACTTGGCCAATAACAGACCTACTGATGTTTGAAATTATTTGTTTGGCTTTGGGAGATAAATAGTGGTCTGTTGGCCTGTCTTTGTTTATTGTGCCCTTTTGATACAATATTTAGCATTAGGCAACTTAATTGGCCTTTGTGAAGAGGCAGTACTAAAGTACATTATGAATGTATCCTCATTATTCCAGTATAAAACATTTAAACGGTTGTAAATGCGTCAAATAATTAAATAATATTGCTAAAGAATAATATTTTATCTCTAGCTGGCTTATTTTGATGGATGTCTGTTTATGATTCGTTCCGCCATGAAATTCCTACAACATTTCTTTCTTGATAATATATCAATTTATCAGCCGAGATTTCTATGTTAATTTCCACCCTTCCCCCTAAAATAAAGCGTCTTACTCCCAAACGATCTTGAACTAATTAAGCAAGCGTTAATTAAAAATTCGAGACTATAAACGTGGAGAATTGTTGTGGAAACGTTGAAGTTAATCAAGCTTTCAAATTATTGATAACATCCTTAGAACAGTGATCGATCGGTCAGACACTAAGTGATAAAAATAAAGGAGAGATTGTGATGTGTGTGTGTGTGTGTGTGTGTTCTTAGGAAAGCAGATCATCTGTCTCTCGATGTAACTCTCTAACAGTAAAAGTCCATAAGGCTTGTTTTCAATCCATATGTTATAGT
Organism: Brachymystax lenok tsinlingensis; assembly: GCA_030435695.1. NCBI lineage: Eukaryota > Metazoa > Chordata > Actinopteri > Salmoniformes > Salmonidae > Brachymystax > Brachymystax lenok. The sequence goes on along the minus strand of CM059789.1, from coordinate 93,008,208 downwards.
ATGTTATAATGCACTTACTTACAATGGCCAAATGTCATCACTGATGTTGTAATAGCTAAATCCCCTTTACATAAAAAAAGCACAAGCTTTGAGCTCATGTGTAATTAGTTAGACGTGTATCGATACTCAGTTGATGTGTGCTGATGCCAATGCTTCCTCTCTTTGCACGCATTATACAAAACAGCATGTTTACATGTTTTGTCCCATGTGTGTCTGTTTACGCCTGTGTCAATGCCTGTGTGGCATGTACTTACAAGGCGCTTCATCATTCCGCCAGCTATAGGAGCAATTCACCCATAAAGTGAGCCTTTCGCCCATAAATAATATTCAAGTCGCTCTATTGTTAAGTGAAAAGTTGACTGGTGTTTGATTTTTTCTTCTTATTTTTTTCCTTCTTCTTTTCCGCGGCGACCTCGGGTTAGGACTCATACATCACGGGATGACAGGTATAGAAAGGCCCTAAATTAGCAACTAAATCGAATATTGATCAGCTATGTGCGGCCCTGCGAGTCTCGGCTGCTTGCCGTTTTTTTCCAGGGAGAGAGAGAGGAGAGAGAGCGAGAGATAGAGAAGGAAGGAGGGAGGGGTGGGGGTGAGAGGTGCCGCTGTGTGGGTCTCTCTCTCTCTCTCCCTCCTTATCCTTCTCTCTGTTTGAGTTTGAGTGCTTGTGAGAGTGTCTTGTGTTATATATTGCTTTGCAATAAGAGCCAGTGACACCGTCTTTATCTTCATCCGATTGAGTTTTTCGTCTGTGCGTATCATTTTCTGTACCCTTCCGACTAAATATATGCAAAACGATTGATGTATACGCCTCTGTATTAACTCTCCCCATTCTCTTTGGTTGAAGTGTTGTTAAATTGGCGTGCTGTTATTAATGATACAATGATGACAAACGTAGACTCCCATTAAGATCATTGTTAGCTGCTGAGGCATTATAGCCTACCCGCTTCCCTTATCACATCTGTCTTCAGAGGGAGAGAAAAAAACTTTCATACATCCATCCACCCATCCATCAATCAACAATAGCCATATGCAAAATCCTCTCCCACTTATTTTGTTTATTTTAGTTTTCAGCCCATGCTTCTGAAGTTTAAATAAAGTATCTCATTACCCATTTGACTATTGGCCTGCGCTGTTTATAGATAATTTGCTCGATAGCGGTGCCCCTTCCCCCCGTGTTAGGATGAGAGGGAAGTCGACGGAGCGCGCTGTTTGATGAAACGATCAAGGGCTTTCTCCCGGGAAGCGGTGTTTGTCCGGGGCGGTGATGAACCAAACCCAAGGCCGGGGAGTGGGTGGTCAAGGTTACACCGGGTCACTGAGATTAGTCCCGGCGAAGTCTTTAACAAAGGGCCGGAGCGTCAGGCCCGCTGAGTCCAGATCAAAGTATCGGGTGTTGGACAAGCGGGGCGTAAAACAGGGATGAGCTGCGGATTACAACGGGCTAATTGGAAATTAGGCTGTAAGTCCATTAAAAGAGGTGGGTCAAACATTCTGCTTCTCGTTTAGGCCTCTGTCTTCCCACTACTCCCTCGTAGGCCAAAGCGAAACTGCTGGATACAGTTCTCAAATAGTCATAGACCTAGGCCTATGGGATTCAACATGTGCAGCCTACAATATCCTATTCATATTAGGCCTATTGCCAATGTTGCTATATATTAGTTTCATTGAACGCTGAATGACCGTGCGCCTGGCTATGGTCAGGGGTTAGCTATTTCAGCACCATGGACAGCAGTCAGGTCAGCACCTCGCTTTTGGTCAGCGCCAGATCGAGTTCACGTTGCAGATTCCTTAAATACTCAAGACTGCATCACTTTTTGAACTTTGTAGGCAGTTCATGTCATTCTAAAATGTCCCTATGACATATGTGGGCCACATATATTCCATCGTAGAGATAAATAGCCTATAGCACCGAATAGGCCTACTTTTTCTTCCATCTTATTTGTCTGTTTTTGCTAAAACACGTCAATATATATTTTAACGACTATCAGTTTTTCATGCAAAGAGGACGACGATAGAAAGTTGTCAGAGATGCGCGCACCCCTCGTCACGCGCCTCTTGGCTAGCAAGTTGTGTAGAACTTTGCTCGAGGACATTCCGGCAACCATCTGTTTCCGGAAGAACTCTGAGCGCAGGGTAGGAAGCGGAGTTCACAAATTTGCGGGGAAAGGTGGTTGTCTGCCAACACGCCTGTTACTGTGAAAATGCTCCGTTTGATTTATTTTCTCTCTCCACTCAACTTGTCTAAAGACCTAGCAGGAGGTAAGAATGTTATCTTCCTTTTCCTTTTTTTCCTTGGCAGAATCAGAAATCAACAAACAGCCTTCCTACTGCCACACACTAGCCCAGGCTATAAACACCCACATCTTCCCATCAGATTAACGGTCTTCTTGAATTAGGCTGAAAATCGTAATTCAAAGGATATCCTCAACATACTGAGTTCATATAGGGTTCATATGAAAGTGACCAAACATTTGCGTCATAGGCTCCTATATCACTAACCTATTACCTGTCTTACATTACTTACTTTTAGCAAGTTACATTGCATTACATTTATATACTCTCAAAAACAGAATCTGAGCTATGTGTATGATTTCATTTCAGAAGAGATCAAAAACTTGCACATTAGAGAGAGACAGAGAGAGAGACAGAGAGAGAGACAGACAATGAGAAACAGAGAGAGCGAGAGAAACATAGAGAGAGCGAGATGGATAGAGGAAGATTGAGCAAGATGGAAGGAAGAGAGACCAGGGAAAGTACAGGTGGGTTGAAGGTTGTCAACAAATTAACACTGTTCCCATTCTGTTCATTAAGAGAAATTCTGGCGCAGAACAAGGTGTGTGTGTGTTATCAAGGTGAACTGGCAGAGAGACAAAGCACCTCTTCGAGGGGAAGTGCCCAAGGCAGTCATTGGCTTATACAGTACATGTGATTATATACAGTGCATAGATTAGAGGAGTGGAGTGCTTCCCAACTGTGGGCACTGGAGGGACACACACAGCTGATTCCTTCTGAGGTGTATCTTAAGACTGTCCTAGCCTGTGGCGTTGGTTTTGGTTACAGTATAGGTCCCACAATCGGTTTGCTATGTTTCAGCCCACAGGTTGAGGACCACATATTAGAGGGTTTTCTGTTTCTGGCCGGTGGTTGTTATTGTATGTCTAACTACATCTTATGGTCAGCTAAATAGCTGGTCCCAGGCCTGTCATCTTGTTCTGCTCATAAAGGTTAAGATTAAAGCTGAGGGAGGGAGAGCTGATCTTAGATCTGTTGTTGTTGTTGACGACTCCAACAGCGTCCAATGATTTGGGCCAGTTCCAGAGAGGTTATAGAGCAGGTGGATGCTCCACTGTTCACCATCAGGTGTTGTATTTTCTAATGAGACCACCTGGCCTCACTGAGTCCCACCTGACACCATGGCAATCAGGAAATGGAGTAATGACATCACAGTCTTTCATTAAAACATGATACTGTACATCGAAACATTACGTTGTTTCATTGCTACTGTCTGTGTATTTGCTTGAAAATGATAATTGAATTCTGTTAATAAGGTTAGATGTAATAGACATTTATATTTATCATAGGAAAGTTCATTTAGGATTTGGAGAGTGACATACATGGATGAGTGATATTTTGTTTCACTCTTTGAGGGTGTAAATTGATCAGAACAAAAGAGGAAACCAGGTGAGAACCAACAAAAAGAACAAGAGAAGCTTTAGAGAAAGGAAGAAGAGGAGTCCGTTGTTTGAGATGGAAACTAAAGATGCAGCAAAAAAGCCATTGCCATCCAAGTAAAGAGTACAAATGATAGAGTGATGAAGTAACCAGAAAAAAAGAGGTAAAGAGAAGGGAAGAGGAAGAGATGAATGATGGATAATTACATTAGAAAGAAGAGAGGGCCAGAAGGAAGGAAATGATTAGAGGAGAAGGGACTGGTATCCGATAGAGAGGGAGAGATGGCGGGAGGGGGAGGACTCGCTTACCGCCGCCGTTCAATACACACTGACACTCTCCCTCTGTGTCAACACATATCGTGTTTGTGTGTGTGCGCATCCTAATCCTTGTCCAGTGGCATACCCACTCTTGTCCACTCCTCGCTACGTTTCAGTCAATCTCTCTCATTCTCTCAGTCCATCTCTCTCAGTACTTTCTCTCAATTTGAGATTACAATCCAGATTATTTGATTGTGTGAAATTTCTAGGTCTAATGAGTACTTCTAATCCACTGATCTCTGTATAATGAGTACTTCTAATCCACTGATTTGCATAGGTGGCAGAAACTGATTGTCTTAATCCTCTGAGATGGGCTCACATTGACACGTCAGTACTTGTTCTGTGTATTTTGATGTCCATTGTTTTTCAACCATACACACACTCTCTCTCTCTCCCTCTCTCTTTCCCTCTCTTCATTCCTTTCTATTTGCTCTCCTTTCTCCATCCATCCCACCCCGTCTTCTATCCAGGCAAGGCCACCTACCTTTTGTCATTGACCCCTGACCTGTGTGTCTGGACATTGACTGTCTCTTCTCTCGTCGTGTCACTGGAGCTCCCTGTCAATACTTACCTGGTTTAGACACCCTCCCTCAGCGCTGTGGTCAGAGAGTGGGGGAGACCAGACGCACTGGAGCACCAGGAGAGGAAGAGGAGGGAGAGAGGGGGAGGGAGAAAAAGAGAGACGGGGCAGTTAAAGTGATGAATATGGACATGTTTAAAAAATGGAAATGAGTGGAAATGATATAACTGTTGCAATGACATCTGTAAGCAGATTTACATTGACACAGACATTCAAACTCATTCATAAAAAACATACAATTAACAGAAATGAACAGTTGAAAATGTCTTGATTACAATACACTTCATAACTCCGGCTGCATCTACAGTATAACTGGATGTTCCATCTAGAGTGTGTTTCATGTTATTCCTAAAGTGCACGTCTCTATCAGCCCTATTTTCCAGTTTACTCCACCTCTACGACGCTCTGCAACCCTTTCCTTCTCTCCCTCTTTCCTCTTTACTCTTTTCATTTCCTCTAATCTTTCACTCCCTTGCTCTACATCCGTGTCACTTTGATTTCCCTGTCCACTGGCCTGTGTGTGTGTGTGTGTGACTGTCGTCTGTTAAAAGAGTGTGACTTAATTGTGTAAAGCAGTTTTACCATCCTAAGTGAATCACCACGTGTCCTTTAGCACATCAAGATATGTGGCATCGGAATCCCACTGAATGTTTGATGTACTGCTGAAACACACACACACACACACGCATCTCTATTCCATCTGTGTACGGGTGTGTCTGAGCACATTTGACACTTTGCCTAAGCTATATATTTCTATGTATATCAGCGTGAACTGTGTGTGTGTTTGTGGTGGTGGTGGTGGGGAGGGGGTGGGGGGACACTGCTGTGTCTATGCTTGGTGCTGGATGGGCCAGCCTGAATGAGAGTAGACAGTGGGCGCATGGAGAGCAGGGGAGTGAGAAGGACGTAGCGCGGGTGGAGGGGGAAGAGAGGAGAAAGCGCTAGGCCAAGGGGGCCCCCTCTCCTAGACAGTTTGACTGATGACATGCATTAAACAGTTAATCTGTCTGATTGAATGTTTGCTTCCTCCAAATTGAAACATTAAACAACAAGGCGAGAGAGAGAGGGAAGGGAGAGACGGAGGAGGAGAGAGGGATATGGCTTCATCTATGGCCCAAATCATGCAAAGCATGGGACTGGAATATATAATACTGCCCTGTGAGCCAGAGAAGAGGGAGAGAGAGGAAGAGGGATATTGGAAGGGACAGAAAGGGTCTGTGAACGAGAGGAAAGAGAGGAGGGGCGGGAGAGAGAGGGATGAGAATTGAGGCTGTGGGTGGGTGGAGGGGAGAGAATGAAAGGGTTAGAGAGAGTCAGAGTTACGATGAAAAAAAGAGAGGGATCAGAGAGAGAGAGAGGATGTAGAATGGGCCTCACGAGAGGTATTGAGGGGAAAGTTTTGGACGGTTATCCATGTAAGTGTAAATAAGAACAAACTAACCATCACAGTGATAGGAAAAAGGAGGGTAATCGATGACATTAATCAATCAATTAACTACCAGGGAGTAAAGAAAACCAGCAGTATTCTGGACCGCAGGGCCTGGATTTGAAGTCCGCTCTCCTCATATGTCATTAAAAGGACCCTCCTTTCCAATTTTTTAAAATTTTTCCTTTATTTAATTAGGCAAGTCAGTTAAGAACAAATTCTTATTTTCAATGATGGCCTAGGAACAGTGGGTCCAACACTCTAACCACTAGGCTACCTGCCACCCCATAATGATGTCTTTTAATACAGAATTAAGAATTAGAACATTTAATATGATCTCTATGTTCTAACATTTGTTCAGATTACCCCTTCCCCCTCTCCCCCAGTAGGCTTTTTCTACCATGCTTCTCAAAGTGTTATTATGTTAACTGCCATGTCTGTCTTCTTAGTTTTTACTATAGCCTAATCAGGTTATACTTCCTCAGGTTGTGACCTCCCTCAGAATGAAGCCCAACCCCTGTCAGCAATCTCCCTGTGGGACCAACAGGGAGACTACTAAGTCTGTCTGTCTACCACTGTAAGTGCGTCTATTTGTACAGTAGTTTACACTTGATCATGTCTGACCATATGACATGTCTATAAAGGTGATTCTAGGTATGATAGCGAAACCAGAAAGGAAAGATCTAATATAAATGTTTTGAGATTGAATATAAATACTGAAAGCAACAATTGTAATATGCCTGCCAATAAATGGTCCTCTCATACTAGAAAACAGACATTTTACTAATGAGTGGTTTCTGTCCAAGGTCCTGAAATGGTTGCTACTGATAGGCGTCCCGGACATTAGGTTTAATGTTTACAATACTGTTAACAGACAGATGCATAGATGGACGGACAGATGGATGGACAGACAGAAAATACTGTTACTGTGGTGAGAATGGTGAAAGACTGGGAGGAATTGGGTGACCCACTTGGTAATGTGATATGTAATTTACCCTCACCCTGACCTTGCTCTTCCCTGTATCCCACCATCACAACCCTCACAATGTATTTCCCTCTGTCTCAAGTGCATATTCTCAACAATGACCTGTCATTTTCTTCCTTGGCTGATTTTGGCCCCGCTTTAGGACCAGGGCATATAATTGCACAAACAGACAGAGATAATGGCTTGATGAACACAAGTCTTTATCGTCAACAGGCGCCAGAAACCCAGAAGCAATATGAAAACATTAATAGGTAGGTAGCAGGATGGACGGATAAATGGATAGATCTTTTAGAGAAGGTCAAACTCCTGTGGCCAAGCGCAAAGACCATCATGAAGAGAAGAGAGAATTGATCGCCGCATGCTCACAAAGGGGCTAAAATGACCAACAAATAATTTTTGCAACGAGGAACATTCTATTGGGAGGGAGGAGCAAGGAAGGGGAGAGAAAAACAACCTGTTCTTTGACTGCGTATTATGACTGAGGCAGACTGGTGTCAAGAATAGCTCATGGATCTTCAACCGGATTGTTTGGGTTTAGAACCTGGAGTTGTAGAAGGTCCATACACCTCTCTCTCACCTCCCTGAAGTGTGCATAGTTGTATGTTCTCTCTTGTTCTTCTTAATGTCAGCATTACCAGTGCCCTTTGACATCATCACCAACAAACCCCTCTTCCCCCACTTCCTTGACGATTGATGATTCCGTCCATCCCTATCTCTCTGCCAGTAAGGAGTCCCAAATGATCCCCTCATCACAAGATGGTGTCTCCTATTAGCGCCCCAAAAATGTATGATCCTCTCCTCACATGGCGCCTGTGTGCAACCCCATAAAACATCCCCCACTTGATAATAAGGGATTCCTTCAGCATATGCGGCTTCATTCTATACACCACCCCCACCACCAACTCTTAGAAGACTCACTCCAGATATTTATTTCCTTTTCTGTTGAAAAACAACAGCCCAGGTACAAATACAGTAATGTACACACACTTGTGCCATGTCATGTCATACCTGGACCACCTAGTGAGTGATCCCTCAGTGTGATGACGGCTCTGGTTCCTCCCCAGCCTGCATCAGTCTCTGCGTGGCTAATGACGCTCAGATGAATGGAGCGAGACACAGCCAATGGCCCTCCGTCACTAACAGAGGGATGGAGGGGGACGAAGAACAGTGGGGGATATGTAGATTGGGGAGGAGATGAGCGTGTGTGAAGACAGAGACAGATAGAGAGATCACGAACGGGTAAACAGAGTGAGGTTGATTGCTAGCACAGAGAGAGGCCATTACGGCGAATCCGCACGCTAATCATAATGAATCACTTACTTATTAAGTGTTAATTACAGTGTGCAAATACATCCCAGGCAGGGAGGCATGGACGCATCTAGGTCTGGGTGGGTGCCACTTTCTGGAGGGTGCAGGCCATATTCATTTATTCGTATGTATTAATTTCCCTAATTAAAGCAACAAGGCTGAAATAATAAGTGTTTTCTTTGTGAGAAACAAATGAAGGCTGAGAAAAGCAATATGAAGCGGAACGTGGCTCAGTGTAAACACTAAATCATATGAAGTGATGGTGCTTGTTCAGCTGTTCATTGTTAAAATGGCTTTATATTCATTGGGTTGGGTTGGGCTCCCCCTCCCCATTTAGTTATTGTTATTACCTCAAACCACCCCCACCACACTAAAGTAAAGAAAACATACTCATCCCCCCTCTCTCTTTCTCTCTTGTGTTACACACACACACACACACACTTAATGAGAGCATCTTTTCAACGCTTTCTATTGAGAATGTGGATATTTTTGATGGCATCCAGGTTTAGGTGTCAAGTTAATTTTCTCACTAAATGGCCTACAATACTAGGGCCTACAATACTAGGGCCTACAATACTAGGGCCTACAATACTAGGGCCTACAGTACTAGGGCCTACAATACTAGGGCTTACAATACTAGGGCCTAAAATACTAGGGTCTACAGTCCAGGCCCCTTCAAACAGTAACCCCTCTGAAAACCGTAAAATCAACCAAAACTCTTTCAGAGTTAATTGTCAAATGTTTACATTCTCTTCCAGAATCACCAAAATACTATTCTAATAGGGAACTAAACTGATTTGACCATTTCTGTTTTCCTATTCACACATCTCTCGTTTTTTTTCTCCTCCCTCTTTCCTCAATGCATTTTCCCAATTTCCTCATCTTTCTCTCTCTCAGCCCCATAGTGGCCCACCTGAGCGTCTCTGGCGAGGGCGGGGCGCAGTAATGGCGTTAATGCTCAGTAATACGGGCCAGATATTATAATCTAAACACTGTCACATTGCGTTAGCCGCGGGAGACTGACGTGTCAATGCCGCGTTGCGCAGGTGACGCATAGGGCTCAGGAAGCGTGGCCCGGTAATCGTCGAAAACAGACACGTTTATTTCAGGGTGGGTTCTTGTTTGTAGAATTTATTTCAGCCTATGGCTTGTGCGAGGGACAGGGAGTGGAATGCGCCTGCCTGTGATCCCGCGTGCATGCTCCTGCCTGTGTGTGTTCACGCTGAGTGAGCGCTTGGTTGGTGATTTATGCGCGTGTGTAATTGAGTGTTAATAAAGGTTTGTCCGGAGCGCGTGTAATTGTGTGTTCAGGACCCACCATGTGCGAGTGTGTGTGTAATTGGGTGTTATCGATGCTGTGAGTGTTTGTGTGAGTCTCAAAGTGCGTTTGGACAGATCACGGTTTGAGTGGAGGCCTCGTTGTGAGGTAATGCTCTGGAAAGTTCTCATTGTTTGTTATCAGGACTCAGACATTCCCCCTAAAAGATGGCCAGTTTTTTGTGGATCGCTGTCTGTAAATTGCCTGGATTTACTGAAATCCTTATAGCGTTTGTAGTGTTTTTATTTCTAGTCGTCAATCATACAAGGATAAAGAATTCTGAAAAAAAACATGTACAGATGATTGTGGGGTTTAAAACCTTAAAGCCACAGTCTGTAAGATGTTCAGTTATTTAAATGGCCATTCTCATATAACATGTTATATTACTGCAGCTGATCTATATCCTATGTGTGTGGTGTCCTATATTAATGTACTGTATTGCTCTGGATGTATGGTGTATTATATGGTGGTGTATTATGCTGTATGGTGTATGGTGCTCTATATGGTGTATTATAGTGGTGTATGTATTCAGATGTTCTATAGTGTCTAGTGTTGAATACTAGTGTATAGTGTAGATGCTTGTGGTCTGTGAGCATACATTAGGCCTTTATTTATTATATGCTTAGTATAGTGTGTATATTGTGTTGTAGTTGTGTGTAGCATTTGTGGTGTGTCTATACTGTTGTTTAGTGTTTGCAGAATTGTGTAGTTTGTGTAGTGAAGGTGTGTGTATAGCCTGAAGGTGTGTAGTGTTGCGTAGCGTAGTTGTGTGTAGCATTGTGTAGGGAAGGCATGTGTCTTGAGTTGTGTAGTGGAGGTGTGTGGTTGTGTTAAGCGTTGTGTAACCTGGGTGTGTGTGGTGTAGGTCCTGTTTAATTGATGCAGGCTGCCCATCGATCCCTCCCGCCCGGCCTAATGAAGGCCTGATTGGTTTGTGAGGGCTGGCTGGTTCTGCTCAGCTGCCTGCTGCCGGGCCCCGGCCCCGCCACACACACTAATCCACACACACACCCTCAATCCACCATCACTCTTTTCTCTTGGTCTCACGCTTTGTCTCTGTCTGTCTCTCTCCTCTGTATCTCACTCTCCCTGCTCTGTTTCTTTCTACCACTGTCTCCCTTTGTGGCTCTCTTCTACCTCACTTTCCCCTTTTTATTTGACCCATCTATCATTTGACCCCAACAACACTGTGTAACAAGTCTGACACATAGATTTAGTCACATTCTTCTGTAAATGTGGACACATAAATGTGGGCACACCAGTGGCTGTCCTCTGGTATCTTCTGTATATTTCTATATCTGTGTCTCCCCTTCAGTGGTGACCCGTCATTCAGGGCAGGTGGGGCAGAGCCAAAAAAAGGCTTGCCTGTTTTGCATGTTATTTTGGCATTAATACGTGTCACATCAGTGTGTAAACAATGTAAAAAATATATATATATCATTGAGTTAATAAAGTTGCATACAAACATGGTCTCTTTTTTGTTTTCTTGAGTAAGGCAGCTCCAAAATGCAGGTGTTTCAGCCTAACTTAGTGCTTTCTGTGGTGGTGGGGCAAGCCAGCAGTGATTGGCTCAGTGTTCTGTCACTCATGGGGACACTACGTCACCGCCAAGTCTAAGGGTAGAGCTAGAAAATTCTAACCCCTTGAGTGCTGCTATAGATTTACATTAGAAGTGCCCATCCAAGAAGGCTCAAGGTCATCGGCCACAGATAAAATGATGTCAAATCACGTTATATATACAGTAGCTTTGATTGGACTACTTTCAAAATCTTAGCTAGCAGTCATCATCATGAATCAAGTCGACAATCTACTGGCAAATCCTTGTCATATGAAGATAAAATAAAATGAAGATAAATAATGGAGAGAAATTATAGATAAAATGTATCGGTGCGTCTCCCGAGTGGCGCAGTGGTCTAAGGTACTCCATCGTAGTGCTAGCTGTTCCACTAGAGATCCTGGTTCGAGTCCAGGCTCTGTCGCAGCCGGCCACGACCGGGAGACCCATGGGGCGGTGCACAATTGGCCCAGTGTCGTCTGGGTTAGGAGAGGGTTTGGGTGGCAGGGATGTTCTTGTCCCATCGTGCTCTAGCGACTCCTGTGGTGGGCAGGGCGCAATGGCCGCTGACACAGTCGCCAGGTGTACAGTGTTTCCTCAGACACATTGGTGTGGCTCGCTTCCGCGGGTTAAGTGGGCATTGCGTCAAGAAGCAGTGCGGCTTGGTTGGGTTGTGTTTCGGGGGACGCACGGCTCTCGACCTACGCCTCTCCCAAATCAAATTTTATTTGTCACATACACATGGTTAGCAGATGTTAATGCGAGTGTAGCGAAATGCTTGTGCTTCTAGTTCCGACCATGCAGTAGTATCTAACAAGTAATCTAACAAATTCACAACTACTACCTTATACACACAAGAGTAAAGGAATGAATACGAGTATGTACATATAAATATATAGATGAGCGATGGCTGACCGGCATAGGCAAGATGCAGTAGATGGTATGGAGTACAGTATATACATATGAGATGAGTAATGTAGGATATGTAAACATTATGTAAATGGCATTGTTTAAAGTGGCTAGTGATACATTTATTACATCCAATTATAATTATTAAAGTTATTAAAGTGGCTAGAGATTGGGTCGTTGGCCGAACGGCATAGGCAAGATTCAGTAGATGGTTTAGAGTACAGTCTATACATTTGATATGAGTATGTCGGATATGTAAACATTATATACAAAATTGTTTAAAGTGGCTAGTGATACATTTGTATCACTAGCCCGAGTCCGTACAAGACTGTAACTACCAATTGGATATCACGAAATTGGGGAGAAAAGGAGTAAAAGTAAAAAATATATATAAAAAATGTATCGGTGCTCATCAGCCGTTGGACATAAACATTACACAACAAGTTGGAAATTGCAATTTCAACAATGAGTGGTTTGGAAGGAATCAGTGGCTAACTGCAAGCTTTGCAAAGCAATCATTTGCCTGCTATTCAGTGGAGTGGCTGTGTGGTCCTAAGTTTAAGATGAAGGGTCTCTTTTCCTAGTTTAAAATGATAAACATTCAACATTGGCCATGCTGTCAATGAGGCATGATTTGTGCCACGCTCAAAATAACTTAACTCGGAACTGCAAAATCGGACTTTAGTGAGTTCAAGACAACTTAGAACTCGGGAAGAACGAGCTACGACTGGGAAAATACGTTTTCATCCAACTCGTAATTGTAAATCAGGAACTCTGGTCTCTTTCTAGAGCTACGACCTGAAGATCACTGACGTCATCACGATTCAACCTTTTTTTCCCCCAGAGTTCCCAGTTGTCTTGAAAGCACCATAAATCCACAAATGACCACTGCGCCACCTTCCTGTTCAAGTGAGCACAGCACAACAAGGTGAGTCCAAAAATGTATTGTATGCTGCTGCATAAATGATGTAATATGCCAGGGAGATATGTATACTGTAGTAAGCTGTTAGTAGCCCATGGACCTCACCCTAATAATTGTCTATTTTCACCTCTTAATTTCGCCTACTGTTCTGACTTGTTGGTGCACATGTAGCCTATAACCTGTTTTAGAGAAATGTAATCGTTGTATATTGTAAGAGCTTTCATTGTCTGCTTATATTCCCACTTTATATAGTTTGTACATCTCAATTGTCAGTCAGTAGAAACCACATTTGTTGAAGCAAGTCAGCCATATCAGCTATGTTTTTTTAAAGGCAGTAAATGAGGCTGAATGAACTGTTTTGCTGCCAGACATGGCTCCGCTGATAGCCAGGTGTAGCCGTGGTATAGTGCAATTAATGTATTGTTTTGTGTAGTGTTCTGTAGTGGCTTTGCTGGCATGCATCCCACATGTATATATTTTTTCTCCACCAAGATTTATGTACTAAAATGGCCACTGCTCCCCTTACTGACACAAGACAGAGATATGGGAAGAGGAACCATCCCAGACCATGTCCTCTTGTCTCTGTATCTCTGTGTCTGAGGGCTTTCTCTATTGGTGTCAGTGTCTCAGTGTCTTTTTTCAGCACAGACAGTCTCAGTAACATGTCAGTCAGACGTGGTGAGTCAGTCATCACAGCAACTATAAGTCTTCCTGTACCAGTCACTACAGACACACATACCAAGGTATTACACTGCCGTCTCCCTAATGGGTTTGTCAAACACTCCTTCACAGAGCCAGTCACTACGACAGGCAGGAGAATGCTATCAGTCTCTCTCGCGCTCTATGTGTGTGTATGTGTGTGTGTGTCTCATTCACCAGTGTCAATCTCAGAAGGGGAAATAAAAGGCCATCCAAGTATCCGCCTGAGTCGTGTATCAGCCAAACCTCTCCCGCTTTTCAGTCTGGCATTTCAGTGGTCAGCCCAATCTCTCACTGTCTGTCAGTCAGTCAGAGAGGCTGGAGCTGGCATCATACAGTACTGAAGCTGTCATAGAAGTAAGGTTCAAATTATAGGGTTACACCCTCACATCCATGTTGAAAATATGACTGTTTGTCCAGACCTTTTTTTAGGTTATCCCTGTGGTTTCACGTGAATAATAATGTAAACAAATAGCGCTGATAGCAGAGATGCATATTCAACACCACGGACAGCGTGATCAAAATCCCTGCAATGTGCCGTTCAGAACCAAATAACAGTGGACAGAAGCTGTGTCTGGTGAAGCTGCAGCAACGTCAATTGCCACTAGGGGAATCCTGAACATCAAATCAAATGTTATTTGTCACATGCACCAAATACAACAGGTGTAGACCTTACCGTGAAATGCTTACTTACAAGCACTTAACCAACAATGCAGTAATAGAAATAGAGTTTAGAAAATATTTACTAAATAAACTAAAAAGTAACACAATAAAATAACAATATGTGCGGGGGTACAGGTTAGTAGAGGTAATTTGTACATGTAGGTGGGGGTAAAGTGACTGTGCATAGATAATAAATAGCGAGTAGCAGCAGTGTAAATAGTCCGGGTGGCCATTTGATTAATTGTTCAGCAGTCTTATAGCTTGGGGGTAGAAGCTGTTAAGGAGCCTTTTGGTCCTAGACTTGGCTCTACCGCTTGCCATGCAGTATCAGAGAGAACAGTCTATGACTTGGGTGACTGGAGTCTTTGCCAATTTCTGGGGCCTTCCTCTGACATCGCCTAGTGTTTAGGTCCTGGATGGCAGGAAGCTTGGTCCCAGTGATGTACTGGGCCATGCGCACTACCCTCTATAGCGCCTTACGGTCGGATGCCGAGAAGTTGCCATACCAGGCGGTGATGCAACCGGTCAGGATGCTCTCGATGGTGCAGCTGTAGAACTTTTTGAGGATCTGGGGACCCACGACAAATCTTTTCAGTCTCCTGAGGGGGAAAGGGTGTTGTCGTGCCCTCTTCACGACTGTCTTGGTGTGTTTGGACCATGATAGTTTGAAACTCTCGACCCGCTCCACTACAGCCCTGTCGATGTGAATGGGGGCGCGTCCGGCCCTCCTTTTCCTGTAGTCCACGATCATCTACTTTGTCTTGCTCACATTGAGAGAGAGATTATTGTCCTGGCACCACACTGCCAGGTTTCTGATCTCCTCCCTATAGGCTGTGTCATCGTTATCATTGATCAGGCCTACCACTGTTGTATCGTCAGCAAACTTAATGATGGTGTTGGAGTCGTGCTTGGTCACTTGGTCGTGGGTGAACAGGGAGTACAGGAGGGGACTACGCACGCACTCCTGAGGGGTCCCCGTGTTGAGGATCAGCGTGGCAGATTTATTGTTGCCTACCTTTACCACCTGCGGGTGGCCAGTCAGGAAGTCCAGGATCCAGTTGCAGAGGAAGGTGTTTAGTCCCAGGGTCCTTAGCTTAGTGATTAGCTTTGTGGGCACTATGGTGTTGAACGCTGAGCTGTAGTCAATGAACAGCATTCTCACATAGGTCTTCCTTTTGTCCAGGTAGGAAAGGGCAGTGTGGAGTGCGATTGAGATTGCGTCATCTGTGAATCTGTTGGGGCAGTATGCGAATTGGAGTGGGTCTAGGGTTTCCGGGATGATTGTGCTGATATGAGCCATGACCAGCCTTTCAAAGCACTTCATGGCTACTGACGTGAATATAAATCGGCCTCACTGTTGTCCAAGGTGCTGAATCTGAATATGCACACCTGCCACAGGAAGGCCTACACAGGAAGTACCTATTAAGAAGCCTGATAGACTGCTTCCGCCATACTTTGTTTCAAACAGTTATCTTTAGTTTTGTAAATAATAAGTCATGAATCTGCAAAAAACTAGAAGAAACTTTTTCAGTGATTCCTTGAAACGACAACCCCGAAGCGTTGGTGTATCAGGGTGGGGGTCAATTCAGTTTTCAGAAAATGAATTCAAAGCCATTATTTTCTAAGTAATTTTTTTTAATGAATACATGGAATTTTAATTAACTTACAAATGTACTGCATTCTATGATCAGAACCCTGGTAACCTACAGAGTAGTCTGGGTCCTGGTCAAGATGTTAACCTACAGAGTAGACTGGGTCCTGGTCAAGATGTTAACCTACAGAGTAGTCTGGGTCCTGGTCAAGATGTTAACCTACAGAGTAGTCTGGGTCCTGGTCAAGATGTTAACCTACAGAGTAGACTGGGTCCTGGTCAAGATGTTAACCTACAGAGTAGACTGGGTCCTGGTCAAGATGTTAACCTACAGAGTAGACTGGGTCCTGGTCAAGATGTTAACCTACAGAGTAGACTGGGTCCTGGTCAAGATGTTAACCTACAGAGTAGACTGGGTCCTGGTCAAGATGTTAACCTACAGAATAGACTGGGTCCTGGTCAAGATGTTAACCTACAGAGTAGACTGGGTCCTGGTCAAGATGTTAACCTACAGAGTAGACTGGGTCCTGGTCAAGATGTTAACCTACAGAGTAGACTGGGTCCTCATCAAGATGTTGGTTTCCCTAAAGAAGGCCAAGCTCTTCACAACTGTCAATCATATTAAAGTCAGTCTGTGTACCTGTGGTCTGTCTGTCTGTCTGTGTGTGTATGGCTCCCTATACCATAACCCTCCACCTATTCCTATAGCCAACACTACCCCCACAAACACACAATGGCACACACTCCCGATAAGTGGTGTGTGTTTACAGCTTGTTCATTTCCACTCTGCAACTCTCAGCTGAGAAAAGAGTGAGGGAGAGAGAGCAGGAAAGAGAGAGGGATAGAGAAAAGGAGAGCAGGAGAGAGGGTGATCGGAAGAGAGAGGGAGGGTTTACGGGTAGTGTTTTTGTCCTGGAGAGAAATAGCCCTCTAGATTGTAATTGGAGGCAGAGAAAGAGAGAAAGAGGAGGGAGGGAGAGACAGCAGAAATTGCTTGGCTGGGGCTGTGTGGGATGATAGTGTTTTTGACAGGTAAATAAGGCTGTGATTGTGGACAGTTACACTGCACCTCACTGACCCTCACACACGCTGGCCTCCTCCATCTATATTTCACTCTGACACGCATGCTGACTCCCTCTCTCTGCTACACACACCCTCACACACAACCTCACATACTGTACACACTGATACATATACACTCTCACACACAACCTCACATACTGTACACACTGATACATATACACTCTCACACACAACCTCACATACTGTACACACTGATACATATACACTCACACATACACAACCTCCCATACTGTATAGCATATGCTAACATGCCAGTGTAACAGTATAGCTTCTGTCCCTCTCCTCGCCTCTACCTGGGCTCGAACCAGGGACCCTCTGCACACATCAACAACTGCCTCCCACGAAGCATCATTACCCATCGCTCCACAAAAGCCGTGGACCAAGGGGAACAACTACTTCAAGGTCTCAGAGCGAGGGACGTCGGCAATTAATACGCTGTTAGCGCAACCCGCTAGCTAACTAGCCATTTCACACCGGTTACACCAGTGAGCTAAATATAGGTCTATACTGCCCTACCAAGCAAAAAAGCAAAAACTGCTCCTAGCTTGGAACTGAAAAAAAATGCTTTTATTTACCTTGGTTTCACAGTAACTTTATGCAGTTACTGCTAACATGACCCCCATTTTCTCCAAAACACAATACAATAGAGGCAGGATACTTGTCCACATGACTAAGCATGTATTTCATGTAGCAAAAATAACATTTAGTCATTTTCGACCAAATGAGCAGTATGCTGTCTTTTTGCTTGGTAGGGCAGTATACTGCTTAAACATTCACTGACCACCATTAATTTACTAAACCTATTTATTTATTACTGTCCCTCTCAAACGATATATTTTATTTTCGAATTTTTATTTTTGAAGATAGGACTATAGTGGTATCTCTTCTTCCTACACGTTTTCCCCTTCCTTCCATCTTCCCATCCTCTTTTATCAAGTCAACAACCGTCCCCCTCCCCCGCCTGCCTGCCCTTGCCTCCCTCCCTCGCTCCCTCTCTCACTTCAATCTCAAGTGTTTTCAATTTTATTCTAGAGTGGAATTAACTACCCCCGATGTCAAATTGCCGACGAAATCGATAATAATATCTTTACAAAGAGGATATTCCAGTCTCTCGCGTCGGCTTTTGAAAAATGGAAAATTTAGCCGAGATTGATTCATTAGTTGACACGTTATAGGACGGTATAAGTATTGATCGCGGCCTGTCATGTCCCATCTCGGCTAATCGAAGCTGAGGCGCTCTGTCGATGGGCGCATTTTTCATAATTCCAACGCCGGGGAGAGAGACTAGCCGGCGCAGGCGACTGCTCGGCTCTGAGAGAAAAGGGGGCAGAAGAAAGATAGACGGGGAGAGATGACTGGGGGGAAATAGGTAGGGGGCAAAGAGTGGAAGACCGAGAAATAGAGTGAAAAAGAGGCATGGGGTAAAAGGGAAAAATAAAGGGAAAAGAACGGGGATTTTTTTGTGTGCACGGACACAGCTACACAGCTAACCTGGAGGCCTGAGGGGTGAGAGGGCTAGGGGGAAGGTATGTTAATGGTGCAGGTATTGGGGCGTAGATAATTAATGCATTAACTAATTAAATCCTAACGGTGAGATAACGAGGTGGAGGGAAGAACGGAGGGGAAGACAGTGGGATGGCAAAAGAGAGAAATAGGACGACAATGGTGAGGGATGGGTTTTAATAGGGGACGAAGATGCGGAGAGGTGTGAAAACGGCTAGATCGGATGAGGAGAGAGCGAAGGTGGAGTGCTGAGAGGGGAGGTTGGGGGGGTGAATAAATAGAAATCGAATGACTTGGGTGCGAATAGAAAGAAGTTCTGAGGCGGAAAAAAATATATAAAGAGCAGCGAGAAGACAACGACAATGATGGAGAAACTTTTGATAGCTGTGCAATTCGTTTGGAAAGTTGGTATTGCTCGCGCTCAAGAATTCAGTCCAACATAATGCCACCGCTCTCACATTCTTGTCACGAGTTTCATGAATCTACGGGACACGTCAATCAACTAAAGAACGCTGTTGGAAGGGAATGGAGTCGACCTGTTTTTTTGCCGCTCTTTTACTGGCCCCTGCATTGGCCCTTTAGGCCCTCTGGCCAATGTCCTAGATATACCTGTTTTCCTTCCTGTATATATAACATAGTAGGCATACTGTAGTAGGCTACAGTGTGAAACCATAAATGTTTGCCAAATAAAGGCATTGTTTAAGTTTGATGAAATGGGCCAATAGACCCACAGATCCCTTTCTAAAAGGGGACTATATAGTAAATATGGTCCTATGTGGCTAAGTTGATAGAGCATGGCACTTGCAATGCCAGGGTTGTGGGTTCTACCAGTACAAACAAATTTGAAAATGTATGCATGCACTCACTATTGTAAGTTGCTCTGGATAAGAGCGTTTGCTAAATGACTCAAATAAAAATAATCAAAATGTAGACATACTACAAGTGGTTTAGGCCTACTTAGAGAGGGAGATGCTGAGCTGAAGATGGTCCCCTATGTTCTACTATTCATATGCCTAAATCTAACCACTAATCTGGTGGCAACCTTTATGAATCTCAGTTCATTATATATGATTTGAATAAAGTCACAGGCATATTTTGTTGTGTTGAGAGAAAAGCAGAGGTTGGGCCAAAGAAAACTATGAGAGTGCTGCAGCTGATGACAAATGGTGGGAGGAGGGATGGAAAGCATCAAGACAAATGAGATACACAAAATTAGAAGAGATTGAGTTGACGGCGTTGGATTAGAAGAAGGAGAGAGGGATGACTAGAAAAGGAGGAGAGTGAGTGCATATGAGCAAGATGGAGAAATAGAGGGGAGGGGGTGCGCGCGGGGGTCTCGGTACTTGGCAGTCTCTGGGTATCTCAGGTTCTCTCCGGCCGGGAAAGCGGTCGATATTTAATTGTTATTGCTAGCATGAAACGCACGGAAGCGGGGCCTGTACGAAAATTTCTCATTTATTTGGTATTCTTGTTTTCTCTCTCCCCCCCCCCTCTTTGTGGAACGCCGGGGGTGTGCGGGGTTAGAAGGGGAGGGCAGTTACCACGCTGTGGGGGTAGAAACAGAGGGATGAGGATGGGATAAGCTCTAAGGGAAGAAATACACCGTTTTCTTCTCCCAAGTTTAGTTTCTGTCCCTAGACACATCGGATCCCCCCTCTATCACCTGCACGTAGTCTCACTCCCAGTGTCACCCGCCCCTGGACCCCCTCCCCTTCCCCTGTTCCTCCATCACCCTCTCTACCCCCACCTGTCCAAAATGAAAAATCTGTCATTTTCATCAAACGTCCAACCAAATATTATCTACACTCCATTCCAAGAGATCGAATCTTATTTCAGGCGACGAGATTCGCCATCTGTTTTCAAATTTCATTCCTCCATTAACTTTATTTTCCCCGACTTTGGGAAAAATTATAACCTGATCGATCCTCTATCTGGCCACTGTCTACATATATTTTCAGTGGCGGTCTCCCACTGTGCTTTCAGTCGGCTGGTCAATTTTTGTCTCGTGGACACACAGGAACACGCGCAGAACACATTTTACAGAGCAGATAGAAAAACTTAAGTGCAGCCAGCTTGGGTGTAGAGAGCTAGACCCATATGAGCTTCTCAATCTCTTTCTCTGCTCTGCTCTTTCCCCGCGTCCTGGACCTCTCTGTCAAGCTCGCTTGCTCTCCCCCTAGCAAGCGCTGTCAACCTGCCTCGCCCTCTCATATAGCATTGTTTCTCGTCATGACTCCATCTGGTTCGCAGCTTCTTCTTCTTGTCCCATCTCTTACGCACCGCGGACCCCGATGGAATTGACATAGGAAACGTTTAGAGCGGACAACTTTTGTTTTTGCATTTGTCCTCTTTTCTTTTAGCAAACTAGCCTATTTGTTTTACGCAGGACATTTCAACAGAGTTTTGTTTGTTTTCTTTACCAGCCTGGTTGTGTGCACTCTATACTAGATCTGTTTTTTTTAACCTATTACTCAATAATCAGATTATATTCTGTTTATCCATTACTTTTATAGCTATAGCCTACCCTATTTATTAGCCTATTTAGATTTATTTTAGTTGCTTTAGCCTACTCTTATGCACATGTGGAGGATGGGAAGTGAAAAGTGCTCATGAGTTGATTCTCAGTCGTCAGAAAGCTCTGTCTATGTCAGTTACGTCGACCGGACCCCGGCAACTCAAGTGGGACCTACTGCCAAGTCGATGAGAGCGCATCGGAGAAGGTAAGCATGCTCTCTTCCCATTGCCTCTGGATAGACACGTTAGTGAGAGGAATAGTTAAAGAAGACGTCGGAGTGCTCTGGAAACAGAGAGCTCAAGAGATAGAGGGTAAAACACGTGGCTCCTTCAGAAATGGATTGATCTACAGAATGCGCACGGGAGTGTATTGTACTGCGCTCTATGCGTCTCCAAATAGATCTACGCTGGTTCCTTTGCTATTAAGCAGTATTGCGTTGCTTCTTTGACGATAAATTGAGTTGCTTCTTTGATGAGAAAACTTCTTGCGTTGCATTTGTAATGTAGGCCTACACTGAGTGCACAAAACATCAAGGACACCTCCTCTTTCAATGACAGGTGACAGGTTAAAGAAGGATCTTTAAGCTTTGAGACAATTGAGACATGGATTGTGTATGTGTGCAATTCAGAGGGTGAATGGGAAAGACAAAATATGTAAGTGCCTTTGAATGGGGTATAGCAGGCTGCTCTGGGGGTAAGGGGGCAACTCAGTATTAGGAAGGTGTCTTCCTAGTTCAAAAGTTTGGGGTCACTTAGAAATGTCCTTGTTTTTTAAAGAGCAAGAATAGACTGACGAGTTTCAGGAGAACGTTCTTTGTTTCTGGCCATTTTGAGCCTGTAATCAAACCCACAAATGTTGATGCTCCAGATACTCAACTAGTCTAAAGAAGGCCAGTTGTATTGCTTCTTTAATCTGCACCACAGTTTTCAGCTGTGCTAACATAATTGCAAAACGGTTTTCTAATGATCAATTAGCCTTTTAAAATGATCAACTTGGATTAGCTAACACAACGTGCCATTGGAACACAAGAGTGATGGTTGCTGATAATGGGCCTCTGTACGCCTATGTAGATATTCCATTAAAAATCAACCGTTTCCAGCTACAATAGTCATTTACAACATTAACAATGTCTACACTGTATTTCTGATCAATCTGATGTTAAATGGGATTTTCTTTCAAAAACAAGGACATTTCTAAGTGACCCCAAACTTTTGAATGGTAGTGTATATCTTCGCTTTAAAGAGCGAAACGGTGAGATGTTAGCCGTGTATCTAAGTGGTGAGAGAGTGTGGAAGGAGAGGAAGTGAGGAGGCAAGGGAGCTTTAGTACATGGGTAAACAAATGGGGGTTTCGCTTGAGAAGTTGTAGGTCCAGAATGTGTGTGTGTGTGTGTGTCTGCGCGCGTGTTCGTGTGTGTCTGTGCCTGTGTCATACAGTGTGTGGCTGGCCTTAGTTAATGCTTGCAGCACTTATAATGTAAGTAGGTTTAAAATGGTGTATATTTGAGGGGGGAAGTTACCTGTAGAGCAGGGGTGGACAATTCCAGTCCTCGAGGGCATGATTGGTGTCACAATTTTGCCCCAGCTAACACACCTGACTCCAATCCCCCTAATCATGATCTTCAGTTTAGAATGCAATTTGATTAATCAGCTGTGTTTGCTAGGGATGGATAAAAAGTGTGACACCAATCAGTTAAGCACCTGTGAGGTGTATCTCTGTAGCAGTGTCAGTGCTGTATCTAGATGGGCCACAGTGAGATCAGTCAGGGTAAAGCATTAGGCATGAGACACCGGCTGGGCCAGAGGTAAAGGGCAAGTAAGCATAGGATTTGTTGTTATTCAGTATGTCTGGCTGGAAAAGCAACAAGCTCTCAATCTCACTGCAGAATTAGACGTTCATCCATCTTCTCACAACGTCACATTGTTCCATTTCCCCGGAGGTCAAATGTCGAAGTTAAAGGTCAAGTTTTGTCACTCATTCTGAATGGTTAGGGTAAGGGTTAAGGTTTGGGATAGGGTTAAAACCAAAAATAAATAAACAGTGTCCACGACTGGGATTTAACACACAACCTTCTGATCCAGAGTCATGGGATTACACACATGCCAGCACCCTGTCCACAACACCCCATCAAAACCCAAGCCTACTTGATGGTAATAGCACTCACCGTTGCCCCTAGTGGACGGTTCTGAAGGCATTTCCCAACGTCCTCAGGACATGGAAAGACGTCCAAATTCAACATCAATCTTGAACAACCTGGCTGGTTGATCAGTGGCTTTGAGCCTCATCCATTGATTAGGTCGGCTACATCAACATCCACACCTCTCAGAAACACAGAGGTTCAGTTATTTGTCTTGTACGTTGGTTGACTGAGGTGATATTTATGTTGATTTATGTTGACTTTAACAAGTTGATTATTGTCAGGTTGAATGGTTCCATGGGAGATAAACCAGTCAGAAAGGCAGGTCCAGAGTCAGTCCCCCAGCACTGAGACGATGACAGTACAGTCAATGGCTCTAATCATTCCTCATCTGCTTTATGGCTCTTCCGACGTTTATAGCCGTTAGCCGGGCTTACGTAAACGCATTAACGGATGTGAGGGGCACAGGGGCTTTATTCAGCTGGGTACTACATTTAATCAAGGGTCACTCCCAGTTCGTAAAGTCAGTAATCCACTCCATGTCAGCTAGATCCGCTTCAGAGTTTGGCCGAGACATGGGAGAGGACTGTTGCATGGATGTTTGTCTATAGGTCATCTTATTAGATGAGTGCACTCCATGAAGAGATCATGATACTAGATGTGTTATCTGTTTATTTATTCAACCAACTGATAGTAAAATAGACAGAAAAACATTGTTCCTGCTTATACAGTCTTGCTTTATATTCCCTCTTATCAGTGCATGTGAATTGCCCTCATTATTTTTATCTGTTCTTACTGTTATCCTTCCCTTTTCCTCTGTCCTTACTGTTATCCTTCCCCTTTCCTCTGTCCTTAATGTTATCCTTCCCTTTTCCACTGTCCTTACTGTTATCCTTCCCTTTTCCTCTGTCCTTACTGTTATCCTTCCCTTTTCCTCTGTTCTTACTGTTATCCTTCCCTTTTCCTCTGTCCTTAATGTTATCCTTCCCTTTTCCTCGGTCCTTACTGTTATCCTTCCCTTTTCCTCTGTCCTTACTGTTATCCTTCCCTTTTCCTCTGTTCTTACTGTTATCCTTCCCTTTTCCTCTGTCCTTACTTTTATCCTTCCCCTTTCCTCTGTCCTTAATGTTATCCTTCCCTTTTCCTCTGTCCTTACTGTTATCCTTCCATTTTCCTCTGTCCTTACTGTTATCTTTCCTTTGCTCTTCAGTAAATCCTTCTTTCTTCCTCCTCACTCAATTCTTCCTCAAACTTCTCCATATCTTCCACATTGTCTCTCTGATTCACCCCTGTCTTTCTATCTACCCTCCATCCATCCACCCTTCCTTTCTTCAACCCTCCCGTCCCACCTGCCCTACCTACCCCCAAGTTGGCCTGCCCCATGTTTGGGAGTCGATTTACCCCCAACCCCCTTCTCTCACTTAACCCTATATTTCACAGCTGAACTGCGGCTAATTTCCCCCTAGTCGGCCGAGCAGCGCTCCCTCCACCACACCACCACACTTAATTACCCACAATTAAAGACCAACGCTAACGAGAAAATTGCTCTGTTATGAAATGACTTCAAAAGGGGACTGGAGGAAGTAGAATTGATTCGAGGAAAAGTTTGGCGCTAGCCTTGGGGGAGACTGGGAGGGAAGAGGAGAGTTATCATGCAGTGTTTCCTTTTACCCCCAAGGATGTTTCCTTAGGCTGGATGTGCAAAGACCTATAGGCCACACACGGGGCTGTAGACACTAAAAGTGTGTCCAAAATGACACCCTATTCCCCATATAGTATCAGTCCTGTATATAGCATGCAGTATGTGGCTCTGATTAAAATTGCTATATTGTGAAAAGGCTGTCATTTGAGGTTTGCTCTACTATTTTATATTGAGTCCAATTTGATATAGGTTCTTCAATTGAACATAGCTACCGCCCTAGCTAATGAAACATGATGGTGTGGCAGAGGGATAGTACAGGAAAGTAGCAGACTGATGGAGGGGGACTTCTTTGATGCTAGACCCCACAGAAAAGCCAGAATGTGGGTATAATATATAGTATACTGTATTCTAGTCGTGGATCATTTTTTATAAAGTCATTTTATTATTTTTCTGGATTATGTGTCTATAGTTTTTTTGATTGCTAGGCATTTCGCTGCACCTGCGATAACATCTGCAGATCTGTGTACGCAACCAATAAACTTTGATTTGATTTAGTAAAATTATCCTGGATACTTGTTTGATTCTGCATTAATGAGCCTAATCAATAGCACAGCGTTGGACTAGTAACCGAAAGGTTGCAAGTTCAATTCCCCGAGCTGACAAGGTACAAATCTGTCGTTCTGTCCCTGAACAGGCAGTTAACCCACTGTTCCTAGGCTGTCATTGAAAATAAGAATTTGTTCTTAACTGACTTGCCTAGTAAAATAAAGGTAAAAAAAAGCAGAGGCAGACTGACTTGAGCAGTGGGGTAGTCTGTGTGTCTGTGGGAGTAGCCCGCTGTAGGTGAAGCTATAGATGGTTACCATGAGTCATGGGTAGGCTTATGGAATCTATGATGAGCCAAACACCATAGATTGTCTTGCTTTGCATTGTGTCATCATGACGCAGCCATTAGCTCAACACAACACAGCTCAGTATTTGTCAGTCTAAGGAAGAGCAGGCTTTCCAACCCAGAAAAATAAAAACAAATAAACCTTAATTCAGATTATTTTCATCCAGTTTGCACACTAATACACAGACTAATGGGGAATAGAAGAGCTATATGCTGGGGATAATTGTTACAGCAGTAGTAATAACGTCAGACCCTGCACTGATAACAATTAGATTTGATTTCATTTGAGAATGCCTCCACAGCTGCTCCCTTCTCACCCCCTTAACCCCCGCTCCCCCAGACCTGTCTCCCCCTCTAGATTAAAGTGGGTGTGTTAATTCCCTGGTGTAACGATCGAAGGGCTCTGGCAACTATGGGAAATGGGCTATTGATTAGAACAGCTCAGATTAAGACTAGACAGTGGAGCTCTTTGTTGCTCTCTTTCCCCCCTTTTCTTCTGTCTTCCTGTCTGTCCTGCTTGTGTCACCTCTCTCTCTCTCTACATCCTCTCTCTTTCTCTTTCCCAATCTCTGTCTGTACCTATTAGGCCTATCTATTTGCTCTCTAACTCTCATGCACTCTTTTCCTTTGTTGATGTAGTAAAGTCTAGAAATGTAGAAATAGAACTGTAAATCCCAGACTGTATAAATTCATGATACATGTACACTAGTATAGACTTAAAGAACTAAATAACTAGATTCTAAACCACTCACTCCAAAGCAATCTGACACCCACACTGCTGTGAGGTTGTTTATCAATCAAGCCACGTCTTTGTTCTACCACAATTAAATCCTCCCATATCAAAATCTCTCTTATACCAAATTAGCTGTCATGATCTGACGGGGGACAAAATACATTGGATTTGCATTGAAAAGACATAAAACATACAAAATATAAGGAGACAGCAAATCTATACAGTGAAAAGTAAGCTAAAATTCCCCTGCTCTACTTATATTAATTACCTCAATCAATGGGAATGCTATAGGTCAGTTATCCATCCTCCCCCTCCACCACTACTCTCTGGCAGAATGCCTACCAGGCGCCGGAAGCACATCCCAAGCACAGATCTAGGATCAGTGACCACACTACTGCTTCAACCCTGTTGGTGTTATAAGGCGCCTGGGATTGGCCTTGGGTCAGTGGTTCGGAGGTACTGTATTGTCCACTGCTTCCACCCTTTCGGCTGTGAGATACACACACACACACATATGTAGACAGACACACACACACACACACACACACATACATACATACACACACACACACACACACACCAGTGTCCATATCAATATTACTATGATCTTTAGGGACTATGAGAGTGTTGGCGGAGCTTTCATCTTCTGAGTTTGTGACCGTGCGTCTGATATCCCCTTCTCCCGATACACACACACTTAGCCCCCTCCCAGACACCTGTGTAAACACTATGATGCACACACACTTAGCCCCCTCCCAGACACGTGTGTAAACACTATGATACACACACACTTAGCCCCCCTCCCAGACACGTGTGTAAACACTATGATACACACACACACACACTTAGCCCCCTCCCAGACACGTGTGTAAACACTATGATACACACACACTTGGCCCCCTCCCAGACACCTGTGTAAACACTATGATACACACACTTAGCCCCCTCCCAGACACGTGTGTAAACACTATGATACACACACACTTAGCCCCCTCCCAGACACCTGTGTAAACACTATGATACACACACACTTAGCCCCCACCCAGACACCTGTGTATACACTATGATACACACACACTTGGCCCCCTCCCAGACACGTGTGTAAACACTATGATACACACACACTTAGCCCCCTCCCAGAAACCTGTGTAAACACTATGATACACACTTAGCCCCCCTCCCAGACACGTGTGTAAACACTATGATACACACACACTTATCCCCCCTCCCAGACACGTGTGTAAACACTATGATACACACACACTTAGCCCGCCTCCCAGACACGTGTGTAAACACTATGTTACACACACGTAAACAGACATGGGTTCATGTCAAGGACTTATAATTGCATGCTTCAGCACAGTATCATGATAGGTTTGGTGTTATAGGGGAAACTTGACAGGAAACTCAAGGGAACATGGAGGTGGAAAATGAACAGAAAAGGTTAGATGGACAGAGAAGGGGTCGTAGGGAGGAGACAGGATGGGAACGACATGCAGAACATGCACAAGCATCTTTAGAAGTTAATTAACAAGCCCAGACAGTCAGATCAGCACAGGACACACTAGAGGGCGGTAAAGAGGTGTGCGTGTGTATGTGCGTGTGTGTGTTTTGGTGTCTTGTTCTTGTTTGACCCGAACGTTTTTTTCTGAATATCCATTGTGGACCTAAAGGTAACTGCCAAAATAAGGAAACACCAAGATAAAGTGTCTTAATAGGGCGTTGGGACACCACAAGCCAGAACAGCTTCAATGCACCTTGGCATAGATTCTACAAGTGTCTGGAACTCTATCGGAGGGATGCGACATCATGGGGGCAATAGCCATGGTAGACAAAATAGTGGCCTTCCCAGCATTTTTATAAATGACCCCAACCATGATGGAACGTTAATTGCATAATTAACTTAGGAACCACACCTGTGTGGAAGCACCTGCTTTCAATATACTTTCTATCTCTCATTTACTCAAGTGTTTCCTTTATTTTGACAGTTACCTGTATCGCTCTCTATCCTCACTATCTTGTATGGTGTTCTCTACCTCACCTGCCGTATTCGAATCTCTCTACCTCATCCCTGTCTATACGCCAGTGGAGGCTGCTGGGTGGAGGACGGCTCATAATAATGTCTGGAATGGAGCGAATGGAATGGCATGTGTTGGCATGTGTTTGATACTTATTCTGCACACTATCAAAATAAAGAAAGTCGCACACTACATATATACTCTCCTTCCCCTGAGGAAGGCACAGTGATGCCGAAACGTTGGTAAATACCATTAAACTGTTGGGAGAGTATATATGTAGTGTGTGACTTTCTTTATTTTGATAGTGTATAGTTTATTCGCCGTTAGTCAGCACCTCCACACAAACTTTGTTCTGGGTGTGCTCCAGCTCATGTTATTTTAGATACTTATTCTGCAACAGCCATTACCACGAGCCCGTCCTCCCCAATTAAGGTGTCACCAACTTCATGTGATACACACACTATCTCTTGCTACCCAAGCATGCACCCCATCACCGCATCCCTCTCTCCATCTTCTCCTCTGTCTCGGTGACTCCCTTGTCAGATTCTGCACCTCTCTGCACTCGACTGAGTTCCATAGGTTTACCTAATTGATTATTAAGTAGCTGATTGAGGATCAAGTAAGTAATTAAAGTTGGTTAGGGCAGGGTCGATTGCTGGCATGGGACTGAGGATGTGCATTGAAGTGTGTGTGTGTGTGGTATAGCGCAGGCCTACATGTCTTTTTACTCTGGTTAGTAATTGTGGTGTATACCGTGATATTTAAGGAATTATGTCCCATAGAGACATTTAACTACGGCCCCTTATCGAATGTTGGATGTGTGGTAAGAGGAAATGAATGGCCCTTGACTGTGAATGATACTGTATCTTCTTAATATCTTCACCTTTTCTTTTACCTATTATGTTGAATTCCCTCTAGAAATATGGCAGTGGCGGCTTATGCGTTTTTAACCTAGCCATCATCTTGCATGGAATCTATACAGGAGTAGTGAAGATTCAGTCTGAAAGGATAGTGAGGGGAGCGAATATGTGAAGGGATAGAATAACGACCGAGAACGATGTTTGACGGTGTCACTTTGAGTGCACAATGGTACATTTTGGGGCTTTATTCTACGTCTTCCCACTAGGCACACACTGGTTGAATCAACGTTGTATCCACGTCATTTCAATGAAATTGAGTTGAACCAACGTTGAATAGACATTGAATTGACGACAATGGGTTAATCCTATCCTGAAATAAATTAGCGATGCAAAACAACCCAATACCTTGTTAATTGACGCGTAATTGCATTGTTGAGTACAGAAATGGACTCAACAATGCAAGATTTGGGTAAATTGACATTTTTGGAAAATGGCACTAAAACAGAGGAAGGGTGAGGAAGTATATGTGACTAACCAGTGAGGAGGCAAGACAGAGGGGCTCCTCTTGTGGCGGCTCGAATGAAAAGAAGAGTGTGAAAGGAAAAACACACATATACACACAGTCAAACTGGTGCACACACACTCAAACTGGTGCACACACACAAACCTCATATACGAAACACAGGAGCGGAAACGGGTCGAATCCTACTTCAAATTCTCTTTCCTCTCGGCTTGTCGACCGGGGAAAACAAACCGACCCGAGGCACAGCGAATGGGGATTTACTAATTAACTACTTACACACAGAGAGATGCACACCTCCTCCGCTCCCTCCCTTCCTCTGTCAGTTCCCTCGGTCGAGGTTGTTAGTGTAGTGCTGCTGCCACGGTCCCCGGCTCGGTGCGCCACTGGAACAAACGCCTGGACAGTGATCTCACACCAGGGTAGACTGCTCACACTTTGGCTGTTGAAAGAATACTGAACTACTGGGCAAAGACACTTGAGGTATGTAATCGTCTATAACGCCATATCTTTGGCCGTCAAATGTTTTAGTTTTAGAAAAAGTATATGATTGTTTGTTAGATTTTGGATCTGTGTTTTCTTTTATGAGTTTACTTTTTGTTGTGTCAAGTGACAAATCAATATTATTGGGATTGTATTATTATTATTGTTATTAGGCTGAGCTTTTAACACAATGCTACTTTAGATTCGATTTGATTAACTATCTATATCATTGTTTATTTTAGTTTAGAAAAGTACTAGTTGACTTCCAGTCTGCATATAGTAGCCTACCTGAAATTGTGAACAATCATAAATAGGCTAGATTTTGGGGAGTCCTATATGAGTCTCCCGTCTTGCCCAGCATGCATGTTAGACCACTGCTGCTCTCCCGTCTCGCGGAGGGGGAAGTTGTCTCCCGCGCAGAGCTGTCTGTGCTGGCCCGGATTAGCCGTTAAGTGTCTCTATTTGTTAATGCTTTACGTCTAACCCTCACCTCCACACCACAGCATCAATCAGTCAATTAAACAGCCACTCGCACGCCTAGCAAGAGGCGTCTAATGTCGGGTATGCGCAACCTGGGCTGTGTATCTCTATGTCTGTATGAGTGATCCAGCCTAATTTACCTTCACGTTGAACCAACGTGAAGGTAATGTTTGGCCGCAGATGCATTTATCTTTGTGTCATCTTTTTCACGCTCTCGTGAGCCAGGATGCAAATACATGTAACATGCAAGGGAAACGGTGCTTTTGGCAGACCCATTCATCATTGCGCGAGCAGAAGTTTGCGGATGATTGTAACAAAACGGTTGGGTATCCAAAATCAGACCTAAAGTTTGGCTTTTAGGCTTTAGATAATACCCCCACATGTTTACAATGCTGTTATTTGTTGTGATAGGGACACCATACAGTTGGAAAGGCACATTTGGATGTGTTATTAGAATTTAATCGATTATAATTATATTTTATGAGTATCACAGGAAGTTTAAAATCGTCTTGTGCGGAAACACAAACAGTTTAAATAAGTGGTATTGTGAGTTTATATGCTTTTCTAATTCAGATGTTTGTGTGTGTGTGTGTGTGTGTGTGTGTGTGTGTGTGTGTGTGTGTGTGTGTGTGTGTGTGAGAGAGAGAGAGAGAGAGAGAGAGAGAGAGAGTTCTGTGTGTGTGCGCGCTTTCATGTTTAGCCTAGATGGGAGCTGGAGATGTGTCGATGCTGATCACGGGTGACCTGGCAGCGATATAGACGCAGAGAAAACCCTCAAATCTTTTGGAATAATCTAGCCTCTGTTTGACTTGACTTGCCCCCCCCCCAAAAAATGTTGTTTACGTTGATGCATATTTATGGGCACTGTGGGTGTACCTTATCAATTATTTGTGACAGTACATTTCTAGATAAACAGTGTTTATAAATCAATAGATGCATGTAACTATTCCAGATTAAGAGATAGATCAATAGGTCCACCTAACCCGACCGAATGTTTATTTTTTCTCTGTTCAATTATTCAGTATATCATCTAACTTTGCACAACTTTGCCGCTGCTCACAAGCATCTGCTGGGAGTTGCTGAGTTCAAGGCTTAAATTAAAGTTGTCTTAATTTTAGGCTTACTCTTCTAATCGTCTATTCGTTTGCATTGTTGTTACTACGATATAGACCTAACAATGGTGATAATGACAATGCTGTGCATATTGAATAATAATAATAAGAGCCTAATAATAATAATAATCTATTTCATTTAATTCAGCGTAAATTACGAAAAATAGTGTACAGAAAGAGTTAAACAGTGCAGATTTTTATCCATGAAAAAAGGAAGTCAGAAAGCTTGGTTAAGGATATATTTTTGAAGGACTAAATGTCCGAGATTGTGAAACTAAAAAAATAAAATAAAAATCCCTGCACTCTCACTCACAGTATTCCACTTAAAAAATATATTCTAATTCAATGTATATTGTTCACTTAGAAAGTTACATTCTTTCTGTATATTTTTGTTTTGTCTTTTGTAGTTTCGTCTTGGTTTAGTTTTTGCAGTGTTTAGGTGGAAGTGTCAAACCTAATTTTCTCTCATCTCCAAACTGACTATTCATTTAATTATATCCGCGGTTTGTGCCGCCTCTTCCCGGCTGCCTCTATCTTTCTCTTGTCAATATTTGGTAGAAATATTTCCGACATTAAATGGCATTTGGGGAAATCTCTCCCCACATCCCTCACCCTGCCCTCCCTCCCCCTCACCTTTAGTTTGGGCTTGAAGTTCTTCACCTGTCCAATTAGGCTACATTTGTTATAAACTATCGGTGATTTTAGTTTAGGTTGTTTCTAACTTAATTCGAATCGATTAAATAAGTTAATAATAATATTAACAATTGCTCACATTTTGGTAGGCCTATTTGTGTGCCGTTTTGGCAAACATGTAGGCTATATTATTATTATTAGTGGTAGTAATAGGCTAGTATTATTAGTAGTAGTATTCCATTTTAATATATTGCAATAATTACAGATGTAATTGTTACAACGTTAAAACGGCATCTTAATCCAATTACTTTCTGGTACAAAACTAAAATGTAAAGGAATACAACAATATAATATGTCGACAAGGAACTCCAAAATGAACGATTACATTTTAAATATATTATAGTTCTTCAATTCTCAATTTAAAGTATGTAGCCTACAAAATGCCTGCACTTGCAGTTGTCCAAAAAGTCTGTCATATCGAGCTGCCGTCTGGCCTGGCTTTAACTTGACCTGTTGAGGTCAATATCGTAATATTGATCAATCCACTGAGGAAAATGCGTAATCTGACATTTCTCCACTTCTAAAGGCTGAATTTTCCTCAACTTTTCCTGGATAATCTCTTGATAATGTTCCCATACTCACCGTTACACCTTACACATAGGAGCCATTTCACACATACGAACATTTGGATACACACAGAGGAAGGATAATATATTTAAATTCAGGAAATGCATTTGTAGAATTAAAGCAAATTTTGAAGGTCAACCATTTGCCCATGCATGGCACCGCTATTCACCTTCTCATGTAGTTCAGGCTCGATAGCAGTGTTTTGAAAGCCTCGTAGTTGAATGTTGCTTCTCAGCCACAATCAACATTCGAATGCTAATAGCACCATCAAATATTTGGGGTAAAACTCCTAGGCCTACTTTGAAATGAGCGCCATGTGGTTTGATTTCTGAAAACGTTATTATCCTTAATGTCTTGCATCTGGAAGCTAATTTGGTATGATCAAAGTGCAGCTAGTTAGTGCGGTCAATACAGTTTCGAGGAAGGCAAGCGTCCTATCGATAGTGTATGGTACGCCAGGAGGCCCACTTCAGTGATGATGCGCGGCATTCAATTCCAGGGAATACTCGTTGCCTGAGCCAGTAGGCTACCCCTGTCTCATCTCACCAGTCCACCAGTCTCCTCTTCTCTCGTCATGACAGTCAAGAGTAAATAAGGTGATTGATCGGATGGGGTGGAGTGGTTCCACCTGTCATTGTGCTCTTCTGTGATGTAGAGGCTGAAGTGGCCCTCCCGGACACAGCTCAAGTCTCAGGGACGGTTCTGTTCAACTGGACGAAAGCACGAATCTCTTCCACTTGTCGTGTGTTTGATTATTTCTTCCCCAAGAGTGTATTCTCTTTTGAGGAAGCACTAGGCCATGATGAGGCAAATTCCTAGCCAACATGACGCGGTATTGGTGTTGGACGCGGTTATAGGGCCAACAATAGGCTACATACGGAATTAGCCTTATCTCGTTTATTAACTAAAATACATATTATTTAAATGGGTTGAATCACAAATAAGTTTAACGAAACTATTCATTTTTTAGTGTACCATCATTATAGTGCGACGTGGGACTTCCCTCGTCTCTCCGTCCGGAACCAGCGCAGCCCAAAGAGGTCCAGTTCAGTGCGGTGTTTGGAGTTTGGGCTTCGGCCTCAGGTGCATCTCTGAGGCGGGGCGACGCGGGAGTCCAGGTTGGTGGCAGCCCGCTCCATTGATGACAATACCCCTTCTAGCTTTTCAGTTAGGACTACTGTCTCTCACAAACTAAATGTATTTACAAATGTTTATCCGAAAGGAATCATGTTTTTTATGTTTTTGTTTTTTGTTTTATTATTCAACTATACTACCAAATCCGAAATAGACCTATTGACAATACTTGTTATCATGTCAATAAAACATTATAGCTAAGCATTGCAAAAAGGGAAAGTACAATTATATTATCATTATAATTGAACCAATCTGACTGCACCTCAAACTGAATGGGTTTCACAATGCATTTTGAACTTTGATCAGCACTGTCTGTCTAAGGTGATAAGCTCAATAGTGAATAAAAGCAAAGATATCGAAGCCATTTTGTTTCGTATGTTATAAGAGAAAAATGTAGTTCTCTTGACCTGATTTATAATGCAACATGGGTAGCAAAGCTCACAATACCTATAACCTCTCTTTAATGCAATAAGTTCTCCCCATACATACTGCACCTATAGGACAATTGAAGGACTATTCAGTCCCTCTCCCTGTGTCTATCTCTTCCTCCCCCCCCCCCTCTGTCTCCTCTACCCCTCCCTTTCCCTCATCTCTTTCTCCTCGCCCCCTACCCCTGTCCTCTCTCCCCGGCACACCTGGTAACTACAAACTTGTACACAATAATAACAGCGAGATGTATCCATCTATCTCTCTATCTCTCTATCTGACCTGTCTGCAGTTAGTGGAGTGGCTGAGAGACTCGCAGGCGTGAAAGGTCAGTTAATCGATGGCACACAATTTGACAAATCCAAGCGACTCTTATCATCCACATGGCGTTTAGGGCCAAAGGAGAGGAGAACTGGCGAGATAAATGTTTAATCCTGACTGGAGAAAGAGAGCGAGAAGAGGAGAGAGCGAGTGAGGGAGGCAGAGAGAAAGAAAGAGGGGTGGAGAGAGAAAGCTGGAGGCAGAACGAGAGGGAGAGATAGGGAAGGAGGGGGAGGGAGGGATGTAGTGGGAGAGAGGGGGGAGAGATATAGGGAGAGAGAGAGAGAGAAAATAGGAAAGTAAATGGGTTACAGCCAAATAGGCGTTGAAGTTGTAAGTGGAGGGACATAGCCACATGGCCATAGCAACATGGCCATAGCAACATGGCCATAGCAACATGGCCATCTCTACTTCTACATTATATTCACACAGAGAAAGTTAATCGATTCATGCTCTTTCTATATGTTTTTTTGATTAATTCTGGACAGGAAGAGTACACTTAGAAGTTGTAATGGTTTTGACCTTATTTTTGGCAGCTTGTGTAAACTTAGTAGAGAGTTAACATACGGTGGTGTTATCTCACAGCTATGTCTATCCCCCAACGTGTAAAGTTGAGAAAAACAAACCTTGTATGATTGGTAGATTTCTGAAGCGCTCATGAGACAGTAGGATGTTAGTCCAACAATAACACAACAAAAAGGAAAATGAGCTTCAGAACACAAAGCCAGTCTGAGACTTTTCTTCATTTTCTTTTTAAGTGGCAGTGGTTTAGAAATGGAGCCACTTTCATGCCCTTGAGAATAATGTCTGAACTATAGCATGGCCTCAGTTGATAAACCTTCTGCTATTTGAACAGACTTAATGACAATGCTCAACCCATGTTCATTTTATTTAGAGGGTTTCTTTCGCTGAGTCATAATTATCGCTTTGACAGTGATGTCAAAAAATCCTTATGTGTGAAATGCAAACTGCTCTTTCTATCCAGACATTGGCACAGACAGACAGATGGACTGATGGTGGAGAGAATACAGTAAGAGAGACTGATAGATGGCATAGAAAGACAGATGGTTGGAGAGTAAAGAACAAGATACTGTGGATAGAAAGACAGACACATGGACGGACACAGAAACAGACAAAGGGCAGACCATCCACCAGACAGACTGACTTCCAGACTGTGCTACTGTGTGTGACTGAGGGAGCTGCTTGGCCGAGCATACAGACACACGCTCATGTCCCTTCCCGCCGTCTCAATACGAGCTCAATGTCATTCAATTGAGATTAGTCGCACTGGCATGACAGCAGATCCCTAGTATTGCCAAAGCACTTAGGAGGCAATGACAGGCCAACATCGATGGGTGCTAAAACACACACACACACACACACACACACACACACACACACACACACACACACACACACACACACACACACACACACACACACACACACACACACACACACACACACACACACACACACACACACACACACACACACACACACACGCCATGCAGGCAAGACAGAGAGACAGTGAGAGAGAAGGAAAAAGAAGGAGAGATGGAAAGAGGGAGAGAGAGCTCATAACTGGCAAAACATCAATGACTGTCAAGAAGAAGCAGTGGGCAAGAACTGTAAAGAGTGCAAAATAAATGGTAAGGGTGTCTGGGGAAGAAAGACACGAGAAAGAGGAGTGGAGAAAAGATGAGGTGAGTGGGGTCTAATGGGTGACTCAGACAGAGAGAGATGGTGGGTGGGGTCAGATGGGTGACTCAGACAGAGAGAGATGGTGGGTGGG
The DNA here is from genome assembly GCA_030435695.1 of Brachymystax lenok tsinlingensis. Classification (NCBI taxonomy): domain Eukaryota; kingdom Metazoa; phylum Chordata; class Actinopteri; order Salmoniformes; family Salmonidae; genus Brachymystax; species Brachymystax lenok. The sequence continues at coordinate 92,971,346 of CM059789.1, read as the reverse complement.
GTCAGATGGGGGACTCAACCAGAGAGAGATGGTGGGTGGGGTCAGATGGGGGACTCAGACAGAGAGAGATGAGGTGAGTGGGGTCAGATGGTGACTCAGACAGAGAGAGATGAGTTGGGTAAGATGGGTGACTCAGACAAAGAGAGATGGTGGGTGGGGTCAGATGGGGGACTCAGACACAGAGAGATGAGGTGAGTGGGGTAAGATGGGTGAATCAGAAAGAGAGAAATGAGGTGAGTGGGGTAAGATGGGTGACTCAGACAGAGAGAGATGAGGTAGGTGGGGTAAGATGGGTGACTCAGACAGAGAGAGATGAGGTGAGTGGGGTAAGATTGGTGACTCAGACAGAGAGAGATGAGGTAGGTGGGGTAAGATGGGTGACTCAGACAGAGAGAAATGAGGTGAGTGGGGTAAGATGGGTGACTCAGACAGAGAGAGATGAGGTAGGTGGGGTAAGATGGGTGACTCAGACAGAGAGAGATGAGGTGAGTGGGGTAAGATTGGTGACTCAGACAGAGAGAGATGAGGTAGGTGGGGTAAGATGGGTGACTCAGACAGAGAGAGATGAGGTGAGTGGGGTAAGATGGGTGACTCAGACAGAGAGAGATGAGGTAGGTGGGGTAAGATGGGTGACTCAGACAGAGAGAGATGAGGTGAGTGGGGTAAGATGGGTGACTCAGACAGAGAGAGATGAGGTAGGTGGGGTAAGATGGGTGACTCAGACAGAGAGAGATGAGGTGAGTGGGGTAAGATGGGTGACTCAGACAGAGAGAGATGAGGTAGGTGGGGTAAGATGGGTGACTCAGACAGAGAGAGATGAGGTGAGTGGGGTAAGATTGGTGACTCAGACAGAGAGAGTTACTCAGAGGGAAGGAGGATGAAGACGAGTGTATACAAGTGATGTACGGGAAGAGGGGAGATTTACTAGAAGAGAGATTATTAAGTCAACATGTCCTGGGTCAGTCATTAATCTGATTTAACAGCAATTAAGGTGAGACTGATTCCTTCCTAGAGAGGAGGGGGAATCAGAGAGAGAGAAAGGAAGAGAGGGAGGAGAATGAGAGGTGGTAGGTGGGAAGGGGAAGCAGCTTTACTGGTAGTATCAGTCAGTACTCCTCCACAGATGAAGCAACCATAACACCCCACATAATATTCTCAATAGCCAGCTATAATCAAAACTATGACCTTGTAAACAGGCGGTAGACAGGCCGGGATTCAACCCGATCACGCTTTGTCCTCAATGCACGTTGTAAAGGCAATGTCCCCGCGTCTGCAGAGACCCCATACATGGTAAACTCTGCATACGTTAAATCCCGGTCTTATACAGTGATGTGCGAGGTGGAGGGGTAATCTCTTTCTACTGAAGGTGAGAAAGAGGAGAGGAGAGGAACTCCGGTGCATATAGATGAAAAGTAGGCCTCCCCCTCCTTCCCCCTCTCCACCCTCAACCCCCAGCCATCGTGCTCTGCTCTCTGGGTTTGGTTGTTCCAGATGTGTATCGGGGTCCTGGGGTGGACAGAGGGCCCCGTCGTCCCTGTAGCATTGGTGCGTCTATTGGGAGATTGTGGTCCTGATAGCTCTCCCGCCTGACATGTACACAACAGAACATAAATCACACACACAGAGACACACACTCACACTTTATCTCTCACTCAGCACACCTCAGATAGGAGCCAACCCTAGAGAGAGAGAGAGAGAGAACAGGTTTGCTAAGCAGGGGAAAGGGTGGAGTTTGAGATTATTTGTATTGCTCGGCCCCTTGTTCTCGTTGTGTCTATCTGTGTTACTCACAGTCTTAATGAGAAAATTGTTGGCTTGAATTGGATTTGGTTGCATGACGTTTGAGATTTAAATTAAGTTGTACCATTATTTACCATCCTTAAAACAACCGTAACACCATTAGGGCTCCACAGAATGGCCAGCCCTTTGAGATATACAGGGTTCTCATTCCCATTCTATGGGTATACATTCTATCCTATGGGTCACCCAGTCCATGTATGATACCCCCAGTAGTGGTGCGTGGGTAAAATCACTGGAGAAGCCAATCCAGAAACAAAGTCATATTACAACCTGTGTTGTGATAATTGTGTTGTGATAATTGTGTTGTGATAATTGTGTTGTTTGCTCTATAACCCGTTAGTTCATGTGCCTTGACACCGTGATATACAGGCCTAAGGCCGAGACAATAAGAAGACACAATGGCAGAATCAATTCAACCACACATTTGTTTCATTACAAAACCAGAGAGCAACATCTATCCGGTGAAGTCCACAAAACATATTGCATGTAACAAAGTTACAGTACTTACAGCATGGTCAAGCAAGGTAATGTTTCCCACATTTTCGGACTACTAAACAACTATTGCTTTAGAACCACAGAGAGTTACTGCAAGTCCCAAAGAAAACAGGAGCTGCCTCCACTATTCCAGCACCAGTTCAACATCAACATTTTAACATAAAATCACCTCTGCTTAGTCTAATACAGTTACAACTAAAAGATACCAAAAGTATTTATTCCAATCAGCGTAAGCTACATATGATATGGCTGTCCATGACACTGATTTCTGTGTGTGTGTGTGTGTGTGTGTGTGCGCGCAAGTAGAAAAAAACATGTTGACTGATCCTACTTGTAGAGAAACACCAATGCCATCCTTCTCTTTCATGTTGCCTTAACGGTCCATGACTGTCACACAGTACACACTTTTAGTTGTTGTTGTTCTAGGCTACCTGGCTAAAATGCTTACTAGCCTAACTTCCTTTCATGGGCTACGATGTGCCAGGCCAGCTAGTTAACATTAGCATACTACATCTAGTTACATGTTGAACTTCTATCCTCTCAGGCCAGGGGTGCAATATATGGTTGGATCAGAATCGATTTTAGCTAGCTAGCTAGCCACCAACAACACAATGAGATGCTACAATTCAACTTTTTTTCTGTCAATGCGGTCTAAGGCACTGCATCTCAGTTCAAGAGGCGTCACTACAGTCCCTTGATTTGAATCCAGGCTGTATCACATCCGGCCGTGATTGGAAGTCCCATAGGGCGGCACACAATTGGCCCAGCGTCGTCCAGGTTTGGCCGGGGTAGGCTGTCGTTGTAAATAAGAATTTGTTCTTAACTGACTTGCCGAGTTAAATAAAGGTTAAATGAAAAAAAAAATAATAATAATTCCCTTGCCACTTTTTTTTTTATTGCAACAGGACTATTCACAGTTGAGCTCACTTAGTTTAGCTAAACGCTGGTTGGCTAATATTTTACATATTTTTTTATCAAGGCTTACTGGCATCCCTTTCTTGTTACAATGTCATACTCTTTCTGATCAGACAGCATCAGATAGATATGCTACACATACTGAGACAGAAGAGCGCTGTTTCGTTCGCTCGGATGCTTTCTCTGGTGAGATACATTCAGCCTCTTGCAAATTGAAGGAAATGTATGCAACACAGAGAGACGAAAGATACATTATTATTTTGTATGTTTTTTTTATTTTTGGGGGGAGGCCTGGCTTCCCTTGGTATCCATGAATACACGCCACTGGATACCCCAGATAGAGAGAACATTACATTTGGCCTGTGTTGACAGAGGGAGGTTGTATTGACTGGCTCTTGCAGGGGAGGCGTGTCCCCAGCCCTGTCTCCAAACCATTTGTGGCGTTTAATACACTGTAGCAGAGGTCTCCCTAACTTGTACACTGCGTGCAGCAGCCTTAGGAATCAATATGCACTGGTCTAGACTGAAACAGAGCATCTGACACAGAGTGAAAGAGGGAGTGAGTATGAGAGAGAATGAGGGAGGAAGAGGGAGAGAGAAATAGGAAAGGATATACAGGGGAAACAGAGGAAAGGTCAGAGTGGGGGATCCAGGGAGATACAGAAAGGAGACAAAATGAGAGGAAATTATCAGAGACATGGTTTGAAAAGCATGGAGCCAAAGAGAGGAGAGAGAAAGAGAGAGAGGGATGGATGGAGAGAGGGGGAGGGGGGGTTAGAGAGCCGTAGATGGTGAAAGAGAGCAAGCGATAGAGAGATAACAAGAGTGGCTGAAAGAGACATTAAGCCAAGAGAAAACAGGGATGGAGACACCGAAAAGAGGAAGACATGGACACAGAAGAGGATACACACAGGAAGAAAAAGACATAAGAGAAAGAGAAGGGCAGGAGAGAAATAGAGACAGGGGAAGAGAGGGAGAGAGAGGAGGAAGAGAGAGAGGGAGAAAAACAGAGAGGGGGTAAAATTTCCATCAGGTTTTCAATTGGGGTGGATCAATAGTGTATTAGAGCTCACCTTGACCCTGTCTCTCCCCCTTCTCCCTGGCCCCCTTCTCCCTGGGCCAGCACACAGGCCAAGCTACTCTACCTCACAGCAGGACGCGGAGAGGGGGAGAGATTGCATTACGGCCTCCTTTTCTTGGACCAAAGTGGCAGAAAATGGCACAATAAAAAGAAGGATAGAGGACAGAACGAAAGAGAAACAGAAAGAGGAAAAGTGCGAGTGAGGGAGAAAGAGAAATAGAGTTGTGGGGTGGAGGTGGTCCATACTGGATGTTGTGTTGTATGTGTTGGCAGACAGTGACTATACATGAGGAGATCTGACTGAGGGACATATAGGCAACAGAGACAATGCATGGGAAATGAAAGCACTGTGGCCCTATAGGCTGGTTCTATTTAGGAAAACAGATACATGTTTACATTGGGACTGTACAACCTTCACTATATGGCACTATTCTGTTGGATAGGGTTCTGTCTTTACTCTTTTGAACCTCCTGTTGTATATTGTGTCTCATAGGTTGATTTATTACATACTGTCTCCATGACTTGAATACAATGTTGAGCCAAAAAGCAGTTGATTTGTTGTACAGACATTATTTTCCGTCTTTACATTATGAGTTTCTGAATCTTAGTCTTGGCCTGACAAATGCACATACACGCACACACACACAGTCGACAGGACACACTACGTCACAACACGAGGACACCGTACTTCACACCATTTCAGGGGACAGAAGCAGGGGCAGAGGGAGCAAGGGGATGGGGAGAGGTTGAATGAAAAAAATTGATCCGGGAATTTAGCATTTAGACACAGTTTACAAAGCGATATAGAGGGGAGGCGCGGGAGCAGAGGGGAATATAGGCGGAGGACACTTAACTTTACAATAGGTCAGCTTTTCCCAATTGACTAACTGTAACCCCGGCGTAGGTTAGGATGTACTGTAAATACCTGCGGTGTAAAATAATTTCAGAAGTGTTTTTGTTTTACAGAATTTAACTAAAATGAAAATTTTTGTAGAATCTCAGTTTATGTTCCCGTTAACTGTATGGAAACTAGCTTTTTTCACTCGTTCCCGTTCAAACTATTCCATTATATATATTTGTTGTTATTGTAAATAGATGCAAACCACGTCTCAATAAAGGTGTATAAGGAGAAACACTGATGCAGCCACTAACCTCCCCACATTTCCTAATGTTGTTCCCATTGTCACCCATCCACACTTGGGCGCACATGCAGGGAATCTCAACAACAAACTGTCCCTCTTGCTGAGGGGGAAAAATAGAAGAAAAAAGGAGAGAAAAGAAATCGATCGCCGGGGATAGCGGTGCGCGTCGGAGGATCGTATCTTGTCAAAATAATATATTACCCTCATCCCCGGCTGATCGATGCGGTGGATTAGGGACGGAGGGCTCCCTCTCCCCTCCTTTCTCCCTCTCTTCCTCCCCGGCGCTCCGTGCAGTTTAATATTTACCTTCGTGAAAGAGCGGCTGTGATGGCGCTCACTCCTAATTGATTCCGACACTTAGGGCTCTCTGTTTGGGCTGCGGATGAGAGAGGGAGAGGTTTAGAGAGGGAGGGGTTTAGAGAGAGAGAGAGCAACTCCAAGCGGAAAGTCAACCTCCCAGCACAGAGTACTAACCCTCATTGAAATGAAGGATACATTTACCCAGCTGGAGGTAAGGCAGGTGGAGTTGGAACAGCAGTCCAGCACAACAAGACCCCCATAACCAGACCCGGAGAGCTGGAGGTGGAGAGAGACATATCTGCACTCTGGACTGTGGTGAGACAACTTCAACATGATAAAAAGCAAGAGCAGGAGAAGAGCAGAGCACTAGAGGAGAGGATCAGACTGCTGGATGAGAGGGTGAGGGGGATGGCGTGTGACAGAGAACAACCCACTAGAGAGGTGGCCACCCCCGCAGAGAAGCCAGCAGAACAGCCCACCTCAGCTCCCGACAAAAGTCTCGACACCACAGCAGAACAGTCCACACCAGACCCTGACCATAGCGTCAACATCACAGCACAACAGAAAAATGAAGAACCCCAAGCCCAGGGGATCTCACCCCTCTGAGCACCCACCTGTCAGCCACCCTGATAGCGCCCCCCACAGTGTGTCTAAACTCTGGTGTCCGAACACCCAGCGCGCACTAGACCTTCTGTCTGAGGACCAACTAGGTTCACCTAGCCACATAATACACACAGGCACAAATGACCTGAGAACACAGCAGGAAAGGGTGGCCACAACACTGAAGGGAGTGATTGAAAAAGATTATTCTACTTTCCCCAACGCACAAGTGGTTATCTCCACCCTGCTACCACGAAAAGACTTCCACCCTGCTACCATACAGCAGGTAAACGCAAGTATTTCCCATGACTGTGCCTCAAAACCAAATGTTTTCCTGGCCCACCACTCCACCCTGGACTTGAACAGCCTTCGCCCGGCCTTTATGACCAGGCCCACCTATACAAGGCAGCAGTGCCCACCTTCGCCCGGACTCTAAAGGACATCGCTCACAAACGCAGCCTCAACACTTCACACAGGAACAACAGATCAATAGACACCCGCCCAGACCAGCGAGACACTCTCCCAGACCTGCAGGACCCCGGACCTACACATAGAGGGCACACGCCGAGAGGACCTATATCCAAAACACAACACCACCAGCCACATACACACCCCCACCCCAACCATTTAGGCCCCCTCAGATCAGACCTATGCCCCTCCTGCCCACCCCATGCACCCCACAACCGCAAAGAGGGCCTCAACATGGAAGTCACACATACACCCAGGCTGTGAGCAGGCAAACAGGCCCAACCCCCCAAGCCAATGGCATGTACCAGATACTCAACGGGCTCTGCTCACACTTAACGGCCTTAGGCCAAACCACACGACCAACAACATTATGGAACACAAAGCCTTCACTATCTCATCCTGGAATATCCAAGGCCTGAGGTCATCTGCCTTTGGCCTAAAGAGCAGGAACCTGGACTTCATCAAAGAAATCAGAAATACAGACATTGTCATCCTACAAGAAATCTGGTATAGAGGACACAGACCCACTGGTTGCCCTCTAGGTTACAGAGAGCTGGTAGTCCCATCCACCAAACTACCAGGTGTGAAACAGGGAAGGGACTCAGGGGGTATGCTAATTTGATATAGAGCAGACCTAACTCACTCCATTAAATTAACCAAAACAGGAACAATTTACAGTTGGCTAGAAATTCAAAAGGAAATGATCTTATCAGAGAAAAATATCCTACTGTGTGCTACCTACAGTTGAAGTTGGAGGTTTATATACACTTAGGTTGGAGTCATTAAAACACTCCACAAATGTCTTGTTAACAAACTATAGTTTTGGCAAGTCGGTTTGGACATCTACTTTGTGCATGACACAAGTAATTTTTCCAATAATTGTTAACAGACAGATTATTTAACTTATAATTCACTGTATCACAATACCAGTGGGTCAGAAGTTTACATACACGAAGTTGGCTGTGCCTTTAAACAGCTTGGAAAATTCCAGAAAATGATGTCATGGCTTTAGAAACTTCTGACATAATTTGAGTCAATTGGAGGTGTACCTGTGGATGTATTTCAAGGCATAACTCAGTGCCTCTTTGCTTGACATCATGGAAAAATCAAAAGAAATAAGCCAAGACCTCAGAAAAAAAATTGTAGACCTCCACAAGTCTGATTCATTCTTGGGAGCAATTTCCAAACGCCTGAAGGTACCACGTTGATCTGTACAAACAATAGTACGCAAGTAGAAATACCATGGGACCACGCAGCTGTCATACTGCTCAGGAAGGAGACCCGCTCAGACTACCCAGACTACGGTTTGCAACTGCACATGGTGACAAAGATCATACTTTTTTGAGAAATGTCCTCTGGTCTGATGAAACAAAAATAGAACTGTTTGGCCATAATGACCATCGTTATGTTTGGAGGGAAAGGGGGGAGGCTTGCAAGCCGAAGAACACCATCCCAACTGTGAAGCACGAGGGTGGCAGCATCATGTTGTGGGGGTGCTTTGCTGCAGGAGGGACTGGTGCACTTCACAAAATAGATGGCATCATGAGGAAGGAAGATTATGTGGATATATTGAAGCAACATCTCAAGGCATCAGTCAGGAAGTTAAAGCTTGGTCACAAATGGGTCTTCCAAATGGACAATGACCCCAAGCATACTTCCAAAGTTGTGGCAAAATGGCTTAAGGACATCAGTCAAGGTATTGGAGTGGCCATCACAAATCCATGACCTCAATCTCATAGAAAATTTGTGGGCAGAACTGAAAAAGCGTGTGCGAGCAAGGAGGCCTACAAACCTGACTCAGTTACACCAGCTCTGTCAGGAGGAATGGGCTAAAATTCACCCAACTTATTGTGGGAAGCTTGTGGAAGGCTACCCAAAACGTTTGACCCAAGTGAAACAATTTAAAGGCAATGCTACCAAATACTAATTGAGTGTATGTAAACTTCTGACCCACTGGGAGTATGATGAAAGAAATAAAAGCTGCAATATATCATTCTCTCTACTATTATTCTGACATTTCACATTCTTAAAATAAAGTGGTGATCCTAACTGACCTAAGACAGGGAATTGGTACTGGGATTAAATGTCAGGAATTGTGAAAAACTGAGTTTAAATGTATTTGGCTAAGGTGTATGTAAACTTCCGACTTCAACTGTGTATCCCCCCACTAGAATCCCCATACTTTAATGAAGACAGCTTCTCCATCCTGGAGGGGGAAATCAATCATTTCCAGGCCCAGGGACATGTACTAGTCTGTGGCGACCTAAATGCCAGAACCGGACAAGAACCTGACACCCTCAGTACACGGGGACAAACACCTGCCTGGAGGTGACAGCATTCCCTCCCCATATGCCCCCCTGGGCACAACTATGAAAACATAACCAACAAAAACATGTCACAACTCCTGCAGCTCTGTCTTACACTGGGTATGTACATAGTCAATGGTAGGCTTCGAGGGGACTCCTATGGTAGGTACACCTATAGCTCATCTCTTGGCAATAGTACTGTAGACTACTTTATCACTGACCTCAAGCCAGAGTCTCTCAGAGCGTTCACAGTCAGTCCACTGACACCCCTATCAGACAACAGTAAAATCACAGTCTACTTGAACAGAGTAATACTCAACCATGATGCATCAGCACCAAAGGAACTGAGTAATATTAAGAAATGCTATAGATGGGAGGAATGTAGTTTGGAAACAAAAAAAAACAATTAGGCAACAATAAATTCAATCCCTTTTAGACAACTTCCTGGACAAAACATTCCACTGTAATAGTGAAGGTGTAAATTTGGCAGTAGAAAATCTTAACAGTTTATTTGACCTCTCAGCTTCCCTATCAAATCTAAAAATCTCAAATAGAAAACCGAAGAAAATTAACAACAATGACAAATGGTTTGATGAAGAATGTAAAAATCTAAGAAAGAAATTGAGAAACCTGTCCAACCACAAACAGACACCCGGAAAACCTGAGTCTACGCCTTCACTATGGTGAACCACTAAAACAATACAGAAATACACTATGGAAAAAGAAGGAACAGCACGTCAGAAATCAGCTCAATGTAATTGAAGAATCCATAGACTCTAACCACTTCTGGGAAAACACTAAACTAAACGACAACACGAATAATTATCTATCCAACATGGAGATGTATGGGTAAACCACTTCTCCAATCTTTTTGGCTCTATAACAAAGAACAAACAGCAAAAACATATACATGATAAAATACAAATCTTAGGATCAAGTATTAAAGACTACCAGAACCCACTGGATTCTCCAATTACCTTGAATGAACTACAGGACAAAATAAAAACCCTCCAACCCAAAAAAGCCTGTGGTGTTGATGGCATCCTCAATGAAATGATCAAATATACAGACAACAAATTCCAATTGGCTATACTTAAACTCTTTAACATCATCCTTAGCTCTGGCATCTTCCCCAATATTTGGAACCAAGGACTGATCACCCCAATCCACAAAAGTGGAGACAAATTTGACCCCAATAACTATCGTGGGATATGCGTCAACAGCAACCTTGGGAAAATCCTCTGAATTATCATTAACAGCAGACTCGTACATTTCCTCAGTGAAAACAATGTACTTAGCAAATGTCAAATTGGCTTTTTACTAAATTATCGTACGACAGACCATGTATATTCCCCCTGCACACCCTAATTGACAAACAGACAAACCAAAACAAAGGCAAAGCCTTCTCATGCTTTGTTGATTTAAAAAAACCTTCGACTCAATGAGCGTCTGCTATACAAATTGATGGAAAGGTGGTGTTGGGGAAAAAACATACGACATTATAAAATCCATGTACACAAACAACAAGTGTGCGGTTAAAATAGGCAAAAAACACGCACATTTCTTCCCACAGGGCCATGGGGTGAGACAGGGATGCAGCTTAAGCCCCACCCTCTTCAACATATATATCAATGAATTGGCAAGGGCACTAGAAAAGTCTGCAGCACCTGGCCTCACCCTACTAGAATCTGAAGTCAAATGTCTACTGTTTGCTGATGATCTGGTGCTTCTGTCATCAACCAAGGAGGGACTACAGCAGCACCTAGATCTTCTGCACAGATTCTGCCAGAACTGGGCCTGACAGTAAATTTCATTCAAGACCAAAATAATGGTGTTCCAAAAAAGGTCCAGTCGCCAGAAGCACAAATACAAATTCCATTTAGACACCGTTGCCCTAGAGCACAGAAAAAACTATACATACCTTGGCCTAAACATCAGCGCCACAGGTAACTTCCACAAAGCTGTGAACGATCTGAGAGACAAGGCAAGAAGGGCATTCTGTGCCATAAAAAGAAACATAAAATTCGACATACCAATTAGGATCTGGCTAAAAATACTTGAATTGGTTATAGAACCCATTGTCCTTTATGGTTGTGAGGTCTGGGGTCCGCTCACCAACCAAGAATTCACAAAATGGGACAAACACCAAATTGAGACTCTGCATGCAGAATTCTACAAAAACATCCTCCGTGTACAATGTAGAACACCATATAATGCATGCAGAATTAGGCCGATACCCGCTCATTATCAAAATCCAGAAAAGAGCTGTTAAATTCTACAACCACTTAAAAGGAAGCGATTCCCAAACCTTCCATAACAAAGCCATCACCTACAGAGAGATGAACCTGGAGAAGGGTCCCCTAAGCAAGCTGGTCCTGGGGCTCTGTTCACAAACAGACCCCACAGAGCCCCAGGACAGCAACACAATTAGACCCAAACAAATCATCAGAAAACAAAAAGATAATTACTTGACACTTTGGAAAGAATTAACAAAAGAACAGAGCAAACTAGAATGCTATTTGGCCCTAAACAGAGAGTACACAGTGGCAGAATACCTGACCACTGTGACTGACCCAAACTTAAGGAAAGCTTTGACTATGTACAGATTCAGTGAGCATAGCCTTGCTATTGAGAAAGGCCGCCGTAGGCAGACCTGGCTCTCAAGAGAAGACTGGCTGTGTGCACACTACCCACAAAATGAGGTGGAAACTGAGCTGCACTTCCTAACCTCCTGCACAATGTATGACCATATTAGAGATACATATTTCCCTCAGATTACACAGATCCACAAAGAATTTGAAAACAAACCCGATTTTGATAAACTCCCATATCTACTGGGTGAAATACCACAGTGTGCCATCACAGCAGCAAGATTTGTGACCGGTTGCCACAAGAAAAGGTCAACCAGTGAAGAACAAACACCATTGTAAATACAACCTATATTTATGCTTATTTATTTTCTCTTTTGTACTTTAACCATTTGTACATCGTTACAACACTGTATATATACATAATATGACATTTGTCATTTTTATTTATTTTTATTTTATTTAACTAGGCAAGTCAGTTAAGAACAAACTCTTATTTACAGTGACGGCCTACCAAAAAGGCCTCCTGCGGGGACGGGGGCCTGGGATAAAAAAAATGATAATAATAAATAAACAAAATAAATACAATATGAATATAGGACAAAACACACATCACAACAAGAGAGACACAACACTACATAAAGAGAGACCTAAGACGACAACATAACAAGGCATCAAAACATGACAGCACAGCAATGTCTTTATTCTTTTGGAACTTCTGTGAGTGTAATGTTTACTGTTCATTTTTATTATTTATTTCACTTTTGTATATTATCTATTTCACTTGCTTTGGCAATGTTAACATACGTTTCCCATGCCAATAAAGCCCCTTGAATTGAATTGTATTTAGGAAGATGGATGAAGTGAGCAAGAGCAGGATAAAGGGCAGAAGTGAAAAGGTTAGGATAAGTCTGTGTTAATGATGTGGAGGGTGAATGATAAAGAGGGTGTGGAGGGTGAGTGATAAAGAGATGGAGTAGCCTGACAGATGGATTGAAAAGAGAGAAGGAAAGTAAAAGGAAATAAGGGTGAGAGAGAGGGGGCGTAGTATAAAAGGATGGATAGAACGGCATGGATAGAGGGATGAATAATACGACAAGGATGGAGGAAATGAATGTGGAAGAGAAGGGGAAATGGAAAGAAGCAGGGGGAAATAGGAGAGAGTGGATAATTGGACCGGAGGAGAGGAAGAGAAATGGAGGCATAGGGAACAAGGAGAGCAAACGAGAGGGATTAAGAGAGCGACAGAAAGATACATATAAAAAGCGATACATGACTGGAGGGGTGGACATAGAAAACCTATCAAATGGAGTTTAGGGGGAAAATAGGGGATGAGGGAAAAAAGCCAGAGAGGTGACAAGATGATATCGAGGGGGATAGACAGAAAACAGGAGTTATAGGGAGGGAGGGGGCGAGAGAGGGACATTTTTTTCCGATGAAGGAACTGGCCTGTCATCTTGTTCCGCCAGCACAGAGCGCTCCTATAAAATACGGGGAGCAGGCAGGCCACACAGGGTGACTTATGCGTATATCTAGGCTTTGTCAATATATCTTTCTGTCTTCCTTCCTCTGTGCTCCCCTTTTGCTCCCTTGCTGTCTCTTTCTAGCTCTCTCACTCTGTTTCTCTCCAGCTCCCTCTCTCGCTCTCTCCAGCTCCCTCTCTCGCTCTCTCCAGCTCCCTCTCTCGCTCTCTCCAGCTCCCTCTCTCGCTCTCTCCAGCTCCCTCTCTTGCTCTCTCCAGCTCCCTCTCTTGCTCTCTCACTCTGTCTTTCTCTCTCTCAGTCACAGTTGAGTAATCTCCCTTTTTCTCAGACCAGCACATCTCTTTATATCTCTCCTTGTCTCTCTGTGTAGTTCCCACACAGATTCACAGGCTATGTGAAGGTTTTAATCCCGTGAGAATTTATACATGAAAAAAATAACCAGAGGGACATTAACTTGAGCACACATTCAGTTGTCTCTGTAGATTCTCCAGGTCTATATCCCACAATGATGACATTATGATGACAGTATTATTATGAGAGTCTGCAGGGGAGAGGGATAACTGAATGAACAGTGCAGTGTTCCAAGGTGTTTCTGTCCCATATATCTCTATAAGAAGATCTAGATACAGTGCTCATCAGCCATTCTCTATTACTTTCCATATTAGCCATTCTCACACAAGTAGTCACTGAACTTGAAGCATTGATGATGTGCATGCGCGCGTGCGTGCGTGTGTGTGAGAGAGAGAGAGAGAGAACTCATGTATTAATTTGAACTGTAGGAGTACATCATCTCATCCTCATGGAGCATCTTTAGCTTGTTCAGCTGAGACCTGGGGCTGGGCCTTGGGGCTGGGCGTGGGGAGCCATGGGGGGTTGGCATCCTGCACACTATGGGGTTGGAGGGGAAGCCTACTTGGAGCACACATTAACTATTTCTAAACACATTAGAGCTTTGTTGAAGGGGTATTCTGAGTTATGACAGCTAATGCTTTCAGACAGGACAGGCCCCGTTTAGATCCATTTCATCTGGATTCAGTCAATTCAAAATAAGTATTGAAATTCATTTAATGGATTATAGATTTTTTATTTTGTCTCTCTCTCACTTTTCAATTCATAAATTGGATTTCAATGCATCTCATTTGAACTGACTGAATTCAAATGTAATTGACCCCTGCCCTGCATCATGGGACAACTCTTGCCTCACCCTCATCCTCCACAAATGGCAGGCAGGTTTGGGGGGAGGACGAGTGTGCGCGAGACAGCGGGAGGAGTGTTATTCTGGAACGAGCCAGAACTTATTTATTTTACTGAACAACACAGAAATAGAATCCCAAATCCATTCGTGACTTGCTCTGTCCCTGTTTCATTCTGTCTTTCATTCCCTTTCTCTGTGTGTATTTATTCATTTATTTATTTATCTCTCTCCCTGCCCCCTCCCCCTCTCTCTCCCTCTCTCAGTCTGTGTATTTCCCCCTCTCTGCGGTGGCTCAGGGAGCGGTAACAGAAGTGTCAGTTGTCATTATTGGTCTAATTCAGTAATCCGTCATCGAGGCTCACTGTATGCAGCGTATTATACGCCGGCACAGCAGGTGTACTACGCACTGAGGTGGAGATTCCATTTGACACGCACAGAGGAGAGGGCCTACAGGGGCCAGACTGGCGGGCACGCTGTGTGTGTGTGTGATGCAGGAGTAGTAAAGGTCTTTTGATTTCACTGGAAACATAGAGTTCTGAGAGGTCTTAGCACAGAGAGGAGCCACAGTCACACAGGAGTTCCGAGGGACAGGGTTAACACACACAGTTACACAAACACACACATTTACACAAACACACATTTACACAAACACACTCAGTTACACCACACTCACAGCCAGACACAAAGCCAGTTGGTCAATGAATAGTCAGTAGTGCACTGAGAGAAGGAAAGGCTATCATACCTATAGCTATCAAAATGGCTTGCGAGAGAGATTTTATTTCTTTGCTGATATCGATGAATGAATATGCATTGTAAAAATGAATGATTTGTCTCCCATGATAGGATTATCAATATGATTAATGGTACTAGATTCATTTTGATAGTGATGATCTGGGTATTATACAGTGGGGAAAAAAAGTATTTAGTCAGCCACCAATTGTGCAAGTTCTCTCACTTAAAAAGATGAGAGAGGCCTGTAATTTTCATCATAGGTACACTTCAACTATGACAGACAAAATGAGGAAAAAAATCCAGAAAATCACATTGTAGGATTTTTATGAATTTATTGCAAATTATGGTGGAAAATAAGTATTTGGTCAATAACAAAAGTTTATCTCAATACTTTGTTATATACCCTTTGTTGGCAATGACAGAGGTCAAACGTTTTCTGTAAGTCTTCACAAGGTTTTCACACACTGTTGCTGGTATTTTGGCCCATTCCTCCATGCAGATCTCCTCTAGAGCAGTGATGTTTTGGGGCTGTCGCTGGGCAACACGGACTTTCAAAGATTTTCTATGGGGTTGAGATCTGGAGACTGGCTAGGCCACTCCAGGACCTTGAAATGCTTCTTCTGAAGCCACTCCTTAGTTGCCCGAGGCGGTGTGTTTGGGATCATTGTCATGCTGAAAGACCCAGACACGTTTCATCTTCAATACCCTTGCTGATGGAAGGAGGTTTTCACTCAAAATCTCACGATACATGGCCCCATTCATTCTTTCCTTTACACGGATCAGTCGTCCTGGTCCCTTTGCAGAAAAACAGCCCCAAAGCATGATGTTTCCACCCCCATGCTTCACAGTAGGTATGGTGTTCTTTGGATGCAACTCAGCATTCTTTGTCCTCCAAACACGACGAGTTGAGTTTTTACCAAAAGTTCTATTTTGGTTTCATCTGACATTCTCCCAATCCTCATCTGGATCATCCAAATGCTCTCTAGCAAACTTCAGGCGGGCCTGAACATGTACTGGCTTAAGCAGGGGGACACGTCTGGCACTGCAGGATTTGAGTCCCTGGCGGCGTAGTGTGTTACTGATGGTAGGCTTTGTTACTTTGGTCCCAGCTCTCTGCAGGTCATTCACTAGGTCCCCCCGTGTGGTTCTGGGATTTTTGCTCACCGTTCTTGTGATCATTTTGACCCCACGGGGTGAGATCTTGCGTGGAGCCCCAGATCGAGGAAGATTATCAGTGGTCTTGTATGTCTTCCATTTCCTAATAATTGCTCCCACAGTTGATTTCTTCAAACCAAGCTGCTTACCTATTGCAGATTCAGTCTTCCCAACCTGGTGCAGGTCTACAATTTTGTTTCTGGTGTCCTTTGACAGCTCTTTGGTCTTAGCCATAGTGGAGTTTGGAGTGTGACTGTTTGAGGTTGTGGACAGGTGTCTTTTATACTGATAACAAGTTCAAACAGGTGCCATTAATACAGGTAATGAGTGGAGGACAGAGGAGCCTCTTAAAGAAGAAGTTACAGGTCTGTGAGAGCCAGAAATCTTGCTTGTTTGTATGTGACCAAATACTTATTTTCCACCATAATTTGCAAATAAATTCATAAAAAATCCTACAATGTGATTTTCTGGATTTTTTTTCCTCATTTCGTCTGTCATAGTTGAAGTGTACCTATGATGAAAATTACAGGCCTCTCTCATCTTTTTAAGTGAGAGAACTTGCACAATTGGTGGCTGACTAAATACTTTTTTTCCCCACTGTACATCGTGATTATATTAGGAATTTCTGTTCTCCACAACATTGATTGTGTTTCCATGTTTTTTTACTGTTCACGCTGTTCCATGTTCATCAACGAGCTTGTCCTATTACCATCTTTTGAAGTCACACTCACCTCCATTTAGAAAGTGTCCAGGTTGAATCAAGATGACCCAAAAACTACAACTCCCATTTCATAGCACTGCAGTCCTAGTTCCCCCGGGGGGTCTCAAATGGAGCAAAATAAGACTGCGTAAATCTTATTTAGTAAGTGTATTGTCAATTGGGAGGACAGCGTATCTCTCCTTTCGCTCTCTTACTTTTATCAATTTGTATGGGAGCTCCCACCTCTCGGTTCCCCACGGGTATGGTGGGTTTGATCACGTTCTCAACCCCACAAGGCTGCAAATCCAGTAACCACTGTAAGTGTTTTAAACGGTTTAAACTATCAACATGCTTCACGCTGTGTCTAGAACCCCTATACGTGTCTCAGACCACACCCTTTCCATTCCCGTAGGCTACTTTACTTTCACATTGTTTTTAGGCACACGGTCACGTTCAATGGCATCACGTACAGTCTTATGTGAATATTCAGCTGGTGAATTTTTCAATTGTTTTTCAATTAAGAAAGTTTTAAGAAACAATTTCCCAAGATTAGTACTTGCGTTTCTGTAGCCTGCCAATAATAATGTATCCAATTGTATCTTCCCATGGTCGTTCTTCTAGTCTACTATTTCGATAGAATTACGAATTGTACATGTCATTGTAATCCAGGCCAGTAAAATATAACCAAGAAGCAAACACATTTATGCTTGTAATGTTGTCCATAGAATAACTGAATAGCTTAACCATCACTAGGCAGACAAGGAACGAAAATAAATGAGGGGTTGGCCTATAATAATAACAGTAATAAGAATTAGTATTAGTACTACTACTATCACTACTACTATTAATAATAACAACAACAATAATAATTCTAATAATAACATGAACAATAATAATAATAGTACAATTAATTCCGTGGTTGTCAAAAAGGAGAACATTTATTCATAAATTGTGAAAATGCACATGATTAGTTGACTTTGTGGGCGACTTATCAAACATCATGCCTATAAATCAAACACACACAAAAAAACTAAATGTTACCACTATTTTTGTGTCCGTTCAATGATTGATATAGCTCACTGATGTTATGAGCTTGTTGTTTCAACATTTAGGCATGTAGGCTATTCAATTGTCCCTTCTTATTTATCTGTAGACTGCTACTGTTCTGTAAACATGAACGATCAGGTCAGGGCGAAGAGACAGGAGGCGATGGGAGGGGGAATGAAGAGGAAAAGCACCTGTCTGCACGGTTCTGGGGAGTTCAACCCGCCGTTTCCGTTTTGCAAAAGCTGCGGTAGCGAGGTAGTGAGACAAGACTATGAACTTCAAAGAAACGGATAGCCCAAACCGGCGGCGGCCAATCCGGATGAAGACAGAAAGAAATTAACAACTAACAACGGTTCATTACCGCCCGACTCTCTTTCTGAAGAAAAAAAAACACTCTTTCCCTCTCTCATACTTTTTTAGATCGAAATATTTACGAATTTAAAAATATATGTTAGAATCTACATCTTGTTTGCATTGCAACAAATCTCAACATTCGTCACGCAATGTTTTACAATGAAATAATGGAGGGATGTGGATGGGCTACGAATTAAATTAACGAGTAGTAGCCTAGGATTTAGAAAAAACGTAGAAAAGTATACAGGAAACGAAGAGGCATCATGAAATGAAGGAGGAGTGAAACAGCGGGTGAAGAAGAGAGGGGGATGTATGGAGACAGACAGGGGAAGGGAAAGAGAAAGGACTTGTGCAGAAGGAGGGAGTGTGTTAGACAGAGTTGGGAGGTGGTGGCAGAGAGATTAATGGTCTGTGTTGATGTTTGGGGCAGGGCACTCACTGCTTTGGCCCTCCTTGTAATTCTGTACTTAATCACAATCATTATGACACAGGGAGTGGATGGAGGAGAGAGGGAAGGAGAGAGAGAGAAAGAGGAAAGGGGGGAAACCTAGGACAGATAGAGAACAAGGTGATCAAGGAGGTTGATGAAGGAGAGAAGGTTGGAGAGGGGACACTCGGAGGAAAAGAGAGAGCAAATGAGAGGAGAAAGAGAGGAGACAGAGGACAGATGAAGGAAGAGAGTGGGTACTGGATGTGTGCTTGAAATATTACTGTATGCTTGAGTGAGAAGGAGATGGAAGATAAGAAAGAAAAGGAGGGAGAGAGGGGAAGAAAGCTATGACAGCAAGATGTAAAAGAAAAGATGGGGGTGAGCCTGAAAGTGGAAGAGAGAGAGAGAGAGGTTGATGATGAATGGATAGAAAACAGGATGAGAGAGGGAGCAGTACGTGAGTACGAGTTGAGCGAGTACGTGTTGAAGAGTAGCGTGCCGCTCTGCAGATGATAAAACACTAATTAAAGTAAACGAGCTACCTGAGCCCTTCGACTAACCCCTTGTCACACTCTGTCAAGAGCAGAAGAGAGTGAATAAACTAGGGGGTAGTGGGAAGACGAGACAGAGATTTAGGGAAGATGGAAGTTCTTGATGTTCAATAGTTGTGCCTTTAGGTCCAAGTTTAGTTTCCCATGTTGCCTTTTCATATGAAGAACTAAACAACTAATTAACAATTAAGAACTAAACAACTAAGTTTACCCAATACCTCCTGTTATAGGTATTTTCTATACTTTACATGGTATAGGCATTGTTTATGGGTAACCTGAATAATTTATGTTCTGTATGACCTTGTACCAGTTATGGACAGTTGTCACTGTTCATTTTGGTATCCAAGAAAGTGTATTGAATGGGTATGAAAGTGCCACTGTTGAGAGCCAGTGCTCCAGTGTTGCACCGAGGTTGGGGTGTAGAGACTGGATACATATCCTCTTCTTTTCCAACATGTGCACAACATGGGCTTGAAAATGTCCACCACTATCCAAAGATGAGCTCTCATGTCAAGTAGAGAACAGTAACAGGAGTTGGCATTACTGGTGGACTTATTTGCCAAGTGCCCTTGAATCGAAATCAAATAACTTGGGTGATTTGGAAATAAATAGCTACCATCATCATATACTGCATGTTTGATGTCATGCTTCTTCCACTGTATGGGTTGGGGAGGTTTAACTACATTGTAACCACGGTGTTCTTTATACGGACCAGTCATTTTCAGGGTTCACATGTTTTACCATTGCTAGTTTTTTGTATGTAGATAGTGATGAAAACATATCAGTGAACCGCGTTATTAAAGATACTTTGTTGTCATCCTGTCACTATTACAAGTGGTCCCTTGGTTGTTACCCCTTCATGATATTTCCTTAGTCCATCAAGCATTTTGGCGAGCTATATATAAATCCACCATTCTTTATTTCTTAATGGTCATATTCATTCAATTAATCCCGGGTCTAATTCGTTTATATATTTATTTAGCCCATCTCGCTATTCCTCTTTCCTTTTTTCATCTCTCTCTCCAACGATTATCCTGGCGTCTAATTAGAAATCGATGCTGTTGGGGCCGGCGGGTATTTGCGATGTGTTTGTGGACATTGAGAACAATTCCCCCGACAGAGACAGAGAGAGAGCGAGAAGAAAGAAAGTAAATATGAGGAAAAAACACACACACCTCCTCAATTTACCACACTGACAAGCAACTTCACTCCTTCCAGCTATTCTTCTTTTTAAAAAGCAGTAAAAAGCAAGTAACAGAGAAATGAAAATAATATCACTTTAACGACTGGCGCGAGGGATTTGAGCGGGGAGTGTTTTTAGAATAAATAAACGATAAGGGGTATTTCAAAACACTTGAAATGAATGAGCCTAGCTCAACACTAAAATACAAACAAATGTTACCACCAACTATTTAGAAATAATGGTATCGGCTGGGTCAACAAGGCAGTATGGAGGACACCATTAGCCTTCTCAGTTTCATTCTTGCTGGGTAATGTAGGTAATTATAGCAATAAAAAACAATTTTTGGCTTACCGATATTAGCCTATATATTTACTTATAATTGCATTATTATTATTATTATTATTATTATTATTATATTAATAGCTTACTATTATTATACTGATTATTATCATAATCGTTATGATAATGTTTATTATGCCTGTATTTAGTATTCATATAGTTTGCTGAATGTTATTTCTAAATATATATGTAATGCATTGCTGAATTTTTCTGTCTTTTCCTCTGCCTGACTCGGTCTGTGCCTCTGCGCCTGTCTGCTCTATTCCGATACCGATCCAAAGTCTCTTCCGGTCGGCGCGTCCCGTGGAGAGGAGTCGGCAGAGGCGACGGGTTAGCACTATTACTGCCCGAGCAATCGAACCTAAACGAATTAGGAACCCCAGATGCCGTTCTGGGAGAACATTTTAAAACGAAGTGAAAAAGGAATGAGTGTGCGCCCTTTTATTAGTTAAGCTCACACCGGTACCGTTACTTCTCTACCCATAATCAGTTTGCAGCTTTTAGCTGTTTTTTTGTGGTTGACCCTTACAACGAAATCTCTCTCTCTATCTATCTCTCTCTCGTGCTTTATTCGGACTGAATTCAACGTAGGGAAATGTGAAATTGGGGAATACATTGTCATCTTTTAGCAATAATGAAAAATAAAATGTATCGGTGTTGCCTCACGTTTCGTCAGCCACTATGATGCTTTACTTGGCAAAGGCAAACGGCTGGTGTGTTTTGTGCCTCTGTTTGTTGGTTTGGTATTTGAGTCAGTCGGTGCATGCATGCATGTCTGTCAGTCCATCTCTCCATCTAGCGCGCTCATTAAACGTCCCTCTCTCCCCTTCCCCGCGTGTTTGTGCTCCCACTCCCGCCCTCTTTCCTCCTCGCCTCGCTCTCCCCTTGCCCATGGCTATGTGATCGTGAAAAATGTGTTTACAAAACTCGCTCTCTCACAGATCAAACCGCACGCGAATCAAAGAGAAAGAGAGAGAGAGAGAGGAGGGAAGAGAGGGGTGTGTGTAATTTAAAAATTCGGTGTTTTTTTCCTTGTGCATGTGGATGTCTGCACATGGCTCCTTTGGCAATACAATATCTTTAAGCCCAAAACAACTGTTTGTGTTTCATAGTTAAACATGAGACATAATGTAATATTGATGGCTCCTTGACACACTAACACGGTGAAACACGGTCTGCCTCAGTTCAGATGATCATTAGTGTGTATTACATGCCCGTACAATAATGTGCTAACAAGCACCTGAGAGAAGTTGTCATCTGTAGTTGAGCTTTCAGAGGTGTGACACGAATTGGTTTAATTGACAGTTAGAGACACATATGCTGTTTTGTTTTACTTCTCATGTTGCTTTTAGGCCAATCATATTTGTGATGATGATGATGATTGTGTGAGTATGTGTGTGTGGTGCTCAGGTATGTATCAGAATATTGTGGGAGATGGAGGGAGGGAGAGTATGGGTCTTTAGAATCATCATAACAAAACAAGGGACTGAATTTAGAAGTGGGTAGTACAATACAGTATTGATGGAACAATGGGGAGAGGAAGAGGAGGAAGATGCAGAAATAAAGAGAGCGACTTTGCGAGACAGAAGGGGATGAGGAAGAGAAGAGTGTCAGAGGAGAGAGTGAAGGGGTAAAGAGAGGGGGATGAGAGACGGGGAGGGAGGGAGGGGCAGACAGACAAGTGGGGGGAGTGATTATAGCAGGGTTTATGTATGAGCTATTGATTTAGTCGGTGGTGACTTCTTGAGTGGTTAATTCGGGAAGTGAGAGCAATAGAGAGAGTAACTCACTGACCAGGGAGGAGGAAGGATAAATAGAGAGGGGGGTAGAGAGCAGGGAAGGGAAGGATAAGGAGGAGAGAAGGGTCTGTAACAAGTGCATCTCCTCATGGGGTGAAATCATTGACAATGCAGCTATCATCACCATGCATCTAGACAGGTGTTGAAAGCAGGGAGGTACAGTGTTGGTCTCGCAGGATGGAGTTAAAGGTGTCGTTTGTCTGCTAACCTTTGACCTCTGAATCCCATAACTCTCTGTGTCCAAAATGACCGAAAATGACACCCTATTTCCTTTAAAGTGCACTATTTTGACCAGGCACTGCTGAAAGTAGTGCACACTATAGGAAATAGAATGCCATTTTGATCCCCTGATCTGACAAACCACAATGCAGGGTTTAATAAGTAGGCTACATTCTGGTCAACGAAGAAAACATTATGTTCAAATGTCAGATTTTTCCATAAAACAGTTTGATAGCTTTTGTTATCTTTCAAATCTCTCTCTCTCACACACACACACACACCTTCCCTGTTTACCTTTAGGATAGGGTGAAGTTGAGCCCATAGGACACTCATCTGCTCTATAAAAACAACATATGGTTCTCCCGTTCTCACTGTCTTACCCTGTCTGGAGGAGTCAACATCAACCCTAACCCCAAATCCTTAAACTTAAACCTAACCCTAATTGTAACCCTAACCCTAACTTTAACCCTAAACATAACCCTTTAAACCTAAAATAGCAATTTCCTTGTGGGGATCAGCGAAACTGAACTTCTGGTCCCCACAAGGATAGTAAAACCAAACCACACACACAGACACGCACACACACCTTGCATCTGAAAGTAGTCATTTGCAGTTAATCAAACTCTGTGAAATTGCCTCACCATGAAATATATTTCGTATATATGTTTGTAGACGTAATCATGTATGTACGTGTGTCTCTTTGTGTGTACTAGACGTGAATATGCGTGCCTCCGCTTGTGTGAAGTTTAAGGTCCGCTCGCCAGAGCAGTTTCTGTTCCTCTTTCTCTTTCCCTCTCTCTTCGTGCAGGTTTTGATCTCTCAGCCGCGAGATCAAAGGCGCTCTATGGCTATTAGTCAGCGCGAGCCATTGATCCCTCATCGATCCACGCGAGACACAGCCGCCCCGTGAACACCGTACTAGGCTCCCCAAAGCTCTCCCGCGCGTCGGGAGAGAGAGCAAGCAAGGAGAGAGGGAAAACGCAAAGGGGGGCAATGTGTGTGTGCGTCTGTGTGGATTTTTCACTGGCACTGGCAGAGCCAAGCTCGAGCTTTTTCTTTGCCGCGGGACATGAAACAATGAGGCTCGAGCCGGTTTTAATAAAGCGCGCTTTCCCTCCTTTCAACTCTGGCGCTAGGCGGACGAGCCGGCAGCGGAGAGCGATCGATAATTAATGACGATGAATAATTTAACCCTATCGATTGATACTTTTTCATTTTTTCTCTCCTCCTTATATCGTAAGGACGGTATTCTGTAAGGTGGTGATACCATATCACAAGCAACCCTCTCCCATCACCGTCTCCTTAACTTGAGCAAGTTTTCAAAACATTCGCTTCCTCATCCACATGCCAATCTACTGTATATTTATTTATAATTTAGCTTCATAACTAAACACACCAGTTAGTTAGTTCTTAATAAAATCGTCATCGTTAGGATTCACATACAAAAGTTTACCCCATTTATTTCCCCGCATATACTGGTTGAATCAACGTTGATTCCACGTAATTTCAATTAAATTAAGGTGAAATAGGGTTTAGAATTTGAATTGACGTCTGTTCCCAGTGGGATGACTGTTTGGTGATGTCGATTCACATACACACATATCTCCAAAAGACCCATAGTTTTTAAGCACCCAATGGTTATAGGCCTAAGTTGTATGGTCTTCTTTTTTGTTCTTGATGAAATGACATTTAGTTTCTGAACTGGTTTAGCAGTTTTGGGTTTATAGTCATTTTTACAGGCTCATTTCAAGTTCTTCATAATTCTCTCTTCTTGACCTCTTCCTCTTTTGACTTTTGTTTATTTATTGTCCCTCCCCATTTCTCCCACCACCAATCCTAGTTGTATTGCTGTCTGTTCCATAGACCTCTCCACCTTCCAGTTTAACATTTGGACAGCCAGCAGGTCCTGTCTTCCGTCTTCCTGCACTTCTTCCCCCTGCCCCTCCGCCTCCTCCCTCCTCTCCTATCCCCCTCTCCTTCTCCTCTTACAAGCCCATACCACAGTCCCTCTGTTCTTCCACCCCGAGGCTGACCAGAGTGTCAGAGCTAACCAGAGAGAGGAACAGAGAAAGAGGGAGAGGGAGAGGGGGTAGAAGGATAGAGAGAGGGGGTTCAGTTGGACATTTTCAGGGGCAACCAAAAAAGAAAGATGAGACAGATATACAAAGTTTGTTTCATCTGTTGGAAACAGAGAGCGAGAGAGGCCAGACTCGTAGCTCTTCTCATATGTATATATAAAGATTTTTATTTTGAGACCCTACACTTTTTCCATCTTTAGACACCACTGGAGACAGAATGTTGCCAGAATGTCAGTCTGTCCACCTTCCATCTCTGGCTGCTACTCTTCACTCTGCTCCCTCTCTGTCCATGGTCTCTCCATTACCAGTCTTTCTTCTGTTCCAAGTCCCCACTCTACCGCAAGTTCCCACATTACCCCTGTTCCAAGTCCCCATTCTACCCCAAGTCCCCATTTTACCCCTCGTCCAAGTCTCCACTCTACCGCAAGTCCCCACTTTACCCCTTTTTCCAAGTCCCCATTCTACCCCAAGTCCCCACTTTACCTCTGTTCCAAGTCCCCACTCTACTGCAAGTCACCACTTTACCCCTTTTCCAAGTCCCCATTCTACCCCAAGTCCCCACTTTCCCCTGTTCCAAGTCCCCATTCTACCTCAAGTCCCTACTCTACCCAAGTCCCCACTCTACCCATGTTCCAAGTCCCCACTCTACCCATGTTCCAAGTCCCCACTCTACTCCTGTTCCAAGTCCCCACTTTACCCCTGTTCCAAGTCCCCACTCAACCCCAAGTCACCACTTTACCCCTGTTCCAAGTCCCCATTCTACCTCAAGTCCCTACTCTACCCAAGTCCCCACTCTACCCATGTTCCAAGTCCCCACTCTACCCATGTTCCAAGTCCCCACTCTACCCATGTTCCAAGTCCCCACTCTACCCATGTTCCGTCCCCACTCTACCCATGTTCCAAGTCCCCACTCTACTCCTGTTCCAAGTCCCCACTCTACTCCTGTTCCAAGTCCCCACTTTACCCCTGTTCCAAGTCCCCACTCAACCCCAAGTCACCACTTTACCCCTGTTCCAAGTCCCCATTCTACCTCAAGTCCCTACTCTACCCAAGTCCCCACTCTACCCATGTTCCAAGTCCCCACTCTACCCATGTTCCAAGTCCCCACTCTACCCATGTTCCAAGTCCCCACTCTACCCATGTTCCGTCCCCACTCTACCCATGTTCCAAGTCCCCACTCTACTCCTGTTCCAAGTCCCCACTTTACCCCTGTTCCAAGTCCCCACTCAACCCCAAGTCACCACTTTACCCCTGTTCCAAGTCCCCATTCTACCTCAAGTCCCTACTCTACCCAAGTCCCACTCTACCCATGTTCCAAGTCCCCACTCTACCCATGTTCCAAGTCCCCACTCTACCCATGTTCCAAGTCCCCACTCTACCCATGTTCCAAGTCCCCACTCTACCCATGTTCCAAGTCCCCACTCTACCCATGTTCCGTCCCCATTCTACCCATGTTCCGTCCCCACTCTACTCCTGTTCCAAGTCCCCACTTTACCCCTGTTCCAAGTCCCCACTCAACCCCAAGTCACCACTTTCCCCCTGTTCCAAGTCCCCACACTATCGCAAGTCCACACTTTACCCCTTTTCCAAGTCCCTACTCTACCCAAGTCCTCACTCTACCCCTGTTCCAAGTCCCCACTCTACCCCAAGTCCCCACTTTACCCCCAAGTCCCCACTCTACCCCTGTTCCAAGTCCCCACTTTACCCCTGTTCCAAGTCCCCACTCTACATAAGTCACCACTTTACCCCTTTTCCAAGTCCCCATTCTACCCAAGTCCCCACTTTCCCTTCCAAGTCCCATTCTACCACAAGTCCCTACTCTGCCCAAGTCCCAAACTCTACCCATGTTCCAAGTCCCCACTCTACATGTTCCAAGTCCCACTCTACCCATGTTCCAAGTCCCCACTCTACCCATGTTCCAAGTCCCCACTCTACCCATGTTCCAAGTCCCCACTCTACCCATGTTCCTGTCCCACTCTGCCCATGTTCCAAGTCCCCACTCTGTTCCAAGTCCCACTTTACCCCTGTTCCAAGTCCCCACTCAACCCCAAGTCACCACTTTACCCCCTGTTCCAAGTCCCCATTCTACCTCAAGTCCCTACTCTACCCAAGTCCCCACTCTACCCATGTTCCAAGTCCCCACTCTACCCATGTTCCAAGTCCCCACTCTACCCATGTTCCAAGTCCCCACTCTACCCATGTTCCAAGTCCCCACTCTACCCATGTTCCAAGTCCCCACTCTACCCATGTTCCGTCCCCACTCTACCCATGTTCCAAGTCCCCACTCTACTCCTGTTCCAAGTCCCCACTTTACCCCTGTTCCAAGTCCCCACTCAACCCCAAGTCACCACTTTACCCCTGTTCCAAGTCCCCATTCTACCTCAAGTCCCTACTCTACCCAAGTCCCCACTCTACCCATGTTCCAAGTCCCCACTCTACCCATGTTCCAAGTCCCCACTCTACCCATGTTCCAAGTCCCCACTCTACCCATGTTCCGTCCCCACTCTACCCATGTTCCAAGTCCCCACTCTACCCATGTTCCGTCCCCACTCTACCCATGTTCCGTCCCCACTCTACTCCTGTTCCAAGTCCCCACTTTACCCCTGTTCCAAGTCCCCACTCAACCCCAAGTCACCACTTTCCCCCTGTTCCAAGTCCCCACACTATCGCAAGTCCACACTTTACCCCTTTTCCAAGTCCCTACTCTACCCAAGTCCTCACTCTACCCCTGTTCCAAGTCCCCACTCTACCCCAAGTCCCCACTTTACCCCAAGTCCCCACTCTACCCCTGTTCCAAGTCCCCACTTTACCCCTGTTCCAAGTCCCCACTCTACCGCAAGTCACCACTTTACCCCTTTTCCAAGTCCCCATTCTACCCCAAGTCCCCACTTTCCCCTGTTCCAAGTCCCCATTCTACCACAAGTCCCTACTCTACCCAAGTCCCCACTCTACCCATGTTCCAAGTCCCCACTCTACCCATGTTCCAAGTCCCCACTCTACCCATGTTCCAAGTCCCCACTCTACCCATGTTCCAAGTCCCCACTCTACCCATGTTCCAAGTCCCCACTCTACCCATGTTCCGTCCCCACTCTACTCCTGTTCCAAGTCCCCACTTTACCCCTGTTCCAAGTCCCCACTCAACCCCAAGTCACCACTTTCCCCCTGTTCCAAGTCCCCACACTATCGCAAGTCCACACTTTACCCCTTTTCCAAGTCCCTACTCTACCCAAGTCCTCACTCTACCCCTGTTCCAAGTCCCCACTCTACCCCAAGTCCCCACTTTACCCCAAGTCCCCACTCTACCCCAGTTCCAAGTCCCCACTTTACCCCTGTTCCAAGTCCCCATTCTACCTCAAGTCCCTACTCTACCCAAGTCCCCACTCTACCCATGTTCCAAGTCCCCACTCTACCCATGTTCCAAGTCCCCACTCTACCCATGTTCCAAGTCCCCACTCTACCCATGTTCCAAGTCCCCACTCTACCCATGTTCCAAGTCCCCACTCTACCCATGTTCCAAGTCCCCACTCTACCCATGTTCCAAGTCCCCACTCTACTCCTGTTCCAAGTCCCCACTTTACCCCTGTTCCAAGTCCCCACTCAACCCCAAGTCACCACTTTACCCCTGTTCCAAGTCCCCATTCTACCTCAAGTCCCTACTCTACCCAAGTCCCCACTCTACCCATGTTCCAAGTCCCCACTCTACCCATGTTCCAAGTCCCCACTCTACCCATGTTCCAAGTCCCCACTCTACCCATGTTCCAAGTCCCCACTCTACCCATGTTCCAAGTCCCCACTCTACCCATGTTCCGTCCCCACTCTACCCATGTTCCGTCCCCACTCTACTCCTGTTCCAAGTCCCCACTTTACCCCTGTTCCAAGTCCCCACTCAACCCCAAGTCACCACTTTCCCCTGTTCCAAGTCCCCACACTATCGCAAGTCCACACTTTACCCCTTTTCCAAGTCCCTACTCTACCCAAGTCCTCACTCTACCCCTGTTCCAAGTCCCCACTCTACCCCAAGTCCCCACTTTACCCCAAGTCCCCACTCTACCCCTGTTCCAAGTCCCCACTTTACCCTGTTCCAAGTCCCCACTCTACCGCAAGTCACCACTGTACCCCTTTTCCAAGTCCCCATTCTACCCCACGTCCCCACTTTCCCCTGTTCCAAGTCCCCATTCTACCACAAGTCCCTACTCTACCCAAGTCCCCACTCTACCCATGTTCCAAGTCCCCACTCTACCCATGTTCCAAGTCCCCACTCTACCCATGTTCCAAGTCCCCACTCTACCCATGTTCCGTCCCCACTCTACTCCTGTTCCAAGTCCCCACTTTACCCCTGTTCCAAGTCCCCACTCAACCCCAAGTCACCACTTTCCCCCTGTTCCAAGTCCCCACACTATTGCAAGTCCACACTTTACCCCTTTTCCAAGTCCCTACTCTACCCAAGTCCTCACTCTACCCCTGTTCCAAGTCCCCACTCTACCCCAAGTCCCCACTTTACCCCAAGTCCCCACTCTACCCCAGTTCCAAGTCCCCACTTTACCCCTGTTTCAAGTCCCCACTCTACCCATGTTCCAAGTCCCCACTCTACCCATGTTCCAAGTCCCCACTCTACCCCAAGTCCCCACTTTACCCCAAGTCCCCACTCTACCCCAGTTCCAAGTCCCCACTTTACCCCTGTTTCAAGTCCCCACTCTACCGCAAGTCCCCACTTTACCCCAAGTCCCCACTCTACCCATGTTCCAAGTCCCCACTCTACCCATGTTCCAAGTCCCCACTCTACCCATGTTCCAAGTCCCCACTCTACCCATGTTCCAAGTCCCCACTCTACCCATGTTCCGTCCCCACTCTACTCCTGTTCCAAGTCCCCACTTTACCCCTGTTCCAAGTCCCCACTCAACCCCAAGTCACCACTTTACCCCTGTTCCAAGTCCCCACACTATCGCAAGTCCACACTTTACCCCTTTTCCAAGTCCCTACTCTACCCAAGTCCTCACTCTACCCCTGTTCCAAGTCCCCACTCTACCCCAAGTCCCCACTCTACCCCAAGTCCCCACTTTACCCCAAGTTCCCACTCTACCCCAGTTCCAAGTCCCCACTTTACCCCTGTTTCAAGTCCCCACTCTACCCCAAGTCCCCACTTTACTTCTGTTCCAAGTCCCCACTCTACCCCAAGTCCCCACTTTACCCCAAGTCCCCACTCTACTCCTGTTCCAAGTCCCCACTCATCTGTCAGACCTGATTTAGTGAACTACAGTTCATTACCATATAGAATCTGATTCTACATTTCCATTCACAGAAAAGCTCAATAGTGAACTCCAAGGCAGGTGCAGGTTCACTATGGGGTTCCAGGACACATGTTATAGGTGTATTAGTGGAACAGTGGAACAATAGTTGCCAGTGTAAAACTGGGACAATATGTCTCACGCTCTGCCTTTTTTGTTATTGGTGATTAGAGTGATCCATCATCTATACTGTTATATTGGGTGACCAACAGTTACTGTGTGAGACTGGTCTTTTCTTTGGTCCATTATAGGCTCGTCCCCAATGCTACATGCAAACCTATTTGTGAGTATCTTTTAGCCTTTGTTTATGCACTGTGTGTAGTCTGCATCTTTGGTAAACAATGAAAATTGTATCTTTCAGCCCTGCGATAAGTATGTATGTGTGTATGTATGTATGTATGTATGTATGTATGTATGTATGTATGTATGTATGTATGTGTGTGTGTGTGTGTGTGTGTGTGTGTGTGTGTGTGCGTGTATTGATTCAGTTAGTATCCACAGTTTCAGCAAAGCCTTATTGTGTGTGCTGTTACTATCACTATCAGTCTCTACCTGTACACTGGTGTTGGTATGTGTGAGTAGAGTATATACTTGTGACTCGGTGTGTCTGTGTGTGTATACACTCCATTAGTCTATCTGTGTGCCTCTGTATCTTCCAGTGTGTGTGCATGAGGAGCAGTATTCCCTGAGCTGCTAGTTATAATGTTTCTGGGGGTGATAGGGGGAACTTGAAAGCCCTGTGCTGCCCAAATCAAAACTAACAAGGAAATGATGGGGGCTCCTTTATCTCCTCTCTGGCCTGGGGGGCTGAGGGGTGCTAGAGAGGGAGATCGGGGGTGGGGGGTGGGGGGGCTGGCTTCCTCTTTGATTTGTAAAAAATGCAATACCTCCGAAATCAAACGGAAAATTACTGTGCCGAAGCATAACACACAGAGCAGGAGAGGGAGGGAGGGAGGGAGGGAGAGAAGACAGTGGACAGGTGGGATAGGGAAGGGAGGAGTCAACTGTGGAGATGGGCTGGCAGAAAGATAGGAGATGGGCTGGCAGAAAGATAGGAGATGGGCTGGCAGAAAGATAGGAGATGGGCTGGCAGAAAGATAGGAGATGGGCTGGCAGAAAGATAGGAGATGGGCTGGCAGAAAGATAGGAGATGGGCTGGCAGATAGATAGGAGATGGGCTGGCAGATAGATAGGAGATGGGCTGGCAGATAGATAGGAGATGGGCGCATATAGATTTTGAGGAGGTGGGTAGGAGGAAAGAGAGGTAGACCTTGTCCGGTACTAAAGCACCCATATTATGTATCTTCTGAGAGTACAGACTGGGGTTTAGGAGTCTATTGTAAACGATAGGATGATGTGCTATTGATGGCCCAAAGCTCAAGGGAATAGGGAGAGGCATAGATTGTTGCAAACATAGAATTACATATGAAATCATAGACATCTAAGAGCTCTATGGCTGTAAAGATCAATTAAATAGACAAGCTGAAATTCAGTGCAGTGCCTGTCAGGTCTCAAACATGCTTAAATACTGCTGAAATACTGTACATGTAGCCTCTAAAGGTGTTGAAAAAATTCCACAACAATCTCTGGAAAATTGTTTTGAATGTACAGCTTCCCAGAACGCATAGTTGTCTTTGTAAATAATTGAACAGGGAGTGTAGGGTTAGTTACAGGTGAAGAGATGTACTTGCAACAGACAGAGTTTGCAGTCAAGGATGGACAGTAAATGAGGGACAGTAAAGGAGGGACAGTAAAGGACAGACAGTAAAGGACAGACAGTAAATGAGGGACAGTAAAGGAGGGACAGTAAAGGACAGACAGTAAAGGAGGAGCAGGGAGAACAAGAAAATGAGGAAGAGAGGAAAAAGAAGGGATATATGCGCTCAGACGATGGATTCTGAGAAAGAAAGAGAGGTCTGAAAACACAAAGATGAAGAGAGCGGGAAGAGCCACAGTCCAAAGGCTAAAAAGAGCGAGAGGGTGAGAGTGAGTGAGAGAGAAATGCCTGGAGTTAGTAATAATAATTTATACAAACACACCTCAATAATTCACGTACCATTTCAATGCTGGAGGGAAAATCCACATTTCACAGAGCATAATTAAATAGAGACAGAGAGTGGAAAGAGAGAGAGAGATAGATGGAGAGAGAGATGGAGAGATAGATGGCGAGACCAGCATTAAAGATACTATTGCAGTGGCAGGGTTTCTTTTCCATTTAATATCCAAACTGTATCCAATCTCTTGAACTCGTCTCACTTCACTTCATCCTAACATTGACAGGTGCTCATCCTTAGTATTTCACCATTCACCTCCACGGTTGTCTAATCTGCACAGTATAATTACAACTATGTCTTTAATCATATTCACTCATATTACAGGGTCAGCCATAGTAGGAGCAAATGAGGGTTAAGTGCCTTGCTCAAGGGCACATCGGCAGATACCATCTTGTCAGCTCGGGTATTTAGAGCCCACCGCTCCAACCACTAGGCTACCTGCCACCCTAATTCACAGTTTAACTTCAATATTCAGATATAATTTTCTCAGAAATAAAATTATGTGAATGTAAAGACAGAAAGACAGTTTGCCGGCCAATAAACATGTCTGGATGTATTTATTCTGTACATTTACCTGTTGTACTTTTCACTAGCCAAACCAATTCCAATGTTTGGGCATTATTTGACATATTCGATACAGATAGGTATTAGCAATGTGAAAATATGAAAATACAGCCTTACCTGGCCTTGGTTCTCATTTTAGTTTCTATTTTTGTAATTTTCTAGTCATGGTATTAGAAAATATGAATTATTTTAAAAGATTGTAAATTGAATATATCAGTCTTTCATGTAACATCTTTGTCAATATAGCCATTATAACCACTAAACCACTAACCATTTTGGAATGAATCACTACTCCCTACTCCCACTTTTTGATCAAAACTGCTTCTATCTATCACCTCATTATCCTGAGCCTTCTTCAAATTTAAAGGAGATATTTTAATTTCTCATATTCTGTACTGTAGGGGTGTCCTCAACATTGCATCAGTTACTGCTCTCTGACCCTGCTAGATCGCTCCATCAAACACATGATCTACAGAAACTCTTGATATATACTGTATGTAACGTTGATATGAGGGACTCAAAACCACAGTGTAAAACCATCCCTCGCCCTTTGCCCTGCAGGTCATCTCTCACCTCAGACTTGTTTAACTCATCCCTGTCTCCCACCTTTCTTTTTCTCCCAAGAAATAAAAGTAATTTGAATTAAATTGGATTTTTTCCCTCTTTCCCCTTCTCTCCCTCTGTCTCCCCATCTCTCAGGTGTAGTGGAGGCATGGACTGTAACTGCGTCAGTGATCTGTTGCTCACCCCCCCTGTCCCTGCCCTCTGGACTCCAGGTGAGGCAAGCAGGATTGGGGCACTTTTTTGCGGAAGCCGGGGTACGTGGTTTGGGGAGTTGGGGATTTTATTAGGGTTGTGGAGGAACATTTGATTAACTTTTGGGGGAGGGCAGATACCAGTTATACACTAAGAGGAGATGTACAAAGTGCATGTACCTGTGCAATGTTTGGTGTTAGCTGTTATTATCAGCAGGAATAAAATAGACAACAAAAAACCTTGATGCTAATTTACCAAACTGTCTTTATTTACACTTCAACTAAATGCTTTATTCCTACCGCTTAACCTTTATGTACCTATTTGTAGTAGGTTTACCTGTATTCCGTTGCATACTTTTTCCCCGTGTTACTGCTTAGTACGTCAGGCCTTGAAAGCTAGTGTTTTCTAATGGTCAATAAGTATACTCCAACAAGTCTGCATTATAAATATCATTTTTATATATGAATAACAAAAATTTACCACACATATCAGTGAACAAATAACGTGTCTAATTTGTTAGGATTCAAGTTTCTTTACTTATTCTGCAAGGGGTAATTAGCCATAATTTTTGTTCAATTGATGAGCTATTTAATTATATTAGAAGTGTATGGCAGCGGGCAGTTAGAATTCAAGTATTCAAGTATTATCCATCAACTCTGAAAGAGAGCTGAAATCTAACTGACCAGCTAGTGGGTCCAAGCTAGAGGGCATTAGTAGTACCACAGAGCAACATTGCTGTAGGCATACTCTATGATATTAAACACATCATCCCTTAACTGCATCACTCAATCAGTCATCCAGACAGCTAGCCCATTTGGCCAGCACTCACCATTCACAAACCAATAGGCCTCAATCTCATCCTCCCACTCTCCTGCTCCTCCTCCTCAGGCATTGCCTTCCCAGACTGGGCCTACAAGCCTGAGTCGAGCCCCGGCTCACGACAGATTCAGCTTTGGCACTTCATACTGGAGCTGCTGCAAAAGGAGGAGTACCAGAGCGTGATTTCCTGGCAGGGAGAATATGGAGAGTTTGTCATCAAGGACCCTGACGAGGTGGCCAAACTGTGGGGCCTCCGGAAATGCAAACCCCACATGAACTATGATAAGTTGAGCAGGGCACTAAGGTAGGAACTGTGTGTGTGTGGGTGTGTGACTGTGTTTGTGTGTGTGTGTGTGTGCTTTATCTTTTTCAGTATAAGAAGCCAGAAAAAGTAGCAGTATTTATTTTTTGTGTATTTAAGTCCTTCGTGTCTCATTCATCTTTTCCTCCATGTCAGTAAAAATGGAAAGAAAAATATGTTTTTTCCTTAAAAATGTCAATACCCTCGATTCCACCTTATTTTCCAATGTCCAAATGGATAAGTTCACTATTAAATCTCTATATAAAAAATTCGATAAGAATTTGGGAATTAATCCCCCATGTAAAATAGCTTGGATTTAGACCTACTGAGAATAAATCAAGTCCTTCTGCCTTCTCAGAAATACTTGGCTCAAAACTCTACGCATTGCTATGTGATTTAAACTATAGCCCTGCTACCTATTCTGCTATACATCATTCTATTGAATTTACCCCACATCCCACCGCTACTCGTCGCTTGCTTATGCAAATGACAATAAACACACAAACACACACACACACATGCACACACACTGTTACCCCCCTCCCTGGTTTCCCCTGCCCTCTCGTTAATGGGGACTGTCGTAGGGGTCTAATTGTTATGAATTGGCTGGGTCCATAATTAGCCTTCTTGATTAGCCTAGCTTAATTGCTCAATTAAGGGACGCGGTACAATTGCCACGCAAAGCAAAAGTGTACAAATCATTGCGAGGGCCCCAACTGTTTGTTGTGGATACATACTGATATGCATTGTATTTGGAAAGTATTCAGACCCCTTCACTTTTCCACATTATTCTAAAATGGACACTCATCAATCTACACACACTACCCCATAATGACAAAGCGAAAATAGTTTTTGGGAAATTGTTGATAACTTAAATAAATAACAGAAATACCTTATTTACATAAGTATTCAGACCCTTTGCAATGAGACAGGAATTTGAGCTCAGGTGCATCCTGTTTCCATTGATCAGCCTTGAGATGTTTCTACAACTTGATTGGAGTCCACCTGTGGTACATTCAATTGATTGGACATGATTTGGAAAGGCACGCACCTGTCTATATAAGGTCCCACGGTTGACAGTGCATGTCAGAGCAAAAACCAAGCCATGAGTCCAAAGGAATTGTCCGTAAAGCTCCAAGACAGGATTGTGTCGAGGCACAGATCTAGGGAAGGGTACCAAAACATTTCTGCAGCATTGAAGGTCCCCAAGAACACAATGGCCTCCATCATTCTTAAATGGAAGAAGTTTGGAACCACCAAGACTCTTCCTAGAGCTGGCCTCCCGGCCAAACTGAACAATCAGGGGAGAAGGGCCTTGGTCAGGGAGGTGACCAAAAAACCCAATGGTCACTCTGACAAAGCTCCAGAGTTCCTCTGTGGAGATGGGAGAACCTTCCAGAAGGACAACCATCTCTGCAGCACTCCAACAAAAAGGCTTTTATGGTAAAGTGGCCAGACGGAAGCCACTCCTTAGTAAAAGGCACATGACCGCCCACTTGGAGTTTGTCAAAAAAAGGACTCTCAGACCATGAGAAACAAGATTCTCTGTTCTGATGAAACCAAGATGGAACTCTTTGGCCTGAATGCCAAGCGTCACATCTGGAGGAAACCTGGCACCATCCCTACGGTGAAGCATGGTGGTGGCAGCATCACGCTGTGGGTATGTTTTTCAGTGGCAGGGACTGGGAGACTAGTCAGGATTGAGGGAAAGATGAACGGAGTAAGGTACAGAGAGATCCTTGATGAAAACCTGCTCCAGAGTGCTCAGGACCTCAGACTGGGGCGAAGGTTCACCTTCCAGCAGGACAACGACCCAAAGCACACAGCCAAGACAACGCAGGAGGGGCTTCAGGACAAGTCTCTGAATGTCCTTGAGTGGCCCAGCCAGAGCCCGGACATGAACCCGATCGAACATCTCTGGAGAGACCTGAAAATAGCTGTGCAGTGACGCTCCCCATCCAACCTGACAGAGTTTGAGATGATCTGCAGAGAAAAATGGGAGAAACTCCCCAAATACAGGTGTGCCAAGCTGGTAGTGTCATACCCGAGAAGACTCAAGGCTGTAATCGCTGCCAAAGGTGCTTCAACAAAGTACTGAGTAAAGAGTCTGAATACTTAAGTAAATGTGATATAAGTTTTTGAATTTTTTATAAATTTGCAAAAAATCTAAAAAACTGTTTTTGCTTTGTCGTTATGGGGTATTGTGTGTAGATTGACGAGGAAATAAGGCTGTAATGTAACAAAATGTGGAAAAAGTGAAGGGTTTTGAATACTTTCCGAATGCACTGTATACAGGTCTGTAGTATCTGACAGTGTAGGATTCTGACAGGTACTGTAGCCTGTGACACCTCAGTAGGTGACACAGGAAACAAGCACTGTAAGGTTGGAGTGACTGGCACCTGAGGTTGTTTCCATAGAGACACCACTCATATTGTAGTCCCGCCCTCAAAGAGGCCCTTCAGTTGTGAATGATGCCAGAAGCACTGACAGCAAGAGTTGATGTATATCTATTATGCATATTTCTGTACATATACTGTACATGTAATAAATCATATTTCTGTACATATACTGTACATGTAATAAATCATTTCTGTACATATACTGTACATGTAATATATCATATTTCTGTACATATACTGTACATGTAATAAATCATATTTCTGTACATATACTGTACATGTAATAAATCATTTCTGTACATATACTGTACATGTAATATATCATATTTCTGTACATATACTGTACATGTAATATATCATATTTCTGTACATATACTGTACAAATAATAAATCATATTTCTGTACATATACTGTACCTGTAATAAATCAAATGTATTCATCACATGCTTCATAAACAACAGGTGTGGATAAACAGTGAAATTCTTACTTCGGGCCCTTCCCAAATATATATAATATTTACATGATAATTGCTGTATGTCAACGGTGCACAGCAGGTCAGATCAGGCTCTGGAGGGATGTTGTTTATGTGCTTGTTTTTGGTTTTACTCAGGGACCTAATTAGTCCTGCCTAACGAGGTGTGTGGAGACTCTATCAAATCAAAACATGAATTGATCAGTGAGATGCCAGGGAGAAACTAACCCAGCAGGAGTTCAACCCTGGAGGACCGGTG
The DNA here is from genome assembly GCA_030435695.1 of Brachymystax lenok tsinlingensis. Taxonomy (NCBI): domain Eukaryota; kingdom Metazoa; phylum Chordata; class Actinopteri; order Salmoniformes; family Salmonidae; genus Brachymystax; species Brachymystax lenok. Next base: position 92,933,476 of record CM059789.1, on the reverse strand, counting down.
TTGTTCCCCCTGCTGTTAAGGGAAACCATTACTGTTGACCAGGGCTCTCCAACCCTCTTCCTGGAGAGCTACCCTCCTGTAGGTTTTCGCTCAAACCCCAGGTGTAACTAACCTGATTCATTTTACTAACCAGCTTAGAAACCGTTGCGTTAGATTAGGGTTGGTGGGATAACCTACAGGACGGTAGCTCTCCAGGAAGCAGGTTGGAGGGATAACCTACAGGACGGTAGCTCTCCAGGAAGCAGGTTGGAGGGATAACCTACAGGACGGTAGCTCTCCAGGAAACAGGTTGGAGAGCCCTGCTGTGAACCATCAATGAAAACATGGATATTTGTTTCTAACTCTTCCTATTTTTTCTCTCCTTTCTCCATTCCCTCTTTCCTAATCTCTTTCCTTTCACATTTCTCTCCATCCTCCCCCACCCAGGTACTACTATAATAAGCGCATTTTGCACAAAACCAAAGGGAAGCGTTTCACCTACAAGTTTAACTTCAGTAAGGTGGTGCTGGTGAACTATCCTCTGCTGGACATGGCCAGCTCCCCCTTCCTGCTCCAGAACCACTTCAATGGGGGCTCCACCGCACCCGACTGCAGCCCTGTCACACCCGAGGTAAGGAGGGAGGAACGAATGGAGTTTAGGACAGAGGGATGGACGGAGAGAAGGGTAACGGATGGAGGAGGGTATGAAGGGAAAAGAGAAAGAGAGGATTACTAGGATTGTAAGGACAGGAATTACAGCTATTCCAGAATAGGCAGCTATTCCAAGTTATTCCCCGCTGTTAACACAATCACATTGTCTAAAGTGAGCTGTCATTTGAACAGTACATGTTTGAATTCACCAAAATGAAGGGACAAGTTAGATAGAAGACCAGCAGATTCCGAGTACCTGAGAACCATCAACGACAAACATTGGGAAAAAGAAGAGAGAAATAAAGGGAGGAAAATGAGAGGGAGAGATGGAAATATGTTTGCCACAACTCCATACTTGATTGTTTATTAATGTTGATTTGATTCAGCGGGTCTATCTAAAATCCATTTTGTATCAGGCAATTGCAGATTGTGCTGAACAGACTCCTGCTGTGTATTCATTCTTCAGTTACGGGAGGATCAATTGTATTCCGTGTATCTTATCATACATCTTTTATTCACTGTCTCTAATAGCAGCAGTCCTGATCATGATAAAATGGTCTTCACTTATTATTTGCCCAGAGTCATCTTGAAATTTTTACAGAGATAAATGTTCTTGGACCACCAGCGAGGTTGTATGAATAAAACTGTCCTGTTACAGTTTGTAATGAAACAATATATACACTTATTGAAGTAATGGTCTGTGCTCAGGGTGCATATTTCTGATGGATCCATTTAGGTGATGATATATTCAAATAAAACACTAACTGATTCGCACTTTCTCATTTGCTTGGATATAGAAATTGCTATGCCAATTATTTTTTACACATTTTTTACAAATACAAAAAACGGTCATTGTGATACTAGTGCAAATAATATGTTATCTTTATTAATTGAATTCATGAAATGTATTTAAAAGGGAATAGAGTTAACTTTAAATTACTAGTAGTCTTTGCTTGTCCTGAAATATAGAAAAAAACTGGAGTGATGGTTTTAACTTGTCCTTAAAATAAAAGAAGACGTTATCCGCCCTTCTCACATTCCCGTCTTGGATGGCCTATCCCTCTGTCATCGATTGAAAATGAAAGAAATAAAAGACAAGTATATTCGTCAGATCAGATCAATGCTTGGTCATTAATGCAGGTTTGTTAAGCAATCCAGATCATGCAGCTTGGAAGTACAGTCTCGCTTTTCAAACTTGGAGCTGAGGGGTGACAGAAATTATTGATCCCAGCTCTTCTAAAAAAAGATAAATTCTCTCTCTCTCTCTCTCTCTCTCTCTCTCTCTCTCTCTCTCTCTCTCTCTCTCTCTCTCTCTCTCTCTCTCTCTCTCTCTCTCTCTCTCTCTCTCTCTCTCTCTCTCTCTCTCTCTCGTGTGATTTAACCGTTTCGTTTGTTTGGCCTCCTTTCTCTTTCCTGTTTTAAAGCACCTCTACACACACACACACACCTCATGAGCACACACACACATACACCCTCTCTCTCTCTCTCTCTCTCTCTCTCTCTCTCTCTCTCTCTCTCTCTCTCTCTCTCTTACCCCACAGCTATTATGTTGTTTAGTCTCTCTCTCCCTTCCATCAATCCTTTCCCTCCTTTGTCCCCTCACACTCTTCCCTCGTCGAAGGGCGCCCAATCCCTCTATCTCTCGTCGTTTATCCTTTGTGCCCACTTAATCGTTGGCCTCCATTTGACTCTACTTCTCCTGGCTTTGAGTCTTTTAGCCTCTGTGTCCTCCTACCTCCTCTCCTCATCTTCTTCTCTGTTCTCGCTTCTCCTCTCCCTCTCAGTCCCCTGGCACTTCCTTTTATCCTGTCCTTGCTGTGACTGTTGGTGTGATTGCACCACACACTACAGGGTGCCATCTCCATCAAATGACTTACCCTAAATACATGGTGATTAAAAAGGAGTTTTTTTCTGTCTCTCCCTCTTTCTCCCAGGCCCTGCAGTCACTGTTCCCTCGTTTGCCAGAGTCAGGGAGAGGAACCTCCCTGTTTGATCGAGTGGCCACAGCCCCGGGACCAGAGGGAGACAAACTGAGGCTGGACACATTCCCCTTCCTCAGCTCAGGTGAGAGAGAGGAGAGAGGTGAGGGGGAGAGGGGTGACAGCGGTAAAAATAAGGTAGAAGATGATTGAGAAAAACGAGAGAGGGAAAGTAAAGAACAGAAGAGAGAGGGAAGGTATAGAACAGAGGAGACGGGGAAGGTATAGAACAGAGGAGAGAGGGAAGCTAAAGAACAGAGGAGAGAGGGAAGGTATAGAACAGAGGAGACAGGGAAGGTATAGAACAGAGGAGAGAGGGAAGGTAAAGAACAGAGGAGACAGGGAAGGTATAGAACAGAGGAGACAGGGAAGGTAAAGAACAGAGGAGAGAGGGAAGGTAAAGAACAGAGGAGACAGGGAAGGTATAGAACAGAGGAGACAGGGAAGGTATAGAACAGAGGAGAGAGGGAAGGTAAAGAACAGAGGAGAGAGGGAAGGTATAGAACAGAGGAGACAGGGAAGGTATAGAACAGAGGAGACAGGGAAGGTAAAGAACAGAGGAGACAGGGAAGGTATAGAACAGAGGAGACAGGGAAGGTATAGAACAGAGGAGAGAGGGAAAGTAAAGAACAGAGGAGAGAGGGAAGGTATAGAACAGAGGAGAGAGGGAAGGTAAAAGGAAGGAAGGAAGAAAGGAAGGAAGATGGAGAACTGATGGAAAGTGGAGCTTGAGAATGATAGAGGAAATGAGGAGTGCATAAGGAAAGAGAGAACAAGATCAAATCCATGTTCATTGCAGTACTTTACACAGCAGAGATATGTCCCTTTACTGCCTCCAATTCATACTCTCCTTCAGGTGAGAGAAAGGGTTAGATGGGAGTGATCTACAGTATAAATGATCCTATTATTACAGTGATATGAGGCAGATGCTCAATTAGGTTTTTGGAATTAATGTCAGTGTAATCATTTGCATTTTCCCTTTATATAATGTGTTTTATTTGTGTGCATGTATGTGTGTGTTTTATATGTGTGGGTGAGCGTGCGGGCATATGTGTGTGTGTGTGTACAGATGCCTTTGTCTGTCTGGATACTCCATGTGTGCGTTTCAGCCCTGCTACTGCATCAGAATGTGTGCGCTTACAGTACAGTGATTGTGTGTGTGAGTTAGTGTGTGTTCACTGTGAACACACTCCCCTTCACATCACAACCTGGCCCCCCTGTTTTGTTTGTCCTCAGGTCCTATTCCCCCCTCCTTCCCTCCTCACCCACCTCTCCCTCTCATGTGTCCCCCCTGTCCTAATCCCATCCCAGGCAGGAAGGCCCTAATTGAGGGTGTAGGCTTCAGTTTGTGGCCTGTGGGCGCCCATTACTGTGTTTTCATAAGCAAGTGAGGCCTGCCTGACTGATTCAATATTAATTTGTCTGCCAGCTACTTCTGGCCCAGCACACAGAGACTCAAGCACTGTCAAATTAGCCTTCCATAGCAAATACCAGAGAGCGAGAGGGAGGGAGGGAGGGAGTAAATCTTTGAGTTTGGTGTCTGTTGTTGGAAGGAAGTGCAGTCGGGGTCATAGAGAGTTCTTTTGTTCGTGCACTAAAATTGAATTCCAGTGTCACCTCAGATCTACCTCCTTTGTTTCAGTTGTTATTAAATGATGCATATAGGGAAGCTGATGTAATACAAATACACATTATATCAGTTGTTATGTTAATCAGGTTTCTGCTTTTATGTCTAATAGAAGAAGGAAAAAAGTCCCACATTGGTTTTAAGTGATATATTAAAGTATGATGGAGCCAACTAGAGTGCCAGGGTGGGGGCACCTGGACTATTCACATCGCCAACAACTGACAGATGTTCTAAATAACTGGATTTCTCTTCCCACAGTCCATTTCCCTTATTTCATAGACAGTATTATTTTATTACAGTGGCATAACTATTCTGTTATTAACGCAATACTTTAATTTGCCAGAGAGCATATCTCTCATCATGTTCATATTTGTTGTGAACCAGTTGAATGTGTGAATAGGTCTGGCAGGCATATAGTCTAAGATCAGGGTTCTATTCAAATCAACAGCGCTCTCATTTGCCCCAGCGCATAGCTGTGGATTTGCGGTGCTAATTATTGCAGAGCATAATTAGTGAACATGCGTGGATGTGGTATGTCAGGAGACCTTTACCCCTTCAGACAGCTAACCTCTGTCTCTGTTCTCTTCCAGCCGCTCCCTGTTACTCCAAGCCCCCGTCCCTGTTGGGTCCTTACCCCCGCAACCCTCCCTTCGACTACCCCTGGGGCTTCAATCCCTACCTCTCAGGGGCCTTCTCCCTCAACAACTGCCCCAAGCTGCCCCCTAGCTCCCTCTACCCCTCCCACTTCTACCCCAACCCGCTGCAGACCAGCCTGGGCCAGCTGCCTCACCCCTTCTCCTCCCTACTCCCCCCGGGAGAGGTGGCAGGAGGGGGAGAGAGGGGAGCAGCGGGCCAGACCGGGGTTACTAACGGCACGGCAGGTGGGCAGCCCAGACTCTGCCTGCCTCCTTACCCTGGTGCTCTGTCGCTGGGCCGGACGGACATTGGCAACGAGGGCTCTGTGGGTGAGAGGGAGAGAAGGGAGACCAACACCCCAGGCACGGAGCCTGGGTTGGGGCTAGGGTTAGGGCTGGGTCTGGGAGGGATGGGTCTTGGTGGTGGTGCTGGGGGGCGAGACAGCCCATCGGAGCGGCGAGGCAGAGTGAAGCAGGACCCAGAGTCAGACTCAGACCTGGAGATCACAGATCTGAGCGACTGCAGCTCAGACAACGACAACGAGCCTGACTTCAGCATCACCAAGGAGACCAGGCTGAGTGGTCGATCACAGATCCTGGTGGAGGGGAAGAAAGGGGGAGCTCTGCCACCTCTCTCCTCCCTCCTCTCTCTCCCACCCTGTCCTCCTCCCATCCCTCAAGAGCCTGGTCCTCTCTCTCTCACCCTCCTCTCTCTCTCCACCCTCCCTCTCTCTCTCCCTCTCTCCCTCCATGGCTCTGGTTGAACGGCACAGGGAGACAGAGACTCTAAAATTGATCCACAGCTAATAGATTATATTAGATAACTCTCTCTCTCCACCCTTCCTCTCTCTCTCTCCACCCTTCCTCTCTCTCTCCACCCTTCCTCTCTCTCTCCACCCTTCCTCTCTCTCTCCACCCTTCCTCCCTCTCTCCACCCTTCCTCCTCTCTCTCCACCCTTCCTCCCTCTCTCCACCCTTCCTCCCTCTCTCCACCCTTCCTCTCTCTCTCCACCCTTCCTCTCTCTCTCCACCCTTCCTCTCTCTCTCCACCCTTCCGCTCTCTCTTTACATGTGTACTTGTCCAACATAGCGGAGATAGTGAGCTTGCTGATTTTGACATGAGAGTCTACCATGTTTCAGATGTATGTGTACTACTTATTCATCATGTGCTCCCACACATTTTATTGTCTCAAGGTTTCAGTGATGTTTTGAGCTTTAACAGCATTGCACGTTGTTCTGTGCTATTTGTATGTTACCGTGTTACTGCAATGGGTCCATCAAACTGCATAAATATAACTCAATGCATAATGAATTACATTAAAATATAATACTAGAACACTAATAAACAACACTACAGTACACACACATAAGATTAATTGCAATAATGGCCACAATAAATTATATCTGACAGAGTAGTTTTTTGGGGATTCCCTTTCTTGGGTACCAGTATGTGTTTTTCTGTTCAAAACATAGTCAAACATTGCCAGCTGGTGGTCCTTATAGGAGGCTGCTACAGTTCATTGTTTTTTGGGAGAAATGATCATCCCCCAAATCCAAACAATTTGTCATTTTGCTGTGCTAATGTAATGCTCTGGTATTGTAATGTACATTTCTAACTACATACTTGTTTGTTTATTATTGTTTAATGCTAATTTAAATTGCTTAACTTTCTTCAGTGAGAGGAAGGGAGAGCAAAAGAGAGAGCTGGACAAATCTAGAATTTGTATCAATATTTCATTGTATATATTTTATTATGGTGTACATTACATTTCATTATTATCAATATTATAAAAGTTAGCTGTGTTGGTGTGATTTAATTACGTATTTAAATAATGTTGGGAAATTGACAAGTATAGGTGTATTCAAGTTTGAAATAATTAACAGCAGTCAGAGTATCTGCAATGGGAAGGTGTTTTTTCTATGAGGAGGACTCATATATGGGGAATTGTCTCATATTTTCTCAACCCCAGCTAATTGTGCCCTTTGGTCATTTCCCAAGATGCCCTTTGGGTTTGAATATTCTGGTAGTCTTATTTTTATAGTTAGCATTCACCCAGTGTAACTGTTCCGTAATTTCTCAAATGTGAATAATATTGGTTTCAGCACATTCTTTCAACTACAACAACAACAAAAAATTTAGATAATTTTTTAGTCTAAGCTTTTTATCCATGGCAACAGTTAGGCAATGGGTCCCCTTGTTGAAATTAAAACAGTAGGTACAAAGTATCTCAATGCCAACTAGGGACACAAACCAACTTCTCCATTCCATGTTGCTCACTTTGAAGCACAAAGTGCATACTAACTACCCCACATTGTACAGATTCATATGGTATGGTTTGTAACAAGTGGCGGTATAACATTAGGTGTGAAAGCTCTATTGTAAAGGTCATGTAATTCTATATTTGTTGAATTCTACCGGAAATCTCTGTTTCATGATCTCTGTGTGGCATTCACCAACACTGCTGTAAATACTCTTTCCTTTGTGAATGTATGTGTACACATCCAAAATGATCATGCCGTGAAATAATAAGTCACATTTCTTTGTTTTATTGTAAAGAGGAAAAATGGAAAGAGCAAAAATAAAATAAGAATATGAATAACTTCTAAAGCAATAAACATTATTCTGAAGATTGGACTGTTGTTGGCACTGAACTCATTGTGTGAATGTGTGCTTTACACAGGAAGAGGCTCCTATAGGCCTGCTTGGTGTAGAGCATCCTTTCTCCACAGGGTGGCGAACCTGGACCTATATTACAATGTAATGACCTTATCTAGTCTTCAAGAATAGTTTGCATTATATCATAGAAGGGTTTGATTTCATGAGCATGAGTAAAAATTGGCTATGGTTTCCCATAGTCTTATTTTCCTTGCATGTGTAATTGACTGATTGAGTTCAATGAGTTGTAATAGTCAGGGTAATGGGACAGCATATGCCATATGGCCTCCTCTCCCAAGGATATGATGTCATGAACATTTATTGAACGTGTTGATTAAAAAGTCTGAAAATTGCATAGTTTTCTCTACATAGTGTGCACTACATTTGACCAGTGTACTATAAAGTGAATAGGGTGCAATTTTGGACGCACTGGGAAGCAGAGAGCCACAGTAGTAAAGGCCAGATATGAACAAGGGAATTGAAGAAGATGACAAACCAAGATGGGTCCATGCCCTAAACTTTAACAAACAGACAACACTAGCTAAATCGGAATTACATTGTGTGATGGCCTATTTGTGAATTGTGAAACATATGAGATCATATTGCTAAGTGAAACAGAAGTTTATGGAAACAAAAGCATTGCCCTATTCCTAAATGTATTTATGGATGCACTAGTTCAGTATTCCATACTGTTCAGTAATTGACATAATGTCTTCAATTCCATAATTAATATTTTAACACAGATTACCTTATGTGTGAAAAGATAGGCAGAGAACTAAAATGTTGCTACATAAACACATTGAAGGTGCATTGAAGAACTGTTGCTACGGTTGACTCCCATGGGTAGATGAGGGGACCGAATACCGTGTAACACAATCTAGTATGGAAGCCCAACAGGAAACAACTGGGGATGGAAAAAGTTACATGAAAACCAGATTTTACATAGCTAGATCATATTGAAAACTATATTATTACATCAAACCAATATATTTTGACATCGTCATGCATTACTTTGCCAGTGGTTTATGCAGATAAAAAAAAATCAGGCAAGGGGAAATTGTGCACTTAAATTTGTACTTCCGTGTACAATGTTTTTTTCCAGCGACATACGACAACTTTCGAACAGCAAACCATAATAGACGTTTGTCAGTCTTTTTTTGTTGTTGCTGTATTTTGAGGTGAGTACTTCGTCGAAACATTTTGATAAAATATTTAACATGTACATACGTTCGATGCTTAGTTACTTATAAAAAAACTTTGGAATGAATTAGGTTATTCCGCGAGTAAAGGCTTGTCTGTCGCTAGCCAGCTCACCAGACAGCCTTTAGTTATGTCTAGCTAAAGGAATGTTGTGTTTGGCTACAATCTAGCAGAACATCTCGTTCTCTCGAGTCCCAAAATCAGGTGTTTTAGAGTTAATTAAACACAATTTCCATTACAAAGTAGGACTTGCTGAAGCATACTGGTACTTGAAGGGTACGTTTCAGGTCGATAGCTAATTTGTTGTTCAATCAAGGTATATTTTTTAGCAGGTTACAAAGTATCGCTATCCGTCATGTTACAAAAATGTTCCAAGGAGCAGAATTTGTAAAATGCCTCGCGACATTGTAGCCTATTATTTAATGTAACTCTGTAACTATAGCAGTTATTGCCAGCAATGTGGCCTGGCCTACGTGCAATGATTTGCTTGCCTATGTATTTTTTCCCCGAGTATTTCAATGTGACATTTAAAATCAAAAAAATTATATTTTATCAAATAACATTAATAGCGCATGTTTGATTTAGCTGTTAAACCAGCCTAAAGTCTAATGAGTGTTATTTAGACGTAATTACACCTACATTATACTGAATTAGATAGTTAATCATTATCAAAGGTAGATAGCCTACTGATAGCATGTTGCGAGATTGTACCAGTAGATATATCATACACTGGAGCATATTTATCCTATGCTCCAATTGATCACATTTTTTCTTTCTATATAAAAAGTACAGCAGCTATATATTGTCTCACTCCCCTCCCCATCATTCCATTTAATCCTCTACAAATCAAATAAATGTATTGATTGCATATGCAGATGTTTTCACAGGTGCAGAGAAATGCTTGTGTTTCTAGCTCCAACAATGCGGTAATAGTACTAAGCAATATGCACATAATCCAATAAGTACAAATAAATAAAACATTTCAGAACGAGCAATGTCAAAGTCTGGAATATATATATAAAAACTGGTATAGATAGTGTATTAATAGAAAAGGTGGGTACAGCAGTAGTTATATAGGATGACCCATGACTAGAATACAGTATATACATATGAAGTGGGTAAAACAGTATGTAAACATGATTAAAGTGGGGCAAAGCAGTCTGTAAGGTGCAGGGTAGAGTACCAGGGGTTAGCCAGCTCCAGTGACTTAGAAATTCTGGGATCAAAGATCAAGAGAATAATATACAGTTGAAGTCGGAAGTTTACATACACCTTAGCCAACTACATTTAAACTCAGTTTTTCCACAATTCCTGACATTTAATCCTAGTAAGAATTCCCTGTCTTAGGTCAGTTAGGATCACCACTTTATTTTAAGAATGTGAAATGTCAGAATAATAGTAGAGAGAATGATTTATTTCAGCTTTTATTTCATTTGGTAGCATTGCCTTTAAATTGTTTAACTTGGGTCAAACGTTTGGGGTAGCCTTCCACAAGCTTCCCACAATAAGTTGGGTGAATTTTGTCCCATTCCTCCTGACAGAGCTGGTGTAACTGAGTCAGGTTTGTAGGCCTCCTTGCTCGCACACGCCTTTTCAGTTCTGCCCACACATTTTCTATAGGATTGAGGTCAGGGCTTTGTGATGGCCACTCCAATACCTTGACTGATGTCCTTAAGCCATTTTGCCACAACTTTGGAAGTATGCTTGGGGTCATTGTCCATTTGGAAGACCCATTTGCATCCAAGCTTTAACTTCCTGACTGAGTTGTTGCTTCAATATATCCACATAATTTTCCTCCTCATGATGCCATATATTTTGTGAAGTGCACCAGTCCCTCCTGCAGCAAAGCACCCCCACAACATGATGCTGCCATCCCGTGCTTCACGGTTGGGATGGTGTTCTTCAGCTTGCAAGACTCCCACTTTTTCCTCCAAACATAACAATTGTCATTATGGCCAAACAGTTCTATTTTTGTTTCATCATACCAGAGGACATTTCTCCAAAAAGTACAATCTTTGTCCCCATGTGCAGTTGCAAACCGTAGTCTGGCTTTTTTATGGCGGTTTTGGAGCAGTGGCTTCTTCCTTGCTGAGCGGCCTTTCAGGTTATGTCGATATAGGACTCGTTTTACTGTGGATATAGATAGTTTTGTACCTGTTTCCTCCAGCATATTAACAAGGTCCTCTGCTGTTGTTCTGGGATTGATTTGCACTTTTTGCACCAAAGTACGTTCATCTGTAGGAGACAGAACGTGTCTCCTTCCTAAGCGGTATGACGGCTGCGTGGTCCCATGGTGTTTATACTTGCATACTATTGTTTGTAAAGATGAACGTGGTACCTTCAGGCGTTTGGAAATTGCTCCCAAGGATAAACCAGACTTGTGGCGGTCTGAGATCTTGGCTGATTTATTTTGATTTTCCAATTATGTCAAGCAAAGAGGCACTGAGCTTGAAGGTAGGCCTTGAAATACATCCACAGGTTCACCTCCAATTGACTCAAATTATGTAAATTAGCCTATCAGAAGCTTCTAATGCCATGACATCATTTTCTGGAATTTTCCAAGCTGTTTAAAGGCACAGCCTTTGATACAGTGAATTATAAGTTAAATAATCTGTCTGTAAGCAATTGTTGGAAAAATGACTTGTGTCATGCACAAAGTAGATGTCCTAACTGACTTGTCAAAACTATAGTTTTTTAACAAGAAATTTGTGGAGTGGTTGAAAAACGAGTTTTAATAACTCCAACCTAAGTGTCTGTAAACTTCTGACTTCAACTGTACATGATCAGACCTAGAGGGTTGGGCCAATATCCATCGTTTGAGTTGATCAACACTTATTTAGCTGTTTAGTTTCGCAGCCTCAGTTGAACTCCAAAAAATAACCTTGTCTATGTGTTACTAAGGGACTGAATTGGGCCTACAACAGATCAACATTGTGAATGCTGAATCACTAAAATATTTGGTTAGGTGTTATGTATGACCTTTGCTCAAAATCTGTCTCAAATTTAGCCATGGTCTGTTGTTATGGGCCTGTGGGTTGACCCGTAGTTGTTTTGGAGTAGTTCTGTAGCTGTAATGATCAGATGAGACGTGATGCTGAAATGGCGGTTGGGCTTGGAGCATTGTGATGTGTCAGCGGCGACAACTGAACTACAGAGGCTTCCTGTCTCTGTTAGAGGAACAACAACCCTTTGCTGTCATCCCTCCCTCTTTCTTTCTTTCTCTACCTCTGCAAGTGCAGTCTTGCCTGAAGCTCAAAGGGTACCGTCTCTTCCTTTTAAAAGAATGTGGGCTATTTAATTGAAGTTTCTTTCTTGTCTCTCTCACACACACACATACTAGGGCTGGGCTATATATCGAATTTTATCATTTAAATTCATGTTTTGGCGTGATATTCCAAATGCCCACATCGCAAGAATCAAGGTATTATTTTTATGAGCGTTTATGTCCGCTTGTTCTCATGTTGTCTTTTTGGTCTCATCTCCTTTGCTTCTTCTGCTGAGACTGTGCATCTTTCCATTTACACACACACACCCAGCCCCTCCCCAACACATCCAGCTCCTCCCCCTCACACCAAGCCCCTCCCCCACACACCACGCTCCTCCCCCTCACACCAAGCCACTCCCCCTGCTACTCACAACAACACAGATGAGAAATCACTTCCTCTCTGACAAGCGGTTTCAACTCGCTATTTGCATTTGAGGTTTGGTCCAACAGAATGGGTCATATGGACACCGAAACACATTGAGACATTATTTTACTGTAATTGAGGAGAAGTTAACCTTTCTAACGATATATTTTTTATGTCTCAAACTGGGGGCAGAGCAGACACTACTGAAACAGGAGTATCAATGAACGTTGATTCTTGAAAATTAATGGTCAGTTTGTCGTGTGCCGCGGTGGCATTGCGGTACCACATACTGCTAGCAGAATTTTTGCCAAAGACTGTTATAGCATGAAACACAATTATATAAGGAATTCATTCTCATTGGCAACTTGTTCTCATTCTGAGAAATAAGATAGACATTCGATTTTAGCATCTGAACAAAGTGGACAGGCTAGCATGCTGTTCAAACAGTTGGAGACGGACAGAAGGGTGTTCATAACAATTCAACTGTGAGACCTTGTTAGCAAGCAAATAGATCCAAGTTGGCTAAAGTTGAAATATAAATATTAGCTGGCTTCTCGCTAGCACTTGTGCTTGAGAAGTTGTTGATGAGACCTGTGTTAATTTTCTATAATGCCTGCTACAAGAAGCGCGTCATTATTAGTGAATGTGCTAATGGTTAAATTTGTAAAAAAATGGCATTTTCATAGACAGACTTGAAAGCCAGATCAGTGATTACTGTAAAAAAGCAGGTTAAAGTATTTTTATTAAATAATTAGTGGGTCTTATGGTTGTGGAAGGCTTATATTTGACCTCTTGCCGCACGGATCCCGTGAGCGGGATCATTTTCGAAGAAAACGAAGCGCGCCAAATTCAAAATAAGAATTTGTAATATTTAACATTCATGGAAATACAAGTGTTGCACATGGTTACAAAGCTTAGAGTCTTGGTAATCTAAATCTGTTGTCAGATTTCAAAAAGGCTTTACGGCGAAAGCAAAACATTTGATTATCTGAGGTAAGCACCTCACAAAAATAGCTTTTTCAACCAGCACTGGTGACACAAAATCACAAATTAAAGATATAAAAACTCACTTACTTTTTAAGATCTTCTGATGTTTTCAACCAGGAGGGTCCCAGCTGCAAAACCGCTGATCGTTTTGTTCGATAAAGTACATATTTATATCCGAAAAACGCAGTTTAGGCAGCGCCATTAAATTCAGTAATCCACAGGAAACACCTCCCTCAAAACGACGACAGAAAAGTCCAAATTTTGTCAAACAAAGACTCTGTATAATCCTTAGGTTGTCTAAAATGTTAATAAACTATAAAACTTCACACGGAAACAACTTATGTTCAGTAGACAAGGCAAATTCCCACGCGAGTGCTCTCCCCAGAACGCGCCCAAACACTGTTTATCATCCACCGCACTCTTTCCTCCATTTTAAAAAACATATTAATTTTTCAAAATACAAGCCCAAAGCCATCAATAGTAGACTGTTACCATATAGGGGAAGCCATAGAAATAGGAAAATGGTGGACAGATTCAATGCTTTTCAATAGCTTTTCAAAATGAGAGCATGGGAGCAGATTTTTTTTTTTTCTGGTCGGATTTCCTGTCAAATCAGTTCTGTTATAGCCACAGACATAACGGTTTTGGAAACTTCAGAGTCTTTTCTATCCAAAGCTACTAATTATATGCATATCCTAGCTTCTGGTCCTGAGTGACATCACGTTTACTTTGGGCACGTCAGACAGGCGGAAACTAGGAATTCTGCCCCCTAGCTGTAAGAGGTTAACCTAGGTATAATTTCACAAGTCCTGAATCCATTAGATTATTGCTGACTGTTTGAAATGCAGTGGATTTGACCATTAATTGTAAAACAAAGCCTGTTTAGAGAAACTGTATATATCATGAATCGCCCATAAGTTAGAAAAAATTGAGATATGATTTTTAGGCCATATCACCCAGCCCTAACGAATGCACGCACACCCACACTCCCCACCCTCCGCCAATCCCTCTCTCAGGTACACAATCCTATTCTCTCAGGGAATTAATAGAGGAATCCCAGTGCTGAGCTTAGTAACTAGGCCAGAGGGCTACGACCAGACAACCATCAGATGGTAGAATATAGCCTACTACCCACAATGCAACAGCCAGGGAGCTGTCCCTTTGGACAAAGGGGCAACTACTAGGGATTCCCTATAGGACTGCTTGTCTGGCTTACAAAAGAAACATCTCAAACATGTCAGCTGTTCAGTTGAACTGTAAAGGCATGTTGAGAAGAGTAATCTGCAGTGCAGATTCTTATGTTAATCAAGTGTAATGAAGAGTGCCACTCTCTCGTGTGTTATGCTGTCCTGCGTCTCCCTGGCATGAAGGAAGGATCTGAAGCAGCAGCATTAATACTGGCCTTGAGCAAGATGAAGCTGAGCACCTTCTAACCAAGAACTGTGTGTGTTCATCGGTGTGTGCGTACTGTATGTCCGTTTGCAATTAGCCTAGTGTGCATTCCAGATGACAGTTAAATGAGCCGTGTATTTGTAATAAGTGGAGATTGTAACGGCAGGGTGGGTGATGGTTTTCAGTTAGCCTAGCTCAGGGGTATTCTCAGGTGAACACAGCTAGCCCTGGTTTACTGTTAGCTTGTACATTAGAAGTACTTATCTCTCTCCTGTCTGTCAGTGTGCTGTGTCAGCCCTGTATAGCACAGCCATGTAGTTCAGAACAGTCCAGGACCAACCCACTGTCCTCTGATACACTATGTAGAGGCAGGGGAATGGAACTGAACATGTGTGAAGGAGATGTGTGCAAAGTGGTGACATCCCAAAGCCCTGATTGAGTCTTTTAGTAGGGAGGAGAAGAGATTTGTGTGTGAGTGCGCGCACAAACAGTCTAATTGTACATACTGTATGTGGTATACAGTTGTCTGTGTGTATTATGTCTTTGTATTAGGCCTTGTGTTTGTGTGTCTCTCTTTTGTGTTGGCTGACAGACATACAGACAGGTGTGACATGGAAACAGCTCTGCCCCTCAGTCAAAGTGTGAGTCAGACTGGTAGAGAACAGGAGTGAGAGAAGGAGCTCTTTCATTCCCTGTGTCAGGGTGGAAAAGACTGGGCTTCATGGACTGTGTTTACTCTTGGGGGTGGATGGCTGGAGAGAGAGGGATAGGGGTGGGTGGGATAACTTGCAAGAAGTGGAACTTGAACAAGAGTGGAGTTTTACACACACACACACCACCATCACGAGAGCAAGCAGCCTCAAATTACCCCTCCATGTTGACAGCGCAGCAGGGCTGATGAGGTTTCCAATGTAAACAACGACAGGGGGCCCTAGGACACGACACTATCTTAACATTTACAACTCTGAATGACTTGTATACACATTATTTTCTAGAAGTCTGTTTAGAAAAGGGGGGAGATAGCGCTGTATGACTAAATCTGAAGAGATTCATTATTAGACAATTTTCACAGAGAAATTGAACAGAAATGTCCAATAATGATGCTAGCTGCAGTATGTGGTTCATGGTGCCTCGGTAATAGTGCTAAGTGAAGATGGAGGATATGAATGCAGCAGGACTGCGTTGCGTGGTTGGTGTGTTACGTGGGCCGTACCGTCATGGAGGGGCGTGTGTGTTGGGCGGCGGTATTGCTACCTCCATGTTCAGAACCAGCCCAGATTGGGATTCTGGTAAAGCTCTTCCAACACTCTGGCCAGGCATAGCTGCTTTATGTGCTACAGTCCTCAAGTCATCATCAGCCACCGCTGGACATAGGGGTGGTAAAACGTGGCCTGCCAACACATGCATACACACGCACACACACATATATCCCTTACACATACATCCCTTCTGAATGAATGAATACCATTTGGGTTGTGGAGAAATGTTATCAAAGGCCTCTGTGTTTGGCCTGCGCAATTACCCTACCATCCAGACACACACACACCAACACACACACACATTTGGAAGCAGTTAAATAGGCGGGAGGCTCACTGCGTACCCAATCCATGCCAGTCAATTGGCCCTCGTCTATCCAATGTTTCCATGAAGCATGAAACAGTGACCACTTACATGGAGAGCAAGAGAAAAAGAGGGGGTAGGGAAAGTTAGGAGTTGTCAGGGGTATGGAAGTATATTTTGGCACCAATGGTTAGGCAATAGGGACAGAGAAAGAGATGCAGGGGATTTTACACATCACTGCTATTCTAGGGGTTAGGCATTTTTTGAGTTGCTAGTCTTATGTTAGCCAGTGCGTAATGGCTGTTAAATGACGTAATTGGCTCTACTGTTCTGGTCATGAGTGGCTTGGCTGTATTGGAGTGGCCGTACCAAAGAATATTTATTTTTTATTTTATTTCACCTTTATTTAACCAGGTAGGCCAGTTGTGAACAAGTTCTCATTTACAACTGCGACCTGGCGAT
This sequence comes from Brachymystax lenok tsinlingensis, assembly GCA_030435695.1. Lineage (NCBI taxonomy): Eukaryota > Metazoa > Chordata > Actinopteri > Salmoniformes > Salmonidae > Brachymystax > Brachymystax lenok. The sequence goes on along the minus strand of CM059789.1, from coordinate 92,916,719 downwards.
TGAGATTGATTTGAAGGTGATGAGCGAGGGGAGAAGAGAGTACGGGGAGGGAAGGAAGAGAGCGAGAGAAGCGGACTGAAAGAGGGATGGGTAGAGAGGATGTGGTATGAGGGATGTGGTATGATATGCACACCACCTTCAGCGTAGCTGTTTCCTTCCCTCCATCACATGTCCTCCTGACACTTCTCTCTCTCTCTCTCTTTTCTCCTTTTGCTCTCTCCTCTCTTGGTTCTTTCTTCTGTCTTTCTCTTTTGGAACGTCCATCCATTTCGGTCCAGAGTCTGCTACTACAGTATGTTGAATTGTGAATGACAATCTCTGTTTACCCAATACTATTTTCTGCTATGTAAACAAATGTACTGATTAACCCTACAAATAGTTACAAGGCCAGGCAGTAAACTATTCTAGTAGCTAGTTATCTTGGATTATTTAATCTGTTGATATTGAGTTTTTTTTATATATATGTGTGTGTGTGTGTGTGTGTGTGTGTGTGTGTGTGTGTGATATTTAGATATGTTTTTTTTACATTTATTTAACCAGGTAGGCTAGTTGAGAACAAGTTCTCATTTACAACTGTGACCTGGCCAAGATAAAGCAAAGCAGTTTGATACATACAACAACAAAGAGTTACACATGGAATACACAGACATACAGCCAATAATACAGTAGAAAAAAAAGAAAATAAATAAGTCTATATACAGTGAGGGAAAAAAGTATTTGATCCCCTGCTGATTTTGTATGTTTGCCCACTGACAAAGAATGATCAGTCTATAATTTTAATGGTAGGTTTATTTGAACAGTGAGAGACTGTTATACATTTATTTGCATTTTAATGAGGGAAATAAGTATTTGACCCCTCTGCAAAACATGACTTAGTACTTGGTGGCAAAACCCTTTGGCAATCAGAGGTCAGACGTTTCTTGTAGTTGGCCACCAGGTTTGCACACATCTCAGGAGGGATTTTGTCCCACTTCTCTTTGCAGATCTTCTCCAAGTCATTAAGGTTTCGAGGCTGACGTTTGGCAACTCGAACCTTCAGCTCCCTCCACAGATTTTCTATAGGATTAAGGTCTGTAGACTGGCTAGGCCACTCCAGGACCTTAATGTGCTTCTTCTTGAGCCACTCCTTTATTGCCTTGGCCGTATGTTTTGGGTCATTGTCATGCTGGAATGCCCATTCACGACCCATTTTCAATGCCCTGGCTGAGGGAAGGAGGTTCTCACCCAAGATTTGACGGTATGGCCCCGTCCATCGTCCCTTTGATGCGGTGAAGTTGTCCTGTCCGCTTAGCAGAAAAACACCCCCAAAGCATAATGTTTCCACCTCCATGTTTGACGGTGGGGATGGTGTTCTTGGGGTTATAGGCAGCATTCCTCCTCCTCCAAACATGGCGAGTTGAGTTGGTGCCAAAGAGCTCCATTTTGGTCTCATCTGACCACAACACTTTGACCCAGTTGTCCTCTGAATCATTCAGATGTTCATTGGCAAACTTCAGACGGGCATGTATATGTGCTTTCTTGAGCAGGGGGACCTTGCGGGCGCTGCAGGATTTCAGTCCTTCACGGCGTAGTGTGTTACCAATTGTTTTCTTGGTGACTATGGTCCGAGCTGCCTTGAGATCATTGACAAGATCCTCCCGTGTAGTTCTGGGCTGATTCCTCACCGTTCTCATGATCATTGCAACTCCACGAGGTGAGACCTTGCATGGAGCCCCAGGCCGAGGGAGATTGACAGTTCTTTTGTGTTTCTTCCATTTGCGAATAATCGCACCAACTGTTGTCACCTGGAGGTCTTGTAGCCCATTCCAGCCTTGTGTAGGTCTACAATCTTGTCCCTGACATCCTTGGAGAGCTCTTTGGTCTTGGCCATGGTGGAGAGTTTGGAATCTGATTGATTGATTACGTCTGTGGACAGGTGTCTATTATACAGGTAACAAGCTGAGATTAGGAGCACTCCCTTTAAGAGTGTGCTCCTAATCTCAGCTCGTTACCTGTATAAAAGACACTTGGGAGCCAGAAATCTTTCTGATTGAGAGGGGGTCAAATACTTATTTCCCTCTATAAAATGCAAATCAATTTATAACATTTTTAACATGCGGTTTTTCTGGATTTTTTTTGTTGTTATTCTGTCTCTCACTGTTCAAATAAACCTACCATTAAAATTATAGACTGATCATTTCTTTGTCAGTGGGCAAACATACAAAATCAGCAGGGGATCAAATACTTTTTTCCCTCACTGTACAGTGAGTGCAAATGAGGTAAGATAAAGGAGGTAGGGCAATAAATAGGCCATGGTGGCGAGGTAATTACAATATAGCAATTAAACACTGGAATGGTAGATGTGCAGAAGATAAATGTGCAAGTTACTGGGGTGCAAAGGAGCAAGATGAATAAATAAATACAGTATGGGGATGAGGTAGTAGGATGGGCTGTTTACAGATGGGCTATGTGCAGAGATCTGTGAGCTGCACTGACAGCTAGTGAGGGAGATATGAGTCTCCAGCTTCAGTGATTTTTGCAGTTCGTTCCAGTCATTGGCAGCAGAGAACTGGAAGGAAAGGCAGCCAAAGGAGGAATTGGCTTTGGGGGTGACCAGTGAGATATACCGGCTGGAGCGCGTGCTACGGGTGGGTGCTGCTAAGGTGAACAGTGAGCTGAGATAAGGCAGTGCTTTACCTAGCAAAGACTTATAGATGACCTGGAGCCAGTGGGATTGGCGACGAGTATGAAGCAAGGGCCAGCCAACGAGAGCGTATAGGTCGCAGTGGTGGGTAGTATATGGGGATTTGGTGACAAAACGGATGGCACTGTGATAGACTGCATCCAATTTGTTGAGTAGAGTGTTGAAGGCTATTTTATAAATGACATCGCCGAAGTCGAGGATCGGTAGGATGGTCAGTTTTACGAGGGTATGTTTGGCAGCATGAGTGAAGGATGCTTTGTTGCGAAATAGGAAGCCGATTCTAGATTTAATTTTGTATTGGAGATATTTAATGTGAGTCTGGAAGGAGAGTTTACAGTGTAGCCAGACACATAGGTATTTGTAGTTGTCCACATATTTTAAGTCAAAAACCGTCCAGAGTAGTGATGCTGGACAGGCAGGCAGGTGCGGGCAGTGATCGGTTGAAGAGCATGCATTTAGTTTTACTTACATTTAAGAGAAGTTGGAGGCCACGGAAGGAGAGTTGTATGGCATTGAAGCTTGTCTGGATGTTAGTTAACACAGTGTCCAAAGAAGGGTCAGAAGTATACAGAATGGTGTCATCTGCTTAGAGGTGGATCAGCGAATCACCGGCAGCAAGAGCAACATCATTGATGTATACAGAGAAGAGAGTCGGCCCGAGAATTGAACCCTGTGGCACCCCCATAGAGACTGCCAGAGGTCCGGACAACAGACCCTCCAATTTGACACACTGAACTCTATCAGAGAAGTAGTTGGTGAACCAGGCGAGGCAATCATTTGAGAAACCAAGGCTGTTGAGTCTGCCAATAAGAATGTGGTGATTGACAGAGTCGAAAGCCTTGGCCAGGTCAATGAATACGGCTGCACAGTAATGTCTCTTATCGATAGCGGTTATGATATCGTTTAGGACCTTGAGTGTGGCTGAGGTGCACCCATGACCAGCTCTGAAACCAGATTGCATAGCAGAGGAGATACAGTGGGATTCGAAATGGTCAGTAATCTGTTTGTTAACTTGGCTTTCAAATACCTTTTGAAGGGCAGGGTAGGATGGATATAGGTCTGTAGCAGTTTGGGTCTAGAGTGTCACCCCTTTGAAGAGGGGGATAACCGCGGCAGCTTTCCAATCTTTGGGAATCTCAGACGATATAAAAGAGAGGTTGAACAGGCTAGTAATAGGCGTTGTCACAATTTCGGCAGATAATTTTAGAAAGAGAGGTTCCAGATTGTCTATCCCGGCTGATTTGTACGTGTCCAGATTTTGCAGCTCTTTCAGAACATCAGCTATCTGGATTTGGCTGAATGAGAAATGGGGGAGGCTTGGGCGAGATGCTGTGGGGAGTGTATGGCTGTTGACCAGTGTAGGGCCAGCCGTAGAAAAATGAAATTAAAGTGGATTTGGTGGTTCTCAATTAAAGTGGATTTGTCAGTGGTGACTGTATTTCCTAGCCTCAGTGCAGTGGGCAGCTGGGAGGAGGTGCTCTTATTCTCCATGGACTTTACAATGTCCCAGAACTTTTTTGAGTTTGTGCAACAGGATGCACATTTTTGCTTGAAAAAGCTAGCCTTAGCTTTCCTAACTGCCTGTGTATTTTGGTTCCTGACTTCCCTGAAAAGTTGCATATCGCGTGGGCTATTTGATGCTAATGCAGAACGCCACAGGATGTTTTTGTGCTGGTCAAGGGCAGTCAAGTCTGGAGTGAACCAAGGGCTATATCTGTTCCTGGTTCTACATTTTTTGAAAGGGGCATGCTTATTTTAGATGGTGAGGAAGGCACTCTTAAAGAATGACCAGGCATCCTCTACTGACGGGATGAGGTCAATATCCTTCCAGGATACTCTGGCCAGGTCGATTAGAAAGGCCTGCTCACTGAAGTGTTTTAGGGAGTGTTTGACAGTGATGAGGACTGGTCGTTTGACCATTACGGATGCAGGCAATGAGGCAGTGATCGCTGAGCTCTTGGTTGAAAACAGCAGAGGTGTATTTAGAGGGCAAGTTGGTTAGGATGATATATATGAGGGTGCCTGTGTTTACTGATTTGCGGTTGTACTTGGTGGGTTCATTGATAATTTGTGTGAGATTGAGGGCATCAAGCTTGTAGTATGGCCGGGGTGTTAAGCATGTCCCAGTTTAGGTCACCTAGCAGCACGAGCTCTGAAGATGGATGGGGGGAAATCAGTTCACATATGGTGTCAAGGGCACAGCTGGGGGCACATGGTGGTCTATAGCAAGAGGCAACGGTGAGAGACTTGTTTCTGGAAAGGTGTATTTTTAAGAGTTAGAAGCTCGAATTGTTTGGGTACAGACCTGGATAGTAAGACAGAACTCTGCAGGCTATCTCTGCAGTAGCAACACCGCCCCCTTTGGCAGTTCTATCTTGTCGGAAAATGTTATAGTTAGGGATGGAAATTTTGGGGTTTTTGGTGGTCTTCCTAAGCCAGGATTCAGACACTGCTAGGACATCAGGGTTGGCAGAGTGTGCTAGGGCAGTGAATAAAACAAGGGAGGAGGCTTCTAATGTTAACATGCATGAAACCAAGGCTTTTACAGTTACAAAAGTCAACAAATGATAGCGCCTGGGGAGTGGGAGTGGGGCTAGGCACTGCAGGGCCTGGATTAACCTCCACATCACCAGAGGAGGAGTAGGATAAGGGTACGGCTAAAGGCTAAAAGGACTGGTCGTCTAGTATTTTCGGACCAGATAGTGAAAGGAGCAGATTTCTTGGTACAGTAGAATAGATTCAAGGCTAAATGTACAGACAAAGGTATTGTAGGACGTGAATACAGTGGGGGTAAACCTGTGCATAGAGTGCGATGAAAGAGATATTGTCTTTAGAAATATCGTTTAAACCAGGTGATGTCTCCGCATGTGTGGGAGGTTGAACAGGACCGTACCATCATGCTTAATGTTTTAAGGCGTATTGAGCAGGGCTAGAGGCTCTACAGTGAAATAAGGCAATAATTACTAACCAAAACAGAAATGGACAAGGCATATTGACATTATCGAGAGGCATGCGTCGTAGCGGAATGGTCATAGGAGTCCAGTGTGTGGCTTCAGGCAGCTAGCGGGCCGGGGCTAATAGCTAGCAGAAGGGCCTTGGAGGGACGTCGTGACGGGAGAAAGTCTGTTGTGGCCCCCTCGTGTTGTTCCGTCGGCATACGGAAAGCAGGGCTCCGTGTGGTAAACCAGGCCAATTGTCAAAATAGGTATAGGGGCCAAAGAATTTGTCCGATGGGCCTCTTAAGCTAACAGTGTGTGTGTGTGTGTGTGTGTGTGTGTGTATATATTATATATACACACACACATACAGCTTAAGTCGGAAGTTTATATACACTTAGGTTGGAGTCATTAACTTGTTTTTCACCACTCCACAAATTTCTTGTTAACAAACTATAGTTTTAGGACATCTACTTTGTGCATGACACAAGTCAATTTTTCAACAATTGTTTACAGACAGATTATTTAACTTATAATTCACTGTATCACAATTCCAGTGGGTCAGAATTTTCATACACTAAGTTGACTGTGCCTTTAAACAGCTTGGAAAATTCCAGAAAATGATGTCATGGCTTTAGAAGCTTCTGATAGTCTAATTGGCATTATTTGAGTCAATTGGAGGTGTACCTGTGGATGTATTTCAAGGTCTACCTTCAAACTCAGTGCCTCTGCTTGACATCATGGGAAAATCAAAAGCAATCAGCCAAGACCTCAGAATTTTTTTTTGTTGACCTCCACAAGTCTGCTTCATCCTTGGGAGCAATTTCCAAACGCCTGAAGGTACCACGTTGATCTGTACAAACAATAGTACGCAAGTATAAACACCATGGGACCACACAGCCGTCATACCGCTCAGGAAGGAGACGCGTTCTGTCTCCTAGAGATGAACGTACTTTGGTGTGAAAAAGTGCAAATCAGTCCCAGAACAACAGCAAAGGACCTTGTGAATATGCTGGAGGAAACCGGTACAAAACTATCTATATCCACAGTAAAGTCCTATATCGACATAACCTAAAAGGCCGCTCAGCAAGGAAGAAGCCACTGCTCCAAACCCACCATAAAAAAGCCAGACTACGGTTTGCAACTGCACATGGGACAAAGATGGTACTTTTTGGAGAAATGTCCTCTGGTCTGATGAAACAAAAATAGAACTGTTTGGCCATAATGACCATCGTTATGTTTGGAGGAAAAAGAGGGAGGCTTGCAAGCCGAAGAACACCATCCCAACCGTGAAGCACGGGGGTGGCAGCATCATGTTGTGGGGGTGCTTTGCTGCAGGAGGGACTGGTGCACTTCACAATATAGATGGCATCATGAGGAAGGAAAATTATGTGGATATATTGAAGCAGCATCTCAAGACATTAGTCAGGAAGTTAAAGCTTGGTCGCAAATAGGTCTTCCAGATGGTCAATGACCCCAAGCATACTTCCAAAGTTATGGCAAAATCGCTTAAGGACAACAAAGTCAAGGTATTGGAGTGGCCAGCACAAAGCCCTGACCTCAATCCCATAGAAGATTTGTGGGCAGAAGTGAAAAAGCGTGTGCAAGCAAGGAGGCCTACAAACCTGACTCAGTTACACCAGCTCGGTCAGGAGGAATGGGCCAAAATTCCCCCAATTTATTGTGGGAAGCTTGTGGAAGGCTACCCGACACGTTTGACCAAAGTTAAACAATTGAAAGGCAATGCTACAAAATACTAATTGAGGGCATGTAAACTTCTGACACACTGGGAATGTAATGAAACAAATACAAGCTGAAATAAATCATTCTTTCTACTATTATTCTGACATTTCACATTCTTAAAATTAAAGTGGTGATCCTAACTGACCTAAAACAGGGCATTTTTACTAGGATTAAATGTCAGGAATTGTGAAAAACTATTTGGCTAAGGTATATGTAATCCCTAATCTCACATGCAGTTGGAATTTCAATGTATCTAATCTGGTCTGTCGTGTGTAATCTGCAGTGTTGATGTAAATGTGGCGTTGAAACAGTTGGCAGCTCTGAATGAGTATCCTTCATTAACCTGAGTTAGGCCAGGAATTTCACACTTCAGGCCCTGCTTAACCCTGCATTGCCCAACACACCACGCACATTGTATTTTTGTTGGGTAAATGAATGGCCTGTAAGTTAGCATTGTTGTTAAGGGCCATTAAGTAAGCATTTCACTGTTAGTCTACACCTGCTGTTTAAGAAGCATGTGACAAATAACATTTGATTTGATACGCACACAGCCACACACATGATGGCAGGCAGCAGTTCTAGGGCCTCACTGTGCTTCTCACACCTTATCTCTGTTTTACCCACGTATCCTCGACTCCTCTCTCTGTTTCTCAATCATCTTTCTTCGGTTGGTTTCGTTCATGAAATATTTGCCAACTTCCTCTTCTGAGTGACAGAGGTGATGAGCAAAGTTCAAGTAAAGAGAAGGGTGTCATTTCTTAATCTGACCCCTGACCTTGTTCCCCTCTGCCATGCTCCATCCTTCCTCTTTCTAGCGTTCTTTCTCTCTTTCTCATTTTGTACCCCGTCACTCCTCTCTCTCTCCTCCTCTGTCCTCTCCCTATCTCCCCTCCTCCCCTCCCCCCTCTTCCTCATCCCTCCTCCTCCCTCTCTCGTCTCCCCTTTGCTCTCTCGATCTCTCGACATGACTCTTGCAGACAGGTCGAACAGAAAATGGCTGATTGTTTCCTGAGGAAATTACACCCACTTCCTGTCTGTGTGCCTCCCGCTCCTTTTCTACTCAGGCACCTCTGGGGACACCCCCCTCGGAGCCCGGCCAGGGCCGTAGGACCCCAGAGAAGCCCTGACTCATTCAGTGCAGTGAAGCCCAGCCTGATGAGGAGGCCAGATTAAAAGAGCACAGACACAGCTAGCTTCCATTAGGGCTCTTCTCTATTTCAGGGCCATGCTGTTATAGTGGCACAGGGGACCGGACACAGGCTTTTGTGTGGGACCAGGTGTTTGGGGTAAAGAGTGACCTAAGCTGACACAATGAAAGGATGTTTGGTACTTAGAAATGCACCTACTTTATGTTTTTAGATGGGATGAAAGACTGGCTTCTTTGATTGATAGATACTGTAGAACCCTCATTCTCTTGGTTGATTTTATTTTTACAGTACTATATGACTCTCACCAGTCACATAAGGGCAGTGGTGTAAAGTACTTAAGTAAAAATACTTTAAAGTACTACTTAACCTCTTTGCGCACGGGACCGTTTTCAGAGCAAACAACGCTGCAAATTCAAAATAAAAATGTGTCATATTTAACATTCTTCAATATACAAGTGTAGCATAGCCATCAAAAGCTCTGCTTCCTGGCAATATCACTGCGTTGTCAGATTTCAAAAAGGCATTACGGTGAAAGCTCTACATTTTGATTGTTTGAGGCTAGCACCTCACATATTTTCCACATTAGCATAAATTCATATCCAGCTCGGTTCTCACAATGTCCATATCACAGCTAATATATAAATCGCATACCTTTCAAAGAACTTCTGCTGAGGGCTTCCCAAGTGTCCAAACAAGAGAATCCATGGTTCTTTTGTTAGAAAAAGTAATTTATTATATCAATAAATCTCCGTTTGGTTGGCACGTTATGTTCAGCTACTCCACCAAGCATTGTCAGTCTACTCGCCCGTTGTACAGTGAAGAGAACGCGTTCAAGTTATACCTCTCAACTTTTCACAAACAAATCAAATATCATTAATAATGCATCCTTAGGTATCCTTTTATGAATAATAGCCATCATATTTTACACGGATGGTAACTGAAACGTTATAAGAGGAAAAGAAAGCTGGGCGTTCTCGTGACCGGGCACTGTTGTTTACCTTTTTCCCTTCCTGTAGTCTGTCTTCTTCTATATGGATCTCCTCAGGGCTTTTTCCTCCAGACACTTTCCAGAGACTGTTGACATCCAGTGGAAGCCATAGGTACTGCAACCTGTGTCCTATCTCCCATTGACTTATATAACCAGGCATTCAAAGTGAGAGAAGGGCAAAAGAAAAAGGATTTCCGGACAGAAATGTCTCGGGTTTTTGCCTGCTATATCTGTTCTGTTATACCCACAGACTATATGGGACCCTAGCCCTAAGAAGTTAAGTAGTTTTTTGGGGTATCTGCTTTACTATTTATATTTTTGGCAACTTTTACTTTTATTTCACTCTATTCCTAAAGAAAATAATGTACTTTTTACTCCATATATTTTCCCTGACACCCCAAAGTACTCGTTACATTTTGACAGGAAAATGGTCCAATTCACACACTTATCAAGAGAACATCCCTGCTCATCCCTACTGCCTCTGTCCTGGCAGACTCACTAAACACACATGCTTCGTTTGTAAATTATGTCTGAGTGTTGTAGTGTGCACTTGGCTATCCGTAATAAAAAAGAAAATTAATATAATATAATATTTGAAATTATTTATACTTTTACTTTTGGTTCTTAAGTACATTTTAGCAATTCCATTTACTTTTGATACTTAAGTATATTTAAAACAAAATACTTTTAGACTTTTACTCAAGTAGTATTTTACTGGGTGACTCCTACTTGAGTCGTTTTCTATTACTTTTATTCAAGTATGACAATTGAGTACTTTTTCCACCACTGCATAAGGGTCTGTGTTAGGCTTAATCCCTCTAAAGTGTTGTGCATGTTGGCTCTGGTTGACATTATCTCAACTCCAGCGGCCTGTGATACTCTACTCTTAGTGGGTATTGGCAGGCACCATGCAACTAGATTTTCTATGATCCTTCCTATTCTGATTCTGACTGCCTGACACAAACCGCTCTGACTGACAGTCACTGGAATGGGACTGTCATTGAAGAATCTTGATTGACAGGTATCAGCCTCTGCCACTGTAGCATGGACAGTGAAGAAGCTCACAGTGGGGTGAGGTCATCGTTTGGCCCCTCAGTGTCCTGCGTTCTTATTGGTTGTGTAAATGGTGACACGGTGGGTGTTTGTTTATTCAAACGGTTACACAATGGGGTGTTAGAGCTGGTGTAACAGTGACTCAGTGTTATTAATAAAACTCTTACACTGACCTGCCTGGTCGAACTAAGAAATGCTGTAAAACAAACATGTTGAATAACCATATAATATTAATGTGTTTTCAAGTGAAAAATGTACAAACTCAGTAAAAAAGAAATGTCCTCTCACTGTCAACTACGTTTTTTATTTTTAGCAAACTTAACATGTGTAAATATTTGTATGAACATAACTAGATTCAACAACTTAGACATAAACTGAGCAAGTTCCACAGACATGTGACTAACATAAATGGAATAATGGTTGTTGGGGCTGTTGCTGGGGATGTCTGGTGAGGACCTGCCTTACAACAGGCCTACAAGCCCTCAGTCCAGCCTCTCTCAGCCTATTGTGGACAGTCTGAGCACTGATGGAGGGATTGTGCGTTCCTGGTGTAACTCAGGCAGTTGTTGTTGCCATCCTGTACCTGTCCTGCAGGTGTGATGTTCAGATGTACCGATCCTGTGCAGGTGTTGTTACACGTGGTCTGCCACTGCGAGGATGATCAGCTGTCTCCCTCCCTGTAGCGCTGTCTTAGGTGTCTCACAGTACGGCCATAGAAATGTATTGCCCTGGCCACATCTGCAGTCCTCATGCCTCCTTGCAGCTAAGGCACGTTCACGCAGATGAGCAGGGACCCTGGGCATCTTTCTTTTGGTGTTTTTCAGAGTCCGTAGAAAGGCCTCTTTTAGTGTCCTAAGTTTTCATAACTGTGACCTTAATTGCCTACCGTCTGTAAGCTGTTAGTATCTTAACGACCGTTCCATAGGTGCATGTTCATTAATTGTTTATGGTTCATTGAACAAGCATTGTTTAAACCCTTTACAAAGAAGATCTGTGAAGTTATTTGGATTTTTACGAATTATCTTTGAAAGATAGGGTCCTGAAAAAGGGACATTTTTTTGTTGTTGCTGAGTTTAAGAGTTGTAACAGGTGCTTTATAATACAGACGCACACACAAGCCCTCACCTGCACATTAACACACAGAAACATCCAAGTACAGAGGCACGTACTCCTGATAGCTATCAATAGATTGATGCCAGCTGACACCTAGCTAATTATTGTTGGAATGTGAGGAGAGAGGAGAGGAGCGTGGGAGGAGTAGCACAGCTGCCTCCTCAGAAGCTCCAGGGCTCTCCTGCTCTTCTGGCCACGTCCCAATAATGGCCTGAATAAACTTCCTCTCCTTGTCTCCTTTCCTCACCAAGTCACGTCCCAATAGTCTGTAATAGTTTCTCTCCTTTCCTCACTGTCAGAACAGCCCCATCCAGCCCTTTTTATGTATCGGGACGAGAAGGGAAGGGGATGAGAAGGCAAGGAGATGATAAGGGAAAGAGACTGGTGTAGTCTGGTGCCATGCTGTGGAATGTTCAATATGTCAGGAGAGGGGAGTAGAAGGGACCCTCCCACACAAACCCTCTCAGATTTAAGCTATAGTATCCCAACACTGACTGTAACAGCAGACTGCCCATGTTTGCACTGGAGTGGGGGATACTACTTAATGTGACAGCATTTCATAGTTCCACCAGGCAGCAGTACGTTCAGCCTCTGGTGGCCATGGTGATGTAACCGTACCATTGGGTAGATGATGGGCTGCTGCAGCAGTGTTACTTTACATGTCACCTCGTCCCCAGGCTAATTGCACATAGCATTAGGCAGAAGTGTGTGGTGAACAAGATTACTGTAATCGCAGCGCAGGCATTGGTTGATTCAGGCTACAAACAGCAGTGGTTGGTATGTGTGGTGCTGAGGGGAAGGTGTGTGGGATTATTTCACCCTACTCTGTGCGTGTGTTTGTGCATTCCACTCAGTTCCCTGGTTTACTTACCTCTACGCATGACCGTGAATGACCACATGTTCTCTCCTCCTCCAACTCTATTTTTCCATCTCTCTCCTTCTTGACCTTTAAAGCCTCTTTGAACTCATACCAGCAATACCACTTCTCCATACCAGACAATGTGCTATTTTAGTCTCTGTCACTTACCTATCCTCACTCTCAAACCCAACACACATTTGCTACTATCGCGCCTCAAGTCATCTAGATGCGCTGCACTTTTTCTACACTGTACTCTTTCTATAAAATTTGTTTTACACTTCCACAGGCCCACACCCACCAGCTCACATCCCCACATACAGGCATTTAAAGATCTTCTCAGTAGTGATTTGACTCTGGGCTGGACAATGGTGCTGCTGTGACTGTGTCAGGGTGTTCCCCGGTGGCTTCTAGGAGCCTGACTCACTTTGTCCTGGAGGATGAATACAGGGCGGGGGTCCACTCCTGTGACTTAAGGGCAATTTCACGGTAATGGAATTATGCTGAGACTGATTTTTCACTTAAAAACATATGCCAAACAAAAACAATTGATTTCAAAGTTTAACAAACCATACATCACTATGCACAATGACTACTTTGAACAATTTACAAAAAGAAAAATACAACATTTAGACCTCCTGGGAAAAACTGTGCCGATACAAAGTTTGGTAACAGAATTACAGTAAAATCTCCCTCAGTTGTATTATTTGACCAAACTTTGTATCTGTACAGTTCTTCCTGTTAATGTGTTTTGTGCAATTTTATATGGAAACTGTTAAAAGCAGTCCTTGTGCATTGAGTTGTATGGTTGGTTAAACTTTGAAATCAATGTTTGTTTTTTTTGGTATACAAGTTAAAGTGAAAAATCAGAATCTTGGCTTAATTCCCTTAACTCACTATTCCCAATTCACTACTCCTGGGGAAGAGGAGGACTCTCTAGAGGCTCTGGTCTACAAACAATTCCTAGTCCCTACCCCTTCTGTGTTTGGAGATCTGAAGTGGTGTTGGATATGTGTAAGCAAAATGGTAATCTGGCTCCACCTTCAAATTGGGTTGAGGTTCTGAGCTTCTGCCAGATTGCTGAGACTACATCTATTCAAATCACATTTTATTGGTCACATGCACATATTTAGCAGAAGTTATTGCGGGTGTAGCGTATTCCATTCCTACAGTCTACAGATCTGCAAATACTGAAGGTGTAACCTAGGGTCTAGGGGTAGAGTTCAAGGGTTGGGGGTTGTTTCTGGACAGGCCTAGCCGTCACTGACTGTTATCACGGGTACCCGTCTCCTTCAGGGCATTATTGGCTCAGGCTTAGTTAAACTTTGTTGAATGCTCAGCTGTAAACTGAGTTTTGGCAAGGCATGTCCAACTGTTTCCCTTGGGTTAAAATATTTATCCCTCTCTAACTCCCTCCAAGCTACGATCCCAAATCTAAATATTTCAGAGGAGCCTGGAGGAAGAGGAATTTGTGATTTGCAGAAAGCACCTTGATTCTACTTAATTAGTCAAAGATTCCAGGATTTTAATGGCACTAGATATTTAGCCATTCTCCCAAAATTGATTGAAGAATTCAAATTGGCCCCTTTATTTTCTTGCAGTCAATTGCGTCAGTAATGACCTGTCGTGATAAGCAAGCAAAGGCCCTAACCATAGTTTACCCCCTCCCTAACCAGAGTTTACCCCCTCCCTATCCCTAACCAGAGTAGACCCCCTCCCTATCCCTAACCAGAGTAGACCCCCTCCCTATCCCTAACCAGAGTAGACCCCCTCCCTATCCCTAACCAGAGTAGACCCCTTCCCTATCCCTAACCAGAGTAGACCCCCTCCCTAACCAGAGTAAATAAAATGTTTAATTGTTACATACACAGGATAGGTGCAGTGAAATGCATCACTGCCACACACCAGTGGTTACTATGACAACTAGCTTGGCAGTGTCAGCTAATGACTGCTGTCTGAACACGCATCTAATTTGGTCACTTGTAACTTGCTGTTTGGACAGTTAGTATTCCAAAACAGATTTGAGCATTAAGGCCTGCAGTGGGAACAAGGCTTTAGTAGTATGGTTATGGGGTCCTATAGGCTAGGCCAGGTCGGCAACCCTGTTCCTGGTATACTGCAAAATGTTGTCCCAACTAGGCACCACACCTGACCTAATTGATAAATTCAGTGATTGCCTTAAATCAACACACCTGGTCTTCCAGGTCAGTTAAACCAAAAACATGAAGTGCTTGTGGCACTTCTGGACCAGGGTTGCCTACCCCTGGGCTAGCCTACAGTGGGGAAAAAAAGTATTTAGTCAGCCACCAATTGTGCAAGTTCTCTCACTTAAAAAGATGAGAGAGGCCTGTAATTTTCATCATAGGTACACTTCAACTATGACAGACAAAATGAGGAAAGAAAATCCAGAAAATCACATTGTAGGATTTTTTATGAATTTATTTGCAAATTATGGTGGAAAATAAGTATTTGGTCAATAACAAAAGTTTATCTCAATACTTTGTTATATACCCTTTGTTGGCAATGACAGAGGTCAAACGTTTTCTGTAAGTCTTCACAAGGTTTTCACACACTGTTGCTGGTATTTTGGCCCATTCCTCCATGCAGATCTTCTCTAGAGCAGTGATGTTTTGGGGCTGTCGCTGGGCAACACGGACTTTCAAAGATTTTCTATGGGGTTGAGATCTGGAGACTGGCTAGGCCACTCCAGGACCTTGAAATGCTTCTTACGGCCACTCCTTCGTTCGGGCGGTGTGTTTGGGATCATTGTCATGCTGAAAGACCCAGCCACGTTTCATCTTCAATGCCCTTGCTGATGGAAGGAGGTTTTCACTCAAAATCTCACGATACATGGCCCCATTCATTCTTTCCTTTACACGGATCAGTCGTCCTGGTCCCTTTGCAGAAAAACAGCCCCAAAGCATGATGTTTCCACCCCCATGCTTCACAGTAGGTATAGTGTTCTTTGGATGCAACTCAGCATTCTTTGTCCTCCAAACACGAGTTGAGTTTTTACCAAAAAGTTATATTTTGGTTTCATCTGACATTCTCCCAATCCTCATCTGGATCATCCAAATGCTCTCTAGCAAACTTTAGACGGGCCTGAACATGTACTGGCTTAAGCAGGGGGACACGTCTGGCACTGCAGGATTTGAGTCCCTGGCGGCGTAGTGTGTTACTGATGGTAGGCTTTGTTACTTTGGTCCCAGCTCTCTGCAGGTCATTCACTAGGTCCTCCGTGTGGTTCTGGGATTTTTGCTCACCGTTCTTGTGATCATTTTGACCCCACGGGTGAGATCTTGCGTGGAGCCCCAGATCGAGGAAGATTATCAGTGGTCTTGTATGTCTTCCATTTCCTAATAATTGCTCCCACAGTTGATTTCTTCAAACCAAGCTGCTTACCTATTGCAGATTCAGTCTTCCCAACCTGGTGCAGGTCTACAATTTTGTTTCTGGTGTCCTTTGACAGCTCTTTGGTCTTGGCCATAGTGGAGTTTGGAGTGTGACTGTTTGAGGTTGTGGACAGGTGTCTTTTATACTGATAACAAGTTCAAACAAGTGCCATTAATACAGGTAACGAGTGGAGGACAGAGGAGCCTCTTAAAGAAGAAGTTACAGGTCTGTGAGAGCCAGAAATCTTGCTTGTTTGTATGTGACCAAATACTTATTTTCCACCATAATTTGCAAATAAATTCATAAAAAATCCTACAATGTGATTTTCTGGATTTTTTTTCCTCATTTTGTCTGTCATAGTTGAAGTGTACCTATGATGAAAATTACAGGCCTCTCCCATCTTTTTAAGTGAGAGAACTTGCACAATTGGTGGCTGACTAAATACTTTTTTCCCCCACTGTATATACATTTGAAGTCGGAAGTTTACATACACCTTAGCCAAATACATTTAAACTCAGTTTTTCACAATTCCTGACTTTTAATCCAAGTAAAGATTCCCTGTCTTAGGTCAGTTAGGATCACCACTTTATTTTAAGAATGTGAAATGTCAGAATAATAGTAGAGAGAATGATTTATTTCAGCTTGTATTTCTTTCATCACATTCCCAGTGGGTCAGAAGTTTACATACACTCAATTAGTATTTGGTAGCATTGCCTTTAAATTGTTTAACTTGGGTCAAACATTTTGGGTAGTCTTCCATAAGCTTCCCACAATAAGTTGGGTGAATTTTGTCCCATTCCTCCTGACAGAGCTGGTGTAACTGAGTCAGGTTTGTAGGCCTCCTTGATCGCACAGGCCTTTTCAGTTCTGCCCACAAATTTTCTATGGGATTGAGGTCAGGGCTTTGTGTGGCCACTCCAATACCTTGACTTTGTTGTCCTTAAGCCATTTTGCCACAACTTTGGAAGTATGCTTGGGGTCATTGTCCATTTGGAAGACCCATTTGCATCCAAGCTTTAACTTCCTGACTGAGATGTTGCTTCAATATATACACATAATTTTTCTCCTCATGATGCCATCTATTTTGTGAAGTGCACCAGTCCCTCCTGCAGCAAAGCACCCCCACAACATGATGCTGCCACCCCCTTGCTTCACGGTTGGGATGGTGTTCTTTGGCTTGCAAGCCTCCCCCTTTTTCCTCCAAACATAACGATGATCATTATGGCCAAACAGTTCTATTTTTGTTTCATCAGACCAGAGGACATTTCTCCAAAAAGTACAATCTTTGTCCCCATGTGCAGTTGCAAACCGTAGTCTGGTTTTTTTATGGCAGGTTTGGAGCAGTGGCTTCTTCCTTGCTGTGCGGCTTTTCAGGTTATGTCAATATAGGACTCGTTTTACTGTGGATATAGATAGTTTTGTACCTGTTTCCTCCAGCATATTCACAAGGTCCTTTGCTGTTGTTCTGGGATTGATTTGCACTTTTCGCACCAAAGTACGTTCATCTGTAGGAGACAGAACGCGTCTCCTTCCTGAGCGGTATGACGGCTGTGTGGTCCCATGGTGTTTATACTTGCGTACTATTGTTTGTACAGATGAACGTGGTACCTTCAGGCATTTGGAAATTGCTCCCAAGGATGAACCAGACTTGTCGAGGTCTACAATTGTTTTTCTGAGGTCTTTGCTGATTTCTTTTCATTTTCCCATGATGTCAAGCAAAGAGGCACTGAGTTTGAAGGTATGCCTTGAAATACATCCACAGGTACACATCCAATTGACTCAAATTATGTCAATTAGCCTATCAGAAGCTTCTAAAGCCATAACATAATTTTCTGGAATTTTCCAAGCTGTTTAACCCCTTGACGCACGGATCCCGTGAACGGGATCATTTTCGAAAAAAACAAAGCACGCCGAATTCAAAATAATGTTGCACACTGTTACAAAGCTTAGAGTCTTGGTAATCTAAAAGTGTTGTCAGATTTCAAAAAGGCTTGATGGCGAATGCAAAACATTTGATTATCTGAGGTCAGCGCTTCACACCAAAATAGCTTTTTCAACCAGCACTGGCGACACAAAATCACAAAATAGAGATATAAAAACTCACTTACTTTTTAAGATCTTCTGCTGTTTGCAATCAGGAGGTTCCCAGCTACACAACCAATGTTCGTTTTGTTCAATAAAGTCCATATTTATATCCGAAAAACGCCGTTTAGATGGCGCCATTGAAAGTCCAAAATGCTCCCGGTAAACTTAGTCTATTTTTGTCAAACAAAGTGTGTATATAATCCTTAGGTTGTCTAAAATGTTAATAAACTATAAAATTTCACGCGGAAAGAACTATGTTCAATAGAGAAGGCAAATTCCCAAGTGAGTGCTCTCCTCAGAGCGCGGCCGAAACACTGTTTTTCTTCCGGGGCTCTCGTCTCTCCAAGTGAAAATACTTATTCATTTTTCAAAATACAAGCCCAAAGCCTTCAATAATAGACTGTTAACATGTAGGGGAAGCCATAGGAATAGGAAAATGGGGGACGGATACAATGGTTTTCAATAACTTTTCAAAATAAGAGCATGGGAGCTGATTATTATTTTTTTTCTGGTCGGATTTTCTTTCGTGTTTTCACCTGCCAAATCAGTTCTGTTATAGCCACAGACATAATTCTAACGGTTTTGGAAACTTCAGAGTCTTTTCTATCCAACAGTATTATATGCATATTCTGGCTTCTGGGCCTGAGTAACATACCGTTTACTTTGGGCATGTCAGACTAGGAATTTTGCCCCCTAGCTGGAAGAAGTTAAAGGCACAGTCAACTTAGTGTATGTAAACTTCTGACCCACTGGAATTGTGATACAGTGAATTTTAAGTGAAATAATCTGTCTGTAAACAATTGTTGGAAAAATTACTTGTGTCATGCACAAAGTAGATGTCCTAACCGACTTGCCAAAACTATAGTTTGTTAACAAGAAATGTGTGGAGTGGTTGAAAAACGAGTTTTAATAACTCCAACCTAAGTGTATGTAAACTTCCGACTTCAACTGTATATATTTAATTATTGACTTAAAGTGTGTGAGTGCGTGCGTGCGGCCTGACTTTCGTAGTGTCGCTCAGCAGGTTGTGGTGGTGTCAGATGGTTTAATGTCCTCTCTCTCTCTCTCTTTTCTGTCTCCTCATGGTGCCAAAACTCCACATCGCAATAAATTGATGCGATAATAATAAACAGAACTATAAGTTTATAACATTAATGTGTACCACATTTAAAATATTGTCCATTATCAATCACCCACATTAGCAAAATTATTTCATTTCAAACTTCACATTTCTCTAGTAAAGGGTACTTATGAATGATATCAGCAAAATGCCGGCGATAAGTGGTCGGTGTCGATCATTTTTGGTTTATTGTCTCTGTCTGTAGCGGGGAGCGTTTGGGGCTCAGTGGTCTAACTGTGTCTCTGTCTGTAGCGGGGAGCGTTTGGGGCTCAGTGGTCTAACTGTGTCTCTGTCTGTAGCGGGGAACGTTTGGGGCTCAGTGGTCTAACTGTGTCTCTGTCTGTAGCGGGGAGCGTTTGGGGCTCAGTGGTCTAACTGTGTCTCTGTCTGTAGCGGGGAACGTTTGGGGCTCAGTGGTCTAACTGTGTCTCTGTCTGTAGCGGGGAGCGTTTGGGGCTCAGTGGTCTAACTGTGTCTCTGTCTGTAGCGGGGAGCATTTGGGGCTCAGTGGTCTAACTGTGTCTCTGTCTGTAGCAGGGAGAGTTTGGGGCTCAGTGGTCTAACCCAGCCATGAGCATCATCGGGGCCGAGGATGAGGACTTTGAGAATGATCTGGACCCTGTGAGTAACTCCCTGATGACAATGAACTGTAGCGAACAATAGCTTGATGAATGATCATACCTGTTCTGACCTTTCTCTCTGTCCCTCTCACATACTCCATTCTCTACCCATCTCCTCCTCATTCCCTGTCCACTAATGTCCTCTATCTAATCTGTCCTTCACTCTGTACCTTATCCTTCTTCCCTCCTCTATTCCTCACCTCTCCCTCAATATATCTACTGTTTCTAAACCCCGTCCCCCGTCCCCGTCCCCGTCCATCCCAGACGGTGGATGACCACAGCAGTTACTTCACCAGTATAGAGCTAGTGAAGAACAGACCAACCCACCTGCTGGTCTTCCTTCAGCACGTCATCCTGCAGTTCGACTGCTCCTCCCTGGTGAGAACTGCAGTGTGTGTGTGTGTATCGTGATGTATTGTCTGGTGTGTGTGTGTGGGTGTTTATGCCCATGAGAGTGTGTGGTGAGTGTCTGTCTGCTCCATGTGTAGCTCTGTTGCGGTGTATCTCCAGTGATATTAAGCATGCCTGTCTCTCCCTTTTATTCTGCATGCAGACACCGTGATCCACCCAGGTACTGTTACCCCCACACAGCCCAGACAGCCTCCCTCTCCTCACCCCTCTCCCAACCCCCCTACCTCCCCCTGCCTGTCCCTGCAGCAAGCGATGCACCTGCATTTTAATACACACCAGACTGTCCTCCATCGACCATACCGATCACTTATCTGTCCTCCACAGTGTCACAATGTGCTGTAGAAAGTCTGCATACGGCTGTGTAAATAACCTAATAGTGTTATAGAAAATTGTTTGTGTGTGGTACTCACATCTTCTAGCTCCCTTACAAATTTTTTCTCTCTCTCCCTTCCTCCCCCTCTCAGTTGTGTTACCTCCATGCTGACCTCTTCAGGAACCTCAGTACCAAAGAGACCAAGAAGCAGTTTGTGGAGTTCTACAACAGCTTCCTGGACAAGGGCGCTGTAAGTGCAAGAAACACAGGGAGCTAAGAAGCGACCGCAGAGCCCAGAGCCAGAATGGCACCTCATTGTTCTGTTCCGTACTTAGTACCTATTCTGTACCGTACTTCCTCTGGTTTCTTGCTACTGGCCGTTTGTTCGGCTTTACCCTCTGTACCCCTCTTCCTCCCTGTGTGTCTCTCTCTCCCTCTCTCTCCCCCTCTCCCTCTCTCCCTCTCTCTCCCCTTCTCCCTCTACTCAGTGTGTCACACTTTCTCACGCTGACCCACTACTTCCTGTTCGGGTCGTGGGAATGACCTTTGGGAAGAATTGCTATTTCTATTGCTCATTTTCTGTTTAACACTCCCTCTCTATTCTAAAAGGATACGTTTAGTGAAAGTTCATTGGAACATTCAGAGGTAGAGAGAGAGACTCAGGAGTAGAAATTGTACTTCTGTTTTCTGCATTTTGTTTTATTGGTATTCAAGTGACATCTGGTGGTGACTGTGGTGTACTGCATTGTTTGATTGTGTCGTAGAAGTCAGTGTGATACATATTATCATTATGTCAAATAAAAATGTTCTCTCCCTCCTTCTCTTCAACCCACACAGATTCTCAGAGTGCAAGTCCCTCACAATGTATCGTTTGAGTTGGGTAAGCCCTCCTACGATCTATCTCTTATCATTTTAGATAATGCAGCCGTCACACTGCTATTCCACCACTGATCTACTCAGCATTATCTGGATAAAGCATGGTGTGCATGTAATCTCTCTGTCTCAGACCGTACCAGACCAGACCTGCTCAGTGAGGAGCAGCAGAAGAAGTTTGTCCAGGAGGTCCAGTCGGCTCAGGCCCCAGAGGTGCTGCGACAGTTGGAAGACTTTAGGTGACACACCCACAGCCATAGAACCAGCAGTGACCTGTTCAAAATCAGCCATATCTATAGAACCAGTGAAACAGCACCTATTGACTCACCAGTGATACCACTGGGTTAAAATAGTATCTGCCCTAAACACACATTCTCTTGTTGCTCCCCATGTGTACCTGTGTACCAACTAGCCCTCAGCGATAACGTCAGACTGATGACAGTTATACAGTTTGAGATGTAAATACTTAAAGGATACTTCCTGCTGTACCTCCTCTCAGGCAGAAGAGGATGATGGGTATGACCCCTAACGCGGCAGAGCTGCTGGAGGTGGAGTCTCACTACCCCACCGATCGTATCCCCATGGAGATGAAGGAGAAGGCCGTGGCAGAGACCCTGCTGGACAGAATGTCTGAGATCCAGTGAGTAGACGGCTGGGGTGGATTACTGACTGTCATAATGCAGTACTACATAGCATGTAGCTTTTATGTAACTTCGTAGATAAAGGTACAGTCTAATTAGGCTTCGTTTGGGGGCAAGTTTCATTTGAATTCAATGAAATACTGTGTAGTATCATCATGACATCACGGGCCTCTAGACCTCACAGTTCCAGTCCCTCAGCGGACATTTCTAGAATATGGTGCAGAAATACACACATTGACACAACCAATTCAACATACAGGGACCACTAGGGGGATAGATGGATGATTAAAGACATGGAGGAGAGAGAGTGATTTGGGGAGAAAAGAAAGAGGGACAACAGTGGAACAGAGGGGGTGAAAGGGAGGAGGAGGAGAGGAAGCGGAGGGAGGAGGATAGAGTCAGCAGTGCCACGTTGGCAGGAAGGCTCTCCCCTGGCATGCTGCCAACAGGATGGAGGGGGAGGGAGGGAGAGTAGGGGGAGTGTTATTGATGCAGTCCGGCCGTCGGACACAGAGGGGGAAGTTCATCTACCTCTGACCCAGTGGCCAGACACAATGAATTAACACTGGAACAAGTGAGGGGGAGAGCAGGAGACTAGCTCTTTAACCTGCAGTGTGAAGAGAGAGGATGAAAAAGTGACTATAAGAGAGAGACCAACAAAGGGAAAAGGGATTTTCCCAATGTAAGTCCCTTTTCTCTGGTTACTACTGTATTGTCAGTGGAGGAAGTATGAAAGCTTGTCGGCAGGCAGTGTCAACACATAATGAAGCAGCTTCCCACTGTTACTGACTCACAATCAACTCTCTCTGTCTCCTAACTAAAAAATAGTTATTCATTTATTCTGCCCATTTAGATTCACTTACACAATCCTCTGCTCTCCTCCACAATCCCACACTCTCCCTCGTTCTGCTGCTCCCCGTCTCTCCCCCTCTCTCTGCCACAACATGGTGACCTCACCTCCTCTGTCTCCCATTGGTCAGTCAGTGGAATGGAGGGATGGGGCGTCCTGATTGGCTTGGGGAATCCCGGGGAAACCCCTCCCCTCCCTTTATGTTAATAGAAAAGAAAAACAGTAGGATCTCATTTCCATATTCTTGCCTGTTTGTTGCATCAGACTAAAACACAGTTAAATAGTCATTTTCGCTGTCCTGGAGCGTTGTTCGACAACAGATAACTCCCAGAGAACAGCTGTGCCTTGACTTTACACTTATCTTTTGCAGATAGTTAGACAGCTAATACCTTGCCTTGTGCAGAAAAGCATATTGGATAGATTTGTACAGATTTGATTTTTGCAGTATTTTAGTTTAAAAACAATTGTCAATAGTTTCTTGTGCATTGTTTTGGGTGCAGCTTTTAATGCATCTCTCATTGTTTTAGACTTTGTTTTTTATTTTTTCCCTTTTTTTGTTGGAAAGATCAGAATATGTTCAGTAGCCTCTGCTCTGAACACAATATCACTACAGTCAGATTTGAGTTGGATCAGGAGAAGCTTAGTCGCTTCAGATTCCACCGTCCCAAAACTGAGTTAAGAATCGGTCGAGAAAGAGTGAGGGGAAATGACACTTAATCGACTGCGGCGGTAAGTCTACAGACTTGGCAATGTCTGCACTGATCTGTCTCTCTATCTCTTTAATATCTATTCATCTCCTCTCTTTCAGTCCCTCCATCGTCGCAGACGAGGAGAAATGGTGAGTTCTGTGTTTCACGGTGTCAGTGTGTGAATGCATGCTAGACATGAGACCTTCCTCCTCAATGAGTTTGTTTTGCTCTATTGTTGAACGTTGTGCAGACTGCAGTACTGTAGGTGAACGTTGTGCAGACTGCAGTACTGTAGGTGAACGTTGTGCAGACTGCAGTACTGTAGGTGAACGTTGTGCAGACTGCAGTACTGTAGGTGAACGTTGTGCAGACTGCAGTACTGTAGGTGAACGTTGTGCAGACTGCAGTACTGTAGGTGAACGTTGTGCAGACTGCAGTACTGTAGGTGAACGTTGTGCAGACTGCAGTACTGTAGGTGAACGTTGTGCAGACTGCAGTACTGTAGGTGAACGTTGTGCAGACTGCAGTACTGTAGGTGATTGTTGTGCAGAATTCAGTACTGTTATTGTACTTTGTGCAGACTGCAGTCCTATAGTTGCATTACTTTGCCATAAATGGCATTCTGTAGCTGATGTAGACTGACTTGGTTTATGGTCTTGCCTCAGTTTGAAAAGCTTTTGCATTTTCCCTCTCAAGCTCCTCTTTCTTCTCCTCCTTTCTGCTCTGGTAAACTTCCAACTCTCCACCCAGTATCACCCCACCCTACTCTCCCTCTCTTTCACCCTTATTCTTTTTATTTACAGCTCATGCTTTAGCATCCCCTATAATAGTGTATCATTACTGTTTCTATTGCAATGTCAATATATATGCATTTATACAGTATGTACTTTCATCACCACTAACTTTACAGAGATCTCGCTGTCCCTCCCTCTCCCTCTCTCTCGTCCTCCAGTTCGTCAATCTTTGCAGCAGTGGCCTTCTACATGAAGCACCTAGGAGTGAAGTCCAGAGTAGCTGACAGTAAGAAGTCCAGAGGGTTCTTCAGGAGACCCCTTGGGAAGGTGAGTCTGTCTGTCTGTCTGTTGGTTGGCAGCTAGCTGGACTCCACAGTCCACTGTCCATACCACACACCAACCCATCCAGTATTACTGGACTGTTCTTGTCATAATGGGCTCTCTCTTTGTCTCTCTTCCTCCATCTCCCTCTCAGAATAAGAAGAGTGAGGAGTCCACTAAATCTAAACCGAAGGGTTTTCCCAACATCCTCAGCGCAGCTGGTGGCTGGATTGCTGGCAGCAGTACGTACCAGCAGAGTCATAATATGAGATGAGATTGTACTTTATCAATTCCCAAGGGGAAATGAGTTTGTCTTCTTTACGTAGTTAAAAACAATACAAAACGTCTTACAATAAATACTTACTGCATACACTACTAAATACATACTGCATACACTACTAAATACATACTGCGTACTGAAGGTACAGAGAACCAGAGTGGATGACATATAGTATAAGCTATGTCAGGTGTTTGATTATCGATGGCCTTCCAGAAGTGGGTCTACCACAATGACCACAGTGCCTGTATAAGCCAAAGTCATTGTAGAATTATAAAGAACCCGTTGTCTTGCCCTGTGTTCTTCTTTCAGCTGAGGTCAAACTTCCTAAAGTGGAGGCTGAAGGTACCACCGTCTGGCTCTTTCATCTCCTCTTCCCCACCCCTTCATCTCTAGAATGGTTTTGTCCTTACTAATCAACCCCGATGCATGTTTGCATGTACCAAATCAAACCCGGAAAGGGCATCTAAGGGGAATGCCAAGTTTTTGATTTGTTGACATGTTTTGCGTCTAGGTGTAGATTATATTGCATGATCTGTAATCACTGGTGTTTTGATAGATGGACTGACCACACTTACGCTACAGCTGGGCTGTGATTTTGCTACACAATGTTCCTGTAGATTGTTCTAAAACCATTATTTTATCAACGGTAATAGCCTATGCGTTATGTTGATTCGTGCAGAAATGTGACATTTGGTGCAACTTTGAAATTTGATGTTTGGAGAAACGCGGATAACCATCAGAATCTGACATCAAATTGGTAAAACCGTGTACTCTTGTTGTACAGTCGTGACCAAAAGTTTTGAGAATGACACAAATATTAACTTCCACAAGTTTGCTGCTTCAGTGTCTTTAGATATTTTTGTCAGATGTTACTATGGAATACTGTATAATTTAGTATAATTTCAAGCATTTCACAAGTGTCAAAGGCTTTTATTGACAATTACATGAAGTTGATGCAAAGAGTCAATATTTGCAGTGTTGACACTTCTTTTTCAAGACCTCTGCAATCCGCCCTGGCATGCTGTCAATTAACTTCTGGGCCACATCCTGACTGATGGCAGCCCATTCTTGCATAATCAATGCTTGGAGTTTGTCAGAATTTGTAGGTTTTTGTTTGTCCACCCGCCTCTTGAGGATTAAACACAAGTGTTCAATGGGATTAAGGTCTGGGGAGTTTCCTGGCCATGGACCAAAAATATCAATGTTTTGTTCCCCGAGCCACTTAGTTATCACTTTTGCCTTATGGCAAGGTGCTCCATCATGCTGGAAAAGGCATTGTTCGTCACCAAACAGTTCCTGGATGGTTGGGAGAAGTTGCTCTTGGAGGATGTGTTGGTACCATTCTTTATTCATGGCTGTGTTCTTACGCAAAATTGTGAGTGAGCCCACTCCCTTGGCTGAGAAGCAACCCCACACATGAATGGTCTCAGGATGCTTTACTGTTGGCATGACACAGGACTGATGGTAGCGCTCACCTTGTCTTCTCCGGAAAAGCTTTTTTCCGGATGCCCCAAACAATCGAAAAGGGAAGTTGCTTCTTTGCTGCCCTTCTTGACACCAGGACATCCTCCAAAAGTATTCTCCTCACTGTGGGTGCAGATGCACTCACACCTGCCTGCTGCCATTCCTGAGAAAGCTCTGTACTGGTGGTGCCCTGATCCCGCAGCTGAATCAACTTTAAGAGACGGTCCTGGCGCTTGCTGGACTTTCTTGGACGCCCTGAAGCCTTCTTCACAACAATTGAACTGCTCTCCTTGAAGTTCTTGATGATCTGATAAATGGTTGATTTAGGTGCAATCTTACTGGCAGCAATATCCTTGCCTGTGAAGCCCTTTTTGTGCAAAGCAATGATGACGGCACGTGTTTCCTTGCAGGTAACCATGGTTGATCGAGGAAGAACAATGATTCCAAGCACCACCCTCGCTTTGAAGCTTCCAGTCTGTTATTCAAACTCAATCAGCATGACAGAGTGATCTCCAGCCTTGTCCTCGTCAACACTCACACCTGTGTTAACAAGAGCATCACTGACATGATGTCAGCTGGTCCTTTTAGGGCAGGGCTGAAATGCAGTGGGAAAGTTTTTTTGGGGATTCAGTATATTTGCATGGTAAAGAGGGACTTTGCAATTAATTGCAATTCATCTGATCACTCTTCATGACATTCTGGAGTATATGCAAATTGCCATCATACAAACTGAGGCAGCAGACTTTGTGAAAATTAATATTTGTGTCATTCTCAAAACGTTTGGACACAACTGTACGTCAAGTAGTTTAGGCCTAGTGCTGGAAAGTTGTTGTAGGATGTTAGCCTAAATTTAGTTATAGATTAATCAATTAGTCTACATTTACTGATAGATTTGTCAATTAGCCTACATTTACTGATAGATTAGTCAATTAGCCTACATTTACTAATAGATTAATCAATTAGCCTACATGTCTATATAGCAACAATATCACTAGCTAAGTGTTTTGAGTTCCCACTGCCATCTCAGTTGACTTACTGAAGTCAATAGTAAAAAGCCCTCCCGCTAATTTAAAGTAGCCTAACTGTCCCTTTAAAACATTTAGTTTTATTGTTGTAGGCTATTTATTGTTATCCAGCAAAATAGTTACATTCATCACATGATCACTTTTTGTCCATCTCGCCCAGCTCTAGCACCTCCCCCAAACATGATTCATCATTATGGAAACAATTGATCAATTTATCACGACATGGCTTTTTGTCCGTCTCGCCCAGCTCTCTCTCTCGCTCTCTCTCTCTCTCACACACACACACACACACACACACGGTCAGTCTGTCGTAGGGTTGTGAACATAGGCACTAAACTGTCCCCACCCTGAGAATGATTAACCCTCCTCTCTCACCACAGATCCACTGATTTGCCCTATACTCATCCTGTCTGTCTGTCTCTCTCATGGAAATGAATCTGACTGTTTTGAATCTTTTTTTCTCTCAATGTCATCCCTTTTACCATCTATTTCTCCACCCCCCTCTACCTCCCTCTCTCTCTCTCTCTCTCTCTCTCTTTACCTCTCTATCTCTTTACCGCTCTCTCTTTACCTCTCTCTACCTCTCTTTGCCTCTCTTTACTGCTCTCTCTCTCTCTTTACCTCTCTATCTCTTTACTGCTCTCTCTCTCTCTCTCTCTTTACCTCGCTCTCTCTCTACCCCTCTCTTTACCTCTCTCGCTCTCTCAGTGGATAAAGAGAAGGTGAATCAGGAGCGTAAGGTTTCCAGCGGCCTTGCCCCCTCTCGAGGCTCCTCCGCCCCTGATGCCGCCCCTCCAGCATTAAACAGGAAGTCTGTTTCCACAGGATCCGCCCCCCATCAGGGTTTGGAGGTCAGCGAGGGCTCAGGGGTTCACATCAGTGTGACCTCCAGCCCAGACTTCTCCCACAGCGAGATAGGTAAGGCTGATTGGACGGATACATGGCTGCATAGCAACACCCAACCTGAATCTGAAATGTGTGTTTTCTTTCCCAGGTCTGTTCAGCAGCCGTTCGGACCCCCAGTTGGTGGCGGAGGGGGGCGAGGTGTCCCCCGCGGGGCTGGCTGGGGGGCTGGCTATATGGGAGCCCCTCTCACCCAATGAACTTCCCCTGGAGGAAAACCTGGACAAAGACAGGTGAGAGAGAGGTAGTAAGGGAAAGGGAGAAATAGAGGAACTGAGAGGTAAAGAGACAGGGGGATGGGGTAGATGAGATGTAAAAAACCAAAGAGCAACATAGAGCCAACACTATTAAGTAGAGTTGAACATATAGTCAAATGTTTTAAAAAGGTTAGGGATCAGTAGCCATGCTAAGGCTGAGGGAGCGTGGTAAAACTCCCTCAGTGTCTCTGTCCGTCCCTGCTGTGTACTGTGCTGCCTAGCCTTACTACCACACCTTAGCCCTGCCCTGCCAGCAGCTCCATGTAGCTAACATCACTAAGACCCACCCAGCATTTGGAGATGGACTCTTACTGGGGATACAGGGACCTGGTCTTCCCCTCCAGCCCCACAACCCCCTTCTCCTCTACCCCAAATCTCTTGTTTTGTTTACCTGTTCTCCACTTTCTTTCACTCTGTGTGTGTCCATCATTTTTCATGTTTGTGTTTGCTCCTCTTCCAAAGCACCACTGCTGTCTCCTTGTTTGTGCGATGCTGACTCTGCTCAGTTATTCAGAGCAAGTTAAGTGTATAATAGTTAACATTGTACTGTAGTGTGTCATCTTGTCTGTGTGTCTGCAGGCTAGACTCGAGTACCAGAGCTGGGGAAAGCTGGTATAACGTTGTTATGTTGTCTGGGGTTGTGCGTCTGTCTGAGTTGGGCATTCATTGTGCTATATTTGGTTTGTACAGCATTGTATCTCTACAGGCTTACGTTCATTAAGTTGGCTTTTACTGTGCCTCTGTCGTGCGGTCCAGCTTTAGATTTGTCTGTTGTCGGCTTTATCCCAGTCCTACTGTAAGTCAAGCAGTGAGGTCTGGTTCGCTTTTGTCTGTTGCTTGCAGAAGGTATCAGTGTGTGTGGTTCTATAGGGTTCCGCTATGTTCTGTTGTCCAGTCTTTACAGGGCTTCATGTGGTACCATGTTCAGGAGAGCAGACGTCTTGTGTTTGTGGGCGTGCTTTGCTCTCTGTGGTTTTACAGTGCGTTCAGTGCTGTTAGCCTCCGTCCGTGTGCTGCAGCGGTTGATGGGGGGAGTTGGAGGCTTGTAGAAAGGGGGTGTGTTACTGTTGAATGGTTGTGGTGGTTATGTAACTGTGCTGTCCCGTGTTTTTACAGACGCAGGACAAGGTGGGTTTCTACTTCTCTGCGACAGGGATACGGACACGCACTGGGCCTCATTGATAACACACAGTCCATCCTGCGTTACTGTACACACACACACACACACACACAGAAACACACACACACACTGCATGGCTAAGTATTGTTTATCCTGTACCTTGAAGTGACGTGAGTGGGCTGTGATGTTAGAGAATAATAGTCTTCTTGTCTGTGTGTGTGTGTGTGTGTGTGTGTGTGTGTGTGTGTGTGTGTGTGTGTGTGTGTGTGTGTGTGTGTGTGTGTGTGAGATTGGAGAGCTGATAAGCCCAATTGATTGCCATTTAACATTGCGTAATTGAAAGGCCTTGGTACACAGACACACTGAGATGTTACTAAGGACCGCTTTCTTAACTAATAGTCTTGAGGTAGATGGGCTTCCAATGTGTTTCTAATAGGGCTAGTCATTAAGCAGTAACCCAGGACTGTGTGGAGTGTCTCTATGCTTCCAATGTGTTTCTAGTAGGGCTAGTCATTAAGCAGTAACCCAGGACTGTGTGGAGTGTCTCTATGCTTCCAATGTGTTTCTAGTAGGGCTAGTCATTAAGCAGTAACCCAGGACTGTGTGGAGTGTCTCTATGCTTCCAATGTGTTTCTAGTAGGGCTAGTCATTAAGCAGTAACCCAGTACTGTGTGGAGTGTCTCTATGCTTCCAATGTGTTTCTAGTAGGGCTAGTCATTAAGCAGTAACCCAGGACTGTGTGGAGTGTCTCTATGCTTCCAATGTGTTTCTAGTAGGGCTAGTCATTAAGCAGTAACCCAGGACTGTGTGGAGTGTCTCTTTGCTTCCAATGTGTTTCTAGTAGGGCTAGTCATTAAGCAGTAACCCAGGACTGTGTGGAGTGTCTCTATGCTTCCAATGTGTTTCTAGTAGGGCTAGTCATTAAGCAGTAACCCAGGACTGTGTGGAGTGTCTCTATGCTTCCAATGTGTTTCTAGTAGGGCTAGTCATTAAGCAGTAACCCAGTACTGTGTGGAGTGTCTCTATGCTTCCAATGTGTTTCTAGTAGGGCTAGTCATTAAGCAGTAACCCAGGACTGTGTGGAGTGTCTCTATGCTTCCAATGTGTTTCTAGTAGGGCTAGTCATTAAGCAGTAACCCAGGACTGTGTGGAGTGTCTCTTTGCTTCCAATGTGTTTCTAGTAGGGCTAGTCATTAAGCAGTAACCCAGGACTGTGTGGAGTGTCTCTATGCTTCCAATGTGTTTCTAATAGGGCTAGTCATTAAGCAGTAACCCAGGACTGTGTGGAGTGTCTCTATGCTCCTGAGTCTAACCATCCATTCTCTGTCACATCTCTTGTGCTTTTCTTTTGATCCTCTACATTCCTTTGACATCACATTGACTTCCTCTGTAATGGTTCTCCTGCTTGGATCCACTTTATCCTAATATCTCCCCTGTCTTCACTCTGTACTCTTTGGTTTGGTCTTTTGGACCATTTACTTGTTGTTCCTGTACTCTTCACTCCGTCTGTCTCTCTCATTCCTCCCCTGCCTTCCTCCTTATACTACCATCCTCCTTGTATTTCTCTCACCCACTGGCTCTCTTCTCACTCTCCTCTCTCCCTTCCCTCGATGTACTCTCCTCCCTACCTCCCTCCCCAGGCGTGTGGGACGCAGTGAGAGTGCTCGTGTGGACAGACATTCCTCCCGTCGCCGTGGCTCCTCCCGGGTCAAACAGTCGCGTTCCCGTAGCGACGTGGACCTGCAAGCCGCCGCCACGGCAGCACACTCCTCCCCGACCTCTCCCCACCCCTCGTAAGGCAGACCCCTACCCCCTTCTCTCACAGGGGGAGAGAGAGGAGCACAGCCACAGACGGACAGAGTCACTGATGGATAGGCAGACTGACTGACTGACTGACTATACTAACTGATGGACAGGCAGGCAGACTGACTGACTGACTGACTATACTAACTGATGGACAGGCAGGCAGACTGACTGACTGACTATACTAACTGATGGACAGCCAGACTGATTGATTATAGTAACTGATGGACAGGCAGACTGACTGACTATATAGTAGCTGATGGACAGGCAGACTGACTGACTATATAGTAGCTGATGGACAGGCAGACTGACTGATTATAGTAACTGATGGACAGGCAGACTGACTGATTATAGTAATGATGGACAGGCAGACTGACAATATAGTAACTCATGGACAGACTAACTGATTATAGTAACTGATGGACAGACTAACTGATTATAGTAACTGATGGACAGACAGGCAGACTGACTGACTATAGTAACTGATGGACAGGCAGACTGACTGATTATAGTAACTGATGGACAGGCAGACTGACTATATAGTAACTGATGGACAGGCAGACTGACTGACTATATAGTAACTGATGGACAGGCAGACTGACTGACTATAGTAACTGATGGACAGGCAGACTGACTGATTATAGTAACTGATGGACAGGCAGACTGACTGATTATAGTAACTGATGGACAGGCAGACTGACTATATAGTAACTGATGGACATGCAGACTGACTGACTATAGTAACTGATGGACAGGCAGACTGACTGACTATAGTAACTGATGGACAGGCAGACTGACTGACTATAGTAACTGATGGACAGGCAGACTGACTATATAGTAACTGATGGACAGGCAGGCAGACTGACTGATTATAGTAACTGATGGACAGGCAGACTGACTGACTATAGTAACTGATGGACAGGCAGACTGACTGACTGTATAGTAATTGATGGACAGGCAGACTGACTATATAGTAACTGATGGACAGGCAGACTGACTGACTATTGTAACTGATGGACAGGCAGACCGACTGACTATATAGTAACTGATGGACAGGCAGACCGACTGACTGTATAGTAACTGATGGACAGGCAGACTGACTATATAGTAACTGATGGACAGGCAGACTGACTATATAGTAACTGATGGACAGGCAGACTGACTCACTATAGTAACTGATGGACAGGCAGACTGACTATATAGTAACTGATGGACAGGCAGACTGACTATATAGTAACTGATGGAAGGGCAGACTGACTATATAGTAACTGATGGACAGGCAGACTGACTGACTTTAGTAACTGATGGACAGGCAGACTGACTGACTTTAGTAACTGATGGACAGGCAGACTGACTGACTTTAGTAACTGATGGACAGGCAGACTGACTGACTTTAGTAACTGATGGACAGGCAGACTGACTGACTTTAGTAACTGATGGACAGGCAGACTGACTGACTTTAGTAACTGATGGACAGGCAGACTGACTGACTTTAGTAACTGATGGACAGGCCGACTGACTGACTTTAGTAACTGATGGACAGGCAGATAGACTGACTGACTTTAGTAACTGATGGACAGGCCGACTGACTGACTTTAGTAACTGATGGACAGGCAGATAGACTTACTGACCAACTAACTTTGCTTTACTCACTGTCTGATGTCTGACTGTAAAACAGAAATACACACCTTTATTCTAGCAGACTGAGTGAGAGTGAACTGAAGCTTCTTCCACTGTGTCCCCAGTAGCTTCATTAAGAAAGGAAGAGTTCCATGCTGAGTGACACAGCTTGACTGGAGGAGGAGGGTCAGAGCCAGAGTTACTTTCTTAGAGTCAGGGCTCCAGTACTAACTGTAACTAAGTGCAATGTTAATGTTGTGTGTTGATTATGTAGACTTTGAACCAGACAATAGCTTACTTTCCCAATCCAAATGCTCCTCATCCCAAACAGATTTTCTAGCTTCGCGTTAGATTATTTTCGTATTTTCGTCCATACCCTTTATCCCCATACCCTTATTCCTTCCCCTCTCCTCCTCCTCCTCTGTCCTCCTCCTCTCTTCAATCAGTGTTGATGAAGGGGTGTTACTCCTCGAGGGTCCGCTCCCAGGTCTTTCCCTCTCTGGCCCCACCCCCCAGCAGGAGGAACAGGACCCTCGCCTCCTGGAGCTGGAGCAGGACCCGCCCAACTGGAGAGAACACACCCCCCCAGACACCCTCAAAGACCTCAGCAAGAAGGAGACCAAGCGGCAGGAGGTCATCAACGGTGAGGAGGGACTGGGGGAGGGGTGGGGGATGGAGGGATCCAGCCAACGGAGGAGGAAAGAAACAAAGGTTTAGAAAGAATTGCGGTGTAACATTGAGCTGCTACTCATCTGCCGCAAAATATTGAGAATGAATTAGCACTAGAGTATCTCTCTCTCTCAGAGTTGTTTGCGACGGAGCACGCCCACGTGCGCATGCTGAGTGTTCTGCAGACAGTGTTCTGGAAGCCTCTGGAGAGAGAGGAACTCATGACCGCCACAGAGCTGGCCACCATCTTCCCCAGCCTGGATGAGATCATAGACATGCACTGTGAGTACGGTCCCACCGCAGCTTGACCGTAGTATGACCATAACCCCCGCTACAGTACAACCACATGACCAATGTACTGCAACTGGACGACCGTAACCCCAACTACGGTGCGACCGCAAAACAGCTGATGTACAACCACACTTACACAGCATGACTACATGACTGCCACTGCATAGCTGTGACCGTTACCCGACAACAGCACTTCTACAGTTCTGATACTGGCTGAAGTCAGTCTGACCACTGTAAATTGTAGGGCTGGGAATTGCCAAAGACCTCACGATACGATGTTACCACGATACTTAGGTGCCGATACGATATGTATTGCGATTCGATGTTCCAAACATATTGCTCACCATATGTCTGCTGCAGAGGGACAAGAGAGAGCCATGAGAAAACCAAGTTTTGATCGATCATGGAAGTAAAAGTGCTCAAAACAAATTGGCTCCTTATTTACAAAGAAGACTGAGAATAAACTCTGAATGGAAATACTGGAACTTTGGTGCAACTAGCGCAAAAAATAATATTGCGATACTGTCAAAATGATATGGCATACCTTCCAAAATTATATCCTGATATATAACTGTATCGATATTTTTCCCTCATCACTACTAAATTATCCCTAGTTTATCTGGAATCCAACTGTAAATTGACCTCAGTCTGACCATAATAGCCCAACCATAAGTCTGCCCCAGTCCGACCGCTGTGCTCCCTGTGTGTTTCTCTGCAGATGCTTTCTATGAGCACCTGAAGAAGCTGCGTCAGCACAATTTCATCGTCAAGGCCATCGGAACCACGTTACTCAACAGGGTAAGGAACAGGTCACCTTCCATCACCCCCCTGTCTGTGTCCCTCACTGCCCTTTCTCTGTGTCCCTCACCCCATCTCAGCCTAACCCCCTCATCCCTTATATGAAGTGGATACTTAGGGAAATGATCCCTGAAGAAAGCTTTTAATCGATCCCTCTTTCTCTCTCCGCGTCTCTCTCCCCGTCTCTCTCGGTCTAGTTTGGAGGGACGGAGGGGGAGTGGTTTCAGAAGCTGACGTCTAGGTTCTGTAGTCACCAGACGTGGGCCCTGGAGCAGCTGAAGATGAGACAGAAGAAAGACCCCCGTTTCAACTCCTTCATACTGGAGGCAGAGAGTAGGCCTCAGTGTCGTAGGCTGCAGCTGAAGGACATCATCCCCACTGAGATGCAGAGGCTCACCAAATACCCCCTACTGCTGGAAAACATCGCCAAGTGCACAGGTCTGTGTGTGTCCATCCCTGCTCTCATTCAGATAAACTGTGTGTGTGTGTGTGTGTGTGTGTGTGCTGTGACATGTGTTGTGTGTATTCCTGTAGAGGACACCTTGGAGAAGGAGAGTATTCAGCAGAGTGCAGAGTGCTGTAGGAAGATCCTCAACCACGTCAACGAGGAGGTCAAACAGATGGAGAACCTGCTGGTGAGACACACACACACACACACACACACACAATCACTACTACTATTCTTATAAGTGTCTGAGTGAAAGTATACATGATTTCTGTCCCTCCAGACCCTGAAAGACTACCAGCGCAGGCTGGACACCTCAGGACTCAAACCCAGTAACGAGTTGTACCTGGAGTACAAGGTGACTGACAATAGAGTGGGCTTCTGCTCTTCATGCTTCATGCTATGTGGTCCAGTGCTCTTCATGCTATCCTTTCTACAGTTGTCCTGTTCTCTCATTCTTTATCAGTCTATATTGTTCTCTTCTCTGTCAGTACCTTGACCTGGCCCAGAGAAGGATGATCTATGAGGGGCCTCTGACCTGGAGAGTGACCAAGGAGAAAACTTTAGGTGCACTATCAACTCTACACACATTAGTTTGTTTTAATGTATCAACCAATCGTCTGATTTCATTTTACACAAACCCAAACTGTTGTTCTTCTGCTGTTTACTTCCTGCCCCACTCTCCTCCTCCTCCTCTCCTCTCCCTACTCCTCTCCTCTTCTCTTCTCCCTACTCCTCTCCTCTTCTCCTCCTCTCTTCCTCCTCCTCTCTCCTCTCCCTACTCCTCTCCTCTTCTCTTCTCCCTACTCCTCTCCTCTTCTCCTCCTCTCTTCCTCCTCCTCTCTCCTCTCCCTACTCCTCTCCTCTTCTCCCTACTCCTCTTCTCCTCCTCTCTTCCTCCTCCTCTCTCCTCTCCCTACTCCTCTCCTCTTCTCCCTACTCCTCTTCTCCTCCTCTCTTCCTCCTCCTCTCTCCTCTCCCTACTCCTCTCCTCTTCTCCCTACTCATCTCCCTACTCATCTCCTCTCCCTACTCCTCTCCTCCTCTCCACCCTGTTCCTGTCCCCTTTCAGAAGTGCAGTGTGTGTTGCTGGGGGACCTGTTGGTGCTGTTACAGAAGCAGGATGATAAGATGGTGTTGAAGTGTCAGAGTAAGAGTAACATCGCTGTTCAGGAGGGCAAGCAGATGCTCAGCCCTATCATCAAACTAGACTCTGCCTTCCTCCGAGAGGTGGCCACAGGTGAGACACGCACATTTTTAAATACTTAATTTGAATGCACAAATCACAGTACAGTCCCGAACGATTCAAACATTTCAAAGGTTCACAGATACATGGACACACGTAGTGTCAAAAATAGTGTCAAAGCACCTTCTCCATACAGCTAGGCTGCCCATGATCGCTGACAAAGAGCAGTACCTTGCTAGCTGCTTTGCCTTTTTCCTATGCAGTCCTGCAATCTGATGGCCATGCACTGTCAGCCTATGTACACGGCCAAAGGCTGTTCAGGCATGACTCAAGGGGCTGGTAGTTCAGAAACTTGACAGCACAGGGTCTGATCCATGTAAGAGTCAAAAGAGCATCTGTCTCCGGCCTCCCCCCACAACAACAACACCTGCCATATTTGGTATTCAAGAAAACATAACATCATCAACATGGAGGTGCACACACACACACACACACACAAACACCTTGCAGGAATATGTCAGCTCAATCCCCCTCTCTTCTCTCCCTCTGTCAGACCGTAAGGCCTTCTACGTGATCTTTACCTGGGACAGCGGGGCTCAGATCTACGAACTGGTGGCTCAATCTGTCGGGGAGAGGAAGAAGTGAGTGTGGGAGAGGGGGAGAGAAGGGTTTGGGAAGGGGAGAGGAGAGGAGGAGAGAAGGGGAGAGGGAGGGGAGAGGGAGAAGTGAGTCCGGGAGAGGAGAGCGGTTTATGGGGAGGGAGGAGGAGAGGTGGAAGATATGAAGATGAGTACGATGATGTGGATTTGTTGTGTGAAGCTGGACAGATGTGATCAAGATGGCGGTAGATGAGCTGAAGAAGGCAGGACCTCCGCCTGACCTGAAGAGAGGAAACAGCATCTTAACTGGAGGAGGAGGAAACCCATACAGCCCCACCACGTGAGTCAACACAGCTCTGAGTGTGCGCTGTTATAAGCCAGTCCTCTGAGCACTGATTACATTTCAGTCATTTAGCAGACGCTCTTATCCAGAGCGACTTAAAGGAGCAATTAGGGTTATATGCCTTGCTCAAGGGTACATCGACAGATTTTTCACGTAGTCGGCGTAGGGATTCAAACCAGCGACCTTTCGGTTACTGGCCCAGGGCTCTTAACCGCCAGCCTACCTACCGCCGATCACATTTCTTTCTCTCCTTCTCTTTCTCGCTTTCTCTTTCTTTCAGGTTTCCTCAACCCCCTCTCAGCCCCACTGAAAATGGAGGAGTCTTGTTGAAAAACAGCATTGGTGAGAACAGACAACAAAGCACCTCTTTCAAGCCATTGAGGTTATAGATGTTAATAATGTCTTTGTTAATGGTGTTATTACTGATGTTTATTTAGCTTTTACTGTTACTGCGTTACTACCAAGACTGTTCCTGTGTTTTTACTGTTACTGTGTTACTACCAAGACTGTTCCTGTGTTTTTACTGTTACTGTGTTACTACCAAGACTGTTCCTGTGTTTTTACTGTTACTGAGTTACTACCAAGACTGTTCCTGTGTTTTTACTGTTACTGAGTTACTACCAAGACTGTTCCTGTGTTTTTACTGTTACTGTGTTACTACCAAGACTGTTCCTGTGTTTTTACTGTTACTGTGTTACTACCAAGACTGTTCCTGTGTTTTTACTGTTACTGAGTTACTACCAAGACTGTTCCTGTGTTTTTACTGTTACTGAGTTACTACCAAGACTGTTCCTGTGTTTTTACTGTTACTGAGTTACTACCAAGACTATTCCTGTGTTTTTACTGTTACTGAGTTACTACCAAGACTGTTCCTGTGTTTTTACTGTTACTGTGTTACTACCAAGACTGTTCCTGTGTTTTTACTGTTACTGTGTTACTACCAAGACTGTTCCTGTGTTTTTACTGTTACTGAGTTACTACCAAGACTGTTCCTGTGTTTTTACTGTTACTGAGTTACTACCAAGACTGTTCCTGTGTTTTTACTGTTACTGAGTTACTACCAAGACTGTTCCTGTGTTTTTACTGTTACTGTGTTACTACCAAGACTGTTCCTGTGTTTTTACTGTTACTGCGTTACTACCAAGACTGTTCCTGTGTTTTTACTGTTACTGAGTTACTACCAAGACTATTCCTGTGTTTTTACTGTTACTGAGTTACTACCAAGACTGTTCCTGTGTTTTTACTGTTACTGAGTTACTACCAAGACTGTTCCTGTGTTTTTACTGTTACTGAGTTACTACCAAGACTGTTCCTGTGTCTATAGAACGAGATAAGGACAGCCTGACTGATGAGATTAAGTCTGTGGACTCTCGTCATTCACTGATTGATTACCTCTCGGACAAAGGCTTCGACTTGATTGGCCTCAGCAACAGCGTTCAGGTGAAATTGGCCAATAGCGCGTTAAACGAAGGTGAGTGGGTTTATTTGATTGGTCCAAGCAGTTACAATTTCCCCTAATGTTCCTCTTACTGTCTTGTTCTTGTCTCTTCCTACAGTCATGTCCCTCAAGAGGCTATTGGTTGGCAGCATCAGCCTATCAGAGGACTCACAGCCTGATGAGGAGAATGGAAGGCCAGAGAGCCAGGACCAAGGACTGCAAGGGGAGGATGGTGGAGTGATGAAGATAGAGGAGGAGGGAGGGATCAGTGCTCCTTTGGTTCTGTCCCAGGAGAGGATGGAGGAGGTGCGCCGGAAACTGCAGAGTCTGGAGGTACAGCTGAAGAGACTGCAGGTGAGAGAACGTGGGAGGGAGGGAGGGAGAGAGAGGAGAGGGAGGGAGGGAGAGAGAAAGAGAGTTGTAGAGGATTGAGTAATGGGGTTGCAAAGGATGACTGAAGCATAAAAGGAGGGAGCCAAGGAGGACAGATGGGGACAAACAGCAGCATAGAAGAGAAAGATGGAGAAAATCACTTCACCAGGGCTTGTGCTGCTCTGCTGCTATTGTCACTGAAATGGCTATGTGAAATTGGAGTTCTGGGACAATGACCTTTGTCTGCAGCTAGCTGTGTGATGTCACAAGAGCACGCACAAAAGGGAAAGAAGATTATGAAAGGAAGGGATGGCAGAGACGGAGGGGTGAAGTGTGTGAGTGTGTGATTCAGTATTTAACTGTGTATTGATCTTGGTCCATCAGGGTGTTGAGGAGGAGCACCACCGGCTGCAGCAGGCCCTGTCTAAGTTCTCCCTGGAGGGGGGCAACTTCTAGTGAGACACACAGCGCCACCTTCGGGACACCAGGTGAACCTTCATATACAACCCTTTATACTGATGTCTTGTGGGAGGAGTTTTCCTTTACCACTGATACAGGGTCAGATCTTTTATTATCCCTCGAGTTAAGATAAGGGTTGGGGTTAGAGTAATCTCATTTTAGGTCTGTGGTTAAGGTCAACTTCTACCTCAGGCTCTGCAATGCCATGGGTATTAATACTAGAATTGTGTCAAGGATATTTTGTCTTCTCTAATCTCACCAACTCTTTTCTTTACCCTTGTCATCTCTTGCTCAGATCGGAGTGCTAGAGTTGCTTTTGGAGGATTGATGAATGCGTCATGGAGTTTCCTATTTACTCAACACTCTCTGTGCTTCACTGCCATGCCTGAGCCCTTGTCAAACATTTCCAGGGGTCGCAGCAACCCGCGAGGCCCTTGCAAGGCGGAGGAGCACGGCTTCACGCAAAGTAGTTGAGTAATGCAATGTGGGAGTTTGTGCGCGTTTGTGTTTTGAGGTGTGTGTGTTTGAGGTGTGTGTGTGTGTGTGTGTGTTAGTATGCTAGTATGTGCAAGTGCGTGAGCGTGTGAGAGATGGGAGTTTTGCAAACAGGTGCCAAGGATTGGAGCAGTAGTTTGCTGTGAGAGAGATGCTGCCTGGGCTTATTGATTGTGAGCTTCTGCAACACACACACACAACAGATACTTCCCCCAGTGCATGTTCAATAAATATATCTATCATTGCCAACTGTAGGGGTTTGGACTGTATAATAAACCCCCATGTATGCATGTAGAGAAAGATACTAGTGGCAGCCCTATAGAGGGCGATGTAGAGCTGTAGAACCAGACAGGAACATGCTCAGAGTTGTGAAATTCTAGTAACTTTTCAGAAATTCACAGGTTTTCCCAAAATCCTGGTTGGAAGATTCCTGGATTCAGGGGGGAATAAGGAGGAATTCTGGGAGTCCTTCAACCAGGGATTTCTGGGGGGGAAACTTTCCAAACCTAGACATGCTACTGAACATTTAGTAGGCCCCTATATCCAGTACATGCCAAAGTACAGCAGAGATTATTTCACCCACACTGAATTCCCAACATTAAATTTGCTAATATTTATTATTATTATAATATATAATATATGCCATTTAGCAGACGCTTTTATCCAAAGGGACTTACAGTCATGCATGCATGCATTTTTACATTTTACCCCAATTGTTGAGAAGATCTGTGTGTTTGTGTGTGTTAGTGTTGTAGAAGCAAAATGGCCTTCTGGAGTTACTGTAATAGAGTTCTGTTAGAACTCTAATTATGGCCCAAACATTCATCTAGTAGCACTGGAATTGATCATGTTGTTAGGGATATAGACGGTGTATGTACTGCTTTTGACTTCAGCTGCCTCCATTGGACCCTGCTACTGGGCCGGGTGATAGAGGGATGGACAGATACACAGAGATGGAAGGAGGACCATTTGTATGACTGAAGTAGGATTCAGACTAGAGCTAGAGGGATACAGCAAGGAAAGGAGAAGGGGAGGCAGAAGGGTTTTGGAAGTATTAGATGGTGATGGAAGTAGATGTAGAGAGAAGACTTGAAGTTGTTCAATGTGCTGTAGTATCGGTTATAGGGGCCTCCCTAGTGGCTCAGTTGTCTAAGATGCTGCATCGCAGTGCTAGCTGTGCCACTAGAGAACCTGGTTCGAGTCCAGGCTCTGTCGCAGCCGGCCGCGACAGCCGGCCGCGACAGGGAGACCCATGGGGCGGCGCACAATTGGTCCAGCGTCGTCCGTTTTAGGGGAGTGTTTGGCTGGCATCGATGTCCTTGTCCCATCGCGCTAGTGACTCCTGTGGGGGGCCTGGCATAGTGCACGCTGACACGGTCGCCGGGTGTACGGTGTTTCCTCCGACACATTGGTGCGGCTGGCTTCCGGGTTAAGTGGGCA
Source organism: Brachymystax lenok tsinlingensis (assembly GCA_030435695.1). Classification (NCBI taxonomy): domain Eukaryota; kingdom Metazoa; phylum Chordata; class Actinopteri; order Salmoniformes; family Salmonidae; genus Brachymystax; species Brachymystax lenok. The sequence continues at coordinate 92,875,142 of CM059789.1, read as the reverse complement.
GTGTGTCAAGAAGCAGTGCGGCTTGGTTGGGTTGTGTTTTGGAGGACGCGTGGCTCTCGACCTTCGCCTCTCCCGAGTCCGTACGGGAGTTGCAGCGATGAGACAAGACTGTAACTACCAACTGGATACCATGAAATGGGGGGGGAAAGAGGTTAAAAGAATAAATATCTATAATAAAATAATCGGTTAGAGACACAGTCAGTCAGACCCATACACACACTGATACTCACATTGCGTGGGAGCCCAGTGCAGTAACAATGATCACACAGGAGAACGGTCATCACGTGTGTGATGTGACTCGAGTCGACTTCCTGACTATAGGGCTAGTAGCTTCTCCGTAAAGGAGGGAGACAGAGGGAAACTAATAGTATTACATGCTGTATGATTTAAAAAAATTGGCCGATACAAAGGTTATATTCTTTAATGGTAGCAATACCATTTTTGTGCATATTTTTCTTCAGGAATTGATTGTAATTATTGTTATTATTTTGATGATTTAGAGTAGTGGCATTGAACTGTGGACTGGGAAACAGGACCAAAGAGACACCCATGTACCTGTAGATCCTCATATTAGCTGTTTATATTATCCCACTGCTTATTAATATAGAAGAAAGTCACTTTATGCTGATTGGAGAGTGATGCCTATGTGTCTGAGGCCTACAGTAAGCAGCCGTGGCTCTCTGCTTCTCCTCCATCCAAACTCCAGCATCACATGTAGAGAAAACAACACAGTGGGTAGAAACGTAGAGGGCCTGTGTAGAGGGAGATAATGATATCTAAACTTGTATGAAGACTGTATTGTGATACATCCATCCATGCTGCTGCCCCAGACTAATGAACAAGACTAAACTGGACACTTCACAATCACACTGCCGTTCAAGTCCTCTCTTCATTACTACCATGTGTGAGCAGGGCTGCACTGTATTGTTATACACATGACTCACCTAGCATCACTTTGATATTGACTGGACCACAGGGGACCACGCTTAGGGACAGCATGGGATGACGGTACAGTAAGATACAGAAGGACACTGAGATGAGACCCATCGTTACTGGATGAAGCTACTGTTTCTATAGACCACTTCTGGAATGAACAGAAGCGGGTTGGGGGAGTTTGGATGCAGGAGTTGCAGGCGCGACTAGTCGTCACTCTCACCAGTGCTGTAATGACAGTTATCTTTCACGATCACTTTTGAATTATGCATTCTCGTCGTGGCCATAGCAACTGCTCCCTTACCCCAAATATGTAATTATGCAAATGTTATTGATAGTTACTCTAAGAAGCAGAGGGCACGGTTACAAGTTGTGTTGAAACTTCATGGCCTTTTTTTCTTTCACCCTCCACTCCTTTCTTTTCTCATTTTCCCCTCCATCACCAAGTCCACAATTATAGTCTCCATCTCTCCTTCATCCTGTCTTCCTTCTAGAAGTCGTAGAAATGTCCTTACTTCCTTACTACTCTCATCAGCTTTTCTTATCGCACAATTTCCCTGTACGTTGTGGTGTATTTTATTTCATTTGCTTAACGGGTCGGGAGGTTTTGTTTTTGGTGATGTTTTGTTGAGAGGAACGTATGCAATTATGTACTATGCATTTGGCAACAATGGGAGAAAGAGGAAGAGACTTGGATAGCTTTTGTTTGCTCAGAGACCACATATGTGAGACAGCTCACTTGTATTATACAATACTAGATGGCAACAAGATGAGGTTAAACAGATTATCTCTAACTTGGGCTTTTTCAATATTGAAGCACAGTAATGAGCAGGTTAAATCCTGTTATACCAGCTTAGGTTAATACCTCTCAAGACTACTTGGCAAACGTGTGCTCCCCCCTCTGCTTCCCCTCATGCATCCTATTTACATATACATAGTGGTCTAGTTTTATATGTATTTATAGAGAAGGGTGCCTTGTTCTGACGATCAAGCTTTTTCTCAAAGGGCTCTCTAGTAAACAAACACTGTTGGTTGGTTGGGGAGATGTTTGGCTGTTAAGGTAGAAGAACCATGAAATGAACATAGAAAGAGTTGGGTGACCAACATCAAGTCTCCAGTTTCATGTACAAGTACAGTGAACTGCCTTTCTTGCAAGCTCTAAAGCAACATGCATTCTAGGTTGGGCCAGGAGGTTTTCCTAGTCAGGTCACATGGTCTGGAAACCCCCTGGCCTTAATTCTAGGTAATCCAAGGTTTCAGATAGGTGGTGTGGCGGATTGACTGTAGGGTGGCTGTATAAGTCCTGCAGTGTCCCCTGTAACTATGCTATCTCAGGGGTATGTATGTTACAAATTGTATTGTGTGTGTTCACTTCAGCGACTACAAGGTTTGACCAGCTCCATGTTTGCTCCAGCTAGCCAGCCCTTTGTATAGAATAGGGTCTGGTCTGTCACACATTCATCCGCCACATGTATATCTATAAACAAATGAATATGCAAGATCTATACTGTCTATTTTGGCTTTGATTTCGATGTGTAAGAGTTTGTAATTGTATGCTTCAGAAGAAATGAGGTACGTTTTTTATTGTAATTTTCATTTTTTTTAAATAAATGGAGGTAGAAAAAACAACATTTTTTTGGTCTTTTACTGTTTTGAGTTCTAGAACACTGCAATCACTCAAGCATATATCCTGACCAACAAAAGAGGAAAGAAGGTTTATTCACAAGACAACTGGGTAGAAGTGTATAGCTGTGTTGAAAGGCACAACACTCAAAATAACATTGGACCAAAATACTTTTCATAAAGACCTTTTATTTTCTGCAACGACTGGCAACCAATGTAAAACACAGTGAAGAAAATGGTGGCCGTGACATTCTTGTTCCTCTGCTTCTGGGCTGGTGAGTATGGGGCTGCTAGGATATGCTGATTAACAATGCAGGGTAGTTAGTCTTTCAGTGCATATTCACCTTTGTTTGAGATAAGTTACATTACAGGGGGAGGATGAAGATGAGACCGAAGTATAAAACTATGGCGTTTGAGTGAATTAATATGAATATTCCCAACATCCTTTGAACAGATTTCAACCCTTTAAACCATGCATTGCTACATTAAAACAATGTTCCCCCATTGTATCCCTTGGAACATGAGATTATGTGGCTGTGAGTAATGTATCTGATCTGCTCTAATGAACCGTATCTCCTACCAGAGCAGATGTTTGTGCAATCAAATCAAATCCCATTTTATGTTACATGCATGGACTACAACAATGAAATGCTTACTTACAAGCCCTTAACCAACAATGCAGTTAAGAAAAATACCTATAGAAAAATAAGAAATAAAAGTAACAAATAATTAAGAGCAGCAGTAAAATAACAATAGTGAGGGTATATACAGGGGGTACCGGTACAATGTGCCAATGTGCGGGGGCACCGGTTAGTCGAGGTAATTGAGGTAATATATACATGTAGGTAGAGTTATTAAAGTGACTTATGCATAGATAATAACAGAGTAGCAGCAGTGTAGAAGGGGGTGGGGGGTGCAATAGTCTGGGTAGCCATTTGATTAGATGTTCAGAAGTCTTATGGCTTGGGTGTAGAAGCTGTTTAGAAGCCTCTTGGACCTAGACTTAGGGCTCCGATACCGCTTGCAGTGTGGTAGCAGAGATAACAGTCTATGACTTGGGTGGCTGGAGTCTTTGACAATTTTTAGGGCCTTCCTATAGATGTCCTGGGTGGCAGGAAGCTCGGCCCCAGTGATGTACTGGTTCGAACACACTACACTCTGTAGTGCCTTGCGGTCAGAGGCCGAGCAGTTACCATACCAGGCAGTGATGGAACCAGTCAGGATGCTCTCGATGGTGCAGCTGTAGAACCTTTTGAGGATCTGAGGACCCATGCCAAATCTTTTCAGTCTCCTGAGGGGGAATAGGTTTTGTTGTGCCGTCTTCACAACTGTCTTGGTGTGCTTGGACCATGATAAGTTTGTTGGTGATGTGGACACCAAGGAACTTGAAGCTTTCAACCTGCTCCAATACAGCCCCATCGATGAGAATGGGGGCGTGCTCGGTCCTCCTTTTCCTGTAGTCCACAATCATCACACACTAGAATCTATAGCCTACACTTTTAACTCTAAATAACAAGAGATGTTAAGATGCATAATATTACAACACTCTGGATTGTGTGGAGTTCTTATACTTTTTAGGCTCCAGTTTATTTTCATCATCAGTGTCTTGGGCCAATAGCTGGACAGATATGCTGTCAATAACTGACTTTTGATCAGTGTCTTATGGGTCAACCTCATCCTACTGCTGCTCTGCCTTCTAGCAGGTGTCCACAGGGGACCTCAGCCGTATCCAGGTTACTCTGGAGCCAGACAGGCACTCTCTGAGGGTGCAGCTCTCTCACACCGCATCCCTGCGCTGCTGCTACTCAGCCACAGGGGGAGCCGTGGAAACCACCTGGTTCATCAGCATCTACACGTCAATGGCACGGCCGCCCCGCAGGGAGTGGACCGGAGAGACAACCGTGTGACGGTGGATGGGGGGAACGTGACGGCGGCAGGGGTCATGTGTGAAGCCCTCACAGTAAGCATCCATGTCACCTTCCTTCAGGTCTTGTGTGTGTAACCCTCAAAAGCTTTAGTCTGGTCTGTACTCACTGTACTTTGTTGTACAGTATTTCTATTATGTGTGTATCTTTGTATGTACATGTGTGTGTCTGGGGGGTGGGGCCAAACCAGCTAAGCAATGCAGAATGCTTTGTAATCCACAAATCCAGTTAACCACTGCAAGTCCAGTAGAATGCACTATGAATGGCAGTATCTGTTCCCAGTGGATCACAGTAAATAATCTGTGATGGTCTCATGACAACCTGCTCACCTAAAAGTTGGGTCCCGGTAGTGCACACAGATCAGACCAGATTGCAAACCACCTAAAGCGCCCAGACTTAAGCCACCAGTGAATGGCTACATTGTGTAGTAATCCCTCTGATTTAATTAAAATGACCAATGTTGAAATGTTAAACAAATGCTTTGTTTATAGTTTTTCCCGGAATTGTGTGACATAAGGAGCATTGTTTTTTTTTATATAATTGCACCACTAAACACACACTGGCTGTTTTTGTCTAATTTATCTCAAACTATTCTCCTCTGTCTTGCTGCAATCTGATGCATGGTACTCTGTCTGTCCGTCCGTCCCCACTCCCCCACTATCTCTCTTTCATTCACATCTAGCCTGCATCTGTCCCATGAAAGAGCAGCAGGTGAGCTCTACTCTGACATTTATCTGACCCCTCTCTCCTTGCTCAGGGCCGATGGTGAAGATTCTGGACATCAGTGAAAGCACCAGGAACAGCATCCTGACTGCTGAGGGAATGTTACTGATGGTGGCGGTGCTTCTGCATGGTACCATGATGCTCTGTAAGGTCAGAGAGCCAAGCAGGCCACCTTTTCTACTGCTAATGCTAGGCTACTAGATCTAATATTCCTCATTTGATCTCATTCCAATAGTGAATTTTGTCATTTGACAAAGACTGATTTAACCAGAAGGACTAGTATGTATGGTAAAATTACTGTATGATGACAATGGGCTTTTTCACACCATTGGCCAAGAAAATTATGAAATCTCATCAACTTCCTGCCTTTTCAAGACGAAGAAACTCAATCAACTGAAGAAGAAAAGGGTCGAAGAGGAGAATATCTATGAGGTGGGACTTGAATGAGATCCTCGCTCTGTCTTTCTGTCATAGTCACTGTTTTCACCATTCTTCAGTCAATCAAACAAGTTCTAGAAGAAGGGAAGAGGAAGTCAACCTATCATAACCTCCCTTACCTCAATCCATAGCCAGGGTCTAAATCTGCAGGAATGATGCTCCACGTACAGTGAGGGAAAAAAGTATTTGATCCCTGCTGATTTTGTACGTTTGCCCACTGACAAAGAAATGATCAGTCTATAATTTTAATGGTAGGTTTATTTGAACAGTGAGAGACAGAATAACACCAAAAAATCCAGAAAAACACATGTGAAAAATGTTATAAATTGATTTGCATTTTAATGAGGGAAATAAGTATTTGACCCCTCTGCAAAACATGACTTAGTACTTGTTGGCAATCACAGAGGTCAGACATTTCTTGTAGTTGGCCACCAGGTTTGCACACATCTCAGGAGGGATTATGTCCCACTCCTCTTTGCAGATCTTCTCCAAGTAATTAAGGTTTCGAGGCTGACGTTTGGCAACTCGAACCTTCAGCTCCCTCCACAGATTTTCTATGGGATTAAGGTCTGGAGACTGGCTAGGCCACTCCAGGACCTTAATGTGCTTCTTCTTGAGCCACTCCTTTGTTGCCTTGGCTGTGTGTTTTGGGTCATTGTCATGCTGGAATACCCACCCACGACCCATTTTCAATGCCCTGGCTGAGGGAAGGAGGTTCTCACCCAAGATGTGACGGTACATGGCCCCGTCCATCGTCCCTTTGATGCGGTGAAGTTGTCCTGTCCCCTTAACAGAAAAACACCCCCGAAGCATAATGTTTTTACCTCCATGTTTGACGGTGGGAATGGTGTTCTTGGGGTCATAGGCAGCATTCCTCCTCCTCCAAACACAGCGAGTTGAGTTGATGCCAAATAGCTCCATTTTGGTCTCATCGGACCACAACACTTTCACCCAGTTGTCCTCTGAATCATTCAGATGTTCATTGGCAAACTTCAGATGGGCATGTATATGTGCTTTCTTGAGCAGGGGGACCTTGCGGGCGCTGCAGGATTTCAGTCCTTCACGGCGTAGTGTGTTACCAATTGTTTTCTTGGTGACTATGGTCCCAGCTGCCTTGAGATCATTGACAAGATCCTCCCGTGTAGTTCTGGGCTGATTCCTCACCGTTCTCATGATCATTGCAACTCCACGAGGTGAGATCCTGCATGGAGCACCAGGCCGAGGGAGATTGACAGTTCTTTTGTGTTTCTTCCATTTGCGAATAATTGCACCAACTGTTATCACCTTCTCACCAAGCTGCTTGGCGATGGTCTTGTAGCCCATTCCAGCCTTGTGTAGGTCTACAATCTTGTCCCTGACATCCTTGGAGAGCTCTTTGGTCTTGGCCATGGTGGAGAGTTTGGAATCTGATTGATTTATTGCTTCTGTGGACAGGTGTCTTTTATACAGGTAACAAGCTGAGATTAGGAGCACTCCCTTTAGGAGTGTGCTCCTAATCTCAGCTTGTTACCTGTATAAAAGACACCTGGGAGCCAGAAATCTTTCTGATTGAGAGGGGGTCAAATACGTATTTCCCTCATTAAAATGCAAATCAATTTATTTAAAAAAATCCACATGCGTTTTTTTCTGGATTTTTTTGTTGTTATTCTGTCTCTCACTGTTCAAATAAACCTACCATTAAAATTATAGACTGATCATTTCTTTGTCAGTGGGCAAATGTACAAAATCAGCAGGGGATCAAATACTTTTTTCCCTCACTGTATGATCAGATCCAGCGCTCTCTGGTGCAGGGCCCCTACCAAGACGTGGGAAACATGATCATAGAGGAGGAAATCCAACTGGAGAAGCCTTGAATGAGAGGGGGAAGGAAGAGAGGGTGGGAGAAGAGAAGAGTAATTTGATAGAACAGAATTGTGGTGAGGGTTTTGATAGGAATTTTCTTCATAACTGTCCCCCCCATATGTTTGAATTTATAGAGGTGACCTGCAGCCTTATATTTGAATCTAATTTCTTAGTGGACCAAAAAGGCAGTAACCCTCAATGTCAGAGGGAATTTTGCTTTCAATTTAGCCTTTCATTACCAATGGCAATACCTAAACACTTTATATTCATAAGATATATATTTTTTCTGCATGTTTGCATTTTCTATGCTTTTGTGTATGCATTGGCCAAATGTTTTTCTCTCTCTCCTATCTCCACAATTCAAGGCATGCGTTGTGCTTAGTAAATACAATTATCAAACTGATTGCCTTATGCTTTCATGTTTACATATTTAGCATTTTAGCTTCATGAAATGTATGTATTTGTCATATGTCCCTCGCACCCATACCGATGTGACTCGCTTGATGGAGTCTAGGAAGCATTATCCCATTTCTGACACAAAATTGTGGGGTAGCGCAACTGTGACGAAATCCGTGGAATGTTATCATATACATTAAACACATGGTTTGATGGCATTCCATTTGCTCCATTCCAACCGTTATTATGAGCCGTCCTCCCCTCATTAAGGTTCTGACCGACAGTACTGTACTTTGTTTACCACAGATGATTATCTGGGGAAAGCTTTCGGACACTGCAACGCAGCAAAGAGGGGTGGCGTTTGTCGAACTGGAGCACGTTAATAGGCTCAAGGAATGCATTACCAGCGCTGACTGGCTGCAGGTTTGGTTGTGGGTGTGGCTCTTTTTACAGGTATGACTAGAAGATTTGGGAAGGCGGTGCGGAAATAGTGGGCGAATATGGCTTCGGGAAAGAAGGGAGGCAACAGCAGCCTCGGAAAAGGTTTGAATGGAAGACGTTCGTCAAAACATAAAGAGGGGATAATAGGTACGTTATTTACATCAGTTAGACGTTTGACCATTCGCTTTAGTGATTTTTGGTAATGGCGGTTAAATTATGTTGCAAACCCAAACTATTGCCTCTTCTAGCTAGCTAACTAGGATGCTAACGTTAGCCAAGTTACAGAAAGATTTAAACCGCGGAAAGTGACAGTCTTAACATGTAACGTTAGCGCTTCGTTTTCTGGCAACTTGCATTATGTGAAATGAGGTTAGTTAGTTTCCAGTGTTTCGAAGCTAACGTTAGCTAGGTTGAAACTTTCACAACTCGTTTTATTTCATAATGTAGGTACTGTAACTCGCTACCAATAAAATGCATTGAAAATGGTAACTGTTTCGCGCGAGTAATTGACTAACGTTAGTAAATTACTCGCATTGTATCTAATCGCATTGTATCTAATCGAAACCTCGAGTCACTTGTTATATCGAGGCGGCAGGTAGCCTAGTGCGTTGGGCCAGTAACCGAAAGGTTGTTGGATCAAATCAAATTTATTTATAAAGCCCCCCTTACATCAGCTGATGTCACAGAGTGCTGTACAGAAACCCAGCCTAAAACCCCAAACAGCAAGCAATGCAGGTGTAAAAGCACGGTGGCTAGGAAAAACTCCCTAGAAAGGCCAAGACCTAGGAAGAAACCAGGCTGTGAGGGGTGGCCAGTCCTGGAGAAGCAGCACGGCCAGGTGGACTCGGGACATCAAGGAGTCATCAGGCCAGGTAGGCCTTGAGGAATGGTCCTGAGAGAGAGAGAGAGCTTAAATTCGCACAGGACACCAGAGAAGAAATACTCCAGATATAACAGACTGACCCTAGCCCCCCCGACACATAAACTACTGCAGCATAAATACTGGGGGCTGAGACAGGAGGGGTCGGGAGACACTGTGGCCCCGCCTGACAATACCCCCGGACAGGGCCAAACAGGCAGGATATAACCCCACCCACTCTGCCGAAGCACAGCCCCCACACCACTAGAGGGATATCTTCAACCACCAACTTACCATCCTGAGACAAGGCCGAGTATAGCCCACAAGATCTCCGCCACGGCACCAGTAAGCCAGTGACTCAGCCCCTGTAATAGGGTTAGAGGCAGAGAATCCCAGTGGAGGGGGGAACCGGCCAGGCAAAGACAGCAAGGGTGGTTCGTTGCTCCAGTGCCTTTCCGTTCACCTTCACACTCCTGGGCCAGACTACACTCAGTCATAGGACCTACTGAAGAGATGAGTCTTCAATAAAGACTTAAAGGTTGAGACCGAGTCTGCGTCTCTCACATGGATAGGCAGACTATTCCATAAAAATGGAGCTCTATAGGAAGAAGCCCTACCTCCAGCTGTTTGCTTAGAAATTCTAGGGACAGTAAGGAGGCCTGCGTCTTGTGACCGTAGCGTACGTGTAGGTATGTACGGCAGGACCAAATCGGAAAGATAGGTAGGAGCAAGCCCATGTAATGCTTTGTAGGTTAGCAGTAAAACCTTGAAATCAGCCCTTGCCTTAACAGGAAGCCAGTGTAGAGAGGCTAGTACTGGAGTAATATGATCAAATTTTGGGGTTCTTGTCAAGATTCTAGCAGCCGTGTTTAGCACTAACTGAAGTTTATTTAGTGCTTTATCCGGGTAGCCGGAAAGTAAAGCATTGCAGTAGTCTAACCTAGAAGTTACAAACGCATGGATTAACATTTCTGCATCATTTTTGGACAGAAAGTTTCTGATTTTTACAATGTTACGTAAATGGAAAAAAGCTGTCCTTGAAACAGTCTTGATATGTTCGTCAAAAGAGAGATCTGGGTCCAGAGTAACGCCGAGGTCCTTCACAGTTTTATTTGAGACGACTGTACAACCATCAAGATTAATTGTCAGATTCAACAGAAGATCTTTGTTTCTTGGGACCTAGAACTAGCATCTCTGTTTTGTCAGAGTTTAAAAGTAGAACATTTTCCGCCATCCACTTCCTTATGTCTGAAACACAGGCTTCCAGGGAGGGCAATTTTGGGGCTTCACCATGTTTCATCGAAATGTACAGCTGTGTGTCATCGCATAGCAGTGAAAGTTAACATTATGTTTCCGAATGACATCACCAAGTGGTAAAATATATAGTGAAAACAATAGTGGTCCCAAAACAGAACCTTGAGGAACACCGACATTTACAGTTGATTTGTCAGAGGACAAACCATCCACAGAGACAAACTGATATCTTTCCGACAGATAAGATCTAAACCAGGCCAGAACTTGTCCATGTAGACCAATTTGGGTTTCCAATCTCTCCAAAGAAATGTGGTGATCGATGGTATCAAAAGCAGCACTAAGGTCTAGGAGCACGAGTACAGTTGCAGAGCCTCGGTCTGACGCCAATTAAAGGTCATTTACCACCTTCACAAGTGCAGTCTCAGTGCTATGGTGGGGTCTAAAACCAGACTGAAGCGTTTCGTATACATTGTTTGTCTTCAGGAAGGCAGTGAGTTGCTGCGCAACAGCTTTTTCTAAAATTTTTGAGAGGAATGGAAGATTCGATATAGGCCGATTTTAGTTTTTTATATTTTCTGGGTCAAGGTTTGGCTTTTTTAAGAGAGGCTTTATTACTGCCACTTTTAGTGAGTTTGGTACACATCCGGTAGATAGAGAGCTGTTTATTATGTTCAACATAGGAGGGCCAAGCACAGGAAGCAGCTCTTTCAGTAGTTTAGTTGGAATAGGGTCCAGTATGCAGCTTGAAGGTTTAGAGGCCATGATTATTTTCATCAATGTGTCAAGAGATATGGTACTAAAAAACTTGAGTGTCTCTCTTGATTTTATGTCCTGGCAAAGTTGTGTGGACTCAGGACAACTGAGCTTTGGAGGAATACGCAGATTTAAAGAGGAGTCCGTAATTTGCTTTCTAATGATCATGATCTTTTCCTCAAAGAAGTTCATGAATGAATCACTGCTAAAGTGAAAGCCATCCTCTCTTGGGGAATGCTGCTTTTTAGTTAGGTTTGCGACAGTATCAAAAATAAATTTTGGATTATTCTTATTTTCCTCAATTAACTTGGAAAAATAGGATGATCGAGCAGCAGTGAGGGCTCTTCGATACTGCACGGTACGGTCTTTCCAAGCTAGTTGGAAGACTTCCAGTTTGGTGTGGCGCCATTTCCGTTCCAATTTTCTGGAAGCTTGCTTCAGAGCTCGGGTATTTTCTGTATACCAGGGAGCTAGTTTTTTATGGCAAATGTTTTTTGTTTTTAGGGGTGCAACTGCATCTAGGGTATTGCGCAAGGTTACATTGAGTTCCTCAGGTGGTTAACAGATTTTTGTACTCTGACGTCCTTGGGTAGGTGGAAGGATTCTGGAAGGGCATCTAGGAATCTTTGGGATGTCTGAGAATTTATAGCATGACTTTTGATGATCCTTGGTTGGGGTCTGAGCAGATTATCTGTTGCGATTTCAAACGTAATAAAATGGTGGTCCGATAGTCCAGGATTATGAGGAAAAACATTAAGATCCACAACATTTATTCCACGGGACAAAACTAGGTCCAGAGTATGACTGTGGCAGTGAGTAGGTCCGGAGACATGTTGGACAAAACCGACAGAGTCGATGATGGCTCCAAAAGCCTTTTGGAGTGGGTCTGTGGACTTTTCCATGTGAATATTAAAGTCACCAAAAATTAGAATATTGTCTGCCATGACTACAAGGTCCGATAGGAATTCAGGGAACTCAGTGAGGAACGTTGTATATGGCCCAGGAGGCCTGTAAACAGTAGCTATAAAAAGTGATTGAGTAGGCTGCATAGATTTCATGACTAGAAGCTCAAAAGACGAAAACGTAGTTTTTTTGTAAATAGAAATTTGCTATTGTAAATGTTAGCAACACCTCCGCCTTTGCGGGATGCGCGGGGGATATGGTCACTAGTGTAACCAGGAGGTGAGGCCTCATTTAACACAATAAATTCATCAGGCTTAAGCCATGTTTCAGTCAGGCCAATCACATCAAGATTATGATCAGTGATTAGTTCATTGACTAGAACTGCCTTGGAAGTGAGGGATCTAACATTAAGTAGCCCCATTTTGAGATGTGAGGTCTCACAATGTCTTTCAATAATGGCAGCAATGGAGGAGGTCTTTATTCTAGTGAGATTGCTAAGGCGAACACCGCCATGTTTAGTTTTGCCCAACCTAGGTCGAGGCACAGACACAGTCTCAATAGAGATAGCTGAGCTGACTACACTGACTGTGCTAGTGGCAGATCGAATCCCCGAGCTGACCAGGTAAAAATCTGTAGTTCTGCCCCTGAACAAGGCATTTAACCCACTGTTCATAGGCCTAAATAAGAATTTAGATTTACATCCCAGCTCATGTGACGATGACAACGGCCCACCTGGCCAGGTTGTCAAAGCAGGTAACACACTGGGGTCAGGGCAGTGGCGGTTCTAGACCATTTCAACTGGGGGCAGTTACATTAGACGTTATTGTTGTCATATCGTTTTCTTCACTGCATTGCAAACATTAGCAGGCAAAATACCATGTCCCTCTAGTAAATGTGTGGGTGTTCCACGTTGCCACTGTCTAATAACGGATGTAAAAGAAGAATGATAGCAAAAATTTGTTATGCAAAAATTATTTCATACTCCACATTTAGGGGGGCCACAAGGGGGTCCAAAATTGTTGTCACAGGGGCACTGCCCCCCCCCTCCCCCCCAACCGCTAGTGGGTCAGGGATTAACGTGTGTGTGTGGAGGGGAGAGGGACGTTGAGAAGCTGAACAATGCAACAGCAGCATCCTATTCTTCAGACTGTGTTGCCCTCAGTTTACATTTGGAACCGTGTACTCAACAATGTGACACATGGACAGCCTGTGGAAAAGAACATGCTTGAGGGGGTGGCATTACATGGTCAGGGATATGCCATTCAGTCAGACAGTTCTCCCACTGTAGCAGGCTTCTTTAGTTTAATTAAAGACTACTATCTTTCTATTTACAAACAACTGGATTAAATATGTCCAAGAGCCTTTCACAATAGTCTCTCACAAACAAACCATTTATCTGTAGGTATTTAGTAATGAGGTGAACACATTTTTCTTTTAATGTATCTGTTATTTTACCAGGTAAGTCGACTGAGAACACGTTCTCATTTACAGCAACGACCTGGGGAATAGTTACAGGGGAGTGGAGCCAATTGTAAGCTGGGGATGATTAGGTGACCATGATGGTATGAAGGACAGCTTGGGAATTTAGCCAGGACACCGGGGTTAACACCCCTACTCTTATGATAAGTGCCATGGGATCTTTAATGACCTCAGAGAGTCAGGACACTCGTTTAACATCCCATCCAAAAGACAGCACCCTACACAGGGCAATGTCCCCAATCACTACCATGGGGTGTTGGGATATTTTTTTTTAGACCTGAGGAAAGAGTGCCTCCTACTGGCCCTCCAACACCACTTCCAGCAGCATCTGGTCTCCCATCCAGGGACTGACCAGGACCAACCCTGCTTAGTTTCAGAAGCAAGCCAGCAGTGGGATGCAGGGTGGTATTCTGCTGGCTAAACATGATATTATTTTCAGCAAATGTGCCTCTTGGATGAAAACTGGCACTAGACTGTTATTGTGGAGTAAAGAGACCTGTTATTATCTCTAACTGTAAGCCCCTTTTGAGTGATTCCAGATCAAGAGTGAAGACGCAGATGCATTCTGCAGGGGCAGGATTTCCTCCTCATACATTTGTATTACAAAAATACCTGTGGATTGGATTGCCACAACATTAACCACTCGTTTAGCCTATCCATCAAAATATGCAGGTAATGGTGAGTGTAGCCTAGTTGTCAACATGAGCTGCAGATTCCATCTGACCTTAGCAATGACCTGCTGTATGAGATTTTGACGCAACTGTCAGTTGACTAGCCATCTGTAGTACTAGACTTTATTTTCTGGTCTGTCATCTCGGTCAGACAGTGTAGTAAAGGCCTGAGGGGAAACCGGTGAGGCCACCAGGCATGCTTGGTTGTGAGGGGTGGAGAGGCTCATTGTTACTAACGTCCTGTTGTGAAGTTTGGCCACAACTGAAATAGTCTGGAGCAAGGGTTGCACCTTCCGAACCCCACCATGACAGGAAATACCCCTTCCCCCTCCCCCAAACAGCCAGAGGAAGATGTAGCCTAGCCTTCACACTGTTTGAATGCTTCTTGACTTCAATTAGCAATAGGGCGTACTTCCTCAGGCTTAGCCTATTATTGCTACCATGGCGGTTTGGATGAAATGTCAACTTCCATGCCATCTAAAGTTAGAGAACAGTGCGGTGTGCACCACCCATAACATCTCTAGGCCTTGATGACATCATGCCATGATCAATTAGGGTAACTTACACATACTATATGCTTTAGTATTCATATTAGTGGTTGAACTTTGCCCTTTGATGTTCTTATAATTCTGCACCCACACTCTGTAGAGCCTCTGTATTTTGTTCCAATGTGTGAGTCCACAGTGTTTAGATTAATACCTGACTATTTGAATATCATTAAAATGCACCATATTCAAAGTGCATAGGCGACACTAAATGGATGTCAAGTAGCCAATTATCTCTCCTACTGATACTGAGGTACCAAGGTTGTAAAAATGAGCAGACATTGTTATTAATTTGAATGAGACTTTTACTTTCAAGATTAACTTGTAGGCCTACGTTCTAGATAAGAGTGAAATTACTTTCTCTCCAACTGCCTCTTTACTTTTGTCATTGTACCTGGGCTGAGAATGTACCTTTTCCTTGACGATAAGCTTATCAGGGAGCGTGCTAAAATATTCAGTTAACCTATCCTTACTCTGTATTCAGACGATTCATCATGTTTGTCCTGCAGTCTATGGGATCATTAGGATGCCACCCCACCTTGCATTTTTCAGTTGAAAACTGACTTCGCTAAGTATGTGGTTCCCAAAACATTCTGACAGCCGCTATAACCCTTCAGACTTCCTGGTGAATCACTAAATTAACCAAAACAATATTAAGGCCTAGCCTGTCAGTCTCAAGCTGCAATCCAGGAGGAATGAGCTGAGCTGCCACCCACCAACAAGATAATTTGTTCCCACTGTTTGGAAAGCGCTGCGTACAACCAATCCAGCTGCTGCCCTGGCACATACCGTACAGTACATCCAACAATGAGGTTCAGGCCTGGGGCAGACTTAGACATTGCTCAAGACTTGGCCTGGCCTACGTGTACATCTCAGCATCCCTAAATAGTACATGTTCAAAGGTTCAGTATTACTGTTAAGACTTGAACTCTCATGTTCAGACAGTATGATGTGGTTGGGTGTTTGTGTGTTGTAAGTGTGTGTTTGCATGTGAGTGTGCTGTAGATAACGTTATTTGTCAATTGTACACAGGGTCCAACTGAAATTTGATCTCTGCTCCCAACCTCTCCGAAAGACTTGCAGGTTGAAGAGGTTGCAGCAGGGTGCTGCCACTGGACACCTGTGGAGCAGTTGTTGTGGGGGGGTTAAGTGACTTGCTCAAGGGAAGGGCACAACGGCAGGCGATGGCATCTAGGATTTGAAATATATTGAGACAAATTAGACTGTAGCAAAATATAACTAAATTGATTGAACATTAAATGTATTTCAATATAATTGAAATAGGCCTATACCCTACTGTTTTATATTTTAATGCGGTCATCTAGGTTTTCATTTGAAGCATGTTTTTCTGTCACTTGTTCATATCAATTGCGTAGACATTGGCAACTTTGTATTTGTAGTCAACTTTGTTCTGAAGTTATTAGTGATCACAGACTGATTAACCATGCAAGTCTGTTTCGTGGAGGGCTTCTGTGTATAAAGTGACACGGGAGGGCAAAAAAAGCATCTAACAAAACACTTAGCTGTTCTACTGTACGAGTGGTCTGAGGCAGGCTTTTTAGATTAGGAGCGTTTTCAAGTGCAACGTTAACAATGGTTTTGGGAAACAGCTCAGAGATTTAACAATGCTCCTACAAAGGTTCGAATGATGAACTTAGCCTTAAAATGCTTTTGGGGCGTGTCATTTAAATCATAAAAATATAAATATATTTGACTACAAAAGCAATTTCTTACCGATCTCTTCATCTTCTGTCCAAAAACAAATTATTTTGTCTCTCACTGTTCAAATAAACCTACCATTAAAATTATAGACTGATCATTTATTTGTCAGTGGGCAAATGTACAAAATCAGCAGGGGATCAAATACTTTTTCCCCCTCACTGTACAGGGAGAGTTTCTGGCTAGCTACAGTGGCTAGCCTAGCTAACGAACTAGCTATGTCGGCCGTGGCGTGCATAACCAGAATGACACATCGATGAGAAAGACTTTGGGCAACGGTCCAACTATGCCTCTATCTTTTTAATTTGTTTATAGCTTACTTTACCATACTTTTTAATGTACCTCCTGTACATTCAGTGAATGAAATGTAGACCTACCCTTTGATCTAGAAGAATATTACTTTAAAATACCTTACAACTCTCTTACCTCATTAAAACTATAAAACAAAGGATCTAAAACCTAGAGCTGGGTCGACATTGCCTTCCTCTTACCAACGTAGCCTAAGCCTAGCGCTGCAAAGTTTTTATAGGACATTAGCCTACATTTTACTGGTAGATTAATCAATTAGCCTACATGACTACATAGCAACAACATATTTAGAGTTAGCAATCTATTAAGTGTTTTTTAGGTTCCCACTTCCTCAGGTGGTGAGTACTATAGCTTATATTCCAATATGCACAAAGATGTTGACAAATTCTCTGAAGAGCCAAAAAGAAATCGGATCATTCTGGATCCTATTTTGACAGGTTGCACATCAAAATATCAATCATGCATTTCCTGGATGTTAGATGAAATAGCTTGCTTTTTTAATAATGGGCTACTATCTCAGTTGACTGACTTGGCACTGGAAAAAATGTCTAGAGCCCTGCCGCGAATGTAAATTAACTGTCTATTAAAACATTTATTATCACACAAGTTATATTTATCGCAATATGACTTTTTGTCTATCAGCCAGCTCTAGCACCTCCCCAAAAATGATTTATCGATTTTATTGTTATTGCTATAAATTGAATTTTTTTTGCACTATGTTTTTTTGGCGTAATGCCCAGCTCTACTAGAACCCGATAAAAGGAATTATCTTGCTCACACACAGTTGTCTTTCACCATGTTATCTGCCAATTTGGCTGAAGGTCACTGGGAGTTGCATGCTGAACAGCCAATGTTACTAACTGCCAGGGGGGAGAGGCAGAGGTTAGGCTACAGTATGTCACCACTTGGAAAAGGGTATTATTTCAATCCGACATCAGGGCACATACATGCACCAAATCCCCCTGCTCAGTTCTGTGTGTATACTGTGTGCACGTGTACAATGTCTGTTTTCCCCTGACTGGGTGAAGAGTCATGTCCCCAGAGTACAGCTCAGTGGGACTGCTGGCATGTGGCTAAAGAATCCCTGCCCTTTAAAACAGAGCGAGGGAGAGGAGAACAGAACAGAGTGAAAAGAAAAACAAGACTGGTTGGAAGTGGATGAAGAATGACATGCTGCCTGACACAAAAACAGACAGGGGAAGAGTCACCAAGTGAGGGAGAGAAGGTGAAGTGAGGGAGGACCAATCACAAAACCCTGTCTGTCTCTTTTACTTCTCACTCTTCTCTTTCCTCCTCCTCTTGTTTCTGTTGTTGAAGAGAAGACACAGACAAGGACAGAACCATGAACCTGGACACGGGTAAAAAAAACTATTTATACTCTTATGGCTTTAGAGTAGTTGTGGCCTACAGCATGCTTAGTGCCTATGTGTGTATCTGCCTGCTCATACACATTATTTACCTTCTCTCTTTCTCTCACCCTCCCACACCATTCCCCCTGTAGGGCTCATTAGAAGCCTGTTGTGCTGCTGGTAGTAGTTGTTGTACATGATTTATTAATGCCTGTATTCATCTATCTTTATTGTCTTGGGACCAGGTGTCGCTTTTAGTTCAGTGTGTTTTTTTTACACTTAACTGCCTGGTGTAAAAGTTGACTGGTCAGAATGGTAATAGTGCGACTGAAACCAAGTTAGGTTCCAAGATTTTAATGGGTGATATGGACTGAACAGCTGTTGCTTGCTTAGGCTGCCTCCCTCTCTATAGACAGAATATAGTATGCGGCTGCTTTCACTCATTTGATGCGTTTAATTGATTGGTGGTTGAAGGGTCTGAGTTGTCCTCTTGCCCTCTTAATGTCATCCTCTCTCAGGATGTTCTCAGGATAATTAGTGGGCCAGGGGCCTCATTTATAAATGTTCCATGAGTACAAAATAGACCCTGTATGTATTTTCTAGTGGGTGAAGTATTGTATTGCAAGTACCCTAAGTATTTTGTGCACATGGGGGATATGAGACACTTATTCATAAAAACAATATCCAGCCATTTGGCTTAAGTGAGAAGAGCAAAAACCTGTTTTAATTTTTTAAATAATTAGACATAAGAATCTATTTTATTTTCACAACCATTGTAGAATAAATTCCTCACCTTTTTCTAGGCAGCCCTTCTGTAGTCAACAGTCAAATTTCAGGTGAACATTCAGACAGTTGATATTTTACTTTGAAGTATGTATGCTGCTGCTGTTTGTAGCCTACTGTAATAAATAAAAAAAACTACTATCCTCCACAATGTTTCAGAATTCGTGGGCAGTCCAGCATATTAGGTTGCGGGGTAAGTCAATGCAAAACATTGTTGAATTCAAATGTTATGCTGACAAGTCCACAACAGTTTGTGACAGAACACCTCAATTCAGTCTTATGTTGCAAAATTTGTACTTGTGTTTTTTACATTGGATGAAAGTAGAGACTCAGAGCTACAAAATGGTATATCATACACTGCAGTTGAGGAACAATGGGAAAGTAATTATGTGCAGTGAAATAGTTACTAGCATATTTGCATAGTAGTAATAAAAATATTTCTGAAATATTTAATAATTGTTAGATGATGCTTACCCATACTTGTCTAAATTGTTGGGTCATGTGAAAGAAGTGCTATAACCACCCCTCAGCCACATCTTGCTAAGTGGATGGGTCACTTATCTAGATATGATATAGATGGCTGTAATCAACCCCAGACACACCTGGCTAACTTGATGGGTCATGTAATCATCTGGCAAAGTGGAGTCTTTTTTTCTTTTCTTTTTTTAGACATGTAGGTATGTAGCTAGCTAAGCAATGAACCATAATCCCATGAAATGCTGTAGTTTTAAATCTTCAGGTAGCTAAAGCTAACAAACTAAGTTCAATGTTAGCTAGCTATCTAACATTAAGCTATAACTAGCAATGCAAATTGATTTATGATATAAGAATAATATTACTAGTTACTACACAGATCATACACGTAACATTAGCTAGCAATCCAGCAACCTAACGTTTGCTAGCTATCTAACAGTAAGCTTTAAGTTGCAATGAAAATTACTTTCTGACAATTAGAAACGTATAATATCAGAATGTAGCTAGACTCTTACCCGTATACACTAAACAAAAATATAAACTCAACATGTAAAGTGTTGGTTTCATGAGCTGAAATAAAAGATCCCATAAATGTTCCATATGCACAAAAGGTTTATTTCTCAAATGTTGTGCACATTTGTTTGCATCCCTTTTTAATGAGCATTTCTCATTTGCCAAGATAATCCATCCACCTGACAGGTGTGGCATATTAGGAAGCTTATTAAACAGCATGATCGTTACACAGGCACACCTTGTGCTGGGGACAATAAAAGGCCACTCTAAAATGTTCAGTTTTGTCACACAACACAATTCCACAGATATCTCAAATTTTGAGGGAGCATGCAATTGGCATGCTGACTGCAGGAATGTCCACCAGAGCTGTTGCCAAATAATTGAATGTTAATTTATCTACCATAAGCCGCCTCCAACATCATTTTAGAGAATTTGGCAGTATGTCCAACTGGCCTCACAACCGCAGACCACGTGCAAGGCGTTGTGTGGGGGAGCGGTTTCCTTATGTAAATGTTGTGAACAGAGTGCCCCATGTGGCGGTGGGGTTATGGTAGGAGCAGGTATAAGCTACGGACAACGAACACACGTGCAATTTATTGATGGCAATTTGAAGGCATTGAGATACCATGGCGAGCTCTTGAGGCCCATTGTCGTGCCGTTCATCCGTCATCTTCACCTCGTGTTTCAGCATTATAATGCACGGCCCATGTTCCAAGGATCTGGAAATGTTCCAGTTCTTCCATTACCTGCATAGTCAGTAGATATGTCACCCATTGAGCATGTTTGGGATGCTCTGGATCAATGTGTACAACAGTGTTCCACTTACGCCAATATCCAGCAACTTCGCACAACCATTGAAGAGTGGGACAACATTCTACAGGCCACAATGAACAGCCTGATCAACTCTATGCGAAGGAGATGTTGTTCTGCATAAGGCAAATGGTGGTCACACCAAATATTGTGCTTTTCAGAACCTTGCCCCTACCTTTTTCGAAGGTATCTGTGACCAACAGATGCTTATCTGTATTCCCAGTCATATGCAATGCATAGATTAGGACCTAATGCATTTACTTTAGTTGACTGATTTCCTTATGAACTGTAACTCAGTAAAATCTTTGAAATTGTTGCGTTTATTTTTGTTCAGTATACATTGATGAATGCTTCACGGCAGACTGGAACCCTAGTTTAACTAAGACGTCCTGTGTCGTTTCCGTTTTGTTTGTAACTACAGCTGGTCGGCCCGTTGTTTCAAGTCACTCCGGTTCACACTGACCATGTGCAGAAAGTAGTCCATCACAACTTTTTCCCACAGATTTTTGCAGCAATTGTGTTGAGAGCAGTGGCAACACTTGCAGTGTCTCCATGGCTAACGTTATGTCTTTGAAAAAAGCCACGGCAGCAAGTATTAACTACACATACTGAGCAGCTCATGTTATCAACAGAATCATGCTACATGGCAGACCAATCCAAACTCCTCTCAGCATGTCCAGCCCATCCATTATCTCAGCCAATCATGGCCAGCGGAAAGGTTTCTGTCTTTTTCCGTGGCTAAACCAACAATTTTGTTTGTATTTACAGATGGCATACAAGTTTGGTTAAGAACATGTAATTCATATGTTTCAGAAGGCAGTTTTGACAAACTGGATTTTGATTAAAAAAATAAAATAATTACGTTGAAATGCTTCTTCTGTGAAGTAGTGACCTGCGACATACGCCTAGCTTCCTGAAACGGGTCACATTTTCCACAATTTTCTCTTTCAGAAACTGCCACAGTCCTTTGCCAAATACAGCATAAAGTACAGCAAAAATGTAAACATTCTGCCAACACAAATAGACCGGTAGCTTATGTAAAAGATTTGACAGTATTGGTATAGGCTACAGTATTGCTGTGCGGTAGGAGCATAGCCTATTTAATCTGAGCCTATACCAAGTTAGGACTTGGCCCTAAAGACAAGTCAATAGAAATGGAAGCAGTCTAAGCAAACAGTTGTTCAGTCCTTAACACCCATCTAAAATCTTGGAAAGAACCTTGACTGGGATCCAAACAGTCACATTACATTGCAACCATTCTGACCACAGTAAAAATGGCATAAGTCAACTTTTACACCAGGGGACTCATTTATAACTACATTTCACACTAAATATCTGCTTGTGCCATTTCTGAAAGTATGTCTAAAAATATTGAGTTATAAACTTGCCGTACGCCATACATACGCATGTTTGAGCATTATAATGCTGTCAGCAAAATGCCCTCCATTCTCCTTTTTTTATGGTGACAATAACACCCTTTATCCCCAACGATGGAATCGGGGAGGGGACTGTGGATCTGTCTCTGTTCGTTGGTCACACGCAATATCTCAGACAGCACTGGGATGATTTTGACAACTTGGGTGAATTATGCGTCTTGACGTAGAGATCCGCCATTTACAAAATTACACTAATCGGCCCAAGGCGGGAGCTATAGTAATTAACTGAAATGTGTTAGAGATATTGGCCCAAGGGTGGGCGCTGCATCATTCGTGTTTGCTGTATAATTTGGAACTATTTGAGTTAGGCCACAGCAGTAAAAGAGAAAAAAAAGCAATGGTCAATTTGATCACATTTCTGTAAAGGTGTGGGCAGATTTTTTTTTTACATCTCTTTAAAAGTAAACATGCATGATGCTTAAAAGTAAAATGCTACAGCCCACACTTCTATGCAAAAGACATTGTTCAATATTTTGTTTACCAATTGAAACAATCTGCTGCCTTGAGTTATGCACATGTACATCATTCACTTTAGCATCATACATTAATGCAGATCTCTTCTGGGACCTTAGTCAAGTGAATTATCGGTAGTTGGCTTTGCTATGCATGGCAGATATTCTTTAGATTCAGCTTTGCGTCGGTGAATCTTACATTCTGTCTTGCTGCCTCCTTAACTGACACAGATAATAGGCTGAAGGAGAGAGATTAGAGTATTAGTCTAATCCTGGATTCATTTAGGTGTATGACTTTGCATTTTATTGATGTACAATGGTCTTCATAGTCATTTCAAAAAAAGATGTGGCTAATGCATTAGGCATGACCCATAATCATTCACACATGATGCAGAGGAGAGGTGGTAAGGCTATCTATACAAAATTGAGTTTTAGGGCCTATAATGCTGATTTATTCTGGTTCAAATTGCAACATCTGCTGCTTATTCAGTATCAGCAGTTATAATCTTGTTCTGCGGGCAGTTATGCTCCTAGTAATTAAGCAATGTCAGGTTATTTTAGACTATTTCCCAACACTGGCCTGGCAGCAGGGCTTAGGCTAGTGCTGCTGCCACACTCGGGACATTACTTTGTTCTGGGAATTTAATTCTGGACTTTATTTTATTAAGCGCCTCCCAATACTGCATTATGTTGCAGTCGTCACATTAGCTCGGGGCGGCAAGTAGCCTAGTGTTTAGAGCGTTGGGCCAGTAACCGAAAGGTTGCTAGATCGATAACAAGGTAAAAATCTGTCGTTCTGCCCCTGAACAAGGCAGTTAACCCACTGTTCCTAGGCCGTCATTGTAAATAATAATTTGTTCTCAATTGACTTGCCTAGTTAAATAGGTTAAAAAAAAAAGATTCAAGTAATTTCTGATTTCTCTTACAATGTTCACAGCTAAACTCTGGCTCGCACTCTGTCTGGCTCGCACTCTGTCTGTTGCAAATTGGTAAAAACTGACAATGAGAGATCAGTGAGCAAATTGCACAAGTTTAGGTAGTAACCTCTGAGAAGCTGTTGACTTTTTAAAAGAACGTTCTATACCAAAATGAATTAAAATAAAATTACATATTGGTCCTTGCATATAGGTTGGACAATATTATCAGGTATACTGTTAGCGATAAGGTTGATCACCTGTAGCCCAATTGATGCAGCATAGTGGCTATAAATAAATAGGTAAACTCATGCTTCAGCCTATCTGCATTTACCATGGGCAAATCATTAGCTAGATCCCAAATGTGATCTCTTTACTATTTAGCATGTATTGATGAATTTTGTACCAAAAAACTTGCATAAACACTGAATATACACTGAGTATACAAAACATTAAGAACACTCGTTCCACTATAGACTGACCAGATGATTCCAGGTGAAAGCAAACTTATTAATGTCACTTGTTAAATCCAGTCAGTGTAGATGAAGGGGAGGAGACAGGTTAAAGAAGGATTTTTAAGCCTTGAGACAATTGATGCATGGATTGTGTATGTTTGCCATTCAGAAAGTTAATGGGCAAGACAAAATATGTAAGTGTCTTTGAACAGGGTATGGTAGTAGGTGCCAGGCGCACCGGTTTATGTCAAGATCATCAACGCTGCTGGGTTTCTCACGCTCAACAGTTTCCCGTGTGTATCAAGAATGGTCCACCACCCAAAGGACATCCAGCCAACTCAACATTAGGAAGGCATTCTTAAAGTTTGGTGTACTCTGTGTAATGTGATACACCCCGTGCCTGTACTTCTCACAGAAGACACTTCATGTCACAATTTTTTTCACTTACTGTTGACCGGGGCAGCTCTAGCAGGGCAGAAATTTTACAAACTGTCTTGTTGGATAGTGGCATCCTATGATGGTGCCACTTTGAAAGTCACTGAGCTCTTCAGTAAGGCCATTCTACTGCCAATGTTTGTCTATGGAGATTACATGGCTGTGTGCTCAATTTTGTACACCTGTCAGCAGCATGTGTGGCTAAAATTGCAGAATCTACTAATTTGAAGGGGTGTCCACTTTTGTATTTAGTGTTTCTTGCATAGAACGCACAACAACAAGCAGATTAGGTAAATAGATCATTTTTATTATACTATGGGGTTGTCTTTTTTTTTTTCATTACTTGTTTAGTTAGCAGAGGAATAGTAAATTACTGTTCTAGCATATTATATTCAGTGCGCCTCGGCATACTTAAATTTTATTTTTTATTTTTTGTGGCTTAGTGGCAATGATTTTGCCATGGCGTGCCGCCACCGCTAAATGACTGCCGCGGAAACACTAAGCTGCACACCACCAGTGGTGTGGTCCGTGAGTACATGTTTGGTCATCCTGCGTTTTTAGTATGTTCATAAGTGTGTGTGTGTGTGTGTGTGTGTTGTCTCCGAGAAGGTTGATCTGAAGGAATTTGTCTTCCACTCGTCCTTTTGCCACATTCATTCAATCAGTATTCTTCTCCTTGTGACTGTCCATATCACTTTCTCCCTGTGCCATTCCTCCTTGTTAGTTTTTTTTATTTTATTTAACCTTTTTTTATCTAGTCAAGTCAGTTAAGAACAAATTCGTATTTTACAATGACTGCCTACTCCGGCCAAACCCTCCCCTAACCCGGAAGACGCTGGGACAATTGTGTGCCCCCCTATTTGTTAAAGCCTCTTACATCTCACCCTCTGTATTCTTCCTTTCAGTGTGGTAGTGTGCAAGTCATGGGGATGTTACATGCCCAGTAGACTATATTCCCAATAACTTGAACTAATGGGAAATTACATGCATAGAACTTCTGAAATAAAACAAAGCCTTACTCTTTCAAATGTATTTTGCTTTCTAATTCAGATAGTTTTAATAGAATTTCATGCTTCTTTTAGGTTCCGTTTATGTTTCTAATTCCTTTATCACAAAACCTAATGAATTTGTCATGTAATGTGTAAGTATCTAGTTGTACTAAGCTTTTGCTAAACCAGTGTCTGTTTCGGTGTTGCTATACTTGTGTGTCATGTCCAGTCACTGGTACTGGTGGCCCCTGGGCCCAGCATTGCAGACACAAACTCTTTTGGACACATTTCTGCTGGACAGAGTTGGTGGCAATGCGCACACACACCCGCCCTCCTGTTTCTGGTTAACTATAGATGCTTGGTTTGTGACACAGAGAGAGGGAGGGAGAAATGAGAGCATACATAGAGCTAGGGGAAGAGAATGAGTTTGGTCCCAAAGGGAGGGCTGCATTCTGGGATGCTTGGTGGCGAAGGAAGCTGAGAATTTGGGGAATTGGAGAGGGTGGTTGGGTAATGTAGGGCAAAGCATAAGGTGGATAGGGTGTACTCAATATAGCAGTCAACTGAAGAATAGAAGGTAGTTACACAGGATTTGCTTCATGCTTTGGAGGAGGATAATTAATTGGCAATGAATAAACCATGATAATCAATTTTCCTTCAATGCTGCGAATTTTTGTGCTATCTCCCTCCAGCAAGTGGTAGTTTCACACGCCTAGTGTGTCGTTCCATTGCTTTCTGAGGAGAGAAGCAAATGGAGAAGGATGTAGTGATGGCTAGAGGATGGGGAGATTCACTGGTGTGAGACAAGTTTGCTGCCTGGATGTCAGGAGGTTGAGATTCCTCACAACAAAGTGATGCCCCTCTGACTGACTTACCATAAATGTCTGTAGCTGGCCCACTATAATTTCTCTGAGAGGCATTGTACCTGTATTGCCTTCCTTATTCCTTTCCTTGTCTCTTATCTTCATATACATGACTAATTGAAGCATTGTTGGATCTTAGAATCAGTGGCCTTGACTGTCTGAGAGAACATGAATCACCCTCCATTGCATGCTCTTTATTTCCCTTGTGTGGTCATGCTCTCACTCTGACCACCTCCCTGTCTCTCTGCATTCTCTCTCTTTCCCTATCTCTCTCCATCTTGGTCATTCTATACAGTAACTACCTGTGTCACCTGGGGTGCTCTTCCCTGTGTTTCTGCTGTGGAAACTGCTCTCAGGTTGCTCACTAGAACTCAATACAGCAGGCAACCTGGCTGGCAGGCAGAGTACAGGCTGAGTACTCCACAAGGAGTCCAGGCGTTAGGTATTTATTGCTTGGATGGCAGTTCAGTTCCCTATTAATGCATGGTTACTCTGTTTGATGAACTCCTCTCAGAAATTGTTTGTCGTGTTCCTCCCTTTGGGACCACAAGAGAGGAAGGACAGAGCGGGAGAAGACAGCAACACGATGTGTTCCACCACTTGCTCTCTGCTCCAGTTACATGACTGTCTTAGAGAAATGAAGCTTGGATTTATTTTTCCTAGCTTGCGCAACATTTCACTCAATCAGCTTTTATACTTAAGCAATAATACAGGCTATGTGTTAGGACATTTATCATGGCTGTGACATGGTCTCTTTCTGACTGCCATGTAAAGTACAACTACCCAAAAATGGTTGATATGGAGGCTCTTCCCCCTTGCTAGTTAGCCAACTACACACTTAACACAATCACTTCAGACTGAAGTTGGAAAGACAGCAAACTATATACAAACTATTGACATTTCTTTGTATATATCCAGGAAAATTATGCTGATTCATGATTTTGACAGGCAGAGAAAAGCTTTCTGTCTCGTCCTGACACCCGACACGTTCATTATTGCCGTACCCATTGGAGATCAAATTTCAATATTGCAACAATGTTGCAAATGTCGGGAGTGTCTCAATGCTTTTTACAGTGGCAGATGAGACTGTGGATCTGTAACACCTAGGGTTGCAAAGGGTTGCAAACTTTCTGGTAAATTTCCGGAATTTTTCCATGGGAAGTTAAGCCCAGGAATTTGGGGAATTTTGCTTAAATTCATCAAAGTTAGCTTAAAACATATCCTGTACCGGCAGGATAGAACAGCATCTGGTAAGACAAGATGTGGAGGGCTATGTATTTTTGTAAATAACAGCTGGTGCACGATATCTAAGGAAGTCTTGAGCTATTGCTCACCTGAGGTAGAGTATCTCATGATAAGCTGTAGAGCACACTCTCTACCTAGAGAGTTTTCATCTGTATTTTTCATAGCTGTTTACATACCACCACGGTCAGAGGCTGGCACTAAGACAGCATTGAATGAGCTGTATTCCGCCATAAGCAAACAAGAAAACGCTCACCCGGAGGCGGGCGCTGCTAGTAGCCGGGGACTTTAATGCAGGGAAACTTAAATCCGTTTTACCAAATTTCTATCAGCATGTTAAATGTGCAACCAGAGGAGAGAAAAAACCTTTGGACCACATTTACTCCACACACAGAGACGCATACAAAGCTCTCCCTCACCCTCCATTTGTCAAATCGGACCATAATTCTATCCTGATTCCTGCTTGCAAGCAAAAATTAAAGCAGGAAGCACCAGTGACTAGATCAATAAAAAAAGTGGTCGGATTAAGCCGATGCTAAACTGCAGGACTGTTTTGCTAGCACACACTGGAAGGACTGTTTTGCTAGCACACACCATCCTCCGATGGCTTTGAGTACACCACATCAGTCATTGGATTCATCAAGAAGTGCATAGATGACGACGTCCCCACAGTGACCATAGGTACATACCCCAACCAGAAGCCATGGATTACAGGCAACATTCACACTGAGCTAAACAGGTCAAGATTCACAAGGCCGCAGGGCCAAATGGATTACCAGGACGTGTACTGCAAGCATGCGCTGACCAACTGGCAAGTGTCTTCACTGACATTTTCAACCTCTCCCTGTCTGAGTCTGTAATACCATAACGTTTTAAGCGGACCACCATAGTGCCTGCGCCCAAGAACACTAAGGTAACCTGCCTAAATGACTACCAACTACCAACCCAAGTGATTTGAAAGGCTGGTCATGGCTCACATCAACACATTATCCCAGAAACCCTAGACCCACTCCAATTTGCATACGGCCCCAACAGATCCACAGATGATGCAATCTCTATTGCACTCCACACTGCCCTTACCCACCTGGACAAAGGGAACACCTATGTGAGAATGCTGTTCATTGACTACAGCTCAGCGTTCAACACCATAGTGCCCTCAAAGCTCATCACTAAGCTAAGGATTCTGGGACTAAACACCTCCCTCCTCAACTGGATCCTGGACTTCCTGACGGGCCGCCCCCAGGTGGTAAGGGTAGGTAACAACACATCCGCCATGCTGATCCTTAACACAGGGGCCCCTCGGATGTGTGCTCTGTCCCCTCCTGTACTCCCTGCTCACTCATGACTGCACGGCAAGGCACAACTTCAACACCATCATTAAGTTTGCCGATGACACAACAGTGGTAGTCCTGATCAACGACGAGACAGCCTGTAGGGAGGTGGTCAGAGAACTGGCTGTGTGGTGCCAGGACGACAACCTCTCCATCAACGTGATCAAGACAATGGAGATCATTGTGGACTACAGGAAAAGGAGGACCGAGCACGCCCCCATTCTCATCGACGGAGCTGTAATGGAGCAGGTTGAGAGCTTCAAGTTCCTTGGTGTCCACATCACCAACAAACTTATCATGGTCCAAGCACACCAAGACAGTTGTGAAGACGGCACAACAAAACCTATTCCCCCTCAGGAGACTGAAAAGATTTGGCATGGGTCCTCAGATCCTCAAAAGGTTCTACAGCTGCACCATTGAGAGCATCCTGACTGGTTCCATCCCTGCCTGATATGAGGGTAGTGCTTATGGCCCAGTACATCACTGGGGCCGAGCTCCCTGCCATTCAGGACCTCTATACCAGGCGGTGTCAGAGGAAGGCCCTAAAAATTGTCAAAGACTCCAGCCACTTTGGCGTTAGGCTGGTCTCTGCTACCGCATGGCAAGCGGAACCGGAGCTCCAAGTCTAGGTCCAAGGGGGTAGCTAAACCGCTTCTACACCCAATCCATAAGACTCCTGAACACCTAATCAAATGGCTACCCAGACTCTTTGCATTGCCCCCTCCCCTCTTTTACACTGCTGCTACTCTGTTGTTATCATCAATGCATAGTCACTTTAACTCTACCCACGTGCATATTACCTGAACTAACCGGTGCCCCTGCACATTGACTCTGTACTGGTACCCCTCTATGTAGTCTCACTGTTGTTATTTTACTGCTACTCTTTAATTACTGGTCACATTTTTATTTTAAACTCCGTTGTTTGGTCAGGGGCTCGTAAGTAAGCATTTCACTAAGGTCTACACTAGTTGTATACGACGCATGTGACTAACATTTGATTTGAATATATTTTATATTACATACTTTTTTTTGTTAACTAGTAAATAGTAGCCTACAGCAAAGTGTGTTTTAAATCATTTCTAACTTGTTAAAAATATTTCTTACAAAGGAGTTGTTTGGGCTAGGTGAATCAGACACCTTATCAATAGCAACAGCTCATGGTCCTCCTGGAATCAAAGTTTATTTTGACTCAATGGAGAAACGTAGTCAGAGCAATGCTTGCTCGAGCTGTGTATGCAACTGGTTCACCTCTGATGCTCACAGGCAATGTGTATTGGAAGAGATTTTTGTATGTTCTCCGCCCAGCATACACCCCTCCAACCAGACATGCTTTATATACTAATTTGCTGGATGCAGAGTTCAAGTGATGGTCAAGCAAATCACAGAGAAAGCAGACTGTTGCAATCTCTGATGGGTGATCGAATGTTCGTGGGCAAGGAATAATTAACTACATCTCAATCCCTCAACCAGTATTCTACAAGAGCACAGACACAAGGGACACACCGGTCTCTACATTGCAGATGAGCTGATGGTAGTCAACAAGGACCTTGGAACACAGAAAGTATTTGCACTGGTGACAGACAATGCTGTGACCATGAAGGCTGCTTGGTCTAAAGTGGAGTCCTCCTACCCTCACATCACACCCATTGGCTGTGCTGCTCATGCATTGCATCAGTCTGCCAATATGGACAGCCCCATCAAGAGGACCCTCCTGGATGATGTATTTCGGGAGAGAGTGGTTAGCAGCCTGAAACCTATAGCAGTAGCCATTGCACGGATTGAGGAAGACAATGCCATCCTGTCTGATGTTCAGACTCTGCTTGCAGATGTAAGAGAAGAAATCCGTACTGCCCTTCCCACTTCACTGTTGCTCCAAGTAGAGGAAACTGCAGTTCTGAAATGCATCAAAAAGCATGAAGACTTCTGCCTGAAGCCCATACACGCCGCAGCGTACTTGTTGGACCCCAAGTATGCTGGCGCAGAGATTAACAAGGCCTATGGTGTCATCACTACCATGTCTCGCCACCTAGTCTGGATGAGGGCAAGGTTCTTGGCAGTCTGGTGAAGTACACTTCCAACCAAAGGGTTTGGGATTGAGATGCAATATGGCAGTTGTGCCAACATATCTCATCAGCCACCTGGTGGAAGGGACTTTGTGGATCTGAGGCTCTTTCCCCTGTTGCCTCCATCATCCTCCAAATCCCACCAACATCAGCCGCCTCAGAGTGCAACTGGTCCTTGTTTGGGAACACACACCAAAGCACACAACAGGCTGACCAATACAAGGGTTGAAAAATTGGTGGCCATCAGGGCAAATATGAGGCTTTTTGAGCCTGACAACGAGCCATCATCAACAAGGTTGGAGTGACCGTGAAGAGGAGGCCTCCATCTGATGTTCAAGCAATATTCCCTTTTGTTGTTTAGTGAAATCATCCCATGTGAAGAGTCAACTCATTTAATTAAAGTTCAATTCGTAACTAAATAGTTTTTTTTATTTCTATTGGAAGGATTTAATCATTTGCGATTATGTCTACTTATGATATGGTAAATATCCAATGCAAAAAAAAAAACTACTTTTTAAACGGTATTAATGTGCATATATTCCCGTTAATTCCCATTTTATTCGCATTTAAATCCTCCAGAAAGTTTCCACCTTGAATATTCCCCAAAATGTACCACCCTAGTAACAGCAGTATTGCATTGCTAGGTAATGATTCAAACCAGGTCTGGTTTTCTGAATGTGGCCATGTGTATGTTGTTTGGTATGTCATGGGATAGACTCATACTCCAAATCACCTGTTGAATAAGGCTGGCTGTAGTGGGTTAGCCATTTGAATGAAGTGAGTATTAAGTATAGCCTATAGAGATCATTTTTTTGGAATTCTACAAGATCAGTCTTTGTTGCATGCTGATTGTTTCACTCTGACATTTCTTTCCCCACAGTGATGGACACCAAGGCAGTGTTTGCTGCCCTGTACGGTGTGTGTGAGGAGAATGCTACATTCTTCTCTGAGGGTGCTAAGGGGGCCCAGGGGGGCCCGGCACAGCGGCTGGTGGACACCATGACCCTGATCCAGGAGCACGCCCGCAGCCTGGAACCTGTCATCGCCGGCTTCGCTGCAATCTACCACCACTTTGACTTTGACCCACACATACCAGCCAACGGATACCGCTCTCTAGTCAAGGTAGGATGGCAGGGTTTGTGTGTCTGTATGTGTGACAACTCCCTAGTTAAGAGGGAGTGTGTATGTTAGTGTTAGTGCATATGTGTGTGCCTGACGGTCTCTCAACATTGGGAAGAACTCAACACCAGCATCGTATGCCTCAAATTTATTTGTATTCTGTTAGTTTTTTTTGCTACCAATTGATTGAGTGTCATAATAGAACCTCTTCAGGCTCCCTCTTGTATTGATGAGAAATAAAGACCTTCTCTCTGCCAGCTGCTTACCTCTATTAAAAAGTCCCTGAATTTCAGTCTCCACCTTTTTCATGGTCTCTCACTCCTTTTCTGTACCTGTTGTTATTTGCTCTCACACATTCTCTTTTTTGAATGTTATTTCTATCACTCACACGCAAGCACTTTTCCTCCCACCCCCCTCTTAGGTGGTGCGCTGCTGCATTCTTCACATCATCCACAAGGGGCGCTACATCTCCACCAACCGACGTAGCATCTTCTTTCGGACGGCCCACAACGCAGGGGAGATGGAGGCCTACTGCTCGGCCCTATGTCAGCTGAGAGCCCTGCTCTACCTGGCCCAGCGACTGCTGCACGACAACAGCCACGGTAACCTGTTCTTCCACGAGGAGAGCGGCCTCAGCCAGAGCTTCATCCGGGAGTACTCCTCCATGCACAAGGGCTGCTTCTACGGACGCTGCCTCGGATTCCAGGTGGGGGGGAGGAGAGGAGACTGGGAGGGAGGAATACTTTTGGGATGACCTTTAGGCCCTTTCTGTTAGCCTGAGGGGAAAGTATTTTGTAGTGATTTGTATCATGTCTCTCCTCTTCCAGTTCACTCCAGCCATCCGTCCCTGTCTGCAGACCATAGCCATTGGCCTGGTGGCCTTCGGAGAGAACTACAGGCGCCACCAGTCAGGCATTGGTCAGTGGCTCCAGCAAACCTCCCTATTGATGGAAACAAAAGCACTCAATCATGAATTCATTCTCATTTACATCCTAAACCATTCTACTGAAATGGCAACTCAGTCAACGTGAAGGGAGTGTGAGGGTGAATATCAATGCTAGATACAATACATCATTAAAGGATCATTTAAAGGGAGACTTACTTACATTAACCCACACACACATTTGAAATACTTCATTTTAATCCCCAAATCACATTACAGTCAAGAAGGATTCCAACATTTCATAGGTCATTGATACATGGACGCTTATGAGTACAGAAAGCACCTTCTCCATACATCACACATACACAAGTAAGCATTTTTCTGTTAGTCTACACCTGTTTACGAAGGATGTGATGGCACACACACGGTATGATCTAACACTGTCTTGTGCTCTATGCTGCGTCCCAGTGGAGGAAGGAGGTATTGCACCATATGGTGAGTGTCTGTCCCCCTGACCACTGCCATAGTCTCAGTCTGGGACATAAAGCCAGGCTTTGACATGGTCAATAGGTGACCACGGGCATAGAGTGACCAAGTCTTAGTGTTTAATTCGATTAGGGGATCATCTGTTTTAGTGTTGTGGTGGAACAAATAGCCATACAATTCAGCTCTCCTGGACAACAGGTGACCACTGCTCCGTCTCATCCAGACACTCCTGTAGCTACAGGGATTGAAAGAATTCTGTTTAACAGTAACATGTACTGCCTCCACTCATGGCCATCGCTCTCTCTGCCTCCCCCTCCCTGTGTTTCTGTCTCAGTGAGTTGATGTGGTGATTTGATGTGTTAGCATCCACTCACTCCTTCTCCTCCACTCTCTCCCTCTTCTTCCCTGTCTCTTTTCTGTCATTATCTTTATCCATACCTATACATTTTTTCCTCTCTGCCACTTCCACTACCTTGTCCCCCTCTCTTTTTACCTGCGACTGTCTTTATCACCCTCTCCTTCTTGCCTCCCTCCTACAACCATCCATCTACTGTCTTCTCTCCCCCTCCCCTCTTTCTCCAGGTGTAGCAGCCAGCTCCTTCTTTACCTCAGGGAAGTACGCCATCGACCCGGAGTTAAGGGGGGCGGAGTTTGAACGCATCACTCAGAACCTGGACGTCCACTTCTGGAAGGCCTTCTGGAACATCACAGAGACCGAGGTTCTATCTGTGAGTCACTGACCACTGGATGGACCCTGGAACGGGTCTCTGGTAGAATACTTTCCCCTTGCGCTGGGATGTACAGCTCAGTGGTAGATTACTCTTCCCTTGTATGTGTTTGTCTCAGCGTTTGTCCTGTTGGCCTGTCCTGTTGGCTATCTTGACTCTGTCTTTCATTCCTCTCATAATTACAGTGGGGCAAAAAAGTATTTAGTCAGCCACCAATTGTGCAAGTTCTCCAACTTAAAAAGATGAGAGAGGCCTGTAATTTTCATCATAGGTACACTTCAACTATGACAGACGAAATGAGAAAAAGAAATCCAGAAAATCACATTGTAGGATTTTTAATTTATTTATTTGCAAATTATGGTGGAAAATAAGTATTTGGTCACATACAAACAAGCAAGATTTCTGGCTCTGATGAAAATTACAGGCCTCTCTCATCTTTTTAAGTGAGAGAACTTGCACAATTGGTGGCTGACTAAATACTTTTTTGCCCCACTGTATGTAGTTGCAGAGCTTGTAGTACTGTCACTGTGTTTGGATATATTTTGATTTTACTGGATGCTTTCCTGCCATGAGGAGATGCTCTCAGCATTGTCTTTTGTAAAGTTTATTGACCTACAAATGACTGGAATATCAAAACAAAAGAATGAAATGATAGGGTGAATTATGTTAATCTGATTTGCCCTCTCCCTTCCCTCTTTCTTTCTTGTCCCTCCTAAAGGAAAAGACTGAAACATTGCAGTGTATCTGTGATGGATGACAAAGTAATCTTCCTCCTCCTCCTTTCCTCCCCCCCTCAGAGTCTAGCCAGTATGACGTCCACCCAGGTGAAGGTGAACCGTGCCCTCTCTGTGCCCCCTGTGCCCTTTGACCTCCCGCTGGTGGCTGATCCCCACCTCACTGTCACCATAGAGGCCCCGTCGGCCCACACCGGCCCTGGCCCCGTGCAGATGAGGCTGATCTCCTACGAGCTGAGGGAGGGACAGGTAACTAAAGACTTGTTCATATTGGCAGTTTGAAGTGACTCAAATTGGGACCTATTTTTTTTGAAAATCCGATTCAAATTGTACTTTTCCTGCAGTCTGAACAGCCAAAAAGCACATTTCAAACCACCTTTATATGTGAGGAAAAGGAGGACCAAGGCAGTGTTATATAATGAATGAAAATGCCTTTATTTGTATGGCATGTTCAATGGAAACAAAGATTAAAAACTAGTAAAAAAAACTATACACATTAAAAAGTGAAATACTGTAGATATGTTATCAAAATGCAAATCAAGGCTGGAAGCATAATCCAAAACGTTTTGCAACGGAAACATTTACTCTAAACGGAAAACGTTTTGCAATGTAAACAAGTTTGTATTGGACAAATGCAGGTACAGTAGAAGTCGGAAGTTTACATACACTTAGGTTGGAGTCATTAAAACTTGTTTTTCAACCACTCCGCAAGGCTTAACAAACTATAGTTTTGGCAAGTCAGTTAGGACATCTACTTTGTGCATGACACAAGTAATTTTTCCAACAATTGTTTACAGAGATTATTTCACTTATAATTCACTGTATCACAATTCCAGTGGGTCAGAGGTTTACATACACTAAGTTCACTGTGCCTTGAAACAGCTTGGAAAATTCCAGAAAATGCTGTCATGGCTTTAGAAGCTTCTGATAGGCTAATTGACATAATTTGAGTCAATTGGAGGTGTACCTGTGGATATATTTCAAGGCCTACCTTCAAACTCAGTTGCTCTTTGCTTGACATCATGGGAAAATCAAAAGAAATCAGCCAAGATCTTAGGAAAAAAAATTGTAGACCTCCACAAAACTGGCTCATCCTTGGGAGAAATGCCTGAAGGTACCACGTTCATCTGTACTTACAATATTATGGAAGTATAAACACCATGGGACCACGCAGCCGTCATACCGCTCAGGAAGGAGACGCGTAACCTGAAAGGCCACATAGCAAGGAAGAAGCCACTGCTCCAAACCTGCCATAAAAAAGCCAGACTACGGTTTGCAACTGCACATGGGGACAGATTGTACTTTTTGGAGAAATGTCCTCTGGTCTGATGAAACAAAAATATAACTGTTTGGCCATAATGACCATCGTTATGTTTGGAGGAAAAAGGGGGAGGCTTGCAAGCCAAAGAACATCATGTTGTGGGGGTGCTTTTCTGCAGGAGGGACTGGTGCACTTCACAAAATAGATGGCATCATGAGGAAGGAAAATTGTGGATATATTGAAGCAACATCTCAAGACATCAGTCAGGAAGTTAAAGCTTGGTCGCAAATGGGTCTTCCAAATGGACAATGACCCCAAGCATACTTCCAAAGTTATGGCAAAATGGCTTCAGGACAACAAAGTCAAGGTATTGGAGTGGCCATCACAAAGCCCTGAACTCAATCCTATAGAATATTTGTGGGCAGAACTGAAAAGGTCTGTGTGAGCAAGGAGGCCTACAAACCTGACTCAGTTACACCAGCTCTGTCAGGAGGAATGGGCCAAAATTTGCCCAATTTATTGTGGGAAGCTTGTGGAAGGCTACCCAAAATGTTTGACCCAAGTTAAACAATTTAAAGGCAATGCTACCAAATACTAATTGAGTGTATGTAAACTTCTGACCCACTGGGAATGTGATGAAAGAAATAAAAGCTGAAATAAATCATTCTCTCTACTATTATTCTGACATTTCACATTCTTAAAATAAAGTGGTGGTCCTAACTGACCTAAGACAGGGAATTTTTACTAGGATTAAATGTCAGGAATTGTGAAATACTGAGTTTAAATGTATTTGGCTAAGGTGTATGTAAACTTCCGACTTCAACTGAAGGTCCCGCTTTGTTCTTTGGTTCCTAGTGAATACATCCCTGGTCTCATACGGGTTACATTCCAGTCTCAGCTGATTCTAGATCAAAGTTCACTGTTAACCTTTCAAATCTCAGACACGCAGAATCTTTGACTGTAGGATCAAAATGTGCTCCTGTCGCTGTAAAACCTTCGACAGCAGCGGTCTGACAGTGTGTATTTCCCAAATTTAATTGGATTTAAGCTGCTGCCATCAGCTGTTGAGAAGCCTCTTCCTGCGTGAAATGCTTCAACATCAAGGGATTCTGTTAGTTTGCGTTTCCTTTGTTTGAGAGCAGCTGTAGTAAACGACAGTGTCTCGTCTTTTCTGCTCATCCGTGGCTCTTAATCCCTTTAAATCCTAACACACGCACACACTCACATGTTATTTATTTGGGGAGGTATTGAACAGCAGAGCTGAGCACCTTTAGTCTGGCATTAAACCAGACATGATATCAGCCAACACTTTCAACTCACTCATTGATCCTGCTCAGTCAAAGAGCTGCTGTCTTATGTGGAGAACACAAGCGAAAGCCTTTCTGCTGTTCCCTGCTAATGTTAATGAATGGGAATGAGGATAGTGTGTTTGTGGTGGAGCTGGAAGGACAGTCAGGAGCAGAGAACAAACCACACAGCTAATCCTGACTGAAGGGATTGTTCAACAGAGCTGTAAAGCAAACGGACAAATCAACATCTGTAGCAATTGAAGTGAAAACAGAATTGTTCTAGCTTTGATTGATTTGATCGTGTTTCTCTGGCTGTCTCTGTCTCCCTCCCTCCTCTGTAGGATAGTGAGGCGTTGCTGTCCCTGTCTCGTTCTGAGGGGGGTCCTATCTCCCTGTCTCTGGGAATGAAGACCAAGCAGAGTCCTCCTTCTCGCTGGCTCCTAGTGCACTACCACGGAGGAGGCTTTGTGGCCCAGACCTCCAAGTCTCACGAGGTAACAACACATTCTGTTCTCGTTTGTTGGGGAGGAATTGACCGTCACGTTTCACCTTTAACCTAACTAGTGTCTCTATGGTGGGAACCCATGGTGTGGCCTGGTTCTATCCACAGCCTATCATGTTCAAGACATCAACGTATTTTTTTATTTATTATTATAGTTAACTGGAATCAAACCATTCTAATGAACAGTTTGAGAATTGCGTTGTTAGAGGGGTACTTGGTGGTCTTGAGGATATGTTTGGAATGATTGTGTTTTCACTCCATGGCTTCCCTGTAATGAGCCATTCCTGCTAATGACTGTTTAATTCATCCAGTAGGGTTGATAGACACAAACTGACTTTATTTATATCACTCTATATTATCCAGTGATTGGTGCAGGCCAGCCCCCCCTTTCCCCTCTTCCATCTCCTCCCTCCTCATTCCATCTCCTCTCTCCCTCTCCCCCCTGTATTATATAACCAGCAGGCTACTTTAAACAACTGAGACACATCACCATGAAACCAGAGTGGACTGCCAGTCCCTTGATCTCCAATAGCCTAGCAACCAGAGGCTATAGGAAGTGATCTGAGGAGGAACAAGGCTGTCATGTTGAATTAGCCTAGAACTCTGCATTAAGTTATTATGGCTTTATATTACATAGGCCCTAATGGAAGATGTCTGTCTGTGTGTGATCTCTAGGCTCTCCTCTAACCCTGTCCTCTAAGCTTTCCTCCTTTCTGATCATTATTCCCTTTGCTCTCTACTCTCCTTTGTCCTAATTGTCCTCTTCTGTCATTTTTGTAATCCATCCCTGCTCTCTGCTTTCCTTTCTCTCTCCTCCCTCCTTCACTGTACCCATTATGTTCTTCCTTCTTCCCCCTGGCCAGTGAAGAGATGGATAGTCTGTGAGGGCATTCATCTCTCTCTATGTGGGCCGCTGGCAAGCCTTGTGATTGGCAGACCTGGCTGACGGGTGTCAAAACGCATCATGTACTGACAATGACGATCGTTCAAATTGACACACAGGCGCACACACGCCACACCACACATGTCAGCGGTGCCAGACTGTGATCTATTATGACAGCGTGGCTTTAAGAGTGCAGGGCAGATTCCCAGGGATGGTGTTGAGGTGGTGTCTGGCAGTGTGATGTGGTCACATCCAGTCATGGGCCGCTGTGGTGAGGCGCTCTATGTATTGTTTAGAGAGGCGGAGCTGTCACTACTGACACTGTCACTGATGCTTCGAGAGAAGAGGAGGAGGGGCGATCGAAGGACAGGAGAGAAAGTTCTGTAGAGGAGGGCAGACTAATATTGTCAGATGAGATTTATTGTCAGATGTACGCTCTGACTTCTCACTTAGCTAAGTACTTGATGACCGTACAAGGTTCTAATATAAAAAGCAAGTATTCTAAGGATGTTTTATCTGGAAAGTATGCGTCTAAGAAAGCTAATCATTTAGCTACCATGACATCAAATTGCATAGCAACAACAGGCCAACATCACCCCTGTGTAGTGAGAGCAAGGTTGTCATGTTGCATTTGTGAACACGGTGCACATACCGAACAGAATTACCAAGCCGGCACTGGAGGTAGGCAGTGTATGTTTGGGGTTGGGTTGGTAGTTCACCAATACAGAACCTGCAAGGTGGGAATCTGGTACCAGGACCTCTCTCCTATCCTTCCCAGCACCACCTCCTGTAAAGCTAGCTAGGGGGCACTAAGAAGCATTCAGAACTGCAAACAGCACTCTGCCTGCCCTGGTAGGGGCATGCACCATCTACAGTGAACTCACTACTTTCACCTCCATTTACCCCCTGTCTCTCTTCTCCAGCCGTACCTGAAGAGCTGGTCTCAGGACCTGGGTGTGCCCATCCTGTCTGTGGACTACTCTCTGGCCCCTGAAGCCCCCTTCCCCAGGGCCCTGGAGGACTGCTTCTACGCCTACTGCTGGGCCATCAAGAACCACCACCTGCTGGGTAGGACAACACACCACTACCACTTTATCTAACCCTACTGCTGGGCCATCAAGAACCACCACCTGCTGGGTAGGACAACACACCACTACCACTTTATCTAACCATACTGCTGGGCCATCAATAACCACCACCTGCTGGGTAGGACAACACACCACTACCACTTTATCTAACCATACTGCTGGGCCATCAATAACCACCACCTGCTGGGTAGGACAACACACTACTACCACTTTATCAAACCCTAACCCTACTGCTGGGCCATCAAGAACCACCACCTGCTGGGTAGGACAACACACCACTACCACTTTATCTAACCCTACTGCTGGGCCATCAATAACCACCACCTGCTGGGTAGGACAACACACCACTACCATTTTATCTAACCATACTGCTGGGCCATCAATAACCACCACCTGCTGGGTAGGACAACACACTACTACCACTTTATCAAACCCTAACCCTACTACTGGGCCATCAATAACCACCACCTGCTGGGTAGGATAACACACCACTACCACTATCTTAGAATAGAATGATCTTTAATGTCCCAGAGGGGAAAATGTCTTTGGCTACATTTTGATGCTGTACAGTTGAAGTTGGAAGTTTACATACACTAAGGTTGAGTCATTTTTAAACACTCCACAAATTTCTTGTAAACACACTATAGTTTTGGCAAGACGGTTAGGACATCTACTTTGTGCACGACACAAGTACTTTTTCCAACAATTGTTTACAGACAGATTATTTCACTTATAATTCACTGTATCACAATTCCAGTGGGTTAGAAGTTTACATACAGTAAGTTGACTGTGCCTTTAAACAGCTTGGAAAATTCCAGAAAATGATGTCATGGCTTTAGAAGCTTCTGATAGGCTAATTGACATCATTTGAGTCAATTGGAGGTGTACCTGTGGATATATTTCAAGGCCTACCTTCAAACTCAGTGCCTCTTTGCTTGACATCATGGGAAAATCAAAAGAAAAAATTGTAGACCTCCCCAAGTCTGTTTCATCCTTGGGAGAAATGTCCAAATGCCTGAAGGTACCACGTTCATCTGTACTTACAATAGTACGCAAGTATAAACACCATGGGACCATGCTGCCGTCATACCGCTGAGGAAGGAGACTCATTCTGTCTCCTAGTGATCAACATGCTTTGGTGTGAAAAGTGCAAATCAATCCCAGAACAACAGCAAAGGACCTTGTGAAGATGCTGGAGGACACAGGCACAAACGTATCTATATCCACAGTAAAATGAGTCCTATATCAACATAGCCTGAAAGGCCGCTCAGCAAGGAAGAAGCCACTGCTCCAAAACCACCATAAAAAAGCCAGACTACGGTTTGCAACTGCACATGGGGACGAAGATTGTACTTTTTGGAGAAATGTCCTCTGGTCTGATGAAACAAAAATAGAACTGTTCGGCCATAATGACCATCGTTATGTTTGGAGGAAAAAGGGGGAGGCTTGCAAGCTAAAGAACACCATCCCAACCGTGAAGCACGGGGGTGG
This sequence comes from Brachymystax lenok tsinlingensis, assembly GCA_030435695.1. NCBI lineage: Eukaryota > Metazoa > Chordata > Actinopteri > Salmoniformes > Salmonidae > Brachymystax > Brachymystax lenok. Next base: position 92,833,756 of record CM059789.1, on the reverse strand, counting down.
CAGCATCATGTTGTGGGGGTGCTTTGCTGCAGGAGGGATTGGTGCACTTCACAAAATAAATGACGACATGAGGAAGAAAAATTGTGGATATATTGAAGCAACATCTCAAGACGTTAAAGGTTGGCCACAAATTGGTCTTCCAAATGGACAATGACCCCAAGCATACTTCCAAAGTTGTGGCAAAATGGCTTAAGGACAACAAAGTCAAGGTATTGGAGTGGCCATCACAAAGCCCTGACCTCAATCCAATAGAACATTTGTGGGCAGAACTGAAAAGGCATGTGCGAGCAAGGAGGCCTACAAACCTGACTCCGTTACACCAACTCTGTCAGGAGGAATGGGCCAAAATTCGCCCAACTTATTGTGGGAAGCTTGTGATAGGCTACCCCAAACGTTTGACCCAAGTTAAGTGTAAAGGCAATGCTACCAAGTACTAATTGAGTGTATGTGAACTTCTGACCCACTGGGAATGTGATGAAATAAGTAAAAGCTGAAATAAATCATTCTCTACTATTATTCTGACATTTCACATTTTTAAAATTAAGCGGTGATCCTAACTGACTCAAGAATTTTTACTAGTATTAAATGTCAGGAATTGTGCAACTGAGTTTAAATGTATTTGGCTAAGGTGTATGTAAACTTCTGACTTCAACTGTATATATGAATAGACAGACCTGCTTTTTCAGATGGGCTTTATTCCCAATTATCGCAATATTTACTATGGATACTTCCTGGTACTTAATAAATTATTATGACAGAAAGCTACAGACTGGTTAGCTTGGAACTCACTCAACTGAAGGCCATAGTCTCAACTTATGTCTCAATTATAAAACATTGTGGGACAAGATAAAACAGCTATACGGTAGTTGCATATCAACAACCACCCCCCTCATTGCCCCATATAGACACGGGTACAGAGAGTGGGACTTGGAAGTGTTATACACAGTGGAGGTTCTAGACCCTTTCAACTGGGGGGGCCAAGCTGGGGCCAGTTGTACTGTTAGAGGGGCCAGTTACATTAGACGTTATTGTTGTCATAATTTTCTTCACTTCATTGCAGGCATTAGTAGGCAAAAGACCATGTCCCTCTAGTAAATGTGTGGGTTTAATTAGTGTTCCACGTTGCCACTGTCTCATAACGGATGTAAAAAAAAGAACGATAGCAAAAATTAGTTATGCAAAAATTATTTCATACTCCACATTTAGGGGGGCCACAAGGGGGTCCAAAATTGTTGTCACAGGGGCACCCCCACCCCAGAACCGCCAGTGGTTATACAGACTCACTTTTACTCAGCTTTTCTATTCTCTCCCTCCCTCTTTCTCTCTCACTTTGTCCCTTTCTCTCACTCTCTTGCCTCCATCTACTGACTCTGACACTCCTCTCTCTCAGGTTGGACGGGGGAGAATGTGTGTCTGGCCGGTGACAGTGCTGGTGGTAACCTGTGTATTACAACATCGATGCGCGCTGCGTCTCACGGTGTGCGGATGCCTGATGGCATCGTAGCTGCCTACCCTGCCATCCTGCTCACCGCCTACGCCTCGCCCTCCCGCCTGCTCACCCTCTTCGATCCCCTACTGCCCCTCAGTGTGCTCTCCAGGTGTCTCAGCGCCTACGCAGGTAAGACTGTGTGTGAGAGGGAGCAGAGATGGTTTGCTGCCCCTGAGTGTAGTGCGTGTTCTTTGTGCAATCAATGCTGGTGAGTAATTGGTACCACATTTCCCCTTCCTCTCTCCCCCCAGGCGAGGAGCCCCAGGCAGAGAAGCAGGTGGAGAAGGTGAGCACTCTGAGCATGGTGAGGAGAGACACGGCCCTGCTGCTCAGAGACTTCAAACAGGGAGCTTCCAACTGGATCCACTCCCTACTCGACCCCAACAGAGCCGCTGCCACGGCATCAACAGGTAGGTACACCATTGTGTGTGAGTTGAGGGGGTCTGGGGTGTGTGTCTTGTGGTGAGAGGGTATGTGTGTCGCTGTTTGTACTTGTGTTCACGCATCTTGGTGTCTGACTGAGGTAAAATAATATTTTCCTATTACCGGAAGGGCCATGTATGTACATATAGTATAGAAGATTCTATTGAAATTGATATCAACAGTTAACATCTAATTAACCAATCAATCACCCACGGCCACCACCCGGTTACGTCACACCCTCATCCATCCATATCAATTCACTGCTTAGTCTCAGGCCGCAGAAGGCTCTCACCACTAATTGTGTTGAAACCCCGCAGTAAGCAGACTATTCCAGGCGTCACCATGTTACCTGACACCCAGCAGCTGTGGGCCAGACTAATGACTGTGTCATTGGGGGATGTACATTATTAAAGGCCATGATGGGGAGTTCATTATTAATAGAAGGGCTCAGTGAGTACAGCTTTGAGAACAGACAAGCCATGACACCCCTTACAGCTGTGTTGTGACGGGGAGATCATATCATAATGACACCATTATTGCTTAAAGCTAGAATCAAAGTGGACACCTCGCATCTGTTTTGGTAAAAACCTGAGAGATGGGCCTGGAGCAATGTAACCATTCTCAAATTCATACTGTAGACTGCTATGGATGGAAGGACTTACCATCCATGTGATAAAAATGGTAGTTTTAACCATGTTTTAAAGCTTTACAGTGTTAGTTTACATTTATATTGTTTACAAACATTGGGGTGAAATAAGATTATATGTGAGGTTATGATGGGGTATGACAGTTGAACTAATCTCACGAGGCATTTTTAAGTTATATTCTTCAACAATTAATGGTGTATATCAATCATTTTTAAGTCCAAAAATGAATGTAGTATCTAACGATTCTAGCTTTTAATATCCATCTCCCGATAACCACACTTCCCTCATCCCTGCCTCTTCTCACCGTCCTCCAATCATGTCTTCATTGATGTTTCCCTGTTCCATAATGGCCTCAGTCTTTGTCTCTCACTCTGCCTCTGTCTTATTTTGTCTGACTCTTTCTCTTCTCTCCTCTTCTTCAGACACGTCTTCGTCAGTGAGGAAGAGTGTGTCTGAGGCATCCATCAGCTCGCCCCACTCGGACCCCCCCGTGCCCCCTGAGCATCCCTCTGACTTCTCCCTGAGGAGAGAGTCTCTGAAGAGCCACACCTGCCAAGACCTGGCAGGCCACGCCGCCAACGCCACCCCCGCTGCCGCCCCCACCACTCCTGCCCACAATGCAATGGTGTTCTCCGAACCCTCGGTATGATACTCTCTGAGTTGCCCTTAACAGATATAGGATCAGATGACCCTCCCCAAATCCTAACCTTAACCATTTGGGGAGGTGTTAAATTGACTGCTAGAGGTCGACCGATTAATCGGCATTGCCAATTTCAAGTTTTCATAACAATCGGTAATCGGCCTTATGAGAATGCCTATTATGGCTGATTTTATATTGCAATCCACGAGGAGACTGCGTGGCAGGCTGACCACCTGTTATGCGAATGCAGAATCAAAAAGGACCTTGTGGCTGCAAGGAGCCAAGGTAAGTTGCTAACTAACTTATCTAACTTAAAAAGACAATCAATCTTAACATAATCACTAGTTAACTACACATGATTGATGATATTACTAGGTTAACTAGCTTGTTCTGCATTGCATATAATCAATGCGGTGCCTGTTCATTTATCATCGAATCACAGCCTACTTCAACTTGGCCAAACGGGTGATGATTTAACAAGTGCATTCGTGAAAAAAGCACAATCGTTGCACAAATGTACCTAACCATAAACATCAATGCCTTTCTTAAAATCAATACACAAGTATATATTTTTAAACCTGCATATGTAGTTAAAATAAATTGAAATAAATAAATTTGATAGAGCAGTCTGACTGAGCGGTGGTAGGCAGCAGCAGGCTCGTAAGCATTCATTCAAACAACACTTTACTGCGTTTGCCAGCAGCTCTTCGCAATGCTTGAAGCACAGCGCTGTTTATGACTTCAAGCCTATCAACTCCCGAGATTAGGCTGGCAATACTAAAGTGTCTATAAGAACACCCAATAGTCAAAGGTATATGAAATACAAATGGTATAGAGAGAAATAGTCCTATAATTCCTATAATAACTACAACCTAAAACTTGTTAACTGGGAATATTGAGACTCATGTTAAAAGGAACTCTCATATGTTCTCATGTTCTGAGCAAGGAACTGAAACAGTAGCTTTTTTTCTTCTCCAACACTGTTTTAACATTATTTAAACCAAATTGAACATGTTTCATTATTTATTTGAGACTAGATTAGATTTTATTTATGTATTATATTAAGTTAAAATAAGTGTTCATTCAGTATTGTTTTAATTGTCATTATTTTATATATATATATATATATATATATATATACACACACACACACACACACACACACACACACACACACACACACACACACACACACAGTTGAAGTCGGAGGTTTACATACATTTAAACTGAGTTTAAACAATTCCTGACATTTAATCCTAGTAAAAATTCCCTGTCTTAGGTCAGTTAGGATCACCACTTCATTTTAAGAATGTGAAATGTCAGAATGATAGTTAAGAGAATGATTTTATTTCTTTCAACACATTCCCAGTGGGTCAGAAGTTTACATACAGTCAATTAGTATTTGGTAGCATTGCCTTTTAAATTGTTTAACTTGGGTCAAACGTGTCGGGTAGCCTTCCACAAGCTTCCCACAATAAGTTGGGTGAATTTTGGCCCATTCCTCTTGACAGAGCTGGTGTAACTGAGTCAGGTTTGTAGGCCTCCTTGCTCGCACACGCTTTTTCAGTTCTGCCCACAAATGTTCTATTGGATTGAGGTCAGGGGTTTGTGATGGCCACTCCAGTACCTTGACTTTGTTGTTCTTAAGCCATTTTGCCACAACTTTGGAAGTATGCTTGGGGTCATTGTCCATTTGGAAGACCCATTTGCGACTAAGCTTTAACTTCCTGACTGATGTCTTGAGATGTTGCTTCAATATAACCACATAATATTCCTGCCTCATGATGCCATCTATTTTTGTGAAATGCACCAGTCCCTCCTGCAGCAAAGCATCCCCACAACATGATGCTGCCACCCCCGTCCTTCACGGTTGGGATGGTGTTCTTCGGCTTGCAAGCCTCCCTTTTTTCCTCCAAACATAACGATGGTTATTACGGCCAGTTCTATTTTTGTTTCATCAGATCAGAGGACATTTCTCCAAAATGTGCAGTTATGGCGGTTGTGGAGCAGTGGCTTCTTTCTTGCTGAGCGGCCTTTCAGGTTATGTCGATATAGGACTCGTTTCACTGTGGATCTAGATACTTTTGTACCTGTGTCCTCCAGCATCTTCACAAGGTCCTTTGCTGTTCTGGGATTGATTTGCACTTCGCACCAAAGTACGTTAATCTCTAGGAGACAGAACGCGTCTCTTTCGTGAGTGGTATGACGGCTGCGTGGTCCCATGGTGTTTATACTTGCGTACTATTGTTTGTACAGATGAGCGTGGTACCTTGAGGCGTTTGGAAATTGCTCCCAAGGATGAACCAGATTTGTGGATGTCTACCATTTTTTTTTCTCTGAGGTCTTGGCTGATTTCTTTTGATTTTCCCATGATGTCAAGCAAAGAGGCACTGAGTTTGAAGGTAGGCCTTGAAATACATCCACAGGTACACCTCCAATTGACTCAAATGATGTCATGGCTTTAGAAGCTTCTGATAGGCTAATTGACATCATTTTCTGGAATTTTCCAAGCTGTTTACATACACTACGTTGACTGTGCTTTTAAACTTCTGACCCGCTGGAATTGTGATAGTGAAATAATCTGACTGTAAACAATTGTTGGAAAAATTACTTGTCATGCACAAAGTAGATGTCCTAACCGACTTGCCAAAACTATAGTTTGTTAACAAGAAATTTGTGGAGTGGTTGAAAAACTAATTTTAATGACTCTTAAGTGTATGTAAACTTCCGTCTTCAACTGTATAACGCTGATACCGATTTTATTGGAGGACCAAAAAAAGCAGATGCAGGCAGAACTGTGTGTCTGAGTGTAACCTCTAGTGTGTCAGTATGGGGATAATCTCTGTTTCTATAAAGCCAGTCTGAATTAATGCCTCTGTCTACAGGTGGAATATGAAGAACTGTCACATGACGTCACAGTGAAACATGTTTGTTCCTGTGATTTGAAATGGAAAGAATCTACTTGAGGCTTGTAGATTTTTAGAACAAGTGTCTGGTCCTAACGGAAAGACATCAGTATTATCCAGTATCTAACACCATCAGGTTTCCACAGTCCTTGGTCCATGACTAGTGTTAACTTATGTATTGCCATGGTAAACTATTTTTCTTGTACCCCTCCAGCCTGACAACGTGAGCTTCTTCCTCTCCAAAGAGGAGGTGGTGTCCATGTCGGATGCTTTGTCCTCTGTAGCCATAGCGCCCCCTGAGGGGGAGGAGGGCGTGGTGCTGGAGCACCCTCGGGAGTTCCCCCTGGGCTTCGAACCGCTGCGCTCTGAGCGGCTGGCTGAGATGAAGCTGGCCACCTCGCCTGTCGTCAGGAACCCCTACATGTCTCCTCTACTGGCCCCCGACAGCATGCTGAGAGGACTGCCCCCCATACACCTAGTGGTGAGAGTGAGGGAGGTGGTGGGAGAGCGGGAGGGGAGAGGGAGGACTACCTAGTGGTGAGGGAGAGGGAGGACTACCTAGTGGTGAGGGAGAGGGAGGACTACCTAGTGGTGAGGGAGAGGGGGACTACCTAGTGGTGAGGGAGAGGGGGACTACCTAGTGGTGAGGGAGAGGGGGACTACCTAGTGGTGAGGGAGAGGGGGACTACCTAGTGGTGAGGGAGAGGGGGACTACCTAGTGGTGAGGGAGAGGGGGACTACCTAGTGGTGAGGGAGAGGGGGACTACCTAGTGGTGAGGGAGAGGGGACTACCTAGTGGTGAGGGAGAGGGGGACTACCTAGTGGTGAGGGAGAGGGGGACTACCTAGTGGTGAGGGAGAGGGGGACTACCTAGTGGTGAGGGAGAGGGGGACTACCTAGTGGTGAGGGAGAGGGGGACTACCTAGTGGTGAGGGAGAGGGGGGACTACCTAGTGGTGAGGGAGAGGGGGGACTACCTAGTGGTGAGGGAGAGGGGGGACTACCTCGTGGTGAGGGAGGGGGGGCTGCCTCGTGGTGAGAGGGAGGGAGGGAGGACTACCTAGTGGTGAGAGGGAGGGAGGGAGGACTACCTAGTGGTGAGAGGGAGGGAGGGAGGACTACCTAGTGGTGAGAGGGAGGGAGGACTACCTAGTGGTGAGAGGGAGGGAGCGTGGGAGGACTACCTCGTGGTGAGAGGGAGGGAGGGAGGGAGGACTACCTAGTGGTGAGGGAGGGAGGGAGGGAGGGAGGGAGGACTACCTAGTGGTGAGAGGGAGGGAGGGAGGACTACCTAGTGGTGAGAGGGAGGGAGGGTGGGAGGACTACCTAGTGGTGGGAGGGTGGGAGGACTACCTAGTCGTGGGAGGGAGGGAGGACTACCTAGTCGTGGGAGGGAGGGAGGACTACCTAGTCGTGAGGGAGGGAGGGAGGACTACCCAGTAGGGAGGGAGGGAGGGAGGACTACCCAGTGGTGAGGGAGGGAGAGAGGGAGGGAGGACTACCCAGTGGTGAGGGAGGGAGAGAGGGAGGGAGGACTACCCAGTGGTGAGGGAGGGAGAGAGGGAGGGAGGACTACCCAGTGGTGAGGGAGGGAGAGAGGGAGGGAGGACTACCCAGTGGTGAGGGAGGGAGGGAGGGAGGGAGGGAGGACTACCCAGTGGTGAGGGAGGGAGGGAGGGAGGACTACCCAGTGGTGAGGGAGGGAGGGAGGACTACCCAGTGGTGAGAAGGAGGGAGGGAGGACTACCCAGTGGTGAGAAGGAGGGAGGGAGGACTACCCAGTGGTGAGGAGGAGGGAGGGAGGACTACCCAGTGGTGAGAAGGAGGGAGGGAGGACTACCCAGTGGTGAGAAGGAGGGAGGGAGGACTACCTAGTGGTGGGAGGGAGGGAGGACTACCCAGTGGTGGGAGGGAGGACTACCCAGTGGTGGGAGGGAGCGTGGGAGGACTACCTAGTGGTGGGAGGGAGCGTGGGAGGACTACCTAGTGGTGCGAGGGAGGGAGGACTACCTAGTGGTGAGAGGGAGGGAGGGAGGACTACCTAGTGGTGAGAGGGAGGGAGGGAGGGAGGACTACCTAGTGGTGAGAGGGAGGACTACCTAGTGGTGAGAGGAGGGAGGGAGGACTACCTAGTGGTGAGAGGGAGGGAGGGAGGACTACCTAGTGGTGAGAGGGAGGGAGGGAGGACTACCTAGTGGTGAGAGGGAGGGAGGGAGGACTACCTAGTGGTGAGAGGGAGGGAGGGAGGGAGGACTACCTAGTGGTGAGAGGGAGGGAGGGAGGGAGGACTACCTAGTGGTGAGAGGGAGGGAGGGAGGACTTCCTAGTGGTGAGAGGGAGGGAGGGAGGACTACCTAGTGGTGAGAGGGAGGGAGGACTACCTAGTGGTGAGAGGGAGGGAGGGAGGACTACCTAGTGGTGAGGGGGAGGGAGGGAGGACTACCTAGTGGTGAGAGGGAGGGAGGGAGGGAGGACTACCTCGTGGTGAGAGGGAGGGAGGGAGGACTACCTCGTGGTGAGAGGGAGGGAGGGAGGGAGGACTACCTCATGGTGAGAGAGAGGGAGGGAGGGAGGGAGGACTACCTCGTGGTGAGAGGGAGGGAGGGAGGGAGGACTACCTCGTGGTGAGAGGGAGGGAGGGAGGGAGGACTACCTCGTGGTGAGAGGGAGGGAAATGGAGTTGACTACTGCCTTGTCCCAATCCTTTTCTGGTCTTTTACACAATTTTTTATTTTTTTACATGTTCCAATAAACAACCTAGTCAAAAAGGGTCTTATCTCTCCTTCTCCCCCTAGGCCTGTGCGTTAGACCCCATGCTGGATGACTCTGTGATGTTTGCCAAGCGCCTGAGGAACGTAGATCAGCCCGTAACCCTGTGTGTGGTGGACGACCTCCCCCACGGCTTTCTCAGTCTATCACAGCTCTCCAGGGAGACTAGGGAAGCGGCTAACGTCTGCGTCAACCGAATCAGGGACGTCTTTGACCAGAAGGACTCGCCCCAGGAGCCGCGCATGCACCGCAAGCTGGAAAGGACCAATCACCGTGCTTCCTCTGTTGCCACGGGTGACCCAGAGAAGCTTTTTGCAGCACCCATTCAAGAGGAGGAGCTGCTGGTGGCCACGGAAGGGGCTCTAGTTCCAGATGGGGAGGGGCTAGTTGGCGTGGCAGCACAGAACAACATAGACATCGTGGAATAAAGGCATAATCAGGGGTTTGCTAGATGAAGAGTGCTGTTTGTTAACTTCTTAGGGATCGGTGGAAACGCTAGCGTGCCACCTAGGACAACATCCGGTGAAATTGGAGTGAGCCAAATTCAAAAAACAAAATCGTAATATTAAGCATTCATGAAAATACAAGTGTCATACAGGATTCTTTAGCTTAGAATCTTGGTAATCGAACTGCGTTGTCCAATTTACAATAGGCTTTACGGCGAAAGCAGAACATTCGATTGTCTGAGGACAGTGCCCCACTTCCAAAATATTATTCAAACCAGCACAGGCGTTACAAAATCAAATATAGCGATAAAATAAATCACTTACCTTTGATGATCTTGCTCTCTTTGCAATCACAAGGGTCCCAGCTACAACATGAATGGTCGTTTTGTTCGATAAAGTCCTTCTTTATACCTCAAAAAAGTCTGTTTATTTGGCGCATTTGATTCAGTAATCCACCCATTCAAAAATACAGGTGAACTTCGTCCAAACAAGTCAAACAACGTTTCTAATCAATCCTTGGGTACCCTAATATGTAAATAAACGATCAAATTTAAGACTGAATGTAGGATGTTCATTACCGGGAGATAAAGAGCGCGCCCTCATTCACGCGCACCAAAACACTTGTGTCCACTTCATGGGCCACTTGGAAAAACTAAAATTTCTTGTTCATTTAAAAACAAAACAAGCATGAAACCTTGTATAAAGACTGTTGACATCCAGTGGAAGCCAGAGGTACTGCAACCTGGGTGCTATTTGGTTTTAAATTGAGTAGGCCAGCATAGGGATGGTCTGAGAGCTAAAAAAAAAAAAAAATCTGGATGGATTTTCCTCAGGTTTTCGCCTGCCATATCAGTTCTGTTATACTCAGACATTATTTTAACAGTTTTAGAAACTTCAGTGTTTTCTGTCCAATACTACCAATTATATGCATATCCTAGCTTCTGGGCCTGAGTAGCAGGCAGTTTACTTTGGGCACGTCAGACTCTCTGTATTTCTGAACACTGCCTCCTAGCCCGTTGAGGTTAAAGGATTTAAAAGAGATGGAGAAAAGGGGGGATTTGGGCCATATGAAGCCTGGGAGAAGAGAAGAGAATAGAGTGAAGGAAAAACAGCAGGAGGAGGATATGCAGAAGGAGTTGGTAGCGTGCCCAGTTTTGGAGAGACAGAATGAAGCACCCATGGGTAGAGTGAAGGACAGCAAGTACTAAATGCAACCTCTTCAGCTTTCAAACTCTCAATTGCTGCTTGCTGTTTAGCACCATGCAGAGCGACATGTTGCTCATACTGGTTGACAACACACACATACTAAACCAGTTTGCCTTTTGGGCTGCTGCATTGTGCTCGGTGTAGAACTGTGAGTTTGGAGCCTGGACATTATAAAACAGCACAGAGCATTGTGGTGAATGGTCGATCCATCTCCCTATAGAAGGCCATTCCAGTCCCTAATCAGATAGTGGTAGACGTGCAATGAGCTCCTACATAGTGCCATCACAACTTAATGACCACTTGTCTTTTAGGGGGCCACTCTAAATCAAGCTTAATAACTGTAGAACTCGAAGGTCTGTTAAACTAGTTGGTTGTGAATACTGCCGCTGTTTGGTCACTTACTCTGCTGATTGGCCCATCAATAGGACGCTGCAGCACTGAAAACCACAAACTTAGAAACTGGAAGGATTTGGTAGTACCTTGAAATTGTTAACCATAATATATATTATTATGCCATAGTATTCCTTGTTATTTGTATTTATTGTGTGTGTGTGTATATACTTGTATTGTATTCCTATTTTAACCCTGGATCATAGTTATACCTGTTTGTTCAAGGCTTTTAAGAGCATATGGTGAGGTGGATGCTAAGTTATATTCCTAGCTGTGTAGTGCCATACTCTGGCTGCGCATTCCTAGTTGTTGAAAGTAGCCGAATGTGAACCTCTACCACTGTCTCACTGTAGCGACTAGTGGTCAGCTAGCCGTTACCCACCCAACCAGTCACCTCACAGTGAGATGGCTGAGGGTTGATATTGTGAGGCCAATATAATCTCTATATGCTGGTCTTTCTTTTATACTGATATATTATAATAGCCAATCATAAATAGCTAATGCAATATTATAGCTGCATTTTCATTGATCAGTGAAATCAACAGGATTCAGTGGAGCCATAATGATATTGTGTTTAAGTACACTGTTGTGGGGGTAAAGCATCAAGTCACACATTCATTTTTGTTTTGATCATTTTTATTGACGCACAGTAATTAAGTCTTATGATTTTGTCTCTTGTGATCAGCCTTTGTTTGTTGCCATCTAAAAGCAATCACTTAGCTGTCTATAGACTGACTGCCTTTAGAAGCAGATGTTTTTTTTAAAGACTGGAAATCCTTTCTCTATTTGCACAGTGAATAACATCAATAAGAAAGCCTGAAGCAGACAGATGCACTGCCCATCTCTTCATACTATATCTGGACATCACTGCACTGACTGCCAAAAACGCAGCCCTCTATCCCAGGATGCAGTGCGTTACACTGCCACAGCCCTTGAGCCAGGGGACGTCCTGCTTGCTGACCCATTTCTGCACCTCCGTCCAAATCACAGAGGATCCATTCTGCTCCAACAGCCTGTCCCGAGCGAGCAGGAGAATCTAGAACAAGCCTGATAGTGAGCTCATACTCACTGAACAGGTGACTTCTCTAGTTATCTAATGTGTCTTTCTGTGCACCTTTAGGACATTCTACAGTGGCTGACTGACAATCTGTGTTCTACACCATCTTTACCCCGTGCAAATACTCAGGGGCTGATGCTACTACTAAGTTTTGACTGAATCTGATGACACTTGATATGGCCTCTGTCTACCTTGTTGAGAATGAATGATTCACATTGGAGTGAAGGAGCCTATAACTAGCAAGCCTATAACTAAATATAGATGACAACAACCTCACTGTTGGTGCTGTCCTTGTCTGGTGGTCACAGGCCTGGGTTGCCAGATCTGTTGAGAATTATGCTGGGTGATGAAGATGGCTTTTGGCTGGGGCTGGATATAACCCCCCCTAGTATTATGATTCTCTTTCCTGTTTTCTGCCAGTGCTTATTGCAGTGTTTTGAGGCAGGCTGATAGAAATTAAGAGAGCCTAGCCAGTCTCCAGACCTTAATCCCATAGAAAATCTGTGGATTCCTTGAATACCTTCACGGTTATCTTGTTTTTAGAAGTCTTGTGTTTAGTTGCAGCAGTAAAGCAGCACGTGGGTGTATGGGGCCATGAGTTACAATCCAAGCCCCTGAATGTCATGGGTGTTGTACAGCACAGGAGAAATCATGACATGGTGCTAGCCCATCAGTTGGTCTCGTGAGGTTACCGCCACCTTGTTTTCACCTTCCTAGTCTAGGTTGTCAGGAAAGGGAAGGAGCCATTTGAGAGCATTGGAACATGGTCTCCCTCCACATGTGGGCCAACCACTGTTTCTATGCCTCTAGAGGTTTGATGCATCATGCATTAGCATTTGTGTGCGTGTTGCCACGTTCAAAACAACTTGGCGCTCTGGAAAAATATGTCAAATCATGACGTAAGTGATCTTCAGGTCGGCAAGTCGGAGCTGTAGAAAGAGGCCCAAGATTCCGAGTTGGATGAAGGTTCAAATACATTTTCAGTCAGAATTTTCGAGTTCCTAGTTGTTTTGGGGAGAATGATTCTCATTTTGGTCTTGAAATGCAAAATGGCTGATGTGGTGTGGAGTGGCTTTGATTATACATTGTACCTCAACCATTTCCCTCATGTATAGGCTATTTACACTGGATTCAACATCTCTTAGCCCTGGGATATCTTTAGCTCTAGGCTAACCTGATACATGCAGTGTGAAATGCCTATTTGTATGTCAACATATTATCTAAAAGCTGTTTAGGTTAAGTACCCGGTCAAATGTTACCCCACACACAGCTATGCAGTAACACACCAGCATCCTTTACTAGATTTTGTCTCCTATCTTTGGTAAGCCATGTCTCCTTTTTCGATCTAAAATTCGGTCTTGGTTTTAATGCTTTCGATCAACCCTCAGGCTAGAGTTACAGTGAGGGGAAAAAGTATTTGATCCCCTGCTGATTTTGTACGTTTGCCCACTGACAAAGAAATGATCAGTCTATAATTTTAATGGTAGGTTTATTTGAACAGTGAACAGTGATTTGAACAAAAAATCCAGAAAACGCATGTGAAAAATGTTATAAATTGATTAGCATTTTAATGAGGGAAATAAGTATTTGACCCCCTCTCAATCAGAAAGATTTCTGGCTCCCAGGTGTCTTTTATACAGGTAACGAGCTGAGATTAGGAGCACACTCTTAAAGGGAGTGCTCCTAATCTCAGTTTGTTACCTGTATAAAAGACATCTGTCCACAGAAGCAATCAATCAGATTCCAAACTCTCCACCATGGCCAAGACCAAAGAGCTCTCCAAGGATGTCAGGGACAAGATTGTAGACCTACACAAGGCTGGAATGGGCTACAAGACCATTGCCAAGCAGCTTGGTGAGAAGGTGACAACAAGTTGGTGCGATTATTCGCAAATGGAAGAAACACAAAAGAACTGTCAATCTCCCTCGGCCTGGTGCTCCATGCAGGATCTCACCTCGTGGAGTTGCAATGATCATGAGATCGGTGAGGAATCAGCCCAGAACTACACGGGAGGATCTTGTCAATGATCTCAAGGCAGCTGGGACCATAGTCACCAAGAAAACAATTGAAGGACTGAAATCCTGCAGCGCCCGCAAGGTCCCCCTGCTCAAGAAAGCACATATACATGCCCGTCTGAAGTTTGCCAATGAACATCTGAATGATTCAGAGGACAACTGGGTGAAAGTGTTGTGGTCCGATGAGACCAAAATGGAGCTCTTTGGCATCAACTCAACTCGCTGTGTTTGGAGGAGGAGGAATGCTGCCTATGACCCCAAGAACACCATTCCCACCGTCAAACATGGAGGTGGAAACATTATGCTTTGGGGATGTTTTTCTGCTAAGGGGACCGGACAACTTCACCGCATCAAAGGGATGATGGACGGGGCCATGTACCGTCAAATATTGGGTGAGAACCTCCTTCCCTCAGCCAGGGCATTGAAAATGGGTCATGGATGGGTATTCCAGCATGACAATGACCCAAAACACACGGCCAAGGCAACAAAGGAGTGGCTCAAGAAGAAGCACATTAAGGTCCTGGAGTGGCCTAGCCAGTCTCCAGACCTTAATCCCATAGAAAATCTGTGGAGGGTGCTGAAGGTTCGAGTTGCCAAACGTCAGCCTCGAAACCTTAATGACTTGGAGAAGATCTGCAAAGAGGAGTGGGACAAAATCCCTCCTGAGATGTGTGCAAACCTGGTGGCCAACTACAAGAAACGTCTGACCTCTGATTGCCAACAAGGGTTTTGCCACCAAGTACTAAGTCATGTTTTGCAGAAGGGTCAAATACTTATTTCCCTCATTAAAATGCAAATCATTTTATAACATTTTTCACGTGTTTTTCTGGAATTTTTTGTTCTGTCTCTCGCTGTTCAAATAAACCTACCATTAAAATGATAGACTGTTCATTTCTTTGTCAGTGGGCAAACGTACAAAATCAGCAGGGGATCAAATACTTTTTTCCCCTCACTGTATGCAAGGCAATTTTCCATTTACATTTGGTCATGTAGCAGACGGCATACCACTTAGTTTGCCTAGAGCAGTGTGGAATCTACACAATCTGGTCACTTGAGAATACTTGAATGGAACTGACCTCGACTGCCTGCTTCGCAGAATGTGTTCTTCTTTATAGGAAATTATTTTCTTCTCTATTATTTTGTCCCACTTAGACCAGGGGTTCTAAAAGTGGGGTCTGTAGAGGTACTGCAGGGCGTCCGTGGCCCGACGACAATTTCACCAATTATATATTTTTCAACTCAACTATTCCCCCCCAAAATGTTTTGTTGTTGTACATAAATGCACTTGAATTTAAGCTTTAAACTGCAATTTTCTCTCTGCCTCTTGGCAATGTGTCGATTGTAGGATATTACCTTTAAAGCTGCAACAACAAAGAAATCTCTGCCCCATGACAAGGTGTAGTATTGCAAGAAATTTGCTTGAGAACTGCAACATTTTCACTCCGATGCCAAGAGGCGGGCCTTTTTAAATGTTATTTCCCCAGGCCCGAGACTTGGTTCGTTCAGCCATACACTGCAGAAGTCATAACTCCTTGTGGACTATTTTCCTGATTAATTTGCTATCACAAAAGGGGTCCCCTCCCCACCCCCAAAAAGTTTGCAAACCCCTGCCTTAGACAATACCACCTGTGTGATAAAGTGCATGTTAGATTAAGGCTTGAAGCGGAACCAAATATTGCGTCTAGTTTTATATGAAACTTGCTATCATTGACATTAGTAACAGACATTTTGGCCTGGGTTGATGTCCGTGCGTCCTGTTAGCTGTGTCATTGAGATCTACATAGTAGTTCTGTGTTTGCACTTTATGGAACAAGACACTGTGGTTAATATAGAGCTATTTAAGATAACTATATTTTATTAAAACCTACACAAAGCCATAGACTGGAAGAAAATGTTTAGAAGTTTACTTGATTTTTGTTTCCGTTATTTTACAACACCACAAGTGCAACCATGTGAATAAAAGATTAATCTAGATTACAAAAATAAAATAAATTTCCTGTAAAGATATTTTTACTTTCACTTGTTATTCCTATTATTTTGTTTTTGACTCCTGTAATGACTATTTACAGGATTGGTTGAATGTTTCACATATGCAATGAGTATTTTGTCTCTTGTAACCCTTGTTTTTCCTCTGTTCATTTTTTAAGAAATATATTCTCCCAAACATGTTATATCTGTATTTATTTCAAAGCTGAAATGTCACAATATGGAATTGGGGCAACATACATTTTGTGACCTATGGTTAAATCATTACCTGTCAATCAATTCTTTAACTTGATTACAAGGCTGTTTCAACAAGCTTATTCTGCTCATCAATCTGACTTTGACACAGTCAGGTCCATAAATATTTGTACATTGACCAAGTTATCATTTTATGTCTGTACGCCACCACAATGGATTTGAAAGGAAACAAGATGAGCTGAAGGTGCAGACTTTCAGCTTTAATTTGAGGGTATTTACATCCAAATCGAGTGAACGGTGTAGGTATTACAGCACTTACGTGCCTCCCCTTGCCCCAATTTTAGGAGCTTAAAAGTAATTGGACAAACTAACAATCCAAAATTAAATTGTGAGTTTTAGTACTTGGTTGCAAATCCTTTGCAGTCAAGACTGCCTGAAGACTGGAACCCATAGAAATCACCAGATGCTGGGTTTCTTCCCTCGTCATGCTCTGCCAGGCCTTTACTGCAGCTGTCTTCAGTTCCGTCTTGTTCTTGTGGTGTTTTGCCTTCAGCAAGTGAAATGCATGCTCAATTGGATTCAGGTCAGGTGATTGACTTGGCCATTGCAGAACATTCCTCTTTGCCTTTCGCAGTATGCTTCGGGTCATTGTCCATCTGCACTGTGACGCGCCATCCAATGAGTTTTGAAGTATTTCTGAATCTGAGCAGATAATATAGCCCTAAAAACGTAAGAATTCATCCTGCTGCTTTTGTCACATCAATGAATACAAGGGAACCAGTTCCATTGGCAGTCATACATGCCCACACCATAACACTACCTCCACCATGATTCATAGATGAGGTGGTATGCGTCGGATCATGAGCAGTTCCTTCCCTTCTCCATACTCTTCTCTAACCATCGTAATGGTACATGTTGATCTTTGTCTCATCTGTCCATAGGATGTTGTTCCACAACTGAACAGGCTTTTTTTTTAGATGTTGTTTGGCAAACTCTAATCTGGTCTTCCTGTTTTTGAGGCTTACCAATGGTTTACATCTCGTGGCCAAAAGTTGAGAATTACACATTAATTTCCACAAAGTTTGCTGCTTCAGTGTCTTTAGATATTTTTGGCAGATATTACTATGGAATACTGAAGTATAATTACAAGCATTTCATAAGTGTAAAGGCTTTTATTGGCAATTACATAAAGTTGATGCAAAGAGTCAGTATTTGCAGTGTTGCCCCTTCCTTTTCAAGACCTCTGCAATCTGCCCTGGCATGCTGTCAATTAACTTCTGGGCCACATCCTGACTGATGGCAGCCCATTCTTGCATAATCAATGCTTGGAGTTTGTCAGAATTTGTGGGGTTTTGTTTGTCCACCCGCCTTTTGAGGATTGACCACAAGTTCTCAATGGGATTAAGGTCTGGGGAGTTTCCTGGCCTTGGACCCAAAATATCGATGTTTTGTTCCCCGAGCCACTTCGTTATCACCTTATGGCAAGGTGCTCCATCATGCTGGAAAAGGCATTGTTCGTCACCAAACAGTTCCTGGATGGTTGGGAGAAGTTGCTCTCGGAGGATGTGTTGGTACCTACATAAGGGACGCAGATGGCATTTGCTGTATGTTTGATGAGAAACTGCATATTGCAAATGCGGCTCCCTTACTAGACGTCGAAATTGTTTCTAAAATAAGCCGACGCTGCCGGGCCGTGCCCTAGGGCCAAATCTTCCAGGAAGTCATCAAACAAACTTTCTCGGACTTTCGATGTCCGTTTAATAAAATAAATTCATTTTTTCATTTTCCGCCCTTCATGTTAATCCCACCAGATGGCGAATGCCTTCATATTGCAAATGTACAAAACCCTAAAGGTGTGAGGGGCTTACAGACACACACTGCCTGCAATAGTTACTTTTGTTGAACTATTAAAGAACGTCAGACCTAGAGCTCTGAAACTTTAGAAACCCATTCTAGACCTTTAGATCGATCGTGCAGTGTGAGCTACGGGGCTCTAGAAGGTTTTCAGGCCGAGAAACAGCCTCGTACATTTGCAATATTTTCAATTCATTTTTACATCACGAAAATGACAAAATTTCTAAAAGTCCCAGAGACACAAGGCTAGTGCATTAGAACTGCCTCGCCCATAGAGACGGACCCTAGCGTTTCTGTCCGATAGCTCATTCAAGGACCCGTAGGCAGCTCTCGAAAACGTGGATTTTCAGCACCAATTCAAGGTCGCTGCTCGGACTCCAAATGACCTATCGAGCGAAACTTGAGATTGGTCGCCTGCTAAACCGACACATAATGTCGGAACTGGACCCGCAGCTAGAGCGTATACTAGGTGTTTACATTTTTACTATGATTTAAACAGAATTTTGAGCCTGCCCTGATATATGTGATTGTTGGCTTCTAAATGAGATGGGAAAAGTGGGTTTGGTGTCAGTTTTTATCAGTTTGGTGTCAGAATGATATCTAATTGATTGATTGACGCTGACTTGCTCGTTGACTTTTGTACATTTGCAATATGTTTCAATAGGGCTGAAACATCACCAAAATGACAGACTGAAATCAACACTAAAAGGGCATCACCATAGTCTCTAGGCCGTGCCGAGTTCAACGAGACGCCCCACTTGACTGTAGCTCGCTCTGACCTCATAGACCGTTGGCAAAAGTAGAAAGCAAAATGAAGCCTGGCCCTAAATGTCAGCTGATTTTGGGTGACAGCGGCAGACCCGTTTGGGTTAGAAGCACAATTCAACTTCAGGAATGTTCTAAGGTCCTCCCGATCTGAGCAAGCCTTAACCGTGACTGTGTGGCATTAACCTTTAACAGTGAAAACAGGGTATTTACATCAAACCGTTTGCTATGAAATCTCTCCCATAGGAATACATTGCCTGCTCCCTAAATTCAACCTGGTGCCTATGTGGGTTATGAATGTCTTATGAACCTGTCTTCGATAGCAATCCATCAGACCACTATGAGGTCTACCTGTGTTGATTCTAAGCTTCCTGGAGCAACCGGAAGTGGTAAAAATCACCCTAAAGGTGTTTTGATAGACCCAACCTGCAGTTTGTGAAAAACAGACTTTCAACCCTGTGTAAATCAGTCATTTCTTAACCTAAAGACTTAAAACTCAGGATTCTGTTAAAGCATACCCCAATGAGGATATGTGTCTACCTACAGCTTCCTGTGACAACCAGGAAGTGCTTTAAATTGGGGTCATAGGTGCTGTTTGAAGGGTTAAAAAGGTCACATCTTTACAAAACTTCCTTATGTGTGATTAGGCAACCCTCATGAACTGTAAATGAGTCATTTCTCCCATCAGATTTACAAAGAAAACCCTCAAACACACACACAAACACAGATATGGGATGGAGTGACACAGTGGGGGCTTAAAGACACACAGAGCCTGCAATGACATCACCATAGTCTCTAGGCCTTGCCGAGTTCAACGAGATGCCCCGCTTGACCGTAGCTCACTCGGTCTGACCGCAACCGTTCCAAAAAGTAGGCCGGAAATGAAGCCTGGCCCTAAATTTCAGCTGCTTTTGGGTGACAGCGGCAGAACCGTTTGGGTTAGAAGCACGATTCGACTTCAGGAGCGTTCACTTAGGACCTCCCGATCTGTGCAAGCCTAACCGTAGCCCTGTGGCATTAACCCTTAACAGTGAAAACAGGTATTTACATCAAACCGTTTGCTATGACATCTCTCCCCATAGGAATCCATTGCCTGCTCCCCAAATTCAACCTGGTGCCTATGTGGGTTATGAATGTCTTATGAACCTGTCTTCGATAGCAATCCATCAGGCCACTATGAGGTCTACCTGTGTTGATTCTAAGCTTCCTGGAGCAACCGGAAGTGGTTAAATTCACCCTAAAGGTGTTTTACAGTACCCAACCTGCTGTTGGTGAAAAACAGACTTTCAAACCTGTGTAAATCAGTCAGTTCTTAACTTACAGACTTAAAACTCAGGATTCTGTAAGCCTACCCCAATGAGTATATGTGTGTACCTACAGCTTCCTGTGACAACTGAAAGTGCTTTAAATAGGGGTCATAGGTGCTGTTTCAGAGAAGTTAAAAGGTCACATCTTTCCAAAACTTCACATGTGTGATTAGAGCAACCCCAATGAACTGTAAATCAGTCATTCTCCCATCAGAATCCCTTGAAAACTCACACATGCACACAGTCCATGGGGAGTGACATAGTGTGGGAGCTTACAGACACACACTGCCTGCAATAGTTACTTTCGTCGAACTATTAAAGAACCGTCAGACCTAGAGCTCTGAAACTTTAGAACCCTTTTCTAGAGCTTATGTCGATAGTGCACGGTGAGTTATGGGGCTCTAGAAGGTTCACAGGCAGAAACAGCCTTGTACATTTGCAATATTTTCAATTCATTTTACATCACGAAAATGACAAAATTTCTAAAGTCCCAGAGACACAAGGCTAGGTGCGTTAGAACCGGGCCTCGGCCCATAGAGGCAGGACCCTAACGTTTCTCTCCGATAGCTCATTCAAGGACCCCGTAGCGCCGGAGAGCGTGGATTTTCAGCACCAATTAAGGTCGCTGCTCGGGCTCCGAATGACCTATCGAGCGAAACTTCGGGATTTGGGGTCGCTCAGATAGGCCGACACATAACGTCGGAACTGGACCCGCAACTAGAACGTAACTAGGTGTTTACGTTTTCATTATAGTGACTTTATGGCAGACTTTGTCCATTTGCAATAAGTTAAAACCGTCAAGCTCCGGCAATCCTGAGATCAACGGGCAGTCAATTGGGCTTTCCTGCAGTATTTTAGAGCTTGTCATATTCGTGATGTTAAAGCCCATTGAAACATATTGCAAATGTACTGTACATTTGCAATATGTTTCACTGTACATTTGCAATATGTTTCAATGGGCTTTTTTTTGACATGTTGAAATCAAAACCAACGAGCTATGGACAGGTAGCACTATCAATACTGGCCATCCTGAGATCAACGGGCAGTCAATTGGCCATTCCTGAAGTATTTTAGAGCTTGTCATATTCGTGATGTTAACAGCCCATTGAAACATATTGCAAATGTACTGTACATTTGCAATATGTTTCACTGTACATTTGCAATATGTTTTAATGGGCTTTTTTTTGACATGTTGAAATCAACATCAATGAGCTATGGACAGGTACCGCTATCAATCCTGGCCATCCTGAGATCAATGGGCAGTCAATTGGGCATTCCTGAAGTATTTTAGAGCTTGTCATATTAAGTGATGTTAAAGCCCATTGAAACATATTGCAAATGTACTGTACATTTTAATATGTTTCACTGTACATTTGCAATATGTTTCAATGGGCTTTTTTTGACATGTTGAAATCAACACCAACGAGCTATGGACGGGTAGCACTATCAATACTGGCCATCCTGAGATCAACGGGCAGTCAATTGGCCCTTCCTGGAAGTATTTTAGATCTTGTCATATTCGTGATGTTAACAGCCCATTGAAACATATTGCAAATGTACTGTACATTTTGCAATATGTTTCACTAATACATTTGCAATATGTTTCAATGGGCTTTTTTTGACATGTTGAAATCAACACCACTTGAGCTATGGACAGGTAGCACTATCAATACTGGCCATCCTGAGATCAGCGGCAGTCAATTGGCCATTCCTGAAGTATTTTAGATCTTGTCATATTCGTGATGTTAACAGCCCATTGAAACATATTGCAAATGTGTACATTTGCAATATGTTTCACTATTACATTTGCAATATGTTTCAATGGGCTTTTTTTGACATGTTGAAATCAACACCAACGAGCTATGGACAGGTAGCACTATCAATACTGGCCATCCTGAGATCAGCAGGCAGTCAATTGGCCATTCTGAAGTATTTTAGAGCTTGTCATATTCGTGATGTTAACAGCCCATTTGAAACATATTGCAAATGTACTGTACATTTGCAATATGTTTCACTGTACATTTGCAATATGTTTCAATGGGCTTTTTTTGACATGTTGAAATCAACACCAACGAGCTATGGACAGGTAGCACTATCAATACTGGCCATCCTGAGATCAACGGGCAGTCAATTGGCCATTCCTGAAGTATTTTAGAGCTTGTCATTATTGATGTTAACAGCCCATTGAAACATATTGCAAATGTACTGTACATTTGCAATATGTTTCACTGTACATTTGCAATATGTTTCAATGGGCTTTTTGACATGTTGAAATCAACACCAACGAGCTATGGACAGGTACCGCTATCAATCCTGGCCATCCCTGAGATCAATGGGCAGTCAATTGGGCATTCCTGAAGTATTTTAGAGCTTGTCATATTAAGTGATGTTAACAGCCCATTGAAACATATTGCAAATGTACAGTGAAACATATTGCAAATGTACTGTACAAAGCAATGGAAGAGAGTGTGGACACTTTTTTTTGAAAACCTCCATAAATGAGCAGGGGCTTCTCCCACTGACTTAGGGCCATAGTGGGATACTCCATAAAGATCCTGGACCAGGAGCAGCCCCTAAAGTCATTTAAAACCCTTTTGAAAATATGGACCTGGTAAATGTACTGTACATTTGCAATATGTTTCACTGTACATTTTGCAATATGTTTCAATGGGCTTTTTGACATGTTGAAATCAAAACCAATGAGCTATGGCCAGGTACCACTATCAATCCTGGCCATCCCGAGATCAACGGCAGTCAATTGACCATTCCTGAAGTATTTTAGAGCTTGTCATATTAAGTGATGTTAACAGCCCATTGAAACATATTGCAAATGTACTGTACATTTGCAATATGTTTCACTAACATTTGCAATATGTTTCAATGGGCTTTTTTTGACATGTTGAAATCAGCACCAGAGCTATGGACAGGTACCGCTATCAATCCTGGCCATCCCGAGATCAGCGGGCAGTCAATTGGCCATTCCTGCAGGATTTTAGAGCTTGTCATATTCGTGATGTTAACAGCCCATTGAAACATATTGCAAATGTACAGTGAAACATATTGCAAATGTACTGTCAAAGCAATGGAAGAGAGTGTGGACTTTTTGAAAACCTCCATAAATCAGCAGGGCTTCTCAACTGACTTAGGGGCCATAGTGGGATGCTCCCATACGGATCCTGGACCAGGAGCAGCCCCTAAAGTCATTTAAAACCCTTTTGAAAATATGGACCTGGTAAATGTACTGTACATTTGCAATATGTTTCACTGTACATTTGCAATATGTTTCAATGGGCTTTTTGACATGTTGAAATCAAAACCAATGAGCTATGGCCAGGTACCACTATCAATCCTGCCATCCCGAGATCAACAGACAGTCAATTGACCATTCCTGAAGTATTTTAGAGCTTGTCATATTCGTGATGTTAACAGTCATTGAAACATATTGCAAATGTACTGTACATTTGCAATATGTTTCACTGTACATTACAATATGTTTCAATGGGCTTTTTTGACATGTTGAAATCAACACCAACGAGCTATGGACAGGTACCGCTATCAATCCTGGCCATCCCGAGATCAACGGCAGTCAATTGGCCATTCCTGCAGGATTTTAGAGCTTGTCATATTCGTGATGTTAACAGCCCATTGAAACATATATTGCAAATGTACAGTGAAACATATTGCAAAATGTACTGTACAAAGCAATGGAAGAGAGTGTGGACTTTTTTTGGAAAACCTCCATAAATCAGCAGGGAGCTTCTCCAACTGACTTAGGGCCATAGTGGGATGCTCCCATACGGATCCTGGACCAGGAGCAGCCCCCTAAAGTCATTTAAAACCCTTTTGAAAATATGGACCTGGTAAATGTACTGTACATTTAATATGTTTCACTGTACATTTGCAATATGTTTCAATGGGCTGTTAACATCACAAAATTTGACATGTTGAAATCAACACCAACAAGCGATGGAGAGGTACCACTATCAATCCTGGCCATCCTTAGATCAGCAGGCAGTCAATTGGGCATTCCTGCAGTATTTTAGAGCTTGTCATATTCGTGATGTTAAAAGCCCATTGAAACATATTGCAAATGTACAGTGAAACATATTGCAAATGTACTGTACAAAGCAATGGAAGAGAGTGTGGACTCTGTCATTTTTTGAACATTTTTTGAAAACCTCCATAAATGAGCAGGGCTTCTCCCACTGACTTAGGGCCATAGTGGGATACTCCCATAAAAGATCCTGGACCAGGAGCAGCCCCTAAAGTCATTTAAAACCCTTTTGAAAATATGGACCTGGTAAATGTACTGTACATTTGCAATATGTTTCACTATTACATTTTGCAATATGTTTCAATGGGCTTTTAAGATCACGATCCCAATGTAGGCACCCCTGGTCATTTTTTGGACGTTTTTCAAAAAATAGACCCTATAGGATGATTGAGGGCTTAACATAGTGATATATATCATTTTGTCAGTTTAAATGCCATTTGGACATTGCTCACTGACTTTTGGGTTCGGAAGCCGACTTTCTATGACGATATATGTAAATGGACATAACATCATGACTTTTGACTTCCTATGGTAACATATTGCAAATGGACAAAACATATTGCAAATGGACAATAAAAAAGTTAATAAAAATAACTTTATTAAAATTAGACAAGGATATGTTTATACACATCTTCTATCGTGAGATTATAACGAAAAGTCGTTAGAATCGCTAAACGCCAGAAAGCACTTTTTTAGGGAGTATAGTTATTCTGATATTTTTTGGGAAATGTCAAAATTTGACCCTTGGGTCTTGTCTTCATGTACATTTGCAATATGTTTTGCCCGTTGGAACAGCTTCGCCACCTATAGTAATTTTGAGTTGTTACACTTGGCATTTGCTGTATACCGTTTGCCATAAGAAATACGAAATGGCGTCCATTTGGGCACTCTTTTCCATCGTGTGTATGTTTGTTCCAATGGCAATATGTTGCCATTCATTTTTGTCCATTTCATGGGGGTGTTCCCTTCCCATTCTTTATTCATGGCTGTGTTCTTAGGCAAAATTGTGAGTGAGCCCACTCCCTTGGCTGAGAAGCAACCCCACACATTAATGGTCTCAGGATGCTTTACTGTTGGCTTGACACAGGACTGATGGTAGCGCTCACCTTGTCTTCTCCGGAAAAGCTTTTTTCCGGATGCTCCAACAATCGGAAAGGGGATTCATCAGAGAAAATGACTTTACCCCAGTCCTCAGCAGTCCAATCTCTGTACCTTTTGCAGAATATATCTGTCCCAGATGTTTTTCCTGGAGAGAAGTTGCTTCTTTGCTGCCCTTCTTGACACCAGGACATCCTCCAAAAGTATTCTCCTCACTGTGGGTGCAGATGCACTCACACCTGCCTGCTGCCATTCCTGAGCAAGCTCTGTACTGGTGGTGCCCCGATCCCGCAGCTGAATCAACTTTAGGAGACGGTCCTGGCGCTTGCTGGACTTTCTTGGGCGCCCTGAAGCCTTCTTCACAACAATTGAACCGCTCTCCTTGAAGTTCTTGATGATCCGATAAATGGTTTGAATAAGGTGCAATCTTACTGGCAGCAATATCCTTGCCTGTGAAGCCCTTTTTGTGCAAAGCAATGATGATGGCACCTGTTTCCTTGCAGGTAACCATGGTTGACCGAGGAAGAACAATGATTCAAAGCACCACCCTCCTTTTGAAGCTTCCAGTCTGTTATTCGAACTCAATCAGCATGACAGAGTGATCTCCAGCCTTGTCCTCGTCAACACTCACACCTGTGTTAACGAGAGAATCACTGACATGATATCAGCTGGTCCTTTTGTGGCAGGGCTGAAATGCAGTGGAAATGTTTTGGGGGGATTCAGTTCATTTGCATGGCAAAGAGGGACTTTGCAATTAATTGCAATTCATCTGATCACTCTTCATGACATTCTGGAGTATATGCAAATTGACATCATACAAACTGAGACAGCAGACTTTGTGAAAATTAATATTTGTGTCATTCTCAAAACTTTTGGCCACTGCTGTACTTCCTGGAGGGTGGTCTTGATCTGGCCAACTGTTGTGAAGGGGTTTTTCTTCACCAGGGAAATAATTATTCTGTCATCCACCACAGTTGTTTTCCGTGGTCTTCCGGGCCTTTTGGTGTTACTGAGCTCACCAGTGCGTTCTTTCTTTTTTAAGAATATACCAAATAGTTGATAAGCCCAAACCTAATGTTTTTGCTATATCTGATGGGTTTGTTTTGATTTCTCAGCCTAATGATAGCTTGCTTCACTGGCAGTGACTCCTCTTTGGACTTCATGTTGAGGGTTAACAGCAACTGATTCCAAATGCAAATACCACACTTCAAATCAACTCCTAGACCTTTTATCTGCTTACTTGTAAATTATCTAATGAGGGAATAACACACACCTGGCCATAGAACAGCTGAGCCAATTGTCCAATTACTTTTGTTCCCTTAGGGGGACACAAGTCCTGTAATTCCTACACCGTTCACCCGATTTGGATGTAAATACCCTCAAATTAAAGCTGAACATCTGCACTTTCAGCTCATATTCATTATTACCTTCAAATCCAATATGCTGTGGTAGACAGCTATAATAATAACTTGGTCAATGTCCAAATATTTATGGAAGTGACTATGTTGCGAACTTCTCAAACGACTTATGCCTGGTGTCCACCAGATGTTTTGTTTTGCCGGAGGTCTAGCCTGCATTTTCCGTACATGGCGCACATGCTTCACTTTACAACTATACTGAACAAAAGTATAAATGCAACATGCAACAATTTCAAACATTTTGCTGAGTTACAGTTCATATAATGAAGTCAGTCAATTAAAATGTATTAATTAGGCCGTAATCTATGGATTCTGCATGACTGAGCAGAGGACAAAGCTATGGGTGGGCCTAGGAGGGCCCAGCCAATCAGAATGAGTTTTTTCCCACAAAAGTGCTTTATTACAGACAGAAAAACTCCTCAGTTTCATCAGCTGTATGGGTGGCTGGCCTCAGACAATCCTGCAGGGTTAGAAGTCGGATGTGGAGGTCCTGGGCTGGTATGGTCAAATTTTATTGGTCACATACACATGGTTAGCAGATGTTATTGCGTAGTATCTAACAGGTAATATCTAACAATTCCACAACAAAACCTAATATCTAACAAATTCCACAACAAAACCTAATACAATCTAGTAAAAGAATGGGATAAGAATATATTTAAGTATAAAATATATGGATGAGCAGTGACAGTGGCTAAGATGCAATAGATAGTAAAGAATAGGTAGTGAAGGATACATTATATACATGTGAGATGAGTAGTGCGAGATGTTAAAATTCTTAGTGTCATTATTTAAAGTGACTAGTGTTCCATTTATTAAAGTGGCCAATGATATCAAGTCTGTAGGTAGGCAGCCGCCTCTGTGCTAGTGGTGTCTGTTTAAAAATCTGATGGCCTTGAGATAGAAGCTGTTTTTCTGTCCCAGCGTTGCACTTGCACTAACCTCGCCTTCTGGACGGATGCGGGGTGAACAGGCAGTGGCTTGGGTGGTTATTGTTCTTTTTGCCTTCCTGTGACATCGGGTGTTGTAGGTGTCCTGGAGGGCAGGTAGTTTGTCCCCGGTGATGCGTTGTGCAGACCGCACCACCCTCTGGTTGTGGGCGGTGCAGTTGCCGTACCTTGGCAGTGATACAACCCGACAGGATGCTCTCAATTGTGCAACTGTAAACGTTAGTGAGGGTTTTCAGTGACAAACTATATTTTTTTCAGCCTCCTGAGGTTGAAGAGGCGCTGTTGCACCTTCTTCACCACACTGAGTGCGTGGACCATTTCAGTTTGTCTGTGATATGTATACTGAGGGATTTTAAGCTTTCCACCTTCTCCACTGCTGTCCCATTGATGTGGATAGGGGGGTGCTCCCTTTGCTGTTTCCTGAAGTCCACAATAATCTCTTGTTTTGCTGACATTGAGTGAGAGGTTATTTTCCTGACACCACACTCTGAGGGCCCTCACCTCCTCCCTGTAGCCTGTCTCGTCGTTGTTGGTAATCAAGCCTACAACTGTAGTGTTGTCTGCAAACTTGATGATTGAGTTGGAGGCGTGCGTGGCCACGCAGTTATGGGTGAACAGGGAGTACAGGAGGTGGCTGAGAACGCACTGTTGTGGGGTCCCAGTGTTGAGGATCAGCGGGGTGGAAATGTTTCCTACTTTCACCACCTGGGGGCGGCCCGTCAGGAAGTCCAGGACCCAGTTGCACAGGGCGGGGTCGAGACCCAAGGTCTCAAGCTTAATGATGAGTTTGGAGGGTACTATGGTGTTGAATGCTGAGCTGTAATCAATGAGCAGCATTCTTACATAGGTATTCCTCTTGTCCAGATGGGATATGGCAGTGTGATGGCAATTGCATCGTCTGTGGACCTATTGGCGGTAAGCAAATTGGAGTGGGTCTAGGGTGTAGGTGATATGATCCTTTACTAGTCTCTCAAAGCACTTCATGATGACAGAAGTGTGTGCTATGGGGCGATCATTTAGTTCAGTTACCTTAGCTTTCTTGGGAACAGGAACAATGGTGGTCATCTTGAAGCATGTGGGGACAGCAGACTGGGATAAGGATTGATTGAATATGTCCGTAAACACACCAGCCAGCTGGTCTGTGCATGCTCTGAGGACTCGGCTAGGGATGCCATCTGGGCCGGCAGCTATTGCGAGGGTTACTACGTTTAAATGTTTTACTCACGTCGGCCTTGGAGAAGGAGAGCCCACAGTCTTTGGTAGCTTGTCGCGTCGGTGGCACTGTATTGTCCTCAAAGCGTGCAAAGAAGTTGTTTAATTTGTCTGGAAGCAAGACGTCGATGTCTGCGATGGGGCTGGTTTTCTTTTTGTAATCTGTGATTGTCTGTAGACCCTGCCACATCTCCTGTTTTAGCCGTTGAATTGCAACTCCACTTTGTCGCTATACTGACGCTTTGCTTGTTTGATTGCCTTACGGAGGGAATAACTACACTGTTTGTATTCGGCCATGTTTCCAGTCGCCTTGCTATGATTAAATGTGGTGGTAGGTGCTTTCAGTTTTGCGAAAATGCTGCCATCAATCCACGGTGTCTGGTTAGGGATGGTTTTAATAGTCAAAGTGGGTACAACATCTCCTATACACTTCCTTATAAACTCGCTCACCGAGTCAGCGTATACGTACGTCAATGTTATTGTCTGAGGTTACCTGGAACATATCCCAGTCCACGTGATCGAAGCGGTCTTGAAGCGTGGAATCCAATTGGTCAGACCAGCGTTGGATAGACCTAAGCACGGGCACTTCCTGTTTTAGTTTCTGCCTGTAGCAGGGGAGCAACAAGATGGAATCATGGTCGGATTTGCCAAAAGGAGGGCAGGGGAGGGCCTTGTATGCGTCGCGGAAGTTAGAGTAGCAATGGTCGAGCGTGTTACTCGCTCGTGTACTGCAAGCGATATGCTGATAGAATTTAGGTTAGCTTTGTTAAAATCCCCAGCTACAATAAATGCAGCCTCAGGATATATGATTTCCAGTTTGCATAAAGTCCAGTGACGTTTCTTGATGGCTGTCTTGGTGTCCGCTTGCGGGGGGATATGCACGGCTGTGACGATAACCGAGGAGAGTTCTCTTGGGAGATAATATGGTCAACATTTGATTGTGAGGAATTCTAGGTCAGCTGAACAAAAGGACTTCAGTTCCTGTATGTTGTTACAATTACACCATGAGTCGTTAATCATGAAGCATACGCCCCCCGCCCTTACCAGAGAGATGTTTATTCCTGTCGGCGCGATGCACTGAAAATCCCATTGGCTGTACGGACTCCGACAGCATGTCCCCATCTAGCCATGTTTCCGTGAAACAGTATGTTACAATCCCGGATATCTCTTTGCAAAGCAACTCTTGCCCTGATTTCGTCAACTTTGTTAACTTGGGACTAGACATTAGCGAGTAATATACTCAGAAGCGGTGGGTGGTGTGCATGCATCCGAAACCTCACTAGAAGACCGCTCCGGCACCCTTTCCTCTGGCGGTGTTGTTTTGAGTCGGCCTCTGGAATCAGTTCAAATGCCCTGGGAGGTGCAGACAAAGGATTCGCTTTAGGAAAGTCGTATTCCTGGTTGAAGTGCTGGTTGTGCTGGTAAGTTGATGTCTCTGTGATATCCAATAGTCTTCCCAGCTGTATGTAATAACACTAAAGGTTCATCTGTGCTAGCAATGTAAGAAATAATATGGTCTGCGATTGTGAGGCTGGTACTGCAAAAGTCTCTAAAATGACATTGGAGGCGGCTTATAGTAAAGAAATTAACATTAAATTCTCTGGCAGCAGCTCTGGTGGACATTCTTGCAGTCAGCATGCCAATTGCACGCTCCCTCAACTTGAGACATCTGTGGTGTTGTCTTGTGGGACAAAACTTCATATTTTAGAGTGGCCTTTTATTGTCCCCAGCACAAGGTGCACCTGTGTAATGATCATGCTGTTTAATCAGCTTCTTGATATGCTACACCTGTCAGGTGGATGGATTATCTTGACAAAGGACAAATGTTCACTAAAAGGGATGTAAACAAATTTGTGCACAAAATTTGAGAGACATACGCTTTTTGTCCGTATGGACAATTTCAGGGATCTTTAATTTTAGCTTATGATACATGGGACCAACACTTTACATGTTGCGTTTTATACACTGCTCAAAAAAATAAAGGGAACACTAAAATAACACATCCTAGATCTGAATGAATGAAATAATCTTATTCAATACTTTTTTCCTTTACATAGTTGAATGTGCTGACAACAAAATTACACACAAATTATCAATGGAAATCAAATGTATCAACCCATGGAGGTCTGGATTTGGAGTCACACTCAAAATGAAAGTGGAAAACCACACTACAGGCTGATCCAACTTTGATGTAATGTCCTTAAAACAAGTCAAAATGAGGCTCAGTAGTGTGTGTGGCCTCCACGTGCCTGTATGACCTCCCTACAATGCCTGGGCATGCTCCTGATGAGGTGGCGGATGGTCTCCTGAGGATCTCCTCCCAGACCTGGACTAAAGCATCCGCCAACTCCTGGACAGTCTGTGGTGCAACGTGGCGTTGGTGGATGGAGCGAGACATGATGTCCCAGATGTGCTCAATTGGATTCAGGTCTGGGAATGGGCGGGCCAGTCCATAGCATCAATGCCTTCCTCTTGCAGGAACTGCTGACACACTCCAGCCACATGAGGTCTAGCATTGTCTTGCATTAGGAGGAACCCAGGGCCAACCGCACCAGCATATGGTCTCACAAGGGGTCTGAGGATCTCATCTCGGTACCTAATGGCAGTCAGGCTACCTCTGGCGAGCACATGGAGGGTTGTGCGGCCCCCCAAAGAAATGCCACCCCACACCATGACTGACCCACCGCAAAACCGGTCATGCTGGAGGATGTTGCAGGCAGCAGAACGTTCTCCACGGCGTCTCCAGACTCTGTCACGTCTGTCACGTGCTCAGTGTGAACCTGCTTTCATCTGTGAAGAGCACAGGGCGCCAATGGCGAATTTGCCAATCTTGGTGTTCTCTGGCAAATGCCAAACGCTCCTGCACGGTGTTGGCCTGTAAGCACAACCCCCACCTGTGGACGTCGGGCCCTCATACCACCCTCATGGAGTCTGTTTCTGACCGTTTGAGCAGACACATGCACATTTGTGGCCTGCTGGAGGTCATTTTGCAGGGCTCTGGCAGTGCTCCTCCTGCTCCTCCTTGCACAAAGGCGGAGGTAGCGGTCCTGCTGCTGGGTTGTTGCCCTCCACGGCCTCCTCCACGTCTCCTGATGTACTGGCCTGTCTCCTGGTAGCGCCTCCATGCTCTGGACACTACACTGACAGACACAGCAAACCTTCTTGCCACAGTTCGCATTGATGTGCCATCCTGGATGAGCTGCACTACCTGAGCCACTTGTGTGGGTTGTAGATGCTACCACTAGAGTGAAAGCACCGCCAGCATTCAAAAGTGACCAAAACATCAGCCAGGAAGCATAGGAACTGAGAAGTGGTCTGTGGTCACCACCTGCAGAACCACTCCTTTATTGGGGGTGTCTTGCTAATAACCTATAATTTACACCTGTTGTCTATTCCATTTGCACAACAGCATGTGAAATGTATTGTCAATCAGTGTTGCTTCCTAAGTGGACAGTTTGATTTCACAGAAGTGTGATTGACTTGGAGTTACATTGTGTTGTTTAAGTGTTCCCTTTATTTTTTTGAGCAGTGTATTTTTGTTCAGTATAGCTAAAAGCTAGCTAGTTGGAGTCTGTGTGTATACTTCTGTTTGTACCACCGTACAGTAAAGCAACGAGTTGAAAATATTGAACGGATACGGTACACAGAACGCACCGCAGCCTATTGCAGCACCCCGAACGTAGTGTTGCGGACTTCTCCATTGACGATGAATGACTTCTGACGGAACGCGAAGAGTTTGATGCATCTGGTGGACATGTGGCAATAGACCTATTTGTATGAGGTATGCTAAATGTATGGATAGCACACAAGCTGTTAAACTCAAAGTTTAAACTGTTGTGTGTCTGTCCTATATCTAGGAGATAAGAAAGCTCAGGAAATATTAGTTTTTTTACACGTATTTAACCTCTTATTTTTGTTGGCTCAAAACTACCTCCATACTTCCATTCATTTGTATAAGTTACCTTCAAACTAGTCCCATGACATTATCTGACAAACACCGCTGTAGCTCAGATGCGGAAGATTGAGATTCACCCCATGCAAAAAAAACATATCTGTAGTTTAAATGGACCGATTTAGATTGGGATTGTTTTATTATGTTACTCAGATTGACACACCGGTTTTAACTGCATTACATCAAATTTAGTGTGCCAATAATTTTTTATTTTGTGATGTAGGGAACAACCCACCATGAAGTTAATTTTAAATGGTTTAAAATTGGACTAGTGTTTGAAAAAGCTTTAGCAATAGGAGAGAGCTGCCTAATATAACTGAACAATGATCTTTGTGTAATTAACTAATTAATTAGTAGGCATTCGTTAGCGGGCAGTGTCTGTCTAGACTAAGGCTAATTCTTTATTTGTGAGCTATTATTGAATTTAATTTATTTTGGGTAATAGACATATACAACAAAATGTACAATGTGGACCCAGAGGATATCACTTGAAAGTATTAATTAAAACACTTGTTTCCAAAGTGGTCCTTGATGGTAAAAAGATTAACACATACACTAGAGGTTCAAAAGTTTTAGAACACCTACTCATTCAAGGGTTTTTCTTTATTTTTACTATTTTCTACATTGAAGAATAGTGAAGACATCAGAACTATGAAATAACACATAGAATCATGTAGTAACCAAAAAAGTGTTAAATAATTCAAATTGTATTTTATATTTGAGATTCTTCAAATAGCCACCCTTTGCCTTGATGACAGCTTTGCATACGCTTGCCATTCTCTCAACCAGCTTCACCTGGAATGCTTTTCCAATAGTCTTGAATGAGTTCCCACATATGCTGAGCACTTGTTGGCTGCTTTTCCTTCACTCTGCGTCCCGACTCATCCCAAACCATTTTAATTTGGTTGAGGTTGGGATTGCGGAGGCCAGGTCATCTTATGCAGCACTCCATCACTCTCCTTCTTGGTAAAATAGCCCTTACACAGCCTGAAGGTGTGTTGGGTCATTGTCCTGTTGAAAAA
This sequence comes from Brachymystax lenok tsinlingensis, assembly GCA_030435695.1. Classification (NCBI taxonomy): domain Eukaryota; kingdom Metazoa; phylum Chordata; class Actinopteri; order Salmoniformes; family Salmonidae; genus Brachymystax; species Brachymystax lenok. The sequence continues at coordinate 92,799,956 of CM059789.1, read as the reverse complement.
GAAATGAGAGTCCCACTAAGCGCAAACCAGATGGGATAGCGTATCGCTGCAAAAATCTGTGGTAGCCATGCTGGTTAAGTGTGCCATGATTTCTAAATAAATCACAGACAGTGTCACCAGCAAAGCACCCCCACACCTTAACACCTCCTCCTCTATGCTTTACAGTGGGAAATATACATGCGGAGATCATCCGTTCACCCACACCGCGTCTCACAAAGACACGGCGGTTGGAACCAAAAATCTCCAATTTGGACTCATCAGACCAAAGGACAAATTTCCACTGGTCTAATTAATGTCCATTGCTTGTGTTTCTTGGCCCAAGCAAGTCTCTTCTTATTATTGGTGCCCTTTAGTAGTGTTTCTTTGCAGCAATTTGACCATGAAGGTCTGATTCATACAGTCTCTTCTAAACAGTTGAGATGTGTCTGTTACTTGAACTCTGTGAAGCATTTATTTGGGCTCCAATTTCTGAGGCTGGTAACTCTAATGAAATTATCCTCTACAGCAGAAGTAACTCTGGGTCTTCCATTCCTGTGGCGGTTCTCATGAGAGCCAGTTTCATCATAGCGCTTGATAGTTTTTGCGACTGTACTTAAAGAAACTTAAAAATGTCTTGACATTTTCCGTATTGACTGACCTTCATCTCTTAAAGTAACGATGGACTGTTGTTTCTCTTTGCTTTTTTGAGCTGTCTGTTCTTGCCGTAATATGGACTTGGTCTTTTACCAAGTAAGGCTATCTCCATACTTCCCCTACCTTGTCACAACACAACTGTTTGGCTCGCATTAAGAAGGAAATAAATTCCACAAATTAACTTTTAACAAGGCACACCTGTTAATTTAAATGCATTCCAGGTGACTACCTCATGAAGCTGGTTGAGAGAATGCAAAGAGTGTGCAAAGCTGTCAATGCAAAATGGTGGATATTTCACGAATCTCAAATATAAAATATATTGTGATTTGTTTAACACTTTTTTGGTTACTACATGATTCCATGTGTTATTTCACAGTTTTGATGTCTTCACAATTATTATACAATGTAAAAAATAGTCAAAATAAAGAAGACAAAATTACAAAGAAACAGAAATACTTTCATTCAACTTTACATGCAACTTTTATCTGAACATGTTAAAATCCTGTAGCCTATCCTTGGTGTGATGATTTTCATACATTTGTGTAGTGACTTTAGAAGGTGTATTACAGTCTTGTTCAGTTCTATGGGCCTAGGCTAAGAGTGAACAACAGGCCTATAATGTGAGTGAAAACAACCACTCATTGAAAATGTTTGACTAAATAGGTAACAAATTAATTTCAATGTGAATGATTGATGTATGTCTCTTGAATGTGTCGCAATCTGAGAGCGAGAATGCGCATTCTGCCTCTGTTACCAGTGAGTGGGAAAGGAGTAGAGGCGCGTAACCAAAGCGCGCTCACAGCTGAAATATTGGGGTCACATGCATCGGCAAAAGACGAGAACGCGCGCCGTGTCTTCTCTGCTTCCTTCTCCGATACTGTCGTTTCCTGCATTCCAGTTGATTGGGAAGGGGGTCCGGGACGACCACTGAGTACCGAAATTCTGGGATAAGATGGAGGTTTGCGAGAGACTTTTGTGCCTGGCCGTGGTGTCCAGCGTTCTCTGCGTTGGCTCTGTTCTTGGGAAATACGTGAGAGGTATCGTCAACACCAAGGAGGTAAGGTGTTTGATACCTAATTTATCACTTGTGACAATGACACCATTATTAGACTCGGCAGCGCCTTCTCATGTAGCCTAAAGCCTCTCCGTGTTAATATTATATTGCGAATGTGACGCGCTCCGAAATTGCCTGATCAATTTTATTCCAGATCAAGCAATTTCTCCCAAGATATTACAGGCTGTCCATACTGCCTTGTATTTGTGCGCATCTACGCTATCTATATCGTTCTGGCTCTGTGGCTCTCACCGACCGGTAGAAGCACGCTGTGGATGTTTACGAGAATGTGACTTGCAAATCCATCTAGCATTTATTTTTAATAGCGCCAAGCGTTGGTGATATCCTACACTGTAACCAAAATAACTCTCATCCATCATTCGCATATAATAACGGTAACCCCGCCGTTACAGGTGTGCGTCAGTTGTCGCTCACGTCACATATTGTTTATTATTGGTCCTCCTCATCTCACATCAGCCGTGCTCCAACACTTAACAATAGCCTATCAATATATATAAAAATGTCTTTATCAATCTGTTATCAATATCAACGATACTATTGTCTGATTTAATCTATCTGTTTCCATTGATTTCTTCTGCGTTGAGATGTGCTCATATTGTGCCCATGCCCTACTGTGAGTGACCACGTTATAGGGAAGGCAAGTGTAAAGGGCACGAGACAGATCTGCGCCAGCCGCGACAATCCCGTGCAATGATCTCTCTTATAACTCTTATCGTCTCAGCTCTTTTAGTGTCCCACTTCTGCATAACATTTTGACATCAGGTGGGATATTTAACCCATGACATTCATGACTCGTGAAGTAGGCTAACACCTGCCCTACACAATATGCTTAATTCGCTTTTCCCTCTTCAAAAGGACCACAATGGAAATAAGCTTTTAAGCTTTATTGTGTTATCCTTGATGATTTTCTTATTGTATGTGGAGGCTTCACCGGCTGGAGCGCCCTTATGTATGCATATTTTTTTTTTTACACTTAGTCTTCCAATCAATAGCTATTGAAAATTGACATACTATAATATAGTTAACTAGCTAAATACACTAGTGTTTGTATGATATCAGAAATGCTTATGAATAACATAATTCGATTTCCAGCTCATGCCAGACATACTCTATACTCTCTTCTCTTACGCGGTGTGTGTTAGTCTGAACCAGGGTTATGTCTTCCCTCAAACACCATGTCACTGCTCTGAATGGACTGAAACAATACTCATCTGGACATGTTGATATAGGGTGTGTGTGTGTTGTCCAGTGGGACTGTTCAACACATCAGTCTTGTCTGCGGACTCCCAACCAAGGTCACACATACACGCACATGGCCTAACTCCTCCATCTCAAAGTCACAGTAGAGTACCACATATCAAATCAGCAGGCAAGGTATGGTCAGGTTCAGTGATGGTGGGGAGGATTATAGGTATGGTCAGGTTCAGTGATGGTGGGGAGGATTATAGGTATGATCAGGTTCAGTGATGGTGGGGAGGATTATAGGTATGATCAGGTTCAGTGATGGTGGGGAGGATTATAGGTATGGTCAGGTTCAGTGATGGTGGGGAGGATTATAGGTATGATCAGGCTCAGTGATGGTGGGGAGGATTATAGGTATGATCAGGTTCAGTGATGGTGGGGAGGATTATAGGTATGATCAGGTTCAGTGATGGTGGGGAGGATTATAGGTATGATCAGGTTCAGTGATGGTGGGGAGGATTATAGGTATGATCAGGTTCAGTGATGGTGGGGAGGATTATAGGTATGATCAGGTTCAGTGATGGTGGGGAGGATTATAGGTATGGTCAGGTTCAGTGATGGTGGGGAGGATTATAGGTATGGTCAGGTTCAGTGATGGTGGGGAGGATTATAGGTATGGTCAGGTTCAGTGATGGTGGGGAGGATTATAGGTATGATCAGGCTCAGTGATGGTGGGGAGGATTATAGGTATGGTCAGGTTCAGTGATGGTGGGGAGGATTATAGGTATGATCAGGTTCAGTGATGGTGGGGAGGATTATAGGTATGGTCAGGTTCAGTGATGGTGGGGAGGATTATAGGTATGATCAGGTTCAGTGATGGTGGGGAGGATTATAGGTATGGTCAGGTTCAGTGATGGTGGGGAGGATTATAGGTATGATCAGGTTCAGTGATGGTGGGGAGGATTATAGGTATGATCAGGTTCAGTGATGGTGGGGAGGATTATAGGTATGATCAGGTTCAGTGATGGTGGGGAGGATTATAGGTATGATCAGGCTCAGTGATGGTGGGGAGGATTATAGGTATGATCAGGTTCAGTGATGGTGGGGAGGATTATAGGTATGATCAGGTTCAGTGATGGTGGGGAGGATTATAGGTTCGTTTTTTTTAGTTTATTTATGTTTGTGTGTGATTTGTGATTTCATGTGGCAGTGAGTAAGTTTAGGCAAGTGAGTGTGTTTGTGTTGCACCATTGTGTAACCTTACTAATTAATCATTGAGAGGTCCAGGGGTGACTTGACTATAGCTGATTGGTAATTAATTGTTAATGAGGTTTAGCAAGCAAACCGGTTTCCGGAGAGACGGGGAGAGAGAGAGAAATAGGAAGGGAGTGACGGCGAGAGTGGGGAGAGATGGAGGAAGGGACAGGGAGAAAGAGGTAAAGAGGAAGGGAGAGAGAGAGAGAGAGAGAGAGAGAGAGAGAGAGAGAGAGAGAGAGAGAGAGTAGTAGTGACCGCTGTAGTGACCGGATACTGCATCGAGGCCCAGCACTTGATTAATGGGCTGTCTAACACACACACACACATACACCCTCTCACACCCTCTTTCACTCACATACGCATACACACTCACACACACACACACACACACACACTGGCTCAATGTCTCTGCGTCACAATGCAGTGGCCGTGGGGTAATGAAAGGACTAAGGGGGATTAAGGTTGACACCCCATCCACTGTTCCACTGCTCCTGTTCCCCTACTACTCTCCACTGAGACCGACTGGGCCTAGGGCAGGACTACAGGTGCCTTCTGGGCTAGGCTTACACTGAGCCGCATGGACTGGGGCTAGACTGGACTGGCCTGCTCAGAAACACTGCTGTTAGGCTCTATTTCCTTACTGTTCCTTAAGCGCATGCCCCGCCCACCTGAGGATCTTCTTTCAGCCATATATTTCCTGTTTGAGGAGTGCAAAATCCATTTGTCACTTAAATCTCGCTGCAGTGATTGCTTTAATTTGACTCCTGCGACTCTTTCATACTCTTGCTTGTGCCTGTCGTTTTTCCCCCATTAACGTTACGACCGTGGAAATGACGTCCCTAGCACTGAGATGCAGTGCCTTAGACCGGCTGCGCCACTCGGGAGCCGAAGTGACAATAGTGGTAGGTGGATTGTTTGTCCAGATCTGTAATAGGCTATAGCAGTGGTCACTTTGAGTCAAAATGCAAGCCGAGATCTACCGTTAAAATTGTTTACGCTACTACTTAAAAAATGTAAGCCTATGCAACATGAACCTATTAAAAACAATAGTGTAGTAATGAGATTTGAGCAGTAGGCTATAGGCCCAAAACATTATTACTGCATATTGGCTTTGCTTGAATTGCCTTGCCAATGCATTGTTCTTTTCAGACCGTTTAAAAAAATTATATTTCAACATTTGAGTAAGGCTATATGATCACTCCGGTAATAAATCAGTTGTTGTGTTACTTGTGAGGGACAGCTGAATGAGCATGCATTTTAATAATGTGCTTTTTTTTTTACCGGGCATATGGAGCCTGCATCTGATGGTCAGTCTCAGCAGAGGGTGAGGGCAGCAGACTGAGGGTCTAGCTCTCAATGTCTTTCCGCGCTCCCTTTCCTCAGCTGACACTGACCCAAAAGGGGCTCCGTCTTTCAGCTGATGATGAAACTCGAGTCGCACCGCATTATTTCTGCCTCATGCACAAATGTATTTTGTTACTCCTATGACCAAAGAAAGAAGACCCAAGCCACTAATAATAACAACGCCAGCCTATCGATACATTTTCCTACTCATTCATTGCAGTTGCAGTGCTGGTTGTAGTGTGAGTGGAAGTAGGGAAAACACACATTTTATGGCTTATAAAAGTGTTGAATAGAAAGTGTTGACATTGCTAAGTAAAAACGTAAACATGAACTCACTCATCAAAACAGCAGCTCTTTGCTGTATTCGTTGACAGTCTCTCTCTGGTCATGGTTTTAAAGTCTAGAAATCTCACATGATCAACTTTGCTGTAGCTTTCTTTTACGCCTGCTACGTTACTGCAGACACAGTCATCTGAGCCATCCGATTGGCCAGTTGTAGGCCTATAGTGCACTTGATTTGCTCCCCCTGGGCCGGCCAGGAAGGCAGAGTTTGTACCTTCAGACATATATAATGGTTCAAAATGTGAACATGTCGCCTACCCGGTGCGCAGTGCAGCTGAATCGGGTGCACCCACCACCAACAGAGCGAGACATTTACATAAATGTTTGGTGATCGACTAATAATGCCTTGGAGATCGACCTGATTTTTATTCATTGGACATTTGAGAAATCCATATACATTGGGTGCTTAACCCATTAGGGCGTCACCCACACAACCAGCGTCACAAATAAACAAGGGATATTGGCCAAATTAGCCACATTTACCTGTCCTTTAAAACAGCCTATAACAAATTACAAAAAATGCTTTCCTTGTGTGTAGATGTGCAGCATTACAAAGCTTTATAGCCTATTGTTTTATTGGTTTTTACTTTCCTAAAATAATAATTGTCCACCTCACGGTTCAGCTGTCAGAGATTTGAGCACTAAATGCATCAGGGCGTTGCATGCATAGACCTGTATAGTTATATAATAGGCGGTGTCAGAGGAAAGCCCATAAAACTGTCAGACATTGACTCCCCCCTTGTACACTGTTGCTACTCTCTGTTTGTTTATTATCTATGCATAGTTACTTCGCCCCCACCTACATGTACAGATTACCTCAACTTGCCTGTACCCTGCACACTGACTCTGTACTGGTGCCCCCTGTATATAGCCTCGTTATTCTTATTGTATTACTTTTCATTATTACTTTTTATTTTAGCCTACTTGGTACATATTTTAATCTTCTTGAACTGCACTGTTGGTTAAGGGCTTGTAAGTAAGCATTTCACGGTAAAGTCTGCACTTGTTGTATTCGGCGCATGTGGCGTCCACTGTGTGTGTGTGTGTGAGAGAGAGAGAATATGAAGGCGGCATGCTATGACACCAGAATGCATTTCAAATCAAATTTTATTGGTCACATACACATGGTTAGCAGATGTTAATGCGAGTGTAGCGAAATGCTTGTGCTTCTAGTTCCGACCGTGCAGTATCTAACAAGTAATCTAACAATTTCACAACAACTACCTTATACACAGAAGTGTAAAGGAATGATTAAGAATATGTACATATAAATATATGGATGAGCGAACGGCATAGGCAAGATGCAGTAGATGGTATAGAGTACAGTATATACATATGAGATGAGCTTTGATGCACCTGTACTGACCTCGCCTTCTGGATGATAGCGGGGTGAACAGGCAGTGGCTCGGGTGGTTGTTGTCCTTGATGATCTTTTTGGCCTTCCTGTGACATCGGATGGTGTAGGTGTCCTGGAGGGCAGGTAGTTTGCCCCCAGTGATGCGTTGTGCAGACCTCACTACCCTCTGGAGAGCCTTACGGTTGTGGGCGGAGCAGTTGCCATACCAGGCGGTGATACAGCCCGACAGGATGCTCTCGATTGTGCAACTGTAAAAGTTTGATTGTTTTTGGTGACAAGCCGAATTTCTTCAGCCTCCTGAGGTTGAAGATGCGCTGTTGCGCCTTCTTCACCATGCTGTCTGTGTGGGTGGACCATTTCAGTTTGTCCGTGATGTGTACACCGAGGAACTTAAAACGTTCCACCTTCTCCACTACTGTCCCGTCGATGTGGATAGGGGGGTGCTCCCTCACCTCCTCCCTGTAGGCTGTCTCGTCATTGTTGGTAATCAAGCCTACCACTGTAGTGTCGTCTGCAAACTTGATGATTGAGTTGGAGGCGTGCATAGCCACGCAGTCATGGGGGAACAGGGAGTACAGGAGAGGGCTGAGAATGCACCCTTGTGGGGCCCCAGTGTTGAGGATCAGAGGGGTGGAGATGTTGTTTCTTACCCTCACCCCCAGGGGGCCGGCCCGTCAGAAAGTTCAGGACCCAGTTGCACAGGGCGGGGTTGAGACCCAGGGTCTCGAGCTTAATGACGAGTTTGGAGGGTACTATGGTGTTAAATGCTGAGCTGTAATCGATGAACAGCATTCTTACATAGGTATTCCTCTTGTCCAGATGGGTTAGGGCAGTGTGCAGTGTGATTGCGATTGCGTCTTCTATGGACCTATTGGGGCGGTAAGCAAATTGGAGTGGGTCTAGGGTGTCAGGTAGGGTAGAGGTGATATGATCCTTGACTAGTCTCTCAAATCACTTTATGATGACGGAAGTGAGTGCTACGGGGTGATAGTCGTTTAGCTCAGTTACCTTAGCTTTCTTGGGAACAGGAACAATGGTTGCCCTCTTGAAGCATGTGGGAACAGCAGACTGGGATAGAGATTGATTGAATATGTCCGCAAACACACCAGCCAGCTGGTCTGCGCATGCTCGGAGGACACGACTAGGGATGCCATCTGGGCCAGCAGCCTTGCTAGGGTTAACATGTTTAAATGTTTTACTCACGTTGGCTGCGGTGAAGGAGAGCCCGCAGGTTTTGGTAGCGGCCTGTGTCAGTGGCACTGTATTGTCCTCAAAGTGAGCAAAGAAGTTGTTTAGTTTGTCTGGGAGCAAAACATAGGTGTCTGTGACAGGGCTGTTTTTTTTAAATATATATAAAAAAAAAAAAGTCAGATAGGCTAGCTTACTGCGTCTGCTATAGAGATATAGGCGTAGAGAAGGAGGCTACTTCGTTAGTTTTTTATCCTAATATTTTTTATAAAGATATATTGTATATTATATTGTAAGATTATAGGCCTAAAACAGTGTTCCTCACCTCAAGTTCAACTGTCGGAGTCACTCCCTTAATATCATAGGCCTGCAGTATAATAGGCTAATAGCCACATCAAACCTTCACACAAGTTTCTAAACTTTATTAGGGTAATATCAAAAGTAAGTAAATTTTTATAGGGAAAGACGAGCAGGATATTATATTGTGGCAAACGAAGAAAAGGGCTCAGAATGAAACCAAACACTTACGAACTGGTTTGAACCTTCATGGCTTTTAAATCATTTTATTGGCCTAAAGACGTCAATTACCAGCTAACCGAAACATATACCTTAGGCAGGCCCAGTTATTCAGGAAAGTTTAACGCGTGCTCTGCCACTCTAATCCGAGCGGCTATTCCTCACACTTCAATAGAGACGTTGAATTGACAAGGGTACTGTGTGGATGTATATTTTTTTTACTGACAAATAAAATCAATCAATCAATCCAAGACATCTGTTACAAAACACCAAAAAGTTTGATGACAATCAAAGATTGTCAAGCCAAGCCTTCGATACTGGGTAGGCCTACAAGGTAAGGAGGGATGGATTTTCTGTTTGTCCAGATTTACATAATCTATGTATTGTGGTGTTGAAAACGCAAACCGTGATATTGAAGTGTCCGAAGTCGGCATGCTTTATTTATTGGTTGTGTGGTGCATTGGCACAGAAACCTGTTGGTGGAAAATGAATTGCACATATTTTATAATATTATAAATATGGCATTAAAATGTTGAAAATCAGATTCCCCCCCCTAGCTGATCATTGTCTTCAGCCAGCTCTGATCGTAGTGTAATGAAACAGGCAGGGAGAGTAAACTCGTCAGCGAACCCTCAACCTTCTGGACCATAGCCCTGCCTGGCTTCAACTGTGCCTCAATAGAATGCTGAAGTGGCAAAGTCGTTATCCACGTTTATAAATACAGGTTCACTACAGTTATTGTTATATGTGGGCGAAAACAAATATTTGTAACGTCGGGAAGGGGGGTGCATTTTTTTTTACACCATGTGTTGGGTATCCTGCTATTAGCATTGTTTTTTAATTAAGCAATGTGACAACAGTAATTAATGAGGCTGTCTAGACAGCACAGGTGACTGCAGGTAGGGTAGACAGAGCACGTTTTTGGTGGTTGCATCCCTGTTCCTCCCCTTATGTTAATTTATTAGATGTAAATATACATGGTGTATGTATGCAAATGTCGCACATATAATTGTCTTCATTTGAACACAAAATATACTGTATATAAAAAAAATACCTGATACAGTAAGAACATTTATATATGAGTGCATTCTTAGAAAAATTGACATTTTACAATAAATTGAATAGCTGAATTCCCACTGAAATCACAGAACTCCATTCATTATCTGCTATAATTCATTATCTGATGGATTAAAAAATGTAAAAAGTTTGGAGTATCTTCATCCATTGTTTGATTACCATTTCTACCTTATTGGGTAAGAACAGTGTAAAACAGGACAGTGTAAAACAGGGCTGCATGGCCGGAAGTGCTCAGCAACTGCCAACATCAGGCCCCAAACAGCCCAGCCAGATAGAAGAAGAGGTCGTAGATACAGAAGGACAGAAAGACAGCGAGAGAGATGGTCAATACAAATGGAAAGATGTTAAGGGAGGGTCTAAAATTTGATTAATTTGTCCGTGCAACACAGAAACACAGATTCATTTACGTGGTGTGTGTGTGTGTGTGTGTGTGTGTGTGTGTGTGTGCGCGTGCGAAAGAGAGAAAGAAGTAGAAAGGAGTGTGTGTATTTCTGAGTGAGTGCGGTGACTTTCATGGTTTCTATGGCAGCTGCAAACTCAGGCAGCATGTGGCAGTTGCTATGACAATAATGGGGAATTGGAGGTTTGGTGTGTGTGTGTGTGTGTCTGAGCCTAACAAGGGGGTCTTTCACAGTCCTTGGGCAGTCATGATATACCCCAGGCCCAGCCCCACCACCTCTCCTCCTTTGTGACTGCTCGGTAGTCATGGATACACCTTTAGCCTAGGACAATACAATCTAGGACAATAAAATACATTGAAGTGCAGTATGTAGTGCTGTATGCTTCAGCAGGTCTGGAAGTTAGGCCTCTTGATATACAGTACCAGTCAAGTTTGGACACACCTATTCATTCAAGGGTTTTTCATTATTTTTACGAGTTTCTACATTGTAGAATAATAGTGAAGACATCAAAACTATGAAATAACACAATCAATTTTATATTTGAGATTCTTCAAAGTAGCCACCCTTTGCCTTGATGACAGCTTTGCAACCTCTTGGCATTCTCTCAACCAGCTTCATGAGGTAGTCACATGGAATGTGAACAGGTATGCCTTGTTAAAAGTTGATTTGTGGAATTTCTTTCCTTAATGCTTTTGAGCCAATCAGTTGTGTTGTGACAAGGTAGGGGTGGTATACAGAAGATAGCTCTATTTGGTAATATACCAAGTCAATATTATGGCAAGAACAGCTCAAATAAGCAAAGCGAAACAACAGTCCATCGTTACTTTTAAGACATGAAGGTCAGTCAATTTCAAGAACTTTGAAAGTTTCTTCAAGTGCAGTTGCAAAAACTATCAAGTGCTATGATAAACTGGCTCTCATGAGGACGGCCACAGAAAAGGAAGACCCAGAGTTACCTCTGCTGCAGAGGATAAGTTCATTAGAGTTAACTGCACCTCAGATTGCAACCCAAATAAATGCTTCACAGAGTTAAAGTAACAGACACATCTCAACATCAACTGTTCAGAGGAGACTGCGTGAATCAGGCCTTCATGGTCAAATTGCTGCAAAGAAACCACTAATAAAGGACACCAATAAGAAGAAGAGACTTTACCTGGGCCAATAAACACGAGCAATGGACATCAGACCAGTGGAAATCTGTCCTTTGGTCTGATGAGTCCATATTTGAGATGTTTGGTTCCAACCGCCGTGACTTTGTGAGGCACAGAGTAGGTGAACGGATTATCTTTGCATGTGTGGTTCCCACCATGAAGCATGGGGGAAGAGGTGTGATGGTGTGGGGGTGCTTTGTTGGTGACACTGTCAGTGATTTATTTCGAATTCAAGGCACACTTAACCAGCATGACTACCACAGCATTTTGCAGCGATACGCCATCCCATCTGGTTTGCCCTTAGTGGGACTATCATTTGTTTTTCAACAGGACAATGACCCAAAACACACCTCCAGGCTGTGTAAGGGCTAATTAACCAAGAAGGAGAGTGATGGAGTGCTGCATCAGATGACCTGGCCTCCACAGTCACCTGACCTCAACCCAATTGAGATGGTTTGGGATGAGTTGCACTGCAGAGTGAAGGGAAAGCAGCCAACAAGTGCTCAGCATATGTGGGAACTCCTTCAAGACTGTTGGAAAAGCATTCTTCATGAAGCTGGTTGAGAAAAAGCCAAGAGTGAGCAAAGCTGTCATCAAGGCAAAGGGTGACTACTTTAAAGAATATAACATATAAAATATATTTTGATTTGTTTAACAGTTTTTGGTTACTACATTATTCAATATGTGTTTTTTCATAGTGTTGATGTCTTCACTATTATTCTACAATGTAGAAAATAGTAAAAATAAAGAAAAACCCTTGAATGAGTAGTTGTGTCAACTTTTGACTGGTACTGTATAGCGGAGTGTGTTAACTGTTAACTACAGATGGCTTACTCTCTGACATATGGCTACGGATTTGCTCTCTATCTACGATATATAGTAAGTTAAGCATTTTCTGTGTTGTTTAAAACCTCTTAAGGATCGTACCCTTTTTTTCAAATTGACATACCCAAATCTAACTGCCTGTAGCTCAGGACCTGAAGCAAGGATATGCATATTCTTGATACCATTTGAAAGGAAACACTTTGAAGTTTGTCGAAATATGAAATAAAATGAATGTAGGAGAATATAACACATTTTATCTGGTAAAAGATTATAATAAAAAAGACAACTTTTTTTCATCTTTGAAGTGCAAGAGAATGGCCATAATATAATATTGCAGTTTGGGCACAATTTAGATTTTTGCCACTAGATGGCAGCAGCAGTGTGTGCAAATTTTCAGATTGATCCAGTGAAGCATTGCAATACTGGACAATAAGTCTGCCCAAATGTGCTGAATTGGTCAATTGATTCATTTTCAAGTACATAACTATAGAGAATATACAAAAATGAAATGGTAATACAAAATTTAAGTTTACACACTCCCAGGAATGTCATACATGATGGATCATTAGCTTATACACTAACTTACACACATCTACACTTGTCTTGCTAATCGCATTAGCGCACATTAGCTCAACCGTCCCAGTATAGGGACACCAATCCCGTAGAGGTTAATGATCAATTCTATACAGCTTGTGTATGTGTCTGTCAGCCTACATCTGCAGCACAGCCCATTGACTGATACCCTGCTGCAGTGCCTTATGGAAGGACAGTGAAGCACTGTATACCATAAGCACTATATCTTGGCATGATGCTGGTTGAATATTACAGCCAGGTTTTCCTGCTCTCTTCCCCTCTCCTCTCCCCATTCTCTACCCCATGCCCCTCTCTCCCTCCTCCTCCTCGCCCCATCTCCGGTTCCCCACTCTAAACAGGACTGGTTGTTCCTCACTCGCTTCTGTTTTCTCACTGATTTTGGACGTCTGGACTTCCGGTTCCGCTACCAAAAGGTCAGGTTATAGTACAACTGACCTATCTATCATTCTCTTTTCTTATTTTGTTCCATCAGTATTGTTGGCTCTCCCGCTCTTAGTGAGTTGCTCTCTCTCTCTCTCTCTCTCTCTCTCTCTCTCTCTCTCTCTCTCTCTCTCTCTCTCTCTCTCTCTCTCTCTCTCTCTCTCTCTCTCTCTCTCTCTGTTTCTCATATTGTCCCCCTGTACCCTATTATTTTCTTATTTTCTGTCTGACAAACTTTGTTTTACAAGTCATACTTCATCATCTTTCCTCTATGTCCATCTCTCTCTTGTCTCTCTCCTCACTGATTTGTTTTCTCTCACTCTCTCTCCTCAATCTTTCTGTCTTTGGTAGTTGTATCTACCTTTGTCTGTTCCTGTTATATTCTCCATACATTTACCCTCTCTTGTCCTCTACTCTCCCCTCTTCTCCTCCTCTATCCTTTCCTCTTTTTTTATATTTCTGTCCTCCTTTCTGTGTTCGTCTGGTTGCTGTCAGTGGTCTGCAGACTTTGAGGCAGTCTGGTATTAATCTTAGGCCCCCTTTTCCCATTCCTTCCCTCCTCCATTCTCTCATTCTCTCTCTCCTCTCTAGTCGCGATGCTGTCAGAATATATTGCTCTACTTTGATGACAGCTCTCAGTGGCCAGCTGTGTACAAGAAGCCAGACAAGGTGAGAAACCACTACTCTGTGTCACACTTGGCGTGTGTGTGTGTCTTTCTGTGTGTGTGTGTGTGTGTGTGTGTGTGTTTCCATCTGCTCTGTTTTACCTGACCATGCTCCTTCTGTGATCTGGACAACATTGTGTGTGTACAGGCATTTCTGTTTCTTTATATGGAGTTAGTTCCATAGAAATAGAATGAATAGAACAGGCTTGGTAGCTCTAACCCTGGCAATTTGACTGGGAAACTCATGGGTACACTCACAATCACTGCCTGGTATTGTGATGCAATGATTTCCATGGTATTTTGGAATGTTCTATCAACTGATGGATGCAGTAAAGAGGTCAATCGAACTCGACCGAAACAATGGAATTGCCATGAAACGTGTGGGGGAAAGGGCCGTGGGTGAAAGATCCTGAGTCTCCTCATTGTCCCCCAGCAAAATGATCCTACATTTCGGCTATTGTTCACATGTGTGTTTCACACTATGTTGAGGTAAAAATCTGAGTATAATGCTTGTATGGATGTCAACCCCAATGCATGTTTATTTCATTGTTACCAATCAACTGCGTTACGTTTAAAAATTACTTCTTTTGAACTGTGATTTCTGTATGCTAACCAGTTTATACAAACGGGAGATAGCATTTAGCAGTCTTCTAAACTTAAAAAGGGACAACTTCTACATGTTATGCAGTGAAGACAGCCAATAAAAAAAATATGTAATGTCAGTTGAGTTTACTCAACAAATCACAGCACATATTGAAGGGTAGACTTCCTGCTTTTACTTCCTGGCATACGCCGAGTTGATATTCACATCATATGAAGGAATTCCCCTCGACCACACCCACAAATTGGGGGAAACAAACATCCCATTGACCTCCATTGTAAAAGAGCCAAGTTTGTGGTCTACTTTTGTTTGTTATACAGAAATATCAAAACATTCCGAAAAGCTGCTGTGTTGTTCAATGCACATGTAACCAGGTAAAAAATCCAAACCTAAAGTTCGCAATGCTCACACTTAGAGAAATAGAGCCTTCGAAAAGAGTTCTGTGGCTTCAGGCTATTCGGCCCTAATCTATGGATTTCACATGACTGGGCAGGGGTGCACCCATGGGTGGACCTGGGAGGGAATAGACCCACCCACTTGGAAGCCAGGCCCACTCACTGGGGAGCCAGGCCCACCCAATCAGAATGAGTTTTCCCCCACAAAAGGGCTTTATTACAGACAGAAATACCCTTCAGTTTCATCAGCAGTCTGAGTGGCTGGTCTCAGATGATCCCGCAGGTGAAGAAGCTGGATGTGGAGGTCCTGGGCTGGCGTGGTTACACCTGGTCTGTGGTTGTGAGGCCGGTTGGACGTACTACCAAATTCTCTAAAACGGCTTATGGTAGCGACATTAACAAATTCTCTGGCAACAGCTCTGGTGGACATTCCTGCACTCAGCCTGCCAATTGCACAGTCCCTCAACTTGAGACATCTCTGGCATTGTGTTGTGGCCTGCTATTGTCCCCAGCACAAGGTGCAGCTGTGTAATTATCATGCTGTTTAGTCAGGTTCTTGATATGCCACACATGTCAGGTGGATCGATTATCTTTGCAAAGGTCAAAGGCACATTAACAGGGATGTGCACAAAATTTGAGAAATGTATGTATGGAACATTTCGGAGATCTTATATTTCAGCTCATGAAACGTGGGACCAACACTTTAAATGTTGCGTTTATATTTTTGTTCAGTATACACTACCGTTCAAAAGTTTGGGGTCACTTAGAAATGTCCTTATTTTTTAAAGAAAAAACATGTCAATTAAAATAACATCAAATTGATCAGAAATACACTGTAGACATTGTTAATGTTGTAAATGACTATTGTAGCTGGAAACGGCTGTTTTTTTATGGAATATCTACATAGGCGTACAGAGGCCATTATCAGCAGCCATCACTCCTGTGTTCCAATGGCACGTTGTGTTAGCTAATCCAAGTTTATAATTTTAAAAGGCTAATTGATCATTAGAAAACCCTTTTGCAATTATGTTAGCACAGCTGAAAACTGTTGTTCTGATTAAAGAGGCAATACAACTGGCCTTCTTTAGATTAGTTGAGTGTCTGGAGCATCAGCATTTGTGGGTTCGATTACAGGCTCAAAATGGCCAGAAACAAATAACTTTCTTCTGAAACTCGTCAGTCTATTCTTGTTCTGAGAAATGAAAGCTATTCCATGCAAGAAATTGCCAAGAAACTGAAGATCTCGTACAACGCTGTGTACTGCTCCTGTCACAGAACAGCGCAAACTGGCTCTAACCAGAATAGAAAGAGGAGTGGGAGGCCCTGGTGCACAACTGAGCAAGAGGACAAGTACATTAGAGTGTCTAGTTTGAGAAACAGATGCCTCACAAGTCCTCAACTGGCAGCTTCATTAAATAGTATCCACAAAACACCAGTCTCAAGGTCAACTCTGGCCTTCTAGGCATATTAAGATGGGCAAAAGAACAGACACTGGACAGAGGAAGATTGGGAAAAAAAGTGTTAAGGACAGACAAATCTAAGTTTGAGGTGTTCTGATCACAAAGAAGAACATTCGTGAGATGCAGAAAAAAATTTAAAGATGCTGGAGGAGTGATTGACGCCATCTGTCAACAATGGTGTAGACAATGTGATGGTTTGGGGGTTCTTTGGTGGTGGTAAAGTGGGAGATTTGTACAGGGTAAAAGGGATCTTGAAGAAGGAAGGCTATCACTCCATTTTGCAACGCCATGCCATACCCTGTGGATGGCGCTTAATTGGAGCCAATTTCCTCCTACAACAGGACAATGAGCCAAAGCACAGCTCCAAACTATGCAATAACTATTTAGGGGAAGAAGCAGTCAGCTGGTATTCTGTCTATAATGGAGTGGCCAGTACAGTCACCGGATCTCAACCCTATTGAGCTGTTGTGGGAGCAGCTTGACCGTATGGTACATAAGAAGTGCCCATCATGCCAATCCAACTTGTGGGAGTTGCTTCAGGAAGCATGGGATGAAATCTTTTCAGATTACCTCAACACATTTAGCTAAAACATTGCTCTTCCTTTAAATGGCTCTACCTTTAGTGATGGATCCTTGGCTTCAATGAGATGTCACAATTCCTCTCTTGAAGCCTTCATCATTCACTGACGTACGTTGGCAACTGAGGTAAAGTAGTGACTGGCTACAACTAGAGCAAGGAGTGAGAGTGAGCCTAACCCTCCCCCCCAACAAAAAAATCTGTTTAACTATTCCTGTACTGCCCGTTCTTGTGGACTGTCACTGCTGTCGCATCCTGTCCCAAACTTGACTCTAGAACATCACTTTGATTCCTGCCGGAATCCCACACGACCCAAGACCCACGGGAGTCCTTTTCTACTTGCGACGTTCTATCTAATACCAACTGGGACTATGGGTGCACTCAAAATGGCTGCCAATCCACTGATTATGCCATCATTGACTTGAATGGAGATGCCCTTTCTATTCATTATATTTTTATGGTTAGTTTGTCCAGTACCTGTGCATAATGTGATGTGTGGATGACACCGTTTCTTTATTATTGTTGACTGTATTTCTTGACCGCAGGACTGTTACCAGAAGGAGGCAGTGTTGAGGCCAGAGAATAACCAGGTTATCAACCTGACCACGCGCTACACCTGGTCTGGCTGTGTGGTAAGAACAACGACAACCTCCTCTACAGCTCTCTGTCATATACAGTGCCTTCAGAAAGTATTCATACCCATTTACTTATTCCACATTTTGTTGTGTTACAGCCTGAATCCAAAATGAAATAGATTAAATTAAAAAATACACACATACCACATAATGACAAAGTGAAAACATGTTTTTAGAAATGTTTTGTAAATTTATTGAAAATGAAATATCACACCCCTTTGCTATGCCACTCCAAACTGAGTTCAGGTGCATTCAATTTCCTTTGGTCATCCTTGAGATGTCGCTACAACTTGATTGGAGTCCACCTGTGGCCAATAAAATTGTTTGGACATGGTTTAGAAAAACACACCTGTCTAAATAAGGTCCCACAGTTGATAGTGCATGTCAGAGCAGAAACTGTACCATGAAGTCCAGGGAACTGTCCGTAGAGTTCTGAAGGAGAATTGTGATAAGGCATATATCTGGTGAAGGGTATAAAACAATTTATAGTGTTGAAAGGTTCCAAGAGCACAGTGGTCTCCATCATTGGGAAATGGGAAAAATATGGAACTACCCAGACTCCTAGAGCTGGCCGTCCGACCAAACTGAGCAACTGGGCAAGAAGGACCTTGGTCAGGGAGGTGACCAGACCAAGAACCCATTGACCACTCTGACAGAACTACAGAGTTCCTTGGCTGAGATGGGAGAACCTGCCAGAAGGACAACTGTCTCTATAGCAGGGGTATTCAACTCTTTCCCTACGAGGTCCGGAGCCTGCTGGTTTTCTGTTCTACCTGCTCATTAAGGGCAACAAGGAAAAAATGAAGTGGAATTGGCTTTGAGGTCCAGAGTTGAGTTTGAAGGCTCTATAGCACTTTACCAATCTGGGTTTATGGGAGAGTGGCCAGACGGAAGTTACTCCTGAGAAAAAGGCACATGACAGCACACCTTTAGTTTACAAAAAGGCATGTGAAAGACTGAGATCATAAGGCAAAAGACCAATTTAACTATTTGGCCTGAATGCAAAGTGCTATGTCTGGAGAAAACCAGGCACAGCTCCTCACCCGTATAACACCATCCCTACTGTGAAGCATGGTGGTGTCAGACTGGTAAGGATACAATGAATGTAGCCAAATACAAGCAAATTCTTGATGAGAACCTGCTTCAGAGTGCGAACGACCTTCAAATGGGGTGAAGATTTACGTTCCAACAGGACAATGACCCCAAACATACAGCCAAAGTAACTCTGGAATGGCTTCAAAACAAGAATGTGAAAGTCCTTGAGTGGCCCAGCCCAGACTTGAATCCCATAGAAAATCTGTGGAAAGACTTGAAGATTGCTGCAAGACTTGAAGATTGCTGCAAGACTTGAAGATTGCTGCTCACCGCCACTCCCCATCGAACTAAACAGAGCTTTAGAAAATCTGCAAGGAAGAATGGGAGAAAATCCCCAAATCCATATGTGCAAAGCTGATACAGACCCAAGATGACTCAAAGCGGTAATCGGCGTGAGAAAGGTGCTTCTACAAAGTTTTGACTCGGGTGTGAAAACGTATGTAAATTAGATATTCCTGTATTCTTTTCACTTTGTCCATATGGGGTATTGTGTGTAGATGGGTGAGGAAAAAAAAATATTTAAACCATTTTTAATTCAGGCTGTAACACAACAAAATGTGGAATAAGTTAGGTGGTATTAACACTTTCTGAAGGCACTATATGTGGGCTTGTCTTGTATGTTTGCCTATGGGACTGTGGTTGTTTTTAGTTATTCAGTTATAACTAAAAGAACTATTTTGAGGTGTGAGGAGTATGTGAGACAGAGGTGTCTGGGTGTAACTCCCTCTTTGGAAATGTGTTAGGATGTGTTGATTCAATGTGTTTTTGAGTGTGTGAGCGTCCTCTCTATTAAAATATTAGCTCTGTCTCTCTCGGTTTCTGCTGTCTCTGTCTCTAAGGTGGAAGGAGAGGGGGATGAGGAGGTGCTGAGTTGTGTGGGAGGTCGTAGTTTCCGCTCGGTGAGGGAGAGATGGTGGTACATCGCTCTCAGCAAGTGTGGGGTGAGCACCGACCTTTCACTTCTCACTGATGGCTTGCGCACACAGACATTGTTACTCTGATGACACACGCCGCCCACACATATATACACACACATAACAAATACACTCACAGATTGACATACACTGAGTGTACAAAACATTCCATGACAGTGATCAGGTGAGTCCAGGTGAAAGCTATGATCCCTTATTGATGTCACTTGTTAAATCCATTTCAATCAGTGTAGATGAAGCGGATGAGACAGGTTAAAGGATGTTTAAGCCTTGAGACAATTGAGACATGGATTGTGCGCCATTCAGGTGAATGGGCAAGACAAAAAATGATTGTGCTGGGTTTTTCACGCTCTACAGTTTCCTGTGTGTATCAAGAATGGTTCACGACCCAAAGGACATCCAGCCATCTTGACACAACTGTGGGAAGCATTGGAGTCAACATGGGCCAGCATCCCTGTGGAAAGCTTTCGACACCTTGTAGAGTCCATGCCCTGACGAATTGAGGGGGGGTGCAGCTCAATATTAGGAAGGTGTTCCTAATGTTTGGTATGCTCAGTGTAGATCTTCTCTGTATGCGTGCTTGCGTGCTTTTGTGTGTGCATATGGATGCACAAGTGTGTGTGTGTGTGCGCAAGTGTGCATCTGTGTGTTGTGGCAGGGCCAGTGTATCCACACACTGACTGGCAGTGTTGTGGTGTTAGTAGAGAGTGAGTGTTTGTGAAGAGGGACAGACAGGATTGAAGCGGATGTTTCCTGGAGAGTGTGTTGTGTTGTCACGGCAGCAAGTGGAGGGCTGTTGACGGACATGATGCCTAATGGTGTAGGACTGAAGTTAAAGCTCTGTCTCCGGCCCACATGGCCCCAGGGACTCTCCCCGCCTTACCTCGCCTGCACACTGCCAATATAATGCACGCCTTCCACCCTCTCTCAGTTCTTACTCTCTCTGTCTTTCTCTTCACCTCTCCCTCATTCTTACTCTTTCTTGTTCACTCACTCTTTGAATCTCTCCTTTACTGTGGCCTTCTTTCTCTGCGTCACTTCATCTCCTCTCACTGCTCTGTCTCTCATCAATGTCTCTCTCTCTCTCTCCCTCCAACCCAGTCCTGCCTGTCTCCTCTCACTGCTGTCTCTCAATGTCTTTCTCTGTCTCTCCCAGTCCTGCATGTCTCCTCTCACTGTTCTGTCTCTCTCTCCCAGCCCTGCCTGGCTAGTATTGATTTTGTGACAGTGCACGCTTCATGCTCCTCACTCTTCTGATGGAGGTACTGAGATCGAGTCTTGGCTGGCAGATGAAATCAAAGGTTTTTTTCTCTCACTTACAGCACAACAACACAAACTCCAGAGGCTTTGAACTCCTCTCTGTGAAATGAGCTCTTTGTGCGCTCATTGTCGCTCCATCTAACTCCCTGCTCTCTTCCTCTGTCTCTCTCTCCCTCTCTGTCTGTCTCTCAGGGGGAAGGTTTGCAGCTGGAGTACGAGATGAAGCTGACCAATGGCCAGTCTTTCTGGACACAGCATTTCTCTGCAGACGAGTTTGGTGAGAACGACACAGATTACAGAATGAACATTAATGGCTCGTCCAACACTATTTAACACGGCCAATAACGCATATTAAAATGAACAAATTATTATAACGAAGGAATGGATGGATGAATTAAGGATGATGGATTAACATGAGCGGAATGGGTAAAAAATGAAAAGGGACGCAGTTTAGAAAATGACAATATTAAGCTACTCTCTTATTCTGATGTTCTAATGACCTCTCTCTTTCTCTCTCTCTGTCACTCTCTCTTTTCCTCTCCCTCCCTCCCCCTCTCTCTCACCATCTCACACCCTCTACCTGCCCTCTCTCTCTCGCGCTTTCGATTTCACCCTGCATTTCTCCCTCTACCTCTCTCTTTACCTCTCTCTCTCTCTACCTCTCTCTTTACCCCTCTCTCTTTACCTCTCTCTCTCTCTACCTCTCTACCTCTCTCTTTACCTCTCTCTCTTTACCTCTCTCTCTTTACCTCTCTCTCTCTCTACCTCTCTCTTTACCTCTCTCTTTAACCCTCTCTCTTTAACCCTCTCTCTTTACCCCTCTCTCTTTACCTCTCTCTCTCTCTTTAACCCTCTCTCTTTACCCCTCTCTCTTTACCTCTCTCTCTTTACCTCTCTCTTTACCTCTCTCTTTACCTCTCTCTTTACCTCTCTCTCTCTCTTTACCTCTCTCTCTCTCTCTCTCTCTCTCTCTCTCTCTCTCTCTCTCTCTCTCTCTCTCTCTCTCTCTCTCTCTCTCTCTCTCTCTCTCTCTCTCTCTCTCTCTCTCTCTCTCTCTCTTTACCTCTCTCTCTCTCTCTTTACCTCTCTCTCTCTCTCTCTTTACCTCTCTTTACCTCTCTCTCTCTCTTTACCTCTCTCTCTACCTCTACCTCTCCCTAACCCCATGCCTATATTCTCAGGGATCCTGGAAACTGACATCACGTTCCTGGTTATCTTCTCCCTGGTCTTCATCCTGTCATGTTATTTTGCCTGTAAGTGCCTGAGGAACAACATCAGATCTCATTTTCCTCACACCAGAAAAGCACTTAGCAGCCAATCCTAACCTGAGATCTCTGCTCTTAACTCCCATCTTCACACAAATGTCTCATTGGCACCAATGCACTAAACGTCAGAATTAGTGCTAGTCCTCTCTGGAATGAGGGAAGAGTGGCCCCCTCTCTGGTGGAGTGGAGGAACTTGTCATTAGGGCTGAACATGTAGAAGCCAGCCGGGGAAAGTGGGGCAGATGAAGGGAAGGCAGATGTGACAGAGTAAAAAATATGGAGAGTATCTCCTCAGATAATACAGCCCATGTGTCTACAAACACACAGACTCCTGCTGCACATACTAATGCCTAATACACCACTCCCCTCCCTCTCATTCTCTATCCTTCTCTTTACATTACCATCTCTGTTTTTGTGTCTCTGTCACTGCATCTTTCCCCTCTAACCCACCGCTCTCTCTTTTCCTCTTCATATCTCTCTCCTCTTCATCTGTCTCTCCTCTTCATCTGTCTCTCCTCTTCATCTGTCTCTCCTCTTCATCTGTCTCTCCTCTTCATCTATCTCTCCTCTTCATCTGTCTCTCCTCTTCATCTGTCTCTCTCTCCTCTTCATATCTCTCTCCTATTCATCTCTCTCCTCTTCATCTCTCTCCTCTTCATCTATCTCTCCTCTTCATCTGTCTGTCTCTCCTCTTCATCTATCTCTCCTCTTCATCTGTCTCTCTCTCCTCTTCATCTCTCTCTCCTCTTCATCTCTCTCTCTCCTCTTCATCTCTCTCCTCTTCATCTATCTCTCCTCTTCATCTGTCTCTCTCTCCTTCATCTGTCTCTCCTCTTCATCTCTCTCCTCTTCATCTGTCTCTCTCTCCTCTTCATCTGTCTCTCTCTCCTCTTCATCTGTCTCTCTCTCCTCTTCATCTCTCTCCTCTTCATCTCTCTCCTCTTCATCTCTCTCTCTTCATCTGTCTCTCTTTCCTCTTCATATCTCTCTTTATTTGTCTCTCGCTCTCTATATCTCCTAGGTAATCTGAAGGGAAGGCAGCTTCTCCATACGACTTATAAGATGTTTATGACTGCGGCTGGTGTAGAGGGTGAGTGTGGACCACAACACCACAAATACACACACACACACCCACAGGCGGCCGGTTGCAGCAGCATCACCATCTGACTCTCACACTGCAGTTGTTGGCATCTCAGACATGGTAATGACTCCTTCTGATTATCATAGATATTAACCAGTGCTTCAGCACCATACAGATAGCTCCCTGTCTCTGTATAGGGTAGGACTGCTGCTGCTATATGCAGCTCTGCAGTGCAGAACAGTGAACTATCCCTCTCCCTTTCTCTCACTCTCCTCCCTCCTTTCCATCTCCTCCCTCTCTCCGTCTCTCCCTCTCTCCTCCCTCCTCCTCCCCTCAGTTGTCAGCCTTCTGTTCCACTGTATCTACTGGGGCCTGTATGCCAGAGATGGAGTGGGCAACGGCAGTCTCAAGATAATGGGTGAGCCTGATCATCACAAACACCTTGATAAAGGATGTAATCCAGAAACACCCTGATAAAGGATGTAATGCAGAAACACCCTGATAAAGGATGTAATCCAGAAACACCCTGATAAAGGATGTAATCCAGAAACACCCTGATAAAGGATGTAATCCAGAAACACCCTGATAAAGGATGTAATGCAGAAACCCCCTGATAAAGGATGTAATCCAGAAACACCCTGATAAAGGATGTAATCCAGAAACACCCTGATAAAGGATGTAATCCAGAAACACCCTGATAAAGGATGTAAAGAAGAAACACCCTGATAAAGGATGTAATGCAGAAACACCCTGATACAGGATGTAATGCAGAAACACCCTGATACAGGATGTAATCCAGAAACACCCTGATACAGGATGTAATCCAGAAACACCCTGATAAAGGATGTAATGCAGAAACACCCTGATAAAGGATGTAAAGCAGAAACTCCCTGATAAAGGATGTAATGCAGAAACACCCTGATAAGGATGTAAAGCAGAAACACCCTAATACAGGATGTAATCCAGAAACACCCTGATAAAGGATGTAAAGCAGAAACACCCTGATACAGGATGTAATCCAGAAACACCCTGATAAAGGATGTAATCCAGAAACACCCTGATAAAGGATGTAATCCAGAAACACCCTGATAAAGGATGTAATCCAGAAACACCCTGATAAAGGATGTAATCCAGAAACACCCTGATAAAGGATGTAATCCAGAAACCCCCTGATACAGGATGTAATCCAGAAACCCCCTGATACAGGATGTAATCCAGAAACACCCTGATACAGGATGTAATCCAGAAACACCCTGATAAAGGATGTAAAGCAGAAACACCCTGATAAAGGATGTAATCCAGAAACCCTCTTGATAAAGGATGTAATCCAGAAACACCCTGATACAGGATGTAATCCAGAAACACCCTGATAAAGGATGTAATCCAGAAACACCCTGATAAAGGATGTAATCCAGAAACACCCTGATAAAGGGTGTAAAGCAGTAACTTTCTCACACAACCCATGCAGTGCAAGAGAGTGCTCTCGAGAGGATGAGTGTATCCTTATGTGTGTTGCAAGTATGTGTACTGGAGTGAGTGAGTGACCTGATTTCAGGTTTTGGTATGATGTTACATATTCAGATACTATAACCTACTTACAGTAACCTTTCTTTTACTCTGTGGGGTTCTCATTTTCTTCCTTCCTTCTTGCCATCTCTCGCTCTCTCTCCAGGGAAATTACTGTTTTCTGTCAGTTTCCTGGTTTTCCTGCTGATGCTGATCCTGCTGGGGAAAGGCTTCACTGTCACCAGGTAGGGAGTGTGTTTGTGTGTGTGTCTCACACTGTGTCTGGTCTCAGGCCGTCTCACCTATGGTCTCAGGGTCAGAGCTACAGTAGCTGTCCCAGCCTTAATAACACCCTTTACCCTAGAGGACATGTCAGTCTAACTGCTTGTCTGGCTGACAGGTTCACTGCTTCATTACAGTGTGTCTCAGGATTAAATCCTCCAGTCACTCTCTCTGTCTTACTCCTTCTAACTCGTACCAGTAGCCCAGTCTCTCTCCTTCTAACTCGTACCAGTAGCCCAGTCTCTCTCTGTCTTACTCCTTCTAACTCGTACCAGTAGCCCAGTCTCTCGCTGTCTTACTCCTTCTAACTCGTACCAGTAGCCCAGTCTCTCTCCTTCTAACTCGTACCAGTAGCCCAGTCTCTCTCCTTCTAACTCGTACCAGTAGCCCAGTCTCTCTCCTTCTTACTCGTACCAGTAGCCCAGTCTCTCTCCTTCTTACTCGTACCAGTAGCCCAGTCTCTCTCCTTCTAACTCGTACCAGTAGCCCAGTCTCTCGCTGTCTTACTCCTTCTAACTCGTACCAGTAGCCCAGTCTCTCGCTGTCTTACTCCTTCTAACTAGTACCAGTAGCCCAGTCTCTCTCCTTCTAACTCGTACCAGTAGCCCAGTCTCTCTCTGTCTTACTCCTTCTAACTCGTACCAGTAGCCCAGTCTCTCTCTGTCTTACTCCTTCTAACTCGTACCAGTAGCCCAGTCTCTCTCTGTCTTACTGCTTCTAACTCGTACCAGTAGCCCAGAGAGCGTGTGTGTGTGTATTCATCTGTCTGTGTGAAAGCTAACCCCCCTGTGTGTATCTGTCTCTGTCAGGGCGAGGATCAGCCACAGTGGCTCTGTCAAGCTGTCCATCTACATGACAGTCTACACCGTCACCTATATCATCCTCTTCATATACGAGGCAGAGGTACTGCAGTCCACACTACAGAACGGCTGCTGCTACACTCCTACTGTCCCTGCTATACGTGAAGGACCAGTGTATGACTGTCTAAGTTTCAACCAGGGATTCCTGTGTCCCACAACACTATGTTAGCCTACTGAGTTGAAGCCTAGCTAGTTTTCAGGTCTCGGGCACGGTTACTCATCAGCCGAGCATCGATCACGGGAATCACCTCCGTTACAAGTGTAAAATGTGCTCTACTATAATTTAGGATGGGTCCCTTCTTGGAAATTAGGTTCACATATCATGGAACCTCCTGGTAAGATAAAGGTGAAATAAAAGGGGCCTGATGTACTGTAGTATACAGGGATAGGAGTTTCTTACCCAGCCTGTCGGTGCCTAGCACTGGGCCTGTACATACATAATGCAGGGGACAACAGAGGGTAACCCTGTTTGACCAATGATATCCAGTCTCTGGCCTGTGAAACTGAATACATAGCCCGCAAGCAGAGGCACTGTCAACGACCCAGTTGTAGAGAAGAGTCAATGACACACACACACAAACATACATACATGTGTACACATACGCACACACTTGAAGACACCAACAAAAACAAGTAGATTTCACATCCCAACATGTCAGCAAACCACAGGCTGTTACAACACATGATGGGGAACGTATTGTAATACACCTCTCTTCTATTTGAGGGTAAGGTTAGTAGGTTGATTAGTAGGGTGCGGTCCATTAGAGTGGTTGTATGACTTTGTAAGTGTGTGTGTGTCTCAGTTCTTTGACCCAGGTGAGGTGCTGTATGCATATGACAGCCCGGCGGGCTACGGTCTGATGGGTCTCCAGCTGCTGGCCTACGTGTGGTTCTGCTACGCCGTCCTGATTTCCCTCAAACACTACCCTGAGAAACAACCCTTCTACATCCCCTTCTTCACGGCATACACACTCTGGTGAGAGGACATAGCCCTACAACCCTTCACTCTCTGCATTCTGTTTGTCTCTGTCAGGTTCATCAACTTCGTTCTCTAAAAAGCATTACACCCAATAAACTCCCCGTCTCCCTTATTTTTCCACTTCTCGCTTGCTCGTCTTAAATCTGTCCTCACTCCTACGCCTCTCCCTCCCTCTCGTTTCCTTTTGTCACTAAACTACTCCACCATATTCAGTTTTTTCTCCTCCTTCCTTTACATATCTCAATCTCCCCCTTCCCTATCTCCCTCATTATCTCTCTCTCTCTTAATCTCTCTCTCTCTTAATCTCTCCCTCGTTAACTCTCTCTCCTCTCTCTCTTAATCTCTCCCTCGTTAAATCTCTCTCCTCTCTCTCTTAATCTCTCTCCCTCGTTAACTCTCTCTCTCAGGTTTTTCGCGGTGCCCGTCATGGCTCTGATAGCTAACTTTGGCATCCCTCGCTGGGCACGGGAGAAGATCGTCAACGGCATCCAACTGGGCATCCACCTCTATGCTCACATCATATTCCTCGTTAGTACCCTTCATCTCTCTACACATTCACACACAGGCATGCATGTGCACACACACTGCCTCACTGTTGACGTTAATTATCTCAAAGACCTCATCGCCCGCCTCGTTAGTAACCCCCTGCCCTCCACACGCAGGCACGCACACTCTCACCTCTCTTTTAATATCTATGAGTCATATCTCTCTGTCCTCATCGGCCTCTGCATTAGTATCCTCCAAAACCCAGACTTCTATACCAGACTGAGCCTCTCTGTCCCAGACTTCTGTACCAGACTGAGCCTCTCTGTCCCGGACTTCTGTACCAGACTGAGCCTCTCTGTCCCAGACTTCTGTACCAGACTGAGCCTCTCTGTCCCAGACTTCTGTACCAGACTGAGCCTCTCTGTCCCGGACTTCTGTACCAGACTGAGCCTCTCGGTCCCAGACTTCTGTACCAGACTGAGCCTCTCGGTCCCAGACTTCTGTACCAGACTGAGCCTCTCGGTCCCAGACTTCTGTACCAGACTGAGCCTCTCGGTCCCAGACTTCTGTACCAGACTGAGCCTCTCGGTCCCAGACTTCTGTACCAGACTGAGCCTCTCGGTCCCAGACTTCTGTACCAGACTGAGCCTCTCGGTCCCAGACTTCTGTACCAGACTGAGCCTCTCGGTCCCAGACTTCTGTACCAGACTGAGCCTCTCGGTCCCGGACTTCTGTACCAGACTGAGCCTCTCGGTCCCGGACTTCTGTACCAGACTGAGCCTCTCGGTCCCGGACTTCTGTACCAGACTGAGCCTCTCGGTCCCGGACTTCTGTACCAGACTGAGCCTCTCGGTCCCGGACTTCTGTACCAGACTGAGCCTCTCGGTCCCGGACTTCTGTACCAGACTGAGCCTCTCGGTCCCGGACTTCTGTACCAGACTGAGCCTCTCGGTCCCGGACTTCTGTACCAGACTGAGCCTCTCTGGTCCCGGACTTCTGTACCAGACTGAGCCTCTCTGGTCCCGGACTTCTGTACCAGACTGAGGCTCTCTGTCCCGGACTTCTGTACCAGACTGAGGCTCTCTGTCCCGGACTTCTGTACCAGACTGAGCCTCTCTGTCCCGGACTTCTGTACCAGACTGAGCCTCTCTGTCCCGGACTTCTGTACCAGACTGAGCCTCTCTGTCCCGGACTTCTGTACCAGACTGAGCCTCTCGGTCCCAGACTTCTGTACCAGACTGAGCCTCTCGGTCCCAGACTTCTGTACCAGACTGAGCCTCTCGGTCCCAGACTTCTGTACCAGACTGAGCCTCTCGGTCCCGGACTTCTGTACCAGACTGAGCCTCTCGGTCCCGGACTTCTGTACCAGACTGAGGCTCTCTGTCCCGGACTTCTGTACCAGACTGAGGCTCTCTGTCCCGGACTTCTGTACCAGACTGAGGCTCTCTGT
Organism: Brachymystax lenok tsinlingensis; assembly: GCA_030435695.1. Taxonomy (NCBI): domain Eukaryota; kingdom Metazoa; phylum Chordata; class Actinopteri; order Salmoniformes; family Salmonidae; genus Brachymystax; species Brachymystax lenok. The sequence continues at coordinate 92,771,065 of CM059789.1, read as the reverse complement.
CCCGGACTTCTGTACCAGACTGAGCCTCTCTGTCCCGGACTTCTGTACCAGACTGAGCCTCTCTGTCCCGGACTTCTGTACCAGACTGAGCCTCTCTGTCCCGGACTTCTGTACCAGACTTCTGTACCAGACTGAGCCTCTCGGTCCCAGACTTCTGTACCAGACTGAGCCTCTCGGTCCTTTGTCAGTGACACATTCACACACATACTGTTCTGTTCTTATATGTGCAGGAATATGTATCAGTGTTTGGAGATACAGGGTAATATTTGTACAGGCAACAGGCAATATTATGAATATGATACATTCCTCCCATACATCCCCTCTACCCCCCTCCCTGCCTCGCCACAGGCTATCACACGGCCCTCTGCGGCCAATAAGAACTTCCCGTACCACGTGCGGACCTCTCAGATCGGGATCCTGCTGTCTAGTCCGAAGGCGGGTGTGGCGAGTGAGAGTTTCCCCCACCATGCCTATGGGAACAGCTCCTTCCTGGGTGACTCCCAGCCCAACTTCACAGAACTCTTCTCCATCCAGTCGGTGAGTGGATGTATGGTCTGAGGAGGATCTAGTAACTGATATTAGGGTCCGATATAGTCCCTGTAACCTGTAACACTCCAGAGGGGTTAGAGCACAGAGGAAGTTGGCAGAGAAGGATGTGGTAACTGATATTGTGACAAATACAACCCAGCGTGACCTTTCAACCTTTACCTCCCTCTCTCTCAGGGCCCAGTGAAGACGGTGGAGGAGACGGTGGCCCGGAAGGGACAGGAAGTGCAGAGGAACAGTGAGCATAAGATCATCACCACCACGGCCGACCTGTCGTCACCCACCTTCCCCCCACTCCCTCCCCCCATGCCCCCCCGCCTCGCCGCCCACTCCCCCCCTCCCCCTCCACGACTCTCCTCCCACTTTACCGAGTACTTCAGCATGCAGGGGGGAGGGGGCGTGGGCACCAAGGCATGAGACAGACAGACAGACAGAGAGAAAGAAAGAAAGAAAGAGGGACACAGAGAGAAGGAGAAAGATCGAGAGGGAGGTGGAGGAAGATCAGGTAGCATAGAAAACAAGTCAAGCTATGTATAGCCACGAGGGAAGGAGGAAGAGAAGGGGAAGTCATCATAACCAGACATGTGGAATAGAAGTCCTAAACGTCCCATTTTCACCTCTGAATGGGAAAAGAGCGGAATAAAGGAGAGGAAATGGCTGTGAGTTAAAGTGCTGAGCTTGTAAAAGAAAAAAGAAGCAATAAATATTTGAACATGAGCAGGGAGAGAGGCTCCGGGAGGGAGAGATGACAGTGGATGTAGCCTGACCAATAGAATGATAGGAACGCACAGTGGAGACTGAACAAAACTCTAAGGGACACTTTTATTCAAGAATTTATAAGGCATCAATGGAGGGGCTGAGGGAAACGTGTAAATAGCTGAAGAGAATGAGTTACCATTACTCTAAAATAGTTGCAGAGTTTATATTACAAAAGGGATGTTTTTTTCCACATTGTCGAATTCCAAGTGGTGCTGTGACCATTGAAATTCTCATGCCATTACATTGTACAAGAATGTTCACTCCCATCCTGAAACAATACATTTATGGTTTTTCTTCATGTTTGACAGATGTTAACACAAAATATTGAATCTCCATATAAAGAATATGTTGGGATGATTTATATTCTCATATATGTTGATTGCTCCAGGCTATAAGATTGATATACTGATGTTTTAGTGTACAATGTTCAGTTTACTGTGGACCCCTGAGGTACTGCTAAAACAAGCATGTACTCCCTGTCTCTGAACTGATTATACTCCATGTGCTCATAGTGTGTGCCTGTTGTACCAAACTACTATACAATAACTGTGTATATTTCATACCATATAGGCTACCGAGGAGGTGTTAACGTCACTTCTTAGGGATTTCTATTGGAACCTTATGTCATACTGTCCACAGACAACTGTTTTAACTCCGAATACTACTGTTCAGTTTTCACTGGAGTGCAAGATATCAGCTTGCTCTGAATGTAATTCCTTGATGTATGTAGACCTTGGTGAATGTATTAATGCAATAGAGCACAAGGAAAGGGGTTGTTTTAAAGTTACATTTTATTTTTAAACATAGAAATCATACTTATAGCTTGTTTTACTTTCAATTTCAGCCTCCATCCTTGACACATGATTTAAGGAGGGAAGGTTGTCCAGCGAGGATATGAACTAACTTCACAACCCCCCCCCCCCCGACTAGTATGTAATGATGTCACGTCAACTGTGTGAGGGGCTTGCTCATTGTTGTTTATCCATAAGTAGGAACAGTAGTTCTTCCTGACCATGAAAAGTCCTGGGCCCATAAACAACTAAAGCAAACCTTTTAGAGTAACTGTGAAAGTAGTAGCACCAACGTCCTGTTTGTCCTGCATGGAGCACTTTAATGTCCCCCTTCTCTTCGTTTTTCTGTTCCGCCATTTATTTCAAAGTGACTTTGAATAGTTATTTTATCTGAATTATACGTATCCACACACTACATCCAATGATATTCCGGTATCAAATATACAAATGTTACCTGTAGATATTAATCAATGTCATCAAGTGTCATTATCAGACATGACAAAAATGTACATGTATCTGAATAACATTGTTGATTAAATAGCCGAATGATATCAACGTAGGGGGGTTATTCATAAGACGCTGTCTAGGCCAATTTACCACCAGTTTCTTCGAAGAATTGGAAATCATGGAAGTAATCAACTACATTTATTTTATAACTTACTATCCGAGTATGCAACATGCAAGTTTCGTTAATATTTTTTTATCCAATCTGTAAAAAAAACGTGTGGCGGGAAGAATGGTGGTTAATTGACTGTTTCTAATGGTTTAATTAATAGCCCTTTGTCTTTCTGTAGTAATGTCTGGAGTAGGCTTGGGTTGGTCAGACTGGTACAGCACATGTTATGTACATGAGAACATACAGTCAAAGGTATAATGTAGTCTGTAAAAAAGAATGATACTTGAATGAGATTGTTCTGGTGTTCTAAAGGTTTTGTCTCTGCCGTTACAGTCAACTGTTGTCCATGGTTACAGATGCCATTACTTGACTGAATAGATTGATATTGACAGACAGGTTCCATTCATCCTGTACAACAAGCTGCATGATCAACTTATCTACGGTATTTGTCTTATATACGGACACAAGTGGAAGAGCAAAGTAAGATGAGTGAGGGTTTTATATGCATGACAGACAACAGCACAGCTTCCTGGGTATTTAGAGAGGTCTGGTTAAGAGCACATTACTGAAGCACTGTTCGAAATGAATGCATTTAAATGGTGTCAAATTAGGATATTCTGAATACGCTGTATATACACTTTTTGCCAAATTAAAATGGTTGGTTTTAGAGGCCTTGTCTGTTTCTTTCATACCTTGGCCACAGTGTGAATGTGTATGAGTTGTTTTTATGTGTTGTGTAATGTAGAAGGGAAAGGGCATTCGTCCAAAACATCTACTCCATCTTGGTACACTTTTCTGGAACCAATCTAACAATTGGAGTGCTTACAGGCAAGTGGCAAAGGAGAACGGAGAGCAGGTCCAATTGAATGTAATTGCAATAGGTTTGGGGCAATTTAGGCAAGTAGTTACCAGTATGTAAAAACCAAGCTCTACAGCAGCTCTTAATAACAAAACAGTTTGAATCTAAACAAATAAAACGAATGGGGAAGCTCATGAGTGTGTGATTATGCCTGGCTGAAGGTGGTTACTTTCATAAAATATCCTGTCTCTATTTCCCACTGTCTGAATCACTAGAGGGATTAAACACTGGACATCAAACCATGACAATAATGAAAAGTTTGGGGGACATGTTTCTGAACCGGTAAAATAAATATTAACAGCATATTTAAGCACATCTGTTAAATTCACAGTAGTGCCATGAACAGAACTTTTCCTTTGACTAACAGTCAAAATAACAGAACGCTTAACATTGTCAAACAATCACATTTATTTGGACACAACATCCTCATTGTTCAGTGGGGTCCACAGAAAGTCAAATACTGTAGCCAGTCATCTAAAACAGTGGCTCCCCATGTTTCTGTACTGTGATCCACCAAAAGTGTTGGGTGTTTTTCTTATTACACACAAAGCAACACAATGTTTCCAAATCAGGACCTAGTCAGAATCTGTGGACTATAAAAGTTTAGACTACAACCCACCAGCGGGTCCCTACTAGGGAAATGCAGGGGCTTATTTGGGAGGGAGCAACGTTCTAGAATGTTCATATACCTTAGAACAGACATGACATTCTAAATGTTTCACCGTACTGAACACACCCTTGACCTAACACATGTAATGTCAGTGTGTGGGTGGTTGCATTATGCCTCAACCTTGGCTGCTGCCTGCTGTGCCCGCTCTTCTCTGTAGCCTTTGAGGAGCTGGTTGATTAGTGTGAGTTCATTGTCTCGTTTGGCAGTCTGGAGAGGTGGGAATGGGTTGCCTTTATACTCCAGCACGGCCATAGCAGCCTTGTCCAGGTTCTCCCTGTTGGGAATGCGGGCCATCCGGGTGTAGGCTTTGGGCTGGGTCTCAAACCTGGGAGCCAGGACCTTGAAGAGCTTTGGGATCAGATCCTTTTCCTTAAACCACAGAGGAGAGAGACGAGATGATGACTGAAAGAACTAGGAACACACTCATACTAATCTGGTAGATAATAGTACAACACAGCTGGGGACATTGGGACAGTCTGACTCAGTCTGAGTACATTAACAAAGATCATAAAGAAAGAACATTTACTGTGAGCCAGAAGTTTGCCATTTTCATCGCTTTCTCGTCAGTGTCTCCCTTCTTGGCATAGTCAATCAACTGCAAAACAACATCACACATTGGTCAACAACATCACAAGCTGTCAGAAACTACAGTAGCCTACTTAACAGGGATGGTTGAGAAGTAGCTGACTGAACTCAACTCCATGGTTGTATTTGTTTGATTAAAATATATGGATTTCAGCAAACAAAGGCACATAACTACATAGGTACAAGATAAGCGTTTCATAATTTACTATTTACCTTGGGCGAATCAATGTAGTCAGAGCTGAATTTCACAAAGCCAGGACTCTGCTCAACTCCATTGATGGAGTTCATCAGAAACTTCTTTCACCATGGGAGATGAGTTTAGTCAACTGGTGGAGTAGCCCAAAGGCCGGCAGATGACAATAGAGTCGCTTCATCTTACCGTCCAAAGGGAATCTATGTAGCCAGCTATACACTCATATCCCCCATGGACCGGGCTATACATAAAATATTCTCCATTCAGGTAGCAAAGGAGTCGATTTCCTCCTTAACTTCTTAGGGAGCGGCTGCATAGGTGACGGTTTTGGAGAGTCTGGCATGCCCAAAGTAAAATGCCTGCCACTCAGGCCCAGAAAATAGGATATGCACATAATTAGTACTATTGGATAGGAAACACTGAAGTTTCTAAGAGTGTTAAAATAATGTATGTGAGTATAACAGAACTGATATAGCAGGCGAAAATTCATCCGGATTTGCAGTTTTTTTTGTAAATGACCATCTTCTCCATTGTGCCTATTGAATACATTGTTATGTAGGACTGAGACTGCAGTACCTATGGCTTCCACTAGATGTCAAGACTGGGAATTCTAGGAGTGACCAGAACGGACAGGAACAGGAAGAAGTCAGAGGACCACTTTTGTAAACAAGGTTTGACGCGCGCGAGATTGTGAACGCGCACCACTTTATTTTTCTTTCCTATCGTTCACGTTATCGTCCGGTTGAAATATTACAGCAAATATTCACAAAAGGATACCTAAGGATACATTAAAAATTATGTTTGATTTGTTTGTAGAAAGTGTATAGGTATAATTTGAACGTGTTCTCTTCACGGTTCAATGGGCGACTCAACGGTGGATTTTATGATCATAACGCGCCAACCAAACGGAGATTTATGGATATAATAAATTACTTTTTCTAACAAAAGAACCATTGGATGTCTTCGTTGGACACTTGGGAAGCCCTCAGCAGAAGTTCTTCGAAAGGTAAGGGATTTTATATTTGAGATTTTATGCATTTTTTGAGACCCGCGTTGGTTATGGATTTATGCTAATGCATAAAATATGAGAGGGGCTATCCTCAAACAGTCAAATGTTGTGCTTTCGCCGTAAAGCGAAAAAATCTGACAACGCTGTGATATTGCCAAGAATCAGAGCTTTTGATGACTATGCAACACTTGTATATTGATGAATGTTTAATAATTCAACTTTTGGATTTTGAATTTGGTGCCTCACATTTCACCGGGCTAGCGCCCCACTTCTCCCTAAGTAGTTAACTCAATTTAATGGCGAGAAGGTAAAGAAAAAAACTTTCCTTATGAAACACCAATTTCCGTCATGTTCTGAATGTTGCCAATCAGGTTGGAGCAGTCAATTTTTTTTCACCCCTGATCTGATTGGTTATACACGTGTATAGCCGGCTGCATAAATTCCATTTGGACGGTAAGATGAAACGGCTCAATACCGCCATCGGCCGGCCTTTGAATTACTATTGGAGAAGCAGCTGTGCTGAGCTGCGTAAAAGGGTACAGTTGCCATCCATGTCCTCACCTTTTCAGCATAGAATCGAACTTCGTCTGCTCTGCCTCGGGTGGTCTCTATCCTCTCGTGTCGAACGAGGCCGGTAAGAATGTTCCGAAGCATGTTTATTCGGGACTCTGGACCGAGACCCATTTTACGGGCCACCCGGCCATGGGATATCAACATCTGAATGGTGAGGCGCATCTTGTCGAGTTCAGACACCTACAAGAGGCTAGAAAGAAAAAAGGAATCAAACCGGCCTTTAAAAATGTAAACCGATGTTTCTAACGAAAATTATATTCCGTTATTCTCGTGTAAAATAGGTTTATGTGATCATTAATACATCCCCGAGGTCGCATTACATGACAAACTTCGTTTGACAACTTTGACATTGCCGGTGTATCAGTTATCGCAGTCTGTGTGGGTGAATGGGGTTCCGTGAAAAACAGTTCCACTTTAGGATGAAATGGTTCCGCCTCAAATATATTATTTTTGTTTCTAGTTAATTAATTGTTGTTTTGTTATTAGATATCAGGCCTTTCTATGTGCATAGAGATATTTCAAAATGTAAAAAAAAAAAAGAGTTAATTTCTGATTAGGAAATGTAATCGGAAATAAGTGTAAATATTTAAATGACCTATTTTTTTTTCTATGATATACAAATAACATAGATAGCATAGATATGCAGTACCAGTCAAAAGACAATGAGAGATTTCAGGCACTGTAGCTTGTTGCTATCGGCAGCTGTAAGGATGGATGAAACATTAAAGAATGGATAGATAGAAAGAAAGAAAGAAGGGGAAATTAAAGGCAGAACATGTCATTTATGGATCATTTACATTTTAACACTGGCAATGGTTACCTGACCAAGTATATTTTATAACATAACCCCAAAATACATTAACATGGTGTCTTTATTGCTGGACTCACTAGAGCTCATGGTGTTGCCCCATCTAGAGACGGTACACATGGTGCCAGCAGGGGCACAGCTGGTGGGCAGAGCAACAGGCTGCACGTAGGTGTTGAGGGTGGTGGGTTTTCTCAGCTTGATCAGCATGATGTCATTGTTGATGTGGTAGGAGCTGTAGTTGGGGTGGGGGATGACGCGGGAAGAAGAGATGAACTGCTCGCTACCCTCAGTCACCTTGGTGTTGTGCTCGCCCAGACGGACCTCCACATGAGAAGATCAGAAGATTCTAGGAATACTCCTGAGTGGCGCAGCAGTCTAAGGAACTGCATCTCAGTGCTAGAGGCGTCACTACAGATCCTGGTTTGATCCCGGGCTGTGTCACAACCAACAATTGATCCAGTGTCGTCCGGGTTAGGGGAGGGCTTGGCTGGAGTAGGCCGTCATTGTAAAATAAGAATTTGTTCTTAACTGACTTGCCTAGTTAAATAAAACAAATAAATGCGAGAGAGAGAGGTCCAATTAATTTACTTAGTTAAATACAAACTCTAAAACTACACTTGAAGTTGGAAGTTTACATACACATTAGCCAAAAAATACATTTAAACTCTGTTTTTCACAATTCCTGACATTTAATCCTAGTAAAAATACCCTGTCTTAGGTCAGTTAGAATCACCACTTTATTTTAAGAATGTGAAATGTCAGAATAATAGTAGAGAGAATGATTTATTTCAGCTTTTATTTCTTTCATCACATCCCCAGTGGGTCAGAAGTTTACATACACTCAATTAGTATTTGGTAGCATTGCTTTTAAATTGTTTAACTTGGGTAAAATGTTTCGGGTAGCCTTCCATAAGCTTCCCACAATAAGTTGGGTGAATTTTGGCCCATTCCGCCTGACAGAGCTGGTGTAACTGAGTCAGGTTTGTAAGCCTCCTTGCCCACACACGCTTTTTCAGTTCTGCCCACAAATTTTCTATAGGATTGAGGTCAGCGCTTTGTGATGGCCACTCCAATACCTTGACTTTGTTGTTCTTAAGCCATTTTGCCACAACTTTGGAAGTATGCTTGGGGTCATTGTCCATTTGGAAGACCCATTTGCGATCCAGCTTTAACTTCCTGACTGATGTCTTGAGATGTTGCTTCAATGTATCCACATAATTTTCCTTCTCATGATGCCATATATTTTGTGGAGTGCACTAGTCCCTCCTGCAGCTAAGCACCCCCACAACATGATGCTGCCACCCCCGTGCTTCACGGTTGGGATGTTGTTCTTTGGCTTGCAAGCCTCCCTTTTTTTCCTCCAAACATAACGATGGTCATTATGGCCAAACAGTTATATTTTTGTTTCATCAGACCAGAGGACATTTCTCCAAAAAGTACGATCTTTGTCCCCATGTGCAGTTGCAAACCGTAGTCAGGCTTTTTTATGGCGGTTTTGGAACAGTGGCTTCTTCCTTGCTGAGTGGCCTTTCGGGTTCGATATAGGACTCGTTTTACTGTGGATATAGATACTTTTGTACCTGTTTTCACCAGCATCTTCACAAGGTCTTTGGCTGTTGTTCAGGGATTGATTTACACTTTTCGCACCAAAGTACGTTCATCTCTAGGAGACAGAACGCGTCTCCTTCCTGAGCGGTATGACGGCTGCGTGGTCCCATGTTGTTTATACTTGCGTACTATTGTTTGTACAGATGAACGTGGTACTTTCAGGCATTTGGAAATTGTTCCCAAGGATGAACCAGACTTGTGGATTTTTTTTCCTGAGGTCTTGGCTGATTTCTTTTGATTTTCCCATTATGTCAAGCAAAGAGGCACTGAGTTTGAAGGTATGCCTTGAAATACATCCACAGGTACACATCCAATTGACTCAAATGATGTCAATTAGCCTACCAGAAGCTTCTAAAGCCATGACATAATTTTCTGGACTTTTCCAAACTGTTTAAAGGCACAGTCAACTTAGTGTATGTACACTTCTGACCCACTGGAATTGTGATACAGTGAATTATAAGTGAAATAATCTGTCTGTAAACAATTGTTGGAAAAGTTACTTGTGTCAAGTACAGTCGTGGCCAAAAGTTTTGAGAATGACACAAATATAAATTTTCACAAAGTTTGCTGCTTCAGTGTCTTTAGATATTTTTGTTACTATGGAATACTGAAGTATAATTACAAGCATTTCATGTGTCAAAGGCTTTTATTGACAATTACATGAAGTTGATGCAAAGAGCCAAAATTTGCAGTGTTGACCCTTCTTTTTCAAGACCTCTGCAATCTGCCCTGCATGCTGTCAATTAACTTCTGGGCCACATCCTGACTGATGGCAGCCCATTCTTGCAGAATTTGTGCGTTTTTGTTTGTCCACCCGCCTCTTGAGGATTGACCACAAGTTCTCAATGGGATTAAGGTCAGGGGATTTTCCTTGCCATGGACCCAACATATCAATGTTTTGTTCCCTGAGCCACTTAGTTATCACTTTTGCCTTATGGCAAGGTGCTCCATCATGCTGGAAAAGGCATTATTCGTCACCAGACTGTTCCTGAATGGTTGGGAGAAGTTGCTCTCGGAGGATGTGTTGGTACCATTCTTTATTCATGTCTGTGTTCTTAGGCAAAATTGTGAGTGAGCACACTCCCTTGGCTGAGAAGCAACCCCACACATTAATGGTCTCAGGATGCTTTTCTGTTGGCATGACACAGGACTGATGGTAGCGCTCACCTTGTCTTCTCCGCTTTTTTCCGGATGCCCCAAACAATCGGAAAGGGGATTCATCAGAGAAAATTACTTTACCCCAGTCCTCAGCAGTCTAATCCCTGTACCTTTTGCAGAATATCAGTCTGTCCCTGATGTTTTTCCTGGAGAGAAGTTGTTTCTTTGCTGCCCTTCTTGACATCAGGCCATCCTCCAAAAGTCTTTGCCTCACTGTGCGTGCAGATGCACTCACACCTGCCTGCTGCCATTCCTGAGCAAGCTCTGTACTGGTGGTGCCCCGATCCCGCAGCTGAATCAACTTTAGGGGACGGTCCTGGCGCTTGCTGGACTTTCTTGGGCGCCCTGAAGCCTTCTTCACAACAATTGAACCGCTCTCCTTGAAGTTCTTGATGATCTGATAAATGGTTGATTTAGGTGCAATCTTACTGGCAGCAATATACTTGCCTGTGAAGCCCTTTTTGTGCAAAGCAATGATGACGGCATGTGTTTCCTTGCAGGTAACCATGGTTGACAGAGGAAGAACAATGATTCCAAGCACCACCCTCCTTTTGAAGCTTCCAGTCTGTTATTCGAACTCAATCAGCATGACAGAGTGATCTCCAGCCTTGACCTCGTCAACACTCCTGTGTTAACGAGAGAATCACATGATGTCAGCTGGTCCTTTTGTGGCAGGGCTGAAATGCAGTGGAAATGTTTTGGGGGGGATTCAGTTCATTTGCATGGCAAAGAGGGACTTTGCAATTAATTGCAACTAATCTGATCACTCTTCATAACATTCTGGAGTATATATGCAAATTGCCATCATACAAACTGAGGCAGCAGACTTTGTGAAAATGTATATTTGTGTCATTCTCAAAACTTTTGGCCACGACTGTAGATGTCCTAACCAACTTGCCAAAACTATAGTTTGTTAACAAGAAATTTGTGGAGTGGCTGAAAAACAAGTTTTAATGATTCCAACCTAAGTGTATTTAAACTTCCGACTTCAACTGTAGGTACAAACCTGTCCCCAAATTAGTCATATATATTTATATATATATATAACTCAATATCAACAGATTAAATAATCCAAGATAACTAGCTACTAGAACAGTTTACTGCCTGGCCTTGTAACTATTTGTAGGGTTAATCAGCACATTTGTTTACGTAGCAGAAAATAGAATTGGTAAACAGAGATTGTCATTCACAATTCAGCATACTGTAGTAGCAGACTTAAAGCGAGTTTTAATGACTCCAACCTAAGTGTATGTAAACTTCCGACTTCAACTGTATGTCCTTTAGTTTAGCCAAGGTTAGATTGTCACTAACCATGTTTCCATCCAAACATTATTTTGCAAGTAAAGTACCTGTCGGATAAAAAATTCACAACAGGCCTGATGGAAACAGTATAATATTAGGTTAACTTTCCTAGATGTTGACAGAACAAAATACGCTAGACAGGGGTGTACATAATATATTGGAAGTAGTTCACATGATATTTACGACTTGTAGCAGTGAGCAGCAGACACCACCATGTGTTGGAGATCAGGGAGCAACCACAGAGGTGCTAGCCAGACTGCAGAGACACCTGATGGTGCTGGGAGTATGGCTTGCCTTGCACTCATACCCTTCGACGATCTTGTCGTCCTCCATGGCGACTGGAAATCGAGAGCAGGCACATTCTTAGCTATATTTCCTCACCTTTTGAGATAATAAAGAAAAGCATAGCACTATGATAAAAGTGGAATAAAAGTTCTTAACGTAAAATAAACACATTTGTGATGTTAGTGTCATAACACAGTCCTCTATGACAATTTTTCATTGCTCCAATGAGCAGAGCAAAGACCAGAGAAATCATGGTTGCTGTGTGATCCTGTCGATGAAAGGGGTTAATCTGCACCCCTGGTTTATGTACCGCCCAGTTTCATGGAACTGTTTGATTTGTCAAGAGAAAGCTAATCAGATTTAAAAGGTTCTCTGGACAGCAAATAATACAGCAGGTAGCATCAAGCTGTAAAATGTCGGTAAGTTGTGCATCCTCACCACTCACTGGTGAAGGTTAAGATACGGGAAGGGTCAACTGATCCTAGCTCTGTGTCCAAGGCCAACGTTTATGTGAATGAGACTCAAACCTGTCAAATCACCTTGCAAAATGTAGGCCTACCTTTTCATTAAGTATTTGTCAACGTTGTCTTATTAGTCCCAGTACAGTTTTTATTGATTTAGTTAATTCCAGATTTAGGACTGGATTCAATCCGTATTGTGGAAGTATCATTCAAGGTCAGCATAAATATGTGAAGGTAATTTCAGATTGAGGTGACATACGCAGCATTTACTGTGAATGCTGTCTCCGTGAACAGGGGAAAATGTCTTTAAATTTCAATAGAGTTATAACGCGGATCTTCTACGAACATCTGCGATACGGATTAAATCCAGCCCCTCATTTCTACCAGAAGACAGTGATACATGTACAGTACACTACAACTGCCAGTTTGAGATGGCCAGTATTCTCTGCAGTTCAGACTGTATCTGGACCTCAACATGACTGCAACACAGCTGTGTGGTTCACACACACAGTCTACTCAAGGCCTACCATAACTTTGTAGATTAGATGTTTATTTAGTCACATGCACAGGGTCGCAGATGTTGTTGCAGTGTACAGTGAAGTACTTAAGCTCCGAGCTCCAACAGTGCAGGTGTGAATGAAACAATAAAATAAAAATGAAATGTCCATTAAGGGAGCAGCGGGGTTGGGGGGGTGGCAGTCTGTTCGTTTTAGCTATGATGGTTGGTGCCGTTTAAGTTGAGGGAGGCCGATTCTTTTCATGAGCATGGCCTTATTTCTATTAAAGCATATTGGATGTCTGTCATTCATATTCCATTCACCCAGCTCAGTGTAACATCGATAGGTTTAGGCTACTACATGATACTCAAATTTTCCCTATACCCATCATGAGGTTGCTACAACCTAGCCTATAAATGAAAGTTTACATAGTAGGTGCATAGGTCGAGATACATTTTAGTAATCAAGGTGACAGACCACGACACATTCAATTCTGCCTTGCCAGCATCTTGCAGGGATGTGGACATAAAGTTAGGGTTAGGGTTGAGCCAGGATGTGGACATGAAGCTAGGGTTAGGATTAGGGTTAGAGTTATGGGTAAGTGTTGAGCCAGGGTGTGGACATGAAGATAGGGTTAGGATTAGGGTTAGAGTTATGGGTAAGGGTTGAGCCAGGATGTGGACATGAAGCTAGGGTTAGGATTAGGGTTAGAGTTATGGGTAAGGGTTGAGCCAGGGTGTGGACATGAAGATAGGGTTAGGATTAGGGTTAGAGTTATGGGTAAGGGTTGAGCCAGGGTGTAGACTTTAATCTAATGCCAACCACAGGAGGTCGGTGGTAATGGCTAGAGCGCTATTAGTGGAATAGTATAAAATACATGTGTTTGATGCCATTCCATCTGCTCCGTTCCAGCAATTATTATGAGCCGTCCTCCCCTCAGCAACCTCCACTACTGTCAAAGTACAACTGTTTATTCGAATCTTGTGTTAATACCTAATTATAATAAATTGCACTACCCAAGTGTGTGCTTACTTTGAGTGTTTTACTGTATATTAGCTGCGTACAGTATAACTTATGTAATGAACTCATGGCCCTAAGGTATACAGAGTCTATTTTTACGACAGCTTTGAATGACTTTTCAAAAAAAAACTTAAACCCAGTTTACTTGTTTACAAAGCTAAAATTGGCCTTGTGAGCAGCAAAGCTGTGTTTGTCAACTTCTACAAGAGAATACCAGCGTGTGAAACATACAGCTGTGTTGCAGTCATGTTGAGGTCAAGATACAGTCTGAACTGCAGAGAATACTGTCCATCTCAAACTGGCAGTTGTAGTGCACTGTACATGTATCACTGTCTTCTGTAAGAAATTAAATCAAACCAGACAGACAGAACCTGCACAAAAAAAAGGAAAACATATATTTTGCTTTCTGCTGCCTTTAGGGTCAACTTCATTCCGATCCTTGATGGAAACTGCTGTGTCATAATGCTGAGGAGCTGATCGTGGACTACAGGAAAAGGCGGGCTGAACAGGCTCCCATTAACATCGACGGGGCTGTAGTGGAGCGGGTCGAGAGTTTCAAGTTCCTTGGTGTCCACATCACCAACAAACTATCATGGTCCAAACATACCAAGACAGTTGTGAAGAAGGTATGACAAAACTTTTTCCTCTCAGGAGACTGAACAGATTTTGCATGGGCCCCCAGATCCTCAAAAGGTTCTACAGCTGCACCATCGAGAGCATCCTGACCGGTTGCATCACCGTCTGGTATGGCAACTGCTCGGCATCTGACCGTAAGGCGCTACAGAGGGTAGTGCGAACGGCCCAGTACATCACTGGGGCCAAGCTTCCTGCCATCCAGGACCTATGTAATAGGCGGTGTCAGAGGAAAGACCATAAAATTGTCAGAGACTCCAGTCACCCGAGTTATAGACTGTTTTCTCTGCTACCGCTCAGCAAGCGGAGCGCCAAGTCTAGAACCAAAAGGCTACTCAACAGCTTCTACCCCCAAGCCATTAGACTGCTGAACAATTCATAAAAATTGCCACCGGACAATTTACATTGACCCCCCACCCCCTCTTGTACACTGCTGCTACTCGCTGTTTGTTTGTTACCTATGCATAGTCACTTCACCCCCATCTACATGTACAGATTACCTCAACTTGCCTGTACCCCCGCACACTGACTCTGTACCGGTGCCCCCTGTATATAGCCTCGTTATTGTTATTCTTGTTGTGTTACTTTTCATTATTACTTTTTATTTTAGCCTACTTGGTAAAGATTTTTTTCTTCTTGAACTGCACTGTTGGTTAGGGGCTTGTAAGTAAGCATTTCACGGTAAAGTCTGCACTTGTTGTATTCCGCGCATGTGGCAAAAGGTGACCTTGGCAGGGAACCTTTTGCCTCTGATTGGCTTTCTCTTGACCAATCAAACAGTTCCATTAAACGGGGCGACACACCCAATTCTGCATATATACCAGGGGTGCAGATTAAACCCTTTCATCGACAGGATCATACAGCAACCATGATTTCTCTGGTCTTCGTTCTGCTCATTGGAGCCGCTTGTGAGTATAGTAATGATCATAGAAAGAAGAACAGGACTGTGTAATGACACTAACATCACACATTTGTTTCTTTGACGTTATTAAGAAATATGTTCTTGTTGTTTTATCATAGTGCTATGCTTTTCCATCTTAAAAGGTGAGGTAATATAGCTAAGAATGTGCCTACTCTCTGTTTCCAGTCGCCACGGAGGACGACAAGATCGTCGGAGGGTATGAGTGCAAGGCTTACTCCCAGCCCCACCAGGTGTCTCTGAACTCTGGTTACCACTTCTGTGGTGGCTCCCTGGTCAATGAGAACTGGGTTGTGTCTGCTGCTCACTGCTACAAGTCGTAAGTAGCATACCATGTGAACTAAACTCAGCAAAAAAAGAAAAAAGAAACGTCCTCTCACTGTCAACTGTGTTTATTTTCAGCAAACTTAACATGTGTTAATGTTTGTATGAACATAACAAGATTCAACAACTGAGACATAAACTGGTGACTAACAGAAATGGAATAATGTGTCCCTGAACAAAGGGGGGGTCAAAAACAAAAGTAACAGTCAGTATCTGGTGGGGCCACCAGCTACATTAAGTACTGCAGTGCATCTCCTCCTCATGGACTACACCAGATTTGCCAGTTCTTGCTGTGAGATGTTACCCCACTCTTCCACCAAGGCACTTGCAAGTTCCCAGACATTTCTGGGGGGAATGGCCCTAGTCCTCACTCTCCGATCCAATAGGTCCCAAACGTGCTCAATGGGATTGAGATCTGGGCTCTTTGCTGGCCATGGCAGAACACTGACATTCCTGTCTTGCAGGAAATCACGCACAGAACGAGCAGTATGGCTGGTGGCATTGTCATGCTGGAGGGTCATGTCAGGATGAGCCTGCAGGAAGGGTACCACATGAGGGAGGAGGATGTCTTCCCTGTAACTCACAGCGTTGAGATTGCCTGCAATGACAACAAGCTTAGTCCGATGATGTAGTGACACACCGCCCCAGACCATGACGGACCCCTCCACTTCCAAATTGATCCCACTCCAGAGTACAGGCCTCGGTGTAACGCTCATTCCTTTGACGATAAACGCGAATCCGACCATCACCCCTGGTGAGACAAAACCGCGACTCGTCAGTGAAGAGCACGTTTTGCCAGTCCTGTCTGGTCCAGGATGGTGGGTTTGTGCCCATAGGCGACGTTGTTGCCGGTGATGTCTGGTGAGGACCTGCCTTACAACAGGCGTACAAGCCCTCAGTCCAGCCTCTCTCAGCCTATTGCGGACGGTCTGAGCACTGATGGAGGGATTGTGCGTTCCTGGTGTAACTCGGGCAGTTGTTGTTGCCATTCTGTACCTGTCCCACAGGTGTGATGTTCGGATGTACCGATCCTGTGCAGGTGTTCCGTCCTGTCTCCCTGTAGCACTGTCTTTGGCGTCTCACAGTACCGACATTGCAATTTATTGCCCTGGCTACATCTGCAGTCCTCATGCCTCCTTGCAGCATGCCTACGGCACGTTGACGCAGATGAGCAGGGACCCTGGGCATCTTTCTTTTGGTGTGTTTCAGAGTCAGTAGAAAGGCCTCTTTAGTGTCCTAAGTTTTCATAACTGTGACCTTAATTGCCTACCGTCTGTAAGCTGTTAGTGTCTTAACGACCGTTCCACAGGTGCCTGTTCATTAATTGTTTATGGTTCATTGAACAAGCATGGGAAACAGTGTTTAAACCCTTTACAATGAAGATCTGTGAAGTTATTTGGATTTTTACTAATTATCTTTGAAAGACAGGGTCCTGAAAAAAAGGACTTAACATTTTTTGCTGAGTTTACCAGCAACCTATTGAGTCAATAACACCTAGCAACAATTTGTTAAAATTAACTTTAGCAAAACTGAAGGACACAGGTGAACTTCACATGAACCATGAAAGTAAAACACGTAAAAATTGAACTCTCTCTCTTTCAGCCGTGTGGAGGTCCGTCTGGGCGAGCATAACATCCAGGTGACTGAGGGTAGCGAGCAGTTCATCTCTTCCTCCCGCGTGATCCGTCACCCCAACTACAGCTCCTACAACATCGACAATGACATCATGCTGATCAAGCTGAGCAAACCCGCCACCCTCAACAGCTACGTACAGCCTGTTGCTCTGCCCACCAGCTGTGCCCCTGCTGGCACCATGTGTACCGTCTCTGGATGGGGCAACACCATGAGTTCTAGTGAGTACAGAATCTGGGTCAAAGGTTACATGTGCCAGTTGGTCATCTTCATGGTGACTGAGTGTGTTTACAGGTATTGAAAATATACTATTAGAAACACAATGTCATTATATATAACCATAACTCTCCTCCTTTTCCCTTTCTCCTTTCTTCCATTTCTCTATGTCTGCTTTTCCTTACAGCCGCTGACAAGAACAAGCTGCAGTGCCTGAACATCCCCATCCTGTCCTACAGCGACTGTAACAACTCCTACCCTGGCATGATCACCAACGCCATGTTCTGCGCTGGATACCTGGAGGGAGGCAAGGACTCTTGCCAGGTACTTAGCACACTGACCTCAATTCAGTGGTACCACAATGATGACTTTAAATTGACTTTTTCAGTTCAATTAATACAGAAATAATTATGAATTGTATATAACTATTTATTTCTCTCTCTCTCTTTCTCAGGGTGACTCCGGTGGCCCTGTGGTGTGCAACGGTGTACTGCAGGGTGTTGTGTCCTGGGGTTACGGCTGTGCCGAGCCCGGTAACCCCGGTGTCTATGCCAAGGTAACATAATTTTTTTTCTCCTGTTGTGGAAACATCAACATTCATACATCACTGTGACATCACTTGGTTTCCCAAAAGAAACAGACATTGAGTCCATAAAACATAGATTGATGGTTCTCATGTTGCCTCCCATTGAGTGTGTCCACTAATGTCTCCCTTCTTCTTCTCTTCCTCTAGGTGTGCATCTTCAACGACTGGCTGACCAGCACCATGGCAACCTACTAAGTCTGATCCTAGCTTCGGTCCTCCAGCACAGTTCCACAACTCTACAACATCCTGTGCAGTTCAACATCCAACTTTTATACTGGAGATGAAATACTAATGGCAAATAAAACGTTTAACACCATTTCTGTTTACTGAGTATTTTTCCCAAAGATAAATGAAATAGTGAATATACTCTCGAAGGTACTTCTTACATGCCTGTAGCATAGAGCACATATTCATGTATGATATGATATATTTTGTTCTGTATAGCATCAAGAGAGTGTTGATTGCAAGTGGAATGTCTTCATTTGTGACAGTTAATAAATGCTAGAATTACATCAGCTGAAAGCTATAGTCTGTGATTGGTACATACATTTCTTGACTTTTAAATAAATGCTATAACCATTGATTCTTGAAGAGTATAATGTATAAATGCCTCAGGAGTTCAGGTAATCTGTCGCACCCCATCAGACACTCAAACTGGACAGTTTTATCTCCATCCCTTTATTCAAAGACTCAGTCATGGACACTCTTACTGACAGTTGTGGCTGCTTCACATGATGCATTGTTGTCTCTACCTTCTTGCCCTTTGTGCTGTTGTCTGTGCCCAATAATGTTTGTACCATGTTTTGTGCTGCTACCATGTTTGGCTGCTGCCATGTTGTGTTGCTACCATGTTGTTGTCATGTTGTGTTGCTACCATGTTGTGTTGTCATGCGTAGCTGCCATGCTATGCTGTTGTCTAAGGTCTCTCTTTATGTATTATTGTGGTGTCTCTCTTGTCATCATGTGTGTTGTGTCCTATATTTTTATAGATTTTTATTTTTTTATCCCAGCCCCTGTCCCAGCAGGAGACCTTTTGCCTTCTGGTAGGCCGTCATTGTAAATAAGAATTTGTTCTTAACTGACTTGCCTAGTTAAATACATGTTAAATAACTAAAAATATTAGAAAAGAACACAACATATAAGTACATTTTACTCCATTGTTTGTAAACAATGTAACTGTAAACAAACACTATAACTTCGAAACGGGTCATGATTCAATCATATGCGCATTGTTGACAAGTGCATTGCTCTGTCGATAATTCTGCTTTTTAAAGACAGTTTACTACTCTCTATAGCCCTCAACTCAACTCTAGAACAGAAAACCATCAGCTTCCGGACATTGTAGGGTAGGAGTTGAATACCCTTGCTCTATAGCAATCATTTTTATTTGGTTGAGCTATCCCTTTAACAATTTAAACTGTTAGGAGGAATTCTCAATATGAACATCCTTATATTGGAAATATATTATATCACATTTTCTATTTGAGTGCAAATATTAGTTATGTATTTTATGGGGTTATGGTTGCGTATTGTTCAGAGAGAACTGATGTGTTACAACTGCAACCTGTGTGAGTTGGCTAGCTAGTTAGCTGGGCACGTTAGTAGCGTTTCAATCGGTGAAGACACTCGCTTCAAATTGAACAATACACTTCGGTGTTGCAACACTGGCGAACTCCGTCATTGTTCTCCAAGATCACCTCCGTCCAATACGCACGTACATGCCCAATCTACTTCACGCCACACCGTACATGGATGCGGACAGTTCTGTACGGGGGACGCGGGAAGTTCAAGAATAGAATAAACTAAACCCAGTCTTTACAGGGGGTTACATTCACCCCACACTAGGAAAACTTGACGTCCCTACGGGTTATACATAAAACATAAGATTAGGCATCATAATGAATTCAACACATAACACAGTTTACAACACACCTTGAGCTATAACTTCTTTCAAAGTTTCTGCCCTGATGCCCTGATCAGAGTATATGCGGGAAGGCAGGCCATAATGGACAAAGAACTTCTCCCAAAGCACCCTGGCCACAGTGCTGGCTTCCTGGTCTTAAGTGGCGTAAGCTTTGGCGTAGCGAGTGAAGTGATCTGTCACTACGAGGATGTTACTGATGTTCTTTGTGTCATTCTCCAGAGAGAGGAAGTCTATACACACCAACTGTAGGGGGGGCCACAGTGGTGATGTTCACTAAAGCTGCTGATCTAGCGGGCAGTGTCTTCAGCTGCACACACCTTACACATGACTTGCAGTGAAACTCAATGTCTCTGAATATGAAGTGCCAGTTGAACCCAGCACTGGGTAGATCATGTCCATTCATAACCTAAATGTCCCATATCATTGTGGAGAGACTTCATGACCACGGCTCTGAATTATTTGGGCAGAACCAGCTACTTTCTTTTGACCTGACTGGGGCCTCTATGGAGTCTGTAGAGCACACCTTATTCCATAGAGAGCCACTCCTCTTCTTGTTTTTGATAGAGCACTTCTCCCAGGCCAATTAACCTGGCGTTAATGTGGAGCAGGTAAGGCTTGCTTGGGTCTGCAACGGCCAACACAGGAGAGACTGTGAGTCGGTTCAGGATGTTAATGAAGGCCTCTTACCATTCCGGGGTCCAGTGATTTCCAAATGGTTCACAGTCCTTGAAGTAGGTAACTCCAGGAAGGGGGTTTGACTGGTCAATTCTGCTTTCTCTTTGGAGCATAGTTTTTTTGTCAGCTCACGAAGAGGATGCACGATGGAAGAGTAACTTTTGACGAACCGTCTGTAATTGTCACAGAACCCCAGGAAAGACTGAAGGGTCTTGAAGTTGGTTTGGACAAGGTTTGGCGTCTGGCAGAACTGGCACTTCTCCACCGAGAGCTTCAACCCACAGGCCTCCAGCCGGTTCAACACCTTCCTAAGCCTCTCTTTGTGCTCCTCAAGGGTCTTCCCAAAGACTATCAGGTCTTTGAGGTACACAAGCACCTCCAGGAGATTCATGTCACTCACTGCCTTCTCCATCAAGCGCTGGAATGTTGCTGGGGCTCCAGTGACTCCTTGTGGCATCCTCCCAAACTGATAAAAGCTGAGGGGAGAGATGAATGCTGTTTTTTCTTTGTCCGCCTCGCTCATGGGGATTTGATAGTAGCCACTTCGGGGGTCCAGCACTGAAAACCATTTGCTTCCAGACAAGCAGTCCAACACATTGTGTATTCTGGGGACAGTGTACTGGTTGGGGATGGTCCATCTGTTCAGGGTGCGATAGTCAATGCATAAGATTTGGTCACTTTTCTTCCTCTCTGCCTTGGCCGTGTGTTTTGGGGGATGCATAGGGGCTCCGAGAGTCAGAGATGATTCCAGCCTCCATCAGATCTTCCAGGTGTTTTCGGACATCCTCTACATCTGCAGGAGCAATTCTGTGAGACCTCTCTCTGAATGGGCCGACCATCCTTATCTGATGCTCCACTCCTTTAGCACACCCTACATCCCACTCGTTCAGTGAAAATGCTTGGGCTCTCTCACTCAGTGGTCTTCTCAAGCGCTCTCTACAGTCAAAGGGCATAGGAGAGTCACCGAAGTCGAACAGGTCAGGATTGAACAGGTGGCAGTTCCCCCATTTTCAGCCGAGGTTACAGAGTTACAGGCTGCATGCCTTCATTTTTTATTTTCTGGGTGATGCACCTGCTTCCCTGGGAAGTGTTAGGTTCTAAATTAACCTTGTAAAATTCACGGATGATTAGTAAAGCTCAAACCAAGTTTATTCACCCATTGGGTCATACAGCTGCACAGACAAATATATGTTTCCACCAGTGGTAGCATATATACACCGATTTGAGTGTTGTGTCCTCCTTCCATCTAAACATTCCATCTTTATCGCTAGGCAGGAAGTTAAGTGATGCGGGCCATAAACTGTTCCTTCTCCCTTAATGTGACCTGACCTGACCTCGGCCCCCCATTCCTCACTAAACTACATCTCTCCACCCTTATTGGTGCCTTATCAGTGCCTGCAAACGTGATTGCATTTTATTTCAAGTTTAGAGTCAGAACTCATCAGAAGGCATGGTATGGATGCCACTGGTTACAATTACTTGACTAGCCATTGCACTCTTCTCAAAATGCTCAACCAGGAGTGTTCTCTCTTTCCCTCTGGTGGTAGGCCATTAGGCAGTTGGAGTTCTGATGGGGTACACCCTCTTGCGTCTCACGGTTCAGCATCTCACACAGCTTCCCTAGTACAGAGAACATGTTGGAGTTTGTTCCTAAGAGCATGGATGAGTCATCATGTGTTGGGTGCTCTGGGCACACTAAGGCAAGTGTGTGTAAAGGCTTCTGGACACCCACCACTTCAGCTGAAAACTTGATGGTGACTTCAATGTAGCCGTTGGAGGGGTAGCTGTTTTCACTCAACCCACAGAGAGGTAAAACCTTGTTAGGCTGGAGAGGCAAGTGACTGAGACGGCTTTGGTAGAATGAGCGGTGGATGATGGTCACTTGGGAGCCGATGTCTAGGATGGCTTTACATGGCTCTCCATTCACTCTCACAATCAGGCTGGTCTCTGGGCGTGGACATGAAGTTAGGATTAGGGTTGAGGCTAGGGTTATGGGTAAGGTTAGGGTTAAATTAATAATGGATTAAATGGTGCTCTGTGGGATGTTCAAAGTTTTGGATATTTTTTATAACCCAACCCTGATCTGTACTTCTCCACAACTTTGTCCCTGACCTGTTTGGAGAGCTCCTTGGTCCTCGTGGTGAAGCTTGCTTGGTGGTGCCCCTTGCTTAGTGGTGTTGCAGACTCTGGGGCCTTTCAGAACAGGTGTATATATACTGAGATCATGTGACAGATCATGTGACACTTAGATTGCACACAGTCGTTTGTATACAGCAGTTTTATATTGCTGCTACAGTATGCTATTGAACACATAGTGTTATGTTGTAATGAGACAAAATCAGTTTGGCTACTGGTACATGGTAACAAAATGATGAATCTGACCAAATCCTAGGGTTAGAAGTGAGCCAGGAGTGTGTTCATTTTGTTTCAATGTTTTTTACGTTGCGTGACTGTTTGTACCACTCGTACCACTGAACCACTCGTTTCCCCTCATCATTGTGCACCGTTTCTCAACAACCTTTAAGGCATGTTTGCTCAAGTTTGGTGGGCTTGGCGACGTGTGGCCTGATCAATATGGGTTTGACCATTTACAATGGCAAAACTCGTGCAGCATACACGATACATATGGTAAGTGCCCTCTGGGCCACCGTAATCACAACATTTTCCAACTGGTTCTTCAGTATAATACCATTTCTGTTGAATTAAAAGTTGCACACCGTTCTGTTATACTTAACGCACCCCTGTATTGAACATAAAGCTGGGGTTGCGGTTAGTGTTAGGGTTAGGGTTGAGTCATGATATGGACATTATGTTAGCGTTAAGGATTAGGATTGAGTCGTGATCTGGACATGAAGCTAGGGTTAGGTTTGAGGTTAGGGTTGAGCTGGGATGTGGACATGAAAGCTAGGGTCAGGGTTAGAGTTCATTAATTTGCTCCAATTAAGGGAGGGATGGTAGGGTTAGAGGAAAATAAGAAAGGACAATATATTAAACCGTATATACACTACTATTCAAGTTTGGGATCACTGAGAAATGTCCTTGTTTTTGAAAGACAAGCACATTTTTTGTCCATTAAAATGACATCAAATTGATCAGAAATACAGTGTAGACATTGTTAATGTTGTAAATGACTATTATAGCTGGAAACAGATTTTTTATGGAATATCTACATAGGCGTACAGAGGCCCATTATCAGTAACCATCACTCCTTTGTTCCAATGGCACGTTGTGTTAGCAAATCGAAGTTTATCATTTTAAAAGGCTAATTGGTCATTAGAAAACCCTTTTGCAATTAAGTTATGTTTGATTGAAACTGGTGTATTCTACTATTCTTACTCTCAATAATAATTTGAGACCCTGACTGAGTTACACCCAATATACATATATATAAAGTGTTTGTTTTGGGGTTTGGGTGCCCCCTAGCGGCCTGGGGGCCTTAAACGACCACTTATGGGTGGAATGCTATTAATATTTTTCCACATTAGATTTCATTTTACTCCATTGTTTGTAAACAATGTATTTGTAACACACTGTATATCACCAGAAGATAGGCCGTGATTCAATCACATGAACATTGTCGACAAGTGAATTTCTCTGTCGATAATTATGCTTTATAAAGGCAATTTACTACTTTCCATAGCAATCATTAAGATAAAGTTAATTTGCCATTTGTGTGAACTATTTCCTTTAACCTTTTAAACTTTTAGGAGGAATTTCACTATGAACATCGTTCTATTGGAATCTTCATATTATGAACATTCTATATATCGATACAGTGCAGTGAAAAAGTTGAGTCAACTTTTTGGATGAGATGGGTCCCATTATGTCTGACGAAAACCAAACACTACATTCCACAGTAAGAACCTCATACCAACGGTCAAGCATGGTGGTGTTAGTGTGATGGTTTGGGGATGCTTTGCTTCCTCAGGACATGGCCAACTTGCCTTAATAGAAGAAACCATGAATTCCGCTCTGTATCAGAGATTTGTACAGGAGAATGTCAGGCCATCCATCTGTGAGCTGAAGCTGAAGCACAGCTGCGTCATGCAGCAAGACAATGATCCAAACACACAAGTTTTGGAATGGCCTAGTCAAAGTCAATACCTAATCCCAATTGAGATTCTGTGGCAAGACTTGAAATAAGCAGTTCATGCTTGAAAACCCACAAAAGTCACTGAATTAATGCAGTGCTGCATGCAAGATAAAGCCACAATTCCACCACAGCGATGTTAGAGACTGATAAACAACTACAGGAAGCATTTGGTTGCAGTCATTGCAGTTAAAGGTGGCACAACCAGTTATTGAGTGTAAGGGGCAATTACTTTTTCACACAGGCAAATTGGGTGTTGCATAACTTTGTTAATTAAATAAATAAGTCTGTAAAAGTGAGAAAGGGGGCAAATATTTTTTCTAGGCACAGTAAGTGCACACATCAGTTATGTATTCTATGTTGTTATATGCTTGAATATATTTCAGAGAGAACTGATATGTTATAAGACTTACTGTTACAACTGCTATGCTTTTCCCCCATTGCTCTATTAAATCTAAATGTACTCTATATTGGGTGTCTTCTGTATACAGCAGTTCTACATTGCTTCTACAGTATGCTATTGAATACATACTGTTATGTTGTAATGAGCCAAAATCATTTTGGCTACTGGTACACGGTAACATGGTAACAAAATGATAAATCTGACCAAATCCTAGGGTTAAAAGTGAGACAGGGGTGCGTTCAGTTCGCTTCAAAGGTTCCTACGTTGTGTGACTGTTTGTACTGAACCACACGTTTCCCCAAAATGCTGTGCATCGTTTTTCAACAGCCTTTGAACAGGCACGTTTGCTCCCGTTTGGTGGGTGTTGCCTGGGTTGAACATAAAGCTGGGGTTACGGTTAGTTTTAGGGTTATTTTTGAGGCTAGGGTTACGGTTGAGCCAAATTAGTTATTATAAGTATGTTAAATGTTTATAATGAGTTGGATAAACTGGTTTATTTATTAAATTATTTTCAGTTGGGTAAACTTGTTATTTTGAGAGATGGATAAACATATTATTCTTGTATTATTCTTACTTAACTCAATATCTCCACTCAACAACAGTATTTTGAGTTGAGGTTGGTAAACATTAGGGTTAGGGTTGACCTGGGATGTGGACATGATGTTAGGGTTAGAGTTGAGGGTTAAGGTTTGGGTTGAGCAGGGATGTGGACATGCAGATAGGGTTAGGGTTGAGGTTAGGGTTGACCTGGGATGTTGACATGAAGCTAGGGTTAGGGTTAGAGTTGAGGGTTAAGGTTTGGGTTGAGCAGGGATGTGGACATGCAGATAGGGTTAGGGTTGAGCCAGGATGTTGACATGAAGCTAGGGTTAGGGTTCGGGTTCGGGTTGACCAGAGACTTGGACATGAAGCTAGGTTGAGACAGGGTGTAGACTTTAATCTACTGTCAAGGTATATTCATGCCTGTCACATTGTATAATGATGAGAGACAGTCACAGGAATACTAAAATAGTTTTTTTTATTTCTCTAACCAAAATAGAGCCCAAAACAAACACATACATATGGAACACAGGGATGTAACCCAAGCAAAAGAGTGAGATGTAAACCTCTAATAAATACACGGGACGAGACCCGTAATAACAAGTGCACACTAACACGGTATGTAAACCGTAATACAATGTACAGTAACCTCCGGAAATATTTGGTGAACCCCAGGAATCGCTGGACTGCTTTCACGGAGTTTGGGATGGGCCATGACCTGACTGCGCTGAGGCGTTGCTCCTCCATCTGGTGGTGTAGAGGGGCGGATAAAACCCTGCTGGAGGCTCTCCTGTGCGTAGGTCTCCATGGCCTCGGTCTCCGCATAGGAGAGGGGATAAATGAGTCCTCGCGAGAGTGCTGCGTCAGACAGCAGGTCAATGGCACAGTCCCAGGGGCAATGAGGAGGCAGGCGTGTAGCCTGGGTCTTAGAGAAAACCCGGTGCAGATCCTGGTATTCCTCCGGTAAATCCACTTGATGGGCGTGGTCAGGACTTTCCACCTGTAGTGGTGTTGACAGACACGAGGCACCTCCCCTGACACTGCTGCAACCAAACCAGCAGTCTCCTCTCGGACCAGAAAATAACAAGTTTATGCCAACTTAACCAGGGGAGACCTAAAACAACGAGGTGTGTGGGGGTGTTTATAATCAGAAAAGTGATCTGTTCTAAATGAGTATCATGTGTCAGCAGAGAAATGGGAACAGTGATGTGATGTACGAGCCCTGTCCCTATTGGATGATTATCCAGGGCTCGAACCGGAATGGGTGACTGTAGGGGAATCAAAGGAATGCGTAATGCAGTGGCCAGTGCGCTATCTAAAAGATTCCTGTTAGCTCCGGAATCAATCAGAGCTAACGGGAGTGAGGGGCTAGGATATTCTGGGCATTTAATGGGAAAACACACTGGTTGAGTTGACAGAAAAGGAGAGATCTTGCATCCTCCCTGGGTTGGAGCAGGGGCATTCCCTGGCTTGTCACCTCCTCGCCTATTAGTGGCTAGAGAGCAGGATGGGGAGAAATTATCCACAATAGGAGCAGAGGCCCAGATTCCTCCTCCTCCTACGCGCTGCCTCGGGCAAAAGTGCAGAGCCCACCTCCATCGGCTCTGGCCACGGAACAGGTGTAGCCATGAGCTCTGGATTCCACACAGTTTCTTCGTCGGGACCGCAGGAGGTTGTCCAACCGGCTTGTCATGCTGATGAGCTGGTCGAGTGACAGGTTGTCATCACGCCAGGCTAACTCCGTCTGTACCTCCTCTCGCAGTCCGCTGTGGAAAACGGTGACCAGAGCCAACTCATTCCATCCGGTGGAGGCCGCGACGGTCCGCAACTCCAGGGCGAACTCCTAGGCGGTCCTAGATCCCTGGCATAGTCGGAGTAGGCACTCACCCCCCTCTTGGCCCTCCACAGGATGATCAAACACCGAGCGGAGGAGGGAGATGAAGTGCTCGTAGGACTCGACCTCGGGTCCGCCCGTTTCCCAGAACGCGGCACCCCATGTCCAAGGCCCGTCCAATCAGTGCCAAGATGACGGTGGCAACCCTGTCTCTCCCAGAGACAGCCTCGGCGTAGCGAGCGAGGTACAGTTCGCATTGTAGAAGGAACCCCTTCCATCTCGCTGATGCGCCGTGAAAGCGCTCCGGGAGGGACAGGGGTATTCTGCGGACCGGCTCAGATGGGATGGAGGCAGGTAGTGGTGGTGTGGGGGCTGATGCCGGAACCGGTGCTGGAGACTGGAGGGACCGCACATTCCCCTCCAAACGCAGGATGGTTACCACTACACTGTCCATGGCGCTGCCGAGTCTGGAGAGACAGTTCTCGTGATGCTAGTCTGTCCCTACGATGGTCGCCAGCTCGGCCTTTCCTGCTGTCTCCATTAGATATATGGGTTGATTATTCTGTCACGTTGTATAATGATGGTGACGTAGACCTCCGGAGCTGGTGAACGGAATGATTAGCAGTACCGGGGGATCCATGGTCAATACCTAATATAATAAATTGCACCACCCATGTGTGTGCTTACTTTGAGTGTTTTACTGTATATTAACTGCATACAGTATAACTTATGTAATGAACTCATGGCCCTAAGGTATGCAGAGTCTATTTTTAAGACAGCCTTGTATGACTTTTCAACAAAACCACTTAAACCCAGTTTACTTGTTTTCAAAGCTCAAATTGGCCTTGTGAGCAGCAAAGCTGTGTTTGTCAACTTCTCCAATAGAATACCAACGTGTGAACCACACAGCTGTGTTGCAGTCATGTTGAGGTCAACATACAGTCTGAACTGCATAGAATAGTGGTCATCTCAAACCGGCAGATGTAGAATACTGTACATGTATCACTTTCTTCTGTAAGAAATTCTATCAAATCCAGACGTCAAGAACCTGCACTTAAAAAGTACTGGGAATAATGACAGCATATATTTAGCTTTATGCTGCCTTTAGGGTCAACTTCATACCAATCCTTGATGGAAACTGTTGTGTCATAACGCTGACCTTGGCAGTGCACCTTTTGCCTCTGATTGGCTTTCTCTTGACCAATCAAACAGTTTCATTAAGCGGGGCGACACACCCAATTCTGCATATATACCAGGGGTGCAGATTAAACCCTTTCATCGACAGGATCATACAGCAACCATGATTTCTCTGGTCTTCGTTCTGCTCATTGGAGCCGCTTGTGAGTATAGTAATGATCATAGAAAAAAGAACAGGACTGTGTAATGACACTAACATCACACATTTGTTTCTTTGACGTTATTAAGAAATATGTTCTTGTTGTTTTATCATAGTGCTATGCTTTTCCATCTTAAAAGGTGAGGTAATATAGCTAAGAATGTGCCTACTCTCTGTTTCCAGTCGCCACGGAGGACGACAAGATCGTCGGAGGGTATGAGTGCAAGGCTTACTCCCAGCCCCACCAGGTGTCTCTGAACTCTGGTTACCACTTCTGTGGTGGCTCCCTGGTCAATGAGAACTGGGTTGTGTCTGCTGCTCACTGCTACAAGTCGTAAGTAGCATACCATGTGAACTACTACCAACATGTTGAGTCAATAACACCTAGCAACAATTTGTTAAAAAAAACTTTTGCAAAACTGAAGGACACAGGTGAACTCCAGTAAAAAACGTGAAAATGGAACTCTCTCTCTTTCAGCCGTGTGGAGGTCCGTCTGGGCGAGCATAACATCCAGGTGACTGAGGGTAGCGAGCAGTTCATCTCTTCCTCCCGCGTGATCCGTCACCCCAACTACAGCTCCTACAACATCGACAATGACATCATGCTGATCAAGCTGAGCAAACCCGCCACCCTCAACAGCTACGTACAGCCTGTTGCTCTGCCCACCAGCTGTGCCCCTGCTGGCACCATGTGTACCGTCTCTGGATGGGGCAACACCATGAGTTCTAGTGAGTACAGAATCTGGGTCAAAGGTTACATGTGCCAGTTGGTCATCTTCATGGTGACTGAGTGTGTTTACAGGTATTGAAAATATACTATTAGAAACACAATGTCATTATATATAACCATAACTCTCCTCCTTTTCCCTTTCTCCTTTCTTCCATTTCTCTACGTCTGCTTTTCCTTACAGCCGCTGACAAGAACAAGCTGCAGTGCCTGAACATCCCCATCCTGTCCTACAGCGACTGTAACAACTCCTACCCTGGCATGATCACCAACGCCATGTTCTGCGCTGGATACCTGGAGGGAGGCAAGGACTCTTGCCAGGTACTTAGCACACTGACCTCAATTCAGTGGTACCACAATGATGACTTTAAATTGACTTTTTCAGTTCAATTAATACAGAAATAATTATGAATTGTATATAACTATTTATTTCTCTCTCTCTCTCTCTCTTTCTCAGGGTGACTCCGGTGGCCCTGTGGTGTGCAACGGGTGTACTGCAGGGTGTTGTGTCCTGGGGTTACGGCTGTGCCGAGCCCGGTAACCCCGGTGTCTATGCCAAGGTAAGACAGAAAAACTGTTTTCTTGTTGTGTTTGAGGAAAACATCAACATACATACATCACTGTGACATATATTGAGTCTATAAAACATTGACTGGTGGTTCTCATGTTGCCTCCCATTGAGTGTGTTCACTAATGTCTCCCTTCTCCTTCTCTTCCTCCAGGTGTGCATCTTCAATGACTGGCTGACCAGCACCATGGCCACCTACTAAGTATGATCCTAGCTTCGATCCTCCATCACAGTCCTGCAACTCTACAGCATCATTTGCAGTTCAACATCCACCTTATGTGTTGGAGATAAAATAATAATTACAAATAAAGCATTTAACATAATTTGAGTTACTGAGTCTATTTCCCAAGGTTAACTATAAAAATGAATATACTGTAGAAGGTACTTCTTACATTCATGCAGCATAGAGCACATATTCATGAATGTAGTAGTGCAATATTTTGTTCTTTATGTGATCAAAGGAGTGTTGTTTGCAAGTGGAATGTCTAAATGTGTGTCTGTTTATGAATCTGTAATTGTAACAGGGGGATCTACCAGTCCCATTTATGTTTGGCTATCAAATATGTGGGAACGTATCAAACAAAACTTGGGCTGCTGATTCTCTGGCTCCACAGGATACAGATTCTCTGACTGCACAGACTACTCTCTCTACAAATCATTAGGATTATGTTAATTCTTAATTTTGGGGAACAATCTTTAACCTTGTAAACTGTTAAGAGTAATTATTTCTCACTACAAATATCTTTCTATTGGAAACGTCATAGACGTTCATATTTTTCATAAATCCATATGTGGCAACGTTAGTTTTATGGGGCTATGCTTGTGTAAATGTCAGAAGGAAGTGATCACTTGATGCATAAAAAGAGTTACAACTATGTATTTTCCCCAATGCTCCGATAAATCAAAATTAACTATATTCAGTGTATACACATTTATATTTCTGCTACAGCATGCTATTGACACATACTGTTATAAGACGTGTGTAAGGCGCCTTTTAGGGGGTTCGAAGACTGGAACGTCAACTATAATGAAAGTTAAGACCAGACAGAGGCAGCATACAGGAGCAATATAAAACGTGACTAATCTCTATAAGCAACCACCATCTCAATCAGTTCACGTGACAGACAGGAATTTATAGACACAGGTCAGGCATTACTAATCAATGATAATCAACACCACTGGTAATCACTCTTACAATAGCATACTTGTAACCCATTTCACCTACAACTTAAAAACACACTGATGTAGTAAAAACGCTAAGTGCTCTATTCAATCAGATCCGCTTTAGCAGACATCGTCATAGCGGTTGGCTGTTTTGGCGTTGTTGGAGGTGCAACTTCAAATCCACAAGTGGCTCCCGGCCTAGTGGTTAGGATTTGGGGCTCTCACCGCCTGGGTTTGATTCCTGGACAGGGAGCTGCTTTTTGGGGCTCCCGAGTGACGCAGCGGTCTAAGGCACTGGGTTGCAGTGCTAGAGGCGTCACTACAGACCCTGGTTTGTTCCCAGGCTGTGTCACAACTGGCCGTGATTGGGAGTCCCATAGCACAATTGTCCGGGTTAGGGGTGGGTTTGGCCGGGGGGAGTAGGCCGTTATTGTAAGTAAGAATTTGTTCTTAACTGACTTGCCTAGTAAAATAAAAATATTGCCGGTTAACGCTTGATGTGATTGAATCTAGACCTAAATCTCAGGCTGGTATTCAGTCTCAGTAGCAGTGCTGTCCATAGAATCATAATCACATTATGACTCTGACTGATTGATAGAGCATTAGGGGTAAGGTAAACATTCTACACATTGGGAGAATCTCAATTGAGATTCTGGTGTAGATTGTGACATCACGGTTTCATATGGTTACAGACATTCCAAAAACACAAAAAAACGTGAAAACGTAAAGAAATATATAACACAGACAAGTATGAAGTGGCCTATGGCATGTCTCTGGACAAAGCACTTCTTAGGAGCCAAAAATGCGAAAAATCGATGCAAATTTGTGTGAGCAGACCCCGCTGCAAGTTTGTGGCTTATGGTATTATACTATAGAGAAATACCGAATCATGAGCTAAGTTCAACTGTCTTACCCAATCAGAACCCAAAATATAAACTTTTTTACTCTATTGTTTGTAAACAGTGTAATTGTTAACAAACACAGTTTAGCTTCAAAACATGGTTATTTTGGTCTCGTTG
Source organism: Brachymystax lenok tsinlingensis (assembly GCA_030435695.1). NCBI lineage: Eukaryota > Metazoa > Chordata > Actinopteri > Salmoniformes > Salmonidae > Brachymystax > Brachymystax lenok. The sequence goes on along the minus strand of CM059789.1, from coordinate 92,738,735 downwards.
ATGGTCATTCCTTGCATCCATAGATCTGTCTATAAATTTGAGAGTGGCTACATTTCCCCAGCCCAATCCCTCCAAGCTGTTAAAACAAGTTCAAACAGTCTCAGTAGACTGAAATAATTTAAAATGCTTTATTCATCATAAGATTTTCATCTCCAGTGAATAGGTGAATTTTGAACTGCAGATGATGTTGTAGAGTTGTGCGATTGTGCTGGGGGACCGAAACCTGGATCAGATTTATTAGTTGGCCATGGTGCTGGTCAGCCAGTCGTTGAAGATGCACACCTGGAGGAAGAGAAGGAGAAGGGAGACATCAGTGGACACAGGGCCAAGTCACTGAAGACCTGGTAAAGTTGGTATTAGAGCTGGGGTGAAATTGGTATTATTGAAGTTAGAAACATGTAGTTGTGACAGGGATGAACCAGCAATCTAATAAAGGAATGCTGTCACAAACCCATTATAGTATTTATTTGAAACTACATGATGCTTTAACCCACAAACTTAGCAGCAGAAGCCCATATTCTTACCTTGGTGTAGACACCGGGGTTACTGGGCTCGGCACAGCCATAACCCCAGGACACAACACCCTGCAGCTCACCGTTGCACACCACGGGGCCACCAGAGTCACCCTGAGAGAGAGACAATGAGAGATTTGCTTTACTGTTTCTCTGTACTGTATTTTCTGTCCTAATGGTTTTGATAAGCTGGTCAGAGGCAGTAGTAGAGCAGTAGTAGTATCTACAGGTCAGTGCTGTTCAGTACCTGGCAAGAGTCCTTGCCTCCCTCCAGGAGTCCAGCGCAGAACATGGCGTTAGTTATCATGCCAGAGTAGGAGTTGTTACAGTCATTGAAAGACAGGATGGGGAGGTTCAGGCACTGCAGCTTGTTGCTATCGGCGGCTGTAAGGATGGATGAAAAATGAAAGAATGGATAGAAAGAAAGAAGGGTGAATGAAAGGCAGAACATGTCAATTATGGATGGTTATGGCAATGGTTACCTGACCAAGTATATTTTATGGACTCCTGGAGGGAGGCAAGGACTCTTGCCAGGTACTGAACAGCACTGACCTGTAGATACTACTACTGCTCTACTACTGCCTCTGACCAGCTGACCAACCCTAACTCGGACAACGCTGGGCCAATTGTGTGCTGTCCTATGGGACTCCCAATCACAACCAGTTGTGATACAGCCTGGAATCTAACCAGGGTCTGTAGTGACACCTCTAGCATTGAGATGCAGTGCCTTAGACCGCTGCGCCACTCGGGAGCTCTTTTTTGTCTTGATATGACTTCACTCTGCCACAGTTAAGCTGAAATGATGCCATTGTCTTACATTATGAAACAAAGCTCTAGTTGTCCTGGGTCGTTTGAAGATGCTTTCCGGGAGCATATTTTACCTCCCAATTTCTCAAAATGAAGTTCCAAAAAATAAAGTCATTCAATTTTTATAGAGGTAGCTAGACACTGCCACACTAGAAGTCCAGTAGATTAAAAACACAACAAAACAATCCAATAGAGTTATCATTCATGTATTTAATGCTCAGAATCCTACTATGAAAATCATATTTTATGAGACATAGGAACTCAATCTGTACAGAAATTGGTGTTGTTTACTCGTCTGCCTTGCCCTCTAAGATGAAAGAAAATAACAGATCAAAGTCAAGATACAGCTTTTCATTCTTAACATGTTCTGCATAGCCAACATTTAAATTTTATTTTGTTGGTCAACTTGAATGATATTTATTTACCACTGTGGAAATTGGACATGGTTCCGGTGTGTGTTGATCAGCAGCTCTGTACCTTTCTGGAGTCGGGGGTCTTGGCCCTGAGTTTGTTGAGCTGGGACTCAGCGATGTCAGAGCGCTCCTCAGTGTCCTTCAGCTCATGCTGAACCTTATGGAACTTGGACATGTGCTGGTTGGCTTGTTCCTCCTGGGATAGGGGACAGAGGAACAACACCAGGGGTTTATCAGGACAGTCCAACAAGTAGAACAGTCAGACAGAACTTCCAGGTATGGTCTCAGAAATCTTGTTACTCACAGCTTCTCTTGTAGGTGTTGACCTTCAGCTCCAGCTTGTCCACCAGGTCCTGAAGTCTATTGATGTTCTTCTTATCCTCCTCAGTCTGGGGGGAGAACATCCATGTATCACTGCCCATACTCAGATAAACACTACAAATACCGGTCTTGGTTATGGGCTTAAGATGGTGTGTCCCTCTTACATGGTACAGTAAGTGAGCTCCTTGACTCTGTGCTCATTCTTGCAGACTACCTTGTGGAACTGCTTCTTGTAACCCTTCATGGCCAGGTTCTCTGCCAGACATATCTCAATATCTGAGATATGTTTTCTGGAGCACTGGAATAGGTCACATATTATGAGGACATACAATACATCAGTGAGAGCCTTCTTGGTCTTCTCCTCTGCGTTCCTGGCCTCCTGGATGGTGCCGTCTACCTCTCCCTGCACCTAGACCATTCCAGCCTCCAGGTTCTTATTTAGTGTTCAGAAGGCTGGTGTTCTGGAGGTGGTACAACAATGATTGATCAGTGATGTGGAAAAAGTCAAGGGGTCTGAACACTTTCCGAATGCACTTTATGTCAAAATTTTTTTATTTTTCTCAAAGAATTGCATTGCTTTATTAATACCGATATATAGAATACACTCACCTCTATATGTACAGTGATGGAAAAAAGTATTTGATCCCCTGATGATTTTGTACGTTTGCCCACTGACAAAGAAATGATCAGTCTATAATTTTAATGATAGGTTTATTTGAACAGTGAGAGACAGAATAACAACTAAAAAATCCAGAAAAACGCATGTGAAAAATGTTATAAATTGATTTGCATTTTAATGAGGGAAATAAGTATTTGACCCCTCTGCAAAACATGACATAGTTGCCCTCAGCAATCTACACACAATCTACACACAATACCCCATAATGACAAAGCAAAAACCGTTTTTTTTTAGTTTTTGCAAATTTATTAAAAACAAAAAACAGAAATACCTTATTCAGACCCTTTGCTATAAGCCTCAAAATTGAGATCAGGTGTATCCTGTTTCCATTGATCATCCTTGAGATGTTTCTACAACTTGATTGGAGTCCACCCGTGGTAAAATCAATTGATTGGACATGATTTGGAAAAGCACAGACCTGTCTATATAAGGTCCTACAGTTGACCATGCATGTCAGAGCAAAAACCAAGCCATGAGGTTGGAGGAATTGTCTTTAGAGATCCTTATACAGGATTGTGTCAGAGCACAGATCTGGGGAAGGGTACCACAAAAATTCTGCAGTATTGAAGGTCCCCAAGAACACAGTGGCCTCCATCGTTCTTAAATGGAAGAAGTTTGGAACCACAAAGACTCTTCCTAGAGCTGGCCTCCTGGCCAAACTGAGCAATCGGGGGAGGGCCTTGGTCAGGGAGGTGACCAAGAATCGTATGGTCACTCTGACAGCGCTCCAGAGTTCCTCTGTGAAGATTGGAGAGCCTTCCAGAAGGACAAACATCTATGCAGCACTCCACCAATCAGGCCTTTATGGTAGAGTGGCCAGACGGAAGCCACTCCTCAGTAAAACGCACTTGGCAGTCCACCTGGAATTTGCCAAAAGGCACCTAAAGGACTCTCAGACCATGAGAAACAAGATTCTCTGGTCTGATGAAACCAAGGTTGAACTCTTTGGCCTGAATGCTAAGCGTCACGTCTGGAGGAAACCTGGCACCATCTAACTGCACTGTCCAATTTACAGTAGCTATTTCAGTGAAAGAATACCATGCTATTGTTTGAGGAGAGTGCACCATTTTTAATATGAAAAGTTATTAATAAACAAATTGGGCAAGTTGGTCTTGATACAACATTTTGAACAGAAATGCAATGGTTCATTGGATCAATCTAAAACCTTCCACATACACTGCTGCCATCTAGTGGCCAACATCTAAATTGCACCTGGTCTGGAATAATACATTATGGCCTTTCTCTTGCATTTCAAAGATGATGGTACAAAGAAATACAACAGAACGGTTGTTTTGTTCTTTATATTATCTTTTACCAGATCTATTGTGTTATATTATCCTACATTCCTTTTCACATTTCCACAAACTTCAAAGTGATTCCTTTCAAATGGCACCAAGAATATGCATATCCTTGCTTCAGGGCCTGAGCTACAGGCAGTTAGATTTGGGTATGTCATTTTAGGCGAAAATTGAAAAAAGGGGCGGATCCTTAAGAGGACGTGACTCTTAACATTGCTGTGACAGGCGAGACCGGCCGGGAAAGTCCAACTTCGTCAATGCCTTACTTGGACTCAAGGACGGGGGCGAGGGAGCAGCAGAAATTGGAGTGACCGAGACCACCATGAAGGCCAGCAGGTACAGCCACCCCACCATGCCTAATGTGTACATCTGGGACCTTCCCGGTATCGGCACCTCAAACTTTAAAGCCCAAAAATACCTGAAAGAGGTCCAATTTGAAACCTACGACTCCTTCATCGTCATCAGCACAAACAGATTCAAAGAGAACGACATCATGCTGGCCAAAGAGATCCAGAAGATGAAGAAGATGTTTTACTTTGTCCGGTCGAAGATCGACAATGACATCCAGGCCGAGCCACGCAAGAAGGACTTTAGGGAGGACAAGGTGCTCTCCAAGATCAGACAGAGCTGCGAGGAGAACCTGAATTTAATTGCGAACCATAAAGTCTTCCTTATCTCCACCTTTGATATGGGGAAGTATGATCAGCAGCTGATCGAATCCCTAGAAGAAAACCTGTCAGAGCACAAGAGGTCTGCCTTAATCCAATCTCTGCCAGTTTGCTCTGGGATCGTGACTGAAAGAAGAGGATGGTTATTATATAAAATATTAATATAATAACCATAATTTCGAACTAAACATGTAGCCACGCAATGATATGTTACGTTGTAGGCGTTGTACGTTGTAATAAGATATGATGAACTTCACATGGTGGTTAATTAAGTGCAAGGTGATCACACAAATTTCCGCTAGGCTAAATATCAAGTGTGGCTATTATTTGAATGCTGGTGACATGATGACCGGTGCTTGGCTTCCAATGATCAAATAAAATTATCTTGTTCTCATCCATATCTCATCATATAACCGGTCCACTTTATCAGCAAACTGTTGTCCAGAGAGCATGCCCCTAAACCAGATTGGGCAAGTTTGATATTTATCACAACAGTTTTTGTGACAAAATCATCCGTATCATTGAAAATGCGATGAAAACCCAATTAACTTAAATATTTTATTCGGTACATAGGCACTTAATCACAAAAGTGCTTTTTATGTGCACTACGTCAAGTCAGTTTGATGGAAATATATCTCTGGTGGGCAAATGCGCACATTGTTTTTATGCAGATTTTAGAAAATTTGAATGAAAATCAGTTGCCAATTGGATGGAAACCTAGTTACTGTGAAGGGTGTAGGAAAATACCCTGCAGAAAGCACAATTCCCTGACATTCCCTCTGTAGATGAAGTTTCATTACAGCACAAAATGCATTGCATATTCTTGGGCAGAGTTGGTGTTATATACTGTCAAAGACTTGGGGGGAAAACACTGCCTTTGTCATGTGAGAAATAAATAACTTTGGTTAAGCATGACACTTGAGCTACTTCCTCATTTTAAAATAACTTCAGAATAATAGTCAATTTACCTACCATGGGAGTTGAACCATTTTCTCCTTCCTGTGTAGGACATGTCTCTCTGCACCCTGACACACCCTTTGATTAATGGAGGAAATAACAACAATAGCTCTGGGGATTCCCCCCCAGTATCCCCAAGCAAATGTCAAGTGTACACAACAATACAAGGTATACGATATATTGTACTGTATAAAATATAATGCTGTTCATAGAAAGAGCCTTACTACTAGCGATACTATTCCTACAGTCATCATTACTATGGAAGTAAAAGCTATCAGGCCTACTGGTACTACTTCCATAAAACTCCTTTAAAGGGGGGCTGAACTCAACTGATTTCGCCTTGGTTTTCCTTCTCGTTAAGAAATTGTTTTCTTAACGCGATTTGCGGGGTGTGTGATTTGATATGGGTGTGTTACAGTGGAGGCTGCTGGGGGGGGGTCAGAACTGCTTTCCTCACCATCTTAAGTAAGCATGCCACTTTCAAAAAATGTAGAACTAAGAACAGAATAGACCTTGGTTCACTCCAGACTTGACTGCCCTTGACCAGCACAAAAACATCCTGTGGCGTACTGCATTAGCATCGAATAGCCCCCGCGATATGCAACTTTTCAGGGAAGTTAGGAACCAATATACACAGGCAGTTGGGAAAGCAAAGGCTAGCTTTTTCAAACAGAAATTTGCATCCTGTAGCACAAATTCCAAAGATTTCTGGGACACTGTAAAGTCCATGGGGAATAAGAGCACCTCCTCCCAGCTGCTCACTGCACTGAGGCTAGGAAACACTGTCACCACCGATAAATCTACGATAATCGAGAATTTCAATAAGCATTTTTCTACGGCTGGCCATGCTTTCCACGTGGCTACCCCTACCCCGGTCAACAGCTCTGTACCCCCCACAGCAACTTGCCCAAGCCTCCCCCATTTCTCCTTCACCCAAATCCAGATAGCTGAAAGAGCTGCAAAATCTGGACCCCTACAAATCAGATGGGCTAGACAATCTGGACCCTATCTTTCTAAAAATGTTCGCCGCAATTGTTGCAACCCCTAATACTAGCCTGTTCAACCTCTCTTTTGTATCGTCTGAGATCCCTAAAGATTGGAAAGCTGCCGCGGTCATCCCCCTCTTCAAAGGGGGATACACTCTAGACCAAAACGGTTACAGACCTATGTCTATCCTGCCTTTCTAAAGTCTGCAAAAGCCAAGTTAACAAACAGATCACCGACCATTTCAAATCCCATCGTACCTTCTCTGCTATGCGATCTGGTTTCCGAGCTGGTCATGGGTGCACCTCAGCCACGCTCAAGGTCCTAAATGATATCATAACCGCCATCGTTAAAAGACGGTACTGTGCAGCCTTGTAATTAATAGCTTCACCATGCTCAAAGGGATATTGAATGTCTGCTTTTTTTTACCCATCTACCAATAGGTGCCCTTCTTTGCGAGGCATTGGAAAACCTACCTGATCTTTGTAGTTGAATCTGTGTTGGAAATTCACTGCTCAATTGAGGGACCTTACAGATAGTTGTATGTGTGGGGTACAGAGATGAGGTAGTTATTCAAAAATCATGTTAAACACTATTATTGCACACAGAGTGAGTCCATGTAACTTATTATGGGATTTGTTAAGCAAATTTGTGACCATTTTAAATTCAGGCTGTAACACAACAAAATGTGGAAAAAGTCAAGGGGTGTGAATACTTTCTGAAGGCACTGTAGATAGTGTGTTAAAAGTCAAGTAATGATTAACTATTGAATCACCAAGACTTATTATAAATAAATGAGACCTCCTCTCAGTAAGCTCACTGCCCATCACGTGTCGTGCATTTATCAGAGGACAGCAACACTCAGTCCAGTCTTCTAATGGCTTCATGAAACAGACTCCACACTGAAATACTGAAATAAAAGTAACAGTTAGGTAATTGCCAATGTCAGGTGGTCTGTAGCTCTATTTGGCATATTAAATAACAAATATTCATGTTTATTTGTAAGAGTTAGCTAGCATGTAAAGAAGCTAATTAAAAGTAGCCTACCTTTTCCTGTTTACAAAAATGTGCTCAAATCCTGAAACAATATTATCTAGCTAGCCTATAGCCTCATAAACGTATTTGAATTAAATAAATTAAAAATATGAACCTTGCTCTTTGCCACTCCAACCTCGGCAACAATACTGTCTACCCCGAAATGCTTGTTCCTAACTCCAACAGTGCAGTAAAACCTTACAATACAAAACACAAAACAACACACAAATAATCAAAAAAGTAAAAAGAAAGAAATATCCCAAAGAACCAAGAAGTTTGCCAATCCATAAAACAATGCATAAAACCCCAAATAACCCTTTTTTCTAAGATTGCACAATGCATGTATATTACACAAATGGATAGTTCCGCATGTGATGGATGTTTGTGTGTTATTAATTTAGCTACTTTTCTGGGTTGTCAGGAGCAAGATGTCTGATGAAAACTTAAGCGGCAGCTCCTATGGATGACATTTTAAGAACTACGACAAGTTTACCCCAACAGAGAACGCAGCTAAAGCAAAGGAGCACCCGGATCTGCTGGAGAACGTGACCCTTAACATTGCTGTGACAGGGGAGAGCGGGGCGGGAAAGTCCACCTTTGTCAATGCCTTACTCAGGGATGGGGACAAAGGGGCAGCAGAAACTGGAGTGACCGAGATCACAATGAAGCCCATTAGATACAGCCATCACACAATGCCTAACGTGAAAATCTGGGACCTGCCTGGTATTGGCATCCCAAACTTTAAAGCAAAGAAGCACCTGAAGGAAGTTTAAAACATACGACTTCTTCATCATCATCGGCACGGTGAGGTTCAAAGAGGATGACATCATGCTGGCCAAAGACATCCAAAAGATGAAACCTCTCAGAGCACAAGTGGTCTGCCTTAATCCAGTCTCTGCCGGTTTGCTCAATAGTCATGATTGAGAAGAAGAGGAAATATATTTTCAAAACCACCTTTGCTCCAGCTGCTGGTGCCTCCTCCACAGCAGCCGTACCCATCCCTGGCTTCTCAGTGGACTGTGAGATTGGTGTTATGAAGGCCTTCTTCCACAAGGCCTTCATAACCTTTGGACTGGATGAGAAATCCCTCCAGAGACTCTCAGAACGTGTCAACAAGCCAGTGGGTGAACTGAGCTCAGCAATGAAGTCTCGCTTCGCTGGGGGAGTTGATGAGAAGGTGGTGGCTGGAATGATGCATACAACAACCATGGTGGCAGCCAAGGCTATCGAAGTTGTGTTGACCACTGTTGTTTTTAGTTTTGGCACGATAGGGATTGCTTTTGCCACTACACTACACCTTCTGCACGAGGGAGTAAAAGAGATGGTGGAGGATGCTAAAGCAGTGCTCATGGCGGCAGGCTTGGAATGACAAATAATTGTCAGACTGAAAACACCTTGTTCTTCAGGGTGGATGCGGTTACAATGGCTGTGCTTTAGATACAGCTTTTCACAAGTCAGATGTCCAATTCATGTCTGATCCGTTCTGTTACCATGACAATATGAATAGAGCCAGGAACCCAAGGTTTGAGTTTGTTTACTTAGTTCTAGTGTTGTACGTAGAGTTAGCATCATTATTCGAACTAGCATTGTTTTTAGCTATACCATCATTATTAGCTTTAGCATCGTAATTAGCTATAGTATTGTTATTAGCTATAGTGTTGTTATTAACATTAGTATTGTTATTAGCTATAGCATCATTATTAGCATTTCCATCATTATCAGCATTAGCAGTGTGTAGTGCAAAACAATGGAGGCCATACATCTGTTAGCATATGTTTGTTAGCATGGTTATTTTTCCATTTAATTCGTCTTTGCCATCTAATTTCCTGCTCTGTACTCTATACCATTGTCACTATTTGATTGTACTAGTAACTAGTAGGTGGGTGCTTAGGAAATGCCAAACAGTGGAAGAGTACCTCTGTTAGCATGCTTATTTTTTTTATTTGTATTAGTCTTTGTGTCATCTAATTTTCAATTATTCAAATGTTTGATGTAACTTTAAATATTGTAGTAATCTACCCTGTTATCTAAGTCATTGATTGTTTGTGTATTTTTTTTAAATTGACTCAAAGAATTGTAATAAAAAAGACAAACATACATTAGTGAAGTCAATGTTGCCATTTTATTGACTAGATGCCTCTTTGTCTTCCTGCATGTAACAACATCAGCCTTCTATCTCTCTCTCTCTCTCTCTCTCTCTCTCTCTCTCTCTCTCTCTCTCTCTCTCTCTCTCTCTCTCTCTCTCTCTCTCTCTCTCTCTCTCTCTCTCTCTCTCTCTAGTCTGGTGTGTAGGGTATATGCTAGTAGTTGGTGATGATCTCGTGGATCCAGGGCAGCAGGGCACAGACCTTGGTGTAGACACCAGGATAGTTGGGCTGGGCACAGCCAACACCCCAGGACACGATGCCATGCAGCTCTCCGTTACACACCAGGGGACCGCCGGAGTCACCCTGAGAGAGAAACAGAGGGAGAGAGAGAGATAATGAATGAATATATGAAGGAATAAACAAACAAATGAAATGTTCTGTTTGTGAGGTTGCAGGGGTATTCTTCATACCTGACAGGAGTCCATGCCTCCCTCCAGGTATCCGGCACACACCATGGTATCAGTAATCTGGCCAGGGTAGGACTCCTCACAGGCCTTCTTAGACAGGATGGGGATGTCCACACACTGCAGGTTAAATGGGTTGAACACTGACAGAGGGAGAGACAGAGAGACAGACGAGAGACAGAGAAAGAGAGAGAGACATAGTTGGGCAGAGAGAGAGAGAGAGAGAGAGAGAGAGAGAGAGAGAGAGAGAGAGAGAGAGAGAGAGAGAGAGAGAGAGAGAGAGAGAGAGAGAGAGAGAGAGAGAATGTTGGGGAGAGAGGGGGAGTTGGGGAGAGAGAGAAAATATACAGTAAGTGGTATTCTCAGAAGTAGCTACCCTCTCAAGTAAATTTACTTGCTGATTTCCCATCAACATGTAGACCTACAGTGAGCTACAGTTTAAGGAAAATGTATTTTAGTTGATTGCATTCAATAACCCATATTTTCTCATCTCATCCCAATCTCATCCTCATTCCACCCCATCCCATACTACACCCCATCTACATAAATACCAGAGTCAGTGTAGATGTTTCCCCATCCAGACACCACACACATGTCCCCGGCCTTGGGGCAGGCCGTGGGCAGGGCGATGGGCTTGACAAACTTGTTGAGAGTGACAGGGTGGGCCAGCTTCAACAGCATAATGTCGTGGTCCAGGGTCTGGTAGTCATAGCTCTGGTGCCAGTAGATGGCATTCACAGACATGTACTGCTCCGTGCCCTCGTGCTTCCAGATATGGTGGTCACCCAGGATGGCAAGCTGACTCCAAGGACTGGAGGGAGGGAGAGAGAGAGAGGGAGAGAGGGAGAAAGAGAGAGAGAGTGAGCGAGAGAGAGTGAATGAGAGAGAGAAAGGGAGGGAGAGAGAGAAGGAGAGAGGTAGAGGGAGGGAGAGAGAAAAGACATGATTTATGAGAGGAAGGAGAGCAGAAAGGGATGAAGGTGAAGAAGTGGAGAGAGGAAGGCAGAGAAGACAAGAAGGAGAGAGAGGGGAAGACAGAACGTGAATACAGATGGAAAATTTGAGAAGGGAGAGGATAATTTTTTTTAAACCTTTACATGAAGAGGCCTTTGGGAGGCACAGTAAAGGGAAAAGATGGTTGACAGTGACCCTGCAGTACTCACTTCATCCAGCAGTGGGCGGCAGAGATGATCCACTGGTCGTTAATGAGGGAGCCACCACAGAAGTGGTAGCCGATGTTAAGAGAGGCTTGCCAGGGCTGGGAGTGAGCGTCACACTCATAACCCCCCACGATCCTGTCATCCATAGGAGCTGCCGCTGAGGGAGGGAAGGAGTGGAAGGGAGAGGGAGGGTCAGAGGAGAAAGAGAGTAGGATGGAGAGAGGGAGTAGTGTTCAGAAAGCATGACAGAAGGAAGGTGATAGAAGACAGAGAGATGCAGAGGTTAGAGATAATGTTATATTATACAAGATGGGAAAAAGGAGAGCAATGTCCACATTGTCTGTAAAATATGTGTTTCTCTATACGTGTCTCTATGCGAGTCTCTCTGCGTGTCTCTATGTGTGTCTTTGTTACCTGCAGCCCCCAGGAGTGTGAGTACAATCAGGCCAATCATCGTGCTGCTGAGACAAGTCTTCATTCACCAGACTGGACATGTGCACTCTGCGATTCGCTACATTTATACCTTTATCTCAACTGCTATCCCTCCACCCTGCACTGCCCCCTTTCCAAGTCTCTCGTGCCTGATGCCCCACCTTAAACTCTCCTGCCCCATCATGCCTCATCTTATCACAAACTCCCCTTAAATTCTACCAGGTACTCAGAGCATGCATTTATGTTGAAACAGTGTTGAAACAGTTGGGCTGTTGGCTAGAAAGTCAGATAATTGAGACCTCTTGCAACACCTCAAAGAAGCGGGGGAAAACATGTTGTACTTTTCAGCCACTAATTCTAACATCACAGGTGGCCATTTCTCTCACAGCTCCTGGCCTATGTTCAAGGGCATATCAAGAGTACTAAAGAATAGTAGCAGAGATAAGGAAGGCTCTATGAGTAAAATTTTAATAGAACCAGACAGAAAGATTATTTGCACATTTAAAATGTTATGCAATCAGTGCATTCAATAGAATAATTGGTTGTTCTGTAAGATGCAACATTGGAAAGCGAATAGACTTTGTGTGATGAGCACAGGCTGTTAAGTAGCCGTGGTCCATTGATACTGCATATGGCCAGCCATGGGTACATGTCCTTGTGTACCACATGCCACTTCAAAAGGCTAAATGTCTGTCACATTCAGTTTGCCAGCTACTGGTTAATCATCAGCTAGTTGTACACTCCCCTACGTATTTATTTGGACAGTGAAGATAAAACTTTTAATTTGGCTCTATACTCGAACATTTTGGATTTGAGAACAAATGTTTTATACACCACACAAGTATGTGGACACCCCTTAAAATGAGTGGATTTGGCAATTTCAGCCACACCCGTTGCTGACAAGTGTATAAAATCTAGCACACCGCCATGCAATCTCCATAGACAAACATTGGCAGTAGAATTGTCCGTACTGAAGAGCTCAGTGACTTTTAACGTGGCACTGTCACAGGATGCCAACTTTCCAACAAGTCAGTTCGTCAAATTTCTGCCCTGCTAGAGCTGCCCCGGTCAACTGTAAGTGCTGTTATTGTGAAGTGGAAACGTCTAGGAGCAACAATGGCTCAGCTGCAAAATGGCAGGACACGAAAGCAGGTGTCCACATACCATGTAGTGTATGAGGCAACAGTACAGATTATCCCCTTCTTTTTTAGGGTGCTTTCATACATATCTGTTTTACCATTTAGAAATGAATGCACTTTTTGTATCTAGTCCCCCCATCACTTATAGTGTATTTAATTTAGTCAATTGTTTAGTATTTGGTCCCATATTCCTACCACACAATGACTGCATCAAGCTTATGACTCTACAAACTTTTTGGATGCATTTGCAGTTTGTTTTGGTTGTGTTTCGGATTGATGTTGTGGAAATGGTAAATAATGTATTGTGTCATTTTGGAGTCACTTTTATTGTAAGTAGGAATATAAGATGTTCCCGAACACTTCTACATTAATGTGGATGCTACCTTTATTACAGATAATAATGAATGAATAATGATGAGTGGGAAAGTTACAGATGGACAAAGGTCATGCCCCCAAAACATGCTAACCTCTCACCATTACAAATAACAAGGGAGGTTAGGATTTTCTTGGAAGTATGATATTCATGCATCTGTAACTTTATCACTCATCATAGTTCAAGATTCATTCATGATTATCATGGTAGCATCCATATTAATGTAGAAGTGTTCAGAAACATATTCTATTCTTATTTATACATTATACATTATTTACCATTAATTTCTATTGGGCACAACATAATCCGAAACACAACCATGACAAACTGCAAATGCATCCAACAGGTTTGTAGAGTCACAAGCTTGATTTAGCAGTGGTGGAAAAAGTATTAAATTGTCATTGAGTAAAAGTACAAAGTAAAAGTAAACGCTATACATCAAATTCCTTATATTAAGCAAATCAGATTGCACACCACAACACTCTCAATACTTATGACACCTTCAAATGGGAGGACTAGATACATAAAAAGTACTTTCATTTCTAAATGGTAAAACAGGTATGTATGAAAGCACCCTCAAATTTAAGGTGACATTCTGTACTGTCGGCTTATATAAAACTATTGATCTCAAATCCCAAATGCTGTAGTATGGTGCCAAATGAATAGTTTTAGCTTCACTGTCCAAGTAAATACGTAGGGGAGTGTATGCTGCGAAGTGAATGCAGGTGCTTTAAATAAAATATTGTGGCCCTTGTATGCTTGTATGGTTAGGGATGAGGGGGTGATTAGGGTGGTCTGCAGGGTAGAGGGAACATTGTGAGCATATGGTAGGGCAGTGCATGTAGGGTGTGAAGGGTAGGGGAGAGCAGATAGGGTGTGCGGGGTAGGGGAGGTAAGGTAGGGTTTGAGGGGTGGGGGAGGGCAGATGTGTGTGTATAAATAAAGTCCATGTGCGTGTCCAAGTGTCTTTGATCAGCCAGTGTTCACCGGACAGACAGACACCATGAGACTGCTTGCTCTGATACTGCTGGTTGGAGCTGCTGGTAATTAAACACACACACACACATACAGTACTTTAATATACTCTACCAATTATATATCATAAATTATTCGTAGGGAATATTCATCTTACATGTAGCTTATAACAGCGTTCAACTTTTTTACTAAACAGGCTGTTTCTATGCGATGTAGAACAATTCTGATGAATACTATTCAGAGTGCAACAATGTCCTCATCTCTCCCCTCTTGTGACCACTCTCTCTGTATGGTGTCTCTCTCTGTGTGTTTCAGCGGCAGTGCCCCGTGAGGATGGTAAGATCATCGGTGGCCAGGAGTGTGAACCTCACTCCCGACCCTGGATGGCTTCCCTCAACTACGGGTACCACTTCTGCGGAGCTGTGCTTATCAACAAGCAATGGGTGCTCTCTGTCGCTCATTGCTGGTACAAGTGAGTAAGGGTGGAGGGCAGGGTTAGGGAAAATGAAAGGGGGATACCTAGTCAGTTGTACAATTGAATGCATTCAACTGAAATGTGTCTTCCGCATTTAACCCAACCCCTCTGAATCAGAGAGGTGTGGGGGGCTGCCTTAATTGACATCCACGTCTTCGGCATCCCTGGGGAACAGTGGGTTAACTGCCTTACTCAAGGGCAGAACGACAGATTTTGGGCCAATATGGACCAAAAGGAGGGCTATTCTTTGTCTTCCGCAGTGTAACACTTTGAATCTTATCAAACTGACATGAGGTTGCTCTGTAACCATAATTGTATCACCCTGTCTTTCCTTTTGTCCTCTCCTTCCTCTCCTTCCTCTGCCCTTCCTCTCCTTCGTCCTCCTCTCTCAGCCCCTACGCTATGCAGATCATGCTTGGAGAGCACAACCTGCGTGTGTTTGAGGGAACTGAGCAGCTCATGAAGACTCAAAACATCATCTGGCATCCCAGGCAAGCTACACCCCACACTTACCCCTTGCACACCACTTACCCCTTACACCTCACACCTCACACCTCACACTTACCCCTTACACACAGGGTTTTATCACATTACATGATGCAATACAAATCCCTTGGCCTATCTCTGTTCTTCTCTCTGTAGCTATGACTACCAGACGCTGGACTTTGACATGATGCTGATCAAGCTGTTCTACCCTGTGGAGATCACTGATTATGTGAAGCCCATCCCGCTGCCCACCAGCTGCCCATACGCAGGCCTCCCCTGCTCCGTCTCTGGCTGGGGCAACATCGCCACCGGAGAGGAGGGTGAGACGGACCAAATACCCCTGCATTTTACCTTTACAAAACTGTAACCACAGAAATTACACCCAAACACACTATACCAAACAAACTTTACCAACATTAATTATACCCTCAGTGCCTTTATCCACACACACACCTCACCCGGAGAAGAGGTATGACTATGGAAAAATAATATGAAATGACTAAATCTCCCTGTCTTTTGCTTCCTTCTCAGTAAACATGCCCGCCCGTCTGCAGTGTCTGGATGTGCCCATACTGGAGGATGAGAAGTGTGAGATGGCCTACCCTGGCATGCTCACCCGCAGGATGGTGTGTGCCGGATACATGGACGGAGGCAGAGACGTATGCAACGTTACGTACAGTATATGTCACCTTTTTGATGAGCCCTTTTACTATCTTTGTTGTGCAGTCATTTAGAAAACACAGTGGTACATATTAGGATCAACCTGAATTGATGTCTTACCTCTCTCTGTCTCTATCCTTTACCTCTCTCTCTCTCTCTCTCTCTCTCTCTCTCTCTCTCAGGGGGACTCTGGCAGTGGTCTAGTGTGTTTGGGTGAGGTTCATGGCCTGGTGTCCTGGGGTCGGGGCTGTGCCGTGGCCGGATACCCCGGAGTCTATGTCAAAGTGTGTGAGTTCCTCCCCTGGATCGATGAGACCATGAAGGCCAACATGTAACACCACTAGCTGCTTTCCTCCCTGTCTCTCAGACCTCCACCACTCTCCTCCAAACTCTTCCTCTCTCTCTCTCTCTCTCTCTCTCTCTCTCTCTCTCTCTCGTTCTCCTCCTAGTTCAATACTAAAGTGGAATCAGCACAGAGTGTAAGCATGTCAAACACAATAAAGCCTGAAATTACACTACCTTCCGTCTGTCTGTCTTAGGAACCACACTTTCATTACTATGTGGATTTTTATTGATATGATCAGTGGGCAAACTTCTGAGTCCATTTTAACAACTTGAGGGAGGTGCAAAAGTTTTATTTGGGTTTCATGTTTGATCATATTAACATACAACTATAGTATGTAGGCTATATACCGTAGTAGTCATACATCCTGGACAAAGTTTTGAGGGACTCTGCCCCACGCTGTAATTTTCAGTCATGAATTAAAGCCTAGGTTTGCAATATGTTTTAAGTATGGGGTAAATTATGAGGTAGCATATTATAAATGCCCTACATACACACATCAATAAATTAAATCATTTGACCTGTTATTGGAACTGTGCAGCAGCTAACTCTGTTTGCTGTGCAGCAGAGGGCATCAGTGAGCTGTTCAGTCTGTCCATTCACTTTGATGTCATTAGTAGTAGATCAACTAGGCATTCTCCCTCCATATTAAGGCATACATAAGATACATATACATAAGATACACATACATAAGATACATATACATAAGGTACATATACATAAGATACATATACATAAGGTACATATACATAAGGTACATATACATAAGGTACATATACATAAGATACATATACATAAGATACATATACATAAGGTACATATACATAAGATACATATACATAAGGTACATATACATAAGACACATATACATAAGGTACATATACATAAGACACATACACATAAGGCACATATACATAAGATACAAGGGCTGTTTTTCAGGAACAGTGCAAATTGACCTTTCTTATTCCTATTATCCATTCATTCTTGAGTCAGTCAGTTTGAGATTTTGTGCTTATCTTCTCTCCCAGTGTCAGGAGGACAATGTTCTCGCCCGCTCTATTTGGCTGTACCCGAGCTCTGACGTCCTTTCACTCCTTTCTTTGTCTCTTCTTCTGTTTCACTGGATCTGAGGCCCCTACCCAGGCTGCTCCACCTTCAATATAAATGAGAGAGAGAGAGAGAGAGAGAGAGAGAGAGAGAGAGAGAGAGAGAGAGAGAGAGAGAGAGAGAGAGAGAGAGAGAGAGAGAGAGAGAGAGAGAGATGAGTGAGGGGTCAACCTTTTGTTTTGTGTGTTACAGTAAATGGAGAAGCCCCCCCTAAACTATTTTATTATGGTAAAGAACAGCCCTCCATTCCCTCCCTCCCCCTGCCTCTCTGATACTCACCCTCTCCACAGGACTGAGAGGAGACGGAACAGGAGGGGAGGTTTGGCTCTGAGACAGAATCCTCACTGTTACACAGAGAACAAAACAACAGCATTCACCACTGTCATGTTTTAACACTTTGGAAAGCTTATACTGTATACAAGGTGCTCTACAAATAATGTTTACAATTAAAACATGGTACTTGTGGCCGCATTTACTATTTTATGTATAGCAAGCATATTATTGTGTTACACTAAAAATAAACACACACTTTTTGAAGAAAGTCCCATTTGGGACAGGCATGGCTGACCTGTGAGTGATTGGGAGTGTGGGCGGTTGTCTGAACCCCCCAGAACTCTCCTCCTCACTACTAGCTAGCTCCTTCCACTGGCATCTTAAGGGGAGGAGACAGAACACAAGAGCTGTCAATCAAGTTCAATGAGGAAGTACTGTAACCAAATTATTTATATTTAGTTGTGTAACATTAGGTCACACACAAAGTGGTGAGGTTTCAGGTTATTGAGCAAACCATACAAACTAAAAGTGTTTATATAAAATGTATTCAGTAAACTGTATGGCTATGGCCAGTAAACATCAGACCAAGGGAGGAACAAACAGTTAACATTGTTTACATTGCCCCATTTTATCTCCTGAGCTTCTTTAGGGTGTAGGCTACAGTACACAATTCTTCTCTTTCCGACAAACATCTTCCATATTGTTGATTCATTTGAAATAAGTGTTAATAGCCTAAAATGCAGTTATCCATCCACTGCAGTATGCATTTAGAGCTCACCTGTTAGTGCTGGCAGTGTGGTGTGTGAGCGCTCTGTCTGAGGGGGTGTCACTGTGAGCCTGCGGTGGAATAAGGACACACCTTTACCTGTCTACCGAAGCCCCAGTTATCAGTAAACATGGGTTAGACTTCTTATTTCCATTGTGGTACTGTTACTATCAATTCTGTAGAGTGTGTGTATGGGGGAACTTACAGAACGCGAGTTAGAGTGGGAGTATTTGTCCAGTATACCGGAGGGTCGTAAGGGGGCTTGTGGGGAAGGGCAGTGGGAGGAAGTGCTGTGTTTGGGAGGGAGGGGTGGAGCGAGGCGAGAGCTGGGGAACTGGTACTCTTCAGACGACATCTGCATCAGAGAGAGAGAGAGGGAGAGAGAGAGAAGGATGCAAGATAAAAAACAGTAAGAGACACAGACAGTAATAGAGAACCCCACCCCCGCACACAACCACACACAAACAAACACACCCTCTTCATATAGGCCAGTTTTTTCATGACTAGCTGTACATCCTCCAGGTCATCTTCCTCTTCCTCCTCCTCACTGACAGACAGGTAAGGCTCCACCAGGATGGACTCTGTCCCTCTGATGTCACAGCGACAGTATGGGCAGGTGTGTCCATCCGACTTCTGCAACACATGGAATGATCCCACCAGGTTATGCAGAATAAACGTTATCTACAGATCTGTACTGTATGTTAATGTGTAAAACTCACGTGTCTGTGTATGTGTGTGTATTGTTGTATCAAATCACATATTTTATTTGTCACATACTTCATAAACAACAGGTAAAAACGAACAGTGAAATTGTTCTGGGCTCTTCCCAACAATGCAGAGAGAAAAATGTATGTATTTGATGTATTTCCCATGCTGAAAGTACAATACCCATAATAATGTCCTTTCTGTGTGTTATTTGCATGAAGCTACACTTACAGTAAAGCAACTGGTTTAGCATATCAAATTAAGATTGAGCATTCTACCGTAGTTCGCTTTGGTAAAAAGTGGAGTATTCTGTTCAAATCTATTCTATTGTGTCTTCTTGGCCCCTGAAGTGTGACTGTGACAGTGTGTGACAGTGTGTGAGAGTGTGTGACCAGGCGAGGAGTGGAAACTCTAAGGGTGAGTCTCAGTGTGAGTGTATCATGAGGAGGATGTATGCTTCGGCTCACACAGGAAGTCCTAACCCACATGTTAGGACACGATGGCCAACAATACTGCTCTACGTGCTGCTACACCGGTTCACCTACTGATGTGTAGTGGGCTGGCTCACTGACTGACGCACGGATGGACAGACTAGCCTACTGACAAACTGACTGAATGACTGACTGACTAACGGACTAACTGACTGATTAACAGGTGGATGGGCAGACATTAACTGTCTGACCAAAAACCAATTCCATACAGTTAACCCAAATTGGCATTTTGATGATACAGTTGAAGTCAGAAGTTTACATACACTTAGGTTGGAGTCATTAAAACTAGTTTTTCAACCACTCCGCAAATTTCTTGTTAACAAACTATAGTTTTGGCAAGTCGGTTAGGACATCTACTTTGTGCATGACACAAGTCATTTTTCAAACAATTGTTTACAGACAGATTATTTCACTTATAATTCACTGTATCACATTCACTATCACAAAAGTCCTATATCGACATAACCTGAAAGGCCGCTCAGCAAGGAAGAAGCCACTGCTCCAACTGCACATGAGGACTAAGATCGTACTTCTTTGGAGAAATGTCCTCTGGTCTGATGAAACAAAAATAGAACGGTGTGGCCATAATGGCCGTTGTTATGTTTGGAGGAAAAAGGGGGAAGCTTGCAAGCCGAAGAACACCATCCCAACCGTGAAGCACGGGGGTGGCAGCATCATGTTGTGGGGGTGCTTTGCTGCAGGAGGGACTGGTGCACTTAAAATAGATGGCATCATGAGGAAGGAAAATTACGTGGATATATTGAAGCAACATTAAGTTAAAGCTTGGTCGCAAATGGGTCTTCAAAATGGACAATGACCCCAAGCATATTTCCAAAGTTGTGGCAAAATGGCTTAAGGACAACAAAGTAAAGGTATTGGAGTGGCCATCACAAAGCCCTGACCTCAATCCCATAGAACATTTGTGGGCAGAACTGAAAAAGCGTGTGCGAGCAAGAAGGCCTACAAACCTGACTCAGTTACACCAACTCTGTCAGGAGGAATGGGCCAAAATGCACCCAATTTATTGTGGGAAGCTTGTGGAAGGCTACCCCAAACGTTTGACCCAAGTTAAACAATTTAAAAGCAATGCTACCAAATACTAATTGAGTGTATGTAAACTTCTGACCCACTGGGAATGTGATGAAAAAAATAAAAGCTGAAATAAATCATTCTCTCTACTATTATTCTGACATTTCACATTCTTAAAATAAAGTGGTGATTCTAACTGACCTAAGACAGGGAATTCTTACTAGGATTAAATGTCAGGAATAAAAAACTGAGTTTAAATGTATTTGGCTAAGGTGTATGTAAACTTCCGACTTCAACTGTATATATTAATAAAAGATGATGTGGCTGGGTGATATCAGAGACATTGTATGAGCGAATGATGTGTGGTTTGGCTTTGAGGGTTTTGTTGGTGACGTCGTCAATCACAGAGTAGGCATACCTGCCATCCTGTGAGGCAGGGTTGGCACAGCAGGTGTCCGCAGGGCTGGATGCGTGTGTCCTTGTCTCTCTCTGTACAGATCTTACACAGCTGGAAGGTACTACCCATCTCACAGTACATCTCATACTCGTCTTCTGTGACTTTGACCCTGCTTCTCTGGGCTGGTTCACACAGACTAGTGAGGTCTGGGTTCACATCACGTCCGTCAGGGTAAAGATAGCTGCAGACAAACACAACACAGATTTAAACACACATTATGCAAAACAATTACAGGCCTATGCAAATGTATGTGTTAGTGTTGGTCAGCTGTTTGTTCACCTGTACCCGCCCACAATTTTAATAACCCATCAGCACTCCTGTTCCCAAGTCAAAATGTAGCCTACATTTGGTGCATCATTTTACTGCAGGAAATGCTTAGTTCTGCAGAAGTCAATATTAAGGCTATGTGAGAGGCTATAGACCTACTGTTAGTGTCCAGATTTTGGTTTCGATTTAAACAATCTGAACAGTAGGCTACAGTTCCTTTGATGTACCATAGGCCTATTTGAAGTCCCCATCTTGTTGTATAGTTGCACAATCATCACACATAACATAGCTGGCATTGCTATCATCCTATTTTACCACCTCACCAAATCTTTCCCAAACATTACTCCCTTTTCTTAATTTTCAACTCTACATTTCACAGCTTTTCTCTTATTGAATTAAACTCGGACATTGTCCTTTTTGCCTCCGTGTATCGAAGTTAACTTTTTCTGCCAATCCCAAAAGAATTTGGCAATTGGCGTGTAGACTATTTAGCGCTCGTACAGTTAGGCCCTAAAGCTTAGGCTTATGCTCTAAAGCCATTGCCGGAAGGCCTAAAATAATTAAATTAAAACCTTAATGTTTGTGGATTTTTTAAGTTATTGTTTTCTCTTTATTCAACCCACCTGCCACCCAGCCACCCTTCATCCACACAATATTTAATAACCCAAAACCCACTCCACGGATATAACTGCGGGTACCTTTTTTATGAGTCAACCCGCACATCACTAGTGTGTGTGTCAGTGGAGGCTGCTGAGGGGAGAACGGCTCATTATAATGGCCAGAACGGCGCAAATGGAATGGCATCAAACACCTGGAAACCATGTGTTTGATGTATTTGATACCATTCTACTGATTACACTCCAGTCATTACCACAACCCTGTCCTCCCCAATTAAGGTTTTACCAACCTCCATGAGTGTGTTTACTTACCAGCCCTCCCTGAAGCCCTGGATGAGGGCCTGGTAGAGAGGTGTATTCTGGGGGATCGTCTGTACGATGCCGCCATCACCAGTCACATGACCAATGGCCCACTGGCCCATCCGAGTGCAGCTCAGACGGAAGATGTAGCTGAACAGAGATACAGAGTTCACGTGGAGATGTCTTTACTGGAGTTCATACAGATTTGACCATGAAATACAGGTAACCACCAAGATAAAGGAAACACCAACATAAAGTGTCTTAATAGGGCGTTGGGCCACCACCAGCCAGAACAGCTTCAATGCACCTTGGCATAGATTCTACAAGTGTCTGGAACTCTATCGGAGGGATGCGACACCATTCTTCCACGAGAAATGCAATAATTTGGGGTTTTGTTGATGGTGGTTGAAAACGGTGCCTCAGGCGCCGCTCCAGAATCTCCCATAAGCGTTCAATTAGGTTGAGATCTGGTGACTGAGATGGCCATAGTATATGGTTTACATTGTTTTTATGCTCATCAAACCATTCAGTGACCTCTCATGCCCTGTGGGTGTCATCTTATGGGGGCATAGCCATGGTAGCCAAAATAATGGGCAAAATAATGGCCTGCCCAGCTTTTTTGTTTATGACCCTAAGCATAATGGGATGTTAATTTCTTAATTAACTCAGGAACCACACCTGTTTGGAAGCACATTCTTTCACTATAGATTGTACCCCTCATTATTCTTTACTATCACTATAATTATTATGTCAGTGTGTCCTATTAAAAGTAATCACTGCAGATATTGTTGTAGGGTATGGTACACCTCCTCTCTTTTCTCCTGAGCCCCTCCTATCCCCTTGTTCCTTCCCAGTCATCTACTCTCTCTCGCCACACCCCAACCCATTCACCCCAAAACAATCTCTCCTGTCCTCACCTCCCGGGCCGGTGCAGGTAGTTTTGGAGGCGGGCTTTGACCTGATCGTAGGTGAGGAAGGCCATGTAGCCGGGGTGGGTCACTGCCAACTGGTTCCAGTTCCTCAGAAGAGACCTCCAGGGCTGACAGGAGAGGGGAGGGCATATTTACTATCAGTTGAAATATGTGTTATTTCTTTCCACTTTGGAATGTTTTGACTTTCTTTAGACAGTGGGAGACAGAAAGAATGGGATAGACATATTGGAAAGTGGCAGAATGCATATTCACTGAACATTATGTGAGGTGTCTAATTAACCAGGATGTAGGGCTACTTAGAAATGGGCAAACATGTATGGATCACATGTACCTGGAATAGCCTGGTGAAGATGTCAAACTCGAACACTGAGATGTGGTCGCTACAGGTGAGGTCAACAGTTGACTTTAGAGCCATGGACTCCATCCCCTCTTCAAAGCCATGGACGCTACGGAGATGCTGCTTAAAAATGCCCCACTGCACAATACACCTAGAAGAGAGAACAAGAGGAGGGGAGGAGAGGGAGAAAGGGGTGGGAGATAAAGGAAGAAGGAAAGTGAGAGTGAGAAAGAGAGTGAAAGTGAGAGGAATGAAAACGTGGTAAAAGAAGATCAATAATCGCAAGCGGAGGAACAGAATAATCTTCACAAGACTAGAAAAAGACTGTGCCTACACTACCGGTCAAAAGTTTTAGAACACCTACTCATTCAAGGGTTTTTATATAGTTTTACTATTTTCTACATTGGAATCATGTAGCAAACAAAAAAGTGTTAAACAAATCAAAATATATTTTATATTTGAGATTTTTCAAATAGCCACCATTTGCCTTGATGACAGCTTTACACACTCTTGGCATTCTCTCAATCAGCTTCATGAGGTTGTCACCTGGAATGCATTTCAATTAACAGGAGTGCCTTCTTAAAAGTTACATTGAGGAATTTCTTTCCTTCTTAATGCATTTGAACCAATCATTTGTGTTGTGACAAGTTAGGGGTGGCAAATAGAATATAGACATATTTGGTAAAAGACCAAGTCCCATATTATGGCAAGAACAGCTCAAATAAGCAAAGAGAAACGACAGTCCATCATTACTTTAAGACAAGAAGGTCAGTCAATACGGAACATTTCAAGAACTTTGAAAGTTTCTTCAAGTGCACTCGCAAAAACCATCAAGTGCTATGATGAAACTGTCTCTCATGAGGCTCGCCACAGGAAAGGAAGACCCAGAGTTACCTCTGCTGCAAAGGATAAGTTCATTAGAGTTACCAGCCTCAGAAATTGCAGCCCAAATAAATGCTTCACAGAGTTCAAGTAACAGACACATCTCAACATCAACTGTTCAGAGGAGACTGTGTGAATCAGGCTGTCATGGTCAAATTGCTGCAAAGAAACCACTACTAAAGGACACCAATAAGAAGAAGAGACTTGCTTGGAGATTTTTGGTTCCAACCTGCCGTGTCTTTGTGAGACGCGGTGGGGGTGAACGGATGATCTTCGCATGTGTATTTCTCACTGTAAAGCAGGGAGGAGGAGGTGTTATGGTGTGGGGGTGCTTTGCTGGTGACACTGTCTGTGATTTATTTAGAACTCAAGGCACACTTAACCAGCATGGCTACCACAGCATTCTGCAGCGATTGCCATCCCATCTGGTTTGGGCTTAGTGAATTGGTTTTTCAACAGGACAATGACCCAACACACCTCCAGGCTGTGTAAGGACTATTATACCAAGAAGGAGAGTGATGGAGTGCTGCATCAGATGACCTGACCTCCACAATCCTCAACCAAATTGAGATGGTTTGGAATGAGTCGGACTGCAGAGTGAAGGAAAAGCAGCCAACAAGTGCTCAGCATATGTGGGAACTCCTTCAAGACTGTTGGAAAAGCATTCCAGGTGAAGCTGGTTGAGAGAATGTCAAGATTGTGCAAAACTGCCATCAAGCCAAAGGGTGGTTATTTGAAAACTCTCAAATATAAAATATATTTAGATTTGTTAAACACTTTTTTGGTTCCTACATGATTCCATATGTGTTATTTCATAGTTTGATGTCTTCACTATTATTCTACAATGTAGAAAATAGAAAAAATTAAGAAAAACCCTTGAATGAGTAGGTGTTCTAGAACTTTTGGCCGGTAGTGTATATACAAATAGACTGCTCCTATTTGTGGAATGTTCTATCAAGTCCACGTCCCTTATTCCATTCTAGTTCCGCTGTTACCCCACCCAACACTCACTTGTTTCCAAATGCTTGCCTCCAGAACTCTCCGGCCTCTGTCTTAGTCAGCCTGTAGGTGTCACCTTGAAAGCGCCCCTCGGGAAACATGGCCCTCAGCTCCCAGAGCATGTGACTGAAGAGCAGGGACAGCTTGGTCAAGTTTCTCCTGTGAATAACCGAAAATAACATTACAGTTTTTTCCAACTGCTTACACACGTTTTCAAAACTGTCTCCTTTTTTTTCAAACCTCTACACACAATTCCCAAAACTGCACACACAAAATGTAAAATGCCTCACATCTCCTTCAAAATGTAACACTGCATTCAAAATGCCATAAACACATGTCAGAATGAAGCATTTGCATCAAATGGCAAACACTGCTTTCATAATAGTACATTTTTGGATATACCATGTAAACACTGTTGTTTTAAATATAAAGCTCTTTGGTCTTTCATAGGCTTATATCTACATTTCAATACAATGTTATACAGTGAAAGTAATCTGCTGAGAGGGATAACAAGTACACTGTAAACACCAATGCAATGTAGAAACAGAAAATATTTATTAGGCCAAACATTACTGTTGTATACAGTAGCATACAACAAAACCATAAACATATGTAAACCAAAAGTATATTCTTTAGAATACAGTAAAGAACACAATTGTGTGTGTGGGGTCCCGGGGGCAGTCCAGGAATTGGTGGGGGGGCAGTCACCAGTGCTAAGCTACGCTTCATCTCTTCTCCGGCCTGGGTCTGGCCACAATACTGGCCCACATCACAAGATATGTTTTCTCTTGCCAAACATCGAGGGAAGTATCTCCTAGCATGGCGTATCCAACCTTGGACAGAGGCAACCTCTATGTCCCCACATGCGTCCTCCATTGCCTGGAGAAGCGGCATGCGGGCATAGGGTTGGCAATCATACACTTTCTAGCGCCAGGCTGAGAAGAATTCCTCTATGGGATTTAGAAAAGGTGAATATGGGGGTAGGTACAAAACTACAAATTGTGGATGGGTGGCAAACCAGTTTTGGACCGGAACAGCCCGGTGAAAACTAACATTGTCCCATAAAACCACAATTCTAGCAGGCTCCTGATCTGGATCAGGGACAAGCATTGTGTAAATTGCATCCAGAAAAGTGAGCATATGGCCGGTGTTGTACGGACCCAGTGTGGCATTGTGATGGAGGACCCCGTTTTGAGTGATGGCAGCACACATAGTTATATTACCCCCACGCTGTCCAGGGACATTGGTAATTGCCCTCTGTCCTATTACATTTATTCTGCGGCGCCTGGTTTTGGTGAGGTTGAAGCCAACCTCATCCACATAAATAAATTCATGGCGAATTACATGGGCATCCAGCTCCAATACTCTCTGTAACAGACAAAAGGATATACAGATGAGTAAATATGGTATGTCTGAAGTACTGGAAGTAGTGTTGCATACATACCTCTACAAAGTCATGTCGCATATTCTTGACTCTGTCAGAGTTTCTCTCAAATGGCACCTTGTAAAGTTGTTTCATCGTCACTCGGTGCCGTTGGAGGATGCGTTGTATGGTCGACAGGCTTACAGCACTGATGTTGTTAAATATGGTGTCATTATTCAAGATATGCTCTCTTATCTCTCGAATCCTAATTGCATTGTTGGCCAAAACCATATTTATAATTGCAGTCTCTTGTACATCTGTAAACAAGCGTCCTCGTCCTCCATGATGTCTTTGCCTTTCCACTCTGTACAGAATTCAAACACAGTATATGTTCAGCATAGGAACTGTAAACAATGTACAAAAAAATGCAGTACAGCATGATAACCAACCTCATTCATTCAATGCAGTGCAGTAAATGGATGGCTTAGAGTTACAAATGTTTATGCAATACTATGCAGTCATACGTATTTTACAGTACATTACTGTAATGCTAAAATAGTCATTAGATAGTTGCATACCTGTTCTCATTTCTGAAGGTTTGAATTATGGACGCCACTGTAAATCGACTCAAGTTGGGCTGGACTCTCAGTCCATGGTCAAACCGTGGTTGATCACATGATCAACAAGTGTTGCCCTAATCTCATCAGAGATGGCTCTCCTTCCTTCTCTTCTTTGCCCTCGTCCTCTTCTTCCTCTTCCTCTCCCTCCTACTCCTCTTGCTCTCTGTCCATTGTTGGCATCCATTGTTCAAAACAGGTAATCTGACCTTTTACTTATTTATAGCCCTATACTACAGTAAAGCAGTGATTGGTTAGTGATCAGTTAAGCTATTAGTGTTTGCACATGTGAGGAGTGTGTGTGTAACCTGGTGAATAAGTGTAGCATTTTGATTGGTTGTGTTTGGAAAAGGAAAGCAAGTCACTTCCTGTTAGATTTTTGTGTTTTAGGTAGAGAATTGTGTGTAGTGTTTTTAAAAAAGTGTTTTATGCAATTGACAACTGAGTCAAAGGCTGAGAAATAGCTTATGGTTTTGGATATTTGGTGTGTAGTTTTGCACTTTGAGTGAGAGGTTACAAAAATTGTGTGACATGAAAAGATGTGTGTAAGCAGTTGGAAAAAACTGTAAGCTATTCTGAGCTTTTTACAATGTATCAACTAGGGTGATAAGGGTAGGATTTCTGGTCCACAGCTTAAAATGCAACAGTGGCAGCTAGAATGAAAGTCAACTTTAGATCTCATAGACATAATGGGTATTGTACCCTCTAACAAGCAGTAATGTATCCCTCTCTTTCTCTCTCTCTCAATTCAATTCAATTTAAGGGGCTTTATTGGCATGGGAAACATATTTACATTGCCAAAGCAAGTGAAATAGATAATAAACAGATAATAAAAATTAACAGTAAACATTACAGTCACAAAGGTTCCAAAATAATAAAATGTCATATTATGTCTATATACAGTGTTGTAATGATGTGCAAATAGTTAAAGTACAAAAGGGAAAATAAATATACCTAAATATGGGTTTTATTTACAATGTTCTTCACTGGTTGCCCTTTTCTTGTAGCAACAGGTCACACATCTTGCTGCTGTGATTGCACACTGTGGTATTTCACTCAATAGATATGAGAATTTATCAAAATTGGGTCTGTGGGTCTGTGTAATTTGAGGGAAATATGTGTCTGTAATATGTCATGCATTTGGCAGGAGGTTGGGAAGTGCAGCTCAGTTTCCACATCCTTTTGTGGGCAGTGTGCACATAGACTGTCTTCTCTTGAGAGACAGGTCTGCCTTCGGTGGCCTTTCTTAATAGCAAGGCTATGCTCACTGAGTCTGTACATTGTCAAAGATTTCCCTAATTCTGGGTCAGTCACAGTGGTCAGATTTTCTACCACTGTATATGCTCTGTTTAGGGCCAAATAGCATTATAGTTCGCTCTGTTTTTTTTGTAAATTCTTTCCAATGTGTCAAGTAATTATCTTTTTGTTTTCTCATGATTTGGTTGGGTCTAATTGTGTTGCTGTCCTGGGGGCTCTGTATCGTCTGTTTGTGTTTGTGAACAGAGCCCCAGGACCAGCTTGCTTAAGGGGCTCTTCTTCAGGTTAATTTCTCTGTAGGTGATGGTTTTGTTACGGAAGGCTTGGGAATCACTTCCTTTAGGTGGTTGTAGAATTTAACGTCTCTTTTCTGGATTTTGATCATTAGCGTGTATCGGCCTAATTCTGCTCTGCATTATTTGGTGTTCTACTTTGTACACTGAGGATGTTTTTGCTGAATTCTGCATGCAGAGTCTCAATTTGGTGTTTGTCCCAT
Source organism: Brachymystax lenok tsinlingensis (assembly GCA_030435695.1). NCBI lineage: Eukaryota > Metazoa > Chordata > Actinopteri > Salmoniformes > Salmonidae > Brachymystax > Brachymystax lenok. Next base: position 92,709,572 of record CM059789.1, on the reverse strand, counting down.
TTTGTGAATTCTTGGTGGGTGAACGGACCCACGACATAAACATAAAGGTAAAGTATTTTTTGCCAGATTCTAATTGGTATGTCGAATTTTATGTTCCTTTTGATGGCATAGAATGCCCTTTTTGCCTTGTCTCTCAGATCGTTCACAGCTTTGTGGAAGTTACCTGTGGCGCTGATGTTTAGGCCGAGGTATGTATAGTTTTTTGTGTGCTGTAAGGCAGCGGTGTCTAGATGGAATTTGTATTTGTGGTCCTGACAACTGGACCTTTTTTTGGAACACCATTACTTTTGTCTTACTGAGATTTACTGTCAGGGCCCAGATCTGACAGAATCTGTGCAGACGATCTAGGTGCTGCTGTAGGCCCTCCTTGATTGGGGACAGATAATAGGCAAACCGTTGACATTTGACTACAGATTCTAGTAGTGTGAGGCCGGTGGCTGCAGACTGTTCTAGTGCCCTCGCCAATTAGTTGATAAATATGTTGAAGAGGGTGGGGCTTAAGATGTAACCCTGTCTCACCCCCCGACCCCTTGAAAAGAAATGTGTGTTTTTTGCCAATTTTTTATGCACACTTGTTGTTTGTGTACATGGATTTTACAATGCTGTATGTTTTTCCCCCAACACCACTTTCAACCAATTTGTATAGCAGACCCTCATGTCAAATTGAGTTGAATGCTTTTTTGAAATTATTATTGTTTGTTTGTTTGTTTGTCAATTAGGGTGTGCAGTGTGAATACGTGGTCTGTTGTACGGTAATTTGGTAAATAGACAATTTGACATTTGCACAGTATGTTGTTTTTGCTGAGGAAATGTACGAGTCTGCTGTTAATGATAATGCAGATGATTTCACCAAGGCTGCTGTTGACGCATATCCCACGGTAGTTATTGGGGTCACATTTGTCTCCACTTTTGTGGATTGGGGTGATCAGTCCTTGGTTCCAAATATTGAGGAAGATGCCAGAGCTGAGGATGATGTTAAAGAGTTTAAGTATAGCCAATTGGAATTTGTGGTCTGTATATTTTATCATTTAATTCAGGATACCATCAACCCCACAGGCCTTTTGGGATTGGAAGGTTTGTATTTTGTCCTGCGGTTCATTCAATGTAATTGGAGTCCAGTGGGTTCTGATTGTCTTTAATAGTTGATTCTAAGATTTGTATTTGATCATGTATATATTTTTGCAGTTTGTTCTTTGTTATAGAGCCACAAAGATTGGGGAAGTGGTTAATCCATACATCTCTATTTTGGATAGATAACTCTTCGTGTTTTTGTTTGTTTAGAGTTTTCCAATTGTCCCAGAAGTGGTTAGATTCTATGGATTCTTCAATTACATTGAGCTGATTTCTGACGTGCTCTCTCTCTCTCTCTCTCTCTCTCTCTCTCTCTCTCTCTCTCTCTCTCTCTCTCTCGCTATGTCACACACACACAGGTACAATCGTGCTTGTACAAACAGGATGTCACAGTCTTGCTCTTCCTGTCCTTGTTCGTGTTGTGCCGCAGTAACTGAATTTTCCGTTAGCAACTTGACCAACCAACAAGACACTCAAAAGTTACTGAGTGGTTCTTCTCTTGAGTGTGTGTCTTTAATCATCCTGCCAGGGACAGTAACGATCCGGCCACAAACCTCTTACTGTGGGTTCCAATCACCGTCTCAACCATTCTCTCATCTCTCTGGCTGTACGGGCAGTTGAGAGCAGGACTGAAGTTTCCATCCTTACCTAACCTGGTTGACCATGTTCATTTCTTACTTTCCACCACACTCATTCACTGCATCCTGTCTACAGTGGAGCTCAAGGGTGTGGGTAAAGCATATCAACTTATTATTGGAAAGAAAGAGTTCACATGGCATTGATACTGTACCTACAGTACGTGTGACAGTTCTATATGCCTGCCTCTTACTGCAGACCAACAAGGCGACAGTGCATGTGGCATAGTTGCCAGTTTTTGCAATAGACTATTATCACTAATGTAATATACAATATCTACCTGGTAGCTGTTACTTATTGTTGCTACAACCGTGGTTAATTGCAATTGCACCTGCATGGACTTGCCACTGCTTGTCTAAGCCAAAGCAACACCACATTGACTCAATGGCAATTTCCCTGCCATTGAATTTAGTTTTATAGCAAACTACGGCATTTTACCAAGGCGTGGGCGGTGTGTAAAAACGTATAAGAACAGAGAAACATCTATTTTTGTTTGTGTGTTGCTTTCCATGAACAGAGAAGGGTTTGAAGGAGAGTGAGGGCGAGTAGGAGGTTTGAATGTTTATTTCATTGTATGTGGGTGTTATTAATATAAACTAACAATAATCTGCCTCTCTCAGTTGTTAATTTAAACTTTTGTTATGACAAGGCATAATGCAAATTAATGTGATTTCATGATACACACATTCTGTAGATTCAGAGAGCAAAATATGGACGACAAGGAGCGAAGGGAATAACAGCTATGTTAAGACTTACCAGTCCTGCTCTACTGCATTGCACTGAACACGCATCCTTAGCCAAGCCCTGTTCATCTTACCATTAGTGAGATTCAGCATTTTGGAAAAATGACACATAGCTCATAGCTTTTTCTTGATTTCACAGATAATACAGACTTTTTTGTATTATTGTAAAAATGGTATGTGTTTAGCAGTAGATATATAATTGAGAAATATTTGTTTAATTTTGTACTTTGAGTAATTAACAAATGTAAGAAACAATATTAAAACATTTCCAAATTTATAAAGATACAATATTGACATCATGTTGTTCATGATTGCCTTTAAAACACCACCCTGAAACGTCTCAGAGAACCACACTGCCTTTCTCCATGGCCCGTATATCCCAGAGAGTTGTTGCGATCATCCAGTTTCACCCAGTTACTATTAGCATGATAAAGCCACAGGTCCACTCCATTGTCTCTCTGAGACATTAGTAGTCTCAACGGAACAGAGGTTTGGTTCCAAACACTGAGTAACTCAGATACATTTATCCCCAAAATACCCACCTTAAAAACTGCACAACTACTGCACAACTACTAAATAACTAAATGTAGCTTATGTAGCGCAACCCGAAATGCCATATTGATTTTGTGTTTATGTTTTAAGACAGCCGATTTGAGGGAACTGGGAATGTTCATTTTTTTTCTCGCTGGTACTATAAATGGATAATAATGGGTGCTCAGGTCAATTTGTGTCATTGTGGTTCTGCTCTGTCTCTAATTAACTTACTGTACATATCAAGTCTAATGCCAACCAAGTCCTTATGAATTTGCCAATCTAATACCATGCATTTTAATTTTCCTAGTTGGCCTTAGTTACTTGAGAATTGATTTGAATATTGTCCATTGAGAATATTAGCGGAAAGTCTGTGTCATGGTGCTGGTGAAGTCAGATATCTCAGACATGTGCCCTGCCCTTGACCCCACAGATGCTTTATTTGTCTTAATAAAGGTCAGCCCAGAACATAATTTTTTTGGGGGGTAAAAAAGTCAACATCCTAAAATGTACTCTAAATCAATGGTATCCTCAGGGTTCAATTTCTGGTATGGTATAATAGTCTTGTAGCCTACAGATGCATAATGTTTTTTGAGTAGTAGTTGTTTTACTTTCATGGATATACAAAAGTATTAATGTTATTCATGCTAGATTAAAAGTGAATGAGGAGAGCAAAAACCATGTCAACAATGTGCAGTGTTGGGGAGTAGTGAACTACATGCAGTTCAGCTGGTCATTTAACTACATTTAGCAGTAGCTTGGTGGTAGTTGAACTCAATTCAAATATTGGTAGTGTTTTTAGTAGTGAATTACTTTTTTGTAATGTTGTGATGTAGCTAACTATTGGGACTATTTGGAAAAATAAAATAATATATAGGTGTAGTAGGCAATCATTTCCTTCCTTTTTCGGCATCAGACCTGCCTAATTCTCACTTGAAACATAGTTTTGTGTTTAATAAGCTTAATTACACATTCTGTTAACATAAGACCCCAAAGTGATCTGTTCTTGCAATTTGTAGTCTATGACATTTCAGAATTAGATATTAGAATTTGGATGTAGTGAACTACACTGAGTGTACAAAAGATGTAGCTCAGACCAGGTGAATCCAGGTGAAAGCTATGATCCTTTTTGATGTCACAAATCCACTTCAAACAGTGTAGATGAAGGGGATGAGACAGGTTAAAAAAGGGTTTTTTAAGCCTTGAGAAAATTGAGACATGCATTGTGTATGTGTTCCATTCAGAGGGTGAATGGGCAAGACAAAATATGTAAGTGCTTTTGAACGGGGTATGGTAGTAGAATCCAGGCACACCGCTGTGAGTGTGTCAAGAACTGCAACGCTGCTAAGTGTTTCACGCTCAACAGTTTCGTGTGTGTATCAAAAATGGTCCACCACCCAAAGGACATCCAGCCAACTTGTCACAACTGTGGGAAGCATTGGGGTCAATGTGGGCCAGCATCTCTGTGGAATGCTTTCAACACCCTATAGAGTCCATGGCCAAATTATTGAGGCTGTTCTGAGGAACACCTTTCTTCAATATTAGGAAGGTGTTAGGAAGGTGTTCCCAATGTTTTGTACACTGTGTCTATATTGGGAAATATTTCATAGTTTAGAATTGCTAGACAAAGTTCTCTGTACGGACTAAAAGTCCTGTTGTGTCCTGACACAGTACGAGTATCTGGCATTGCCAAAAGAGCTTGGCAGGCATTATGCAAAATTATTGTGGAGTGTGTTTAAGATGGGTTTTTGTTTTTTTTCCCCACATTTATTTAACCAGGTAGGCTAGTTGAGAACAAGTTCTCATTTACAACTGCGACCTGGCCAAGATAAAGCAAAGCAGTGCGACACAAACAACAACACAGAGTAACACATGGAATAAACAAGCATACAGTCAATAACACAATAAAATAAAAGAAAGTCTATATACAGTGCGTGCAAATGGCGTGAGGAGGTAAGGCAATAAATAGGCCATAGTAGCATAGTAATTACAATTTAGCAGATTAACCCTGGAGTGATAGATGAGCAGATGATGATGTGCAAGTAGAAATACTGGGGTGCAAAAGAGCAGAAAAGTAAATAAAAACAATATGGGGATGAGGTAGGTAGATTGGGTGGGCTATTTACAGATGGACTATGTACAGCTGCAGCGATCGGTTAGCTGCTCAGATAGCTGATGTTTAAAGTTAGTAAGGGAAATATAAGTCTCCAGCTTCAGCGATTTTTGCAATTTGTTCCAGTCATTGGCAGCAGAGAACTGGAAGGAATGGCGGCCAATGAGGTGTTGGCTTTGGGGATGACCAGTGAGATATACCTGCTGGAGCACGTGCTACGGGTGGGTGTTGTTATCGTGACCAGTGAGCTGAGATAAGGTAGAGCTTTACCAAGCATAGACTTATAGATGACCTGGAGTCAGTGGGTCTGGCAACGAATATGTAGCGAGGGCCAGCCGACTAGAGCTACAGGTCGCAGTGGTGGGTGGTATAAGGGGGCTTTGGTGACAAAACGGATGGCACTGTGATAGACTGCATCCAGTTTGCCGAGTAGAGTATTGGAAGCTATTTTGAAAATGACATCGCCAAAGTCGAGGATCGGTAGGATAGTCAGTTTTATGAGGGTTTGTTTGGCGGCATGAGTGAAGGAGGCTTTGTTGCGAAATAGGAAGCCGATTAACTTTGGATTGGAGATGTTTAATATGAAGGAGAGTTTATCTGGAAGGAGAGTTTACAGTCTAGCCAGACACCTAGGTATTTGTAGTTGTCCTCATATTCTAAGTCAGAACCGTCCAGAGTAGTGATGCTAGTCGGGCGGGCGGGTGCGGGGCAGCAAATGGTTGAAAAGCATGCATTTGGTTTTACTAGCGTTTAAGAGCAGTCGGAGGCCACGGAAGGAGAGTTGTATGGCATTGAATCTCGTTTGGAGGTTAGTTAACACAATGTCCAAAGAAGGGCCAGATGTATACAGAATGGTGTCGTCTGCGTAGAGGTGGATCAGGGAATCACCCGCAGCAAGAGCGACATCATTGATATATACAGAGAAAAGAGTCGGCCCGAGAATTGAACCCTGTGGTACCCCAGAAGTCCGGACAACAGGCCCTCCAATTTGACACACTGAACTCTGTCTGAGAAGTAGTTGGTGAACCAGGCGAGGCAGTCATTTGAGAAACCAAGGCTGTTGAGTCTGCCGATAAGAATACGGTGATTGACAGAGTCAAAAGCCTTGGCCAGGTCGATGAAGACAGCTGCATAGTACTGTCTTTTATCGATGGCGGTTATGATATCATTACAGACTATCCTATAGTCATTTACTTGTGATTATCACTGACAAATCTAATAAACAATTAGAAAATGGGTTCTCAGGCTTGGCAATAGGTCTGTGCTAGATAACAAAACAACCCTATCTGGTAGTCACATCATCTTGGCGAGCATCATGTCTCTCAGCCTGGACTGAAATCTCCCCATGGCTCCTCACATGGCACGAACGTATATAGCCTGTCTGCTAGACTATACACTACAGACAGGATATCACTGTAGACTTGTGGAACGCTTTCGACCCTTTGTAGTCCATTACCCGACAAATTGAGTCTGTTCTGAGGGCAAAAGGGGGTGCCACTTAATATTTGGAAGGTGTCCCTAATGTTTTATACACTCTGTAGTAAACTATATTTTCTTAACGGTAGCTTTAGTGTAGCTTAACTTCTTCCAGTGTAAAGTAATTGGTAGCTTGGTAAACTATATTTTTTGAGTATCTTCCCCAACACGTTAGGTTCCGGCCCTTGTTGTTCTCTCTCACCTGTAGCTGGACATCTCCTCGAACATCTTATCGCGCCCCTCTTTAAACAGCAGCACGGCCCGGTTAGTCTTATCCAGCAGGTGTCTTGCATGGATCCTCAGGTACTCCCCCTCGTCCCCCCGGGGGGCCTGCCCCCTAGCTGCAGGCCCCCTGTACGGCTCCCACACCTGGGTGAGCAGCGTGGCTGTCTCAGAGACCACCTCAGGGAGGTACGGGGGGCTGTTCCTCAGGCCTAGCCTGGGGTTGGTACACAGCCGATGCAGCTTCTCCAGCCTCTTCAGGGCCTTGTCCACCTGCCGCCGGTCAGAGGCACTGGGCGGCTGGGAGGTGGATTTCAGGCTCCAGTCAGATCCTAGCCCGTTCCCTCCTGTGGCCATTGTCCTGAGGAGGGATTCCTGGATGTGGTGTGTTAGTCCGAGTGGAATCTGTTCAGTGCAGCCTGACGGTTTGTGTCTGGCAGCCCTATCTATGACAGTTGAATGAGGGAGTGGTCTAGATGTTTGTCATGTCTGGCATGGACGGCTTAGTAAATGTTGTCATTGTATCTTTATGGTTGACAGCTTGAGTTGAAAAGAGCACACTTTATCCAATATATCTTCACCAGTGTTCCTCAGTAATCCAAAGAATAATCCAATGAAATCAGGTAATCCAGATAGGGGCAGAGCACCAGAATATACCATAGTCCATCAGGAATGGAGACAACTGCTGTGGTTTAGAAAGAGTGGAGGTGAAACGTCTTGTCCAGAAAAGTGCAAACAAATAATCTCTCTAAACTGTTTACAAACAATCACTCAAAAATGTTGGTTTTTCAAGCCTGCATTCATAAAGTCCTCAATTCATAAATCCTACATTTTTTTGGTCAGTTCTCCAGAAGTAGGCAAGATTTTTTTCCCGTTCAGTTTGTAATGAGAAAACCCTGAAAGAGAGAGAGCAAGTTAGGGCAGAACAAGACAGACAAATAACCACTCACCCTCCCTAAACAATCTCAACCCCTCTCCTCCCCTGTTCTCTCCTCCCCTTCTTACTCAACATTTTACGCTCTCGTGCCCAGGCACTATCTCTCCCCCCATGTGGCGTAACTCTCTCTGATCTCATCTACAACATACAAATGGTGTCTCAGATATAGACCCAAGGCTCTCTTTGCAGCACAACGGAAACCTTTTTTATGTCTCAGTCTGACTCTGGCTGGCCCCTCTCTCTCTCTCTTTGTTTTGTGTCACTTTTTCATGCTCTCTCTCTCTCTTTGTTTTGTGTCACTTTTTCATGCTCTCTTTCTCTCTTTCTTTGATGTTCTTCCGGGTTTGCAGCCAGACAAACAGGTTTGTAGTCTTTGTGTGTGAAGGCAGAGTGAGGCTGAGATAGGTTTGGGCTTAGAGTTAACTGATTACTAAGAAAGGAGGGGGGAAGAGGAAACAAGGAATACCCACAAGGAGAGTGTGTCGTATAGAGAGTGGTAAGAAAGAGAGAGTAGAGAGAGACGAGAAAAAGAGAGTATAGAAAGAGAGAGAGAGTAGTGGAAACTTATAGTGATTAGATGTCACAAAGATGAAGAGCACTGTGCTACAGGATGTATGTGAAGTCATTGCACTGCAGGTCAAGGCCCAGTGATGCTTAATGTTTAAAGCAGCCCTCAACTGCTGTCTTCCCTTTGTGAGACCGTGGGACCAAGAAGAAAATGCAAAGGCATTTAATAACAAATTGGCATTTAACTGTTAGCACCATATTCTTCTATGTTGTAACATTTGTAAAGGGAAACTATCTAGAGAGAACGGTAAATGCCACCCCAATGGAATAAAGTTGGAGGTGTCTAAAAACCACCACAGACTCATGAATGCATCTTTTCTATTCATTTTTGGTTGACAGGACAAAAAACAGAAATCAACAGACACAAATACACACTGTCAAGTGTTGTGGTCCATATTTTAATATTTAATAATGTTGCACCTTGTCGAGACAATTACAGTTCAAGTTGAGCTCATGAATAAGTTCAATAAGTTCACAGTCCCCAAATCCAGAACAAATTCAAGTCTGTTCCATCTCATATTACTCAAGTGAACAGCAAACCTGGTTTAAAAAAACAGATAAAGCAACCCCTCAGGGCTTAACGCCTCTCCCCTATTTGACCTAGATAGTTTGTGTGTATGTACTAATATGTAGGCTACGTGTGCTTTTATTTATTTTTTAAAATAATTTCGGTAGTACTGTCCTTGAGCTGTTGTCTATTAAAGTTCTGTATTATGTCATGTTTCATGTTTTGTGTGGACCCCAGGAAGATTAGCTGCTGCTTTTGCAAACGCTAATGGGGATCCTAATAAAATACAAATACCAAAATACCATGAATAAGGAAATCCATTGCAGTGTGTGTGAGGCTTGCCATCGTAAGACAACCATTCTCTTGGCTGCTGTTAGGCCTGGGTGTTAGGTTTAGTGTAGAGTCACCATTAAGCAGTAGCACACTGGAAAGACATGGAATGTGTTAAGATAAAATGCTTGATAATGATGAAGCCAAGTCACAGTTTACCAAATGGAGAAAACCACTTGTATGCACCTTTCCTGTACGATTAGGTCTCTACTGCAGACAAGTGGCAGAGACTGGAACTGCATTGGCCTGGTAGAATTCTATATAACCAGGCTATACTTACAACATCCACATGATGGAGACACTGGCAACAAGTTCACAGTTCGCGTGTGTGAGGCTGCTCACTGCACCAAAGAGATCTCCAAGTGTATACTGCAATGTTTACAGAGACGTGGGGTCTTCCCTGCATAATTCTCCAGTGCCCATCACATTCAGTTTGTTGTCAATTTACACTCAGTGACAGTTTATTAGGTACACCACCCCATTCACAAAAATGGTTAGCTCCTACAGACAGTGAGTCACGTGGCCGTGGCTTCTATATAAAGCAGGCAGACAGGCATGGAGGCATTCAGTTACTGCTCGATTGAAAGTTAGAATGGGCAAAACGAGTGACCTAAGCGACTTTGAGCGCTGTATGATCGTCAGTACCAGGAGTGCTATTTCCAGAATCTCAGAAATGGCCGGCCTCCTGGGCTTTTCACGCACAACAGTTAGCGACAGTCCTGTGGGCAGAAACAGCTTGTTAATGAGAGAGGTCGAAGGAGAATGGCAAGAATCGTGCAGGCTAACAGGCGGGTCACAAACAGGCAAGTATCAGAGCAGTACAACAGTGGTGTGCAGAACGGCATCTCGGAACGCACAACCAATTGGTCCTTGTCACAGATGGGCTATTGCAGCAGACGACCACACCGGGTTCCACTCCTATCAGCTAAAAACAAGAAGAAGCGGCTCCAGTGGGCACGTGATCAACAATACTGTACAATTGAGGAGCGGAAAAACATTGCCTGGTCCGAGTCCGGCGAATCCTGGTTCCTGTTGCATCATGCTGATGGCAGAGTCAGGATTTGGTGTACGCAGCATGTGTCCATGGCCCCATCGTGCCTGGTGTCAACAGGCTGCTGGTGGTGTAATGGTATGGGGAATGTGTTCCTGGTGTAACAGTATTGCTTCCGTCCCTCTCCTCGCCCCTGCCTGGGCTCGAACCACATCAACAACTGACACCCACGAAGCACCGTTATCCATCGCTCCACAAAAGCCACAGCCCTTGCAGAGCAAGGGGAACAACTACTTTAAGGTCTCAGAGCGAGAGACGGCACCGATTGAAATGCTATTAGTGCGCACCCCGCTAACTAGCTAGCCATTTCACATTGGTTACACTGGCGCACGTTAGGTCCCTTGATACAATTGAGCAACTTTTGAACGACACAGCGTATCTGAACATTGTTGCTGAACATGGCTACAAAGTGGTCCAACCCAGTACTAGATGGGTGTACCTAATATACTGAGTGTATATCTAATGACACTAGGTGGCCATGGCTCCCTTTTATGGCTGCATAATTAATCAAATTCATATCGAAATTCATATACTGACATGTGCAATATCCATATAGCAATAAGCCGCTCATCGCTGTAAGGTTTAATGCAGTCAACAGATTGTTCCAAACAAGAACAATGTTGCTTCCACTTTGCTTCTTAATATAAATCATTCTATTTCAAATGGTTCATCCAAGTGTGTTGATCTATATCGCAAGTCAAATTGCAATTCCAATAATTTTTAATTTTTTTTAATCGCTATTCAATTTTTGGCCCATGTCATGCAGCCCTGCCTCCTTTCACTGTCTCAGGGTGTTCCATCTTGTCTGTCCATTCACCTCTACACCACCACAAAACCATCCTGACAAGGCCGTTCTTAACAGAATGCTGCACTTTTCTGCATTTTGACAAGCTTAGTGTAAAGACATAAAATAAGGGCAGAAGTCACGGTTGGCCAGGGTAGCTTAAACAGATAAAAGATTAGGATCACTTTATTGGTTAATTGCACACAAGGTCCAACCAAAATGTTACTTCTGCTTTTAACCCAACCCAACCGAAAGACACACATACACACACAGGTTTTTTTGGAGAGGTGCTCGGGGCTGCCACACTGGGTGCCCGGGGAACTGTTACTGTGCCTAGCTCAAGGGCACAACGGCAAGTAATGGCATCTAAGATTTGATAGGAGCAACCCTCTGGTTTCAGCTCACTTCCCGCCAGATTTTTCCCATCGGATCCGGAATTCCAACTGACAACCCTCCGGTTGCTGGTTCACCTCTCTAACCGCTAGGGTACCTGCCTCCCACAGTACATGGTAATGACCATCCCACCACATCGCACACACAGGACACCTTGACTATCTACTGTATCTAGCAGCTGCACAACGTGTCAGCACAGATTCAGCAGGGTGTTTCAGGGACTTTAGACACAAAGCTTGATTTTCCGTTGGCGGTTCCACACTTCGATACATCTGAGGAAAGTCCCAAATTGACCCTGGTAACTAAAGAATCAACTGGGGGCGGGCACCGACAAGGTTGGGTGAGAAGTGTGTGTGTATTGCGGGGAGGTGTGGTGTTTGATGGAGTGAGATGTGCAATGACACAGAGGCCCAGATCAGAAGGCTATTTAAGATAAAGATCCCTTTATTTGTCAACTGTACACAAGGTCCAACTGAAATATGACCTCTGCTTTATCTCAACCCCTCCAAAAGACACACATACATATACAGTTTGGAGGAGGGGGCTGCCACATTGGGCGCCCGTCGAGGAAGAGTTGTGGGGGGTTAAGTGCCTTGCTCAAGGGCACAATGCCTTGCCTATCAGATTCCCCCCCGTCTGACCCAGGATTAGAATCGGCAAACATCCGGGTGGCTCCCTGCCCAGAAGGTTATTTGCTCCAATGACAGAGGTCAGATTATCAGACAGAGAGTCATCCAGTCAATGCTCCATCCAGTTACTGCGACAGGATATGAGTTTATCCCCAATTGGCCTATCAACTGTGGGGAGATCCAGCTGAATTGGTAAACCCTGGGAAACTACAGTGGAATGACACTGGCAACACCATATGATCGACCGATTAGATCACGTCTCAAACTCATTCCACGGAGGGCCGAGTGGCTGTGAGTTTTCTCGCCTCTATTGTACTTGATTGATGAATCAAGAACACTATTTAGTAAGGAACTGCCAACACCTGGTTGTCTATTGCTTAATTGATAGGAAAAACCTGCAGACACTAAACCCTCAGAGGAATGAGTTTGAAACCCCTGGATTAGATCACATGCAAACCCTTTTTTCCTCACAACTTCCTGGTGCCAAATGCGCTCTATGCAGAATTCCGAGCATTGTGTGCCATTTTGCCATCTCTAGCAGCGTTTGTGCTAGTCCTAAATTAAAATCCGAAAAAACATTTGGCATCGTTGACATACTAGATTTGTAGTATTATCTGAAATAAGGACGCACAACAACAAGGTTCTAGCTCCAGCATGTTTACTAACCTAACCCTCTATGTCATATATAGGTACGGATACCCCCAAGGGACATCCTACTACATCTTCCCCTCTCCCATGAACAAGAACTCAACATGCATAACCATGAAAGCATAACTGAAATGCAATTTGGAAACCAGTATTATTCTCTAACATGCTACTTCACATCCTGAAAAAGTATGAAAACATTAAATTACACAGTATGAACATTAACTTAGGTACAGTCTCTTTTTTCTGGGTCGCAAACAGCATGTTTTCTCTTCACGTAACATAGTCTTTCAGCCGCCCTGGTGGCTTCACATCCCTTTTGGGTGCGCTTGTGGCTCAGTGAGCATTCTCTCTCCTTCACCCTCTTTTTGTGCATTTTCTGTGGCCTCAGTCAATGTAGCTGGTAGATCTGGAAGAGCTCTGAGGTGTGTTTTGTTCCTTCGTACCTCTTCTGAGCCTGTGTCCACCACATAGGAGCATGGGGCATGCGCTTCCTCAGCCTAATTGCTGGTGCCTTTGAGTTTGTAAACAACACAATACATTTAAACTCAGTTTTTCACAATTCCTGACATGTAATCCTAGTAAAAATTCCCTGTCTTATGTCAGTTAGGATCAGCAATTTATTTTAAGAATGTGAAATGTCAGAATAATAGTAGAGAGAATGATTTATTTCAGCTTTTATTTCTTCCATCACATTCCCAGTGGGTCAGAAGTTTACATACACTCAATTAGTATTTGGTAGCATTGCCTTTAAATTGTTTAACTTGGGTCAAACATTTGGGGTAGCCTACCACAAGCTTCCCACAATACATTGGGTGAATTTTGGCCCATTCCTCCTGACAGAGCTGGTGTAACTGAGTCAGGTTTGTAGGCCTCCTTGCTCGCACACACTTTTTCAGTTCTGCCCACAAATGTTCTATAGGAGTGAGGTCAGGGCTTTGTGATGGCCACTCCAATACCTTGACTTTGTTGTCCTTAAGCCATTATGCCACAACTTTGGAAGTATTGTTGGGGTCATTGTCCATTTGGAAGACCCATTTGCGGCCAAGCTTTAACTTCCTGACTGATGTCTTAAGATGTTGCTTCAATATATCCACATAATTTTCCTTCCTCATGATGCCATATATTTTGTGAAGTGCACCAGTCCCACCTGCAGTAAAGCACCCCCACAACATGATGCTGCCACCCCCGTGCTTCATGGTTTGGATGGTGTTCTTCGGCTTGCAAGCCTCCCCCCTTTTTCCTCCAAACATAATGATGGTCATTATGGCCAAACAGCTCTATTTTTGTTTCATCAGACAAGAGGACATTTCTCCAAAAGGTACGATATTTGTCCCCATGTGCAGTTGCAAATAGTAGTCTGGCTTTTTTATGGCAGTTTTGGAGCAGTGGCTTCTTCCTTGCTGAGCGGCCTTTCAGATTATGTCAATATAGGACTCGTTTTACTGTGGATATAGATTATTTTGAACCGGTTTCTTCCAGCATCTTCACAAGGTCCTTTGCTGTTGTTCTGTGATTGATTTGCACTTTTCACACCAAAGTACGTTAATCTCTAGGAGACCGAATGCGTCTCCTTCCTGAGCGGTACGACAGCTGCATGGTCCCATGGTGTTTATACTTGCGTACTATTGTTTGTACAGATGAACGTGGTACATTCAGGCGTTTGGAAATTGCTCCCAAGGATGAACCAGACTTGTGGAGGTCTACAAAACAAATTCTGAGGTCTTGGCTGATTTATTTTGATTTTCCAATTATGTCAAGCAAAGAGGCACTGAGTTTGAAGGTAGGCTTTGAAATACATCCACAGGTACACCTCCAATTGACTCAAAATATGTCAATTAGCCTATCAGAAGCTTCTAAAGCCATTACATAATTTTCTGGAATTTTCCAAGTTGTTTAAAGGCACAGTCAACTTAGCATATGTAAACTTCTGACCCACTGGAATTGTGGTACAGTGAATTATAAGTGAAATAATCTGTCTGTAAACAATTGTTGGAAATATTACTTGTGTCATGCACAAAGTAGATGTCCTAACCGACTTGCCAAAACTATAGTTTGTTAACAAGAAATTTGTGGAGTGGTTGAAAAATGAGTTTTAATGACTCCAACCTAAGTGTATGTAAACTTCCGACTTCAACTGTATGTGGCCATGCCTAAGAAGGTCCTGACTTCAGACACATTCTGGGGTATGGGCATATCTGTGATGGCGCTGATCTTCTCCGGGTTCGGCTCTATTCCAGCTGCACTGATTTTGTGTCCCAAGAACAAGACCTCTGACTGTGCAAAGTGCATTTTTCATTGAGTGGCAGGCCTGTCTCCTGGAGTCTGGTCAGAACTGCTGTGAGCCTTACATCATGTTCTGCTCTGTCCCTTCCGCACACGAGCACATTGTCCGCGTGGACTATGACGCCACTCAGCCCATCCAACAGCTGGGACATGCGTCTTTGGAAATGCTCAGGACCGGAAGCGATTCCAAATGCCAAAACATTAAACCAGTAATGGCCAAACGGGGTTATAAACGTTGTGAGCGTCCTACTCTCTGATGACAGCGGTATCTGCCAGAAACCTGAGCGGCACCCAGCTTTGTGAAGACTTGTGAGCCATCCAACTGAGCCAGTGACTGCTCCACTGATGGTAAGATGTGTCTCTCTCTACAGAATGCCTCATTCAAGTTAGTCATGTCCACACAGATCCTTATGTCCCCATTGGCTTTTGGGGCCACTACCATCCCTGCACACCAGTCAGTGGGACTCTCTGTTTTAGACACCGCCCCAATTTCTTCCATCCTCCCCAACTCTTCCTTTACTCTGACCAATAAAGGGATAGGCACATGGCGGGGTAAGGGCATAGGGGACAGCATCCTCTTTCAGGCATTTTTGTAGTTACCTTCTATCCTTCCTAGACCAGAAAACACTTGTGGGAATTTCTTTTTGAAAACCTCACCTGGGTCCTCCAGTTCGCTCACTCTCTCAATGAGTTGCAATGCTTCAATTGCTGGCAGCCCCAGCAACGGTCTGGCCAGAGAGTCAATGACAAAAACAGGCTGGATGGCTCTTTTGTCTTTACTCTCCAGTTTAATCACCAACTGCCCTACCACTGGTAATAACTTATTACTGGGCCCGTACAGTTTTTTGTTTGTAGAGAGTAAAGGGCCATCTCTACTATAGCTATACAGCCTAGTTGGGATAGCTGTCACTGCTGCCCCAGTGTCTAGTTTAAATGACTCAACCTCCCCATTGAGTTTAATGTCTGAATGCCAGTCAGCATTGTTTTCCCTTACTTCTCCCAGAAAGATGCTGTCCTGCTGTACCTCCTCTGAGACCTCATGAATTTGCTTTAATCGACTGACAGCTGCAAGGAGGTGCTGTCGCGCAGCCTCGTCTACTGTCTTTTTACTGTCTCGCTCTGTCTAACCTGGTTTACAGCTTTGGACAAGGTAAACTGGGAATCCAACTGTAACTTTTCAGAAAGTTATACATTTCTTATTTCCACTACAATCCGATCTCGGATCAGCTCTTCCCTGTGCGCGCCAAACGGACAATGTTCTGCTAGTTTGTGAACAGCTGTGATAAAACTGTCAGTGGTTTCACCCTGCTCCTGTTTGC
The DNA here is from genome assembly GCA_030435695.1 of Brachymystax lenok tsinlingensis. Classification (NCBI taxonomy): domain Eukaryota; kingdom Metazoa; phylum Chordata; class Actinopteri; order Salmoniformes; family Salmonidae; genus Brachymystax; species Brachymystax lenok. The sequence goes on along the minus strand of CM059789.1, from coordinate 92,693,331 downwards.
GCATATTAAACCTATCTCTCTCAAATATAATGTTGTCTCCCTACAAAATGCGTTTCAAAACAGTTTAACGGCACTGTAGTTATGTTTCTCTTCCTCAGTCAACGTTGAACCATTTAATATATCCTCGGCTTCATCACCCATAGAGAATATCAGTGTATTAACTTGAAACGCTTCATTTTTCACGTTTAAGCCTGATGCCACCCTGTACCTTTCAACGCGCCTGATCCATTACGGCCAGTTTTGGATGTCCATACAATCAAAAGTCTCTGGTGGACTAATGCGAAATCCGTCAGCACTAGCCACTGGCCTGTCCGTGTTCACGCCAGAGCCCGTTGAACTATTCGCAAACCCTGAAATCCCGCCAGTTTCTTCCTCTTGCAACATGTTGCTTAGCAGTAACTTAGTCCTTGCTTGATAGCTAGAAAAATAATGATATGCGCCGTTTTATCTCCAACACTGTGCCCTCCCTGCTTTGAAACAGCCTGATTGTATGATTTACTTGGTACGTCCTTCACGTTTATGTTATTATTAAAACCACTTCTGACACCATGTAGTATTATCTAAAATAAGGACGCACGACAATGAGGTTCTAGCTCCAGCATGTTTACTAACCTAACCCTTGCATGTCATACATAGGTACGGATACCCCCAAGGGACATCCTACTACAAGATTAATCCATAGCCTAAACCGGGGGTAAAAGAGGAATTCTAACATTAAGTGAATTAAATCAATCATATATGCTTTAATTAACATCGAACACTTCAGTTACGTTGGCTACACTAAACCTTTAATATCTTAAATGTGTTGGTTTTAAAAAAAAAAGTAGACTGTCAGAGCGCACTGTTTCAGTTTGCAAACAGGAAGGTAAAAGAGTTAATTCTCAGACCAAAGGGAAAGCCCCAGTTTCGCGGATTTGGTTATGTGAATGAGAGAGAGTCAGAGTTTACGGACTACTTGATTCGTTGCAATAAAAGAAGGAACATAATAGCCTACTGATTTTCTTCACTTGCCTACCTGCAGTTGTATTGCAGGTGTGTTACCGTCAGTTAGGTTATTCAAAAGTCTTATATTTATCATTCTGAACATTTACTACAAGTCAGTTGTGTGATTTAAATAATTTAAAAAACTTAAATTAGTATCAGTTTACACTATTTTTCTCAAAGGGAACATTTATGGATTTGGAGAATAGCCTAAAGACATTCTTGTATTGGCATGGCAAATTACATTATTGAACTCCCAATGCAAAACAACGTGGAGGAGACTGTGCCTAGGCTATAGAAAACATAAATTGAATTGACATTTGAATTGCTGCTATGTTTTGAGACGACCAACACCCGAGGCTGATTCCAGGATACTTAATCCGTGTTCATGCCGAGGACCATGACCATGAACGGTCACCAGACTCAAAACACAGTGCCGCTGGATCTGAGCACCACAACGAGGGAGCGTGGGAGCGGCGCCGACAGGACTCCCACCAGCAAATGTCGCTCCGTCTGTGTGAGAATGCAGTATCCCGCTGCCCCCCTCACGGAGGATGACTGTCTAAACCTAAATCCCAGCCCCACTGTGGAGCCGCTGGAGCATCGTTGTGGATCATTGTTGATAAAACCTCCTGTGAACATGGGAAACCCGGCAGTTCTGGAGAAAAAACACTCCCCAGCTGCAACTTCTCACACGCCATTCACTCCGAACCCTGGTGAGCGCAGCACAACAGACACACAAGTCATATCTTCCTCGAGGCTTCCTTTTAGGAAACGTCCATTTCCTACCGAATGGGAGACGCCGGAACAGTCACGTACCCCACCCGGGAGAGAGGAGCGCTTATCCCTCTGCAAAAACACAGACTTGTGCTGCAGACCGAGTACTCCAAAGATTTTATTAAAGAGCTACGACGATGAGATCATTGGTACCCTGGCATCGGTCTCACACAGACAATTGTCCGCCGCCAGCGGTTTTGACAATGGACAGCAAAGCATCGATCCGGTTCGTTCAATGCAAGCACTTCGTCCTTACTGTAAGTTAGTCACCCTGGCAAAAGACAAGTGAAAAAAATATTTAAATGAAAGTGTACAGCCCATTACATTATTATTCAAAGTTTATCTTATCGCATTTTCAGTTTTTTCTCCCTAATAGAGCATTCAAAATGCGTAATCATATCAGACAGTCATGTTATAACTGTATTAATTTGACCATTATCAAAGTTATTGGTTTGAAAGAGAATATACTCCTGGACCAGTTAGTGGTCATTTGCCTTTATGAGTCAGAAACTGATCTTCTCTGTGGAATGTTCCTTCATATATTGTGTGTGTCATTGTGCAGTGATGGTTAGTCCTGCTTTTGAACCCCAGTCATTGAGAAACTGTTTTGCCAGACCTTCCAGCGATAAATTATTGAACTGATTAAAAACTTGTAAAACATGTCAATGGGTCGTCACCTGTAATTTCCTTATTTCATGGCATTGTACCAAACATCTCTCTCTCTCTCTACCCCCTCCCTCCCTCTCTCTGTCACCTAGATCCCTATCCAGGGTACCCATTCTACTCATGGCCCAGCAGGTCACCGCTGGTTGTGAACGTGCCTGTCTCTCACCTCCAGTCCTCTCTTTACCTGGGACACACCGAACACCTACTGGCAGATGTTGCCCTGGCGACGCGCCAAGACAACGATGGCGACACGTATGTTTGTTTTTGAAAACCCTACATGCATTGAACTTCAGTTAGTCTCATGAAGCAGATGGGGCCTAGAGTAGTACTGTTGCCCTATGAGGGTTCCTTACTAACCCTGACTTCCTGCTAGGAGCCATGGACTGGATCGAGTTCAGTAAGTCATTTTTGTTTTCCATTTCATTTTTTTTTTACATATGACCCTGATCAGTTAGATATGTGTTGGAGGGAGAGGAGATGTCACAGTCTGTGTTTGTTTGTTTTGGTCTATGATTCACCTGGCTGTGAGGGGTGTTGGTGGTGAGAGAGGAGTGTGATGTGTGTACCCTTACCCCACCACATTCTTTACCTTCATTTCACTTCCTGTCTCTGTAATGATTAATGGAGTCAATTCTCTGCTCTGCTGCTCAGTGAAAGTGTCACTGGGTGAGGGGGATTCTGGGATGGAACTTGACCTCTGTGATCTGTACTGTGTGTGTGTGTGTGTCATGTTCTGTGTCTGTTTGCATTGTTTGTGTGAGAATTCATTTGAGACACAGGCTTGCCTCTGGGAGGCTGGATGACTATTAGAGTAAGGTGACCAGATAACAACACACACACAAAAATAACTAAGAAAGAAGATAAAAATATATCCCATGGAATTATAATTTTTTGTAAAAAATAAGATCTTAATTTATTTATTTATACCCCTTTTTCTCCCCAATTGGTAGTTACAGTCCTGCCCCATCGCTACAACTCCCGTACGGACTCGGGAGAGGCGAAGGTTGAGAGCCTCCGAAACACAACCCAGCCAAGCCGCACTGCTTCTTGACACAACGCCCGCTTCACCCAGAAGCCAGCCGCACCAATGTGTCGGAAGAAACACCGTACACTTGGCAACCGGGTCAGTGTGCATTGCGCCCGGCTCGCCACAAAAGTCACTAGTGCAAGATGGGACAGGATCATCCCTGCCGGCCAAACCCTCCCTTAACCCGGACGATGCTGGGCTAATTGTGCGACAGAGCCTGGACTCGAACCAGGTTCTCTAGTGGCACAGCTAGCACTGCAATGCAGCATCTTAGACCACTTAGGCCACCCATGGAACTATTTTTAACTATACATTTCCGCTACAGTCCTTTCAAATACTTTAATTATTTATAACACAGAAATTGATTAACCCTCCAAATCTTTCTTAATTGTAGCCTACCATGGTAATTTTTGAATCACCACAGTTTGGTAGCCTATGCTGTTGGAAAGGTTTTCTCGCTATGGGCATGGTTGTTCATGCGGTTGTTACAATGTATCACTGATCAAATGTTCTCATAGAAGGGAGCAAACAAGTTTGATACAAGTGGTGAGACAAATTATACATTGAAATCCGATTGCATACAGATTTTGATTACTGAAATATCAGCCTCAATTTAACTTCAGAGTTGCTTTTCTTTCTGTGGGATAATCAGGGACATTTCCGGTACTAGCCAGGGACAGGCCACCAAAATCGGGGACTGTCCCCGGGAAATCGGGGACGTCTGGTCACCTTATGCTAGAGGTTAAGGAGTGGGTGGGGTACATTCAATCACATGTTAATACCAACCTCACGGACCGATGCCCTCTCCGACCTTCAACACCTGAGCACTCACCCGTTCACTGACAGAAAGGCGAGGACGATACAAAAACACTCATGTGACTGAAATCATAAGTCCTTCCTAGAATGGCATTGCAAAGTCATGTCCCTGTAGTTTAATTGCTGTGTGTCACTCATTTGCATCCCATCACAACAAACACATGATCGAGAAAGTGCAGACCTTGCTGTGGGTTTCGAGACACAGCAGTTTCGCTTGGGAGGATTTCATGTGATGTAGAGCCCAGGGACCAGCACTGAAATCAATCAGGAAGAAAACACCTTGCCATCTGATCACAAGATGTTTAAGAAAATGTATCCGTATAAAAGTTCATTTGCATTTCAGTGCTCGTTTTTTTGTGGCTTTTTTAAATATATATATTTTTTAATCAAACAGTACCTAGGCGGTTGCGCTGGGGCTTTTGGGTGCTGTTCTCATGTTTGGGTGCTGTTCTTATGAAGTCAAACTACTTGATGAAGTGGTAGACTGTAAAGAAGTACATTTCCCTGACTGGTACCTACTTGTATTGTGGTCTGTCTGACGAAAAGTTAGATTTCAGCAGAAAGACAGTGCTGCTTCTCAGCCCCCCACCATCCCCAAATGTGTCTGTGTATGTGCGTGCTTACGTCAATGGGGTGTCAATCCTTTGTTCTCATCGCCTCTGAGCCCCTCAGTTTCGGGAAAACCTCTGAGCGTGCGCCTCTCAATGTGTGACTGCGGTTTTCTCAGGTCTTTCTGTATCTCTGTTTTCATTTCTCTGTGTTTTTAAATGAATGAGCTCAAAAACCCAAACATCCGCTCCTCACTTCCTCATTTACCGCTTTCTCTCTCTCTCCCTCTCTCCGTGTGTCTTTATTTCTCTCGCTTTTTCTTCTGATCACTTCCCTGCTTATCTCTCACTAACATTCTCTCACCCCTCTGTCACACGCTCCCCTGATCATCTCTCACCCCTGTCTCATTCTCCCCTGTTCATTGTCCATCTAGCTGCTTGAATGAGAGGCAGGTGTGTAGTCAGTGCAGTAACATGGGGACAGTACAGCATGTATTTGTGACGGGTATTGTCATGCTTATAGAATACAGGTGGGGATGAAGTTTGTTCAGCAGTTTCTTGCAAACCACATGTATAGTACCCAACAACTTTGGATCACCGCTGTGCTTGGCCAGGGATATGCTTCCAACCTATGCAGACATGTATGTGGGGGAGGGGTCAATAAACTGGAGGAAAGGCCAGGACCAAACGATTTGGTTCTGACCTTTGGAACAACTAAAAGACCAGTGCTTTAAAGATCAATATAGCTACTAGAATGTTATTGTTTTTTTAAATTTATTTTTTTAATCATTCTAACCATAAAGGCTATGTAAGGCTCCAGTCTCAGGGTGTCCCATGTGGCTCAGTTGGTAGAGCTTGGTGCTTGCAATGTCAGAGTTGTGGGTTCAATTCCCACTGGGGTCCAGTTTGTGAAAAGTAAGAAAATGTATGCATTCTGGATAAGAACATCTGCTAAATGACTAAAATGGTTTTTGAAAAGGATGTGTTGGACTGTGGTGTGTTTCTGGTTTTGTTTAATACACCTGTCTTAAAGTCATCGCTCTCTCAGGTGGTCTGCTGGCCACAGCAACCCGCATTCCCTCACCTCCCCCCAAACAGGATACCGCATGTATGCCACTGCCAGTCTCTGTCACTCAGTGTGTGTAAGTGTGTGTGTGAGTGCGGCCCAGCGCTCCTGCGTCAGTGTGCTTTGGGTTATCTGGGGCTGTGGTCTGCCCCACTTCCAGGAACAGGAGAGAGCACAGTTTCATCTTGAGAGAGAGCGAGAGAGGAAACTTGTTCAAGTGTGTGATAATCTCACCATTGCACTGAATGGAGACACCTGCTTCTAGGCCAGTTAGGTGTTTGATAGCTTTTTGAGGAATGTTAGGAGAGGCACCTTGCAAATACTCATCTGGGGACTCTTTTTAATCAGAACTGATAACCATTACTGTTGCCGTCGTCCTTGTGCTGTGAGAATGGATGTTTGTCTTCTACTCACATACTCCACAAATACATGTTTACTACATGACCAACATACTCATTCTGCTTCCTCACTGCATGGGATGGATGACCTATTATCACTGTAATCACTTGAGTGCTAATGTTGATCTGGTGGGAGTTTTTAGGGAAATTAAGATGGTAGTGAATTGCCGCTACTGTGAGGTCCTTGACACAATGATGTTTCCACCGGATCAGAGCATGACATTTTTGGTAAAAGACTGTAGTAATATTAATAATATATGGAATGCATTATAAAATATTACCATAAAACATTGTAGACTAGAAATTAGGGAAATTAAAGGTAAATGTACTACTGGTGATACTAATGAGCAATCCCCGCGGCCTCCGCAATGGATTAGTACACTGAGACAGACGTGAATCTCACAGGTCTCTTTTGCCATAAAAAAAATATATATTTTATATTGCTCAACTAAAAAAATGTTGGTCGACCAACAGCCTATCGACCAAACAATCGACAAGTCAACTAAATGGGGTCAGCCCTACAACAGATACACTTGTGAACGTGGTGAGGGGCATTTGTACGGTGTGTGGTGATGTGTGGTTCTCACTTACCGGAAAGGGGAGCTTTGAGGAAAGAACCGACACACACGGCCAAACACAAGTTCTGCTTTTCACACTGATCAGACGGCTGAGTGGCTTCACTGTGCTGTAGAGCCAGAAGAGGACTGGCCACCCCTCACAGCCTGGTTCCTCTCTAGGTTTCTTCCTAGGTTCTGGCCTTTCTAGGGAGTTTTTCCTAACCACTGTGCTTTTACACCTGGATTGCTTGCGGTTTGTGGTTTTAGGCTGGGTTTCTGTACAGCACTCTGTGACATCAGCTGATGTAAGAAGGGCTTTATAAATACATTTGATTGATTGACTGTATGGCCATTAGTCAGGTCAGATTGCGAGAGAGGGGCGTCAACACTGTTGCACCAGTCACCACAGTTGCACCAGTCACCACAGTGCCGGTTAGAACTACACTTGAATGGGTTTCAATTACAAAGACAAACTGTCATCCCTATTGTGTCTTTCTCTATGTGAAATATTTATTTGTTGAACAAGAAATGAGGAAAACAGGGTTGTATTGGCTATGGTTTGTTGACATGTTTTGGTCTGTTACACTAGCTACATGGATGAGATGGCTGGTTGTGATTGGTTAGACCTGCCTTCTGCATTGACGTCAGTCAAACACCCACCTCCAAACCTCAGGCTCTGTATAATGTTACCACATATCTCCACACCTGTGATATGCATTGTAGGTGTTGTGTTGTGATTGTTTTGTGAAAGATGCATCCATCCAGCCACTCTAGTGTGTGGGAATATGAAGGTCTACGGTGACACAGGTTGATCAGAGATTAACAATGTCTCAATGATCAGTCTGTATTAGTAACAAACTGCTTTGTATAACACAATATACTCATAATGCATAATGTTAGGTTTTAATTACTCATAAGTGCAGGTAGGCACGCACCTGTCTTCAAGAGAGGCAATTATGAGATCCACCCAAGGCCGTATGCTGATGTGTTCTGTTAGGGCTTGCCTTAATCAAGCTCAGAAAGAATGTAATGTTTCGGCTTGGCACCCAAATATTACTTTATAGCTGTCAAGTCCATCTCTCTCTGCCTGGCAAAACAGAGCTAAACTGTATGACCTCTCCCTATCTCACACACAAGTCCTCTAACATAAGTTGTGAAATCTTTTTTATTTTTCTTTAACCTGTGTTTACTTTGTTGATGCTAAGGGCATTGTTGGCTCAAGCTATGGACTAGTACTACAATTTCTACTGAACAAAAATACAAACGCAACATGCAACAATTTCAAATATTTTACTAAGTTACAGTTCATATAGGGAAATCAGTCAATTGAAATAAATGTATTAGGCCCTAATCTATGAATTTCACATGACTGGGAATACAGATACGCATTTGTTGGTCACAGACACCTTAAAGGTAGAGGCGTGGATCAGAAAACCAGTCAGTATCTGGTGTGACTACGATTTCCCTCATGCAGTGCAATACATCTCCTTCATAGTTGATCAGGCTGTTGATTGTGGCCTGTGGAATGTTGTCCCACTCGTCTTCAATGTCTGTGCGAAGTTGCTGGATATTGGCGAGAACTGGGACACGATGTCGTACACATCAACCCAGAGCATCCCAAACATACTCATTGGGGGGACATGTCTGGTGAGTATGCAGGTCATGGAAGAACTGGGACATTTTTAGCTTCCAGGAATTGTGTACAGATCTTTGCGACATGGGGCATTATCATGCTGAAACATGAGGTGATAGCGGCGGATAAATGGCACGACAATGGGCCTCAGGATCGTGTCACGGTATCTCTGAGTATTCAAATTGCCATTGATAAAATTCAATTGTGTTTGTTGTCCGTAGCTTATGCCTGCCCATACTGGGGAGGCAGGTAGCCTAGTGGTTAGAGTGTTGGACTACTAACTGAAAGGTTGCAAGATCAAATCCCTGAGCTGACAAGGTAAAACTCTGTCGTTCTGCTCCTGAACAAGGCAGTTAAACCCACTGTTACTAGGCTGTCATTGTAAATAAGAATTTGTTCTTAACTGACTTGCCTAGTTAAATAAAGGTTAATAAAAAAAAATACCATAACCCCACTGTCACTCCATTTACAATGTTGACATCAGCAAACCACTCACCCACACAACACCATACATGTTGTGAGGTTGGTTGGATGTACTACCAAATTCTCTAAAATTACATTGGAGGTGGCTTATGGTAGAGAAATTAACATTAAATTATCTGGCAAAAGCTCTGGTGAACATTCCTGCAGTCAGCATACTAGTTGCATGCTCCCTCAACTTGAGGGCACTGTGTTGTGACAAAACTGCACATTTTAGTGGCCTTTTATTGTCCCCAGCACAGGGTGCACATGTCAATTCAAATCTAATTTTATTTGTCACATGCGCCGACTACAACAGGTGTAGACCTTACCGGGAAATGCTTACTTACAAGCCCATAACCAACAGTACAGTTCAGAGAGTTAAGAAAATATTTACTAAATCAAAATAAAGTAAAAATAAAAAGTAACAAAGTTGAATTACATAACAATAACGAGGCTATATACAGGGGGCACCAGTACTGAGTAAATGTGCGGGGGGTAGCAGCAGTGTAAAAACAAAGGAGGGGGTGTCAATGTAAATAGTCCGGGTGGCCATTTGATAAATTGTTCAGCAGTCTTATAGCTTGGGGGTAGAAGCTGTTAATGAGCCTTTTGGACCTAGACTTGGCGCTTCGGTACCGCTTGCCATGCAGTAGCAGAGAGAACAGTCTATGACTTGGGTGACTGGAGTCCTTTACAATTTTTTTGGCCTTTCTCTGACACCGGCTGGTATTTTTTTTTTTTTTACCTTTATTTTACTAGGCAAGTCAGTTAAGAACAAATTCTTATTTTCAATGACGGCCTAGTGGGTTAACTGCCTGTTCAGGAGCAGAACGACAGATTTGTACCTTGTCAGCTCGGGGGATTATGAACTTGCAACCTTTCGGTTACTAGTCCAATGCTCTAACCACTAGGGTACCCTGCCGCTCCTGGATGGCAGGAAGCTTGGCCCAAGTGATGTATTGGGCCGTACGCAGTACCCTCTGTAGTGCCTTACGGTCAGATACTGATCATGCTGTTTAATCAGCATCTTGACATCCCACACTTGTCACATGGAGGGATTATCTTGGCAAAGAAGAAATGCTCACTAACAGGGATGTGAACAAATGTGTAAAACATGTGAGACATTTCTGGGATCTTTTATTTCAGCTCATGATACATGAGACCAACACTTTACATGTTGTGTATGTATTTTTGTTCAGTTTAGTTATGTGGAGGAATGTATGACATAACTCACAACTCTCTGAAAGAGGATGACAAATGTTTTGTCTCGGGACATAATATTTGTATTGTGTAGGCCTGTAGCACGTACCGTTTGGAACCAGTGTTAAAAAACCAACAAGGTAGATGCTGGAGATTAAAAAGGTTTTTCTGCTAAATTTGTTTTGTATAAGAGCTGTCATAGTTGTCTTTGAGCAATGCATGAAAGATGGTCTCTTTGTGTGTAGGCCTATGTATTTTCTTTATCTTCAATTTCCTCTTTGCAGTATGCAAATATGTTGTTACTCATCTCCTCAGACTGTCTTTAGTTGTATGTGCAGTAGGTAGATATGCCAAACACCAATATGTTATTTAGTCTGTTGTAACTCTGTTTAATGGACAACAGATCAGGAAGTAGACCAAAAAAAACGTACATTACCGTAAATTTGTGCTAACCCCAAATTCTCAGTAAAGGTACTTTTAAATGATTCTCTCAAAATGTCCCTACCCAATTTCCTGTCATAACCTTTTTTTCTCTTGTTCTGCATTTACGATTGATATTCATTGGAGGAAGCTGAAAGACATGAAAACACACAGAAAGCCCCTAATAGAGACCGTAGTTCTAATGGTTTAATGGTGATTATCTTCCCCAATACAGAGGGCCGTGCCATTGTCACACAACAGGAAATTACACCAAACCAAACAAGTGTTTACTGAAATTAGCTTCTGATAATATATATATTTTTTTTTTCAAGAACTCCTGTCATTCTTCCTTATTCCTATGTTTGGCCTCTGTTCTTTGACTTTACATACTATATAAATAGCAGTTTCCTAGTCACCTTGATCAGTTTTCAACAGGCTTTGTAATGAGTCACGCACCACACTGCTCTCCTCTCAGCCTAACTGTCAGTTGTGGAGAATCAGGTCATAGGTCAAGTGAAGTTGGCCAGTACTCGGTCATTCAGTAATATATAGGTTATGGGTTAGCCTGAATTTGTCAAAACATATTGTAGGCTTGTGTAAACTTTCTGCCGCAATTGTGTAAAGGTTTTTCACACAGCCAGCCAGCCATCACATGCCAGTTAGTGTGTCAGTCAGTTTGTAGGCCATAGGATTTCTCTGGCTTAAAGGTTAGTCAGGACGTATCAGCAGCCACTTTACAATCATGCTGGAGCTGTGAAAAGGATGTGTGTCAATTTATTTGGGGCATTTATTGGTTTAAATATCAGAATTTGTGTGTGGAAGAATGTGTACCTGTTTTTTTTTGTGTGTAGTTTTGACTCGGGTGTGTGTAGTTTTGACTCGAGGGTCTGTGTGTTACAGGGCTCTTCACATAGCAGTGGTGCAGGGGCAGGAAGCTCAGATCCAAAGACTGATCCTTCTCCTGAGACTGGTTCACACAGACCTGGACATTTACAACAACCTGAGACAGGTGAGATACATGCACGAGCACACAGCTGTGTTTTCAGAAATGTCAGGACTTTTTGGAGTGTAGAAATCCTATTTTCCCTAACCCCAAAACCCATAAGCTTAAAATAGCATTTGTTTTCCTACCTTTTCAGGACATTAAGGTGAAATGTTAGGACATTGGGGTCCTAATAATTTAGGAAAATATTTACACACACACGTGCCACTCACTGCAGACTTCAGAGCACAATAAGGAAAGGTGTGAAAGAGGAAGTCATTGATTTCCTCCTCGCCCAGCCTCTTTACCGTACACAGACAGACACCTCTCGGCTGCCGGTTATCAGAAGAAATGTACAGTTTCTGGTTACCTGTGCTTAACGCAGTCACACGCGCAAAGCTATTGCTTGGAAGGATGTGCTATGATTGATATCCTTTGTTCAGGGCTGTGTGTTCTGAGGTGATGTTTTGTGGTCTGTTCTCTTTTCTGTTGGGTTCCATCTTCTGCACCTTTCTCAGTTCATCAATGCCCCATGGCCTTTTCCCATCACTTTCAAATGAGTCCTCTTCACCCCCCTCCAGCGTGCCATTAAGTCCTGTCAATGCCACATCCCCTCTGCAGCTCTGTTAGTCTGCCTAATCACCCCAGAGAAATCACCCTGAACCCTACACACACACACACACACACACAGAGCACAAAGAACTGGGGTTTCAGACAACACATTGCTCACTTACCAGAAATAACATCGGTACCATTTGTTGTGTGTTCTCACCGTTGAGGTGAGACTGAGGCATTTACAGTGATATCCTGTCTGTAGTGTATAGTCTAGCAGACAGGCTGTATACGTTTGTGCCATGTGAGGAGCCAGGGGGAGATTTCAGTCCAGGCTGAGAGACATGATGATGTGACTACCAGATAGGGTTGTTTTGTTATCTAGCACAGACCTATTGCCAAGCCTGAGAACCCATTTTCTAATTGTTTATTAGATTTGTCAGTGATAATCAAAAGTAAATGACTATATAGGATAGTCTGTAACCCCAAATAAAAATCTAAAACACACTCCACAATACTTTTACATAAAGCCTGCCAAGCTCTTTTGACTATGCCAGATAATCATACTATGTCAGCAAAAAAAACATTTTCTCTAGCAGTTCAATATGTGTTGTGCAGTCCAAACAATACTTCAGTGGTCACTTTAATTAAACAGTTTGACAGAGTTAATATCAGTGCTGAGTTGCATGTGTACATTGTGCGACTACCAGATCAGCTGCAGCACTGGTGCTATGAAACAGCTGTTTGATACTCCCACACTGTCACTACTACTAACCAAACACTGTCACCTACTAGCTGGTGCACTTCCCACTTCCCTGGCCAATGCTACTCCCATGTTAGGTTATTCAAATTCCCTGGAAAATGTTTAGATATTGCAAATTAATGATTATGTCCTTGATGCTACTGTTGCCACTTTGTACGTTATGCTTTGTGTGTGTGCGCTTGTGGCATGCAGTGTATTGTGTGAGGCTTCTACAGTGCATGTGTATGTGCACTTAGTATCCTCATTCTGAGAAGTCACATGACCCCCCTTTTGCTCTGCACTGTTTCTCAACATACGTTATTGCTGAGGTTTAGAGGGTAGAATCAGGGACTTTCCCTTTCTGCGCTGGTCTCTATCTCTCTGGCTGTCTCTGTATCTGATCGTCTCTCGATCTGATCTTATCTCAGTACATTGTGAGTTGATCCCTCCTATAACTGCATAAATTATACAAATTAATGAAACTTGTAAAGAACTAGTAAAATGAGCTCTTCCATGGTATGGTAAGGGACTTTGTTAGTCTTTCCTGGGAAGTTGCACAACTAGAACATTAACAGCAAGTACACCCTATGCACACCTTTAATTTCTCATATTGTTTTTACCTCCTTCTCCTCCCTGTTCTTTGTATCCTTATCTTTGTCTGGCACACAACCACACATTCAAGGCTTTTCCTCATACCTAGAACTCTCCCCTCCACTCCTCTGTTCTTCTGGTTTATCTGCTCATTTCATTGGAATGTAACTCTGTGGACACACAGCCAGCAGGGGAGAGGGGAGGGATTTTCCCTCTCTTATCCCGTCTTTCCCCTTGCCTCTACTGCTTCCAGCTATTCCTCTCCCTAGCTTTCTTACCCATAGCTCCCCCTTCTCTCCCTCCCCACTCTCTGCCCCTCTTATCTGTGCTGTTTTTGTTTGTCATTCTGGAATGGTTTACAGGAAGCTAGTACTAAACTCAATGAACTTTGAGTGTTTTTGGACCATCATAAAAGCCTTTATTTGACCTGTGCCGTTGATGAAGTATTGTGACATGTTGACGGTTAAGTCCTTTACGGCTTCATGTTCAGGGACATTCTAGGAAGTACAAGATGACTGAGTCAGACTGTTGGTAGTTCATGGGAGGTCAAACACTACGGTGTGTGTGTGATCAGTCATGAGTAACTGAGGATTTAGGGAAATAGGAGTGTTTTCTCAGGAAGTGAAGGGCACTGGCATTGAGACATTGGAGGCATTTCACCAGTGTTTTCTCCCGCCACTGCTGTTCTTTACTGGAACATAGCCTCACACACCCACCACACACACACACTAAGTACATGCTTTTCCTGAATCAAAAGTGAAACTAAATTATCATCCTGACCACTGAGATTGTTCAGTATGATTAATGATATATTCCAGATCAAGTGACTTCCCTAAACCCTTTCTGAATGTCTTTGGACCACTGACTAAGTTAACATTTATCAAATCAGGTTTTATGAATTAATTAATCATTGGCCATAGTCTCTGGAAGATCCTGGATTGCTCATGTGCTTTCAGTAAACCCGTCTAGGGATTTGAATCTGCAATCCCCTGCATAGTGGTATGTCTCTGGAATCACCTGGGTCGGGTCCCAGGCTTTCCTGCACAACATGGGCTTTTTGTATTTTGGACTTTGATGGTGTGTTTACCATCCCGTGTGGCGTTTATCTTTGTCTGCCGATGTCTAATGCTGATAAAGCCAGAAAGCCCTCCAGTTTGTTTGGGGGCATATGCCCAACCTTATCTAGCCCATCGTTTATCAGCTCTTGTGTCCTTCCCCCTGCAGAACAGGATGGAGATGAAATTATGCGATTCCATTAACAGGAGTAATACACTATTCTTCCTTATCTCGTCTTCCTCCTCTCTTGGTAAAAAAAAAAAAAAATGGCTTACGTCATTTATAAACCGTACGTATGTACAAAATATACCCCCAAACATGCGTTCACGCAAAAGTTGGCATTTATTAAAAACTGAACTTGACATGAAAATGTGCTCACCTTCCCGCTAACTTTAGACCATGTGTATGCACATTTCCTAGTGGTCGAAGTATTGTACTGCAAGTAGATTGGTATTTTGTGCAAATAGGGGATATGATGGACACGCTTATTCATTACAATAAACAAGTTAATAACAAGATGCAATCATTTGCCTTTAGTGAGAATCTATTTAATTTATCTTTGCATTTTAAAATAATTTGAAATAGGCATCTAAATCCTGGGTTATTATTTTTCATTTCCATGATCATTGCATAAAAAAATCCTCACCTTTTCCATAATGGTTTAATACGCACAAGGTAGCATAGACCTACAGGGTAGCATAGACCTACAGGGTAGCATAGACCTACAAGGAGAAAGGGTAAAGGGGCACACAACCAGGAAACATGCATATGTATGGCGTGCGCCAAGTTTATAAATCTCAATATTTTTGTACGTGTGCAGTCTTTTCATAAATAGTGACCGCAGATATTTAGTGTGAAATTTACATTTATGAGACCCCTGGTTTTCAAATGTTCTTGTTTAATGATTGTCTAAAGATTAATTTTCTATCTCCCTCTTTCTCAGACCCCTCTTCATCTGGCTGTGATTACCCATCAGGCCCAGCTGGTGGGGGTGTTGCTGCGTGCGGGTGCTGACCCGGGGGCTCTGGACCGTAACGGTCAGACGGCGGTCCACCTCTGCTGTGAACACAGCCAGCAGGCCTGCCTCTCTGTGGTCCTTTCCCACCCCTCCATCTTGACTTGCCTGGAGGTCAGGAACTATGAGGGTAAGTTACTACTGCTACTAAGTTGGCCTCAATTCTGTTTCAATTGAGACAATTCAGGGGATTCATTTAAATTAAATTCATAAATTCCCCTTAACTTTCCAATGTGACCTAATTGACAGTCTATAGCAGAAACAGCGAGCTCCTTTGTGGTAGTCATGCCAGACATGACTAAAACAATAGTAGATCTAGGATGTACTACTACCTCAAATAAAGCCAGTAACCCCCACACACACGTTTACAACATTCATGCCTAATGTATATTCATGTGGGAATATTTGTGACACAGATACTAACGTTATATGTAGCACACATTACAAATGGTTGCTTGACTGACTAAGTTGTGTAAGTTGAATAGAATTGCACTGAAAGTGACCTACCCATTTGACATGATTAGAGCTTAATCCACTGGTATTATTGATGATCACATATCCCCCTGTTTGACTTATGCTGTAGGTCCCATGGTGGTGGGTGTGTGAGGCAGAGAGGGGAATAGGCATTTCCTGCTGTTGTGGTCTGTATGCCAGTGTGACAAGTCTGGGCACAGCATGGTTTGCCTTGTACTCAAAACAGCAGAAAGCCCCTAGAATACACATGGGCTCTGGAGCGTGTGTGCATGTGATTCTCTCCCTAACTGCTTATCTTCCCCCCCTCCCCCTCTCTCTCCAGGCCTCACCCCTCTCCACCTAGCTGTACAGGGTGGACACAAGGAGCTGGTCAGAATGCTGCTGGATGCTGGGGCGGACATCAACGCTATGGTCAGTCACCTTCCTCCCTAACCTAACTCTCCACCTCTCCCCTTAATGCTGGGGCATTTCAAATGGGCTTTGAGTTATTCTGGCAAACTGAAACTACTGCATCATCCAATTACTCAATACCAGGTAATACTCAGATTAATTACAGTTCCACTTTACAGAGTGTTCCCATTCTCCTCTCTCTAAGCAGGACATCAAGAGTGGCTACAGTCCTCTCATACACGCAGTAGAGAACCACAATATGGACATGGTGCACTTCCTCATAGAGGTAAGGCTACGTGTGTTGTATGTGACTCAGCTGTTCTACTGAAGTCAGCTCATCTAGATTTAAAATGGTCTGTAGATCCTCCCCTGTTCCCCTTTAGGTTTCTCTTTCCTTTCTGGGAAGATGGTTTACAAGAAAAATGTTAAAAGTGATTCTGTTTAGTTACACAACGCCATCCAAGACTGACCGTGTTACTTATTTTTACATCTTCTCATCAATCTCCCGCTTCCTCTGTCCTCTCTCCCTGCCTCCTCATCAGAATGACTGTAATGTGAATGGCCAGTCGTACAGTGGGAACACGGCCCTGCACAGTGCCTGTGGGCGAGGCCAGGTAGACACAGCCAGGCTGCTACTGAAGAACAGAGCCGACAGCAGTGTGAAGAACTACCACAATGACACCCCCGCGATGGTGGCCAAGAACAAGAAGGTGAGGGAGGAGAAAATTAATGTACTGGATCTATGGAAGAGGGTCTTTTCTCTCTGTTTCACACCAATCAATAGCTTTACACGTGTAGGAGAATAAAAACTGAAGTTAGTGGGTTAAATAAACGATAGTGTGGACATAGGACTGAACTAATCCTTGTGGGTGCTTCCCTCTAGTGGCTGTACCTAATAACGATGTTCTTGTCATTACAACAACAAACTGACAATGACAAACTTTACCAACAATAAAACACAAATAATCTAAGGAATGCGATCACTCAGTAGCAGGCCCCACAGATGCAGTGGACTCACTAGTTGTCATTTCAACACTGTTAATGTGTGTCCTCTCAGGTAACCTAACCCGTTAGATCTCGGTCCTCAGGTAACAGATGTATTACGAGGGAAGGGCTCCAGAAACCAGCAGCCCAAAGCTCAGCAGTGTGTACCAGCCTCACCACACAGGAGCACACCCCACTCACAGAACAGAGGTAATGGTGAGACGAGCACACCCCACTCACAGAACAGAGGTAATGGTGAGACGAGCACACCCCACTCACAGAACAGAGGCAATGGTCAGACGAGCACACCCCACTCACAGAACAGAGGCAATGGTGAGACGAGCACACCCCACTCACAGAACAGAGGTAATGGGGAGACGAGCACACCCCACTCACAGAACAGAGGTAATGGGGAGACGAGCACACCCCACTCACAGAACAGAGGTAATGGTGAGACGAGCACACCCCACTCACAGAACAGAGGTAATGGGGAGACGAGCACACCCCACTCACAGAACAGAGGTAATGGGGAGACGAGCACACCCCACTCACAGAACAGAGGTAATGGTCAGACGAGCACACCCCACTCACAGAACAGAGGTAATGGTCAGACGAGCACACCCCACTCACAGAACAGAGGTAATGGTGAGGCAGGCACACCCCACTCACAGAACAGAGGTAATGGGGAGGCAGGCACACCCCACTCACAGAACAGAGGTAATGGGGAGGCAGGCACACCCCACTCACAGAACAGAGGTAATGGGGAGACGAGGCACACCCCACTCACAGAACAGAGGTAATGGGGAGGCAGGCACACCCCACTCACAGAACAGAGGTAATGGTCAGACGAGCACACCCCACTCACAGAACAGAGGTAATGGGGAGACGAGCACACCCCACTCACAGAACAGAGGTAATGGTCAGACGAGCACACCTTTTGATGTGCATCATGCATTCGGGCACACAGTAAACTCATCACACCTCTCCTCTGTCCCCAGGTTCCCCCTCTCCCAGCCTAGGCCTTTCACCATTGGCCACTCCCACAGCTTCGCCTCTTCACCGCAGCACGTCCCATTCCCCCAGGGCACCTCCCACTCCCTCTCCTCACAGCCAATCAGCAGAGAGCCTGTCAGGCCACCAGTCTCCAATAAAGATCCGGGAGAGCGAGCAGCTGCCGGTGAGGCTTGACTCTAACAGGATGACTGCAGAGGACATCAGCCTGGCCCAGAGAAGGACCTACTCACTGACCCACAGCTACCCTCCAGCATTGCACAACCAGTCCCCCATCACTGATGCTCAAATAGGACAATTACTAACCTACTACTCCCCTGGAGTCCAGAGACCTCTTTATCCAGAGCCTCCCTTTATCCTCCTCCACACCAACATCCCTTACCCAGTCACTGTCTCTACCGCCTCCCAAATGACCCCTGGCCAATCCCGGCTCTCCAGCGACCAATCAGATGTCTCCCCAATGAGTGCCAGCAGCAGCATGGGCAAAGGTAACAGTTGACAAAGAGGTGCCTTTCAGTGTCCCTGCTGAGTTAGGTTCCACCACTGTTTGAGTTATTGGTTGGTGAGTAGAAGGACTTGAGCTTGAAACAAGAAGGAACAGTTTGTTTACCACTGTTGGACTATAGAGCCTATGCTGGTATGATTATGTACCTCTAGCTCTCAGCTGGATGCATTTGTCATCTGACTGCATATGGATTTGTAAAGAGACTAATGCAATGGAACCTACACCGGAAGAATGAATGTTCAGAACTGTTATCACTGTGTGTGATGGGCTGTTTGGAAACTGGAGCTCCACCAGGAGGTCTTGAATGTTGCCACCTTACTTGAAATTCATGATTATTTTTCAGCTTTCTCTTTTCTGGTTTCCTTTGAATAATATATATAGTGTGTATAATTGATAAATATTTTTCTACATCAAGTTATTTTCCTATGCACTGATATTTCTTCTCATTCATAGCACCACACGGACACAGGCACAACCAATCCTTAATGGTCTTTAACAGCGTCATCAAAAGCCAAAGATACAAAAGTTGTTTATTTATGATTCGAAATCCATTTTATCATCATATTGTCACGGTCTGGTGAGAACCTCAACTCAATTTCTGCCAATTGTTATTACATGCATTGAAAGCAGTAACTGCACTCAATATACTCTGAACATTTCATGACTCTAGGACCAAGAAAATGTATTCAAAATGCTTCTGAAGTTCGGTAATTGTATATTCGTTAATGGTCAAATATAGCCCTATTTTCATCCTTTCCTAAAGTTTCTGTATTGTTTGGAAATTGCCAAAAATTGAGATGAGGTTATCAGACAGCGACAATATTAGGCTAATCACATGTTGGACTGCATCACCTGATGCTCTCTATTCGTTGGGTATTACATATATACCAGAAGGAAATGGACTTGTGCTACAATATGTAGGCCTGGCTCCTTGGTATAGAGTAAGCCCCTCGCTCACTCTCTGCCCCACAATTCACAGTATAGGAGAGTCTCTGAATCCAGTAGATACATACATGACAAGCCCAGGACCGTGTGTGTCTGTGCTGGTCCAAGCATGGTCCAGTGTGTCGGAGGCCGCTGGAGGAGGTCTGTGGCAGTCTAGCCGACAGTGACATTGAAGCCACACTGGAACTTGTTCTTCTTTTGGTTAAGGAAGGCTCCCAGGCCCAAGGAGAGGGGCAGGGGGAGCAGCTTCTTCTCCAGGACTGCCCCCACCACCCAGTTACTGTCTACCGAACCTGGAGATAGGGATGGAGGGGGAGGGACTGATCAGGAAATAATTCAGGTGGATGAACTCTGAATTCCCTCAATTAACCCTTGAGGTCTGAAAGAATAGCTATGCTGTAGAGAGACAGACAGTGGCTTACCTTTAAAGAGCAGGTTGGCTTTAGGGAGGTCCAGCTGGTACCCAAACGATACTGCGGTCTCCTGCGTCCGCATGCTGCCCTCAAACTCCACCCCCAGCTGCAGCTGAGTTGGTAGAAGGACAACAAGATGGTCTCTCTTACACTCATCAACACAAAAACAGACCTAGCACTGTGGTGCTACACAGCCTCAAGTATTTCAGTGGG
Source organism: Brachymystax lenok tsinlingensis (assembly GCA_030435695.1). Classification (NCBI taxonomy): domain Eukaryota; kingdom Metazoa; phylum Chordata; class Actinopteri; order Salmoniformes; family Salmonidae; genus Brachymystax; species Brachymystax lenok. Next base: position 92,672,907 of record CM059789.1, on the reverse strand, counting down.
CTAACACCTCTATGTCAGAAAAGGAGTGGTCCAATAGCACAGTCACAGACTTTCCACTAAGCACTCAACTCATAGGAGAGAGATGATACTGTGCCTATAGTCGTGGTCTAGAGATGGTAGGTTACCAGTGGATTCCCAAATGTTTTGCACAGTGATCCAAACTAAAGCTTGAGGAGTTTCATGGTCTAGACTGGGGGCAAGGTAGAGGCGATAGGATAGCTTAGTTTGGGTACCTGGTCATTGGCTCTGTGGTAGTATGTTGCATGAGCACCAGCACCTCCTAGAGTCAACGTGGCAACATAATTATTGCCTGGAGGAAAAACAAGAGTGACCTCTCAGTGACCTGACCAGTAAAAAACTCCTGGCTCTAACAGAAGGTGAGGTGGTGCGGTGTGGATCAGAGTGGGTCTCACCTGTGTATCTGCCCATTAGGGAGGGGACTGCTCCCTCCTCCCCAGGCCTCCGGTGGTAGACCAGCTCTCCTCCCAACGCCAGGGCAGGACTGATGGACTGGAGGTAGTGAGCCACGATAATGCCTGAGGACAGCAACATCTTCATCAATCATAGATGTTACAATAGAGCACAAGAATAAAGGACTCATGTCTAAATAATAACCAGCCCATTCACTCTGTTTACAGAGGCCATCATAACATGTGATCAAAAGCCTGGGTAACATGAACATTATTGCTGTAAGTGATGGCTTCCACACAAATGTGCTTGTAGGGGAGATGGGTCGTTTTGCAGCATCATGGACCACCAGTGAAGTCTGATGAGAAAACAATCGTACCAGAGCCGAGGAGGACGTCTGGGTTGCCCAGGGTAACAGCAGAGGTGAAGTCATCACCACGGTACTCCATGTCACACTGCCAGTTCACAAACTTGTGCTGCTGAGTCTGTTGAAATAACAATTATTGCATTATTGGAAATGATGGACAGATTAATAAACAGTGAGTTTAAATAAACTTCCTGATCCTGGTGTGGCGTTCCCCGCTCTTCACAGTGACCTACCTGGATGGCTATTTTAGAGCGCACAGCGCTGGTGAGCTGGTGGATAACCTGGGCGTTCAGACTACCGGTGTTGTCCATGTCTCCCACCATGACTGGGAAGGACTGGGGGGGTTCAACACGCACAGCAACAATTTTATTAGAGTATAATAATATTCGGGTAAAGTGGCTAAGAGACATTTTCCAGACCAGTCAAGTGACAGTTTACCTCAGCAGGTCCTGTCTGTTGAGTGCCCACGTAGGTGGCACCAAACCGGTAGCCAGAGTCAGCCACGGTGCTGAGAGTTACTGTATGACTGACCTGTAGAACAGATACAACAAACATCCAATAAAGTGGCAAACAATATAGTATCCTGATCCATATGAAATAGGACAATCACCACCTTGAGCTTTACAGCCTCGAGGGTTAGATAGTTCCTTTTCATTTTATAATAGCTGGCACAGAATGCATACTAACGCTGGCTTTAACTTACTGGCTGCATCTAGAATATATAGTCCTCTAGCTCCACAACTGACCTGGAAGTGATTACTCAGGCCCTTGTTGACCACCAGTCGCACTCCTTCCATCTGGATGGGGAACACCTCTGAAATGACGTTAGAACCATAGAGATAGTTAGAGGACGCAACTTTGTATCTGTCCCATTATGGCGTCTGTGAGAGCAAGTTCGCCGCCATTGAGGCATTCTCCATTTGGAAGTAGTGAATTTTCATTTTCTACTAATTCTGAGTTGGTAAACAAACTGAAAGGGTGCAATCTGCCACATGGAGTGAGTTGTTTGAACAGGTATAAGGGAAAGGTTTACTGCCACCTGCAGTTATGGAATGTTTGCTCACAAGTATAATTAATTGGCTGATCCCTCCTGATGACCTGGAAGGAATTATGTGACCCTTCCTTAACCAATAGCAAGTCCCACCCAGTTGATTTCAAAATGGTGAAAGTCATCAATGGCGCTGCCCTTGCTAAAACTGGCTTTTGGGCACTAGAGTTGTCCAAGTCTATGGTTAAAGCAGAAACTATTTAAAATATGGGCCAGAAAACTTTTTACATATGAGGAAAAAAACATCTCTCAAATAAATAATAGAGAATCAAATCTGCCATGTCATTGCCCAGCCTATTCGAACAGGAAGGATGCACCTGTACAACTCTGATGACATACCGCATGACTGTGTACGATCCTTACCTTTGCACTTGCGATGACACTCCTCATAGGTACCAGGGTTGGAGAGGGGTCTCCCTGTCTCACCTGCTGGCTGTCCGGGGACAGAGGGGGGAGGGACAGAGGGCATGGAGAACCCTGGGGGAACTGACACCAACCCAGGGGCCCCCTGGACAACACCACTGCCTGGGGAAGGGGGGGAGCTGGCAGCCAACACACTGCCCATGCTGAAGCAGGATGAGAGGGAGACACCAAAATGAGAGAAGGGGTGAGATACTTGATGTTACGTAAATAGTTACTAGTTAGTGGCTAGTTATCCAACTATGCATTAACTGGGACAAAGACTAACACAGCTAGGTCAAGGCCAAAGGGTATTTAAGCCAAACACGTAACGTTAGCTAGATAGCAAATGCCCACCCATACCAACCACAATCCCCTTTCGTTGTGGCCTTAAGTAACCATCTGTCTTATGCAACAATACCAAACGTAAGATACTGTATCATACTTAATGGAGTGTCTCGGATTTACGTACAGAATAATACGACACGCTCTGAGACCTGGTCGACTTGACTGGCGGTCACTGATTGAGCTAACGTTAGCTTGCTAACTAGCTAACGTTAGCTTGCTAATGTTGCTAGCGATAACAATTGCAGCACTGTACATGCCTCAGACAACAAAACTGTAACACCATCAGCTATCTGTAATAAAGACATCGGTTTTACAGTTGTCTGTTTCATGCAACTGTCCTTGTGTGTTAGCGAGCTACTCACGTTGACTGATCGTGCGTGTCCGTCGGTAATTCTAGCTACACACCGGCAAAGTTCAACCCCAACCTTCCGGTGCACGTGTAGGCCCGCCCACCGTCTCCTATAACACCATGGATTGGATAGTGTACCTACAAACTCAACTACCATTGGCCAGCACATCCAACTACTAGCAATCCTCTAAATATTGCGTATTGTGCTGCGTTCATGTCCTAGTCGAAACTTTGAAATGACCGATCTACTATCTAGTTGAACACTAAGTCGCTGAACCACTGAGGTATGGGTTTAATGCAACACGTGTATAACTACAGCCAGTTAGCAACTCCAACAATTACGAGTTTCATACTTCCGACTAGCACCTGAATACGACATTAAAAGGCTTATTTTGCGCCTTCCAATCGGTTGCTTCATTCATTCACACGAGGCAAGACACTCCCAGGGTAATCTTTCTATGCACACAGTGCTCGTCTTCCTGATTCTTTCTACATGTAGAATGTACAGTACCAGTCAAAAGTTTGGACACACCTACTCATTGCAGGTTCATTTTTATTTTCTACATTATAGAATAATAGTGAAGACATAAATATGAAATAACAAATATGGAATCATGTAGTAACCAAAAGTGTTAAATCAAAATATATTTTAGATTCTTCAAATTAGCCACCCTTTGCCTTGATCAGCTTAATACACACTTGACATTCTCTCAACCAGCTTCATGAGGTATTCACCTGGAATGCGTTTCAATTAACAGGTGTGCCTTGTTAAGTTAATTTGTGGAATTTCTTTCCTTCTTAATGCATTTGAGCCAATCAGTTGTGTTGTGACAAGGAAGGGGTGGTATACAGAAGATAGCCCTATTTGGTAAAGGACCAGGTCCATATTATGTCAGAACAGCTCAAATAAGCAAAGAGAAACGACAGTCCATCGTTTCTTCAAGTGCAGTCCCAAAAACCATCAAGCGCTATGATGAAACTCTCGAGGACCGCCACAGGAAAGGAAGACCCAGAGTTATATCTGCTGCACAGGATAAGTTCACCAGAGTTACCAGCCTCAGAAATTGGCAATTAACTACACCTCAGATTGCAGCTCAAATAAATGATTCAGAGTTCAAGTAAGAGACATCAACTGTTCAGAGGAGACTGCGTGAATCAGGCCTTCATGGACGAATAAGAGACTTGCTTGGGCCAAGAAAAACGAGCAACGGACATCAGACCAGTGGAAATCCATCCTTTGGTCTGCAGAGTCCAAATTTGAGATTTTCTAAACCGCTGTGTCTTTGAGGCAGAGTAGGTGAACTGTTGATCTCTGCATGTGTGGTTCCCACCGTGAAGCATGGAGGTGGTGTGCTAGTGACAGACTTCAAATTCAAGGCAGTTAACCAGCATAGCTACCACAGCAGTCTGCAGCGATAGGCCATCCCATCTGGTTTGCGCTTAGTGGGACTATCATTTGTTTTTCCAACAGGATAATGACCCAACACACCTGCAGGCTGTGTAAGGGCTATTTGACCAAGAAGAGTGATGGAATGCTGCATCAGATAACCTGGCCTTCACAAAAAACCCAACCTCAACCCAATTGAAATGATTTGGGAGTTGGACTACAGAGTGAAGGAAAAGCAGCCAACAAGTGCTCAGCATGTGGGAACTGCTTAAAGACTACCTCATTAAGCTGGTTGAGAGAATGCCAAATGTACAAAGCGGGTGGCTACTTTACAAACCTAATTATTTTAGATTCTTCAAACACTTCACTGGTTGCTAAATGATTCTGTGTGTGATATTTCATAGTTGAGGCCTTCAGTATTATTCTACAATGTAGAAAATAGTATAATCAAGAAATGTCTTGAGTAGGTGTCCCAATTTTTGACCGGTACTGTATCATAATGGTATCTTGGACATTTTCCCAATTTATCATCAACACCACATCTGACCTAGCAAATTAAATGTATACATATAGCTAATTTCACAACAGGCCAATGCCAAATAGGTTATGCATACTTCCCACAATGTTAGCTGACCACTGATAAAATGTGTAACTTGTCACAAACAACGTTCAGTGTGATGAACCATTACACACAAAATATTAAGACACAGGGATGGAGAATCAGCAGGCCTTTATTTGATTCCTTCAGAGGTGCTGGCATTGACACAATTGGCACGAGAATAAACTTTGCTTAGCCATCCTCCTACCACTTTACAGCTCAGCAGGTGACCTCTGCCAACACAAGACAACTACAACAGGAGCATTACTCAAACCAAATTAGTTGGATATATATTTTTTTAAAGTCATCAACAAGTCTACCATAGTCAGCCCTGGAGTACCCCTGGCAAATGCTGCTTCTCTTACCCATTTTATAGCCTCGTCCCAAAGCTATCGCTCGTTGCTGTGGGCGGCTGGTGTGCTGAGATAAACGTTATTAATTGGTTAAACACAGGCACTTGACAATGCTCAAATTATAAGTCCCATTTCAGTGCTCAAGTGCCTCAATTGAGGATAATTGACAATGGATTAAGTTAAATAAACTCCAGCATTTACAGGGAAACTCCAGAGCCAGACGTGGGGAAACAGTGCTCAGTATTGTAGGCTGTTTAAATAAGGGCGTACAGTACATGCATGACAATGGTCCCTGTTCTGTTCTGCTGGTGCTAAACTCAATGCGGAGGCCAGCCATCTGCTACATCTCTAATGTTGAAGATTGCAGGACAGGTTAGGGTTGTCGCTATAAGACAAGATTGTATTTGGCAATATTTTATCCTTTTAAAAGTAGAGCTGTACTTTGGCCAATGAGAGTACTGCTACAATCTTCCCTCAACACAACCATTCCTCTGTCAGACTACCCAATATAGCTGTACGAAAGAGGAAAAATACATTGCATAACAATTGTGAGAAAATATGACTGAAATGCTGTGATTCCTCAACGACAATTGCCAGTATTGTAACAAATCACTTGTGTTACAGAGATTAGGGTCCCCCACCCTGTGTGACCATTCCTGCTCCCTGGTGTCTCTGGAAAGCTATGGATAGAGCTAGGGTCAGGTTTTCATCCCCAAATCCTAATATTAACCACTAGGAGAGCAGATGCAAAATTGACCTTAGATCAGTTTCAACTATTCCACATATTAAAAACACTGAAGGGGAGTTCTGGGAAGCTGAGAAAACAAGCACTGACTTGGTGAGAGCTAAAGAACACATTACCAGAGAAGCGCTTTTTGGAACAGAACTTTCAAGCTACTTTCTGGAGATATGGTTCACACAGACAGATCCTTTCAGATGTAAAGTATGAACCGCGAGCGGAGGTTAGAATAAGGCACGCGAGTGAGTTAAGAAGAGGAAGAGTGCGAGAGATGAACAGAAGAGTCAGAGAGCGATAGAATAAGATGACTGGCTTCAGCATGTCTAATTTTTAGTCAGCGTATCTAAATAAAAATGTTTGCCCTGTTGATACAGGCTCTTCTCCATGTCAGGTTCTATTGCCATCATCTCCTTGTCTAAGGGATCTGTTGGGCTATGGCACCAGACAGTTACAGGTCTGTCTGGTGCCATAGCCCTCTAAGGAGGCTGTAAAATATGTAACAAACAATAAGCAAACTAATCAACACTCATCATTGGACTCATTTGTGTGCGTCTGCGACAAACTATTCATGGAGGTGCCTTTCATGTATGACTAAAGTCACAGCACGAACACTTAAAAACAAAGAAACTTTTAAAATGTATTTCTATTCGTATTTCCACCATATAGCACCTTGATAGCTTTCCCCAGACAGACAAAAGCAGATGGGGTCCATTTGGTTTTTTGAGTAAATCCATATTCCCCTATCAACATGTTCAGCTTTGGTTTGGTTTCCTCAACAGTCATCTGCTCAGAAATAAGTCTTTAGGAAGTGAACCTGACAAGCGAGGAGGGCCTTTTCAACAGGAAATGAAATGTGACTGTATAAGAAGCCACTACAGTGATACACTGACAATACTGAAAGACCCCAGACTTAGAAAATTGACAGTTGGCAGGTTGGGTACATATGTTTAAAAAACAGCTGTAAACTGTGCCAAAACAAACTGACCACTGCTGTAAACTTCACCCCAAAAAATTAAATGCATCCTGTAGAACCTTTTATTTTCAGTCAGAAACTAATCTGAATGTCTGTGCGTAGCAGGGGATGGGTGTGATGAATGCCAGACGCCTCTTGTTCTCCTGGAAAAGAGAAAAAGCTCCAGTTAGGAACCAATGTAATCAAATTGCAAAAGCAAAGCCTATTCAACAATCCTATCTACAGAGAATCTTTTATCAAGAGCTAGGCTGAACATGAGTGAACTATTTCTCAGTTCAGGCCCTAATGCCCAAAATTATTTTGTTTTATGAAAGAGTCAAAGGACTCAACAGATGAACTAAACAAAAAGGTGAAATAACTACCCAGTCCTTTCTATGAGACGTGGGAGACTCATCTCTGCATACGTGGTCAAACCTTACCGTTTATGCTGCGCTTAACTCGCCGTCCTTGCCTCTGATCTCGTCTTCTGCGTCTGGGTCGGCAGAGTGGAACTCTGCCACATACAGGCCCTTGTCAATGCTGCCGGGGATGGGCTTAATGTCGGTCACCAGCTGGTCCTCGATGGACTTCAGGTTGAAGCGGTCCTCAGAGGTGATCAGGTTGATGGCCAGACCCAGGTGACCAAACCGCCCTGGAAAAGGTGTTAAAAATAGGCAACAGGCTTATATTTGACACTTTATTTACCCAGGAGAAAAGCAGATGATAGCTGAAGACCATGATGCTCCAGTAGGTCTGATTTGACAGCGTGATAAAATGCAGTGGATGGTCTCACCTGATCTGCCGATGCGATGCAGGTACGTCTCAGCGTTCTTGGGGAAGTCAAAGTTGATCACTACGTTCACCGCTTGAATGTCAATTCCCCTGGTGAACAGATCTAAGCAGGGAGGCAAGAGAATTTATCAGTCTATCGGTTATCTTTTTTTCTTCTTTAAAAAAAATAAATCAATCAACCAAGCAAATCATTCAACTCAAGAGTAAAATACATTACCAGTGCAGACCAAGTTCCTGCAGAGTCCGTTTCTGAAGTCATGGAACACACGGTTTCTGTACTCCTGTTTCAAAGACAAAACCAGTGCAAGAGTTAGAAAAACATGGCCACACTGATCTACACAGTGTCTAATGAGAAGGTATTCCATGCTGTCTAAATCTAAAGTGCAAGTGGCTGGGCGGGCTGAGCTGACCTGCATCATCTTGGCGTGGATGTAGAAACAGGAGTAGCCCAGCTGGGTTATCTTCTTGGCCAGCAGCTCAACCCTCTGGGTGGAGTTACAGAAGATAATGGACTGGTTGATCTGGAGCTGTTGGAAAACAAAATACATATGAGACAACGTACTCATTATGAAAATGGATGACCCAGATTAAGGAAACATGGCTTCCTGCTCTCCCATTAGTCAATATCTCTACGAGTGAAAGACTGAGATTTTCTGACTGCGTATATAAAAGGACCAGTAACGGACCACAGGTTTCCAACCCACCTCAAGAGTTAGTCCATCTAGCAAAACATGAGGCAATATCTCTGGGACATAAGGTTTCAAGGTTAGTCATCAAGTAGGTAGTGCATTCATAAAGTATTCAGACCTCTTGAATTTTCCCATTTGTTACATTACAGCTTTATTCTAAAATTGATTTAGTAGTTCCCCCCCCCTCATCAATCTACACCAATAACCCATGATGACAAAGCAAAAACAGGTTTTTAGAAAGGTTAGCAAATGTATAAATATTAAATATTTTTTTTTTAAATCACATTTACTTAGTTGATTTCTTTCCGCAAATTTCTTGTTAACAAACTATAGTTTTGGCAAGTCGGTTAGGACATCTACTTTGTGCATGGCACAAGTAATTTTTCCAACAATTATTTACAGACAGATTATTTCACTGTATCACAATTCCAGTGGGTCAGAAGTTTACATATGCTAAGTTGACTGTGCCTTTCAACAGCTTGGAAAATTCCAGAAATTTATGTCATGCTTTAGAAGCTTCTGATAGGCTAATTGACATCATTTGAGTCAATTGGAGGTGTACCTGTGGCTGTATTTCAAGGCCTACCTTCAAACTCTGTGCCTCTGCTTGACATAATGGGAAAATGAAAAGAAATCAGCAAAGACCTCAGAAAAAAAAAAAGAAGGTCTGGTTCATCCTTGGGAGCAATTTCCAAATGCCTGAAGGTACCACATTCATCTGTACAAACAATAGTACGCAAGTATAAACACCATGGGTCCACGCAACCGTCCTACCACGCATTCTGTCTCCTAGAGATGAACATACCTTGGTGTGAAAAGTGAAATTTATCCCAGAACAGCAAAGGACCTTGTGAAGATGCTGGAGGAAACAGGTACAAAAGTATCTAAATCCACAATAAAATGAGTCCTATATCGACATAACGTGAAAGGCCGCTCAGCAAGGAAGAAGCCGCTGCTCCAAAATCGCCATAAAAAAGCCAGAATACGTTTTGCGAATGCACATAGGGACAAAGATCACACTTTTGAGAGAAATGTCCTCTGGTCTGATGAAACAAAAATAGAACCGTTCGGGCCATAATGACCATCATCATGTTTGGAGGAAAAAGAGAGGGGCTTGCAAGCCGAACATGAGGTGCTTTGCTGCAGGAGGACTGGTGCACTTCACAAAATAGATGGCATCACGAGAAATGAAAATTGTGTGGATATATTGAAGCAACATCTTAAGACATCAGTCAGGAAGTTAAAGCTTGATCGCAAATGGGTCTTCCAAGTGGACAATGACCCCAAGCATACTTCCAAAGTTGTGGCAAAATGGCTTAAGGACAACAAAGTCAAGGTATTGGAGCGGCCATCAAAGCCCTGAATCCCATAGAAAATTTGTGAGCAGACCTGAAAAAGCGTGTGTGAGCAAGGAGGCCTACAAACCTGACTCAGTTACACCAGCTGTGTCAGGAGGAATGGGCCAAAATTCACCCAACTTATTGTGGGAAGCTTGTGGAAGGCTCCCTGAAACATTTGACCCAAGTTAAGCCTATTGTAAATCCGACAACGCGGTTCGATTACCAAGATTCTAAGCTTTTGAATTGTGTACAACACTTGTATTTTCATGAATGTTAAATACTATTTTTGTAATTTGAATTTGGCGCTCCTCATTTCACCAGATGTTTTCGTAGGTGGGACGCTAGCGTGCCACCGATCCCTAAGAAGTTAAATATATTTGGCTAAGGTGTATGTAAACTTCCAACTTCAACTGTAAGTATTCAGACCCTTTCCTCAGTACTTTATTGAAGCACCTTTGGCAGCAATTACAGTCTTGAGACGCTACAAGCTTGGCACAACTGTATTTGGAGAGTTTCTCCCATTCTTCTCTGCAGATCCTCTCAAGCTCGGTCAGGTTGGATGAGGACCGCTGCTACACAGCTACTCCGGAGTTGTCTTGCCTGTGTTCTCAGGGTCATTGTCCTCTTGGAATGTTGTCCTGAGTGCTCTGGAGCAGGTTCTCAGACTGGGGTAAAGGTTTTCATCAAAGATCTCTGTACTTTGCTCCGTTCATCTTTCCCTCGATCCTGACTAGTCTCCAAGTCCCTGAAAAACATCCCCACAGCATGGTACTGCCACCACCATGCTTAACTGTAGGGATGGTGGCAGGTTTCCTCCAGATGTGACGCTTGGCATTCAGGCCAAATAGTTCATCTTGGTTTCATCAGACCAGAGAATCTTGTTTCTAATGGTCTGAGTCTTTAGGTGCATTTTGGCAAACTCCAAGCGGGCTGTCATGTGCCTTTTACTGAGGAGTGGCTTCCATATGGCCACTACCATAAATACCTGATTGGTGGAATGCTGCAGAGATGCTTTTCCTTCTGGAAGGTTCTCCAATCTCCACAGAGGAAGCTCTGTCAGATTGACCATTGGGTTATGGTCACCTCCCTGACCAAGGCCTTTCACCACCAATTGCTCAGTTTGGCCAGGATGGCCAGCTCTAGGAAGAGTCTTCCATTTAAGAATGGAGACCACTGTCCTTGGGGACCTTCAATACTGTAGACATTTTTTTGTACCCTTCCCCAGATCTGTGTCTTGATACAATCCTGGCTCCGAGCGCAATGGACAATTCTAGACAGGTGTGTGCCTTTCCAATTCATATCCAATCAATTGAATTTACAACAAGTGGACTCCAATCAAGTTTTTTTTATACATCTCAAGGATGATCAATGCAAACAGGATGCACCAGAGCTCAATTTTAAGTCTCATATCAAATGGCCTGAATATTTACGTACGTTTTTTTATTTATTTTTAATACATTTGCAAAAATGATTAAAAACCTGTTTTCGCTTTGTCATTATGGGGTAGTGTGTGTAGATTAATGAGGGGAAAAATGTAATCCATTTTAGAATACAGCTGTAATGTAACAAAATGTGGAGAAAGTCAAGGGGTATGAATACTTTCCGAATGCACTGTATGTAGCGCAACAAACTACCTCCACAGCTTTAGACACAGACTCACCCTGGAGAAGAGGGTGTTGAGGCAGTGGACTTTCTGCCTCTCTGTGACATAGGCATAGTACTGGGTGATGCCCTTCAGTGTCAGCTCATCCATCAGGTTGATCTCATAGGGCTTTGAAAGGTGCTTCGCCTGTAGAGGGGGACAGGGGTAAACATATTGCAATTGAGTGTAAAGACAATTCAGTCGTCAACTTTTAATTCAGACTACTTTCTCTTATTGAACCCCCATGCACATCTCCCCCTTGGTCTATCCAACCACCCCCTTGGTCTCCCCCTGTTCTCTCACTCTAGCCCCCAAGTTATCAAGGCAAGTCCTCTCACCATGAACTTCTGCACACTGATGGGGAAGGTGGCAGAGTAGAGTAGGATCTGACGACCCTTCGCCAGGAAGCTAATGATGTCTTCGATCAGGACCACAAAGTCCTGAGACAGCAGCTTGTCTGCCTGGAGGGAGAGTCAGGACACATTTGTTGATGACCCAGTTGAGTACAGCCTCAGCACAATAACCAAACTCAGCAAAAAAAGAAACGCCCTCTCACTGTCAACTGCGTTTATTTTCAGCAAACTTAACGTGTAAATATTTGTATGAACTTAAGATTCAACAGACAAACTGAAAAAGATCCAGACATGTGACTAACAGAAATGGAATAATGTGTCCCTAAACAAAAGGGGGTCAAAGCCAGTATCTGGTGTGGCTACCAGCTGCATTAAGTACTGCAGTGCTTCTCCTCCTCATGGACTGCACTAGATTTGCCAGTTCTTGCTGTGAGATGTTACCCCACTCTTCCACCAAGGCATCTGCAAGTTCCCAGACATTTCTGGGGGTAAACCCCGTAGCGCTGGTTTAGGCGTTTCACAGTACAGACATTGTAATTTATTGCCGTCCTCATGCCTCCTTGCAGGCATGCCTAAGGCATGTTCACGCAGATGAGCAGGAACCCTGGGCATCTTTCTTTAAGTGTCCTATGTTTTCATAACTGTGACCTTAATTGCCTACTATCTGTAAGCTGTTAGTGTCTTAACTTCTTAGGCAGAAGCGCACGAGGTGACCGTTTGAGACCCTGGCGTGCCCAAAGTAAAATGCCTCCCATTCAGGCCCAGAAAATAGGATATGCACATATTTAGTACCATTGGATAGGAAACACTGAATTTTCTAAAAGTGTTAGACAAATGGTTATGAGTAAAACAGAACGGATATGGCAGGCGAAACCCCAAGGGTTTCTGTCCTGGAAAAAGTGGTTTTGACAGAGTGCCTCATTTGGAACCCCTCCCTTATGAAAATGCCCATATAAGGGCATATGAATGCAGTACCTATTGTTTCCTCTGGATGTCAACAGTCTCGAGACAGTGTACAGATTTTTTTTGAATGCTATTAGAGCAGAGAAGAAGAGAAATCAGGAAGTGTCCCCTTGGAAGTCAACAGAAGAGAACGCGCGCTCCCGAGAAGGCACGCTCTGTGTTTTTTTCTGTTCTTATAGCCCAGTTTATATTCCGGTTGATTTATTATAGTAAATATACGTAAAAAAAGTGTTCCTAAGGATACATTTAAAATGATTTTTGATTGTTCTTGGACAAGTTTATAGGTATAAGTTGAACGAGTTCTCTTCACGTTTCAATGGAGGAGTGGAGGCTGTAGTTTCTGATTATAACGCGCAAACCAAATGGAGATTTATGGATAAAATACATTACTTTTTCTAACAAAAGAACCATGGATTGTCTTCGTTGGACACTTAGGAAGACCTCAGCAGAAGTTCTTCAACAGGTAATTGATTTGTTTTCGCTGTGATATGTGTTATGTGTGAACCGTGAAGGCTAATGAATTCATGGTAATGGCAAAAATATGTGAGGTGCTACCCTCAAACAATCAAATGTGCTGCTTTCGCCGTAAAGCCTTTTTGAAATCTGACAACGCTGTGATATTACCAAGAAACAGAGCTTTTGATGAGTATGAAACACTTGTATATTGGTGGATGTTTAATAATTCAACTTTTGGATTTTGAATTTGGCGCCTTGCATTTCACCTGGTAGTGTCGGGAGTGGGGGCGCTAGCGCACCACTGATCCCTAAGAAGTTAACGACCGTTCCACAGGTGCATGTTCATTAATTGTTGTTTATGGTTCATTGAACAAGCATGGGAAACAGTGTTTAAACCCTTTACAATGAAGTGAAGTTATTTGGATTTTTACAAATTATCTTTGAAAGACAGGGTCCTGAAAAAGGGACGTTTCTTTTTTTGCTGAGTTTATGTTCAAACAGAGCAGGTGGCAAAGTGGGGCTACTTTCACTTGGCTTATTAAACCAATATTATTCCAGTAGAAAAACATGTGCAACTACAGAGTCTTGACAAAAAAAATATGCTTTCCAGATTTCATAACATATGCCACTTTAATAAAACAACCGGAGATGCTCACCTCATCCATCACCATCATCTGCACTTTATCCACTTTGGCCACGCCCTTCTTTATCAGGTCCAGGATCCTGCCTGGTGTGGCTATCACCACATGCACTGAGAGACAAGGAACGAGATAGAAAAAAAGAGTGAAAATAAACACTAAGAAAATAAACAGTAAGTACTAGGGATGTGCATCTTTTCCTTTTAAGACAATTTGTTACACATCCAGACAAATCGTCTCAGACACAGGTACGATACGTTTTAGTTTGAAGCGATTCAGTGTGATTCGGTTTGGTTAGAGCAGGGGTGGGCAACTCCAGTCTGAGGGCCTGATTGGTGTCCCACGTTCTCCATCCATAGCAAACAGCTGATTAATCAAATTGCATTCTAAACTGAAGATTAGGGTCCGGATTCACAAAACATTACTTACGAAAAAACGTAAGAAGTTTAAGGAAAAAAATAGGAAGTTCATAAGATAGTTCGTAAATGCAATTTCTCAAAATGTTCTTAGGAACTTCGTAAATATCATGTGGCATTGACATTAGTGACGTGCTTGAAACCAAAAAATAAGCCTGTGTGACAGGGATGATCGGATTTGGTTTTTTTTTTTCCCCCCCACACAGACCAGCTATATCAAAATCAAAAGCGGATGACCAAGAAAAGAGATTGAAGTGATGCAGGATATAGCAGCCAGGAAAAGGTTGCTGTTGGGGAGACTTGATAACTGCGGGGTCACTGCAGAGACCAAAAATGGGCGAGAGTGGCAGTGTCTGTGCAGTCGGGGGTATGGCAAGGGTCAGCGACGCTGTAAAAAAGAAGTGGTCTGACATCAAGTCAGGCTGCTAAGAAGGAAGCTGAGACCATTCATGTAGACCAGCTGGAGTAGAAGGTGTCGTCCATCAGTGAGGGTGGTGGAGGGACTGCGCGACAGGTAAGTTAGTTAGCTAGCTAACGTGTAAAGACGTTATAGCCAACATAGCTACTAACGTTAGCCATGTTCTTCTTTGCAAATTGACAAGATCGCGCTAGCCATTTAACACTTCTAGAATATATTGTTAATCGCTAGCTAGCTAGCTAATGCGTGTTTAATTTGTATTCTTGCTGTATTTAAAATATCCGGTAGCCAACTGTCTGTGGCGCAAAGAAAACGTTCATGGTTACAAAAGTATCCATTCGTCTCAAGACAAGGGTTTAGCTGTCCTTAAGTTCAGGATTTCTTCTTGGAAATGTACTTAAGCATTACTTTCAAGAATCCCATTTCAAATAACTTTGAGGAATAGCAACTTCGCTTAAGAAAGTTAAGTCTACAGTTTAAGGTTTTGTGAATCTGGCCCAGGGTGACTATTGGAGTCCGGTGTTAACTGGGGCAAAACTGACACCAAATCAGGCCCTCGAGGACTGGAATTGCCCACCCCTGGATTAGAGGAACATATCGATGCGATGCACTAACATCTGTTGCATAAACACATTAATTTTCCATTCTAAATTAAAATCTGCTGCAGATGGCGCTCATGAGCTTTTTTTCTTGTATTTAACTAGGCAAGTCAGTTAAGAACAAATGCTTATTTACAATGACGGCCTACTGGGGAAGTGCCTTGTACAGGGGCAGAACGACAGATTTTTTTACCTTGTCAGCTCTGGGATTCTATCCAGCCCACGCTCTAACCACTAAGCTATCCTCCGCCCCTGGGCCTGTCTGAGCTGACTGTGTGTAAATGATGCATGCAGGCATCTGATCCATAAGGAAAATAACCCACTAAGGAATGTCATTTTTACTGATTAAGTGTCAGAGGAGATAAATATTTATACATTACTAACAATAAAAAAAAATTGCTATGACACAGCCAATGAATATATAGCGCAACTTTTGATTTCACCCGTATCATAATCGTCCGGTTTAGACTCCTGAAACGTAACTCTGGACCTCGAAGTCAGTTCCACTGCATTTTCCCGTTATTCATTCTAAATCAGGGACTGATTTAGACCTGCGACACCAGGCGTGCACGATTAATGATCAGGTAGAACAGAAAACCAGCAGGCTCCGGACCTCGTAGGGTAAGAGTTGAATAACCCTGGTTTAGACCGTTTGGAAGTTGACGGACTCGGAGTGAGCTTGTATTCTTCTCTAGCGCCGACCATGTAGTACAGGTAGACAAAGTGATTTGCTGTCCTCGTTAAGAAATTATCAACTTTTACCATATATATCTAAAAATGACTAGACAGATTGTTTTAAGCAAATCTACTGCTGATATTGAACAATCCAAATAAAACTGAATGTATGCCCTGATCAGCATGTAGCCTACCTACCTTTTCCAAAATGCATTTGATAAAAATAACCAAGAAAATGTAATTGGTTGTCACTCAACTAATATTGCACAAGCCATTTTACCAACATTTGAATGCTGAAGGTGAGTCAAAGATATGCCAGATCAGGAATATACCTACCCATCAGGAATATACCTACCCATCGTTGGTCAGCGTGGCGAAGCTGCACACAGGACGCAGATTGACTAGGCTACTGATATTGACTGGGGTTGTTGGGCATGCAAAATTACTTCTAGATCAATGCCTGTCAACATAATTAAATGCTTAGTTCAACACTGAAGGAGAGGACACAGTTGCCATAAAATATTTGGTATTTACAGAAGTAATTTGAGCAAAGAAAAAGATTGTCGATTCGTAACGTTTGAATAGATTTTCTGACAATGCATGCTACATTTGGATTGGTTTGGGGTCCCGCAGATCAATGCACTCATATCTTAAAAATTTAAATCAGGGACCTATCATTACAGCAGACCAAAGAACTAATACACTATATTTACACACAAAAGTATGCGGACCCCTCTTCAAATGAGTGGATTTGGCCATTTCAGCCACACCCATTGCGGACCGGTGTATAAAAACAGCCATGCAATCTCCATAGACAATCATTAACAGTAGAATGGCCTTACTAAAGAGCTCAGTGACTTTCAATGTGGCACCGTCATAGGATGCCATCATTCCAGCAAGTCAGTTATTCAAATTTCTGCCTCGGTCAACTGTATGTGCTGTTATTGTGAAACGTAAACATCTAGGAGCAATAATGGCTCCTAGATGGCACACAAGCCTAAGATCACCGTGCGCAATGCCAAGCGTCAGCTGGAGTGGTGTTATAAAGCTCAACGCCATTGGATTCTGGAGCAGTGGAAATGCATTCTCTGGAGTGATGAATCAAGCTTCACCATCTGGCAGTCCAAAGGACAAATCTGGGTTTGGCAGATCCCAGGAGAATGCCAACTGCCCCAAGGGAGGACTAACTCCATATTAATGCCCATGATTTTTGAATGAGATGTTCAACGGGCAGGTGTCCACATATACTACATGACCAAAAGTATCAAACATTTGAATCTGGGACTGATCATTACAGCCCTAGTAAGTACTTAATATAAAAGGCACATAATGAAGAGCTGCACAATATGCTGTTGTGTAACACACGGGCAAGTCTCTTGATCGACAGCCAAACTGGATTTAAAGTTAAAGTAACAAAATTCAGTGTCAGTCACACAAGCAAACAATATCCATAATGTCTGTAGAGCTATGATCAGCTGCAATTCTTCACACATTGGTTACTACACTACAGCTACTCTATAACCCTTTCGACTGCCCGTCCCCCGTGGCTGAGAGGTAGTAGCAGTTACCAGTCTCGTCCAAACGCATGATGTCATCCCGCAGGTTGGTGCCTCCCGTTGTGGCCATGACCTTGACCCCGCCCATGTGCTTGCTCACCTGGATGCTGATCTGGCTCACCTGCAGGGCCAACTCTCGTGTAGGAACCATCACCATGGCTGCAGAGAGGAGGGGAAGGGGAGAGAAAGAGGAAGACATTTAAGGATAGAGCAGAGAAAAAGGGGTTTGGGGAATGAGGGACAAAATAAAATAAATCTCCACAAATCATTTTGAAAAAATAACCTATAAATGGAGACCTTTAAAAAGCTCAATTTCACTGACAGGTGATGAGCTCAGGCACTGGCTTAGCTGAATGTAATTTATCCAACTCACTAAACTCAAGTGGCCTTGACATATTATGAATCTGTGGCATGCTGTTCCCTTGTGGTCCAGCTCTATTACAGCACACTGTGTGTGGGCGTTAGGTTTGTGACAGTGGGCCTGTCCATATGTCAGGGATTCCGTGTCCCACCAGGCGTGCTCGGCCGTAGTAATGTCGTCTCCATACACTGAATGTGTGCTTACTTGTGCATCAATCTAGTGAATTGTTCAGGAAACTACATAGGGGTATTCACCAGTGATTACGTCACAATAGGCAAAATTAATCATAAAACATTAAGGGCAGATTTCATAGACAGACTTTGTACCAAAATTGATTAAAACAAGCAAATGAGATCACATGGACTGATGTTAAAAGGGCATTGAGTAGCATCTGGTGTAGTTCTCACCCTGTATGTGGTCCTTCTTCAGGTCTATCCTCTCCAGGAGAGGAATGAGGTAGGCTCCGCTTTTCCCGGTGCCATTCTTAGCCCGGGCCAGGATGTCCCTTCCTGACAGAGCAATGGGGATGCTCTCCTCCTGGGGACAGACAGACACAGGTTGGTGAGAGACACCGTTCACAAACACTAACACACATTAAACAAAGTTCCAAAATAGTCATGGACAGAGCAGCGGAGGGAAGTCACCTGTACAGGAGACGGTTTCTCCCAGCCCATCTCAAAGATCCCCATCAGTAGCTCTCGCTTCAGGCAGTAGTCCTCAAACTCATTCCCCTTGGTCGATGTCACATCCTGGGGAAAGAGTAGACGGTCAAGGTTGAAGCTTGGGTCATGATTGATGGATTTAAATGAGTCTGCTTTGTTAAACTGTGAATGTGTCACTAGGACTTACTGATGTTCTAAATCTGCAGTCTTTCTGTGGAAGCTGCAGGCACTTCTTCCAGTCATCACCAAACCGGATGCTCCCACTGCCCTGGGGAATGTTACCTCCCTTCTGGTGGGCATCTGGTTGTGGGGCCGTTGCCAAGGATCCTGATGTTAGTCCAACTGGCTTGAGTGGTCCTCTAAACTGCCCGTTGGGCTTGTTCAGTCCCATGATGGATGTCGGGTTCTCCGTTCTTGCTGTAGACATGGCTTAGAGAGCTTTTCCTTCAGTCTGCTAATTCCTTAGTCACTCAGTGTAAAGCTAAACTTTTTTTTTTTCAATGTTTCCTTAGATCTTGTTTTTCCACTCGTGGAACTAATGTCCTTGTGTTATTTAGCTCACAAAAAAACTAAAACCTTGTTTTCAGGATTTCTAATTTAAAGAATTTATGTATACACTTATACGTACAGACCTCTTGAAAAGAAGAGTCTGGCGTATGAAAATGGTATATTTACAAGACGCTCCCCAAAAAGAGAGAAATTAGCATTTATATGAATAAATTGATCATATATCCGCTCAAAAACAAACCTATGTGAACGTGTTTCAGAATTTAACAGAGTTCAAACATCTAAAGTGAATTATCCTGAAGCAGTCTTATTCCTGGTGAAAATAGCTTTTTCTGAAGTCTCTTCTCTCTGTGTACAACAACCGGTTAAGTTTTTAATATTGTTTCTATGTTCAAAGATCTTTTAAGCTTTTTTCCTGGACTGAAGTGGTCGTACGTTTCTTTTTTAGAGTCTCAAGTGCTTTTAGTCTTCTACATTTAAACAGACCTGTACTGTCCTCTGATTCACATGGACTATTCCTATGTTTCTGAGTCTTTCAACTTTGTGTGTTTTTTGGTGTGTTATGAAGCAACAAAAAAAATCTATTGCCAACCTCAAAAAATGACTTTTACAAAACACGGAGGGAAATAGTTCCAACCCTTTGTGCTGTTCACTTGGACAGTCAATGTGTGTTCTGCTGTTGTGCTTTTTCAGTTGTTCTCTTCTTTTGCTGTGGTAGATGTGGAGCTGACACACTCCTCAGTTGCATTTGCATTCAACTCCAGGTTACCTGCACGAAAGCAACAATACATCATAAGGACAAAAACACCACACATGAAAACTTGTGTCTGTGCCACTATTAACTGTAGCTAATACTAAAATAAAATGTAGATTTTACATGTCTAAATTATTAATGAAACCAAATCTCAACTTTTAAACAAAACAACCACTAACTAGGACTGTACTTACAATGATAGAACATGTTAATTTCCAGATAGACTCGATTAGCTCACGTTAACGATACACGTTATAACTAAAATGCTCACGTGTAACTAGCTAAGTGCACCGATTAGCAAGGTGTTAAGATAGTTAGGTTACGTGGTAAAAATGGTCGATATAATAAGTGTAGTTAGCTAGTTGCCAAGTGCAGTGGTCTGGGGCAAAAGCAAAGCAGGAAAACTGTTTTAACAATATCCAAAACCTAAGTTACGAGCACACGTTAGTTACACACAAGTTGGCTGTGATAAAACACTACATTAGCTAACTAGGACTGAGCTCAACAAAATATTCCAGTTAACGTTAGCTCTGAGTTGGTGATTAGTGTACTCGTGAGACAATTAACAAATTGCAGCTAACATAGACCCACAATTGGTTTACCAGCAAACGTTAAGATGGCTAACTAATGATTGGTTGTGTGACCACAGTAACGGTAGGCAATCTTTACGTGGATAACTAACTAGCTACCTAGTGGCATTAAATGCCCGGTAAAGTAGATTAGCTAGGCTAACGTAGCTAGCTAGAGATGTGAATTCAGCTAGTCAACTACCGCTAGCTAGCTACGTTAGCTGTGATAACGTGTTAATCGAAGTTTTGGGGCTGAGTTAGTTTTGACTGACAACTTTGAGGCTAACAGTAACTTCACGACACAAGTTCGAGTAGAGGCTATTTAGATAGTCGACAGATTTTAAAGTAAAAATCTTAATAAATAGCTAGCACGTTTGCTTCGCAAACATTGCTGGTTAGCTAGCTAAGTTAGCTAACTATAATAACTAACGTTAAGCGTAGCCTGACTGGTCGACTCTCCTTCAAACATACTAGCCTAGGCAGCCGAGTAGCGCCCATGCACTCAGCTACTTCAAACAAATACAACATGTTACCTTAATGTTCATCGGACGTCTTCTCTCGTTAACTTAATTGAAGCAAGTGTTCCAAGTATTATGATTTTGTTTGTGTTTCGTGAAACCCACCGACTAGTCTCTCTTTTGTCTCTTCTTAAAAAAAAATGACAATTCAACATGGCCGCGCGCTCGCCTTTAGCTTGTTGTCTCTTTCGCTTTCCTACTGGGTCGTCACTAGTTACCACAGCCACAAAGTCATAAACCCCGCCCATGTTTACCATTTATCTTGTTAAAATGTGATTTTAACCTGATAACCGCGTGCCTAACCTTAAAAAAGCAATTTTTTTTATTTTAATGCATTTTTACGATATAACCAATTTTTACTTTGTGGCTGTGGTAGCTAATGGAACCCTTCGTTCGTCTGGCTGCGCAGGTACATTAACTATCCAATCAGCGTGTCCTGTTTCGAACTCAAATTGGTTAGCACTATCTGCTTCCAGTTTCGTGAAACCCACCGACTTGTTTCTCTTTTGTCTCTTTTTTAAAAACAGAATTACAATTCAACATGGCCGCACGCTCGCCTTTAGCTTGTTGTCTCTTTTGCTTTCCTACTGGGTCGTCACTAGTTACCACAGCCACAAAGTAAAGAAAAAAAAACCCCGCCCATTTATACAATTTTCTTCTTAAAATGTGATTTTAACCTGATAACCGTGTGCCTAACCTTAAAAACCGTATGCCTAACCTTAATGCATTTTTACTATATAACCAATATTGACTTTGTGGCTGTGGTAACAAATTGAACCCTTCGTTCGTATGGCTCCGCAGGTACATGAGCTATCCAATCAGCGTGTCCTGTTTCGAACTCAACTGGATTAGTTCTATCTGGGTTCATTGGGACGTCCCTACCGTAGAACACTTGCTTCCCAGGCGAAACAGTTCGGTAGAGTTCTTGCACATATTATGACGACATTTTGTGAACTTTTTGTTAGTTTTGGACTTTTTCGGTTGTTCGGGCACATAATATTTTTTTTCTGGAGGCAAGCCGATGTCTACGCCCCTTCCTCGGTGATTGGTAGGGGGATTCTTCAATATAGTCTTTGTTGTTATTCAACCAGAGACGACTCGTTTTCATACAAATGTTTTAATTGAAAAATACTGCACACAAAATCTTAGTCGGATGTGCGCGACTAAGATCTCTTCGGTAAAAACGTCAACATTTATGACAGACCTCTAGAAAAATATATTCGATTCATTGTGACTATTTTGAGGAAGTGTAACTGGCTACGGCGTCTCAAAATGGACAAACAGTGCTATTGCCATTTTGTTCTCGTTTTTTAAGCGTAGGTCTTTATTTGCCAGCAGCATACCACCCTGCATCCCACTGCTGGCTTGCTTCTGAAGCTGAGCAAGGGTTGATCCTGGTCAGTCCCTGAATGGGAGACCAGATGCTGCTGGAAGTGGTGTTGGAGGGCCAGTAGGAGGCACTCTTTCCTCAGGTCCCCAAAAAATATCCCAACTCTCCAGGGCAGGACATTGCCCTGTGTAGGGTGCCGTCTTTCGGATGGGACGTTAAACGGGTGTCCTGACTCTCTGAGGTCATTAAAGATCCCATGGCACTTATCGTAAGAGTAGGGGTGTTAACCCCGGTGTCCTGGCTAAATTCCAAAGCTGTCCCTCATACCATCATGGTCACCTAATCATCCCCAGCTTACAATTGGCTCATTCATCCCCCTCCTCTCCCCTGTAACTATTCCCCAGGTCGTTGCTGTAAATGAGAACGTGTTCTCAGTCAACTTACCTGGTAAAATAATGGATAAATAAAAAAAAAAATAAAGGAAGTATGTGAACACACTTGGTTCGGCTAGGCACCAGCAGAACTGAAGCACGCTGACTCATTTAACACCTATCCTTAACCATAACCCTTTGCTTAAACATTTTACATGTAAACTTCAATGGGTAGGGACGTCCACGGATTCTGCATAGCACAGACCATTTAACTAATGAAGATCGGTAAGGCAACCAAATATCACACTCATTGCAAGTAAATGTAATAAAAAATAAAAAAACAGCTAAATCAATACTAGTAATAAAAGACAGGTTAGTGCAAGAATGGTGGGGGTTGCTAAGAAAGAGGTTTTATTTTAAGCATGATACATTCCAGAAATATTAGGATATGATATCACACAATATGTGAAACCATCAATATAATATCATACAATATGTGAAACCATCAATATAATATCATACATGCCATAGCAGATGCTATTGTCCAAAGCAACTTACAGTTATGTGTGTATACATTATTAGTATGGGTGGGCCCAGCGGGAACACATTAGGTCATCACACATTAGACCTACTGCAAAAAGTTTACAAAAGCATTTTTCACTGCCCACCAACCTTGTCTTCAGATCTCCAACCAACATCTGACAATATGAGGGTGAGTAACTTCATAAAAGAGGGGAATAGTTGAGTACCTGTCTTCTTCCTCAGTTGCTATTGGCAGAGGGAGAGTGGCAGTGTCCTCAATACACCAGAGGCAGATGCTTACGGCATTAGCAGGTTTCAGTTAGGCTGCCGCCTAGCCGAAGTCGGTTAGGTGAACCGCACGAGTGAGCTTGCATACTCTCTTAAAAGACCTTCGCTTGAAAAAAAAAGAAGCGTCAATAGTACTGTTTGTCCCTTTTTTGACACCGTAGCCAGTATATATTTTCTCAAAATGGTCAATCTAAGAAACAAAAAACGAAATGTCATTCATTTTCAAATTTTTGACGAGGAGATCTTAGTGGCACAATTTGACATCTATCTAAGATATTTGGTGCAGTATTTGTCAATGAAATGTGCGTGAAAACAAGTAATCTCTCGTTGAATGACATCAAATACTTTATTGAAGAATCCCTACTGTTGACCAATCACCGACGAAGGGGTGTAGACTTCGGCTTGCCGAACAAGCGAAGAAAAAGAAAATCTTACCAAAGTCCAAAACGAGCTAAATGTCATCATGATATATGCACAAACTCTTCCTAACTGTTTCAGCTGGGAAGGATGCGGACGCCTTTACGCCCATCTGCCATCCCCGCCCACAACGCCTTAGCCAAACTGAAACCTACTTGAAGTTTCCACGTCATCTCCCGACGCCCTTAGACATGGGTGGATGTCGAATACTGACTTGTATCAGGGGTGACCTGGCTGGGTTCTCAACCTTTTTTGGTTACTCTACCACAAGTACATTATTCTCTGCCTGAAGTACCCCCTCATGTACATTTTTACCAGTAAGGCTATGGTCTCATGAGTCTTCTCAAGTACCCTCTGCGGATAGGTGCTAGTACGCCTGGTTGAGAACCACTTAGGTCAACCAATTGGTTGGGTTTTTACATGGGGTGTCATTCTGAAAGTACAGGCTTTCAACGTTCTCTGTCACACCACATCTCCATCAGTAGAAAGGGGTTGAGGTTCTCACATGGAAAAATGTACTGCTGCATGTCATCTATTGGACATCTACATTACTGTGAGGGTTGATGAGTGTTGACATGTCTTGAATGAGTTGTTTGTGAGACCAGTTTGTTCCATGTGTCAGAAAAAGTACTGAACAGTAAGAGATGATGTTGAGTGACATCTACATCAGCACACAATGAGTTGGACGGTTAGACAGGAAAGCATGTCACATAAATCTCCCTCAAGCCTAATATTATGAGTATTTCCTTCATTTAATTAGATGTTGTGGTTAGCCACATAGCTGATGACTTCCCCAATTGTCACTCCTTTTCTGAACAATTGTGCATTAGGCTCATAAAGGCTGTCACATTATAATTCTTTATTTGGATTTTGTAATATCAGAACCATGTGAACACTTGTGGAGTTATATTGAATAAAAACAAATAATAATGTTAGAGCTAAAATTCAAAGATAGGATGACACCTGCTCCAGTTGATTTCATTGGTTGTAATCATACCCATACATGTTTGCATCACTTTTTAAAATAAAAACGGAAGCATTGTCATTTGATTGTCAGTCTTTCATATGTATTTTAAGGTGATCAACTGTATATTGTACTGAATTCAGTTAAGAGGGGTGTTGTAAATCTAGCTTTGTGGTTTCCCCTGCAGAACGTCATAACTTTGCTCTCTAACAGAATGTTAGTCACTGTGTCCAGGTGATCACCGAGCCGGTTAGTTCAGTCTTTCTCTGCTGTGTGAGACTAACTTAAATATCAGAATACATACAGTACTTTACATTCTGTTCTCTACAATGGTGCAGTTATACATATAATTGTGATATGAAAAAGGTACATATAAAAAGGCTGGATGCTCAATTAACTATGGACTCACAATTATCTGCAGCAAGAAAATCAATTACATCAGGTCTTTATAACATTCAGGTCTGTTAAAAATTTAAAAAAGGAGTCTACTTGATTAATTTCAAACTAGTTTTTCAAGGGCTCTATAAAGCAACATTATTGCTGCACCGTGTGATAAACTTCAGATAAGTTTTGATGATTTGCAATATGGATCTACTTCGTCATGGAGGTGACCAAACAAGTTCAGATTCCACCACTCATCTTAATCTTACATTGTCATGCCAACCTTGGCCTTTTCACTGGAAATCATCCCCATCAAGTCAGGAGACAGGAGATCACTCATCATGATGATTATAACTGCATGTACACATGACGCAAAGACGCAGCTGCTTGTGGAATAAACAAGAATGAAAGATCAAACCCGAAGGGTACAAATAAGTCGGAGCAAAATGCATAACATTATGAAATAATATTTCATAAATCTGTTTATTTGAATACAAAAATATGACAGATTAGATATATGCAGATAAATGGGACAAACCTAACGTTTTTACTGGACTAATGACCTATACTGAGGATAGTAGAATTTTCACAAACAAATTTAGTGTCATAGGGGAAATATACAAATCACCCAATTTGTAGCTTTTTCAATCTCATAAAACATACAACCAGTATTATGCAAAGTGTGTTTTAGGACAGAATTACAATCAGTGGTTAGTTATGATTATCAATAAACATAGGACATGTTATCACATACTGAAGCAGGATAAGGAGAGTGTGGTCAAAGGTTACTAGATGACTACAATAGGCATAATCTGTCCCAGGATGGCATTTAGGTGGGCAAGATGTTTACCATAAATACATCTTGATTTGATGGCTCACCTTGCATGGTGATGAGGAAGAAAATGTTGCCTTTTTTCAATTTTCAAATTAAATATACCTTCCTTCCTGCAACCCGCCTCACCCAATGTGGTACGGATCTGCAAATTTGTTTTGGACCATATAACTGGAACCTCCATCAGAAGCTAGCCAGCTAATTAGCTACTAGCTTTTTAGTCATTGTTAGCCACTGCTAGCAGTCTTTACATTTAGCTCGGACTCCAGCCACTTTAGCCCGGATAGTCCAGATAATACCTGCCAGTCTGCACAGCACGATATCAGCCCTGAGCATATAGGACTGCTTTTTTTCACACTACATCACCAGATTCCTGCCGCAAGCTCTGGACCATCTGGACCGGATCTTCGCAGCTAGCTAGTTGCTACCGAGTGGCTATTGTGGCTAACGCCCTTGTCCAGAAGCATGCACCAGCTAGCCTTGAGCTAGGTCCATTTCCCGGCTAACAAACAAAGTACACCAACTACAATACCTCTCTTGCCAATTGCCCTGGACCTTTTGTCGACACGGAGCCCCGCCGATCTATCACGACTGGTCTGCTGACGTAATTCGGCGGATGTGCTCTCAACCGGCCTCTGCGTCGTGGATGTTGGTGTTGATCCATCTGCTAGCCCCGGCCTGCTAGCTTCCTGAACGCCATGTCTCCCGCTCGCCTTGCATAGTAATTGACTACCGAACGGCTCCCTGTTTCATCTTTGCTGCTCATTGGACCCTATAATCACTCGGCTACACAGCTGATGCCTGCTGGACTGTTCATTAACACAGTACTTCATTTTGTTTATCTGTCGGCCTCAGCCTCAGGCCCTGTGTGTAGCTAACTGACCCTCTCTGCCCATTCATCGCCATTTACCCGTTGTTGTCCTAGCTGTTTACCCGTTGTTGTCTTAGCTCTCCCAATCAACACCTGTGTTCTCTAACGTCAATATGCCATGTATACTGTTGTTTAGAGCAGCTCTCATTGTTTTATTTTACTGCGGAGCCCCTAGTCCTGCTCAACATGCCTCAGATAGCCCCCTTGTCCCACCCCCCACACATGCAGAGACCGCACCTAGCTTAACTGGCGCCTACAGAGATGAAACCTCTCTCATCGTCACTCAATGCCTAGGTTTATCCTCACTGTACTCGCACTCTACCATACCCTTGTCTGTACACTATGCCCTGAATATATTCTACCACGTCCAGAAATATGCTCCTTTTATTCTCTGTTCCCAAAGCACTAGATGACCAGTTCTTATAGCCTTTAGCCATACCCTCATCCTACTCCTCCTCTATTCCTCTGGTGATGTAGAGGTTAACCCAGGCCCTGTGTGTCCACAGGCGCTCTCATTTGTTGACTTCTGCAACCGTAAAAGCCTTGGGTTCATGCATGTTAACATCAGAAGCCTCCTCCCTATGTTTGCTTTATTCACTGCTTTAGCACACTCCGCCAAGGCTGATGTCCTAGCCGTGTCTGAATCCTGGCTTAGGAAGGCCACCAAAAATTCTGAAATTTCCAGCCCCAATTACAATATTTTCTGTCAAGACAGAACTGCTAAAGGGGCGGAATTGCAATCTACTGTATAGATAGCCTGCAGAGTTCTGTCATACTATCCAGGTCTATGACCAAACAGTTCGAGCTTTTAAAGATCCATCTCTCCAGAAATAAGTCCCTCATTGTTGCTGCTTGTTGTAGACCCCCCTCAGCTCCCAGCGGTGCCCTGGACACCATATGTGAATTGAGAGTTCGTACTGCTAGGTGACCTAAATTGGGATATGCTTAACACCCCAGCCGTCCTACAATCTAAGCTAGATGCCCTCAATCTCACAGAAATTATCAAGGAACCTACCAGGTACAAACCCAAATCCGTAAACATGGGCTCCCTCATAGATATCATCCTGACCAACTTGCCCTCTAAATACACCTCTGCTGTTTTCAACCAGGATCTCAGCGATCACTGCCTCATTGCCTGCGTCCGCTATGGGTCTGTGGTCAAACGACCACCCCTCCTCACTGTCAAGCGCTCCCTAAAACACTTCTGCGAGCAGGCCTTTCTAAGCGACCTGGAAGGATATTGACCTCATCCCGTCAGTAGAGGATTCCTGGTTGTCCTCACCATCTTAAATGAGCAAACCCCTTTCAAAAAATGTAGAACTAAGAACAGATATAGTCTTTGGTTCACTCCAGACTTGACTGCCCTTGACCAGCACAAAAACACCTTGTGACGTACTGCAGTTTTGGGACATTGTAAAGTCCATGGAGAATAAGAGTACCTCCTCCCAGCTGCCCAATGCACTGAGACTAGGAAACACTGTCACCACTGATAAATCCATGATAATCGAGAATTTCAATAAGCATTTCTCTACGGCTGGCCATGCTTTCCACCTGGCTACCCCAACCCCGGCCAACAGCTCTACACCCCCCGCAGCAACTGCCTCAGCCACGCTGGTCCTAAACGATATCATAACCACCATCGATAAAAGACAGTACTGTGCAGCCGTCTTCATCGACCTGGCCAAGGCTTTCTACTCTGTCAATCACCATATTCTTATCGGCAGACTCAACAGCCTTGGTTTCTCTAATGGCTGCCTCGCCTGGTTCACTAACTACTTCTCAGATAGAGTTCAGTGTGTCAAATCGGAGGGCCTGTTGTCCGGACCTCTGGCAGTCTATGGGGGTGCCCAGGGTTCAATTCTTGGGCCGACTCTTTGCTCTGTATATATCAATGATGTCGCTCTTGCTGCGGGTGATTCTTTGATCCACTTCTACGCAGACGACACCATTCTGTATACATCTGGCCCTTCTTTGGACACTGTGTTAACAAACCTTCAAACGAGCTCCAACGCCATACAACACTCCTTCCGTGGCCTCCGACTGCTCTTAAATGCAAGTAAAACTAAATGCATGCTCTTCATGCGATCGCTACCCGCCCGCCCGACTAGCATCACTACTCTGGACGGTTCTGACTTAGAATATGTGGAAAACTATTAATACCTAGGTGTCTGGCTAGACTGTAAACTCTCCTTCCAGACTCACATTAAGCATCTCCAATCCAAAGTTAAATCTAGAATTGGCTTGCTATTTCGCAACAAAGCCTCCTTCACTCATGCTGCCAAACATACCCTCGTAAAACTGACTATCCTACCTATCCTTGAATTCGGCGATGTCATTTACAAAACAGCCTCCAACACTCTACTCAGCAAATTGGATGCAGTCTAGCACAGTGCCATCCGTTTTGTCACCAAAGCCCCATTTCTACCCACCACTGCGACCTGTATGCTCTCGTTGGCTGGTCCTCGCTACAGATTCATCGCCAAACCCACTGGCTCCAGGTCATCTATAAGTCTTTGCTAGGTAAAGCTCCGCCTTATCTCAGCTCACTGGTCACCATAGCAACACCCACCCGTTGCATGTGCTCCAGCAGGTATATTTCACTGGTCATCCCCAAAGCCAACACCTGCTTTGGCCGCCTTTCCTTCCAGGTCTCTGCTGCCATTGACTGGAACGAATTACAAAAATCACTGAAGTTGGAGACTTATATCTCCCTCACTAACTTTAAGCGTCAGATGTCAGAGCAGCAAACCGATTGCTGCAGCTGTACACAGCCAGTCTGTAAATAGCCCATCCAACCAACTACCTACCTCATCCCATATTTGTTTTTGTTTTTCTGCTCTTTTGCACACCAGTATTTCTACTTGCACATCCTTATCTGCACATATATCACTCCAGTGTAAATTGCTAAATTGTAATTACTTCGCCAATATTGGCCTATTTATTGCCTTACCTCTTTACTTCATTTGCACACACTGTATACAGATTTCTGTTTGCCATTGTCTCTGAAGGGTTTGTTTGTAAATGTGATCATGTGGGTATTGCAAGAAAAATATATTGGAAATGAGCTATACCCTTACTATAATCGATTGTGTTTTGGACACACTTGTAATGAATGTTAGAATTTCTCTTACCGTCCTGAAGTGAGGGTTCAGTGGTAATGCTGATTTGCTTGGACATGCGTTGCTGGATGTGGGGATTCTGGTCCAGCAGTTGAATCGTCACTTGTCTGGGGCTGGGGCTGGGGCAAGGGCACTGGAGTTGGTCCTCATAATTTCCTGTGACTAAGCGCACATAGACTCCAAACAACATTTCACAAAGATAAATGGCAATCTGGTAGGCATAGCCCTCTGGGGAGTAATACCTGGGGCTGTACACAACGGTGTTAGTCACTGGTGGTTAAAAGATTCTCAAAGTCTCTAATCTGCCAGGTTTGATGGGATGTTCGGTTTCTGACGGGTTGATGTCATCGATGGAAAACCCGCCGGTAGACTGTCCTGCTCCTTTACGCACCTCAAACTTCACCTGGAAGGTTTTGGTGCCATTCAAGGGCACGTGGTAGGGCTTCCAGTGAGATCCTGGGGAACCTTCAGAGAGAGACACTCGAGATGAAACAATTAATTCCATCAATGAATTTTCCAAGTGGTTGATTCACCTTCTCATCATCCTAATCTGCGATCTGTCCCATGAGGCGGAGAGTTCCTTTAGGGTCTCTCTCATCACGGTACTCTCTGATCCAGATGTTTAGCTGGTCTAACTCATTACCACTGTGGCAGTAGTAGAACTGCAGACACTGGACACTGCACTTCCTGCTGGGAGTCATCTCCTTGCTCTCCAGCCGGGCTGTGTCCCCCTCCTGGCCTGACGAGGTGCTGGCATGCATGAAGAAACCAGTACCTGGTTAAGTAGGGTGAGCAGTTTTAACAATTGTCTGATGACTTTGATATTTGTATCTAATGGTCCTACAGCACAAGTTCAGTTTACTGTCTGTATTAACAGCATTTTCATGAAGGAGTCAACTGTTGGTAAAGTGTGAACTGTACTACAGCGTTAAATCTCACCTTCTGTCTTCCCCAAGTTGGTGAAATCGGAGTAGGGCCCCCCAATGACAGTTTTCATTATTTTCCAGCCACCTACCAAACTCTTGGTGCAGCGACTCATCCCACACAATCTCTGGTTGTCGAAGTTGCAATGTTCCATTGATGAAATCGATTTTTCTACAGGAGGAAAATAATATACAGTGGGGAAAAAAAGTATTTAGTCAGCCACCAATTGTGCAAGTTCTCTCACTTAAAAAGATGAGAGAGGCCTGTAATTTTCATCATAGGTACACTTCAACTATGACAGACAAAATGAGGAAACAAAATCCAGAAAATCACATTGTAGGATTTTTATTAATTTATTTGCAAATTATGGTGGAAAATAAGTATTTGGTCAATAACAAAAGTTTATCTCAATACTTTGTTATATACCCTTTGTTGGCAATGACAGAGGTCAAACGTTTTCTGTAAGTCTTCACAAGGTTTTCACACACTGTTGCTGGTATTTTGGCCCATTCCTCCATGCAGATCTCCTCTAGAGCAGTGATGTTTTGGGGCTGTCGCTGGGCAACACGGACTTTCAAAGATTTTCTATGGGGTTGAGATCTGGAGACTGACTAGGCCACTCCAGGACCTTGAAATGCTTCTTACGAAGCCACTCCTTCGTTCGGGCGGTGTGTTTGGGATCATTGTCATGCTGAAAGACCCAGCCACGTTTCATCTTCAATGCCCTTGCTGATGGAAGGAGGTTTTCACTCAAAATCTCACGATACATGGCCCCATTCATTCTTTCCTTTACACGGATCAGTCGTCCTGGTCCCTTTGCAGAAAAACAGCCCCAAAGCATGATGTTTCCACCCCCATGCTTCACAGCAGGTATGGTGTTCTTTGGATGCAACTCAGCATTCTTTGTCCTCCAAACACGACGAGTTGAGTTTTTACCAAAAAGTTATATTTTGGTTTCATCTGACATTCTCCCAATCCTCATCTGGATCATCCAAATGCTCTCTAGCAAACTTTAGACGGGCCTGAACATGTACTGGCTTAAGCAGGGGGACACGTCTGGCACTGCAGGATTTGAGTCCCTGGCGGCGTAGTGTGTTACTGATGGTAGGCTTTGTTACTTTGGTCCCAGCTCTCTGCAGGTCATTCACTAGGTCCCCGTGTGGTTCTGGGATTTTTGCTCACCGTTCTTGTGATCATTTTGACCCCACGGGTGAGATCTTGCGTGGAGCCCCAGATCGAGGAAGATTATCAGTGGTCTTGTATGTCTTCCATTTCCTAATAATTGCTCCCACAGTTGATTTCTTCAAACCAAGCTGCTTACCTATTGCAGATTCAGTCTTCCCAACCTGGTGCAGGTCTACAATTTTGTTTCTGGTGTCCTTTGATAGCTCTTTGGTCTTGGCCATAGTGGAGTTTGGAGTGTGACTGTTTGAGGTTGTGGACAGGTGTCTTTTATACTGATAACAAGTTCAAACAGGTGCCATTAATACAGGTAATGAGTGGAGGACAGAGGAGCCTCTTAAAGAAGAAGTTACAGGTCTGTGAGAGCCAGAAATCTTGCTTGTTTGTATGTGACCAAATACTTATTTTCCACCATAATTTGCAAATAAATAAATTAAAAATCCTACAATGTGATTTTCTGGATTTTCTTCCCTCATTTTGTCTGTCATAGTTGAAGTGTACCTATGATGAAAATTACAGGCCTCTCTCATCTTTTTAAGTGAGAGAACTTGCACAATTGGTGGCTGACTAAATACTTTTTTCCCCCACTGTACATGTTTTTCAACTTGGACATACAGTACAGTAAACCTGCTTGGTTTCATGACACACACTTACTGCATTTGTATAGCTTGTTCAGCATCAAGGAATCTTGTGAGCTCATTTCAAGGCGTTGTCCAATAATTGTTTGGTACTCCGGTTGCTTAGTGATGATGGTACGTCCCTCTCCCTTGCTGAATGATGTCTCACTGTAATGCAGCACTGAGCTGTAGTCATACAGGAAACCCAGGGTGGTCGAATAATGGGGAGAGACTTTCACAAAGTTCCTCTCATGACCTGTAGACAAGGGGTGGATTCATGACACTTAATTACTGCTTTAGTTTACCACCTCAAATTACCTGAAATTAAAGTCTTGAAAAACAGCCTGAGCAGATGCTGGATGCAGAATAACATGTTCAGTAAATGGTCAAAAGAGACTGCAATCTTCGCTCCTATGTGGTTTATTGGAGACAATATTTTGGTTTTCATTAGGTCTCCATTTACAAAGAACAAGCCAATGTTCTGTGTATAGACATATGACATCCCACCTGAGGACATCCCTCAAGTGACAAGTTTTCTCTCTGAAAAGTGTAGTTAATTTAATCTGATTGTCATAAGGTTCCATGACTTTGTCCACACAGGGCATCTGAGCACACAAAATACATTTTGATGATTTTCATTACATTGTGGGTGTTTTATTTAACTTTTGTACACCTGTGGTGTTCCCGGTCAAAAATGACCGGTCATTAGAAATGAATGAGTGAGACAACAATTAGTGTATAAAATTGAGTTCAGGCACATGACCATTCATCAGATGTACACACTTCCTCTCCCAGACCCCCACATGCATGTGTGTTTGAGTACACACACACACACACACACACACACACACCTCACTCCCCTTCTTGGCTTCCATGGCAACTCCCACGGGAACCTTTCCCCCACCAGAACCACACCTGTTGGCATTCTCACAAACAATCGCAACATTGTTTCAATAATATATAGAACTTTTCTTGCAGCTCTGGTATATAAAGCTTTTTTGAGGCCTTACTCACAATTCATTCCGTGGCACCACAATGACCAAACGATATACTGTATGTGAAGCTCTTGATCATATCTTTGATCATGACACTGATGAGGAGGAGAGCGTCCTTGTTAAACTTTGACACAAAGTAGTCTGTGATAAATAGCACAATATGTTTCATCTGAGTATTTGTTATAGTCAAAATAATCCATGCAGTATCCTTTTTTCCCTCAAAAACGAGTTGTATGAGCTCAGGTCAATGAGGCCTACAGGCCATAAATAGCAAATAGAAGTTCAAAACTTGTAATGTTCACAAGAACTTAAGTTGATAAAATGATCTAACACAACATTAGGTGATAATATATGTATTATTATGGATTTATAATCAGCTATAATGGGGTGGTCATTTTGGACCGTGAACACAGAATGAATTAATATGAAATGAACACAACAGGAGGGTTACATGGGTTAAAGGGTTAAATGGAGACCTGATGAACATTTTTACTCACCAAGGCTTTCTTCTAGCACATAGGGGACGGGAAGGTCCCATAGTTTGTCCTTGTTCAAAACGGCATTCCTGGAAACCCTTCGTAAATGCGGAGGCTACATGATTTAAATACACCATAAATAGTAAATGACAGTGAAAGAGTACATCTGAAGCCAGCAGAATATTCATCAACATTAGTCATCTTTTATAGGGTATACTGACCTCGATTATATCTCCCTCACGTAAGTCTAAGTCTGGAAATTAAATGCAGTACATTATTATTCACTATGGAATCAAGGTAAAACAAAGTCTAAAAGAATATTGCAGTACATAATGACAACAACCAACTTTAGTTGCATAACTCAGCTCAACCTACCCATGTTTATTCTGTTGATGTCCAAGTCGAAATCCTCAATATCTTGAAAAATAACAAAACAGTCAATTAAGTTTGAAATAATTAAAAAAAAAAAATTGTTAATATCCATTTTGTATTTGAATGTAGATTAAAAGTAACACAGTTTTCCAAAAGTGTAAATTTAAAAAATGGTGTCAATCCCGTATAGGCCAATACGAAACCTTTGGTATGGACTACTAAAACTCCATAGTGTATTTATTTCCCTGGTTATTATGTAAATACAATGATGTATGGCTCGAGTATACAAACTCACCTCTGAACATTGCTTGAGGCTGCGGATGAAGAACAAAATATGATTTTGTAGCAATTCCGGGTAAATTAATAAATAACTTAACCATGTACTAATTCTGATCATGTCTTTGTAATTTGAAAATGTAATATTTTTTTTATCAATTGGTATTCACAGTTCAATCTCTTACCCGAGACAAAGTTATGAAGTCCACAACTAGGAAAATATAAATATACATTCTCCTATGGATACGAAAGATATGTCCCTGCTATGGTCAAGTTACCTAAAATTCTAAATACTATGCAATAACTAACACAAACACCAAACCAAATCTTGTCATGTGAAAAAAAAGTTGTAAATCATAAGACAAATGTATTAAAATCTTGTATTTCTTCTTTTTTCTCTATCCTTATAGTGTATGTCCAGGTATTGCAACGGATCAAGACTTGAAGTGAAGTGACTCAAAACCCTCTCTTTATTAACATTGTTTTTCCTTGCAGGCCTGTGAGTTAGCATTGCAAACAACTATTCATCACAAAGACAATCATCATACTATTAAATAACATGCATTTGCACAAGGTAAGAAATGGTGTACCTTGAACAAACATGACATCTTCTTTATTGCTTAAAGCAAATCATCTACGTGTATGATGTATGGAAGTAAGAAAGAGGTGTGGGAATCAATGGCCAGGTAATAACTGTAGTAATTATAATAGCTTTAATTACTGAATAACAATAAGTAATTGCACTTAAGAACCATGGCGTGACCATGGACAGCACCCTGTCGTTCTCTGAAAACATCAAAGCGGTGACTCGCTCCTGCAGGTTCATGCTCTACAACATCTGTAGAGGACGTCCCTACCTCACACAGGATGCGGCACAGGTCCTAATCCAGGCACTTGTCATCTCCCGTCTGGACTACTGCAACTCTCTGTTGTCTGGGCTCCCCGCTTGTGTCATCACACCCCTGTAACTGGTCCAGAACGCTGCAGCGCGCCTGGCGTTCAACCTTCCCAAGTTCAACCTTCCCAGCCTGCCAGAAAGAGAAGATGGGTGAGCTTCCTCATTATGAAGGAGTTTGTGCAGGCCAAGGCTCCTCCTGAATCAGTGAGCTACAGATGGAATAGCTGGTTTGAGGCAGTGAAGTACCATGCAGAGCATGTTCATCTGTACAGAGAGTTTCTGTTGGCAGAAAAGTCATCATCCCAGGCAGTCACAAACATCCTCAGCCAGCTGGAAACAGAGGAGAAGGTTGCTGCATTGTTGCCTAGATTCTTGCATTACTTTTTTTCATTTATAATGAAACACTTAGTAGAACTCTGTATTGAAGCACTTGCCTTGATAAAACATAGTGCAATGTTGTGTTGCATCATTACACATTTACTGTTATATCTTATTAAATTGTTTTTTTCAACAACAAAAAATATGCAAAAATGTGTAAACATGTTTTTGTTTTGTCATATGGGGTTTTATGGGTCAGCTGAAAATGCACAAAAACGCACGAAATCTGCTGAAAACACATTATGTACATATATGCGCGAATTGAATGTGAGGTTGGGCTGCAGTATCCTACTATGTGTCCGTTCAGTCAACTAGTATAATTATTGTTTGTGAAGTAAGTATGGTGATTATTATTAAGGTTCTGGTCGTCTGAGATACAGGCTATACAACAAACAATATAACTATAGAATTAAGAAACTAAAGTAAATAAAGTAATAATGAAATAAATGCAAAAAATGAAATATAACTTTAACAAATGTTTGGTTGCTTTAAGACTAATAAGTCGTGTGTACACAATAATATTGGAGCGGTTCCAATGTTTAGCCTACATCCAATGGCAAATACTGTTTTCTATGCTTGATTTCACTTAATATTTCTGGGTGTTGCAGTCATTGCAGTCAGAAAACATATGTTGGCCGATCAAAACCCTTGCGGCTGATGTTGCTTTCTCTCCCCAAGTCGCACGGGAAAATAACGGAACACTGACCCAAAATCAGTACGTACTGTACATAGGCAACTTCAACCCAATGTAATGCGGGGGGGGGTTACTTTCTGCGTTGTTCGGGTTATATAAGAATATCAAATTCAATTAATATAATAAACGCTTTTCCAGGCAGTTTGAATGTATATTCTTATTCTGTGCAAAATCTGTTTATGTTGACCTACACCACAAATGCGCATCATGACTTCAACAAAGAAGGCAACATGGAACGTACCCGATCCTACCATGCGATCATGCTCTTTCCGGGTAAGTGAAGTATGCAATAAAACAATGTGGTTGTAATCGCTAGTATGTAATGTTATGGAGATTGATTTATAGTTTTTTTTACCGCATTTCTCAAACCACTATGCATTTTCACGGATCTGTCAAGGTTTTCAATGAAAATCTTAGCTATATGCCTACTCAACAGTTTCAGCTAACTAGCGAGCTAGGCTACAGTCTATGGAGTTTCATGGTGGGAGCAGGGTTTTGTTCTGGGCAACATCTACACACCTGAGAAGCTAAACTAGTTTGAGTGGTTAATTACTTTAATCCACATGTGTCAAACTCCTACCACGAGAGGTCCGAGTGTCTGCAGGTTTTTGCTCCACCCTTGATTGATAAATGAAGGTCACAAATGACTAAGGAACTCCCCTCACCTGGTTAGGTTGTCCAGGTGATGATTGAAAGGAAAAACAAAAAAGCTGCAGACACTTGGCCCTCTGTGGAATGAGTTTGACAGCCCTGTCTAATAGAGCTAGTTCTACTTGTCTTTGCACAGCCTTTCTGAAGACAGCTTTACATATTGTGGAGAAAACAATTCCAAACAATTGATGAATTGGGACCACCAGACAGCAATGCTCCCATCCACAGTGAATGTGTATCTATCCAATGGTCATCTTGTTATCGATCATTCACATTCTTTACATGTTTGTACACCACCTGTAGTTTTTGTGATGTAATCCACTTACAAATGAAGTACATCTTAATGCTCAGTTAAAGTTTTTTATTAAAGTAGGTATCGTACATATACAGCGGTGAAATACCATTCTAAACTTGTGTTCTGTTTACTTTGCAGCTCCAAATTAAGACCCTTCACACCTACCATCCTTCTATTCAGACCACTCAGACCTACGGATGACACCTTTAGTCTCTCTCTCTCTCTCTCTCTCTTTCTTTCCATCCTCTTGATACAGATCTCCTGATCTATCCTCTGGCTGCTTTTTAAGTAAGTGGAAACCTTTTCTCTTTTAATTCAGTTTTCTTGCCATTTCTTGTGTTTTCAAAAACCAAACCAGGTTGTAGCTTAAAAATGCTAACCAACTGGAGGAGATTATTCAGAAATTGTATCTTAAAATGAGTAACCAAATCCCACAGACCCAGGTACTGTTTCATCTGTCAACTAACAACACTCATTGCACTATGCACCTGAGGCTATGGCAGGTAGCTTATATCTAGGTTACAATAGTAGTCAACAGTTAGTATGACACATTACGTTACAGTGTGGCATGTGGTCTGACCCATATAATTGAGTCATTGAAACCCATGTCACCTTCAAACACACACATAGCACTTCTTTAATGGGTTTGAGAAGGGTCACGGCTTGATGTTTAATGCGATGTCAATGTCAGCTCCTTAGTTGGCCAAACTCTCTTTATTAATTGCTATTGTTTGTGAGATAAAAACTATACTATCTCTAGTTCTACTTGTCAATTCAAGCCCCATGCCAGAGTGGACCTCCCATCAGTCAAAGTGATGTGTATAGGGCTATTCTTTCTGACACTTTCGTATCCACCTTTCATGCAGAATGGATCCTGGCTCCACCCGTAAGCTGTGTCCTAGTTGTAAAACATCAATAGGAGTAGCATCAAATAAGTGCAAGTTCTGTGGTGCAAAAATACAGCTAAAGGTCAAGTTAGAGGACCAAAAAATGAAGGCAACAGCTGAATGGGTAAATAAGACAATGAAACATGGAAGAAATGCAACCTTGGTTAATGCAGCAAACAAGCTGGTAAGCTTAATTATGTTTTCCTCTAAAAAGATTTCTGCATTTCTATCTTAGGGAAATGATAGGCCCCATGCACTTATTTGTTGTTGTCTCATTGTGTCATTTTTTTATTATTTTTTTTTTATTTCACCTTTATTTAACCAGGTAGGCAAGTTGAGAACAAGTTCTCATTTACAACTGCGACCTGGCCAAGATAAAGCAAAGCAGTTCAACACATACAACAACACATAGTTACATTGGAGTAAACAAACACACAGTCAATAATACAGTAGAAAAAAAGAAACAAATCTATATACAATGTGTGTAATTACAGTATAACACTGGAATGGTAAATGTGCAGTAGATGAATGTGCAAAGTAAAAATACTGGGGTGCAAAGGAGCAAGATAAATAAATGAATACGGTATGGGATGAGGTAGTTGGTTGGGCTACGTACAGGTTCAGTGATCTGTGAGCTGCTCTGACAGCTGGTGCTTAAAGCTAGTGAGGGAGATAAGTGTCTCCAGTTTCAGTGATTTTTGTAGTTCGTTCCAGTCATTGGCAGCAGAGAACTGGAAGGAAAGGCGGCCAAAGGAGGAATTGGCTTTGGGGGTGACCAGTGAGATATATCTGCTGGAGCGCGTGCTACGGGTGGGTGCTGCTATGGTTACCAGCGAGCTGAGATAGAGCGGGGCTTTACCAAGCAGGGACTTGTAGATGACCTGGAGCCAGTGGGTCTGGCGACGAGTATGTAGCGAGGACCAGCCGACTAGAGCATACAGGTCGCAGTGGTGGGTGGTATAAGGGGCTTTGGTGACAAAGCGGATGGCACTGTGATAGACTGCATCCAGTTTGCTGAGTAGAGTATTGGAAGCTGTTTTGTAGATGACATCGCCGAAGTCGAGGATCGGTAGGATAGTCAGTTTTACTAGTGCAAGTTTGGCAGCATGAGTGAAGGAGGCTTTGTTGCGAAATAGGAAGCCGATTCTAGATTTAATTTTGGATTGGAGATGTTTAATGTGAGTCTGGAAGGAGAGTTTACAGTCTAGCCAGACACCTAGGTATTTGTAGTTGTCCACATATTCTAAGTCAGAGCCGTCCAGGGTAGTGATCAAAGAAGGGCCAGAAGTATACAGAATGGTGTCGTCTGCATAGAGGTGGATCAGAGAATCACCCGCAGCAAGAGCGACATCATTGATATATACAGAGCAAAGAGTCGGCCCAAGAATTGAACCCTGGGCACCCCCATAGAGACTGCCAGAGGTCCGGACAACAGGCCCTCCGATTTGACACACTGAACTCTGAGAAGTAGTTAGTGAACCAGGCGAGGCAATCATTAGAGAAACCAAGGCTGTTGAGTCTGCCGATAAGGATGTGGTGATTGACAGAGTCGAAAGCCTTGGCCAGGTCAATGAATACGGCTGCACAGTAATGTCTTTTATCGATGGTGGTTATGATATCGTTTAGTACCTTGAGCGAGGCTGAGGTGAACCCGTGACCAGCTCGGAAACCAGATTGCACAGTGGAGAAGGTACGGTGGGATTCGATATGGTCAGTGTTTAGCGCATAGAGGCAGACCGTCTATCTGCTTGGTCTCTAGGCTAGTTGTCCATGGAAAATATTTAATGAAGGTGAAAGCCAAATCATTCCACAACTGTTTTTTTTTTTTATAGGCAGTGAGAATTAATTTTCATCATTGTTGCTTATCAGGAATATGATGTGCCGAGGACCATGGAAATAGAGGTGCGGTTATAAGGCCATGTGGGTAATGGGTATAGGGGTTGAAAGGCCACATATAAGCCACACACTGTTGAATGTCTATTTTTTTTTTTACTTCTAGAAGCGTCAATATCGATGTAACAATGTTTATATGAGCATTTCTATACATACACTTGTTTTCTGCCATGAACCTTTATACACCCCTAGGAAACCTTTGTAAGAGGTAAACTCTGGTCATAAATTATTCTCCCCACCAATGGTTCTGTAAAAAGCAGAGGGATGGGGCTGGAGAAATGTTTTTTTCCTTTCAATTAAGACCTAGACAACCAGGTGAGGGGAGTTCCTTACTAATTAGTGACCTTAATTCATCAATCATGGGAGGAGCGAAAACCCGCAGACACTCGGCTCACCCGTGGAATGAGTTTGACACATGCTAGTGTATGTTTACATGTACTTTGTTTACAAACATTGTTTCTACTCCAAACTTACATTTTGGGATATGATGGGGTATGGCAGTTGAACTATGTTCATGAGGCATTTATAAAATGATATTCTTCAAGAATCCAAAAGTGGATGTAGCAACTGCAGATTGGCCATTTAAAGGGGTGCATCGGACCTGGTCATGTAACCGGGCAAAAGCAGTAACAGACGAGCGCCCTTCTCAAATATGTGCCACATGATCACATTGTCAACAAGGCAGAAACATAAGTTTATTTTCCATAAAATGTTCAAACTATTTTCTTCAGGAAGGCAGACAAAGCACATATGCAAAACAAATGGAATCACTTTTCACCCAGTGCAAACTGCACCCACCCAAATGAACACCTTCAGTCTGTGATAGATTCCTCGTCATTAGAGCTGTAGTGGATGCTGTCATCTAGGTCCTCTTCCAGGAGGTCATCTATGAAGTTATTTTCTAGGAGGGAGGTGTCTTGGCCCACAGCTTTGCTGTATATCAGTTTTACAAAATCCTGGTGTCTTCCGAGGCTGCTGACTCTCCTCTGAAGCATGGACAAGAGACCTCTGCTCCCAGCTTCCGACTGATTCAATTGCCAGCCTAACACCAACAATCGTAATGTGTAGGGTAAATACAATGAAGTATTCCTTAAATACAATAGCAATTACAGGGTGCCAACATCAATTGTACATATTAATGAAAGTTCCCCTACTTTGCCTGCTTAGGTCAAGTGCCAGGTCTTGCACATTCTCCAATTCCCTCTTTAAGCTTTCCCAGTGCTGCTTGACTTCCTTTAGGACAATTAACTCTTCCTCCTTCAGCCGTCTTAGGAGCATCACCCGATCAAAGGCTATTTTCTTTGTGAGTAGGTCAGCTGTATATTCATAAGAATGCAATGTGGATTTGTAACTTTAATGACACAAACATACTACTTACTTTGTCCATGCAGCTCCCAAGGCCATGCATGAAGGTCTGCGGAAAGGATCTCATCTGCAGATGGTATAGCTGAATCTGGTACAGGGTGTTGTACTCCTCTATAGCCTTTTCTTATGTCACGATCTTCATAACGGACAGACCAAGGCGCAGCGAGGCATCCAGTATACATGCTTTTAATGAAACAACGTAACTGGGCAAAACAACAAAATTAACAAAGATCGTAACATAGACTTACATAAACGAACAAAGCTATGCATAAACAATAACCCACAAACCCCAAGTGAAAACTACAAACATATATATGGTTCCCAATTAGAGACAACGACACTCAGCTGCCTCTAATTGGGAACCATTAACCCAACATAGAAATATATCACCTAGAACAGAAAACCCCTACACCTAAAACAAAACTAAACACTCCAGCCTGTCTTCTCAGGCCTGGACGTGACATCTTACAATATCTTCCTGCGCAGAGGGTCTTTTCTTGCATCCATCTGTCATCAAAACAAAAGGAGAATGGAATTATTTGTTCAATTACATGGCTTTGAAATGAAAGAGAAATGATGTGTGTGCAATTCAATATTCATGAAATTTAACAAACTTGTCCGATGGTAGAAGTTCTGTTTCCTTTGTTTGATGCTAAGAAACAGGACTTCAATTGTTCTCTGTAGTACCTGGGGACCATCCATGTTCTCATTTGTTTCCTCTGAAATACAATAGATCTATAAATTAACAACGTATCTCCAACGGTGAGTAGTTGCACTCACTTCCTGGAGGAACATGTAACAAATGATTTGTTATGTGGGGGTGAGTGAGCCCCAATCTGGAGAACCAGGGAATGTTTTGTCTGCCTCCTTTCCTTCCACCTGTCCGGCTTGATTGCACCTGCCAGTGGAATACACCCTCTAAGGTTTAGCTCTCAGGGTCATTGGAGTACGCAAGCCTTTCCACCACGTCAAGGTGACAGTCCAGGAGAGTTACATTTAGGATTTTCTTTTCATTTACCTGTATTAGCCCATTGCTGAACTTCCGTTGTCCAGTTGTACAGAGTCATTGCCTACATCCAAATCACTCTTAAACTTTTTGACAGTCTGGGTCTCCTCCTGTATTTTAGCTGTTGTCTGAGAATTATGACAAAAACAAAACAGAATAATTAATTGTTTTAAAATAAATTAAATGCATATATATAATAATTCTAAAATAAATGTATTGATCCACACAATACACCTTCCAGTATCTTCTGGACAGCGCTCTGTGCAGGTTGTTCTTCTTCCCTCTGTTCCACCCCATGGCCTGGATGCTTAGCATGTCTGTTCTTGCTAGAAAAGCCAAATAGAACTCCTTATTCCAGATAAGTACTAACATAGCTGAATAGAACCTTAAAGAAATTGTTTACCTCCTTTGGACATTTGCTTGGAACAGATTGAAACGTACATGTTTAGTCTTTGTATGGACATAGTTCACAAAGTCATACACATCCTCATCCTTGCAGATAAACACACCATCAAAGAATCCTTTGTCATCAGTCCTTGAAAGGATACATGAAATACATTATATATATGACATATGAAATAGCAATCAACCTCAGTAACTGATTGTGGGACACTTGACAATGTTGATAATTCATTTCATTACAAACTCAAAACATTTAAGCTAAAAAGAAAAGGCAAACCTTGTTTGGATTGTTTAAATGATAGAGTATGGTGTTATTTGATCAATTATGAATAGTTTTACGTACCCTTTTTTGAATCGATACAGCTTCTTGTTCCCGTCCACTGACACCTCAAGCATGCCGAGGGAACAGGCTGGGCAGTCAAAGTACTTTATATCACAGACCTGATCAATTTCAGAGTGGCAGTACGTCCACTCAAAGAAGCTTTATTGAATAGTGTCCCCACAGATCATTCCGTTCTGGTTAGGGAAAAATACATATAGAAAATATATGAAATAACTTACAACAAGAGTAGAAACAAAACATGCTATAATTCACTATGGCTGACTGGATTTGAGTTAAAGCAGGGCCAGTGCATAGTGTTGACAGCAAAGCAGGTGAAAGCCAACGCAAAAGTAGGACGAGTACTTATGTTGTAAAGAGCAGGAAATATTGGATGCAAGAGGGGCACAGATAAGGGCATGGCAGGACAGTGGTGCAGGAGGCTAACACATACTGTAGCAAGAGACCTGAAGTTTTAACCTAGTTGTAGTACTGGAAATACATTTTGTTACAGCGCTTTGTGTAACATAACTTTAACATATTGTTAACCTGAAGTTATACATTGGTAAAGCTGAGTATAATTTATTGTTACCCTGCCAAAGAAGTCAGTTCGCTGCTCCAAAATCCGCATAAACGCCAGACGGGACATTCCTGGGGCTGACACTTTCAGCTACCTGGTATATGGTGTCACAGTTGACAGTGGCAGGTCAGTACCCATTCTTTATCAGATCTGCCAAGTTTGCTGACCAGGTGCTAAGACAGGTTGTGCAGGTCAGCACAGGCACTGTGACATTGTAGCGACCTTGAGGAAAAAAATGTAGTCTGAATGAATGTTATTTTACATTCCATTGCTACATCACTGTTTGGTTCTTGTAGATATTGCACATAACATTTATTCCTACGAGGATTATATGTTTCCCAGGGCCAACATGAATGGTGCTTGTCAGGCAACCACATACACTGCTCAAAAAAATAAAGGGAACACTTGAACAACACAATGTAACTCCAAGTCAATCACACTTCTGTGAAATCA
Organism: Brachymystax lenok tsinlingensis; assembly: GCA_030435695.1. Taxonomy (NCBI): domain Eukaryota; kingdom Metazoa; phylum Chordata; class Actinopteri; order Salmoniformes; family Salmonidae; genus Brachymystax; species Brachymystax lenok. Next base: position 92,628,293 of record CM059789.1, on the reverse strand, counting down.
AACTGTCCACTTAGGAAGCAACACTGATTGACAATAAATTTCACATGCTGTTGTGCAAATGGAATAGACAACAGGTGTAAATTATAGGCAATTAGCAAGACACCCCCAATAAAGGAGTGGTTCTGCAGGTGGTGACCACAGACCACTTCTCAGTTCCTATGCTTCCTGGCTGATGTTTTGGTCACTTTTGAATGCTGGCGGTGCTTTCACTCTAGTGGTAGCATGAGACGGAGTCTACAACCCACACAAGTGGCTCAGGTAGTGCAGCTCCAGGATGGCACATCAATGCGAGCTGTGGCAAGAAGGTTTGCTGCGTCTGTCAGCGTAGTGTCCAGAGCATGGAGGCGCTACCAGGAGACAGGCCAGTACATCAGGAGACGTGGAGGAGGCCGTAGGAGGGCAACAACCCAGCAGCAGGACCGCTACCTCCGCCTTTGTGCAAGGAGGAGCAGGAGGAGCACTGCCAGAGCCCTGCAAAATGACCTCCAGCAGGCCACAAATGTGCATGTGTCTGCTCAAATGGTCAGAAACAGAATCCATGAGGGTGGTATGAGGGCCCGGCGTCCACAGGTGGGGGTTGTGCTTACAGCCCAACACCGTGCAGGGCGTTTGGCATTTGCCAGAGAACACCAAGATTGGCAAATTCGCCATTGGCGCCCTGTGCTCTTCACAGATGAAAGCAGGTTCACACTGAGCACATGTGACAGGCGTGACAGAGTCTGGAGACGCCGTGGAGAACGTTCTTCTGCCTGCAACATCCTCCAGCATGACCGGTTTGGCGGTGGGTCAGTCATGGTGTGGGGTGGCATTTCTTTGGGGGGCCGCACAGCCCTCCATGTGCTCGTCAGAGGTAGCCTGACTGCCATTAGGTACCGAGATGAGATCCTCAGACCCCTTGTGAGACCATATGCTGGTGCGGTTGGCCCTGGGTTCCTCCTAATGCAAGACAATGCTAGACCTCATGTGGCTGGAGTGTGTCAGCAGTTCCTGCAAGAGGAAGGCATTGATGCTATGGACTGGCCGCCCGTTCCCCAGACCTGAATCCAATTGAGCACATCTGGGACATCATGTCTTGCTCCATCCACCAATGCCACGTTGCACCACAGACTGTCCAGGAGTTGGCGGATGCTTTAGTCCAGGTCTGGGAGGAGATCCCTCAGGAGACCATCCGCCACCTCATCAGGAGCATGCCCAGGCGTTGTAGGGAGGTCATACAGGCACGTGGAGGCCACACACACTACTGAGCCTCATTTTGACTTGTTTTAAGGACATTACATCAAAGTTGGATCAGCCTGTAGTGTGGTTTTCCACTTTAATTTTGAGTGTGACTCCAAATCCAGACCTCCATGGGTTGATACAAAAAAAATATCAATGGAAATCAAATGTAATTTTGTTGTCAGCACATTCAACTATGTAAAGGAAAAAAGTATTGAATAAGATTATTTCATTCATTCAGATCTAGGATGTGTTATTTTAGTGTTCCCTTTATTTTTTTGAGCAGTGTATCACCTCTGGTACGTCCAATGGTAAGAAACCATCTATGGACAATATTTATATACAACAATAAACAAGAATACATTTGAACGTTGATATAATACACTCAGCAAAAAAATGAAACACACCCTGTTCATGAAGTGCATATTTGCCATCACTGTGGAGAGATATGGCTTTAGTTGGAGGAAGGGTCGTGTAGAATCCCTCGATCATGGACTCTGTTGTGCAGAGGGAACTTTGCATGTGTAGAGACATCGCAGTCTTCGCAGTAAAGCTGTTTCGGCAGACAGTCTCTACATCGCAGAATAGCCCTTTTCACATTGCATGACTGACAGATCTTCTGAGAAGCATGCTCTGCAGCCAGCAGAGAATCTACGATCTCAGGCCTGGACTTCGTCCACCTATCCTGTGAGAGTTCCTTCCTCACACTCCAACTGTACAGGTACAGCAGGATTTGCCCACTCAGGGTCTTCTAAGTTAGCTAGGAGGATGTTAATTTCTCGATTAAGTATTGCTTTTTTGAAAACACAAAAATGGGAAAAGGATTAAATTAAGAATATTATATAATTAATCTATTAAAACGCACATAGGGCTGTAAGTAGGTGACCGCAAATATATATCTGCACAATCTATGGTGTGACAAGCCAAAAACCTCAGCTTTGATTCTACAGTAAATTAAATTACAGGGCAGACCAAAATATTGAGTAAAGTCTAAATTGTAATATCAAACAATAGAACTTGATCCCATCGTCGATTAGAAATTCTGAATGTTCTTAAAAAAGCAAAAACACACTGAGTATACAAAACATTCTCTTTCCCTGACAAACTGACCAGGTGAAAGCTATGATCCCTTATTGATGTCACCTGTTCAATCCACTTCAGTGTAGATAAAGGGGGAGGAGACAGATTAAAGGAGGATGTTTAAGCCTTGAGACAATTGAGACATGGATTGTGTATGTGCGCCATTCAGAGTGTGACTGGGCAAGACAAAATATTTAAGTGCCTTTGAATGGTAGTAGGTGCCAGGTCCAATGGTTTGTGTCAAGAACTGCAATGCTGCTGGGTTTTTCACTATCAACATGTTCCCCGTGTATATCATGAATGGTCCACAACCCAAAGAATATCCAGCCAACTTGACACAACTGTGGGAAGCATTTGAGTCAACATGGGCCAGCATCCCTGTGGAACGCTTTAAACACCTTGTAGAGTCCATGGCCTGACGAATTGAGGCTGTTCTGAAGGCAAATATTTTGTACACTCAGTGGATTTTGACTACAGAATAAACTCTCCTCAAAGGCAAATGTTTCCAGCTTTCACAATTACAAACAGTGGTTACAAAAGGAAAGACACTGTGTAAACATTCCAATAGTGGATTTGAATGAATTCAGCTAAGACTAATTCCATAATGTGGAATGGCAGATTGCTTCATATTAAAGGAAATGTGCAGGAAAAGGCACTGCCAGGATTTTGTTATTGCAGTCCCCTACAGAAGTATTTGGACAGTGATGCTAAAATGTTGAATTTATACTCTCTATACTCCAGAAATTTGAATTGCATTGTCGAGAAGCTACCTGCAAATAAGCATTTCGTTGGATGGTGTTACCATCAGCATCCTGTACATATGACTAATAAAACTTGCAACTAGACATATAAAGTGCTTTCATTTCGAAACGGTAAATCAGAAAAGTCTGAAAATACCCTGAAATAAAAAGTGCCATTCTGTACTGTAACCTCATATCAAACATTTGATCTCAAATCTGAAATTCTGGAGCCTAGAGCCACATAAAAAAAAATGCATCACTGTCAAAATAAAGATGTAGTGCAGTATAATTCAGTAACACCAAGATGACCCCAATTTTGAAAGTAAAACAATTTAAACATACCTATTTCTTCATCAATGTTTAAAACTGGAGTGGAATCCAATCCACTGGTCCTTGTCTCTAAAATAAGATATGCAAAAAAGGATTAAACTTAAATGGGAATTCAGAAGTTGATAAAGCCATTTTTGGACTTATATTAATGATATATATCCATTGATTCTAGAAGATTATAACTTATTAATGTCTAATGAGTTTAATTGTTTTAGTCAATGTTTGCAAACAAAGTAAATGTAAAAAAAAACACTGTATAGCCTTAAAACATGGTTAAAACTATTATTTTAATAACATTGATGGTAAGTTATTGCATCCATAGCTGTCTATAAATTGAAAGTAGTTACATTTCCCCAAACCCATCACTCAGCATTTAACCAAAACAGGGGAGGGGAGTGTGCTTTGTTATTGTTTCAACTACCGATTACAGCTTTAATAAAAATATAATAAAGAAATTACCAGGCCACTGAATAACAAGGAATTGTATAGATGAATCTATTCAACCGCTCATCAATACCTGATTCTTCCTCCTCAGCGACTGGACCAAAATGTTGCACTAGTCTGGCCCTTGATGTACTGGCCCTTGGAGCTGAAAAAAATTGTAATAAAAAGCTTTTTAATTCAAAAGATTTGCTGGAGTTCTGACTCTCCTTTCGTTAAATATGTATTATCATCAGAGACAGACAACAGTTAGAGACAGGGATCAGACCTGCATGTAATGTATTATGTGCTGTGGGTAGATGGTACTAGACAAAAGTTTGATATGCTATGATACAGTATGTTTGAAAGGAAAAAGTCAGATCAGGGACCAAAAAAATGAAACACCTAGACGGTATGAAACTTACCAAGAGAAGTGGATGTAGTTGCCTTCCTGGTTTGAGGAACAATCTGTCCTCTCTCATCCCGTTGTCTCCATCTGAACCTAATCCCTGGAGGCTTGTTTGTCTTTGTCTTCTTATTTTCCTAAAAAGTGCATTTCAATTATCATGGCTGGCCCACTAATAAAAGTCTCCCACAAGCATGGCTTGCTTGTGCACATATGAACCACATGTCATATCACAGAGTCTACGTTTAAATTCACATTTGTGCCATGTGGGGTCTACTTTGACAAACAAAAAGCAATGATAAATCATAACTGGGGTTATATTATATTTGTGCACGTATGGGAGGTATAGGGGTTACCGGTAATGTACGACTTGTTACATTACCCGTTCTGGGTTGAGCTCCTCAGCCAGCTGTTTTGCCTCGTTAATGGCCTCATCGAGTTGGGCTTGTGGGTTCTTCTCTTGGTTGAGCTCCTCAGCCAGCCGTTCTGCCTTTTAAATAGCCTCATCCAGTTGGTCTTGGGGGTCCTCAGAGGCCATACCATCTCAAAAGAAACATAAAGAGACAACTTCCAATCCTAACACATTCCTTCACATAGATGCACAAATGGGAATATATGGCCTAATGTATAGGTGGCTAAATAATAAGTGAGAATGATATGCAAGTAATGTAACAAAAATATCAACACATTCTGTAGTGTATGCAACTTTCTTTATTCGCCTTAGTTACATAACCTTCCTTACTGGTTTAACACGTTTTTTCAACCAAACACTATAACAAACACAAACCAAATGTGTATGCATGCTGCATTTCTGACAACAATGGAAGAACGGGAGAAAAATCTATAAACAACAAATATCACATGACCGGATGATGTAACCATTCTTGTTCTTCTTGTAACTTTCCGGTAGGCTAGAAGCTTTCCGGTGTTTTGCTGCTCAAAACACCTCGACACAGGTCGACGCAGGTATTGCACTTGATTTATCGTTCTCATAACCGTAGGTGCAGCCAACGGAAATACAAAAGCTTTCTAGCTATTTTGCACTGACGGTCATTTTAACACAATAACGTTTCTAGTGAGAAGGTGCTTACACTCAGAGTCATTTATTCACACTCAGCCAGCTCATAGTACAATTCCACCCTAGCCTTATTACGGGTTAACGTTTTGGTGATTTTGTTTGGCCAACAAAATTTAAGACTACAATGACTGCATATATTTCCAAAAATGTTAAACGAAAAAAAAATGTTTTGGTATTGATGGACAATGGTAAGGCTGCTATTTTCAGTTACATTCTGGTCAATAAAAATGGTTTACACTTTTGTTTTTTTGTTAGAAACACATGGAACTACAACCGAATAAAACACCATTAGCCAAGCATTGCTTACATTCATTCTATACTGAAAAGTCTGTTCAGAAAAATCGAAAACAGTACAAATAGGCATGCAACTACAGTGTTTTAATAGGGATTAAATAAAGACAAAATATCTATATATTCATAACGTAAAATAAGAATAAATGAAATACAGGCTGTCGTGTCTATGGTTGTTGCAAAGGCTTGTGTGTCGCCTACTGGTTAAATTCGTGTCTTTTCACACGAATTGAACCACACAAAAACGCACGAAATCTGCTGAAAACACATTATGTACATATATGCGCGAATTGAATGTGAGGTTGGGCTGTGGGGGTAGATTGATGAGGGGGAAAAACTATTCAATCAATTTTAGAATAAGGCTGTAATGTAACACAATGTGGAAAAAGTCAAGGGTCTGAGTACTATCCAAAGGCACAGTATAATTGTTTTGACTTTTCGTGAACTAACACTCACACTTTCCCCCCATACTAGCTGTGACTTTGCTGATAGCTACTTTATTGAGGGGAAAATGTACTTACTATAACTGTGTCGCACCTTTACCAGTGTGACATGTAAAATATAGAGGGAGAAACTCAGTGAAAAGGCCCCATAATTTGTCAAGGACAATCGAAATATTATGACCCCATTTGTATGATGCAAAAAATACACTTTAGTTAAATATTTACATGTAATATACAAAAGTTAATAAAAATGTTTTAAATTGTAAATAGTTCTACATTTTATTTTCTGTCACGTGTAAAACATACAAATCACCCAATTCCTAGCTTTTGATCCCATAAGTAGATTTACTATTTTACTTACTTACTATATTGGAATCATTGGTCATAACGTGTTGATTATTTGTTATAATTCCATTACCTAATTTGTTTATTAAATCAGTATGACAGAGTTTGGCCCTGACTATAATGCTTACCATCAAAATAACCATACCTTTTCAAAGTAAATCTAAAATTGGATTATCTCATAAATACATTTCTTTAGCAAAACAATTATTATTTCCACCAGGATGACATTCGGGTGGTAATATACAAGGCACAAACATTTACCATACATTAATAATAATCTCTCTGGTAAATAATTGTAGGGCATCAGGCTTCATAGACTGTTGTTAGCTATATGTTTAGGTTCTAATGTCGTTCAGTGAATCAACCACAACATAAGAGCCATAACGATGAACGCTGGGGAAGACACCAGTACAGAGGAGAAGTCAGAGGCTGGAAGAAAAAGGACAGAAATATCAACCTTCCATTAAATTAATAATTATAGATGCTTTTAAAGGGGCAATCTGCATTTCAAACAATAACAAAGCAGATACCCCGCCACTGGTTTTGGTAAAATGCTTAGGGATGGGGCTGGAGAAATGTAACCACTATCAAATTCATAGGCAGAGCAATGGATGCAAGGACTGACCATACATGATATCAAAATTATAGTTTTAACCATGCTTTGAAGCTATACAGTGTTTGATTACAATGACATTGTTTTGTAAACAATGTAGTAAAACATTTTGGTTTCTGGTGGGATACGACAGTTGAACTAAGCTCATGAGTCATTTAAGTTATATTCTTAAAGACGTCCTCCAGCGATTTTTGAGATTTTGCTATTAAAGTGATATCCCATGTATAAATACAGTAAAGTACACACACTTAAGGGTAAAAAAAACTGGGGAGCAATTGCAAACTTCAAGGAGTAGGGCATTCAAGGAGTTGGTCTGATGGGAATCCGCAATGTCATCAGCCTCCTTGCTTGAGGGACAATGGAAGAGTAATAGAGAACAAAAGAGGAAAGGCAATTTACCTGGATGAGGCTTTTGTTAAGTAAATCTGGTTTTAAATGTAGTGGAAATGAGACTAGAGTGCCACTTTAAAGGGGCAATCAGCAGTTGCTACATCCATTTTTTGCACTTATAAATTAGTGATATGGACCCATTGATTCCTGAAGAATATAACTTATAAATGCCTCATGAGCTTAGTTCAACTGTCGTACCTCATCAGAACCCAAAATATAAGCTTGTTTTACTCCAATGTTAGCAAACAAAGTAGATGTAAACAAACATTAAATAGCCTCAACATGGTGAACTATTATTTTGACATCATGGATAGTCAGTCCTTGCATCCGTAGCTCTGTCTATGAATTTGAGTGGTCACTTTTCTCCAGCCCCATCCCCTCAGCTTTTTACCGAAACAGGGGTGGGGAAAACACTTTGTCATTGTTTCAACTGCTGATTGCCGCTTTAATAAATGGTTTATAAAGATGATATAAGTTGATAAACCTCTACAAATACATCTTCTGATTTCTGTTATGGTATCTCTGCAATGCTAACGCTTATCTGTCCTTGACTGAGTACAGTAACTCACCCCTCTCAGTGGTTGACATGTTAGTAGCAGAAGTAGGGGCAGTCTCTGTAAAAATAACAAATAAATAATATATTGAGCAAAATATTTACGTCGTAAATAAAACACCAGACAATTTGTACACGGTCAGCCAGTATACATACCATTTTGAAACGTGGTACTGTTATCCACAGACACTGGATCAGTATCTGTCAGAAATAAAAATCAATGTATGAGAGGGACCCATGAACACTGGTGTCAGCTTCGTATTATCAATGACATCAGGGGGAAATTGTATGTGATTCTGAATCTGATCAGCAGCATCAACTTGATCATAGCAGGCCATGAGGCTTTAATCATGCAACATGGTTTGGTGAGTTTTGAGCCTGTAAAACACAAGATGTACCATACTTTCAGGGATGAGAGTTGACCAGACTTCTAACAATAGAAACACAGATAACTGCCACTCTGCCAGCACCTAACGTATCAATGTTAAACTCCTTATATCATGTGTCAAATTAAAATGTTAAGTTTTCATGTTGATTGAAATGTGCCCTAATGATTGTAACATGGAGGCTTACACCTTAAAGGACCCAGCTTGGTGTGGTCTGAGGTCGGACCCTTTTGGACACTGCCCACTCTCTCCCAGCTGGCACTGCCACTGGCACAGAGGGTCATACCACACTCCTGGTTGTCCTCAAAGCTGCATGTCTCTAGGAATGTGACTGCAGATGCTGCATAATTGGAACATAGAGATACAAGGGAAGTATTTGTATGGCAGACAAGTAGTGGTGCTGGGCAAACACAGAAGTGATGCTGGGCAAACACAGAAGTGATGCTGGGCAAACATAGTAGTGGTGCTGGGCAAACACAGTAGTGATGCTGGGCAAACACAGTAGTGGTGCTGGGCAAACACTATGTTGTATAACCTTCAAATATCATTGAACTATGCACACTATGCACTGTTCTGAGAATCCACTAGCTTCAAATACATTTACTTTGAATGAAACACTGAACCTATGACGTAACACCTTGTAAACTGCTTTACGGCATTCCCATCAATGACCAATACAATATAACAGCTATTGACATGCTGCTAATAAAACACATAAGCCCATGGTTTTGTCTCATTCTTTCACTGAGCAAAGTTCTGTAGCTTACTTACTGCAGTTATGCCCCAGCGTTGAATCCCAACATATGAATAACATCTAAAGAGAAAGAAATTAGGAAGCAAAACAGAACAAAACAAGAGAGATTTTACTTTAGTGGTTCTTCAACCATTAAGAATTTAGTTTTTTTTAATATTAAGGTATTATATTACCCTTCATCCTCTATAATAAAGAGGTAGTTCGGCTCTGCCTCCCGAGGTTTGAAGTCCAGACAGGTTTTCAGGCAAATCTGCTCCATCGCCCTAAGAATGATCCCTTTGGCATTCATATCTGTAATAGATTAACCAGGTGGCTTGAACAGTAGGCTATATTATGTGAATTTACTTGATTACACATATTTTTCAAATTACTGAATGGCCAAGCATGTTTCACTGTGGTCAAATGTCTTACCGAGACTTTCATCCAAGACATATGGGACAGGGATATCCCATCTATACTGGTCACCTAGGATGGCGTTTCTCGCTCCTCCCTATGGAAATAGGCACCATATATCCATTTCATAATAATTGTTATAATTATGAAAGTGATCATTTTAATATAGATACAAACACAATATATGCACATGAATACAACACTGTGTACTTACAGATGGCAACATGATGTCTCCCTCATGGAGATCCAGATCTAAAATATATATAGAGAGATTATATGAAGAGGGCCATGTACTGTATGACAGAGTTACAGTTATCTGTAAAGTCTGGCTTTTTACCTTTGTTTATCTCTGTGATGTCTGGGTATCTTTTTTCTTCTTCTCCAGTGCCTGTTAAAGTCAGAGTGCAATGTTTGCTATAATTATAGACCCTGATGATACTGTTGTGTGAGTAGGGATAATTTTCCTTCCTAGTGATTCTATCTATTTTGTGAAGTGCACCAGTCTTTCCTGCAGCAAAGCACCCCCACAACATGATGCTGCCACCCCCGTGCTTCACGGTTGGGATGGTGTTCTTCGGCTTGCAAGCCTCCCCCTTTTTCCTCCAAACATAACAATGTGTAAGGTTTTGTCTGAAGCCCCTTGACTTTACCACTAGATGACGTTATTTCAACCCAGATTGATTCTCCTGTGTTAGTTGTTGTAAGTAATGCCCTCACCTGTGTTGAATTACTTCTAATGACAAACCCTATTTAAGGCCCCACTGCCTTTTTGTTCTTGTTCAGTCCTGATGTTGGTCTAGGTGTTGTCATTCTCAAGGATTCTTTGGGTCTGAGATTTTTCTGCCTTCTAATTTTGAACTTGGATTCTATGTTTTTTTTGTTTCCTTTTTGTGGACTCTTTGAAATATGTTTCTGGATGTTTAAGGATTTCTCTTCTGTTTTGGATTACCTTTTTGTATTGCCTCCCAAGAGGAGTTGTTAGAGTTACCCTGGGACACATTTATTTAAAGTGTTGCCTAAGACTGTTGCTATGTTTTGCTTTTTTTCTCTGAAAGAGCCAAAGATAAAACTCAGACTTTGGAGATCTCATTGTTTTCTAATTCCTCTGCACTTGGGCTCAACCTCCTCCAGTAGTGGAGTGGTCCGCATCAGGGACACACACATACATCGGGGACCTGAGTTCGATCCCCAGCTGGCTCATAACAACAATGGTTATTATGGCCAAACAGTTCTATTTTTCTTTCATCAGACCAGAGGACATTTCTCCAAAAAGTACAATCTTTGTCCCCATGTGCAGTTGCAAACCTTAGTCTGGCTTTTTTATGGCGGGGTTGGAGCAGTGGCTTCTTCCTTGCTGAGCGGCCTTTCAGGTTATGTTGATATAGGACTCGTTTTACTGTTGATATTGATACTTTTGTACCTGTTTCCTCCAGCATCTTCACAAGGTTCTTTGCTGTTGTTCTGGGATTGATTTGCACTTTTCGCACCAAAGTACGTTCATCTCTAGGAGACAGAACGCGTCTCCTTCCTGAAAGGTATGACGGCTGCGTGGTCCCATAGTGTTTATACTTGTTTGTACTATACTATTGTTTGTACAGATGAACGTGGTACCTTTAGGCGTTTGCTCCCAAGGATGAACCAGACTTGTGGAGGTATACCATTTTTTTCTGAGGTCTTGGCTGATTTCTTTTGATTTTCCCATGATGTCACGCAAAGAGGCACTGAGTTTGAAGGTAGGCCTTGAAATACAGAGAATACAGACATCCACCGAAACATCTATACTATGATAACATTCCCGAATGGTACTCTGACGTATCCATCCTAACAACTCTGAAAGTCTTTGATCTTCGGGGAAACACAACCAGAGAGACTCTGATGAACTCTCCAGCAAACGGACTCGATTCCAACAGAGAAGACAACAACGACATACGGGCGTCAATATATACTTGCAATTATTCTCGAATGAGCGGCCGTTCATGTGCGAAGGATTAGCATTTCAATTAATATATAGACTGTGTGTAATGAATCCATATTTTTTTCAGCTCTTTCTCAGTCTTGGAGGGCTGGTGGCCTGGCGGTTGGGAGCTTGGGCCGGTGGCTGATGGATTGCTGGTTCGGGTCCCCGTTTTTGACTTTGTGGTTCTGTCGACGTGCCCTTAAGCAGGGCGTTGACCCTGGTTGCTTCTGTGTGTCTTTCTGGATGGGAGTCTGTTAGATGACTAATGTGATATAGTCACTGTATGTTCTAAATATAAAAAAATTAAAAATAATAATCATTAAAAAAATATATTTATAAAATAAAAAAAATTACGTGTTACAAAATCTTACCATTAGTGTCGAGGTTGCTGTGGTCGGTGTAGGGACCCCCTGCAGCCTGTGTCACTCTCTCCCATCCATTTTCACTGCCTTTCTCCGCATTCCGAGAGCAGCGACTCATCCCACACACTCCGCTATCGGAAAAGCTGCAACTTTCCTTAAACGCAACACATGCATCTACAACGTGAAAACAACAATATTACCATCTGTTCTCAATGTCGATTTGAGCCCTGAATTGTGTGTTCACATGCAGAATTATGACCTTACAGAAATTACTTTGACAAATGGTTGGACAGACTTTCATACTCAGTCAATTAGCTAAAGATCTGCGTTTTGGAATACCATAAGATACAGTATATATGCCTTGCACTTGCACACATGCACAATAAACTATACACTTCAAAAGTTGTTATGGTTATTTTTTGTAATGTTTGAATTGAGGTTAAGGTTCGAGGTAGTATACCTCTAAATACCATATCTAGATCAGTACAGTACCATACTCTTATTGTAAAGTGTTGGTGTTATCAACAAACATTCTGACAGTGCTATCCAACACGTACTACAACTGTACATTCAATTCAGCTTCAAGACATCATTGGAGCTAATTTTCAGCCATTGGCCAATCACATCCTGGAACTCCGGTTGCTTAGTGATGATAGTGGATCCATTGCCATTGGTGAAGGCATCTTTGCTGTAGTGCATCACTGAGTAGCAGTCATACGGAGTACCCAGGGTGGTGGTGTCATTCTCACTGTACTTATTAAAGTTGTTTTAGTATCCTGAAAGCAACAAAAATATTATGTATAACGTAGCTAATGATAATAATGATAATCATCATTATCATTGTAATTTTGTACATTTGTAAATTGTGAAGTGACATTCATTTGTAGACCACAAAGTGCATGAAATAATAATACAAATGATAATTTAACAAACAAATGTTAGGTTAATGTTGATATAAATAATAAAAACATACTGTATGACCATATCATAAAAACACAGATCAGAGACTAGAAGGAAGGGTGGGACAGCTGGTAGAAAATAGAATAGAGAATAGTTTATTAAATGGTTTCATGGTTTTAATTGTACTGAAACATTGAATTCAGAGGTGGTGGTAGTGGATTAATTCAAACTGTATATTATACATTTCACCCTTTTCTCTAATATGAGGGCTAAGAACTGTACAGTATTCATACACTACACATCATTAATGTTCATCTGAAGCAGTAGATGCCTGAACAATCCCACATTAAAGCTATAATCTAAAAACGAGACAAATAATAAATAATCTTTGTTTGGTTGGGAAAAACAGTTAAACCTTCTAGGATGTTTTCATAGACAATGGTTATATATTCATCCCTGTCATATCTGGACTGCTCATGCCAGAAGCCCAGAGCATGTAGAAGCTTATGTTCCACGATGGCAATAATATCACAGTTCTGTCCAATGGAAACAACCTGTCTATTTGGAAAAGTTCTTCCTACATAGGAATAGCACCGACCGGGGATAGGCATGTTAACACAAAACACATACATGTAATTCATTGTTGATTAGCAAAATATCTACCAAATGTTCCATCAGTACATGTCTTACCCTGTACGTTTCTCAATTGTTAGGTAGTACATCTCAGAATCTCAGGTCTTGAAGTCCATGCATGTTTTCAGCCTGAACTGGTCTAAGTCTCGCATAATGATCCCTTTAGTGTTCATATCTGTACAAATGGAAAATACAGTGACCACATTATAAAGATCAGCAATATGATACAAAATAAATATTATACATCAGTGAACTGGAATTGAAGAAGTGACTTCTCTGCTTACAGCATAGATGCTACAGTTGTATGACATTTGATACAAGATAGTCAAAATCAGAATCCCATGTCTTTACTCACCAAGACTTAGGGAAACATAGGGAACTGGAGACTGCCAGCGTTTGATTTCCCCCAGAATGACATTCCTCTGAAATTTCTTGAACAATACGGTTTGGTTAACCCACGTTCCTCAGATGTACATAAACAACAGCTACAGTATAAGTATGTTCACAAAAGAAATTAACTAATTAAAAATAAAACTCAGGTCCATAGACTGTAGCCAGTTCATTTTATTTTCATTTACAATATCCAGACCTACCTGTGACATTGGGAACAGTCTGAGGAGAATGATGGATAATACAATTTAAGATAAGAAATGATTAAAAACATAATTCTAAAAATGGATTTGATCTTTATATTTACGGTTTTGCATAACTTATATATTATTTTCTCACAATACAATAAATTAGATTCTATCAAATTAAACATAGTTCTTTTAACATATTGAGCTACAGAGATAAATTAGAGTAGGCCTTCTAAAAAAAATATTATTTTGAAAGTTTCCTTTCCTTACCACAGCCAAAACTTGTAAAACAGCTAAGCTCACAACAAGACAGGCATGGATATACATTCTCTCTGGATATCCTTTCCAGGGTCAAGGTCACTAGCAGTAACAACAAATCAGATAATAATTGGAAAACAATTAACAAGAACCCATTATATGTGTTCAATTTTTTTCCTTCAAACATTACCTCTACGTAAGTTTGAGACTGAGAAAATTAGACTAGGATGCTTGATTGACAGGTTTTACACAGTGAATTGTCCCTATACATGCTGAGCATGATTTACATAATAGTAAATAGACTTCATATCCCAAGTTAAAAACAAATCTCTACAACAGAAAATTACACTTTACATGGCAGAAATATAATCTGAAAATACCATAGGAAAAATAGTATATTAACATCATTCACACATGAACATTGTAATGCTACATGTTTGCAGACTTAAACACCAGTTGAAACCTCCAACAACTGCCCCTTAAAAAGTGAACTTGTTCAAACCATTCTTTTATGGTTAAAATAACAGACATTTCCTCAATACATAATCTTCTTCCTCATCCACCAAATCACCTAAAAACTGGTTTGAATAATCATTAAGTACGCAGCTAGGTTCACGTTGTTGTCATAACATATTTTGGAATTTGCATGGCTTATGTACAATCAACACTCTTAGAAAAAATGTTGCTATCGAGAACCTAAAAGGGTTCCTTGGCTTTCTCCATAAGAGATCTCTTTGAAGAACCCTTTTTGGTTCCAGATATAACCCTTTTGGTTCCATGTAGAACCCCTTCCACAGAGGCTTCTACATGGAACTCAAAAGGGTTCTCCTATGGGGACAGCTGAAGAACCCTTTTGAAACCCTTTTACTAAGAGCGTAGTTCTAATCTGAAGCATCATGAAGTTAGAAGTTGTGTGCCCATCGTCTTTGGGTCTGGACCACTGCCTAACACCACTATTTTATTATTATATAACCATGGCACGCTCAGGAAGAAACACATTGGATAAGACATTGTTAAACTTAAAGCATTTACTTCACTACTTGTGTCAAAAACCATGTTTTTTAGGACGGTCAAAGTTACTGTTTCTCAAATTATTTTATTTATTAAAAAAAATGTGGTTATAGGTTTGAGGCAACACAGGACACACACAAAGAAAAAGTATGCCCTAGCACACACTTACACCACATGTCAAAGTTCATAGTAGCCTGCACGTCCGTGCCGGGTTGGTTCGGCTGGGGGGGGTCAAAAACCCTTGAATGAGGAGGTGTGTCCAAACTTTTGACTGGTACTGTATATACACATACTAGCCAGTTTCTTAGGTACAGCACCCCGTTCACGAAAATTGATTGCTCCTACAAACAGTGAGTCACGAGGCCGTGGCTTGCTACTGTATATAAAGTAGGCAGACAGGCATCGAGGCATTCAGTTATGTTAGAATGAGAAAAACGGATGGCCTAAGTTTCTTTGAGCGTGGTATGATCATCGGTGCCAGGTGCGCCGGATCCAGTATCTCAGAGATGACCTCCCCACTGGGCTTTTTTCACACGACACTATCTAGGGTTTACCGAGAATGGTACAACAAACAAAAAACATCCAGTCAGCAGGAGTCCTGTGGGCTACAACAGCTCGTTGATGAGAGGATGAAGGAGAATGGCAAGAATCGTGCAAGCTAACAGACGGGCCACAAACTGACAAATAACGGCGCAGTACAACAGTGGTGTGCAGAATGGCATCTTGGAACGCAGAACTCATCGATCCTTGTCAAGGATGGGCTATTGCAGCAGATGACCACACTGGGTTCCACTCATATCAGCTAAAAACAAGAAGAAGCTGCTCGAGTGGGTGACTGAAAGACGAACGAGGTCGGTGGTGGTAATGCACCTAATTTATGAAAGTTGCCAATCACAATGTAGAGTCCACAGAAGAAAAAGCCTGGAAGGAGGAGAGATGACTAGAAACGATTCGGTTGACTGTTTTATGTGTGGATTAATTGTCAGAGTAGAGGACCATGTGCATTTCAGGTAAAATAACAACTCAATGTTTATATCCCAGGACAAATTTGCTAGCAACAGCAAGCTAGCTAAATAGGACAAATGAGCTAGCAAGTGCAAGCTAGCTAGCTAAATTGCCATAAATGTTTAATGCTTTTCGACCTGTTCCCAAATTAATGTAATTGGTTAAGAGTTTGTTTTGATATTTTAACCTGCGTGTCGTGATTGCGTTTGGTGTGAGGGGACAAAATAAATTTATGCACGATGGCGCACGATGGTGCACGAGCGCAGCCGGTTCGGGTTCCGTGTAAGACCTTTTCCGGGAAGAGCCAAACGAAGGCACTGCTTGAGGCCCTGCTTGGGGTGAGTCGAACGACAGTCAACCTCCACTCTCTAGTCCACGCAAAAGCGGAGATTGACTTCCGTCTTTTGTGAGTGTGTATTTGGTAAATTTTGAATAGATTGTGTTATTAATCAAGCCCCCTCCTCCCCCAAAACGGTTCCAAAAAGGGTGGCTACTTTGGGCAAAAGGTGACTACTTTGAAGAAACTCAAATATATTTAGATTTGTTTAACACGTTTTTGGTTACTACATGATTCCATATGTGTTATTTCGTAGTTTTGATGTCTTCACGATTATTATACAATGTAGAAAATAGTCAACATAAAGAAAAACCCTTGAATGAGTAGATGTGTCCAAACTTTTGACTGGTACTGTATCTGCCTAATCTGATGGTACAGGATGTTTCTGGCTCTTGAGAACATTACATTCAAAGCCAAACATCGCCCACACACTTCTGTTTCCCAGAGACTCTCAAATGCAAGTGCATTGAACTCTGACCTTTGAGAATGACAGTGGTGACAGAGAGAAAGAGATAGGAACTGACATTTCCTCAATCCAGAATCTTCTTCCTCATCCACCAAATGCCCTCAAACTGGTTTGAAGCATCATTATACAAGTATGCAGCTAGGCGCATGTTGTATAGTTCCTGTCCCTTTCTCTCTGTCACCACTGTCATTCTGCCTTTATCCAGGTGGCAGCTCGTTAGTCCAGTCAATGCTAGTCAGGTGTGTTGGGCCTGGTTGTGACTCACTCATTCCTTCATTCACTCCAAAAGACAAACAAAAGAGCTTATCAAGTTTGAAGCAAAATTGGTACCTTAAATGGTGATTTAAATGTAAAGCAAAACCACATGTGAGGAATAAATAAATAAGGCATTTCTAATTATGAAAATAAAAATAAAGCACACATGAGGGAAAGGAGAAACTAAGGGCTCTATTCAATCCGCATTGCGGGAAATTCAGCTTTACAGCATGACTGAAATGTAAAGACAATGTTTCCGGTTTAGCGGTGTTAGAGACTATTTGACTTGAGCCTGTTTTAGTCTGTTTATAATTGTAGAATTAGCCTAGCATTAGTAATTATTGTGTTAAGGGTATGTTGGAATTATCTATGTGTATTGTGTTTGGGCAGAGGGATAGGGAAACCCATAAGCAGATGAGCAGAGTTAACAGGTTGTTAAATCCAGGATATGTGGAGTATTGAGTCAGTGTATCCCGAGATTAATCAACAAGGTTATAGTCATCACAGAGGCATCCATGGGTAACAAAGCAACAATACGGGCCGGGTTGGTTCCAGTAGCAGCTCCACTCTCCCTAGGTAGTGGTGGCGATAGCAGTGGTAAAGACTGCTTGAGTTAGCCTGGTGTCTTCTGTCGTCTTCTCTGGTCTGTGTGCTGTACATATTGGACACATCTACATATAAATTACATCTCCCTATGTAAAAAAGATAAACATGTTTTGTTTTGATGAGGTCCTATTTTCAGAGATTAGATGGCATCCTAACTTGTGATCTGGCCCATGGGTCGGAGAGTTCCTTTGGGGTTGTCGTCTGATTCAGAGAGGTTGGGTTAAATGTGGATGACATACGGTTGAACGCATTCAGTTGTGCAACTGACTAGGTATCCATTTTCCCTTCCCTTCATCATCATCATCATCATCATCATCACCCCCACTGTGGTAGTAAAATAACTGCAGGCATTGAAACTGCCTCCGGGTGTCTTCCTTACGCTCTCCATTTTGGCTCTGTCTTCCTCTTTACCAGTAGCTGTACTGCAGTGCATGAAGAATCCACCATCTGTAAAACAGTATACATGGAGGATGACTGTAAAGATACACTACCCTCCTCCCTCTGCGTACATTCTTAGACCTAAATGTATGTACAAATATTGTTTCATAAATGGTTTATAAAGGAGATATAAGTAGATAATCAACTTTTACAAGTACATCTTCTGATTTATGTTGTAGTATCTCTGCAATGCTAAAGCTTATCTGTCATTGACTGAGTACAGTAACTCACCCCTCTTTAAGCTAACATATGGAATTGTTCTAAGTTATCAAAAAAATATAAACAAATTATTGAATTTGGCATTAGTGCTATTAGCCAATACAAACACATTGAATAACAGATTCACTACATGGAACAACAGATAATCCAAGAAAAAAGTGTCTGTCCTATATCTGAGAGATATAAGAAAGATCAGGAAACAATTTTAATAATTTCTTTACATATATTTAATCCCATTATTTTAGGTACTAAATTCTCCAAATACACTACTGGTCAAAAGTTTTAGAACACCTACTCATTCATTTTTATTTTTTACTATTTTCAACATTGTAGAATAATAGTGAAGACATCAAAACTATGATTTATATTTTTTTATATTTTTTTCACCTTTATTTAACCAGGTAGGCCAGTTGAGAACAACTGCGAACTGGCCAAAATAAAGCAAAGCAGTGTAACAAAAAACAACAACACAGAGTTACACGTGGGATAAACCAAAGTACAGTCAATAACACAATACAAAAATATATATACAGTGTGTGCAAATGGAGTAAGGAGGTAAGTCAATAAATAGGCCATAGTAGCAAAGAAATAACACATATGGAATCATGTAGTAACCAAAAAGGTGTTAAACAAAGCAAAATATATTTTATATTAGACATTTTTCAAATAGCCACCTTTTGCCTTGATGACAGCTTTGCACCACTCTTGGCATTCTCTCAACCAGCTTCACCTGGAATGCTTTTCCAACAGTCTTGAAGGAGTTCCCACATATGCTGAGGACTTGTTGGCTGCTTGTCCTTCACTCTGCGGTCCGACTCATCCCAAACCATCTCAATTGGGTTGAGATGGTTTGGGCCAGGTCATCTGATGCAGCACTCCATCACTCTCCTTCTTGGTAAAATAGCCCTTACACAGCCCTTACACAACCGCCACACACGGCGGTTGGAACCAAAAATCTCAAATTTGGACTCGGCAGACCAAAGGACAAATTTCCACCAGTCCATTGCTCGTGTTTTCGTGTTTGGTAAAATAGCCCTTACACAGTCTGGGTGTGTTGGGTCATTGTCCTGTTGAAAAACAAATGATAGTCCCACTAAGCCCAAACCAGATGGGATGGCGTATCGCTGCAGAATATTGTGGTAGCCATGCTGGTTAAGTGCCGTGCATTCAAAATGTACGAGTATTTTTGGGTTTCAGGAAAAATGTATGGAGTAAAAAGTACATAATATTTTTTAGGAATGTAGTTGTAATGCATCTGTGTGTTGCTGGTGTAGAGGAGTCAGGCGCAGGACAGCAGATATGAGTAAATATAGCAAAGTTTACTCAATAATATAACAAACATCAAAATGATCCAAGCCCACAAATATGGACCTCAATACAAATAAAACAATCACTCACAAAGAAACATGGGCGAACAGAGTGTTAAATAATGAACAAGTAATTGTGGGATTGAAACCAGGTGTGTAAAACAAAACAAAAACAATGGCAAAATGAAAAGTGGATCGGCGATGGCTAGAAAACCGGTGACGTCGACCGCCGAACGCCGCCCGAGCAAGGAGAGGGACCGACTTCAGCGGAAGTCGTGACAGTAGTGAAATAAAAGTAAAATTGTCAAAAATATAAATAGTAAAGTACAGATACCCCAAAAAACTACTTAAGTAGGACTTTAAAGTATTTCTTCTTAAGTACTTAACACCACCGTGTATCATACGAAATGGATGATGGACATCCACAAATTAATACATACTATACGAAACATAACATATGTCTCGGATTTACCTTTACTATGTTATGTCTACCCCTAAGTCCAGGTTGATAGTTCAGTGCATGGGGACTGCTGTTTTATGGGGTCTGTGTGTATGGGGTCTGTGTGTTCTGTGCATAGTTCGCATCATTTCAGTTCATACAGGTCATTATTATTTAAAGCACACAGAAAGGAAAACACACTGTGTGCTCAAGAGGGAATGTTACAGACGTTTCACTTCCTGATCTGTCTATGTCTCTTTTCCATTTCCTTTTAATCTCCTGTATGTCTCCCCAGTTCTCTACCTCTGATCCAAACACACATCCATGCATACTGTACATCTTTCCTTGTCAATCTCTCTACACTCTCAACTATCTTGCCTTTCCAACATATTGTCTCATCTCTCTCTCTCTCTCTCTCTCTCTCTCTCTCTCTCTCTATCTCAATTCATTTCAAAGGGCTTTATTGGCATGGGAAACATGTTTACATTACCAAAGCAAGTGAAATAGATAATAAACCAAGGTGAAATAAACAATAAAAAATGTACAATAAACATTACACTTACAAAAGTTCCAAAGGAATAGACATTTCAAATGTCATGTTACGGCTATATACAGTGTTGTAATGATGTAGATCTCACTCTCGCTCTCACTCCAGCTCTCTTGCAGTTTTGCCACCAGGTGGCAGGAAAGTCTAACCTACTGCTGCTCTTAGCACTTCCACTCTTAGTTTTTTATTTTACCTTTATTTAACTAGGCAAGTCATTTAAGAACAAAATCTTATTTTCAATGATGGCCTAGGAACAGTGGGTTAACTGCCTTGTTCAGGGGCAGAACAACAGATTTTTACCCTGTCAGCTCGGGAATTTGATCTTGCAACCATTCGGTTACTAGTCCAATGCTTTAACCACTAGGAGGACCACTAGAAGGAAATCCCAGACAGCCCTAAAAGCTGAAGTCAGCCTGCAGAGTTTAATCAGATTTAAAAAAAATTGTATTGCCCTCATATCACAACAGCTGGTTAGCACACATTTATGAAATGCCTCACAAACAGCACCCATATTAATGGAGGGATTAAAAAAGACTCCAGCTATGTGGATGTTGTTGTACAGGGCCCTTGTATTACAAACAATCTGGTCTGATCCAAGTCATATCAAAGGGCATGCTGGGGTTAAACAACACAATGAAACACTGCCTTCAGCGTTGGAGATTTACAATGGCTCATCTACATGTGCTTGTTATCCACAGTATCTTCTCATCTCCACTTCTTTTGATGCCAGAACCAAACCATCACTGACTACAGCCATTGTGTCTGGAACAACATCTTATCTGCATCAAAACAATGACCAATCTCCTTCTGTGCGTTACCACCATAGTGGGATAAGCTGCAAGACGCAGCTTGTTCAAAGAGACTCCCGTCCTGTTTCTTTCCACTGATTGACTACCCCTCAATGTCTTCCCAGTTCCCATCATATGGTTCAATAGGCCATCATGTCTTCCTCAATAGAGAGTCAATGAGATGAGGGACATACTGTATTTTACTCTAAACTACGCTCCTCTGTTGGGATGAGGAAGGCCATTTGATCAGGGTTTAACGATGCCTTTTGGCTCTGTGGTAGTGTGTCCTCCTGAGTGATGGGCGTGTGTGAACAGACAGATCCCCCCTCTGTGCCCATATTGGCACCAATATGGAGGAGACAGACAGGCTCAAGATAGGGTGTCATCTGAAATCAGCATTTGTTTCCCTGCCGGACCCCCGTCCTGGATCAGGGAGCTTTGACATGTCAGAAATCATGTGGGCATATATTCAAGGAAAGGTTGCCTCTATGCTTAGCAAATAAATTGGGTAGTTTTAAAAAATAGATTACAAAAAAATGAAAACAGGCACTAAGCAGGTTTGTCTAAGATGGCTTCATATCAGCAGAGTACACTGTCTGAACCTGCTATGACTCATTATAATTTTCACTGCTGTGATTTCTCTTCCACATGTCCCCCTCACACGTCTGTTTGTCCTCCACAGTGTGTTTGTGTACTGTCTGCTTGATGTTTGAGTGAGTTGTTTCTCAGTATCGGGGGAAAGACTGGGAAGCCCACGTGTCCTGTTGTCATTGGACTCTGCCCCTCCACGCTGGATGGAGAAGAGGAGGTGAACATGAAGGTGTGACGTGTGTGTGTGTGTGTGTGTGTGTGTGTGTGTGTGTAACGCCCAGGCCCGAGATTACAGGCTGGAGCGTTTTGGTTTCGTTTTGGTGTAGGGTTTGTGTGTTCTAGGGTGTCTATTTCTATGTTGGGATAATGGTTCCCAATTAGAGGCAGCTGAGTCTCGTTGTCTCTAATTGGGAACCATATATATATTTGGGAGTTGCACTTTTGTTTCGTGGGTTATTGATTATGTTTATGTTACGTTCTTCATGTTCAGTCGGATTCTTGTCTTTCGTGTCTAGTTAGGTTTCTCCATTCATGTCTAGTTAGGTTTCTCCGTTCGTGGTCAGGTTAGGTTTCGCCAGTCGTGGTTAGGTTTAGATCTTTGTGTATAGTTTAGAATTAGCGTTAGGGCTCACGTCTTGTTTCTTGTTTTTTTTCCGTCTCGTCAATAAATCATGTATTCTGGCTATATCGCTGCGTCTTGGTCTGTCCCGAAGGAAGAGAATCGTGACAGAATAACCGACCCTAAGAAGACCAAGCAGCGAGAGACTTGGAAACATTGGACTTGGGAGGAGATTTTGGAGGGCAAGGGATCTTGGACATGGGAGGAGATTTTGGAGGGAAAAGGACCATGGTCTCAGCCAGAGGATTATCGTCACCCCAGGGAGGAAGAAGCGGCGAAAAAGGAGCGGCGCAGGTGTGAGGATTTATATGGCGTATGGAACCCGGAGAGAGAAAAGTTCATCGGAACTCGCCTGGCACGGAAGCCCGTAAGGCAGCCCCAAGAAACTTTTGGGGGGGGGCACACGAGGAGGTTGGCCCGGTTCAGGAGGGACTCCTGAGCCAACTCCTCGTGCTTTGTGGAGAGAGCGTTGGGGAGAGCGTCGCACCAAAGGGACCCCGTGCTATGCAGTGTTGCGCACGGTTTCCCCTATACGGATTCAGAGGCCAGTGCGAGAGATTCCCGCTCCACTCATCAGTCGGGCGAAACTGAGTGTTCAGCCAGGTAGAGTGGTGCCAGCTCTGCGCGCTAAGTCTCCAGTGCGCCTCCTGGAACCCGGATATCCTGCTCCGGTTCTGCGTGCGGTGTCTCCGGTACGTGTCCACAGCCCAGTGCGAGAGATCCCAGCGCCACTCATTGGTCGGGCCGAGGTCAGTGTGCTACCTGGTAGAGTAGTGCCAGCTCTGCGCGCCAGGTCTCCAGTGCGCCTTTTGGGACCAAGATATCCTGTGGTCCTACGGGCAGAATCTCCGGTGCGAATCCACAGCCCAGTCCGAGAGATTCCAGCTCCGCTCACCCGTGAGGCCAGGGTTAGTGAGCTAGCTGGAGGTATGCTGTCGGCGCTCCGTATCAGGTCCCCGGTCCGGGTGGAGGTTTCTACACGTCCAGTCCCTGTTCCACGTTCCGAGATTCCTGTTCCACGTTCCGAGATTCCTGTTCCACGCTCCGAGATTCCTGTTCCACGCTCCGAGATCCCTGTTCCACGCTCCGAGATCCCTGTTCCGTGTTCCAAGATCCCAGTCCGTGTAGTGGTTTCTCCGTGTAGTGGTTTCGTCCAGTCCCTGTTCCACGCTCCGAGATCCCTGTTCCACGCTCCGAGGTCCCTGTTCCACGCTCCAAGATCCCTGTTCCGTGTTCCAAGATCCCAGTCCGTGTAGTGGTTTCTACACATCCAGTCCCTGTTCCACGCTTCGAGATCCCTGTTCCACGCTCCAAGATCCCTGTTCCACGCTCCAAGATCCCTGTTCCACGTTCCGAGATCCCAGTCCGTGTTGAGGTTCCAACACGTCCTGTTCCCGCTCCCCGCACCAGAGTGCGCGTCCCGAGCCCAGCTCGGCCTGTTCCTGCTCCACGCACCAGAGTTCCAGTGAGCATCACGAGTCCAGTACGACCAGTTCCTGCTCCACGCACCAGATCTCCGGTGCGAATCCACAGCCCAGTCCGAGAGATTCCAGCTCCGCTCACCCGTGAGGCCAGGGTTAGTGAGCTAGCTGGAGGTATGCTGTCGGCGCTCCGTATCAGGTCCCCGGTCCGGGTGGAGGTTTCTACACGTCCAGTCCCTGTTCCACGTTCCGAGATTCCTGTTCCACGTTCCGAGATTCCTGTTCCACGCTCCGAGATTCCTGTTCCACGCTCCGAGATTCCTGTTCCACGCTCCGAGATTCCTGTTCCACGCTCCGAGATCCCTGTTCCACGCTCCGAGATCCCTGTTCCGTGTTCCAAGATCCCAGTCCGTGTAGTGGTTTCTACACGTCCAGTCCCTGTTCCACGCTCCGAGATCCCTGTTCCACGCTCCGAGGTCCCTGTTCCACGCTCCAAGATCCCTGTTCCGTGTTCCAAGATCCCAGTCCGTGTAGTGGTTTCTACACATCCAGTCCCTGATCCACGCTTCGAGATCCCTGTTCCACGCTCCAAGATCCCTGTTCCACGCTCCAAGATCCCTGTTCCACGTTCCGAGATCCCAGTCCGTGTTGAGGTTCCAACACGTCCTGTTCCAGCTCCGCGCACCAAGCTCCCCGTGCGCTCAGAGAGTCCAGCACGTCCTGTTCCGGCTCCGCGCACCCAGCTCCCCGTGCGCTCAGAGAGTCCAGCACGTCCTGTTCCGGCCCGCGCACCCAGCTCCCCGTGCGCTCAGAGAGTCCAGCACGTCCTGTTCCGGCTCCGCGCACCCAGCTCCCCAAGCGCTCAGAGTCCAGCACGTCCTGTTCGGCTCCGCGCACCCAGCTCCCGTGGCGCTCAGAGAGTCCAGCACGTCCTGTTCGGCTCCGCGCACCCAGCTCCCGTGCGCTCAGAGAGTCCAGCACGCCCTGTTCGGCTCCGCGCACCCAGCTCCCGTGCGCTCAGAGAGTCCAGCACGTCCTGTTCCGCCCGCGCACCCAGCTCCCGTGCGCTCAGAGAGTTCAGCACGTCCTGTTCCGGCTCCGCGCACCCAGCTCCCCGTGCGCTCAGAGAGTCCAGCACGTCCTGTTCCGGCTCCGCGCACCCAGCTCCCCGTGCGCTCAGAGAGTCCAGCACGTCCTGTTCCGGCTCCGCGCACCCACCAGAGTGCGCGTCACGAGCTCAGTTCGGCCTGTTCCCGCTCCCCGCACCAGAGTGCGCGTCCCGAGCCCAGTTCGGCCTGTTCCCGCTCCACGCACCAGAGTCCCAGTGAGCATCACGAGTCCAGTACGACCAGTTTCCGCTCCCCGCACCAGTGTTCCAGTGAGCATCACGAGTCCGCTACGGCCAGTTCCTGCTCCCCGCACCAGAGTTCCAGTGAGCATCACGAGTCCAGTACGACCAGTTCCTGCTCCACGCACCAGAGTTCCAGTGAGCATCACGAGTCGGTACTGCCAGTTCCTGCTCCACGCACCAGAGTTCCAGTGAGCATCACGAGTCCAGTACGACCAGTTCCTGCTCCACGCACCAGAGTTCCAGTGAGCATCACGAGTCCGGTACTGCCAGTTCCTGCTCCACGCACCAGAGTTCCTGTGAGCATCACGAGTCCAGTACTGCCAGTTCCTGCTCCACGCACCAGAGTTCCAGTGAGCATCACGAGTCCAGTACGACCAGTTCCTGCTCCACGCACCAGAGTTCCAGTGAGCATCACGAGTCCGGTACTGCCAGTTCCTGCTCCACGCACCAGAGTTCCAGTGAGCATCACGAGTCCAGTACGACCAGTTCCTGCTCCACGCACCAGAGTTCCAGTGAGCATCACGAGTCCGGTACTGCCAGTTCCTGCTCCACGCACCAGAGTTCCTGTGAGCATCACGAGTCCAGTACTGCCAGTTCCTGCTCCACGCACCAGAGTTCCAGTGAGCATCACGAGTCCAGTACGACCAGTTCCTGCTCCACGCACCAGTGTTCCAGTGAGCATCACGAGTCCAGTACTGCCAGTTCCTGCTCCACGCACCAGTGTTCCAGTGAGCATCACGAGTCCGGTACGACCAGTTCCTGCTCCACGCACCAGTGTTCCAGTGAGCATCACGAGTCCAGTACTGCCAGTTCCTGCTCCACGCACCAGAGTTCCAGTGAGCATCACGAGTCCGGTACTGCCAGTTCCTGCTCCACGCACCAGAGTTCCAGTGAGCATCACGAGTCCAGTACGACCAGTTCCTGCTCCACGCACCAGAGTTCCAGTGAGCATCACGAGTCCAGTACGGCCAGCTCCTGCTCCACGCACCAGAGTTCCAGTGAGCATCACGAGTCCAGTACGGCCAGCTCCAGCCCCACGCACCAGAGTTCCAAGAAGGGGTCCAGGGCCTCCGGTGCGTGACATCAGACCAGCACGGCCCGCACCGGAGCCCCCACCTGGGACAAAGGGACCCATCTCAAGACCCCCACAGATTTTTTGGGCGTCCGAGTCCGCGCTTTGGTACTGTAACGCCCAGGCCCGAGATTACAGGCTGGAGCGTTTTGGTTTCGTTTTGGTGTAGGGTTTGTGTGTTCTAGGGTGTCTATTTCTATGTTGGGATAATGGTTCCCAATTAGAGGCAGCTGAGTCTCGTTGTCTCTAATTGGGAACCCTATATATATTTGGGAGTTGCACTTTTGTTTCGTGGGTTATTGATTATGTTTATGTTACGTTCTTCATGTTCAGTCGGGTTCTTGTCTTTCGTATCTAGTTAGGTTTCTCCGTTCGTGGTCAGGTTAGGTTTCGCCAGTCGTGGTTAGGTTTAGATCTTTGTGTATAGTTTAGAATTAGCGTTAGGGCTCACGTCTTGTTTCTTCGTTTCTTGTTTTTTTCCGTCTCGTCAATAAATCATGTATTCTGGCTATATCGCTGCGTCTTGGTCTGTCCCGAAGGAAGAGAATCGTGACAGAGTGTGTGTGTGTGTGTGTGTGTGTGTGTGTGTGTGTGTGTGTGTGTGTGTGTGTGTGTGTGTACATGTGCGTTTGTGTCCTCAGACAGACACTCATAAACAGCGGGGACCCAGTCAGAGTAATACACACCTTTCTGTAGCCTGTGGCACATTCCAAAGTGGAACACTGAACATCTTACCCAGCCAACATGCCCACATTGGCTAAAATATTGGCCCTGTGTAGGCTGCCCACATTGTCTAAAATATTGGCCCCGTGTAGGCTGCCCACATTGGCTAAAATATTGTACCCAAGTTGGCTCATTGTCTCCACGTTGGCCCCCAAGGCATTTGTCCAGTGTTGCCCAGTGTTGCCCAGTGTTGGCCAGTGTTGCCCAGTGTTGCCCAGTGTTGGCCAGTGTTGCCCAGTGTTGCCAGGTGTGGGCCAGTGTTGTCCAGTATTGCCCAGTGTTGCCCAGTTTGGGCAGCTCAAAGCTGGTCGGGGAAGCCCTCACTTGGCTTAAATTAACCCATCTTTTCCCAGCAAACATGCCCACATGTCCTTTAGCATTTAATAGGAATTATTTATTTAATTAATACAATTTAATTTAATGCATAAATTGCACATTTTTAAAGCCAATTTAGGAAGCATGATACATTGTATCAGAAAGATGTTACTATCATACATAATGTTTTACAAGAGAAACTTACAGTTCTCATGTCACTTGCACATATTTAAGTGTTTTTAAAGTACTTCTTCATTGGCAGTGTAAAAGGTCTAAAACATATTGGCATCACACAACATAACACTTAAGCCGGAACAACACTCGCAGTAACAGTTGCACAAAATACACTGTGTGCAAACCACGCCCCAAAATATTTGAATGAGCCCCTGCCTTTATCTGGACTTGGTGTGGGCTAGCCTGTGCTGGGCTTGGTGTGGGCTAGCCTGTGCTGGACTTGGTGAGGGCTAGCCTGTGCTGGGCTTGGTGTGGGCTAGCCCGTGCTGGGCTTGGTGATGGCTAGCCCGTGCTGGGCTTGGTGTGGGCTAGCCCGTGCTGGGCTTGGTGATGGCTAGCCCGTGCTGGGCTTGGTAAGGGATGGCCCCTGTTGGGCTTGGATTTGGATGGGCCGTGTTGGGCTGGTGTGGGCTAGCCCGTGCCCACCTTGCCCACCAAATACCCACATTAGAGTCATGTTTTCTGGGTATGAATGTCACATGCCATTACATTGGCATTACAAGCATTGACATGTAAAAGGACAGAGACTTATAACTGTGAAAAAACCTGTTGCTGACACATGGGCTAGAGATACAAATGTCAGCAGGGCCAGTCTGGACTTAGGAGGCCCAGGAAGGTACAGACTCTAATTAAGCAAAGGGATTTCACACACAACACAAGTATTTGTGTTGCTAAAAGAGAGAGAGAGCGAGACAGAGAGAGCGAGACAGAGAGAGAGAGACACAGAGAGACACACACAGGGAGACACAGAGAGAGACAGAGAAAGAGAGACAGAGACACACAGAGAGAGAGAGAGAGAGAGACACACACAGAGAGGCACACAGAGACAGACACACAGAGAGAGACACACAGAGACAGGGAAGAGACAGAGACAGCCAAAGTTGTGACTTTTCCTGTGTCCTTAAGTGACATATTGCATGTGTAATTGGAGTGTAATGAATGAGGGAACAATCTTGCATATGTTCATAATTGCAATAGCTTTATTTTTCTTAAAAAATTTATGAAATTATAAAAAGTTGACATTATTCAACAAGGTAAAAACAAACACATATAAATATTTGAGTGTGAACGTTTGGTTTACACTTCTCACCCTGCACTAAATAATAATAAATATGATGTTCTGGGCATATGTCCAGTTTAATTTCCATGTTTTACAGTGCAGTTCAGGGTATGACAGAATCACTCAAAACGTTTCACAGGATCAAGGAGTGGTGTTGGTTTGGGCCATTTAGTTGGTGTTGGTGAAGGCCTGGTAGAGGGCGGTGAGCTGGGCCTTCAGGTCCTGGGCGTAGGGGTCCAGCTTGTCCTTCAGGTCCTCAGCATAGGGGGCCAGGCTCTTCTGCACCATCTGAGCTCTGGTGGTCAGCTCGCTCTGGAGGTTCTCGGCCAGGGGGGCCACACTCTTCTGGAAGTCCTGCAGGCGCAGGTCCACTTTCTGCTTCAGCTCGTCAGTGTAGGGGCCCAGCTGGGACTGCAGCTCCTTCACACTCTGCTCCAGACTCCCCTTCAGCTCCTCACTCTTCTGGAGCAGGGTGGCCCTCAGGGCCTCGGAATCCAGGGACTCTGCATAGGGAGCCAGATCCTGTTTCAGCTGCTCCACTCTCTGCTGGACTTGTATCTTCATCTCCTCTGCGTAGGGCTCCAGTTTCCCCTTGACACTGCCCAGGTCCTGCTCCAGACGCTCTCTTAGCACCTCAGCCTCCTGGGTAATCTTGGTCATCAGGTCCTTGGCTGCAATAGGAAGCTGCTCCTGAAGGGAGACTGCGTATTGGCTGGCCACGTCAGCGCTCTCTGTGATGCGGTCACTGTAGGAGAGGAGAGGGGTCTGGTCAGGTCAGGATTCTAGCTTTATTTATTTATTTTATTTTACTTACTGTAACTAGGCAAGTCAGTCAAGAACAAATTCGTATTTACAATGACGGCCTACCCCGGACAAACCCTCCCCTAACCCAGACGACGCTGGGCCAATTGTGCACCACGATATGCAACTCTCAATCACGGCCGGTTGGGATACAGCCCGGGATCGTCTGTAGTGATGCCTTAGACCACTGCGCCACTAGGGTGACTAGTAATCTGAGGGCTTCCACTACAGACATTACACACATGTTATGACAACTAGAGCACAGGTCAAATGACTTACTTGACATCCTGTCCCAGCTGAGACTTCCTGATCATCTGGACGGTGTCATCGGCAGTTTTTGTTGCCTTTGCGACGTAGTCCCAGAAGGCATCTGTCAGCTGCTCCAGCTGTGGCTTGGGCTCATCAGCATAGAGTAGGTTAGCATGGCAACCTGTTGGGGCGTGGAAGTAGAGTTAGTTCCTGTCAAACTGCTAGTTTAACCTGACCTGCCTTATGACCGAAGTAGGCCAGGTTTAAAATAATAATCATTCTAATAATCTTGTTGCATTCAAAAGGTTTCAATGAATTTTTTTTTTACAGAGCAGTTATGGTTGTGGTAACATTAGATGTTACTTACCAGAGAGTATAGCAATTGCAAGCACCACGAACACCTTCATATTTGCGTTTCTCACTGAAACAGAAACATCATTGATTAATTACACTTCAATTACATTTGAATCTTAGAACCCCAAAATCCTAATTTCTCAACACCTTGTTTTGAATCTCAGCATTGGCCTCACCTGTTTTTCTTGGTGTATCTCTGTGTATTCAGTCCGCCTGTGTGTCTATCAGGCCAGTGCCATGCTGTATATATAGTTGAAACCAGAGCTGTAGCTGAAAGCCCAAAGTCCAGGAGTCACTGCCATGTCACCTCTCTTCCTGCTTCTGCTACAACTCCTTGCTGGCTGTCATCACATGACTGTGCGGTTACTATATCGACATGCACACACACACATGCACACGCACACACCAATGACAATACATTATTTTATTACGTTCATATTCATTTTCTGAGCCTGGCAGACTGAGCATAGACAGACCAGACTTGATTAACCTTGCTTTGAACTTCTCCCCCACCACCACCATGGTCCTTTTTATTGGTTATATTCTAATTAGACAACTGTGCATGGACCTTGACCCTTCTTCTGAAAGCCTCATTCTAGAGAAGACTTACAATCAGGGATGCAACTTTCACTGGGGACGGGGGCAAAAATAGCATTTTTGTTGCCCACGGTTTTCTCATTGGACCGTAATAAGGCACAGTGGGCAGAACTCAACTCCTGACTTCACAACTGCATGTTGAATCATCATGAATAACTCAAGTGATGTAGAATGAGCGCTGTGAAGATTCTCAATCTGGCCATTCTCTGGGTAGACTGATCCACCTTTTTGACATGGTAATGTCGTTCCCAGACACTTCTTTGCGCAATAACCTGGGGGCGAGGTTATGACAAGGTAAACTACCAGTATAGCACAGTAACCCACTATTCATTTAAACAGAATAACTACAATATGACAAAGGGGGAGCTTTACTTTGAAAAATGAAAGTCTACTGTAACATTTAATTGATTCCAAATAAGTTCCTAGACACCGTACCTTATCTACTAGCTATTGTGAAATCACATCTAATGAATGGACTGGGCACATGTGGCCCCTAACCCTAGACCCTATCACAGTGTGCATGGGCCGGGGTCAACTGAACTTTGGTCAGACAACTGACACATGGAAGTGCTTGAACACATGACCTCACAGTGAAACTGAAAACTATATCATAGAATATAATCTGGGAGTCAATGCCACCTGGCTGGACATCAAACTTAAACGGACTATAAATCAATACCATATCTGATCAGACTGTGATATCTCATAAAGGTTGGGAGGAAGGTGTTGTCTGGACAAAGTGCTATTTATGTTTGAGAAATGGCTGTGATTGTCTCAGAGAATGGCTGATTCGACCTGAGAATTTCTGTGCCATCAAGGAAAAATCCATGAAAATGACCTGATGTGAACCAGATACTCACTATCAGCATTGTAGAGTTGTAGCGTCATATATAAAGACAAATATACATTATGATTTAGAGAAAGGAACATGCTAGTGTATGTAAAAGTGCTTAAGCCTCAATACAACACGATACATCTACCCTCAGATGATATTAACAGTAACAGAACTGCATAACTGCAAGGCCAACAAGTGTCCTGCTGCACATTTATCACTACTGCATATCATTGAAAAACTATAGACAAGGGGATTGAATGGAAATGTGTTTATCAGTATGCAGTCCCAGGAGATTGGTCTTCACTGAGTATCTCTGACCACTATTTTATGTCTCAAGCTCTGTTTGTGACACTTTACCCAGAGGTGATGATAACGCAGTGCTCTCCTGTGCGTTCTGGGTCCAGGGGTTGATTGGGACAGGTCCAGGGTGAGTTGTCAGGACAGAACTGGGCTGGGTCAGGTAGACAGGTGCTGAGTGGTGCACTGCGGTCTGAGGGTTTATGATTTGGAGCACTGCTGACAGCGAGGCACTGGCTCCTGGACTTTGTGTTCCTTACTGCCCTGCTCACTATATATAGATGCCAGTACACACCTGAAACTACACTCACTGCAGACTCAGAGATACACCAACACACTCATATACAAAGACGGTAAGCTGGATTCTACAAGTCCACGGTATTATTTGATAGCATTCTATTATGTTTTTTTTCTGGTGGATTACAATGTTTTAAGTGATTATTGCTTTATTTCACAGAATCTGATTGAGAGTCATGAAGGTCCTTGTGGTGCTCGCTCTGGCTGTATTCACTGGTGAGTGGGATACAAGAATATTTCAGATTATAAGTGAAATTTATAGAGCTGAAGTACAGCAACATAATACCTTCCATCAATCTACCAAATTCATTTCAAGTCAATAGTCAATAATAACCATGGCAGAGGGAGTATACTTTTCTAGTTACCTTAATGCCGCCAACAGGTTGCCATGCCTAACCAGTAATGACCCTGAAAAATACAGTTTCACAACAACTAACTCTTCTGCTACGCCCCTACAGGCTGCCATGCTAACCTGTTGTACGCTGATGAGCCTAAGCCACAGCTGGAGCAGCTGACAGATGCCTTCTGGGACTATGTTGCCAAGGCAACGCAAACGGCCGATGACACCGTCCAGATGATTAGGAAGTCTCAGCTGGGACAGGATGTCAAGTAAGTACTGTGATCTGTGATGTAGTTGTCATAACGTGTGGAATGTCTATAGTGGAATCGCTCAGATTACTAGAATGGGGACCAGAACTGACCCCCCTCTCCTCTCTTCTCTTCTCCTCTCCTGCAGTGAGCGCATCACAGAGAGTGCTGATGTGGCCAGCCAATATGCCGTCTCCCTGCAGGAGCAGCTTCCTATTGCAGCCAAGGACCTGATGACCAAGATTACCCAGGAGGCTGAGGTGCTAAGAGAGCGTCTGGAGCAGGACCTGGGCAGTGTCAAGGGGAAACTGGAGCCCTACGCAGAGGAGATGAAGATACAAGTCCAGCAGAGAGTGGAGCAGCTGAAACAGGATCTGGCTCCCTATGCAGAGTCCCTGGATTCCGAGGCCCTGAGGGCCACCCTGCTCCAGAAGAGTGAGGAGCTGAAGGGGAGTCTGGAGCAGAGTGTGAAGGAGCTGCAGTCCCAGTTGGGCCCCTACACTGACGAGCTGAAGCAGAAAGTGGACCTGCGCTTGCAGGACTTTCAGAAGAGTGTGGCCCCCCTGGCCGAGAACTTCCAGAGCGAGCTGACCACCAGAGCTCAGATGGTGCAGAAGAGCCTGGCCCCCTATGCTGAGGACCTGAAGGACAAGCTGGACCCCTACGCCCAGGACCTGAAGGCCCGGCTCACCGCCCTCTACCAGGCCTTCACCAACACCAACTAAATCACAAACACTTTCCTCCAACTGACTACTCTTGCCCTCTTGAAGACTGTATTCTCCCTTCAAAGCCATAGAACATGCCACTGTTGTCAATAGAATGAGGGAGAGTTTACAAAGATGAACTTGGTAATGCAGATGAGGTCCATTCTGTATTTTGTATGAACCGAATTGTCTCTGATGAGTCAATGACATCTTTGTATTTTGTTTGCTTGTTATCTGAAGGTTGGTCAGTGACTGTGCCATTTTGGTGTTGTATTCTTAATTTATGGAAATAAAAAGCTAAACTAAACATAACTTAAATGTATCATGTCTATGATGCTAATTTAAATAATTTAAGCTGGTTCCCCAAATTATAATGTGGTGATAAGTCATATTAGGACATAATCATTGTCCAACAAGACTGGTTGCATGTAGGACTACTGTATGCCACTGATCCAGTCATCTCTCCTCAACATTATTTTTGATTTAACTAGGCAAGTCAGTTAAGAACAAATTCATATTTTCAATGATGATGTAGGAACAGTGGGTTAACTGCCTTGTTCAGGGGCAGAATGACAGATTTTTACCTTGTCAGCTCAGGGATTTGATCTTGCATTAAATATTACATTTACATTGTAGTCATTTAGCAGATGCTCTTATCCACAGTGACTTACAATTAGTGCATTAATCTCAAGATAGCTAGGTGGGACAACCACATATCTCAGTCATAGTAAGTACATTTCTTCTCATTAAAATAGCTAAATATCTTACTCAAAGGGAGAGTAAAAGCTATTAGGATTATAGCCTGCAGTGTTTGTCTTCAAAGTGAAAGCCATAATTACAACCTCTGTGTTGTGATAATTGTGTTGTTTGTTCTATAACCTGTTAGTTCATATGCCTTCACACCGTGATATACAGTTAGGCTTATGGCCGAGACGATAAGAACACACAATGGCAGAATAATTTCAACCACACTTTCGATTCATCACAAAACCGGAGAGCAACATACAGTGGGGAAAAAAAGTATTTAGTCAGCCAGCAATTGTGCAAGGTACAGCCACCAATTGTGCAAGGTACACTTCAACTATGACAGACAAAATAAGGAAAAAAAATCCAGAAGATCACATTGTAGGATTTTTAATGAATTTATTTGCAAATTATGGTGGAAAATAAGTATTTGGTCACATACAAACAAGCAAGATTTCTGGCTCTCACAGACCTGTAACTTCTTCTTTAAGAGGCTCCTCTGTCCTCCACTCATTACCTGTATTAATGGCACCTGTTTGAACTTGTTATCAGTATAAAAGACACCTGTCCACAACCTCAAACAGTCACACTCCAAACTCCACTATGGCCAAGACCAAAGAGCTGTCAAAGGACACCAGAAACAAAATTGTAGACCTGCACCAGGTTGGGAAGACTGAATCTGCAATAGGTAAGCAGCTTGGTTTGAAGAAATCAACTGTGGGAGCAATTATTAGGAAATGGAAGACATACAAGACCACTGATAATCTTCCTCGATCTGGGGCTCCACGCAAGATCTCACCCGTGGGGTCAAAATGATCACAAGAACGGTGAGCAAAAATCCCAGAACCACACGGGGACCTAGTGAATGACCTGCAGAGAGCTGGGACCAAAGTAACAAAGCCTACCATCAGTAACACACTACGCCGCCAGGGACTCAAATCCTGCAGTGCCAGGCGTGTCCCCCTGCTTAAGCCAGTACATGTTCAGGCCCGTCTAAAGTTTGCTAGAGAGCATTTGGATGATCCAGATGAGGATTGGGAGAATGTCAGATGAAACCAAAATAGAACTTTTTGGTAAAAACTCAACTCGTCGTGTTTGGAGGACAAAGAATGCTGAGTTGCATCCAAAGAACACCATACCTACTGTGAAGCATGGGGGTGGAAACATCATGCTTTGGGGCTGTTTTTCTGCAAAGGGACCAGGACGACTGATCCGTGTAAAGGAAAGAATGAATGGGGCCATGTATCGTGAGATTTTGAGTGAAAACCTCCTTCCATCAGCAAGGGCATTGAAGATGAAACGTGGCTGGGTCTTTCAGCATGACAAAGATCCCAAACACACCGCCCGGCAACGAAGGAGTAGCTTCAGAAGAAGCATTTTAAGGTCCTGGAGTGGCCTAGCCAGTCTCCAGATCTCAACCCCATAGAAAATCTTTGAAAGTCCGTGTTGCCCAGCGACAGCCCCAAAACATCACTGCTCTAGAGGAGATCTGCATGGAGGAATGGGCCAAAATACCAGCAACAGTGTGTGAAAACCTTGTGAAGACTTACAGAAAACGTTTGACCTCTGTCATTGCCAACAAAGGGTATATAACAAAGTATTGAGATAAACTTTTGTTATTGACCAAATACTTATTTTCCACCATAATTTGCTAATAAATTCATAAAAAATTCTACAATGTGATTTTCTGGATATTGTTTCCTCATTTTGTCTGTCATAGTTGAAGTGTACCTATGATGAAAATTACAGGCCTCTCTCATCTTTTTAAGTGAGAGAACTTGCACAATTGGTGGCTGACTAAATACTTTTTTTCCCCACTGTATGTCCGGTGTAGTCCACAAAGCATATTGCATTTAACAAACAGTTACATGACCTACAGCATGGTCAATCAAGTTAATATTTATGACATTTTCGAACTACTGAACAACTATTGATTTAGAACACTGGAGAGTTACTGCAAGTCCCAAAGAAAACAGGAGCTGCCTCCACTATTCCAGCACCATTTCAACTTCAACATTTCAAAATCATCAAATCACCTATGCTTAGTCTAATACAGTTACAACTAAAAGATTCAAGAAACAATTTAGTCCAATCAACATGAGCAAAATATCATGTGGCTGTCCATGATACTGATTTCTGTGTGTGTGTATATGTGTACAAGCATTTCGCTACACTCGCATTAACATCTGCTAACCATGTTTATGTGACAAATAACATTTGAATTGAATTTGATTTGATTTGTATATGTGTGTGTGTGTGTGTGTGTGTGTGTGTGTGTGTGTGTGTGTGTGTGTGTGTGTGTGTGTGTGTGTAGAAAAAACATGTTGACTCACCCTACTTGAAGAGAAACGCCAAAGCCATCCTCCTCTCTTTCATGTTGAGAAACGGTCTATGACTGTCATACAGTACACACTGTATGTCCTAGGCTACTGGGCTAAAATGCTTGCTCGTTAGCCTAACTTCCTTTCACGGGCAACGATTAGCCAGTTAGTTAACATTAGCCCACTACATCTCCCGAGTGGTGCAGCCGAGTGGTGCAGCTGTCATCTCCTGAGTGGTGCAGTGGTCTAAGGCACTGCATCTCAGTGCAAGAGGCATCACTACAGTCCCTGGTTCGATTCCAGGCTGTATGCACAATTGGCCCAACATAGTCCAGGTTTTGCCGGGCTAGGCCGTCATTGTAAATAAGAATTTGTTCTTAACTGACTTGCCTAGTTAAGTGAAGGTTAAATAAAACGTTAAAATATTTAGAACATCTACTGTATCTACGTATTGATCTTCCAGGGGCACAATGTATGAATGAACATCCAAATCCCTATCTCCATCCATGGCTAATTTAGGATAAGGACAACAACACAACGAGATGCAACAATTCAAGTTTTGTTTTATTTTGATGTGATGTGATTGGTGTGAATCCAAATCCAAACTAGCTTCCCTAAACACTTCTTTTTGGTGCGCCAGGACCATTCACAGTTGAGTTCACTCAGTTTAGCTCTAAATGTATAAATTATTGTATATGTTTTATTGGTACATTTTGGGGCTTCCCTTAGCATCCATGAATACACACCACTGGCAATAGCTTGCTTGCTCCTTCAACATAGTTTTGGAATGAATGTCATCTAGTGGCAGTTCATTGTCAATTCAGGGAATTACTAAGCCCTGTGCAATGATGGTGATTTACTGACCTCTTCATAGAAATCAGAAAATAAACATATATACAATGACCTGACAAACAGTCATGTACAGCTTTCTCTACCCTCTCTCTCTCCCTCTCTCTGAATTACTTGTAAAAACAACACAGTCCTGTAACACTATCTGAAATCCATTCACTCCCCACAATCGCAAACCCCCTCCAGAGATGGGTATGGAGCATGTTTAGAGCTGTCGCTGCATGTCTGATGATGTACCTGTAACACCCATCCTCCCCCTCTCACCCTCTGGCTCTGCCAGGGCTCTCCCATGCCCCCTCACCCAGAGGTAAACAAAATTCCTTGGCTCTGCCCCAAACTGCCAATGGCACCAGTAACCGTTAACCCTGCTGGGTTAGCCCTGTACTTCCTTTGTTCAACATCATTCCATTATCAACCTAATATAAATGACCTGTAAAACGCTTTCTACTGGCCATACTGTTAACCCTCCAAACACTGTTAGACAAGCATATTTTAGTTTACTGTTACCTGCATTGGGTAGCAGCACGTATGTCCATAAAACAACTCTGTGAGAACAGGGAACATGACAACTCAACATAAACCAAAAGTGGATGTTGATTTAGATCTTTGCCTGGTAGTAAGACTGTAAAACACATCTCTGAGATCTGCCTTATGCCACAGGGGTTCTGTAATGATAGACTAAATAAAGGGCCCACATCTAAGCCTATAATGAACTGGCAAAAGGCTAATAGATAAGAACGACAAGAGACAAGAACAGAAATGGGCCTTACAGTGTTCCTTATGTTTCTTGGAGCAGCATGTTACATAGTGAACTGTGTTTGATTTATGGTCCTTGATGTTTGCTAGTGAACAGACACTGTATTTCTATGTAAAAAGGGCATTGGAGGTGAGGTCAACCTATTGTTCGGTGCAAGTTGCCACCAGTCAGCTACGTAAGCAAAATCAGTGAGTCAGAAGCAGATGACTGACCACACACACACACGGAGAATGAAATCAAACCTTCAAAATCGGGCCCAGCTGAGTGCCCTTTGGCACAGGCACAGCCAGTTGTGGTGACATAACAGACTCATGTGAAGTTAGAGGTGAGAGGTCTCACTCTGACCAGAGGTGACCAACTAACCACAGACCACAGTCCTCCAGCTCCCGTCACACCACTCCTGACTCCAAGATGAGCTGGCTGGGGTTATGAGAGTTCACTGCTAACCGACAACCTCTCACACACTGCCCTGGTAGACACATATTACCACATCACCCATCCTTACAATGAGAGGGAACAAATAAATATAATTTCTTAGGACAAGAGGAAGTGTCTTCTGTTACAGAACTCTGTAGAAGTCTGTCGGTCTGTCTGTCTACAGCTAGTTATACCGTACCATCATTCTTCTTATTCTCTCTCTCACTTCCCTCTCATTCTCTCTCCCTGTTTCTATGACCCCAATGTTCATGCCTTGAAAGACATTACAAAAAGCTCTACTGCACTACTCTTCATAACAGCTGTGCTGCTATCCCTGTCCCTCGTGGTCCCAGCTTTAGTAGGACATGTCTGTCTGTCCCAGCAGGGAGAGCAGCAGTGGGTAGGGTATTGAGTTCAGCTCAAGCTGAGACATTTAAATACAAAGAGTGAACCGAATCACAATCAAATCAAATTGTATTTGTCACATAAACAACAGGTGTAGTCTAACAGTGAAATGCGTATGGGCCTTTCCCAACAATGCAGAGAGAGAAAAAATTGGAAAACATTATAGAAAAATAATAACACAAGGAATAAATACACAATGAGTAACGATGTGCAAGGGTAGCAGGTAATTAAGGTAGATATGTACATATACACTACCCGCCAAAAGTTTTAGAACACCTACTAATTCAAGGGTTATTCTTTATTTTTACTATTTTCTACATTGTAGAATAATAGTGAAGACATCAAAACTATGAAATAACACATATGGAATCATGTAGTAACCTAAAATATATTTCAGATTTGAGATTTTTCAAGTAGCCACCCTTTTCCTTGATGACAGCGTTGCAAACTCTTGGCATTCTCTCAACCAGCTTCACCTGGAATGATTTTCCAACAGGAGTTCCCACATATGCTGAGCACT
Source organism: Brachymystax lenok tsinlingensis (assembly GCA_030435695.1). Taxonomy (NCBI): domain Eukaryota; kingdom Metazoa; phylum Chordata; class Actinopteri; order Salmoniformes; family Salmonidae; genus Brachymystax; species Brachymystax lenok. The sequence continues at coordinate 92,588,629 of CM059789.1, read as the reverse complement.
TGTTGGCTGCTTTTCCTTCACTATGCGGTCCGACTCATCACAAACCATCTCAATTTGGTTGAGGTCGGGGGATTGTGGAGGCTAGGTCATCTGATGCAGCACTCCAACATTCTCTTTCTCAGTAAAATAGCCATTACACAGCCTGGAAGTGTGTTGGGTCATTGTCCTGTTGAAAAACAAATGATAGCCCCACTAAGCCCAAACCAGATGGTGTGGCATATCGCTGCAGAATGCTGTGGTAGCCATGCTGGTTAAGTGTGCCTTGAATTCTAAATAAATCACAGACAATGTCACCAGCAAAGCACCCCCACACCACAACACCTCCTTTGTGGTTTATGGTGGGAAATACACATGCGGAGATCATCCGTTCACCCACACACGGCGGTTGGAACCAAAAATCTCCAATTTGGACTCGGCAGACCAAAGGACAAATTTCCACCAGTCCATTGCTCGTGTTTCTTGGCCCAAACAAGTCTCTTCTTCTTATTGGTGTCCTTTAGTAGTTGTTTCTTTGCAGCAATTCGACCATGAAGGCCTGATTCACACAGTCTCCTCTGAACAGTTGATGTTGAGATGTGTCTGTTACTTGAACTCTGTGAAGCATTTATTTGGAGTGCAATTTCTGAGGCTGGTAACTCTAATGTACTTATCCTCTGCAGTAGAGGCAACTCTGGGTCTTTCATTCCCGTGGGGGTCCTCATGAGAGCCAGTTTCATCATAGCACTTGATGCTTTTTGCGACTGCACTTGAAGAAAAGTTCAAAATTCTTGAAATGTTCCGTATTGACTGACCTTCATCTATTAAAGTAATGATGGACTGTTGTTTTTCTTTGCTTATTTGAGCTGTTCTTGCCGTAATATGGGCGTGGTCTTATTTGAGCTGTTCTTGCCATAATATGGACTTGGTATCTTATGTATACCAACTCTTTTTTGCCACAACACAACGGATTGGCTCAAACGCATTAAGAAGGAAAGAAATTCCACAAATTAACTTTTAACAAGGCACACCTGTTAATTGAAATGCATTCTTGGTGACTACCTCATGAAGCTGGTTGAGAGAATGCCAAGTGTGTGGAAAGCTGTCATCAAGGCAAAGGGTGGCTATTTGAAGAATCTGAAATATAATATATACTTTGATTTATTTAAAACTTTTCTGGTTACTACATGATTCCATATGTGTTATTTCATAGTTTTGATGTCTTCACTATTATTCTACAATGTAGAAAATTGTAAAAAATTAAGAAAATGTTTTTTTGACCAGTATTGTAGGTAGGGATAAAGTTAGTCAACAGGACAGATAATAAACTGTAGCAGCAGCGTATGTGATGAGTCAAAAGAGTTCAATGCAGATAGTCTGGGTAGATATTTGGTTAACTATTTAACTATTTAGCAGAGAGAAGAAGTCCTTGGCCTTGGAAGCTTTTAGGGTTTTCCTCTGACACCGCCTGGGATAGAAGTCCTGGATGGCAGGGAGCTCGGATGTACTGGGGCGTATGCACTACCCAAACAGTTGCCATATCAAGCGGTGATACAGCCAGTCAAGATGCTCTGAATGGTGCAGCTGTAGAATTTTTTTTGAGGATCTGAGGGCCCATGCCAAATCTTTTCAGCCTTGTGAGGAGAAGAGGCTTTCTTTACAACTGTCTCGGTGTGTGTGGACCATGATAATTCCTTAGTGATGTGGACACCGAGGAACTAGAAGCTCTCGACCCGCTCCACACCGGCTCCGTCGATGTGGATGGGGGCGTGCTCGGCTCTCCGTTTCCTGTAGTCCACAATCAGCTCCTTTGTCGTGCTGACATTGAGGAAGAGGTTGTTGTCCTGGCACCACACTGCCTTACTGGCTGTCTTATTGTCGTTGGTGATCAGGCCAACCACCGTTGTGTCATCAGCAAACTTAATGATGGTGTTGGAGTTGTGCGTGGCAATGCAGTCATGGGCCCCCGTGCTGAGGGTCAGCATGACAGATGTGTTGTTGCCTACCCTCACCACCTGGGGGGCGGCCCGTCAGGAAGTCCAAGATCCAGATCCAGTTGCAATAGAGATTGTGTCATCTGTGGATCTGTTGGGGTGGTATGCGAATTGAAGTGGGTCCAGGGTGTCTGGGATTATAGTTTTGATGTGAGCCATGACCAGCCTTTCAAAGCATTTCATGGCTACAGAAGGTTACCTTGGCATTCTTGGGCACAGGGACTATGGTGGTCTGCTTGAAACATGTAGGTATTAGATAATGGGTCCGAGAGAGGTTAAAATGTCAGTGAAGATACTTGCCAGCTGTTCACCGCATACTCTGAGTACACTTCCTGGTAATCCGTCTGACCCCACAGCCTTGTGAATGTTAACCTGTTTAAAAGGACTTACTCACATTGGCTACGGAGAGCGAGATCTCACAGTCATCCGGAACAGCTGGTGCTCTTATGCATGGTTCAGCGTTGCTTGCCTTGAAGCGGGCGTAGAAGAAATTTAGCTGGTCTGGTAAGCTCAAGACACTGGGCAGCTCGCAGCTGGGTTTTCCTTTGTAATCCAACAACCCTAGGAACCTGTTGGAACAACTATAAAAACCCAATTCAATGCTGTTCCCACATTAAATGTGGGAGAAAAATAACTAATAATAGAGGCCGGTCAGATGTCACAAAAGGATTGTGTGACAACAGATTGTGAGGTTGTTTGGATTCAATTACCTCAGTAATCCTCTGACTGTGTGCTGAACAGGACTGGACTTGTCATGCTGCTGAGTGCCCACTTTTCCCATGTGACACACCCATACTGTGATATAGAGTATAGGAAGCATGTGGAATTCTATGCATCAAACTGAGAGATATTGTAAACATCTGATGGGTCATTTGATTTTATGTTACATGTTTTTTATCCAGTTAAATAATGTGTAAACTAAGATGGTATTTTTTTTTTTTTTTTTATGTGTCCTAAAATTGCATGTAGTCAGAAGAGAGCACATGCACTGCAGTGGCTGTACATCTCAATATATGCTAGCTGGCTAGATATATACATATCCATTCCGACCAATCAGTGAAGAGATAGAAGTTGACTCCTGGAGGTTATCTCATACTATCAGGCTATGAACAAACCAATCAATTCCAGTTTGTGTTTCTTGAGAGAAGGCTTCTTGTGATTACACCACAGAGAGGAATGTCTAGTATTGACAGCAGAGGTAGCGTACCTGCTGGACCATTCTCGGTAAAGGACATCGGTACTGCTGAATTCAGTAGTGGTGCTGATAACAAGACCTATACAGTGGGCTCCAAAATTACTGGCACCCTGATTGGCAATGCACAAACAATACTTAAAAAATATAAACAATATAATTATAGAGATAAACTCAAAATACCAACATGTGAGAAATACTGTACTTTATTAATGTTTCAATGGAACCCACCAAAATCATTTATTGATATAATTAAAAATGAATGTCCTCCAAATCAAGGTTTCACAATTAATGGTACCCTTAAATATTATTGTAAATAACATCTACCAAAATTAAACAAGGAATTAAATTCCACTTATTTAAGTTTATCTAAGTGTTAAGGAACTATATTGAGCCATTACATCACTTCCTGTTTCACTAGGGTATAAAAATGAGGTAACACGGATGCATTATCCCTTTGTCATCCAACACCATGAAGAAAAGAAAATAACTGTCAGTTCAAAAGGGATAGATGGTCGTACGACCTTCATAAATCTGGTAATGGCTACAAGAAGATCCACAAACGATTTAATATACCACTGAGCACTGTCAGGGCAATTATTTTTTTTAAATCAAAAGTTATGGAACAGTTGAAAACCTCACAGGTAGAGAACGCAAATGCATTTTGCCCCCCAGAATAGGGAGGAGGATGGTGAGAGAAGCAACAAAATCCCCAAGAATCACTGTGAAAGAATTGCAGGCCTTGGTGGTGTCTTGGGGTCACCAGGTTTCAAAAAGCACCATCAGACACCACCTCCACAACCACAGGCTCTTTGGAAGGGTTGCCAGAAGAAAGCCTTTTCTGACCCCAAGACACAGACGCAAGCGCTTTGAGTTTGCCAAACGTCATTTAAATTATGATTGGAAGAAGGTGCTCTGGCCAGATGAGACCAAAATTGAACGTTTTGGTCAGATACAGCATCGGCATGTTTGGTGTCGAAACAGAGATGCATACAAGGAGAAGCACCTCATACCCACTAGACCCTATCACATTGTGCATGGGCCGGGGTCAACTGAACTTTGGTCAGACAACTGACACATGGAAGTGCTTGAACACATGACCTCACAGTGAAACTGAAAACTATATCATAGAATATAATCTGGGAGTCAATGCCACCTGGCTGGACATCAAACTTAAACGGACTATAAATCAATACCATATCTGATCAGACTGTGATATCTCATAAAGGTTGGGAGGAAGGTGTTGTCTGGACAAAGTGCTATTTATGTTTGAGAAATGGCTGTGATTGTCTCAGAGAATGGCTGATTCGACCTGAGAATTTCTGTGCCATCAAGGAAAAATCCATGAAAATGACCTGGTGTGAACCAGATACTCACTATCAGCATTGTAGAGTTGTAGCGTCATATATAAAGACAAATATACATTATGATTTAGAGAAAGGAACATGCTAGTGTATGTAAAAGTGCTTAAGCCTCAATACAACACAATACATCTACCCTCAGATGATATTAACAGTAACAGACCTGCATAACTGCAAGGCCAACAAGTGTCCTGCTGCACATTTATCACTACTGCATATCATTGAAAAACTATAGACAAGGGGATTGAATGGAAATGTGTTTATCAGTATGCAGTCCCAGGAGATTGGTCTTCACTGAGTATCTCTGACCACTATTTTATGTCTCAAGCTCTGTTTGTGACACTTTACCCAGAGGTGATGATAACGCAGTGCTCTCCTGTGCGTTCTGGGTCCAGGGGTTGATTGGGACAGGTCCAGGGTGAGTTGTCAGGACAGAACTGGGCTGGGTCAGGTAGACAGGTGCTGAGTGGTGCACTGCGGTCTGAGGGTTTATGATTTGGCGCACTGCTGACAGCGAGGCACTGGCTCCTGGACTTTGTGTTCCTTACTGCCCTGCTCACTATATATAGAGGCCAGTACACACCTGAAACTACACTCACTGCAGACTCAGAGATACACCAACACACTCATATACAAAGACGGTAAGCTGGATTCTACAAGTCCACGGTATTATTTGATAGCATTCTATTATGTTTTTTTTCTGGTGGATTACAATGTTTTAAGTGATTATTGCTTTATTTCACAGAATCTGATTGAGAGTCATGAAGGTCCTTGTGGTGCTCGCTCTGGCTGTATTCACTGGTGAGTGGGATACAAGAATATTTCAGATTATAAGTGAAATTTATAGAGCTGAAGTACAGCAACATAATACCTTCCATCAATCTACCAAATTCATTTTAAGTCAATAGTCAATAATAACCATGGCAGAGGGAGTATACTTTTCTAGTTACCTTAATGCCGCCAACAGGTTGCCATGCCTAACCAGTAATGACCCTGAAAAATACAGTTTCACAACAACTAACTCTTCTGCTACGCCCCAACAGGCTGCCATGCTAACCTGTTCTACGCTGATGAGCCTAAGCCACAGCTGGAGCAGCTGACAGATGCCTTCTGGGACTACGTTGCCAAGGCAACGCAAACGGCCGACGACACCGTCCAGATGATTAGGAAGTCTCAGTTGGGACAGGATGTCAAGTAAGTACTGTGATCTGTGATGTAGTTGTCATAACGTGTGGAATGTCTATAGTGGAATCGCTCAGATTACTAGAATGGGGACTTGAACTGACACCCCTCTCCTCTCCTCTCCTGCAGTGAGCGCATCACAGAGAGTGCTGATGTGGCCAGCCAATTCGCCGTCTCCCTGCAGGAGCAGCTTCCTATTGCAGCCAAGGACCTGATGACCAAGATTACCCAGGAGGCTGAGGTGCTAAGAGAGCGTCTGGAGCAGGACCTGGGCAGTGTCAAGGGGAAACTGGAGCCCTACGCAGAGGAGATGAAGATACAAGTCCAGCAGAGAGTGGAGCAGCTGAAACAGGATCTGGCTCCCTATGCAGAGTCCCTGGATTCCGAGGCCCTGAGGGCCACCCTGCTCCAGAAGAGTGAGGAGCTGAAGGGGAGTCTGGAGCAGAGTGTGAAGGAGCTGCAGTCCCAGTTGGGCCCCTACACTGACGAGCTGAAGCAGAAAGTGGACCTGCGCCTGCAGGACTTTCAGAAGAGAGTGGCCCCCCTGGCCGAGAACTTCCAGAGCGAGCTGACCACCAGAGCTCAGATGGTGCAGAAGAGCCTGGCCCCCTATGCTGAGGACCTGAAGGACAAGCTGGACCCCTATGCCCAGGACCTGAAGGCCCAGCTCACCGCCCTCTACCAGGCCTTCACCAACACCAACTAAATCACAAACACTTTCCTCCAACTGACTACTCTTGCCCTCTTGAAGACTGTATTCTCCCTTCAAAGCCATAGAACATGCCACTGTTGTCAATAGAATGAGGGAGAGTTTACAAAGATGAACTTGGTAATGCAGATGAGGTCCATTCTGTATTTTGTATGAACCGAATTGTCTCTGATGAGTCAATGACATCTTTGTATTTTGTTTGTTTGTTATCTGAAGGTTGGTCAGTGACTGTGCCATTTTGGTGTTGTATTCTTAATTTATGGAAATAAAAAGCTAAACTAAACATAACTTAAATGTATCATGTCTATGATGCTAATTTAAATCATTTAAGCTGGTTCCCCAAATTATAATGTGGTGATAAGGGTATGAGGTGGAAAGTCATATTAGGACATAATCATTGTCCAACAAGACTGGTTGCATGTAGGACTACTGTATGCCACTGATCCAGTCATCTCTCCTCAACATTATTTTTGATTTAACTAGGCAAGTCAGTTAAGAACAAATTCATATTTTCAATGATGATGTAGGAACAGTGGGTTAACTGCCTTGTTCAGGGGCAGAATGACAGATTTTTACCTTGTCAGCTCAGGGATTTGATCTTGCATTAAATATTACATTTACATTGTAGTCATTTAGCAGATGCTCTTATCCACAGTGACTTACAATTAGTGCATTAATCTCAAGATAGCTAGGTGGGACAACCACATATCTCAGTCATAGTAAGTACATTTCTTCTCATTAAAATAGCTAAATATCTTACTCAAAGGGAGAGTAAAAGCTATTAGGATTATAGCCTGCAGTGTTTGTCTTCAAAGTGAAAGCCATAATTACAACCTCTGTGTTGTGATAATTGTGTTGTTTGTTCTATAACCTGTTAGTTCATATGCCTTCACACCGTGATATACAGTTAGGCTTATGGCCGAGACGATAAGAACACACAATGGCAGAATAATTTCAACCACACTTTCGATTCATCACAAAACCGGAGAGCAACATATGTCCGGTGTAGTCCACAAAGCATATTGCATTTAACAAACAGTTACATGACCTACAGCATGGTCAATCAAGTTAATATTTATGACATTTTCGAACTACTGAACAACTATTGATTTAGAACACTGGAGAGTTACTGCAAGTCCCAAAGAAAACAGGAGCTGCCTCCACTATTCCAGCACCATTTCAACTTCAACATTTCAAAATCATCAAATCACCTATGCTTAGTCTAATACAGTTACAACTAAAAGATTCAAGAAACAATTTAGTCCAATCAACATGAGCAAAATATCATGTGGCTGTCCATGATACTGATTTCTGTGTGTGTGTATATGTGTACAAGCATTTCGCTACACTCGCATTAACATCTGCTAACCATGTTTATGTGACAAATAACATTTGAATTGAATTTGATTTGATTTGTATATGTGTGTGTGTGTGTGTGTGTGTGTGTGTGTGTGTGTGTGTGTGTGTGTGTGTGTGTGTGTGTGTAGAAAAACATGTTGACTCACCCTACTTGAAGAGAAACGCCAAAGCCATCCTCCTCTCTTTCATGTTGAGAAACGGTCTATGACTGTCATACAGTACACACTGTATGTCCTAGGCTACTGGGCTAAAATGCTTGCTCGTTAGCCTAACTTCCTTTCACGGGCAACGATTAGCCAGTTAGTTAACATTAGCCCACTACATCTCCCGAGTGGTGCAGCCGAGTGGTGCAGCTGTCATCTCCTGAGTGGTGCAGTGGTCTAAGGCACTGCATCTCAGTGCAAGAGGCATCACTACAGTCCCTGGTTCGATTCCAGGCTGTATGCACAATTGGCCCAACATAGTCCAGGTTTTGCCGGGCTAGGCCGTCATTGTAAATAAGAATTTGTTCTTAACTGACTTGCCTAGTTAAGTGAAGGTTAAATAAAACGTTAAAATATTTAGAACATCTACTGTATCTACGTATTGATCTTCCAGGGGCACAATGTATGAATGAACATCCAAATCCCTATCTCCATCCATGGCTAATTTAGGATAAGGACAACAACACAACGAGATGCAACAATTCAAGTTTTGTTTTATTTTGATGTGATGTGATTGGTGTGAATCCAAATCCAAACTAGCTTCCCTAAACACTTCTTTTTGGTGCGCCAGGACCATTCACAGTTGAGTTCACTCAGTTTAGCTCTAAATGTATAAATTATTGTATATGTTTTATTGGTACATTTTGGGGCTTCCCTTAGCATCCATGAATACACACCACTGGCAATAGCTTGCTTGCTCCTTCAACATAGTTTTGGAATGAATGTCATCTAGTGGCAGTTCATTGTCAATTCAGGGAATTACTAAGCCCTGTGCAATGATGGTGATTTACTGACCTCTTCATAGAAATCAGAAAATAACCATATATACAATGACCTGACAAACAGTCATGTACAGCTTTCTCTACCCCCTCTCTCTCTCCCTCTCTCTGAATTACTTGTAAAAACAACACAGTCCTGTAACACTATCTGAAATCCATTCACTCCCCACAATCGCAAACCCCCTCCAGAGATGGGTATGGAGCATGTTTAGAGCTGTCGCTGCATGTCTGATGATGTACCTGTAACACCCATCCTCCCCCTCTCACCCTCTGGCTCTGCCAGAGCTCTCCCATGCCCCTCACCCAGAGGTAAACAAAATTCCTTGGCTCTGCCCCAAACTGCCAATGGCACCAGTAACCGTTAACCCTGCTGGGTTAGCCCTGTACTTCCTTTGTTCAACATCATTCCATTATCAACCTAATATAAATGACCTGTAAAACGCTTTCTACTGGCCATACTGTTAACCCTCCAAACACTGTTAGACAAGCATATTTTAGTTTACTGTTACCTGCATTGGGTAGCAGCACGTATGTCCATAAAACAACTCTGTGAGAACAGGGAACATGACAACTCAACATAAACCAAAAGTGGATGTTGATTTAGATCTTTGCCTGGTAGTAAGACTGTAAAACACATCTCTGAGATCTGCCTTATGCCACAGGGGTTCTGTAATGATAGACTAAATAAAGGGCCCACATCTAAGCCTATAATGAACTGGCAAAAGGCTAATAGATAAGAACGACAAGAGACAAGAACAGAAATGGGCCTTACAGTGTTCCTTATGTTTCTTGGAGCAGCATGTTACATAGTGAACTGTGTTTGATTTATGGTCCTTGATGTTTGCTAGTGAACAGACACTGTATTTCTATGTAAAAAGGGCATTGGAGGTGAGGTCAACCTATTGTTCGGTGCAAGTTGCCACCAGTCAGCTACGTAAGCAAAATCAGTGAGTCAGAAGCAGATGACTGACCACACACACACACGGAGAATGAAATCAAACCTTCAAAATCGGGCCCAGCTGAGTGCCCTTTGGCACAGGCACAGCCAGTTGTGGTGACATAACAGACTCATGTGAAGTTAGAGGTGAGAGGTCTCACTCTGACCAGAGGTGACCAACTAACCACAGACCACAGTCCTCCAGCTCCCGTCACACCACTCCTGACTCCAAGATGAGCTGGCTGGGGTTATGAGAGTTCACTGCTAACCGACAACCTCTCACACACTGCCCTGGTAGACACATATTACCACATCACCCATCCTTACAATGAGAGGGAACAAATAAATATAATTTCTTAGGACAAGAGGAAGTGTCTTCTGTTACAGAACTCTGTAGAAGTCTGTCGGTCTGTCTGTCTACAGCTAGTTATACCGTACCATCATTCTTCTTATTCTCTCTCTCACTTCCCTCTCATTCTCTCTCCCTGTTTCTATGACCCCAATGTTCATGCCTTGAAAGACATTACAAAAGCTCTACTGCACTACTCTTCATAACAGCTGTGCTGCTATCCCTGTCCCTCGTGGTCCCAGCTTTAGTAGGACATGTCTGTCTGTCCCAGCAGGGAGAGCAGCAGTGGGTAGGGTATTGAGTTCAACTCAAGCTGAGACATTTAAATACAAAGAGTGAACCGAATCACAATCAAATCAAATTGTATTTGTCACATAAACAACAGGTGTAGTCTAACAGTGAAATGCGTATGGGCCTTTCCCAACAATGCAGAGAGAGAAAAATTGGAAAACATTATAGAAAAATAATAACACGAGGAATAAATACACAATGAGTAACGATGTGCAAGGGTAGCAGGTAATTAAGGTAGATATGTACATATACACTACTGCCAAAAGTTTTAGAACACCTACTAATTCAAGGGTTATTCTTTATTTTTACTATTTTCTACATTGTAGAATAATAGTGAAGACATCAAAACTATGAAATAACACATATGGAATCATGTAGTAACCTAAAATATATTTCAGATTTGAGATTTTTCAAGTAGCCACCCTTTTCCTTGATGACAGCGTTGCAAACTCTTGGCATTCTCTCAACCAGCTTCACCTGGAATGATTTTCCAACAGGAGTTCCCACATATGCTGAGCACTTGTTGGCTGCTTTTCCTTCACTATGCGGTCCGACTCATCATAAACCATCTCAATTTGGTTGAGGTCGGGGGATTGTGGAGGCTAGGTCATCTGATGCAGCACTCCAACATTCTCTTTCTCAGTAAAATAGCCATTACACAGCCTGGAAGTGTGTTGGGTCATTGTCCTGTTGAAAAACAAATGATAGCCCCACTAAGCCCAAACCAGATGGTGTGGCATATCGCTGCAGAATGCTGTGGTAGCCATGCTGGTTAAGTGTGCCTTGAATTCTAAATAAATCACAGACAATGTCACCAGCAAAGCACCCCACACCACAACACCTCCTTTGTGGTTTATGGTGGGAAATACACATGCAGAGATCATCCGTTCACCCACACACGGCGGTTGGAACCAAAAATCTCCAATTTGGACTCGGCAGACCAAAGGACAAATTTCCACCAGTCCATTGCTCGTGTTTCTTGGCCCAAACAAGTCTCTTCTTCTTATTGGTGTCCTTTAGTAGTTGTTTCTTTGCAGCAATTCGACCATGAAGGCCTGATTCACACAGTCTCCTCTGAACAGTTGATGTTGAGATGTGTCTGTTACTTGAACTCTGTGAAGCATTTATTTGGAGTGCAATTTCTGAGGCTGGTAACTCTAATGTACTTATCCTCTGCAGTAGAGGCAACTCTGGATCTTTCATTCCCGTGGAGGTCCTCATGAGAGCCAGTTCCATCATAGCACTTGATGCTTTTTGCGACTGCACTTGAAGAAAAGTTCAAAATTCTTGAAATGTTCCGTATTGACTGACCTTCATCTATTAAAGTAATGATGGACTGTTGTTTTTCTTTGCTTATTTGAGCTGTTCTTGCCGTAATATGGGCGTGGTCTTATTTGAGCTGTTCTTGCCATAATATGGACTTGGTCTTTTACCAAATATGGCTATCTTATGTATACCACCCCTACCTTGCCACAACACAACGGATTGGCTCAAACGCATTAAGAAGGAAAGAAATTCCACAAATTAACTTTTAACAAGGCACACCTGTTAATTGAAATGCATTCTAGGTGACTACCTCATGAAGCTGGTTGAGAGAATGCCAAGTGTGTGGAAAGCTGTCATCTAGACAAAGGGTGGCTATTTGAAGAATCTGAAATATAAAATATACTTTGATATTTAAAACTTTTTTGGTTACTACATGATTTCATAGTTTTGATGTCTTCACTATTATTCTACAATGTAAAAAATTGTAAAAAATTAAGAAAAGAAAACGTTTGACCAGTAGTGTAGGTAGGGATAAAGTTAGTCAACAGGACAGATAATAAACTGTAGCAGCAGCGTATGTGATGAGTCAAAAGAGTTCAATGCAGATAGTCTGGGTAGATATTTGGTTAACTATTTAACTATTTAGCCGAGAGAACAGTCTTTGACTTGGGTAGCTGGAGTCTTTGACCATTTTTAGGGCCTTCCTCTGACACCGCCTGGTATAGAAGTCCTGGATGGCAGGGAGCTTGGATGTACTGGGGGCGTACGCACTACCCAAACAGTTGCCATATCAAGCGGTGATACAGCCAGTCAAGATGCTCTGAATGGTGCAGCTGTATAATTTTTTGAGGATCTGAGGGCCCATGCCAAATCTTTTCAGCCTTGTGAGGAAGAAGAGGCTTTCTTTACAACTGTCTCGGTGTGTGTGGACCATGATAATTCCTTAGTGATGTGGACACCGAGGAACTAGAAGCTCTCGACCCGCTCCACTACGGCTCCGTCGATGTGGATGGGGGCGTGCTCGGCTCTCCGTTTCCTGTAGTCCACAATCAGATCCTTTGTCGTGCTGACATTGAGGAAGAGGTTGTTGTCCTGGCACCACACTGCCAGGTCACTAACCTCCTCCCTATAGGCTGTCTTATTGTCGTTGGTGATCAGGCCAACCATCGTTGTGTCATCAGCAAACTTAATGATGGTGTTGGAGTCGTGCGTGGCAATGCAGTCATGGGCCCCCCGTGCTGAGGGTCAGCATGACAGATGTGTTGTTGCCTACCCTCACCACCTGGGGGCGGCCCGTCAGGAAGTCCAGGATCCAGATCCAGTTGCAATAGAGATTGTGTCATCTGTGGATCTGTTGGGGTGGTATGCGAATTGAAGTGGCTCCAGGGTGTCTGGGATTATGGTTTTGATGTGAGCCATGACCAGCCTTTCAAAGCATTTCATGGCTACAGAAGGTTACCTTGGCATTCTTAGGCACAGGGACTATGGTGGTCTGCTTGAAACATGTAGGTATTAGATAATGGGCCCGAGAGAGGTTAAAATGTCAGTGAAGATACTTGCCAGCTGTTCAGCGCATACTCTGAGTACACATCCTGGTAATCCGTCTGACCCTGCGGCCTTGTGAATGTTAACCTGTTTAAAAGGTCTTACTCACATTGGCTATGGAGAGCGAGATCCCACAGTCGTCCAGAACAGCTGGTGCTCTTATGCATGGTTCAGCGTTGCTTGCCTTGAAGCGGGCGTAGAAGAAATTTAGCTGGTCTGGTAAGCTCAAGACACTGGGCAGCTCGCAGCTGGGTTTTCCTTTGTAATCCAACAACCCTAGGAACCTGTTGGAACAACTATAAAAACCCAATTCAATGCTGTTCCCACATTAAATGTGGGAGAAAAATAACTAATAATAGAGGCCGGTCAGATGTCACAAAAGGATTGTGTGACAACAGATTGTGAGGTTGTTTGGATTCAATTACCTCAGTAATCCTCTGACTGTGTGCTGAACAGGACTGGACTTGTCATGCTGCTGAGTGCCCACTTTTCCCATGTGACACACCCATACTGTGATATAGAGTATAGGAAGCATGTGGAATTCTATGCATCAAACTGAGAGACATTGTAAACATCTGATGGGTCATTTGATTTTATGTTACATATTTTTTATCCAGTTAAGTAATGTGTAAACTAAGATGGTATTTTATTTTTTTATTTTTTTATGTGTCCTAAAATTGCATGTAGACAGAAGAGAGCACATGCACTGCAGTGGCTGTACATCTCAATATATGCTAGCTGGCTAGATATATACATATCCATTCCGACCAATCAGTGAAGAGATAGAAGTTGACTCCTGGAGGTTATCTCATACTATCAGGCTATGAACAAACTAATCAATTCCAGTTTGTGTTTCTTGAGAGAAGGCTTCTTGTGATTACACCACAGAGAGGAATGTCTAGTATTGACAGCAGAGGTAGCGTACCTGCTGGACCATTCTCGGTAAAGGACATCGGTACTGCTGAATTCAGTAGTGGTGCTGATAACAAGACCTATACAGTGGGCTCCAAAATTACTGGCACCCCTGATTGGCAATGCACAAACAATACTTAAAAAATATAAACAATATAATTATAGAGATAAACTCAAAATACCAACATGTGAGAAATACTGTACTTTATTAATGTTTCAATGGAACCCAACAAAATCATTTATTGATTTAATTAAACATGAATGTCCTCCAAATCAAGGTTTCACAATTAATGGTACCCTTAAATATTATTGTAAATAACATCTACCAAAATTAAACAAGGAATTAAATTCCACTTATTTAAGTTTATCTAAGTGTTAAGGAACTATATTGAGCCATTACATCACTTCCTGTTTCACTAGGGTATAAAAATGAGGTAACACGGATGCAATATCCCTTTGTCATCCAACACCATGAAGAAAAGAAAAGAACTGTCAGTTCAAAAGGGATAGATGGTCGTACGACCTTCATAAATCTGGTAATGGCTACAAGAAGATCCACAAACGATTTAATATACCACTGAGCACTGTCAGGGCAATTATTTTTTTTAAATCAAAAGTTATGGAACAGTTGAAAACCTCACAGGTAGAGAACGCAAATGCATTTTGCCCCCCAGAATAGGGAGGACGATGGTGAGAGAAGCAACAAAATCCCCAAGAATCACTGTGAAAGAATTGCAGGCCTTGGTGGTGTCTTGGGGTCACCAGGTTTCAAAAAGCACCATCAGACGCCACCTCCACAACCACAGGCTCTTTGGAAGGGTTGCCAGAAGAAAGCCTTTTCTGACCCCAAGACACAGACGCAAGCGCTTTGAGTTTGCCAAATGTCATTTAAATTATGATTGGAAGAAGGTGCTCTGGTCAGATGAGACCAAAATTGAACGTTTTGGTCAGATACAGCATCGGCATGTTTGGTGTCGAAACAGAGATGCATACAAGGAGAGGCACCTCATACCCACGGTGAAATATGGTGTTGGGTCAGTGATGTTTTGGGTCTGTTTTAATTCCAGAGGTCCAGAGGCACTGGTTAAGATTGATGGAATAATGAATTCCACCAAGTATCAGGCAATTTTGGCTGACAATCTGGTTGCCTCTGCAGAAGGCTGGGACTTGGCCGTATGTGGACTTTCCAACAAGACAATGACCCAAAACATACCTCAAGATTCACACAGAAATGGTTCTGTGACAACAAAATCAATGTTCTGCCATGGCAATCTCAGTCGCCGGACCTCAACCCAATCGAAAACCTGTGGGCTGAGTTGAAGAGGGCAGTTGATAAGCGCAAACACAAGAATGTGAAGGATCTTGAAAGTATCTGCATAGAGGAATGGTCCAAAATCCCTCCAAATGTGTTCCTTAACCTTGTCAAACATTACAGGAAAAGATGCTGTTATCCTTGCCAGAGGTGGTTGCACTAAGTACTAAATGAGGAGTGCCAATAATTATGAAACCTTGATTTTGGTGAAATGTATTTTGTATTAAATAATTGTATGATTTTGGTGGGTTCCATTGAAACATTAATTAAGTACAGTATTTCTGACATGTTGGTATTTTGAGTTTATTTCTATAATTATATTGTTTATATTTTTTAAACAATTGTTTGTGCATTGCCAGTCAGGGGTGCCAGGAATTTTGGAGCCCACTGTATATGGCCAGCATTGCACATATATAGACTGTCATTACCTGAGTATAACAATGACTCAACATAAGATTCCTCATTATGAAAGCCCTGTTGTTGTACCACTGGGGCTTTCCAGAACCCCTTACAAGACCAAATATGTTAACTTTCACCATACAACACCACCTCTAACCAAGCCTTAACTATGCTTATATCTTACTATGCCAGACTAAATTCCTGAGCAGAACATATTCAGGACAAATCTGATGTGATGAACAAGCAATAGCGCAAGGACATTGTTGTTGATCAGGATGTGGCCTTGATGTACACCTGGACTCCATCCCTACCCTAATTACTTCCCCTTTATCCAGAACTTCTTTGTTATCACCCACCAGGCAATAATGTTTATGTTTCCATGTTAGATGATGCTCTTGTATAGTTCCATGTTCGCCGTCATTAAACTCACTAACTGCACATTTTATTTATATAAAACAAATGTAACCTTTATTTAACTAGGCAAGTCAGTTAACCTGTTAGGGCTCCGGGGCAATGTTCGGAGGTTCGGAGAGTCTGGCGTGCCCAATGTAAAATGCCTGCTACTCAGGCCCAGAAACTAGGATATACACACATGTGATTGAGTGCGCGCGCTTTGTTTTTTTCCTTTTCTATTGAGCAGGTTATTTTCCGTCTGAAATATTATGGTTTATCTACATATTAGGGTACCTGAGGATTGATTAGAAACGTTGTTTGAGTTGTTTGGACAAAGTTTATACGTATCTTTTTTCGGTTTCGTTTGTATGTATGTTGACTGGAGTGGAACGGTGGATTACTGAACAAAATGCGCCAACCAAACAGAGCTTTTTGGGATATAAAGAGGGACTTTATCGAACAAAAGGACCATTTATTGTGTAGCTGGGACCCTTTGGATTGCCATCAGAGGAAGATCTTCAAAGGTAAGCAATTTATTTTATCGCTATTTTGAGTTTTGTGACACCTGTGCTGATATTGATATTATGCTAATGGAGAAGTATGCGGGGCGCTGTCCTCATACAATCAAATGCTATGCTTTCGCCGTAAAGCCTTTTTGAAATCTGACAACGCTGTGAGATTACCAAGATACTAAGCTTTTGAATGGTGTGCAAAACTTATATTTTCATGAATGTTTAATATTACTATTTTAGTAATTTGAATTTGGCGCTCTGCATTTCACCGGATGTTGTCGCAGGTGGGGCGTCTGCGCCCCAAGGATCCCTAAAAAGTTAAGAAAAATTTGTATTTTCAATGACGGCCTAGGAACACTGCCTCGTTCAGGGGCAGAACGACTGATTTTTACCTTATCAGCTTGGGGATTCGATCTTGAAACCTTTCGGTTACAAGTCCAACGCTCTAACCACTAGGCTACCTGCTGCCACATGCTTACTACCTGCGTCTATGTTACAGAATATTCAGTGATGCCCATTTGTCCCTTTCAGACAAATGACGGGACTCCATCCAAATGCCATTGCTTCCTCCTCCAGTGCTCCCTCTACTTTTCTCAAACGGGAGCCCCCACCATCGAGAGGTCCAAAGTTCCCACGGTTATTTCCCTGTTGACCGGCAGGCGTGGGAGAGAGGAGAGGAGGATCTGGGTTCCTATAGGAGGTTCATGGCTCTGTTCAGAGTAGTTCAATCATCCACCGGAGGGCAAAGAGGGGGGTGAGCGACCTACTCCAACTATGGTAGGAGGACTAGACTGCTGCGGAGTACGCCCTCACCTTTTGTACATCTTATTCAGAAGAAGATTGCATGAGGAAGTCTAGACGGAGCTGGCATGCCGAGACGACACCCTTTCATTGGACGCACTCATCACGATGGCCATCTGTCTGGATACCTCCTTCGGGAGCGTCGGCACTCCTATCGCCTCTCTCCCTTCTTCGTTGACCGATCTGAGTCAGAGTCTGAACCCATAGAGGTAGGGGGCCACACTCCTCCCTGCGTCTGAGCAACGCAGTCGGAGACAGCTGGGGCTCTGTCCCTATTGTGGCCAGGAGGGACACCAGCTTCAACAGTGTCCGCTGCGTTCTAACCTGAGAGTCACTAGATCAGAGGGACGGTCCAGTGATAATCCGTCTCCTGGGGAAGGTGTGAGTATTCCATCTTCACTCTCCACCAAACCTTTTTTTAGTATCAATATCACTTGCTGGCTGTCCCTTATGTTTTGTTTCCACAGCTCTATGTGGACTCCAGTGCCGCTGGGAATTGTATTGACCAGGCCCTTGCCTCCTCCTGAACATAGGACCCTCTCTTCTCTCAGTTTCCAGTTCAAGCGCTGGATAACCGACCACTGGGATCTGGCACAGTCACACACATCACAGCATCACTCACCATCACCGTGGGACCCTTGCACCAAGAACGCCTCCCCTTCCTCATCATCCAGGCACCTGTACACAGTCGTCCTCTGCCTCCTTGGCTGAGTATGGAGATTACGGCCTGTGCACTTGGATGCCGGAAGACCTGCTTTCCCTTACCCTGTGGTTCCACGTCGGTTGAGAGTCCTGTTGGTGCCCTCCAGGACGACATCCCGGAGGTTTACCAGGATCTCCGGGAGGTTTTCTCCAAGACTCGCACCACCGGTCTTCCTCCTCATCGCCCCTGGGACAGTGCCAGCGACCTGCTAACAGACTCTGCGCCCTCCATCCAGGAGGCTCTCCAACAGGGTTTCATTCCCCCAGCCACCTCCCTTGCGTCAGCTGGTTTATTCTTCGTGGCCAAGAAGGAGGGGGGTCTTCATCCATGTATTGACTACACAGGTCTCAATGCCATCAACACCAAGTACCGCTACCCCCTCCCGTTGGTGCCGGCCACCATTGAACAGCCCCGTGGGGCCCAGTTTTTTAACCAAGCTGGACCTGCGGAGTGCCTACAATTTGATCTGCATCCAGGAGGGGGATGAATGGAAGATGGCCTTCAGCACAGTGTCTGGGCACTATGAGTACTTGGTGATGCCTTATGGTTTAGCCAATACTCTGTCGGTGTTCCAGGCATTTGTGAACGAGGTGTTTCAGGACATGCTTGGGTGCCAGGTGGTTGTGTATATCGATAACATCCTGAACTACTTGGGCCACCCTGGAGGAGTACATTGCCCACTTCCGGGTAGTCCTGAGATGCCTCCTGGAAAACCATCTGTACATCAAAGTGGTGAAGTGCCAGTTCCATCAGGTCGCCGTCTCCTTCTTGGGATATAGGAACAGCCCGCAGGGAGTGGTTCTGGAGGAAAGGAAGTTAGATGTGGTCAGGTCATGGCCAGTCCCAACCACCATAAAGGGACTACAACACTTTTTGGGGTTTGCCAACTTTTATCGCCGCTTCATCGGGAACGTCAGTTCCATCGCCTCTCCTCTCTCCTCAAAGGTGGTCCCCGTAAGTTGGCGTGGAATCCTGTGGCTTAAGCCTTCCACCTGTTGAAGGGGCATTTCACCTCCGCCCTGTTGCTAAAACACCCAAATCATATGCTGCCCTTCGTGGTGGAGGTGGACGCCTCAGAAGTGGGCTTGGGGGCTGTCCTGTCACAATATCAAGGAAATCCACAAAAACTGTATCCATGAGCATACTACTCTAAAAAACTTTCCCCTGCAGAGAGGAACTATGACGTCGGTGTACGGGAGCTCCTGGCGGTGAAGTTGGCAGTGGAGACACTGGCTGGAGGGCACTACGGACCCGTTTCTCATGCTCACCGACCATCAGAACTTGGAGTACATATGGACAGCAAGGCGGCTGAACACGCGCCAAGCAAGGTGGGCCCTTTTCTTTACTAGATTCAACTTCACCTTGTCATACCGCCAAGGTTCGAAGAACATCAAAGCCGATGCCCTGTCCCATCTCTACAATTCGGATCCCTGTCCTGAGTGGTTCCATCATCCGCCCTCCGGAATTGTTGCCCCCCGTTCTCTGAAACATAGACATGGACATCCGCCAGGCTCTGGAGAGGGAACCCGCACCAGCTACCTGTCCTCCGGAGCACACCTACATTCCCACGGAGGTAAGGGATCGGCTTTTGACATGGGTGCACACATCCCTTGCCGATGGACAGCACCACTCAATCTATCTTTGTTAAGTACTGGTGGCCCACCTTGGCGCAGGACGTCTCCCGCTACGTCAACTCCTGCTCCGTATGTGCCCAAACCAAGTTTACCTGAATGCTACGGGAGAAACTCCACCCCTCCCTGTGCCTCAGCTGCCTTGGACCCATCTGTCGCAAGATTCTGCCACTGATCTTCCCCCTGTCTGATGGTTTCACCACTTTTGTGGTTGTTGTGGACAGATTCTCCAAATCCTGCCGTTATCGCTCTCTCTGGTCTCCCTACCGCTCTCCAGGTAGCTGAGGCACTGTTCCAGCAGGTCTTCCGATAGTATGGCCTTCCAGAGGATATTGTCTCCGATTTGTGGTCCCCAATTTACATCACGTGTATGGAAGGTTTTCATGGAGGAGATGGGGGTCACAGTCAGCCTTACTTCCGGCCTCAATCTAACGGACAGGTGAGAGGATGAACCAGGAGCTGGGTAGGTTCCTGAGGAGTCACTGCCAGGACTGGCAGGGGGAGTGGGCCCGACTCCTTCCTTGGGCTGAATACTCCGAATTCATTGCAACACTCCTCTACCGGGCTGACTCCCTTCCAGTGTGTTCTGGGATATCAGCCAGCCCTGGCTCCATGGACTTCAAGCCAGACTGAAGCACCTGCGGTGGACGAGTGGTTCAGGCGCGCAGAAGAGGTATGGAATGATGCCCACGTGAGACTACTGCGCACCGTCAGAAAGAGCTGGCAGATCGCCACCTCAGTGAGGCTCCTGTGTTCCATCCTGATGATCGCGTCTGGCTCTCCACCAGGACCGCCTGCCCTGTAAAAAGCTGTGTCCCCGGTTTGTGGTACCCCCCCTTCGCTGTCCACCAATACATAAACTGTGACTAGACCTAACAAAAAGGAGAATTAGAGCTAAATGTGGGTGTGTGAGTTGAACTCATATGGCTCCGTTGGAGTCAGCACTTTATTTTATTTTTGTCATTGTCTCAGTTCCTTACAGGCTTTGAACAATAAAGTTAGCTCTGTCAAATCCTTGTCTTGAGAGTTATATTGAGGTTAGAAAATGCACATTTTCTACAGTATCTCCTTTTACCTCGGTCGAGGAAAAAAAACATTTCCCTCATTGGACATGCCTATCCCAACTAACCGCAGTCTGCTTATGTGATGTATGAACTGACTTTGTTGTCCCTCACGCCACTCTACCGCCTACTCGTAATCCTTCCTACTGCACCCAAGCTCTATCCCCAAGCCCTGACATGTCCCTAAGAACAGCAGTATCTGTTTTGCACTGATCCCTGTTACCCTGCAGAGTTATTGTTTTGAAGAAATAACAGATGTTAACAACTACAGTGCCTTCAGAAAGTATTCAAACCCTTTGGCTTATTCCACATTTTGTTGTGTTCAAAATGAATGCAAAATGGATTATATCGATTTTTCACTCACCCATTTACGCACAATACCCCATAAGTGAAAACGTTTTAACATTTTTGCAAATGTATTCAATTAAATACAGATATTTAATTTACAGAAGTATTCCCACCCCTGAGTCAGTACTTTGTAGAAACACCTTTTGGCAACGATTACAGCTGTGAGTCTTTCTGGGTAAGTCTCTAAGAACTTTTCACACCTGGATTGTGCAACATTTGCCCATTATTCTTTTCAAAACTCTTGAAGCTCTGTCAAATTGGTTGATTCTTTTCAGGTCTTTCCATAGATTTTCAAGTCTATGTAGCCCTTCCCTGCAGTCAAATGACCAAATCGCCCCGTAGTTTCCTCATGGGTGAAATGTTATATTTTCCATAATCAACATTAAAAAAAAAGGAAATCCGGTGTTTCTATGTCAAACGATGTCATATTTCAGTCTTCTGTGGTGTATATAAAGTGTAATATTGGGATGCAAACTCAAAATGTAATACAACTCTATATCTGACATGGTACAGATGTCTTCTTCTTTGAAGCCATGTGTGTGAGGTGTATACTTTTGTTTCAAAGTAGATTTTTACTCCTGAACTTATTTAGGCTTTCCATAAAAAAGGGGTTGAATACTTACTGACTCAAGACATTTCAGTTTTTAATTAATTTGTACACATTTTGAAAAACAGTATTCCACTTTTACATTATGGGGTATTGAGTGTATGTCAATGACAAAACAAAAATCTACATTTTATATTCAGGCCTTAACACAGCAAAATGTGGAAAAAGTTAAGGGGTGTGAATACTTTCTGAAGGCACTGTAAATGACTGATTCTAGTTGGATTGTAAATAGTGAACGGTATTATTCATGTAATTCTGGTAGAAGATACCTGCCGGGGTGGCAGGTAGCCTAGTGGTTAGAGCATTGGGCCAGTAACCAAAAGGTTTATGGATCGAATCTCTGCTAGTTAAATAAAATAAATAAAGATGTTCCATGGGTCATGGGTTCAATATCATTCATGTAGGCTACTTACCAAGTCCTTCATTCATGTAGGCTACTTACCTGGTCATTATGGAGATAGTGCCTTTCAAATGAATTTGATTGGTGACCATCATGCATTCAAATAGCCTAATGTAAATGAATGAAGAATGGTGCTGAGTGGAGAGGGTAGTCAGTTGAAATAAACTGATTGAAGACCATTGGAGCTGCCTGACAAGGATAGCCTATTTACATATTCCTGGCGCCACCAGTAGATTATAATTGTCCAAATAATTGTTCTGAGACATTTAACATTTAATTGTACTGCCAAAACTGATTACATAAAATACACGTGAAAAAGCCAAAGACCAAGGACATTTATAAACAAACTGAATGAGCCACAATCACATCTAAGAGTTCTTTAAAAGAGTTTCCTTGTTTCAAATAGCCTACAGGTTTTTTCATAGAAGCACAGACTATTTTCGTTGACTTACATCATAAACTATATATTGCATAATCAGCATACAGCCAGCATCAACGACAAGAGATGAGGTACTTCGAACGCGGAGTGGCACATCGTGTGGAACGAACCATTTGCCGAGCGGCACATCCTCACATGCGCGCGCTCTCCAGCTTCAAGCGCGCGGCCGTCCCAAGACAGTATAAAACTCCCGGCGAACTGTCCCAAGAGCACGGAAAGAACTGGATTTCTTAGGTGAGTGAGGAGTGGGGACAACTAATGGGCACCATATAGGCTACAAACGCGCATTAGTCATGAGTGAAATACCTTGTTTTTAGTAGAAATATAAAGCATCTAGTAGGCTAGATTTGATACTGAGATAGAGGCTACTTATAAATGATTGCATTATAGGTTAGGCTACTGTAGCATGCACATTGGCATTGAAAAGCAAGTAATTCATCTTCTTACTGTACTGTGAAGATAAGCAGACCAAATGTATGGTAAAACTGTTAAGAAGAGATGATTTGTAGGGGAAACTACACTACCTTATAAGTTTATAGCATAATGACTGGATTTAAAGTTTAATCTGAAACGTTTAATTGCATAGAACTAGTTTAGTTTCTATTCTAAAAGAGCCCAGTGAGTACAGTTAAGGACATTTAGCATCTATGAAAATATATTTTTCCTATTTATTCTATTGGCTCACAGTAGTATTCTACTTTATAAAAAATATATATTAATCCAATTATTCCAATGATTTACCATTGTATCTTTGTATATTGTTGTATTTATATTCTATAGCTTTGATAGGCAACCACTGCCTGACATGGGTCTATGTGTGTTTTCATAGGTGTATCTGTCTATCTATCAATCATGAAGGCTGTGGCAATAGTCCTTGCTCTGGCAGTCATCTCTGGTAAGCCTGGGTTTACACTGTTCCCTTTTGACACTGTTATCAATATATACAGTGCCTTGCAAAAGTATTCATACCCCTTGAATTTCTTCACATTTCATTGTGTTAGAAAGTGGGATTAAAATGGATTTAATTGTAATTCATTACAATTAACGACTATATTTTTGCTATAAATGGTTTCTTAATCTTTTTTTTTTTCTTCCACTTTGACATTACAGATTATTTTGAGTTGATTGCTGACAAAAAAAATGACAATTTAATACATTTTAATGCCACGTTGTAACACAATAAAATGTGAAGAAATCCAGTGCAAGGCACTGTATATACAGTATATATATTTAGTATTAGTCAACTGTATGTGCATGAATGCATTTACTGACTCCTTGCTGAAATCTGTCTTTTAGGATCAACTCTTACAATACTGTAACACTTGTATAATTAGGCTTCATACTGTACCAAGGCTCCACACTCTCTCATTACCAGACTGGATTTAACCCCCCTGATGGTGTATATTATGGAAACCTCACCTCAGAGCTCTCTGTGTCCCCCTGCAGGCTGCCATGCCCGCGCCGTGCACCAGGCAGAGGCCCCCCAGTACCACTGGGAGGAGAACGTTGAGCGCTTCTGGACCTACGTGTCTGAGATCAACAGCAGAGCCGACGGACTGGTGGACAACCTCAAGGCCTCCCAGCTCAGCAGAGAACTTGAGTGAGTGGCACATTGTAACACAATTTCATTCTGAAGTGATATAGGCTCATACACTTTGCTTCATCGCTCTCCATTATCACATTGTGCTGTGTGACTGTTCCTGACCATGCCTCCCTGCTTTCCCCTCTCTCCCCCGTCCTCCCCCCTGTGTCCCTGACCATGCCTCCCTGCTTTCCCCTCTCTCCCCCGTCCTCCCCCCTGTGTCCCTGACCATGCCTCCCCTCTCTCCCCTGTCGTCCCCCCTGTACCCTGTGTCAACCTATGTCCCTGACCATGCGTCCCCTCTTTCTCCTCTCTCCCCCATCCTCCCCCTGTACCCCTGTGGCTCCCGATTTCCTAGACCATGCCTCCCCTGTCCTCCCCCTGTACCCATGTGTCCCCTTACATCACTGGCCGTGTCTCCCTCTACCCACTTTATGACCATCTCTGACCATGCCTCCCTTCTCGCTCTCCGCAGCACCCTGATCACTGACACCATGGCTGAGCTGACCGTGTATAGGGAGGACATCCAGACCAAGCTGGGGCCCTACCCCCAGGACACAGCCACCCTGCTGGGCCAGGACCTGCATCTTCTGACCACCAAGCTCCAGACTGACATGGTTGACGCCAAGGAGCGCAGCACACAGTACCTGGGAGAGCTCAAGACCATGATGGAGCAGAATGCTGATGATGTGCACAACCGCGCCAACACCTACACCCGCAAACTGAAGAAACGCCTTAGCAAGGACACCGAGGAGATCCGCAAGTGAGTATAGATGGCAACAGCTAATGTACTGTAATAGCTTGAATTCCAACATTTTAATTTTAACAGTTTTAATATGTCTTCCAAGTGATACTAACCCCCTCTGCCTCTCCCAACCAGAACCGTGGCCACCTACCTGGGTGAAATTCAGTCCAGGACCTCCCAGAACATGGATCTCGTGAAGGAACGTGTGGAGCCCTTCGTGAGTCAGGCCCATGACACCGCCGCCCAGAGGCTGGGCAGCCTCACTGACCTTCTGAAGAACCAGGCCCAGGACCTTAGCCAGCAGGTCTCCACCCAGGCCGAAGGCATGCGCGAGCAGCTGGAGGCCACCGCCGAGGACCTGCGCACCACCCTGGAGGGCAAGATTGATGAGCTCAGCAGCCTGATCGCCCCCTACGCCGCCAAGATCCGTGAGCAGCTCCAGACCGCCATGGACAAGGTCAAGGAGACCACCGTCTAAATGGACCCAGGGGAGGGAGGGGTTTGGAGGACCGGTGCCCCGCCACTACACCCCTGTTTAAGTAGGGGTGGGGGTTGTGAAGCACTGTGACACCATTCACCTAGCTACCAGAGAGAGGAGGAGGGAGTTAAGTGTTACTAATGCTGTTTTCACTGTGTTGGCACTGTGTGTTTTGGTTGAGGGGGGTTGATAGAGAGAGAGAGGTGAGGACGACAGAGCTTTGAAGGGGTCTTGGGCAGACAAACACAGTCCTTTATGTCTGTTCAGGCCTCAGAAAGGCATTTACTGTTTAAATCACTTCAATCACTCTCTCGCTGTATTATCTCCTCATCTCAGAACACAAGAGCCACACTCAATACTGCCTTTCATAAACACACAAGGGGCCACTGTTTTTAACCTGCTTCGCTTGTCTTCCTTGTTATAAGTGCTCTAGATGTCTCCTCCAAATTGTTCTACTAATCTGCATCAGGTTTCTAAGGCTGCTATATGGGATACAAGGGGGGTTGAAACAGTATCTAACAATCGTGAACCAAATTGTCTCTGGCCCATTCCAGCGCTGTCCCTGTCCTTCATTTCAATAACTGCACTGAACTAAGACTGGGCTTATCTCCAGCACTAGGATCAGTCTGTCCAGAACCAAAGGAGAAGAACCACTCCGTGCCTTGCTTGTCTATGATGCTGTATCTACACCTGCTCTGTAGGCTCTGTATTTGTTGTGATTCATATAGAAGTGTATTTACTATGACTGTGATATGACGCGAATATGACAATGAAACTAAAAGGTATACTTCACAGGGTCCATATACTACCTGTCTGTATTATTTCAGTTTGGCCAGAGTGTCTCTGCCACTTCACAATGTAACACGCCCTGCTGCTCACCATAGTACACTGTTCGTCTGGCTGTCTGGCTGACTGAGTGTGCTACCCAGCGCTGCGTCAATAAAATATGCTTGTTGCTCAATTGTCAGTGTGTTTTTTTCTTGTCAAACATTTATCACCTTTTTTAACTTAGACATTTCTTTATTTTTAGTTACAATGACAAATGAGGTAGTTAATATAGCTGAATAGATGGATCTTCATCTTACAATATATGGTTGATGAACACACAAAATCAAGACATTCCTATGCTTATAAATTCCCTCTATCATGCACCATGTTCTGATAACAATGATAAGCTGAACCGGGTTAGTTACAGCTGGGGTTGGAGCGAAAACCTAAAGGAGGGTAGCTCTCCGGGAACAGAGTTTGGGTGAAAACCTACGGGAGGGTAGTTCTCCAGGAACAGGGTTGGAGTGAAAACCTTACAGGAGGGTAGCTCTCCGGGAACAGGGTTGGAGTGAAAACCTACAGGAGGGTAGCACTCCGGGAACAGGGTTGGAGTGAAAACCTTACAGGAGGGTAGCTCTCCGGGAACAGGGTTGGAGTGAAAACCTACAGGAGGGTAGCTCTCCAGGAACAGGGTTGGAGTAAAAACCTACAGGAGGGTAGCTCTCCAGGAACAGGGTTGGAGTAAAAACCTACAGGAGGGTAGCTCTCCGGGAACAGGGTTGGAGTGAAAACCTTACAGGAGGGTAGCACCTCCGGGAACAGGGTTGGAGTAAAAACCTACAGGAGGGTAGCTCTCCAGGAACAGGGTTGGAGTAAAAACCTACAGGAGGGTAGCTCTACGGGAACAGGGTTGAAGACCCCTGACATACAGTAATTCAGTGTTGGTCTTTATAGACCACAAACAATGTAAGTTGAATTGAGATCTATATTAGGTTATAATGTCACGTAACATCACATCTGGAGGCTCCAGAAATAGGTTGGACAGAATGTCCTCGTCATGTCACGCTCTATCTTCTTTTCTATCATCTTTTCCCATCCCCAGATCCCATGTCTTTAACCCCGAAACACCAACCCTAAACCCCCTGTAGGCAGTTCTCTCCTACCTGTACACTCATAAACACACACGTTCCTTATAATACACTTTCTTCAGGCTGTTGTTACATACGTTTATAGGGATAACTTATACAAGGGAAATGTCTGATGATTTGCAGTAAGGCCTTTATTCAGGGCTCCTATCCTTCTCCCTAACCCACATCCCCCTTTCAGCTTTTCTTTTAAGACCCTTCCCCACCACCCAGACACACTGTCAATTCATCTCCTAATCTGTACAGATGGGGCCTTCCGCCCCCTCCTGCCCCGCAGGGCTTTCTTTCTCTTTTGTCCCATTTCCTCCCTCCCTCCTTCCGTACCTCCCTCCCTCTCTGGCTTGTCGGGATCTGCTCTCACATTCCTTTCTCGTTATCCCAGCAGGTTTCAGGAACCATGTTTGTGTTTTCATCTACTATGTTCATAGATATTCCACCCTCCTCTCCCGTCTAAGATACACAGATGTGCACGAAGGTACACACACACACACACACACACACACACACACACACACACACACACACGTACACAAATGCTATGATAATTGCTTTTGATGGATCTACAGTTGCTTTTGATGGATCTACAGTTGTTTTTCATGTTTGCAATTTGACTTGTAATATCGCTGACCTTGCTGCTATCTTGGTTTAACCTGGATAAATCAGGTTTAAAAGAACACCAGAAACACACAGTAATAGTAAGGTATTCTGGCAGAGCAAACAAAACATGGAGTTTTTTGAGTGTATTTAACAGAAAGTGTGCGTCACACAGTTTTCCTCTGAAGCGTAGGATAGGGGCCAGCAAGTAAACATTTAGGCTGGAAGCCAGGCAGTGAAGGCCACCACTTATCCCTCCTCGCTGCTCCTCCAATCCCCTACTGCAAAAAGCACTTACACCTACAATACTTTAGTGTTGTTGTTAATGGTAGTTTTAATAAACTAAACAAAGTTCATTCTCACTGTATACAATAGCACTATGGGCATCTTTATTTTTGAAGTTGAAGCACCGTTTCGGGTTAAGTCTATAAATATGAACACAAGCACCTTGATGATCTACATTAAAATGTGCTCAAACATCCTTTTTTAACCAGGAAAAAAACGGTAGGAAAAATACTCCATGCAAGCAATAACTGTGTCTCGTAAACCACCCCTACTCAACCCTAACCATAACAAGTAACATACCATTTCATTTATGAGACCTTGTAATCAATGAGAAGACACGAAGAGCAACAATGACTACAATGACCTCTCCCCTAAATCAGGTCACACTCCTAATAACAACCTCTGTGTTGAAGTGCATTGCAAGCAACTTCATTGGAAGGTGAGTGAGTAAGTTATTGAGTCACAATTTGTTTTTGTTCCTCCTTTACTGGAAGGCCGTGTTTGGGTGAAGTGTCCTACACTATAGTAAACCCTGTATGTATCTGCAACAGTCTGGCCAAAGAGAAAACAGGAAAACCACAAGCATTCTGCCAGTCAGCACTTCTTCTCACGTACTATACTGCAGCTCCTGGGTGTCTCTGGCTCCGGCTGAAGCAACAAAGGGCTCCAGCTAGCAGGTGTTGGCAGAGCAAAACAGACAGTAACCCCCGACAACTCCCCCACAGAGATTTTACCTCTTACTACCCTTCCTCCCCCTCCTCCCCCATCTTGGTGCTGGAACACAAACCCTTCACCACAGGAGCCCTTTGGCAAAAGAAGGGGGGAAAAAACAGTCTTTTATCAGGCGGCTTGTTATTGCAATTCATGAGCGAGCGAGACATGCACGTTCACGCCTCATGCATCACACAAAGACTCACACACTCTGCCACAGGTGAGGAATGGGTACTGTGTGATTAAGGGGTGCAAGACTATGGTCATCTGTGCATCATAATAGGGTTTCATATGGCTAAAACCATCAGCACCAAATGGGCACCCTGCCATGGGCAGCAGGGGGCTGGGTGTAAAGAGGGAAGTGCTGCAATGAGGAAAACATACATACCCCTCCTGCACTAAGGAGAGGTTACTATAGGTCAACAAACTGTAGTCCACTACCCCTGTATGCTCCAACACAGAGAATGACCTTCTAGACTTACTTCCCTATTTTAAGAATAGTGCAAAGAAAGCCATAAGACTCTCGGGTCAAATAACTACAAATCTGGGGTTTTCAGAGTTGTGTCCACATGATTATTTGCACCAAACCCCTGTACCACACCAAACATGACACATACACACACACACACAGACAGACACTGACACCAACGAAAAAGAAGAAGGTGACATAGACTTTGCCAGACTTTGTAGTTCTTGGACGTGGAGTTACGTATAGGCTATTCCAGTACAGTAGAGGTTTGTTGACCCCAGCTTCTCTCTGTTGGAGACAGCACAGAGGAGCACTAAAATAATGGACTTCTATCAGATTTACATAACAGTGGACAAATATGATACTGTGCATGCTGTATGTCATGATAATACTGATAAAACAGCTCTGTGTGTTAGGTCAGTGAAGGGAAATGGGACTGAAAGTAGATCAGAGGGGAAGAAGCGCACATGTTATAGGCCTAATTTATATATTATGAAATTGATAGGTGTCAACAAGGATTCCATCACACAGCTTTCATCTATTCAGAGAATATTCCATGTATACACTGTACTGTAAACCATCTACTGAATCTTGCCTATGCCGTTCGGCCATTGACTCAAATCTCTAGTCACTTTAATAACTAAATATTTGATGAAATAAATGTATCACTAGCCACTTTACTTGCCTTGCCAAAAAGACTAAGGGCTGGATTCAATCCGTATCGCCAGAAGATCTGCTTTAAAATGCAAAGGTCCTTGAATGCAGTCAACGCAACGATGGGAACACTGCCTTTAATTATCGGTCACAGATCTTCAGTGCTACAGATTGAGTATAGCCCTAAATGGACTGGTCTGATGGACTCAGAGACAGATCTGCATTGAGCACCAGAGTCAATGCAGGGCTGTTTAGTGATGCCACTGCAGAACTGTATCAATATCTTAACTCAGTAGTATAAGTATCTTGTGAACCCCCTCCCAGATCAGACAGTGAATTACAGATCCAGTCAAATAAATCCATTCCCACAAAATCATATTAAATAAGTGTGGTTTGAAACAAGACAGGACATGGACCATACCTCAGCTGGGCTCTCCGAAAAAGGGAGATGGGGGAGTGTTGGTTAATCTGGAGGAGATGGTGGGAGTAGGCCGCTCTTGGCATGCACCTTCATTGGGCGATGCGGGGTCACCATAGGTCAGAAGTGGTGACTACTGATTACATCAGTGTGCTGGGATAAATAGAGGGACTCGGTCAGTCTGTCAGACACACTCTGGTGAGATCAGGTAAGATTAACCTACTTTTCACTTGCATTTCTAGAGGCTTCTTTTCATTGTTATTACTTCAAATGTCTATCTTTGTATGTTTTTGCTCTCATCTGAGCAAACACATAGGCCGGGATATCTGCGACTTTTGTTCATCAGCTTATTTACTCAAAATAAATGCACGAGAATGACGCCAATGCAGTTGTTTATTTTATACGCAAAACTTTCCATAAATCTATACGTCTCTCAAAATCTGTTTGCGGTATTGTGGCGACATCTAGGTGTAGTTTATAGAAGCTAGAAAGACATCCAGCCTACCTTCTGTTTCTGAGCGCCATCCAATGCTCAGGACAATTTTTATGTTAGTCTACTAATTTAATCAAATGCAGGTCGAGTTTAATCTCAAATGTAAAATGTAAAATGTGATGGCTAGAGAACGCAAATGGAGCTGTCCACTGTGCTGACCGCACGGGAGCGCTCTTTCACTAGCCACACGCGCAGATGAACGGTTTCAGCTTCACTTTTTTTAGCACAACTCCTGCTGAAGCCCAGACGGCATAATGCTTCGATTCTGTTTTAACTCATAACTAACTCATCATGCAAACCTTTTTATGATGGAGGATATTAAAGGCAGGGTATTTTGTTACTACATTTGTCCTTTGCTTGCAGCCAACAGTCAAGATGAAACTGTCCATTGCCATTGCCGTGTTGATGCTTGTGTTTGCCGCACACACAGGTATGAAGCCTTAACCTCTTAGGCATCCATTACACATTACATTACATTAATTAATCTAGTCATTACCATTGCTCCTTCACCTCCCTCAAAACTGGCATCAATACTAATGCGTTTTCACTGGTGACATGTTTTTGATGTTTCTCTATCACACAAACACATGCACATGTACATGCATCTACACACTCACACAGCCTCACACACAAATACACTTGATAACAGTTGATACAAATCCATTACAAATAAATGCCTAAGTCTGACCTCAAATACACACCAATACAAATTCATTATTATGAACCCACGTGTACCATCTATCTCTCTCTCCACCTTTCTCTCTCTCTCCACCATTCTCTCTCTCTCCACCTTTCTATCTCCCCATTTTCCTGACTATTTCCAGTTCTCTGTTCATAGTTCTAACCCTGCCTCCTTTCTCTCTCTCTACAGAGGCTCAGGAGGCTGAGAAGAACATTGAGGAGCATTTCACCTCCTTCGGCAACCAGATGAAGGAGCTAACTGATGACCTGACCGTCAAGTCCAAGGACATGATTGAAAAGATTGGGGACAGCGAGTTCGTCACCAAAACCAGGTACACGCACACACACACCCCAAAACATAACCCAACATGAAATCCATTGGAGATCTACATTAGTACTCTGAAATAATTAAAGACTGAAATGACTTACCGTGTGTCTGTCTCCCCGTCTCCAGGACCTGGTTCACTGAGCAGTTTGACAAGATGAAGGCCAAGATCGACGAGACCTTCCCCAAGCAGTAGTAAGCCTGTACACCTCTGACCCTGCCTGTCTAAGACCCCATGCCCCCCACTAGGTTTCTTGCTCTGTCTTGCCTGGTGGCGCGATTGCTGTGATGCTGACACGTGTGTTGTCCCGACAGACACCAAGGTTATATTCCCCCTCTGTGAAGAGACCGACGTCATCGCTGTGTAATTGTTATGGCTTGCTTTAATAATCACGGCTTGCTTTAATAACCTGGAACACAATGAGCTGAACAATAAAGATACCTATGTGATAAAACTATATTTGTGGGTTGTTATATATGCATTTGATTTGCTACAGTAAGAAGTCAACCTGTTCATTTTTAAAGAGACCAATGAGTCCATGCAACTACAAGTTAAAAGTTATTCTGAACAATGAGTTTGATCGACATTGATTTTGATTTGACATGTGTCTCTTCAACTAATATATGGGGGGCACATCAATCAATCAAATTGATTTATAAAGCGCTTTTTACATCAGCCGATGTCACATAGTGCTACACAGAAACCCAGCCTAAAACCCCAAACAGCAAGCAATACAAATGTAGAAGCACGGCTTTATAAGGATATAAAGGATGTGAAGGCCTGTACACATAATACAGACAGTATGCATAACAAGTATAAAAAACAGTGCAGATGGACCAAACATTCACTTCGTCTCTGTTTATGATGCATTGTGGGATAGGTGTAGGATGTTAATGTGGTCAACGTGAATGATCAGCTGACCAGTATGACACATGGGTCTGACTGAAAGATACTATACTTAAAAGCAGTCTGCAACACATGTCATTTCACATTTTGCCCAGACACTTCTCTAACTGAGATTCAGCAGTAAGACAAGTGTCTGCCAATGGCCACTTTCTTCCATTCAACATGTTGGTTGTGTGCAGCCTTGAAAAGTATCTCTATGAACAATGTTCAATCTCTTGAAACTTAATGTTCCTGTGCTAAGATATGCTTCCCCTAAAAAAAGATACAAACTTGTGTCACAATCACAAATGGACTCTGGATTTATGCTGTTATTGAGCTCTCCTTAACAATGAACACTCTGCAAAGCAATACAACAGACATACTTTGATGCTCTGGATATAATGTATCACTCTGGATATCTTGTATCACTCTGGATATCCACACGTCAATAGCTTTACTGAGAGATACTAACCCGGTCAAATAATTCTGCAGAATGAATTAATAACAGAGATAATGTTCTATGAGAGATAGTGGTCTATCCATCTATGTCAATAGCAGACACCAAAGGGCAATTGCCAGCACTACACTTGCTGCTGGTCGTCCATTTCACAAGGCCCGGGCTAAAGTCACTGTTTATCCTGAGTTAATGATTACTGTGCTGTCCCTGTTTACTGGAATCTGCTCCTGTGTTTGACCAGAGGTCAAGGGTCAGATGGTAGGGGGGTTAGAGGGGGTCCAGGGGGCAAGAGGGTTGTGCACCCCACCAGGTAATACTCATATTTTCACCCTATTTTCTGGGGGTTTCATGATAGTGGGCAGCATTAATCTGCTCTCTGTACCCTCTTCTCACAACAACCAACTATTGTGCTGTGTCTGTCGACAGGACCAGAGGTGAAGAGGCAAATGGACAAAGGGCATCTATGGAAAAGCAATAGTGGGAAAACAAGATTTGAAAATGACATCCACAGTTGGTCATGTATCAGTGTGTCATTCAGCATTGTGCCTGAAACTCATGTGTTGCAGAGAGAGAGAGAGAGATAGGTATTCTGAAGTGGACTCCTCTCTTGAGTTCTGCTGACTGAGACATTGGGTCTAGTCCAAAACAGCACTCTATTTCATTCATCTGCTGTCTTCTTAATAAATATATCTGGAGCACAAGGATATAAAGACTTTTCCTGGTCTGAATACTTACAAGCCAATATGTCCACTCGTCTTTATTAAAGGAACTTTGGACGGTTATCCAGAAGATTTTGAAGTTGAAAAGATTCTGAGAGATTAATGTAACCTTTTGGCAAATGCAAGGATGAAAGTTTAACATGAGAGGCTTTTTTAAATGTGTTGCTGGGAGTTAGTGTTTCTTCAGCGCAAAGATGTATACTGTAAGCAGCTTACTTATTTCAAGATGTTTTGTTTTAACCCTTTTTTGGTTAAAATAAGCAAAATTATCTTCCAATGACGTTAGATAATTTAGTTTGGTAAAAAAATATAGATATATATAATCCAAAGGGAATCACTAAATATAAGATATTTCGGCTTGCTTACATTTCGGTTTTTGCAGTATACCCAGAAAAATATTTCTCTGAACTTAGAATAGAGAATAAATAAACTATTATTTACAGAATAAATAAGCGTATCGAACCACTGGACTACTTACGACTGACTCACTGATCATCCAAGCCAATCCAATCAGTCCACCACTTCCCACCCAAAAACAGACCATCGGTCAGAGGTCACCAAAACGAGAACAATGTACACATGTAACCAAGAAAAAGCGCTGTGAGAAGTCCTCTAATTCAAATAAAGTGACTTGATTCCACCAAACAGATTGGACAATACTGAGAACAAACACTAAGGTAAAGTGCTCCCTAAAATGCTCTTTCAGTTACTTTGAATTGTGTAGTTTCTAGCTGCTTTTATACTGGAGGCCAGCTGTTATGTGTGATACTGTTGATTACAGAAACATATTTACATATCAGTGATATATCATTTGAATGTATGATTAGTTTTGTTTGGGGTGATGAAAAACGTAATGTACTGTTTATTGAATAATTTAATTATATGTAATATCTCTTTTATAAGTGAGATGTGTATTTGAGCCAAATCTTCTCATTCTGTTTCTATGACAGATGCCAGGGAAACTGATGCTAGTTGCTCTCCTCTTGCTCATTCAAGGTGTGGCTTTTACTGTCTATCTAGTCTATCCTCTATTGAACTGTTTACATGGACTGATAGTATTTTGAGTACGGTTTCCAACCGACTGTAACCTACTGTAACCTCTCTCCTCCATAGCATGTGTGTCCATAGTGGCCCAGATGCCAGACCCAGGGGACTCTGACTCTGCGGGGGTTCTGCAGCGGGCAACAGAGGCATACAGGTACAAACAGACACACACTCACCAAGGCCGACCATGCCATTTTAAGGACAAAGCGTGCACTCAGTAGATGCTGCTTCCAAGTGATTTATTATTGTGTGTGTGTCTTACAGGGCAGCCAAAGTTAAAGCCCAGAGAATAAGAGAGGTGGTGCAGGCCTTTGCTGGTGCGTACTACGAGGACCACATCAAACCAGTGGCTGATCCCTACATGGACTGGGCCTCAGCCTCCACCAGTTCCTTCTGGGACGGAGTCAAGGAGAAGATCGACCAGTACAGACCCATCTAATGGCACCTGAATCTAAGGCAGACGAACACCCACCCAGCTCACTGCCAGCACATATGCTCATGCAGGGTGATACTAGGACTGATTGTATGTTCATGAGCACTACGGATTACAAGTAGGACATTTGTGTTACAGTGTTTTAGAAGAGCGCATGAACACTGCTGTATGATTTGGCCGGTGAATGAGGACACCCGTTTACTGGTGTTTCACTAACCTCAGCACAAGGGTTGTGATAGTATTAAAACTGCCATTGAGTGTATTAGTAATCACACCGTTATGGCTCACATATTGCATCTAAGTGAGTCAATTAACTATTGTGTACCACCAAAATGAATAAACACTAAATAAAAATAAAAACATTTAATTGTACCATTATAGTGTTGTGCCTTTTCATAAACTTTCCCTTGGCACAGTCTACACTGCCCGCATTCATCGATCTCTGAACTGAATGAAGTAGAAAGTTGAGAGAGACTGAGAATAGATTTTAGAATAGCAGAGGCAGAGAGAAAGCAACAGGGAATGACAGAGGGAGAGAAAGAATGAGACAGAAAGAAAGAGACAGACGGACAGAGAGACAGAGAGCCGGACAGACATTCAGACAGAGACATCAGCGATGGGAGTGATATCTACAGACTGTGCTGAAATCGGAGTGTTATCTAGGTGAGAGTTGACAGTTGAGATACAACGTTCAGCAGGTGTGTCTGGCTGGAGGGGAGATGTGTGTGACCTGCAGGCCGTTTCTCTCGGCTCTCTCTGTGTGGACTGCAGACATCGATCCTGGAACACAGTCAACACACTCAGGGCCCTGTTTTATTCAATCAAAACCATAATCTGACTAACTGGGATACATGAAACACATTCAAATAGACAGCGAGATAGGACCTTAGCGTGAATAAACCGTTGAGATACTTTTTTGTTAGACATTGTGAAGAGTGTTTTGTTGTTGAGTTAGTGAATTCTGAATGTGTGCAAGAATACAGATTTTCAATGAGTTACATAGAGGCAGTCAAACATGCTGGTTTATGTTCCACACAAATATTGACAAATCAATTATGGAAAACTTTCAGACACAGTTAAAATACTTAACACGATCATTCATTCAAACAAAAATCTACTTCATGCACTGATATGCAAATGTTTTTCAGGAGAATTGAGGCTTTCCTACGTATGCAGAAGAGTGCATTGCAGCATAAAAAGATTTCAGAAATGAATCCAAGTGATAATCTGGAGGCATTGCATCACCTGTCTCAAGTGCAATGGACTTTGTTTAGGTGAACGAGTGTGTGGATGTTTGTCCTATAGGTACAGTGGGTTCTGGTGTGTCTGGTGCGTGGGTGTGTGTGCGTGCGTGTGTTTTGTGTATTTGTTTGTGTGTGTGCGTACGTTTGTTTACTCTCCTCCCTATATCATGGTGTCTACTTGTCCAGATTGCTTTACAGACAACTCAGCCACCAAAGGAGACTGTCATTTATTTCACTGGGATCTGTACACCCACTACAACAGGAGGTAATCTTTTTCTCTCTCTTTTCTCAACTTTTATAGATATATTATTTCAATGCTCTAGTAATCTCTAAAAATGTAAATGTATTAATGTATTAATTATTTATTTTCTCATGTATTTTAAGATGCATCTTCCTTTCATATCAGTTATAGTTTCATTGATGCCTGATCTGATTGGTCTGATTTCTAGTCTAATAAATAGACAGGCATTGCATTTAACTTAATCTAAATAATGCATATAAAATCCTATTGTGTTTGTTTTTTCTTTCAGAAATGAACGGAAAATTGGCATTAGCCTTAGTGCTTGCACTCCAAGGTAAGACCTAGAACCTGCAACACCCACCCTGCAAAACCAGATTTGTATTTTTTCATCAGAAATTAATGCTTATAGGTACCTTCATTGTGCGTGTAAAATATTGTTTACTGTTCTCAAATGTTTAATTCATAGATTTTAGATGTGTATGACATTTTTTGTTTTTGGGCAAAAATGCTATATATCCATTGTTTAGCTGGAATGGAAGGTTCGTGTCCTGTATATTTTGACTGTGATAAGTGGTTGTCTCACCTAGCTAGCTTAAGATGGATAAGAGCATCAGCTATTTGACGAAAATATTAAATATAAAGGTTTTACATACAGATCTCATGTTACCGTGTTGAATATTTTTTTGTAAAAAAGAATATACTGTATATTGATGTCACAAATGTTTCATTTGTACAGTTCTTTATAAAAAAATGTAGCTATGTGTCACATTTGACTGTGTAAAACCTAGCAGTAATACAACTTATTCCTGTGAGAGAGGCGGATATATAGGATTTAGCTAAAAAACCTGATTATTTGTCTCTGAAATGAAACCCTCGTGATATTTTAAACAAAGACATGGCGTCATTGAACAACCCCATGCCATGATTAGATAGTGGAAAAACACACCAATCACTTCCATAATGTCTTTATACAATAAAAGCAAATTTACCAACATTTATGAAAATGGATATATAGTGTTCATACCAGACGTTTATACAACAGGAGGTAATAGCTACCTTTGACCTGCAGCTATGAACATGTCAGTGACAGTAAGAGAATATGTCAGCAACAAGAATGCATAGCACAGTTAGTTGTATGTTTATCTGAGAGGTGATAGGCTTTGACCTGTGATCGACTTGTGGAGGTGATAGACCGACCACGTTGAGCAGTGACACTATGGGCATCAGACCCCACTGCTACACTATCTGCAGGGATAAGACAGACCTCAGATGTCAAGTTGAAATGGCCTTTGACTATTTCAGACGAGTTTACTCATCATGAGACCAATCAAACCAAGTGACCGAACAACCTCCATTACACAGACACAGACACTAAATCAACCTTACTCACAAAATAGGGCTATTTTGTGGCTATAGTTAGTCTAGTGGTTTTAGATACTGTATAACAGCAGTCAATCAAGTCAAGCAAGTGCAATGAATTAATAAAAGCTATCTCTTTCCTGTCTCCCCTCCAGTCTCTGTGTGCCTGTGTGAAGTACCAGAGCCAGACAAGGAGCTGGTGGAGAAGTATGAGGCCATGAAGTCTGTGTTCTACAAGAGGCTGACGACCGCCTATGGCAAGGTGCAGGCTGCTGTAGGGCCTATGACTGAGAGCCTGGGCCAGATACAGGGCCAGGCTGCCAAAGAGTACATCGAGGAGCTGCAGGGCAACCCCAAATTCCTGAGCGCTGTCAAGATCGGAACGTGAGTGCCCCACCACGACACAACCAACTTGTCACGTCAATCCAGACCCTGCATTGAGTCAGTCTGTCGATGTCCTTCTGTTGTCCTGCTTGTTTGTCTGTCTAGCCGTTTGTCTGATTTTCTGTCAGTTCTTCTGTCTGTCTGCCCATGACTTTGAAATAGGATTTCAAATGATTATAGGATCTTAGATATTGGCCCTTCAGCCCTATGTTAACTAGATATTTTATAATTCTCTATTAACCAATGGACACATCAGAACTTAAAATACTATTTCAGGTATTTCAATTACAAAACAAGTATTCAGATCATCTTATTTGAAAAAACAAGTAGTTGTATTTGAATATACTGAAATACACTGGCTCAGATACGTTCCCATGCATTTAACCCAGATAATTTGTAAGACTATTTATTTTAGTTTTCTCAAATAACCATTCAAATACTCAAAAAAAGTACTTGTTTTGGGCTGTGTATTTCAGAATACTCAAATACACAGATATAAAAATAAAATAAAATGAACACTCAAAAACACGTGTTTAAACCCAAGTCTGGGACACATAGGGTGGCTGTAACCTATAACATCTCCTCCTGTGTGTTGTCCAGTGGTCTTGCCCAGGAAGCAGGACCCTTGGTGGAAAAGGCCCGTATGGCCGGCCTGGGTCTGTACGGACACTATGCGCGCCCCTATGTCGGCACCTACCTGGACGAGGCCATCACCTCCATCAAGGGTTACCTCGACAAAGTCCTGCCCGCCGAGGATTGAGCCCTAGATAGCCTCCGTCGCATCGGACCACCCCACACGCTTGTACCTTTCCACACAGGGCTTGGCTCTGCTTTAGCTGTGCTTCTGATACATGTATTAAATGCTAGAGGGGGGAAATACCTCAAGGTGATTGAGAAGAGAAATGCACAACGCAAAACGTATCCCCTCACGCTTTCTATGTCAACACTTTCCTAGACATGACTATTCAAGGGAAACGAAAGTCAAAGCATGGTAGATAGGAGATTGATATCTCAAAAAAGCTTTAACATTCATTCAACATTGTGCATGTATATAACTACGTGTTTGATACTCTAACAGGAGTTTGTGTGTGTGTGTTTGTGTGTGTGTGTGTGTTTGTGTTCAATAAAGATCTGAAAGTTGAAACTCTCGACTGATACTTGTGCATCATGTTTAGTTAGGGTATTTGGTGCAGAAACATTTTTACTCATCCATATGAATAATAATATCATGAAGCAGATTTTTCTTTAAGTTCCACAAGTGAGAAACGCTGATCAAACTGCTTAATTGTTTAATTATTGAGAAGTTATGGTCGCACTTTATTTTAGGGTAAAGAAATGACCAGTTATGTACTTATTATTAATATTATTCATTATTTAAGAGTTACATGGTAACATGGTAAATACACAATAATAACCTAGAAAAACATATTTTTTCTTTGGAATTCATTAAAACAAGCACCATTTGGTACCAAGTGATTAAAGCTGTAGCCCGTCACATGTTTTGACTGAGAACAGAACAGGACAGAACAGATGAGAACAGTGTCGTGTCTTTGGCATCATTAAAAGTGAAGACTTATTTTATCAAATCAATTCTCTGTAATTATTATTACGTGATTACACTAATTATGTAAATGTAATTAACTAGGAAGTTGGGGCACCAATGAAAATCTTCAGATTACAAAGTTATAATTTTCCTAATATAACTCTTCAGATATTTTTATATCTGATCAATTAGTCTTCTAATTAATTAATTAATTATTCTTTACCTCACGATAGTCTCATTCCAAACATCGTAAATTGTTGGTTATCTGCACAAACCCAGCCTTTACTATGGATCATCCATACACCAAATGTCTTAATCGTTTATTTACTAATTAACTAAATAATCACAGAAATGCATAAACAAACAACACAGTAGATATGGTTACAAGGAAATAATAGGGGAGGTTTCCTAGTGGGCTAAGCCGATATGACGGCTTGATGGACAAAGGGAAGTGGGTGTGGACTGAGAACAGGCGGGAAGACAAAAGGAATCACTATACACAGTTGATAATTATACTAATTGAAATGCTAATCCTTTGCACATGAACGCTCACTCATTCGGGAATAATTGCAATCAATACATATTTACGTCCAGTGTGTTGTCGTGATCTCTGTTGGAATCGTCAGTCCTTCTGTCTGTTGGAGAGTTCATCCGAGCGTCTCTCTCTCTCTGCTTCCCTGAAGATCAAAGTCTTTCGTGGTTAGAATGGATACTTCAGAGTACCATTCAGAAATGTTCTCATAGAATAGCTGTTTCGGCGGTTGTCGGTCTTAGCATCCCAGGTTGACATAATTTCTAGCTGCAGACTAGTAATTAGTTTCTAAGATTTGCTCTTATTCTGTAGGGATCGATAGTCTCAGAGTTGAACCATTTCCAGCCGTGTAGCCAATGCTCCACGTGGCATGGTTAGGAATTCAATAACTATTCGCAACCACAGCTCACGCTGTGGGTTTGCTTAGTCTAAACTCAAACCTGTGCCCCCTCGGTGTCCATCGAGGTACGCGTGGTCTGGAGAGGATTTCCTCAGGAGAACAACAATAGAAAAGGAGATTCTATGACGCCAGATCATGTCTGTGCTCACGGGGGCGGGCCAATGACTTAGTTAAACTTTAAAGGGAACATCATTA
Organism: Brachymystax lenok tsinlingensis; assembly: GCA_030435695.1. Lineage (NCBI taxonomy): Eukaryota > Metazoa > Chordata > Actinopteri > Salmoniformes > Salmonidae > Brachymystax > Brachymystax lenok. The sequence continues at coordinate 92,547,183 of CM059789.1, read as the reverse complement.
CATCATTCCACAAAGAGTTTCATCTTTACTCATTCATTTTATACAAGAAATAGATGCAAACCCCATAATTGAGTAATGTACACATTCAGAGATATAGCTATGTGTGTTTCTTGTCCTCTCTGAGGTCACCAAATGAAACATACTCGTCATACCCGCCTCTTAAGTGTCCACGGACCATTCCCACCTCCTCACAAGAGGGGATTTAGGAGTTCGCCATGTGAAATCCTTTGTTCTCTCTATGTGTCTGTCTTTCTGCATGGCCAAGGGGAGAGAGTCTCCGCCAGGAATTTACGACCCGAGATAACAGAACCTGGGTGTAGGAGAGAGAGAGAGAGAGAGAGAGAGAGAGAGAGAGAGAGAGAGAGAGAGAGAGAGAGAGAGAGAGAGAGAGAGGAGGAAGCCACGATCTATAACCAGAAAGAACACACATGACAACAGAACAAATGAGAACAGGACTGAACAGAGGAGAACAGGACAGATGAGAACAGAACAGATGAGAACAGGACAGATAAGAACAGGACAGAACAGGGCAGAACAGGACAGAACATAGGATAAGAGGACAGATGAGAACAGGACAGGACAGAACAGATGAGAACAGAACAGGACAGAACAGGACAAAACAGAGGAGAACAGGACATTACATATGAGGACATGACAGATGAGAACAGAACAGGACAGAACAGAACAGAATAGTACAGAACAGAACAGAATAGTGCAGAACAGTACAGATTACAGACCAGTACAGAATAGTACAGAACAGAACAGTACAGATTACAGAACAGAACAGAATAGTACAGAACAGAACAGGGCAGATTACAGACCAGTACAGAATAGTACAGAACAGTCCAGAACAGAATAGTACAGAACGGAACAGAATAGAACAGAATAGTACAGAACAGTACAGATTACAGAACAGTACAGAATAGTACAGAACAGAACAGTACAGAATACAAACCAGTACAGAATAGTACAGAACAGAACAGAATAGTACAGAACAGAACAGTACAGAACAGTACAGAATAGTACAGAACAGAATAGAACAGAACAGAACAGTGCAAATTACAGACCAGTACAGAATAGTACAGAACAGAACAGTACAGAACAGTACAAAATAGTAGAGTAGAGTACAGAGGGATATAACAAAGTTTCCTGAACTGGGCAACTGAGTCACACAAGTCCAACATGTTTTTCCCACTACCAGCAGATATACAGTGTGGGTACAGCAGACATACAGATATACAGTGTGGGTACAGCAGACATACATACATACAGTGTGGGTACAGCAGACATACAGATATACAGTGTGGGTACAGCAGACATACAGATATACAGTGTGGGTACAGCAGACATACAGATATACAGTGTGGGTACAGCAGACATACAGACATACAGTGTGGGTACAGCAGACATACAGACATACAGTGTGGGTACAGCAGACATACAGATGTACAGTGTAGGTACAGCAGACATACAGACGTACAGTGTGGGTACAGCAGCCATACAGACATACAGTGTGGGTACAGCAGACATACAGATATACAGTGTGGGTACAGCAGACATACAGAAATACAGTGTGGGTACAGCAGACATACAGACATACAGAGTGGGTACAGCTGACATACAGATATACAGTGTGGGTACAACAGCCATACAGATATACAGTGTGGGTACAGCAGACATACAGTGTGGGTACAGCAGACATACAGACATACAGTGTGGGTACAGCAGACATACAGACATACAGTGTGGGTACAGCAGACATACAGATATACAGTGTGGGTACAGCAGACATACAGACATACAGAGTGGGTACAGCTGACATACAGATATACAGTGTGGGTACAGCAGCCATACAGATATACAGTGTGGGTACAGCAGCCATACAGACATACAGTGTGGGTACAGCAGACATACAGATATACAGTGTGGGTACAGCAGACATACAGACATACAGTGTGGGTACAGCAGACATACAGACATACAGTGTGGGTACAGCAGACATACATATATACAGTGTGGGTACAGCAGACATACATATATACAGTGTGGGTACAGCAGACATACATATATACAGTGTGGGTACAGCAGACATACAGACATACAGTGTGGGTACAGCAGCCATACAGACATACAGTGTGGGTACAGCAGCCATACAGACATACAGTGTGGGTACAGCAGCCATACAGATATACAGTGTGGGTAGAGCAGACATACAGATACACAGTGTGGGTACAGCAGACATACAGACATACAGTGTGGGTACAGCAGACATACAGATATACAGTGTGGGTAGAGCAGACATACAGATATACAGTGTGGGTACAGCAGACATACAGTGTGGGTACAGCAGACATACAGGTATACAGTGTGGGTACAGCAGACATACAGATATACAGTGTGGGTACAGCTGACATACAGATATACAGTGTGGGTACAACAGCCATACAGATATACAGTGTGGATACAGCAGACATACAGACATACAGTGTGGGTACAGCAGACATACAGATATACAGTGTGGGTACAGCAGACATACAGTGTGGGTACAGCAGACATACAGACATACAGTGTGGGTACAGCAGACATACAGACATACAGTGTGGGTACAGCAGACATACAGACATACAGTGTGGGTACAGCAGACATACAGACATACAGTGTGGGTACAGCAGACATACAGATATACAGTGTGGGTACAGCAGACATACAGACATACAGAGTGGGTACAGCTGACATACAGATATACAGTGTGGGTACAGCAGCCATACAGATATACAGTGTGGGTACAGAAGCCATACAGACATACAGTGTGGATACAGCAGACACACAGACATACAGTGTGGGTACAGCAGACATACAGATATACAGTGTGGATACAGCAGACATACAGATATACAGTGTGGGTACAGCAGACATACAGACATACAGTGTGGGTACAGCAGACATACAGACATACAGTGTGGGTACAGCAGACATACATATATACAGTGTGGGTACAGCAGACATACATATATACAGTGTGGGTACAGCAGACATACATATATACAGTGTGGGTACAGCAGACATACAGACATACAGTGTGGGTACAGCAGCCATACAGACATACAGTGTGGGTACAGCAGCCATACAGACATACAGTGTGGGTACAGCAGCCATACAGATATACAGTGTGGGTAGAGCAGACATACAGATATACAGTGTGGGTACAGCAGACATACAGACATACAGTGTGGGTACAGCAGACATACAGATATACAGTGTGGGTAGAGCAGACATACAGATATACAGTGTGGGTACAGCAGACATACAGTGTGGGTACAGCAGCCATACAGGTATACAGTGTGGGTACAGCAGACATACAGATATACAGTGTGGGTACAGCAGACATACAGATATACAGTGTGGGTACAGCAGACATACAGACATAAAGTGTGGGTACAGCAGACATACAGATATACAGTGTGGGTACAGCAGACATACAGATATACAGTGTGGGTACAGCAGACATACAGATATACAGTGTGGGTACAGCAGACATACAGACATACAGTGTGGGTACAGCAGACATACAGACATACAGTGTGGGTACAGCAGACATACAGACATACAGTGTGGGTACAGCAGCCATACATATATACAGTGTGGGTACAGCAGCCATACAGATATACAGTGTGGGTACAGCAGCCATACAGATATACAGTGTGGGTACAGCAGCCATACAGATATACAGTGTGGGTACAGCAGACATACAGATATACAGTGTGGGTACAGCAGACATACAGACATACAGAGTGGGTACAGCTGACATACAGATATACAGTGTGGGTACAACAGCCATACAGATATACAGTGTGGATACAGCAGACATACAGACATACAGTGTGGGTACAGCAGACATACAGATATACAGTGTGGGTACAGCAGACATACAGTGTGGGTACAGCAGACATACAGACATACAGTGTGGGTACAGCAGACATACAGACATACAGTGTGGGTACAGCAGACATACAGATATACAGTGTGGGTACAGCAGACATACAGACATACAGAGTGGGTACAGCTGACATACAGATATACAGTGTGGGTACAGCAGCCATACAGATATACAGTGTGGGTACAGCAGCCATACAGACATACAGTGTGGATACAGCAGACACACAGACATACAGTGTGGGTACAGCAGACATACAGATATACAGTGTGGGTACAGCAGACATACAGATATACAGTGTGGGTACAGCAGACATACAGACATACAGTGTGGGTACAGCAGACATACAGACATACAGTGTGGGTACAGCAGACATACATATATACAGTGTGGGTACAGCAGACATACATATATACAGTGTGGGTACAGCAGACATACATATATACAGTGTGGGTACAGCAGACATACAGACATACAGTGTGGGTACAGCAGCCATACAGACATACAGTGTGGGTACAGCAGCCATACAGACATACAGTGTGGGTACAGCAGCCATACAGATATACAGTGTGGGTAGAGCAGACATACAGATATACAGTGTGGGTACAGCAGACATACAGACATACAGTGTGGGTACAGCAGACATACAGATATACAGTGTGGGTAGAGCAGACATACAGATATACAGTGTGGGTAGAGCAGACATACAGATATACAGTGTGGGTACAGCAGACATACAGTGTGGGTACAGCAGCCATACAGGTATACAGTGTGGGTACAGCAGACATACAGATATACAGTGTGGGTACAGCAGACATACAGATATACAGTGTGGGTACAGCAGACATACAGACATAAAGTGTGGGTACTGCAGACATACAGATATACAGTGTTGGTACAGCAGACATACAGATATACAGTGTGGGTACAGCAGACATACAGATATACAGTGTGGGTACAGCAGACATACAGACATACAGTGTGGGTACAGCAGACATACAGACATACAGTGTGGGTACAGCAGACATACAGACATACAGTGTGGGTACAGCAGCCATACATATATACAGTGTGGGTACAGCAGCCATACAGATATACAGTGTGGGTACAGCAGCCATACAGATATACAGTGTGGGTACAGCAGCCATACAGATATACAGTGTGGGTACAGCAGCCATACAGATATACAGTGTGGGTACAGCAGACATACAGACATACAGTGTGGGTACAGCAGACATACAGATATACAGTGTGGGTAGAGCAGACATACAGACATACAGTGTGGGTACAGCAGACATACAGACATACAGTGTGGGTACAGCAGACATACAGACATACAGTGTGGGTACAGCAGACATACATATATACAGTGTGGGTACAGCAGCCATACAGATATACAGTGTGGGTTTCAGCAGCCATACAAATATACAGTGTGGGTACAGCAGCCATACAGATATACAGTGTGGGTACAGCAGACATACAGACATACAGTGTGGGTACAGCAGACATACAGATATACAGTGTGGGTACAGCAGACATACATATATACAGTGTGGGTACAGCAGACATACAGTGTAGGTACACCAGACATACAGATATACAGTGTGGGTTCAGCAGCCATACAGATATTCAGTGTGGGTACAGCAGACATACAGATATACAGTGTGGGTACAGCAGCCATACAGATATACAGTGTGGGTACAGCAGACATACATATATACTGTGTGGGTACAGCAGACATACAGTGTGGGTACAGCAGACATACAGATATACAGTGTGGGTACAGCAGCCATACAGGTATACAGTGTGGGTACAGCAGACATACAGATATACAGTGTGGGTACAGCAGACATCCAGATATACAGTGTGGGTAGAGCAGACATACAGATATACAGTGTGGGTAGAGCAGACATACAGACATACAGTGTGGGTACAGCAGACATACAGTGTGGGTACAGCAGACATACAGATATACAGTGTGGGTACAGCAGCCATACAGGTATACAGTGTGGGTACAGCAGACATACAGATATACAGTGTGGGTACAGCAGACATACAGACATAAAGTGTGGGTACAGCAGACATACAGATATACAGTGTGGGTACAGCAGACATACAGATATACAGTGTGGGTACAGCAGACATACATATATACAGTGTGGGTACAGCAGACATACAGATATACAGTGTGGGTACAGCAGACATACAGATATACAGTGTGGGTAGAGCAGACATACAGATATACAGTGTGGGTACAGCAGACATACAGTGTGGGTACAGCAGACATACAGATATACAGTGTGGGTACAGCAGACATACAGGTATACAGTGTGGGTACAGCAGACATACAGATATACAGTGTGGGTACAGCAGACATACAGATATACAGTGTGGGTACAGCAGACATACAGACATAAAGTGTGGGTACAGCAGACATACAGATATACAGTGTGGGTACAGCAGACATACAGATATACAGTGTGGGTACAGCAGACATACATATATACAGTGTGGGTACAGCAGACATATAGACATACAGTGTAGGTACACCAGACATACAGATATACAGTGTGGGTTCAGCAGCCATACAGATATACAGTGTGGGTACAGCAGACATACAGATATACAGTGTGGGTACAGCAGACATACAGATATACAGTGTGGGTACAGCAGCCATACAGATATACAGTGTGGGTACAGCAGACATACATATATACAGTGTGGGTACAGCAGACATACAGACATACAGTGTAGGTACACCAGACATACAGATATACAGTGTGGGTACAGCAGACATACAGATATACAGTGTGGGTACAGCAGACATACAGATATACAGTGTGGTTACAGCAGGCATACAGATATACAGTGTGGGTACAGCAGACATACAGATATACAGTGTGGGTGGTCAATCACAAAGTGCAATTATTACATGTCTGCTGTTGCTGCCCTGTTTCACTGCACTCTCTTGCCAGGTCGCTATGTAGTTGAATGTGTTCTTCATAACCTACTTGGCTAAATAAAGGTCCTAAATTGATTATTAAATAAATAAGACACATACACCAGTTTGATCTTCAATCTCACTCCAAAAGATAGTTCTGCGTCAAACAGATTGGATAATTGATCATGGGCACAACCCTCTCCATTCGACCAATGATCAGTAAGAAGGGATATTGTCAGGAAGATGTTGCTTTAGTGCTACAGATGATCTAAGAAAATGTGCGTTACTCTGTCCTTGTCCGTTCCCTTGCTATGTCAACTCATTTATTAATACCTTCCCTTGCTATGTCAACTCATTTATTAATACCTTCCCTTGCTATGTCAACTCATTTATGAATACCTTCCCTTGCTATGTCAACTCATTTATTAATACCTTCCCTTGCTATGTCAACTCATTTATTAATACCTTCCCTTGCGATAGTTTACCAGCACCACTTGGTGAATCTTTGTCTTAGTTTACCAGCACCATTTGAGTGTAGTGGGGTCTGTGCTAACCTGTAGCAACCAGACCGACGTGTCAATAGTGATCTAGACTTAGGACTGTGTGCTTAGGCATGGGAGGGGTAGGTGGAAGGGGGTGGTGGTAGGGGGTTGTAATATGAACACAAGATGTGATATGAATGGGTTACTCTACTGACTTAATAAAGACCAATACAATTCAACCAGTCCCCAATCAAAACCAATCAGCAAGCAAGATAACTTGTCCTGTTGCATTTCAATACACCTATCTGGATTGGCAAATTCCCTTACACTAAACTCAAATGATACTAAATCAACAAATGATGAACATGTTACTGTCATAGCATCTCCATCTTTGACCCTGTCTGCCCTCTCTCTCACTTTCTTTATCACATATACACAAACACCTGAACAGTGGGTGTTTATCTCCGAGGAGTGCACTTTGGCTCTGAGAATGACAAGTCAACACATTCCCACTCGTATATATATATATATACAGGCTAGCTCACTGCTGCCTCTCAGCTACTGCTTGCTATTCATTCCTGTCACCCAGTACAGAGAGGAGAAACAGTAAGTACAGCCATGTTCGTTTGGTTCACCATCTTTTGGTTCGCCATCTTTTAGTTCACCATCTTATTTACGTTCACACAGCTGCATGGAGAAAAAGAAAACACTTCTTACTAGTGTAGCTACTTCAGGGTGCACATCATGATAATATCACCTTTATAAGGTGTTGTGTTGTTTTGTATAAGATGGGTACTACACATGTCTGTCTCCAGACTTGGACAAAATGCTCTCTGGGAGAGATCAAGTAGAGGGTATTGAGAGAAGTTCCAACTGAATAAATTATGGTATCATAATTTGATCACCCTGTTGTTACAGGACATTTAAATGCAAACGTGTAGTGTAGTCAAGACTTAAAAAGGCTTCTAAAGTTAGCAATTTAACATTGCAGACATGATTTGCTAACTACAAATGTATCAACCCCGACAAAAATGTCCATTAATTATAATCCACATAATAATTCACATTTCCTGTTTCTCCAGGATTATTTTCCTGCTGTGGGAAACTGGTCACAGTAAGATCCTGCATCTGTATGTGGTCTGCTGTATCATAGTGCGATACAAACCCAGAAAAATTATAGTTTCATTGTCATTAAAAACATTGCCAACCTCAGAATAGCCTTACCGTAGTCATTGGAAACCTGTTAGAGACATGTTTGAGATAATATAGAAGAGATTAGATGAGGCTGAGATGAGATATGGCTAAGAGCAGAGCTGAAAGGGAAGAGGAAATGATGCTGACTAGTGGACAAGTTGATACATGATTTATCTGACCCTCACCAAGATGTTTGCTTTGCACACAGATCTGAGTGACATCATGAACAAGCTTCTGGTCATCACTGTGCTCGTCACTCTTCTGGGCCTCAGTAAGTACACAGCCAAGACCCTGACTGACTGACATACTGGTGGTGTTCCAGGTTGTCTTTTTTGCAGCCTCACTGTGCATCCCAGAAGGTTGCTTTATCATAATAGCATTTTGCTACACCCACAATAACATCTGCTAAATATGTGTATGCAACCAATAAGATTTGATTTGAAACGTTAAACACTCCAGACTGCAAATAAGAGCACCACGAGCGGCAATATTGACTGACTGACTGACAACCAACCATTTTGACCCACTATCCCTAATCCTAACCCTCCCCTTCCAGGTGCTCAGGGCCTCCGTCTGCCTAGGCAAGCTGAGGAGGGTACGCCTGAGGAACCGGTCGCTGATGTTGCCGAGGCTGATGGAGAGCAGGGAACCCTGGAAAAACTGACCAGCGCCGTCAAGAGCTACTACGAAACATCCATCAGCACCGCCGCCACCTGAAGCTGGAGGAGAAGGCCAAGTAAGACACACGCACGCACACACACATAAGAACGGAACAGCAGATCAAAATGGCAGGGTGACAGTTAATGTATTGTCCATGTGTCTGTGTGTCCATCAGGAACGCCTTCGTTGACACCAGCATGGCGGTGAGCACCTACTCCAGCATCCTGCACGACCAGGTCTACCACATCTTATACCAACAGTAAAGACCCTTCCTTGTTTCCCTCTTTGTCCCCAACGTCCTCAAAATCCCTTGGTGAGGACAATGTCGCAGCTGTGGGACCCTACTCTGTCATCCTGGAGCCTCTGATCAGCTTCACCGGACCTCCAACCCTCGGTGACGTCCCCCTGGAGTCAGTATAGATTGAAATACAGTATTATTTAATGTCAATATTTTACATTTTAGTCATTTAGCAGATGCTCTTATCCAGAGCGACTTACAATTAGTGCATTCATATTAAGATAGCTAGGTGAGACAACTACATATCACAGTTGTAGCAAGTACAATAAAGTATCTATCAGCAAAGTCAGGGCTAGTAGGAAAATCATTCTTTAAATGAAATAAATAAAAACATGCGTTTGAAATAAAAATAAATTGAAATAAAAACATGCGTTTGTAGAAAACCAGTAAACCCTATGTGTTTCTTGAGGGGCGTTCATAGAGTCAGTACGATCATTGTACTTAGTGTTTTATTATCAGACAAAGTTGAGAGACGTAGGACCTGTTCATGCATATCACCCACAGGTTTGTGACCTCATTATGGTTATGTGTACAGTTGAAGTCAGAAGTTTACATACACTTGTTTTTCAACCACTCCACACATTTCTTGTTACTATAGTTTTTGGCAAGTCGGTTAGGACATCTATTTTAAGTTTTTCCAACAATTGTTTACAGACAAATTATTTCACTTATAATTCACTGTATCACAATTCCAGTGGGTCAGAAGTTTACATACACTAAGTTGACTGTGCCTTTTAACAGCTTGGAAAATTCCAGAAAATGATGTCATGGCTTTAGAAGCTTCTGATAGGCTAATTGACATCATTTGAGTCAATTGGAGGTGTACCTGTGGATGTATTTCAAGGCCTACCTTCAAACTCAGTGCCTCTTTGCTTGACATCATGGACAAATCCAAAGAAATCAGCCAAGACCTCCGAAAAACAATTGTAGACCTCCACAAGTGTGGTACATCCTTGGTAGTAATTTCCAAACGCCTGAAGGAACCAGGTTCACCTGTACAAACAATAGTACTCAAGTATAAACACCATGAGACCATGCAGCCGTCATACCGCTCAGGAAGGAGACGCGTTCTGTCTCCTAGAGATGAACGTACTTTGGTGCGAAAAGTGCAAATCAATCCCAGAACAACAGCAAAGGACCTTGTGAAGATGCTGGAGGAAACAGGTACAAAAGTATCTATAGCCACTGCTCCAAAACCGCCAAAAAAAAGCCAGACTACGGTTTTGAACTGCACATGGGGACAAAGATCGTACTTTTTGGAGAAATGTCCTCTGGTCTGATGAAACAAAAATAGAACTGTTTGGCCATAATGACCATTGTTATGTTTGGAGGAAAAAGGGGTAGGCTTCCCAACCGTGAAGCACGGGGGTGGCAGCATCATGTTGTGGGGGTGCTTTGCTGCAAAAGGGACTGGTATACTTCACAAAATAGATGGTATCATGAGGAAGGAAAATGATGTGGATATATTGAAGCAACATCTCAAGACATCAGTCAGGAAGTTAAAGCTTGGTCGCAAATGGGTGTTCCAAATGGACAATGACCCCAAGTATGCTTCCAAAGTTGTGGCAAAATGGATTAAGGACAACAAAGTCAAGGTATTGGAGTGGCCATCACCTCAATCCCATAGAAAATTTGTGGGCAGAACTGAAAAAGCATGTGCGAGCAAGGAGGCCTACAAACCTGACTCAGTTACACCAGCTCTGTCAGGAGGAATGTGCCAAAATTCACCCAACTTATTGTGGGACGGTTGTGGAAAGCTACCTGAAAAGTTTGACCCAAGTTAAACAATTTAAAGGCAATGCTACCAAATACTAATTGAGTTTATATAAACTTCTGACTCACTGGGAATGTGAGGAAAGAAATAAAAGCTGAAATAAATCATTCTCTCTACTATTGTTCTGACATTTCACATTCTTAAAATAAAGTGGTGATCCTAACTGACCTAAGACAGGGAATGTTTACTAGGATTAAATGTCAGGAATTGTGATAAACTGAGTTTAAATGTATTTGGCTAAGGTGTATATAAACCTCCGACTTCAACTGTACATCATGTCTCAGAATGTATAATATGGACAATATGGAGTCTCACAATGCCTACTGTACATAACTATCACCTAACATTGAGTCAACTGCCTCTCAACTGCCTCTCCTCTAAAGAAAAGAAGCAGGTCATATAGAGGAAAAAGAAAACCCAGATCCCTGTGACTGTTTCTGACAGACACGTTCTCAACCAGAGCTTGAGTTTCTAAATTGGTGGAACAAAAAGGGTGTCCTCTGGGTTTCTGATCTCAGAAAAGTTTGAAGTGAGCTATTCATGATACTGTTGAAGCTGCAATGATAACAGACTGAAATAATACATTTGACCTCAAATATGATCATGTTCACTGAAGATGTAAGAGCCTGGAGCTACAAGACCACATAGGAGAACTAAACACATCTTGAACTGTTAGTTAATCTCTTCATAGGGTTGTGATACACTAGCAGGGATATGGCCAATCTGATGTAGCCTCAGTCTAAGATTCATTAAAACTGACTCAAAATGTATTCAAACTAAATACCTCATATCCCTGAGTAGGCTTCTTCTGAGTACCTGCGTTTCCCCATCTTGATTTCCCAATTTCTCTCACAACCTTATCTGTCTCACAAGGCCACATTTTTACCTTCTCTTAGTAATCAAACCACAGTTTATGAATAGCTTCACTTGATATTACTTAACGAGGGCACTGCACATTGATACAAGGGGTTACGTAATGGTAGATCACACTGAGTACTTTCATCACAGTGAAATATTAACTTCAATGATAGGAATTAAATGAGTATCTCTCTTGTTGGTTAGTTTTTTTCCAATGGTGACAGTAAAAGGACATAGCACCTGTACTACATAGAATAACACATATGTCTCGTACTAAAGGGCCAACATGTGTTTTAAATTAAAGGGGCTTAAGTTTTTTGTTTTGTTTGTTTGTTTTGCTTTGTTTTTGTTGTTTTAGTCATTTAAAAATATACATATATTTGTACTTATGTCAAGAATTGTAAATTGTTTGCTCTAATACAGATGTAGGATCTTAATTTGATCACCTTGCTGCAGGAGAGCTTGTTGTGTATTTGAGGTTAAAAAGCTTCTGAAGATTTCGATTTCCACTTTGAAATTTCAGACTTGATTTTCACAGAATTTCCCTGTATCAACCCTTACAAAAATGTCCATTCATTATAATCCACATAATAATTCACAACCTGTTACTGCAGGATTGTTTTCCTGCTTTAGTAAACTGGCTCAAATTAAGATCCTACATTTGTATGTCCAATAAAAATATATATATATTAGAATCTGTAATTGATTGAATGGGGGGGTATAGTTGCACTGTACCTTTCCAGTCACAAACATGAGAGAAGTAACAGGAAAACAAAGCACAGGTGCAGCCCAGGCAGTCAACTCCCAGAGATCTAAAGGCTAGAGACACAGATACACAGGTATAAAAGAACCACAGACTAAACCCAGTCTCATACAGAGACCAAGACATGATGAAGCTGCTACTGCTGGCCTTGGCTTTGGGGTGTGCAGGTAAGATTATAATACACAGTATCTACAGCATCATGAGACAGTTATGCAAGAGCATGAAGAATATTGAGTTGCTGGTGCAACTCAATATTAGGAAGGTGTTCTTAATGTTTTGTACACTCAGTTAATACACTCATCTATACTATGACAATTTTTCTCTCTCTCGCTCTCTTATTTAGCGGCTGTTCCAGTGGAGGAGGAGGGAGCGTTGTTGCAGGAAGTTTGCCAACCCCACTCCAGACCATGGCAGGTCTACCTGTGGAACACCAAGGGGGGCTGGTATGGGGAGAAAAGGTGCAGTGGTGCCCTCATCAATGAGTGGTGGGTGCTTACCGCCTGGAACTGCTTTGTCGAGTAGGTATTCCCCCTTTTTTCTTTCTTGAAATCAGTGTGAAAATGCATGCAGCCAATATGTTCACCGAAAACAAACAAATAATTTTTGCTAGGTTCCTCTCCTCTCCACTCCACTCAACTCTACTCCTCTCCTCCTCAGACCTGGCCACACTATGGTGTCTCTGGGGGAGCATGACCTAACAGTGGAGGAAGGGACAGAGCAGCACGTCCTGGTGGCCAGATATGTGCAGCACGGGCCGTACGTACGAGGCCACTCTCACAGCCTGGCAATGGTGAAGCTGGCAGAGCCTGCCCGGTTCACTCAGCATGTCATGCCCGTAGCCCTACCCACACGCTGCACCCAGCTCCACGAGAAGTGTCTGGTCAGCGGCTGGGGCTCCACAGTACCGGGACAGGGTGAGCGGACCATAAAGCCAGGTGAGGGCTATTGGTCTCAACCCGATTTAATGGAATAGATAAGCACAAAATAAACCCCCATGAGTCCCTATGTCTGTCCCTCCATACAGGCGAGCCCAAACTAATCCTGAAGTGTGAAACACAGCGGGTCATTGATGACAAGATGTGCCAGATAGCCTTTCCCCTTTATTGGATTGAACACGCATTCTGTGCTAAAACCATCATCTCAACCGACAACTGCCTGGTCAGTACATCAAAGTGCTTTGCAAACATTTATATTTTTAACCTCTGGCTGTTGCATTGGAAATGTATAAAATAATATTATGATCAACGAGCTAATCAAGATTTCCTTTGTACTTTAATTTCACTGTGCCACCAGACTCACTCTCTCTCTTTCTCTCTCTCAGTCTGACCAGGGCAGTACTGTGGTGTGTGAGGGTGAGCTACAGGGGTTGCTCTGGTCCGGTTCTTCTGACGTTGGTTTGTACACCCGCCTGTGCCTGTACCTTGACTGGATCAGTGACGTCATGAACAACCCTGATCCTACACCTGAACCTGTGTGGACCACCACAGCAGCAGCTACAACATGGTGATTGAAAAGAAAAACAATAAAGTGATATGTACTGAAATGTTCTGTTCACCTGCCCCATTGATTCCATTATATCCGGCATGCGCTTTTTTCATTCACCAGCAGAGGGCAACATAGACTAATAATACTGGCCTATCAAAAACCTCGGAGAGATTTCTTGGCTATAACATGTCACACATTGGACACCCCAAAGTGTCTTTCCTGAAGATAAATCCTCCAACCATGCAGTCGTTTGTCCTGGGATATGTAGTTCTTTTGATCACCAGCAGATTGCAATGTATACTAATAATAGTCCATTTGAGCACTAAAGTGCCACACAATCAATGTAGAGACACAGATTGAAAAAAGGAGAGAGAGAGAAGGCCCTAAGTGGTTGAGATGATGTGAGAGCAGGTGAAATGAGATTGCCATTCTTCGCAAAGTTTTGTATGAGTGTGTCTAGATCTGCGTGCCAGCTAAATATCACACTGACACACACACACTGACACTCAGTCAAACACTGGAGCCACTTCACCATCTGTTCTCCACTCTTTCCCCCTCCTTTCCCCTCTTTCCTCCCCATTCCCCCTTTCTGGTCCCCTCCTCCTCCTCCTCCCTTACCCTCCTCCTTTCCTCTAGCTTTCAGAGATCTCTGACTCTCTCCATTATTTTGGTCTCTCCTGCACTCCATTCCACTCTCCTGCTCCGTCTCTAATACACTGAGATTAAACAACCTATAGAAGCATCTCTTACAATATACTTTGCCCTTCTGTCTGTATCCATGTACCCCCCCCACACACACTAATTTACCCTCTAGTCCTCCCTCCTTTCCTTCCATCATATTATAAATTCTCCCTATTCATCTGTCCTCTCTTCCTCCCTCACTCCTTTCAGTGCTGTTGGTAAGCATTGTTCCTGCACTAGCTAAACAGAGAGATGTTTATAGTAAAGATAACGTAACTGGAAATGTAATATGAGCAGATATACTCTGAGTGTACAAAACATTAAGAACACCTTCTTAATATTGAGTTGCAGCCCCTTTTGCCCTCTGAACAGCCTACATTTGTCGGGGCATGGACACTACAAGGTGTCAAAAGTGTTTGACAGGGATGCTGGCCCACGTTGACTCCAACGCTTCCCACAACTGTGTCAACTTGGCTGGATGTCCTTTGGGTGGTGGACCATTCTTTATACACACAGGAAAATGTTGAGCGTGAAAAACCTAGCAGCGTTGCACTTCTTGACCCACTCAAACTGTGACCTACTACCATAACCCATTCAAAGGGATTTCAATCTTTTGTCTTGCACATTCACCCTTGGAATGGAACACATACACAATCCTTCTCTTAATTGTGTCAAGGCTTAAAAATCCTTCTTTAACCAGTCTCCTTCCCTTCATCTACACTGATTCATCTCACTCTCCCTAGCAAACTGTTCCTATCACTCATCAGAGGCTTATATTCCCAACATTCTGCTATGACACCTAAGTAACTCATGATCCTGGAAGAAGGAGATGAAGTCACAGAGAAAGAGAGAGAGAGGGTTAAAAGTACACACAGAGAACTCTCAGAGTATGGTGGCATAGATAAATGAACGAAGGATTCAATACGGCGATAAGAAAAATCACAATAATGTCATAGTGACTCTATACGTGGCATTTACTCTGTGTGACTCGCTATGTGCCGACTTGTGTGCCTCAGTGTCTATCTCGCACCCATTAACTGAAATCAGTGTGTCTGTGTGAAGGCTTTACTAATTTATAAGAGACAACGGAGCATAAAAACTCAATCTCTCTTTGTTCTGTCCCCAATGCCTAGTAGAGACACGGGACTCATCAGTGGGGAAAATGACTTTCAAGTGCTCTAATGATACCGACCTAATAGCTAACAGCAAACAGAGAGGGGGGGAGGGGGGATGTATATGTGTGTGTGTGTGTGTGTGTGTGTGTGTGTGTGTGTGTGTGTATCTGTGGGGTGGGGGGCCGGGGATAATACATTTAATGGAGGAATTAACTAAGTAAATGAACTCTGAATAATAACATCTGTTTCTCTCTCTCCCTCTCTCTCTTTTCTCTCCCTCTCTCCATCATGGTTAGAGAGTGCAGTAAGTGAGTGCTCCAGCCCCTCTCATCATCCTTCTAATGTAGCCCCCTCCCTGCTTTTAATCAGAGGTAGTGATGGAGCACCCTGACTGGATGTGTCTGTGGTAAATAGTGTACAGTATGTGTGGGATAGTGCACCAGTGAGGGAGTGAGTGAGTGAGTGAGTGAGTGAGTGAGGGAGAGAGAGTGAGTGAGTGACTGAGGGAGAGAGCGAGAGAGAGAGAGTGAGTGAGTTATAGAGAGAGAGATAGATGGTACACGTGTGTTCATAATAATACATTTGTATTGGTGTGTATTTGAGGTCAGACTTAGGCATTTAGTAGTAATGGATTTGTATCGGCATTTGTGTGTGAGGCTGTGTGTGTGTGTGTGTACGTGTGCATGTGTGTATGCGTGCGTTTGTGTTTGTGTGAGAGAGAAACATCACACGGGTATTGCCAGTGATAATGAATTAGTATTGATGCCAGTGTGTTGGGGAGATCACAGATATGGCTGTGGTGCTAGAGCTCAGAGAGAGAGAGAACATCACTGCAAAGACTGAAACCCCATGGGCAGGCAATTCCCCGTCCTACTGCAATCATCCCACACTGGGATAAACACTTACACCCCTCTGTTGCCTGGACTACACAATTCTCTTTATTTCTGTAAAATTTGAATAGTCAATTTTCCAGTTTTTTTCCCAGCAATCTTTCTTCACCCCTACCCTCCTCTCCTCTGTACGACTACCCATTCTGTAAGAGGCTCCGCGTGTTTTTATTTTCCTGTTTTGTATCATGTCTTTGCTCTGTGTTAGTGTTCGAGCCCTCTAGGACCAGAGGGCAGGTTAGCAGTGATGGTGCATACCAGAACAAGTGTGAGCAGGTCTGAAAACGTCTCGGAGACGGCCGAGGGGGATGAGAATGTGTGTGTTTGTGTGTATGTGTAATGTATGCAATGTGTGTATGATTGTGTCCGACAGGCTAGAGAGAACCAGGCGTATACATACACATTCTGTGCTGGGGAATCTGGCTGTGTGACAGTGTGTGTAGCTATACTGCTCAGAGGAATGCAGTGAGGAAGCTATACTGTACCTGGGGCCACACTTTCCTACAGGGATACTAAAAACAACAGAACAGTACAACAGTAGCATAACAAACAGGCGGTGTTGTGAACACCTGGCCATGAGCCCAGCATTGTACCCAGTCTCTGTGTTCACACACCTGAACAGATAGCAACGCTACTGCAACATAAAACACTCTGACACTACCTCACAGTGAAAGTTGCCAGAGTCATGTGTGTGTGTGTGTGTGTGTGTGTGGACCTGCAGAGCAGACTGATGCATGGCAGGGGAGTTTGGGAGGCAGACACAGACCAGCAGGGCCAGGGTAGAGGAGGGGGGAGTTAATCATGTACAGCACATAAACACACTCAGAGGTCATGCTTCATCTTCCAGACACACTGTAGGTCCTGGTGTGTGAGACTCCCCAGATGCAGAGGAAGAGCCAGGCCCAGGACCAGGATCAGAACCAGGGCCAGGACCAGGACCAGACATTCACCATCAACTAAAGCAGACAGGTCTGATAAGGCTAATAGCAGCAGAGGCTCAAAGAGGAGAGTTACAGGAGAAATACCAGTACCTTTAACCCTCATCACCAGTATGTGTGTGTGTGTTGGGTGTGTGGTGTGTTGTGTGTGCGCCGCCGTGATCCACCTCTGACTGTTTTACTGGGTGTTTTACTGGGTGTTTTACTGGGTGAGAAAGTTAGCAGCTAGGCAACAGAGAGCATCAATCCGCCGAAGTTCAGCACTATAGCGAGATTGAAATTGAAAGGTAACTTCCGATTGAGCCGACACATGCTAAGTTTATCGCTAACACAGGGAACTTGGCTTTTTATATTTCTATCCCGCTGATCTTCAGCACAACAGATTGAATGGAGCCCTAAAACACAGGGCTCAGAACCCTCTCATTACAGCTCTGCGCTGAACAAGCCCCAAGGAATGTCAGCCATTTTTTCCCCCTACACATTTTATTGGCCATGTCTGAGAAAACACATACTAATGATCACACTCTGGCAGTATAGGAGTGTGCCTTCGAGTAATTGACTGTGTATGTGTGTGAGTGTGTGTGAATACCAACACAAAATCATTCAAGTATGATTCTGTGTGTATATGTGTGTGTGTGTCTCTGTCTGTCTGTCTGTCTGTCTGTCTGTCTGTCTGTCTGTCTGTGTAATATCTGTCCAGACACCTGCTCTGCTGTGGTACAGTCAGACAGTGGGAGGGAGCCTGCAGCATGTACAGGAGCTCACAGAGGTACACACAACACAGCTGCTCCTATTCCTCCAGGCCTCCGTCTCTCCCCCTCTCTCTAGCTCCTCCCTTCCACCTCTCACTTCTCTTCTCTAGCGCTAACGGACTAGCTGACTCTGACACCCAGGGGGTGCTTGTTGGCTTGCTTGTTGGCTTGTATGTTGGCTTGCTTGTTGGCTTGCATGTTGGTTTGCTTGTTGGCTTGCTTGTTGGCTTGCTTGTCAATACACGTCAGTGATGAAGGTCTGGTAGCAGGAGTGCATGTCTTTACAGGCTCTAACATCACTAACACACACAGGCTGCTTTTACGTCTAATTGATCTTCAAAGGACACCGCCTGCAGCTTGGCTGGATGCACACACACACACACAGACGAACCATCACTACTACACATACACAAACACACACCAGTACTGACACACATACGCACCAACAGAAAACACACACCACTACTGACACGTATACACACCAACAGAAAACACACACCACTACTGACACGTTTACACACCAACAGAAAACACACACCACTACTGACACGTATACACACCAACAGAAAACACACACCACTACTGACACGTATACACACCAACAGAAAACACACACACTCAAAATCAGGTCACACAGGATATGAAACTTTGGAAGTGAAGGAGATAAGAGAAGATTTACAGCCCTTCATTTCATTATTTTTATTTGTTTCTCCCTTCCCTTCCTCCTCTTCCTTGTCTTTATTTATTGAACTCAGCTGATTGCAACAGAGTAGACAGCAGACTCAGTGCTAATTTATAACATCCTTAAACAAGACAGCTTCTTTATCCATTGGATGGCCAATCACTCTTCTCCTTCATTTCCTCTCCTGACAGTCCCTGATTCTTCTGTCGATTTCCATAACTTCTCCCTCCATCTCTCCCTCCCTCATCCATAACCTTCTCTGTCCCGTTCTCTCTCTCCTCCATCCCCTTCTCCCTCCTTCTGTCTGTCTCTCTATCATTCTATATATCCTTAATCATCTCCGTCTCTAGTTTGCTCTGGCGGTGGTGTCCAAGCACAGTGTGTGTGTGTGTGTGGACGTTAGCCAACCGTTACTGAGTGGCTGTAGCGGCTGTCATTTCTCAATAGGCTGACGCTAATTGGCTAAATCAGATTAGCGCCACTGTACTAAACTCAGACAGCATTAGAGCCTTAGGGCCAGGGTAGGCATGGTTACACAGATGTTACACAATAACATTGGTGACAATGCTGAAATAAAAAGCACTAGAGGTGGACGCACACACTGTAAACCACAGTATAAGCATTTGTGACAAATAGAAAAAAAGCAAATTCAATTTGATTGATTGGCTCACACACACTTACACACGCACACACATTTTAGAACCTCATCTCAGTCCTTCCCTCCTTATTCTCTCTCAATGTTCTGAACACCAATCCTTCCCCTTCTGCAGGTCAGTGTAATTTCCTAATGGATGCTTGGCAGATGGAATTAGAGACAACAACCCCGCTGATAGAACCAGAGAGCCAGAAGCCCACAGTACAATGGCAACCTGCCAGAGCTCACAGAATCCAACCATGTTGGCCTACACCTCTACACTAACAGTGAACACACACAGGGACCCACAGAAATAAAACTTGCACAGAGATTGTGGGAGTGTGGTTGTTTTTTAGTGGGGTTTCAGTTGTTATAAATTCTACACAGTTCAATAAGAAGACACAAGAACACAGTACAGAGCTCACAACAGAACAGCGTACCACCAAATATACAGTATACCAGGAAGAGAAAAAAGCACTCACATTGTTCCATATGTATAACAAGACAAGAATTCTAATTCAAACCTTTCTCTCTTCTCTTAGAACCATTGAACCAACCACAAAACAACACAAGTCAAAACTCAGTAGTTCTGAAGTACAAGAATCACCCTTTTCTTTAAAGAAAAGAAAACATTTTTTTTTTATATCACTTTATATATATTTTTTCACAAATAAAACCAAGTGTTCCAAAGTTGAAGGTGTGCACCTGTTGGTCTCACCCTAACTTCACAGGAGTCAGAACAGTCATTAAGTTATGGAAATATAGATTTCTTAAATCACTAGACATATAAACACCATTGGAAAAAACAAATGATTCCCAGAAAAAGCGACAGTGGTTATAGTGACCTGTTCACAAGGCAATTTTTTCCAGTGTATACCAATGATAGAGGACACTGCAACCAGCGATCATATATATTTGTGCTGCCAATACAGGTAGTACCAAAAAGCCTGTAAGGCAGAGAGACAGACACCAAATGCATACCAAAACATTGGAACACCCCCACTAGGACACTCAATAACTCTTCAACTTATTTTGGTAAAAGAAATTTACATCACGTATACCCTCTCCCCTCCCCCTTCCCCCCCACACTCTACCCCCTCTCACCTCCCCTGTTCCCCTCCCTCTCTCCCTCATCAAGCTGTGACTAACCTGTATCTGTGACGTCCGTAGGTGAATCTGTGCTCACTGTGTTGCTAACCCATCCAGCCTGCAAAGCCAATCTGTGCTGAAGGAAATGGTAGTGCAGCTGGCTGAGATTTCAGATTGTCAACGGAGGACAAAAACGTTCCCCATTTTGCCAGATTACTCCAATTCTCGAGAGCTAGGGGATGATAATTGAGTGAGCTGAGTGTAACAGGGAGTGTTGTGTTTCTGAAAATGGCTTTGCTCAGAGAAGGTCAGTAGGCTATGAAATACGGTGAGAGCTGTAGCAGTGTCAGGACTCTAATGACACAGTAAACACACATAGATTCATTCAGATTCACCTGGCGTATACTGTAAGCCCCCATTTGATTGACAGGTTATGCAGTATTCAGTTTGCAGAGACAGAGCAACAAAAAGAAGAAAACAAATGACCTGATACATAATATACATTTCCTCAACA